>JASDFA010000007.1:8445000-10845000 GCA_035772735.1 Datura wrightii
ACTACCACCAGGCCTGGCTTCACACCATGACCACATACAATGGCTCGTTGTTTCTTACAACGGTTCATCGAATCAACCGTTGTTTCCCCTGACACCTGAGCTCCTGAACCTACGACCACAAACGACGGCCCGTGGTTACTAACCACTGGTTGTTGTGCATGTCGTTCTGCAACCTTTTTCCCAACTTACAACAGTTTTGCATTTTAGCTTCCCAGGTCTACTCCTAAGTACTTTAGGGGTATTACAATATAACAATGCATAAAAATCAATATGGAATACTCGTAACATACCAATGACCACATCTGGAGAGACTTCCTGCTCTTGACAAGACGCGAGGCCATAGAACCTATTCTGGCGCTGACCACCACCTGCATTAGTGGACGCACCCTGCTAAGCTGAGCATGCTGGTGGAGCTATTGAACTAGTGGCTGGGTGTTTACCTCTACCATGGCCTTGTTTGGATGCTAAACAATATCTGAGCATATGACCGGGCTTCCTACACCTGAAACATGCACCTGTTCCCCCTAAGCACTGACCGGTCTGCCTCCTACCGCATCTGTCATATCCTAGAATACTAAGCTCCATTGACCTTCTCCCTGACCTCAAGAGCCTGATGCCCGTCCCCTCTATTCATGCCTAGATCTGGATGGCACACTTTCTACTGATAGTGCTGGAGCTAATGATCTCTAGTGGAACTGCTAATAATGTCCACCGTCCGACCTCTACTAGGAAAACCCAAAACTATCTATCTTGGCCCTCTTGGCCTCTCTCTCCCTCTCCCTCATTTTCACTACCTCCATCTGTTGGACATACAACACCAATCGAGAGAAGTTGATGTCCGGATGAAGCATAGCGGTCCTGCAATCCTTGACCAAGTAGTCCGCTACCCATTCACAAATCTGCTCACCTGAGCCCTCTGATCGGCAACCATCTCCGGAACATACTTGGACAAGCAGGTGAACTTTAGAGCATACTCTTGAACTATCATGTTGTTCTATTTCAAATTCACGAACTATGCTGCCTTGATCTCCCTCATCTCCTGGGAAAAGAATTGGTCCAAGAATGCAGTGAGAAACTCATCCCAACCAATGGGACCCGCTCTGACTCCCCGACCATCCTTTCATTGTCTGTACCAAATATGAGAAACCCCCTTCAACTGATAAGAGGCTAGGTCTGCACACTCCTCCCCCGTTACTCCCATAATTAGGATGATCTTCTAAATCTCCTCAATGAACTCATGTGGGTCCTCATCCACTTTCGGCCCAAGAAACTTAGGGGGGATTCATACTGACGAAATTCCTAACCCTAACCGTTGTTGCATCCCCATTCTGGTGAACGTGAGCCACTACTTGCTGATTGACAAGAGCAGTCAATGCTTGTGCCAACATCTGGATAGCTGCCCTTAAACTCAACATGGGCAACATGCTCAGGCACATGATCCTCCAAGGCTGGTAGGGCTTGATGGTGCCCATCTCCGTTGCCATTCTCATGGACATTTCCATTTCCATTGCTGTTCTTTCTTCTGTTAACTTTGTGGGGAAGTCATGATTCTGCAAATGCGTATAGCACGAGTTAGAAGGACAGAGAGATACTTCATCACACGACATAGATCATGAAAGAAGGGAAATTTTCTTAAATGTTTCATAGCCTCTTCGTCATAAGTGTGGCGTGCTTCACACCTATGAAAAAGAATCTACTTAACGCGGCATTCTGACACCCTAGGATACACTGAACCTTGGCTCTGATACCAAGTTTGTCATGACCCGAACATAGGCCCGGACCTAGACACGGAACCTAAAACCATAAGTGGCTCAAAGTCAACCCATGGCATGAACATGAAAACTAAAGCTCAATATACACAAAGAGTAAATCTATATTCTAAAATAGTGGAAGTCTGAATAATAGAACATTTAAACAACGGAAAATCTCAAACGCTAGGTCCGAAGCTGAATATACAACTATGTCTGATAAGCCTTTAACATACTGACTCATTGATAGGACAACACCCCCAACTAGCTCACTAGAAGTCTAAAACTGAAAATGATAATAGCTCGACTATCTAACGATCCTCGAAGGATGAGGACTCGGCAACAAGCTATTTGGACTGAACTTTGAAAACTAGCTAGTGATGTGACTGAACCTGAACGTCTAAGCCTGTATCACGGAATGCTACAACATCGAGTTTGCGGTCTGTACTCGGAATATACTGAGTATTGAATATAAGTAAAACAAGATAAATAAAACTAAAAACATGCATAACATAAATCATATCAATATAAGATTCTGAGAGTAAGGACTACATGTTGATATCTAAAAACATGAATAAACATAACTGAATCTCATAATTGAAATGAATAACCCAAATCTAAAACTAATGATCATAAGTAAAACTGATAAACTGAACTTCGGGTCAAACATGTTTAAAAAAAATCATAACTGCTAAACATGCATAACTGAAATCATGAGTGTTGGTCTTGGGCAAAATGGCATGCCCAAGTGATACCTTATAACTTAGTTTTCTTCTTGTTTATCTACTTATTTATATACATTCACATGTAATTTTATGTAAATGCAAATATATATATACTAACCAACATGATTAGTCTTGTTTTTGTAGGTTTAAAATGAATTTGAGGAACTAATCTATGAGTTGGTGAAGTGGAGGAATGGAAGCGGAAGCGAAACGCGAAAGTCGACAAGGAGGACACGCAAAGAAGCCCACCTGCGCGATAAAAACATTCCACGGAAGGCCAGGCTGTGCGACAAGGGTGTGTCACGGCCCCAAACGCGCTGCACAAGTAGCGTGACACGCTGCCAATGCGGCAAGGGGCTGCCTGGCGTGTGTTTGATGCAAATTCCAGATTGCTTCCGCAATTCCTCTGTGTCACGGAGGTAAATTGACACGACCACCTCCGTGCCATGGAGCTATTTCATGTTGGGCATAATTTTATACACCTCTCATTTACTATAAATAGGTCCCTTAGCTCCTAAAAACATTTTGTCACGTAATATTTCTAAAAAACTACCAAGGAGTGAAGGGAGAAGTGGGAGAGCTCACCTAGGGATCTTAAATTTCATCTTCTCTTCTACCAATTCTTGTAAGTATGTTATGTTAATTATGTTTTCTTGTAATTATACGAACTTGAGTGGATAGAACCCTTCCTCTAGGGTTGAGGCCACAAGGTATGATTGCTATTATGCGAATATGTTTTGGTTTTAAGTTATTGATTGTTGTTTTGTCTTACATTCTAAATTATGGTTGTTTTTATGATTGATCACCATGGAAACACACATTTTACACCTAGATAAAAGCTTGAGAAAGTAAACCTAGGCAAGAACAAAGAATGTAGGGAGCAAGTTTGTATCTTACGATATAATTCGCGGTTAGGATAAGAAATTATACCTAACTTGCCTTGCTTGGTTGATAAAACGGGAATAGAGTAAGACACCGAGTTGGAATTGTCACTCCACCACTCGTAGAAGTAGTTGTGAAGGTAAGTTGAGTTAAATGATTAGAGGTATGAAAGTCTCTAATCAAGGGCATAAATCCCACAAACCACATCTACGTAAATGAGTTGCCTACGAACTATGATGTCACATCCCCACTCAACGATGCAGTTGTGAGGATAGTTTGTTGTGTTTAGAGGCTCGAAAGACCATAAACATGCATTTTCAATTATGTGAGACAACAATTGATTATTCCATACTTAACCCATTGCCAAGAGTAGTGTCGCTTGATTATCCGGCCTTAGCTCTAGTTACTCCTTGAATGATTTCAAAGTATTTCTGTGACCACCCCTAGATTTAAATAGAATTTATCAAAAACTTTTATAATCAACACTTGTGAAAGTTAATATCACACGTGAACTCAATAATCAGCTGAATTGATCCAGTCCCTGTGGGTTCGACATCCGGCTCTAAAAAAGGGCCACTGTATTACTTGTAAGACCATGTACGGTTGCATGTGCGTTTGGGCGCAGTCGTCAACAAGTTTTTGGCTCCGTTGTCGGGGATAGAACCCGGGTCACCCGCGTGACATGCGAGAATACTTACCAGTTCGCGAAGTGGCAATACCACAAGCGACGAATGTTAACTCTAGTATCCGTAAACTGAAACCTGGAGGGAACTTTGAATTGGAACAAAACATGGTGCAACTGCTACATTCTAGTGGTCAATTCACTAGGGTGGCACATGAGGACCTGCAGCAACACCTATAGAAATTTTTAGAGATTAGTGACACTTTCATCCCCACAGGAGTTTCCACAGACTATGTCCGACTTATGCTCTTCCCATTTTCATTGTTGGGAGAGGCCAAAAGGTGGTTGAAAGCTGAGCCACCAAACTCCATAACTTCTTGGGATGATTTGGTGAAGAAGTTCTTGATCAGATTCTTTCCTTCGGGCAAGACTGCGAAATTGAGAAGTGAAATACTGAGTTTCAAGCAGAGGCCTGACGAGAACTTATATTTGTCTTGGGAGAGATTCAAGTCATTACTGAGAGACTGTCCCCATCACCAGCAATCCAATGACGTGCTGGCTCATACCTTTGTAGAAAGTCTAGACCCACATACAAAAATTTTGCTAGACTCTGCATCGGGTGGGCAAGCTTTAGAGAAGACATATGATGAGCTATACACGTTGTTGAATAGAATTGCACAGGGAAATCCAGAATGGCACATTGAATCATCGAGAGGGGAAGGAAAGAGAGCAGGGTTGATAGAGGTAGATGGTATGAATGCCTTGGAGGCACAGCTAGCTTCATTCCAGCATCAGATTTTGACTCAGTTCAATAAACTGAGTATGAACCAACAGCAGGGTCAGGTTAATGTAGTTCAGCAAGCTCCAAGTTGGTGTGAAATTTGTAGGAATAATGGGCACACTGTAGAATCTTGTGTAGACAATCCGAAATCAGTCAATTTTGTTGGGAATGTACAGAGGAACACTCAGAATTTTGGAAACAACTATAACAAAAATTGGCAGATCCACCCGAATTTTTCTTAGGGTGGAAATCAAAAGTAAAGTTATCAGCAACCTCAACAGCAGCAGTATCAGTAGAATAGGTAGAATGATGGTTAGTTGAGCAGCAACATTTAGGAAACATTGCAGAAAATCATGGAGACCCAGACTCAATTAGCAGAAAATCAGGCGAGGATTGCATCAGACTTGAAGAATCAGCAATTGGCCACCCGCAATCTAGAAAAACAGATGGGTCAGATAGCAGCTGCTCAGAATATGAGACCGTAGGGAGGACTACCAAGTGACACAGATCCTAACCCTCATCAGGTCAATGCCATCAGTCTGAGGAGCGGAAAACAAGTAGCTGATGTAGTGCTAAAAGAGAAAAGAAATGAGGTGCAGCTGGAGTTGGTTAGGAAAGGACCATCCACTGACAAGGGAGAGAATCAGAGTGTTGTGCAACAAATGCACAATCTTCATTGCAGCCAGCACAAAGACCACCATCACCATTCCCTCAGAGATTGAGAAAGAACAAGTAGGAGGAATGCTTCAAAAAGTTCTTTGAGATTTTCAAAGAACTTCACATAAATTTGCCTGTGCTTGATGTTTTGCGGGGAATTCCCAAGTATGCTAAATACTTGAAGGATGTGATGGCCAATAAAGTCAGATTGGTGGATGTACTGACAGTAGCACTGACGGCGGAGTGCAGTCATAGGGTATTGAGCAAGATTCCTAAGAAGCTCAAAGACCCAAGGAATTTTACCCTCCCCATACAAATTTGTAAAGCTGAAATGCTACGAGCCCTATATGATTTAGGAGCAGTAGTTAATCTAATGCCCCTATATTTAATTAACACCCTGGGGTTGGGGAAACCGTGACCAACAAGATGGATGTTGCAGCTGGCGGATAAGTCGCGAGTGGCACCGGATGGAATCATAGAGGACCTTCTCATCAAAGTGGTAAGTTTATTATACCTGTTGATTTTATTATCTTAGATTTTCATGTTGATGACTAGGTACCCTTAATCTTGGGACGACCATTCATGGCCACCAGAGGTGCGGTAATTGACTTAGAGCAGGGACCCTAAAAATGAGGGTCGAGGATGAAGAAGAACTCTTCTGAGTATACCAAGAGATTAACCCACCCACACACTACAGAAACCTTTGTAAGGTTAGTGTGTTGCCAGAGGATAAGTCTGGGGTGGTGGATTCCATAGGTCCACGGCTAAAGATAATGATAAGTGTTCAGCCCGAGTCTGATAAAGGGTTTCAGTTGGACAAGAAGTTGGAGGAAGAGAGAAATAGAGTGGAGGTTGTTTCCTTTAAAAATCAAAAGAAAAGAAGATGGTTCTTGAAAGGGAACTCAGGTATGAGGATGTCCTGAAAAGGATAGTCCACGTCGTGTCGCGACGTAAAATAAGGCGCTGCTTTGGAGGAAACCCAAGGGTACCAAAAGTACAATTTGTGATTGTTGTTTATGTTGATTTTGGTTATTTTCAACTTGTGTTGTTTTGGTGGAAAGTTAGGCACAGATGGAGGGGAAGTTTGAGTACCCGTGGAGGAGGAAGCTAACAAGCATGGAAGAGAAAAAGTATGGGGTCGAACACCCACTTGTTCAAATTTGAAAAAAAGCATGTTATTAGCTGGGCCTAGAGGCCTCAGGGAGTATTTCTCATCCTGTTTAATTTTAATTTAATGCTATGGGGACATAGCATGATTCAAGTGTGGAGTGAGGGAAATTTAAATTTGTTCTCAATGATTTTTTGTGAATTAGTTCTTGGGAGAAATATTGGAACAAAATTTTTGAATTTTTGAATTAAGCAAGACTTCATCACCCGTTGGTTTTTCCTTTCGATTCTTTTCCGACGGGGGGTCTTTGAACCGAATAATAAAAAAAATTTCTTTGTCTGTATATAATGTTTTTAGTCATAGTTAGAGACTATTTCCAACGATGGATGGATGACGACCGTCTTGAGGAAAAATTAGTCAATAGGTTTTGGGTTTTGATAGCTAATTGATGGTTTGATGTTCTTGTAATGTGATATACATGATTGTATGATACAAGTGTGGTTAGTGTTGAAGCATGTAAGAAGTGTATAACTTTGTTTAAGACACTTAGGCTCTTGAATTTGACTCGATGTGATTGAAGCTTAATTCTGAATTCTTGTGATTAGCTGAGTAAGAGTCTGCTGAATGTGTCTTGAATTGAGCATGTGCTGTGAGTGTAAGTTTTTCGAATATTCCGTGCTATTGTGGAATGTCTAGAACTTGCCTGGTGTGTATATAAAATGAAATGAAGGATGTGGACTGTAGGAGATGATGTAGGCATTTCTTTGAATGAACCTAATTTTTATCCCTCACTTTACCTACCTTGAATGTTGAATCCTAGTGAGCCCCATTGAGCCTTAAGCCTATTCTTTGATAGCTACAACATAAGCTTAATCAATTTTCTTTCATTATCCTTGAATTTGATCCAAAACTCATAAGCGCTTAAGGGAAAAATACAAAAGAGTGAAGGAGTGAGAAGCATGAAAAAGAAGGAAAAGTAGCAGTTGTAAAAGTTGAGAAAGGTCAAGGGTGCACTTGTTTGAAAATGCCTGAGTATTGGTAGGGAGTAAGAAATAAATGAATGAAAAAGTTGCTTAAGTACCCCTTACTAATAAGCTGAGTGTGCTTAAAGAAATGGAAACAAGAAGAGAAAATTCAAGAATGAAAAGAATGATGAGGAAGTAAGAAAAGAGATGTCCTTAATGAAGGTTGAAGTTATTAGAAGCGCTTGGGGAAGATAGCCACTGTTATTATCCATAATATTACCTACCCGTCCCTTGGCTTACATTACAACCCATTAAGTCCTACTTGATCTTACGTTCATACACCCTTAAATTAGTGGAGCTTATGGGTCACTACATGATGCATGTGAATTCCTTGAGAGAGCGAGCGTAATTCTATTCATATACCCATACAAGTTGTGATTTGAAAATTTGTGAGTAAAAATGGGTAACTCTCTTGTTGTGAGGGCACATGTTTAATGAGAGATAACATTCATGTCGGATTTCCTGATCGGTTGATTTGCATGAGTTTGCTAAGATTAAGAGTCGATTCTTGAGGTTAGGAAGTCTTAACGTAGTTGTATATCATTTCATTGATTAAATCATGCATGCTCTATTTTTAACTTGCTATCTCAAACAATCATTGTAGTCGTAGCTCGAATTGTCTTGCTAAATTAGTCATGTGTGAGTCTTCATTTACATGAGATGTAAAAGGGTTGTTCCAGGACGAACAAGGCTTTAAGTGTGGGGTAGTGTTGATCTTGGGAAAAAATGGCATGCCCAAGTGATACTTTATAACTTAGTTTTCGTCTTGTTTATCTACTTATTTATATACATTCTCATGTAATTTTATGTAAATGGAAATATATATATACTAACCAACATGATTAGTCTATTTTTTGTAGGTTTAAAATGAATTTGAGGAACTAATCTATGAGTTGGTGAAGTGGAGGAATGGAATCGGAAGCAAAACGTGAAAGTCGGCAAGGAGGACACACAAAGCAACCCACCTACGCGGCAGCACCGTGCCACGGCAGGCCAAGCTGCGCGAAAAGGGTGTGTCACGACCCCAAACGCGCTGCACAAGTAGTGTGACACGCTGCCAACGCGGCAAGGGGCTGCCTGGCGTGTGTTTGATGCAAATTCTAGATTGCTTCCGCGATTCCTCTTTGTCACGAAGGTAAATTGACGCGACCACCTCCGTGCCATGGAGCTATTTCATGCCGGGCATAATTTTATACACCTCTCATTTACTATAAATAGGTCCCTTAGCTCGTAAAAACATTTTGTCACGTAATATTTCTGAAAAACTACCAAGGAGTGAAGGGAGAAGTGGGAGAGCTCACCTAGGGTTCTTAAATTTCATCTTCTCTTCTACCAATTCTTTTAAGTATGTTACGTTAATTATGTTTTCTTGTAATTGTACGAACTTGAGTGGATAGAACCCTTCCTCTAGGGTTGACGCCACAAGGTATGATTGCTATTATGCGAATGTGTTTTGGTTTTAAGTTATTGATTGTTGTTTTGTCTTACATTCTTAATTATGGTTGTTTTTATGATTGATCACCATGGAAACACACACGTTACACCTAGATAAAAGCTTGAGAAAGTAAACCTAGGCAAGAACAAAGAATGTAGGGAGCAAGTTTGTATCTTACAATATAATTCGCGGTTAGGATAAGAAATTATACCTAATTTGCCTTGCTTGGTTGATAAAACGGGAATAGAGTAAGACACCGACTTAGAATTGTCACTCCACCACTCGTAGAAGTAGTTGTGAAGATAAGTTGAGTTAAATGATTAGAGGTATGAAAGTCCCTAATAAAGTAAATGAATTGCCTACGAACTAGGATGTCACATCCCCGCTCAACGATGTAGTTGTGAGGTTAGTTTGTCGTGTTTAGAGGCTAGAAAGACCATAAACAAGCATTTTCAATTATGTGAGACAACAATTGATAATGCCATACTTAACCCATTGCAAAGAGTAGTGCCGCATGATTATCTATCCTTAGCTCTAGTTGCTCCTTGAATGGTTTAAGAATATTTCTGTGACCACCCCTAGATTTAAATAGAATTTATTGAAAAACTTTTATAATCAACACTTGTGAAAGTTAATACCACACGTGAACTCGATAATTAGCTAAATTGATCCAGTCCCTGTGGGTTCGACATCCGGCTCTCAAAAAGGGCCACTATATTACTTGTAAGACCACGTACGCTTGCGTGTGCGCTTGGGCGCAGTCATCAACAATGAGGAACATTGGGAGACAGGTAATATAACCGATATAATCATGATAGAGCTTACGTGATCCCAACTATTACACTCAAGTGGGCATAGTCGTCCAAAGCCATGACAGGGCTAAGGGCGCTGCCATGATATCGATATCAAGATGAAGATCGTTTGAGGGTGGGGAAATCTCACAAGGGAGGTCCTAATAAATTTGAATAAACCTGCGTTGGCACGTAGTTCTGAGGCCCGGGGTTTACCTGAACCCCTAGCCTACTCGGTACTAGACATTACTCCCAAAAACATATATATGCTCTCCATCATTTTTCCAATGAAGCTAAACCATCAGTTTTCAATGAAACTGATGATGATATTCCATACATAGTCTAAAATCTAAATATGAGGAGCCTTAGCTCCAAACGTACCACAAGCTAAAGGTGAGAGGATATACTCCAAAACCATGTGGTAAGCTAACATCACAAACTTGAACTAAATCATGAAAACAAACTTAGATCATGTGGGCATGCCCAAACTTTAGTATGCTTGAAATAGACTTTCTAGTCAAAAATTACGGATTCATACATGGATAATTCATAAACATTCTTTCATGCTAAACATCCCATCATGTTTGAAAACATAGATCATAATCTTAACTTTTCATGAAACTTGCATAATTGGGCATAATACTTTCAAAACTAGAAATCATGAATTGTAATTCAAAATAAGTATAAAACATGCCCATGAATCTTAAAATATCATTTAAAACATGAAGGGAATCAAGCCATGATTAAAACATAGAGAATTCACACTTTGGGTTAAAACCCCATAAAATCATGCACTTGAATTCATGAACTTAGGATATGATTTGGGTATGAGAGTGAAGGGAGACTCTCATTCATGACCCTACATATGTGAGAAATCTGATTTTACACCCCTCCTTGAAAGCCTAAGAGATTTTGGGAAGAACTAGGAGAATTGTCAAGCTTTATCTTCAATAGACCCCTCTAATCTTGCATGCATGGGAGAGAATGACTTAGGATAGGCTAAGCACTCTTAAAACCCTCCTAATAGAGCTTAAAACGATGTCATTTAGGACTTAAGAGCTTAGAAATTATGAAAACACCCTTACTAAATTCGCAGGAAAATAAACTCTACTAGTCCCCACGAGGGACTTCACGAGTCAATGGAATCACCCACGACTCGTGGTCCACACTCGTTACTGCTACTGGAAATTCAGACCTTCAACCTTCCATCCTTACCATGACTTCACGAGTCGTGAAGTGACTCCATGACTCGTTGCTCCACCTATGGTCACCCCCTGACCACGACTCCCCACTAGCCTGGCACCCTTCTCATGAGCCACTCCATGACTCGTTGGGTGGCCTGACGAATTGTTGTATGACCTGTGCAAATTTTTCCTATTTTCTACGCTTCCACCCTCGGGTTTAATATTAGGAAATTTTAGAGTATTATAGGTGATCACAAATATAGTTCCAAGGCATTTGACAAGGAAGCGTAAAATGAACTGACGAAGACCGGACTATTATAACCAAAGTGCCTTTATTCCCTACTCATTCGCTCTATAACTTTATCATTTTATTCATTTTATTTGTACTCATAAACTACATTTGACCTGGTTCCTTTTTTATACGTAGGCAGCCCGCTTTTGGGTTCGATCTCAATCAAATAAAAATTTCTTTTTTTCCCATAGCCAAAGTAAATATCTTGCTCACATCCAAATACGAAATCCATGGCAATTTGGTTCGACTCTTAAATAGCAAATGTGGATTCAAAATTAAATCTTGATATTCAATTATAAGAGAACCCTGGTCTTTTGAACTGATAATCTTCTTTGAGTGAAGCAGGAATACAAAAGTCAAACCAGGGCAGAATTTATAAGGAAACCTTAAAAATACCACAAATAGGTAACAAGGAGATGCACGAAGCATTTTTGTGTTCTAAATTAGGGTAGTAATATTTTAGGATTTCTCAAAAATTTCACCAGGACGAATTGCAAATTCCGTAGAGGTAGAAACAACGACAATGAGCAAAGATACGTATTAACCTTACCTTTTAAAACTTATAATTTTTCTTTGAGCGTAGGAGTAACAGGCACACAATGCCAGAGACACGTACTTCGCCACTTTCAAGCTATTATTATGCCTCAAGATTCAAGTTATTATATCACCATATAAAGCTACTATCATCAGCCTATTATTGTGCTACTTTCAAGCTATTATTATGCCTCAAGATTCAAGTTATTATCATGCCTCCGGAATGAAGTTATTATCATCAGGCTACTATTACACTACTCCATCAAGTCACTATTTTGCTACTTTCAAGCCTCTATCAAGCTACTATTATACTACTCCATCAAGTTACTATTTTGCTACTTTCAACCCACTGTTTTGGTCCTATGAAGATACTATTATGCTGCGCTCAGCTATTGTTATGTTAAGTCTTGGGCTACTATAGTGCCTTTTTCAAGCCACTATTATTTTATTTTCAAGCCACTAATATGCTACTTTCAGGCCATTATTTTGCTACTTTCAAGACATTATTATCCTATTTTCAAGCCGCTATTATGCTACTTTCAAGCCATTATTACGCTACTCTTAATATACCATTATGCTACTCTCAAGTTACTAGTGTGATTCTCTCAGGATACTATTATGCTGCTTTCAAGCTACTGCTATGTCACTTTCAAGTTATTTTTGTGGTACTCTCAGACTACTATTATGCTACTTAAGCTACTACTATGTTACTTTCAATCTACTATCGTGCTACTTTCAAGCTAAATATTTTTTTTATTTCAAGTTAATGTATGCTACTATCAAGATACTACTGTGCTATCAACCAGGCTACTATTTAGCTACTATGATTTGAGTTAATATAAGTTAAGCTACTATCATTTGGGTTCGACGCTCTAAAATTAGACAATTGGACTCGTCCACCCTAAAAATGGACATATGGGCTCATCCGTCCTTGAATTGGACATTTGGGTTAATAATGGACAATTGAGCCCGTTAATAAGACAATTAGGTTAGTCTGCCCTAGACATGGACAATTAAGCCCATAAACGGAATAATTGGATTTATCCGCTCCAAAAAAGGAAATATCAATTATATATATATATATATATGAGTACTAACAAACCTATCTAGTTTTTGCAAGTATATTCCTTAGAAAGCTGAAATTTGGGAAGATTTTTGAGGTTTCTCAAAAATATATACTTTTCCTTGTTATTACTCTTTCTGGCACTACTTTCATATTAGAACAAATTTTTGTATATTCTATTGATCATTTTATGTAGTAGTATTAAATTTTGTAGGTACAAAGGCAACAAAAGATCTTTCCTTAAATGGAAGCAATTTTCGAATTTATTTTTCTTTTTAATCCTTTATCTCCAGTTTGACTCTCATCCCCATATCATCACAATTTGATACAAAGTAAAAATTCATACGCCTCTCTCATCTCTCCACTCTTATCACCTTGTATCACTTCCCTCTTTATTCAAGCCTTATTCTATCAATTTTTTTTAAGGATCCCTTTTATTCCTAAATCTAGAACTACACACGACCTGATTCTCGTTAAACTCGAGATATGTAATAATTTTATATAGTAGTATTCAAGTTTGTAGGTACAAAGGAAACATTTGTTTTTCAATCCTTTATCCTCCAGCTTAAATCTCATCCGGATATCATTACAATTTCATACCTAGTAACAATTCATACGCCTATATCATATCTTCATTCTTATCACCTCGTGCCACTTTCGTCTTTATTTAAGCCTTTTCTATTAATTTTTTTAGGTATCCCTTTTGTCTTTAAATTCAGAACTACACATGACCTGATTCATGTTAAATGTGAGATATGTAGGAGATTTGAAACTAATGTCTCAGCCACAACATCTTCACAATTATTATTTTCTCTTGTTCGCTCCCACCAAGATCATTCCTCGATCGGATAAAATTGGCTACTAGGTCAATGTTCTTCATTCACCAATTCATCATTCATTCCCAAGCAAAGAAAGGGCAGCTATTAACACCCAATTTTTACCTCCTTGTACCCCATCCGAGCTGCTATTTGATATATATATATATATATGTATGTATATATATATATATATATATATATATGTATGTATATATATATATACACACACACACACATTCTTTTAAAAAAATTATTTCTTTTTATATAATTATTTACTATTTCATGCATTTTCCTTATTACAAATATATATTGCATTAATTATCATAATTTTATATTTTTAGTTTTACATCTATACATCTCATTGTGTATATAATATTGAAAATATGTAATAATATATATATTTTTAGTTAAATAAGCATTTCATTAGAAACGTAGTTTTACATAGCTTTTACTAATTGTTCATAATTAATTTTATAATAATATTTATACAATATTATCACCAATTATATTACTATTTTATTTCAATTTACTAAGTTTATAGAAGTGTAGTATTTATTATTAATTGTATAGCAGTATTTAAATTCTGGCCACTTTAGACTCAATTTATATAACTTTTAGCCAATTTTTAACTAATTTGGCCATATTTTAAACCTCCATTTCAATTCTGAATTAACCCAAACCTTTTAATAATTTGTGACCCATGGATAGACACGTAACTCGATCCAAACAGTTAGATTTAAACTCAACCATCCATCGTATCAATGTAACGGTCACAATTAAACCCTATTATATTTTCCTTTTATACCATTCACCTGCCCCCAGGGTTCATTTTATAGCCTCACTAATGTCGCACGCCCTATATCTTCTCCTTCCTTCCTTTCTCTCCAAAATTGTCTACTTCCGGCGGACCAGTACCTCAACCAAACCATCCTCGCTTTATCCCCTCTCCTCTCAACTCATCCTTATCTCACAGTCTCCGATCATTTTTGGTCGTTTAGACTATCCTCCTTCTCACCCTTCTTTATCTCTCTACCACTGGCACTGCACTGAAGGATTACGATTCAAGCCGCTAGCATGCGCCATCACCACTAGACAGCGCCACATACAGCCACTCCTCCATTCCTCCCTCTCTACTTCAACAGTCTTCACCTCCTCTATTTTCGTCTGGTGTGCCACCTGCGCCACCAACGCCTCTCTTTCTCTACTCCGGCCATCATGAGGCATTGTCCAAACACAGATGACAACCAGCTGCCGTCTCATCTTCGAGCATAAATCAGCCACACTTGCCTTCCACGCCTTTTCTCTCTTTTTCACCAGCAACCACCGCGCTGACCACCAGCCTCTTTGTTCATCGCTTTCATCTTCTCTCCTTTTTCCTCTCTTATTCACTCCTCGCATCTCTTACCTCTTCCTCTCACTGCTCCGATGAGAATTCCACCCAAACAGGTAATAAACCGCTAACAATCATTCCTTTTGCCTCCTAACCTCACTTATGTCTCTGGTAGAAGCTGACTAGTCGAGGTCCAACAACAGCAAAAGGCATCAATGGTTCTCACTCATAGGATTTGTGTGTTTGTGACTTCTCAGTGTTGTTTAACAACCACATATGTCACCTCATTGATCTCCGACCATCATTGAGGCCTTGGAGCCTCGAGTCTTAATATTAGATAGATTCCCATGAATTTGTACGTGGTATTTTCTTTATATACTCATTTTTATGTGTTCATTAACTACATAAATTAGCTATAAAAATAGTTAATCTTTGCTCATCTAGGTTTGTATGTGATCATATATGAAGATTCCTAATTTTATAAGCTATGTGTAACATTATATTTGAGTTATGTATGATTTAGTTCTTGATTCTTAATGAGTTGGTAATTTATTAACTCATTAGGCTCTTAAACATGAGTTTTGCTTAGTTTTGAGATCATTTAGGTGGATTATATTATTTTTCTTTGATCTTTACAAGTAACTAACTTTAATAGTAAAATCATGAAATTGAGTAAAAAGTATGGAAAAAAGGAGATGAGGACCGATACTCCATTCGAAGGTACTAGTGAAACGTCGATTGATCGCAGTTCCACATTGTGCTGATAAAGATCAATACTGGCGAGCTGCAGATCAGCACCATGGAACCGCTAGTGCTAGCACCGAAGGGTTCTAGAATTCATTGATCATCGGCCAAAATCCACCCGCTGATCGCGGATGAGGACCAACGAGCCACTGGTGAATTGCAAGTGATGCCCATCAGCACAGGGGTAAAAATGTCCAGCTCAGAAAAAGAGGATAAAGAATGTACCCTATTTTTGTACATCTCAAAAAGAAACTGAACATTTCATTGTTCCATATCATTTTTTCATTATTCTATTAGCTTTGTATTGAATTAGAGAGAGAAAGAGAAGAGAGAAGTAGAGAGAGAAGTACTCATCTTCTTCTTCATTGAAAAGGTAGAAAACTCTATTGGAGATTAGACCTTTGAGCTTGAACTTTTCTTACTCATTTTGTAGAATGAATGTTGAATTGTTATTGAATGCAATATCTTCTTCTACTTATGTGAGTAGCTAAATTCCTAGCTAGGGGCGTATGAATTATTGGGGTTGATTTGGATTAGGTATTGTTCAATTGATCTTAGACTCAATTAATATAATTCTAGTGTTTCATCTAAGTGTTTATCTAAATACCTATAGTTGCAAATGCGGGTTGCTTTTACTTACTCTAATTTTTCTTGAAAAATGAATTTAGAGTATGGGTGATGAAACCTTAGTAGGTAATTGGGTTTTGATCTTGTGGGGTTGGGCTAGAAATAGCCAAAACCCATTATCAAACACCCATTGAGAATCAAAGCTAGAAATAGTTGATTCTTACCCAAGTTGATGTGGCTGTTGTGAAAAAGTCTTTGGGGTTTGAGAAAACCCGAGGTATAAGGAATCTAATTAGTTAAGAAACACAGGATGCCATCTTATCCATCTAATTATACGATTGAGTAAGGCTAGGAGATGTTAACAATCCCAATCCAATGATGCCCCGATAATTTCACACCCCTAGTAGTCTCTCCCTTGGTATGCTCTATACTTTGTCCCTATTTTTGTGAGAAAATTTGGTAGTTCAATTGTCAAGTAGTGATTCCCTAAATTCTTACTTTATTATTGTTGAAACATTGATGCGAATTACTTCAACTTGATAGACAACTCTTGTGTGATCAAGTAACATTCCCTGTGGGATTTGACCTCGACACTTGTCGGGTATGTTTGTTTTGTAAACAACAGTTTACACTCCATCCTAGTGAGGAGTGAATTTGGACATTATCAAAAATGGCACCATTGCTGGAGAATATAGTTTGATAGCCTTTAGTTGATTATTGGGTTGAGTTAATTTAGCATTTTATGTGTTGTTCTCACCTTGTTGAATTGTTGTTTGTATGCTAATGTGTCCCTTTAAAAGGCTACTAAGGAATCTCGATGGGCATCTTATTTTAAACCCTCCAATTGATGGATGAGATGTGGAGGAGAGAAGAAAGAAAAGATGTGGTGTTAATGGTGATGATGAAGCAAATAGAGCTTCTAGCGAATTGTATGACGGGTTTTCATAAGAGGTACCAACAAGCCAACGAGGGCTATTTTTATCTTTATAATGAAAATCAAGGTCAGAACTTTGTATACAAAGATGAAACGAGTAGCTAGGGAAGTGATAAGTCCTCCTCATCTCTCATTAAAAGCACGCTCAAGGTTGTGCTTGATCAGGTTGTTTTGACTGATTCAGGGATTCGGGAGCTGAGAAGTGACCTCTTGGACCTCACTCAAAAGGTGAAGGACCATGAAGTGCCTATCAGATAGTTAGAGGATAGAATGAATTCGTTTGAATCTCAACTAGCAACCCAACAGGTGATAAGGGAAGAAAAGGCTCCAGTACCACCAACCATGCTGGAGGAAGAAGATGTTGGACGGGGGATGGAAGAAGAGATTTTGAAAGAAACGTTTGAAAGTATTTTCTTGAATAGTGGAGGATTAGAAGTGGTGTGTCATGTGAGTAAAGGGTTGGGAACCTATTCTTTTCAACCGAAGAAACTTGATCTTGACATTAAGAATCGGACAACCCCACCATCACATCCATCAATCATTTCACCACCGGTCCTAAAGCTCAAATCGTTACCTTCATACCTACAATATGTATATTTGGGAAAGAACAAAATACTTCCGGTGATTATTTCAGCTAAGCTCAAAAACCAACAAGTAGAAGCACTTTGAGCTATATTGAGGAGGCATATTCGAGCAATGGGATGATCAATAGTTGATATCATTGGTATACCACCGAGTATTTGCACTTACAAGATCAATCTTCAGGAAAATTGTAGCCTATCAATTGAGCATAAGAGATGCCTGAATCCACCGATGCAAGAGGTAGTTAAGAAAGAAATTATCAAATGTTTAGATTCAAGAGTTGTGTATCATATAGATGATAGCAGTTGGGTAAGCCCTGTCCAATGTGTGCCGAAGAAAGGAGGTATTACAGTGGAACCGAATGAAAAGACTGATTTGATTGTTATGCATCCAATCACCGGATGGAGGGTGTATGGATTACCGCAAGTTGAGCTCATAGAGTAAGAAAGATCACTATCCAGTTCCCTTCATTGACAAAATTCTAGATCGATTGGCTGGGAAAGAATACTATTATTCCTTGGATGGATACTCAGGTTACAATCAGATTTCTATCGATCTCAAGGATCAAGAAAAAACCACATTTACATGTCCTTAAGGCACTTTTGCATTTAAGAGGATACCCTTCGGGCTTTGCAATGCCCCAGCCACCTTCAAGAGGTGTATGATCTCAATCTTTTCAGATATGGTAGAGGATAATATGAAAGTCTTCATGGATGACTTCTCAGTTGTAGAAAATTCATTTGAAGACTGTTTGGTTCACCTAGAAAAGGTGTTGAAGAGATGCGAGAGACAAACTTGGTACTTAATTGGGAAAAATGTCACTTCATAGTAAAAGAAGGAATTGTTTTGGGACACAAGATTTCTGAGAAAGGTATTGAGGTAGAACAAGATAAGATTAGTGACATTGAGTAATTACCCCCACAAAAAACTATGAAGGGTAATAGGAGTTTTCTAGGGCATACAGGATTTTATCATTGCTTTATCAAAGATTTCTCTAGGATAGCACATCCGTTGTTTCAATTGTTAGAAAAAGAGGTAAAGTTCAATTTTGATGAGGACTTTATGAGGACTTTTTTGGAATTGAAAGAGAAACTTGTATCCGCTCCAACCATCATTGTGCCAGATTGGTCAAAGAAGAACTAATGTGTGATGCCAGTGGCGTAGCATTAGGGGTAGTGCTTGGTTAGAGGAAGGAAATGATTTTTCACCCCATTTACTATGCCAGCAAACCCTGAATGATGCACAAGAAAACTACACAGTAACAAAACAAGAGCTGCTCATCTTAGTGTTTGCATTTGAAAATTTTCAGGCATACTTGCTAGGGACAAAGGTTGTGGTGCACACGGACCATGCTGCACTCAAATATTTAATGACCAAGAAAGATGCTAAATCTGGATTATTAGGTGGGTCCTCTGTTACTAGAATTTGATTTTGAATTAAAGGATCAGAAAGGATGAAAATCAAGCGGTTGACCATCTGTCTCGCTTGGGAAGAAATGGTAAGGCGAGGGCACATGAGAATATTAATGATGACTTTCCTTATGAACAGATTTTGGCTGCAACCCATGACTTAACACCGTGGTTTGCTAATTTTTCTAACTACTTGGCAAGTAATATCACTCCCACAGGGTTGACCTTTCATCAAAAGAGGAAATCCATGCATGATGTTAGAAAGTTCTATTAGGACGATCCATACCTTTCCGTTGTTGTGTTGATGGTATAATTCGTAGGTGTGTCCTAGAGGTTGAAATGGTGCCAATCCTCGAGGCTTCTCATTCATCACCGGTTGCGGGCCATTATGGGAGTGTTAGGACAGCAGCAAAGGTGCTATAGTGTGGATTTTATTGGCCTACCCTTCATCAGGATGCATATGACTTTGTTAAGAAATGTGATCGGTGTCAACAAACAGGAAGCATTTCGAGGCAACATGAGCTTCCTTTGACACCAATCTTAGAGGTGGAAGTGTTCTATGTATGGGGAATTGATTTTATGGGTCCTTTTGTGTGCTCTTATGGAAACATGTACATATTGGTGGTTGTTGATTATGTCCCGAAATGGGTGGAAGCTGTGGCGTTGCCCAATAATGAGGGAAAGAGCATAACAACCTTTTTGAAAATGCACATTTTTTCAAGATTTGGAAGCCTTAGGGATATCATCAATGATGGGGGATCACATTTTTGTGATCATTTGTTTAGCACCTTGCTAACCAAGTATGGTGTGAAGCACAAAGTGGTTACCTCTCATCATCCTCAGACTAGTGGCCAAGCAGAAGTCTCCAATTGGGAAATCAAGTCCATCCTGACTAAAATAGTAAATGTGACCAGAACAAATTGGGCTCAAAAACTAGATGACGCCTTATTGGCGTATCAAACTGCCTATAAAACACCAAGTGGAATGTCATCCTACCAGCTTGTTTTTGGCAAATCTTGTCACCTTCCCGTTGAGCTAGAGCATAAGGCCTTGTGGGTGCTGAAAAGTTTGAACCTTGCTTGGGGGAAAACCATCCAAGGGCGAGTGGAAAATCTGCATGAATCAGACGAAATCTAGAAGGGAACACTGCCATATATAAAGCCCGCATGAAGAATTACCATGATCGGAAAATCCTGCATCAAAATTTTTCCACAGGAGAATGGGTGTTGTTGTTTAACTTAAGACTAAGGTTATTCCTAGGAAAGCTCAAATCTAAAAGGTCAGGTTCATTTAAGGTGTCCCAAGTTTTTGGGATCGGTGTTATTGAACTTGACGGAGAAAATGGGTCAAAATTTAAGGTGAATGAGCAAAGGGTTAAGAAGTATTTGGGGTCATTGGAGGAGGTTGTCCAAGTGGAGGTTATGTACCTGGACGAACCATAGCAGACAAAATGCATCTGTCGAGCCACGACGTTAACTAAGGCACTTCTTGGGAGGCAACCCAAGCATTTTCACTTTGACCACTTTTATGTTTTTATTGTTTTTGTTCTGGAATGTGGGCTGGATGTTAAACAAGCTAGAGAAGAATAGGGTAGGAACTGCGGTGCACCAGAAAAATGATGGTGCACAAGCGCGAGGCGCCTCCTTGTCGCAAGTAGAAAATAAAAAAGTGGAGAATATGAGAGAATACAGGTGACTAACTCACTGGCGTTACACCGGTGACGTTATGCAAACCACCGAATGGTAGCCAGCTCAAACCAGTACACCTAGGAGTTAGGGTAGAATCAGCGACCCAACCGGCGGAACACCACTACCAAACTGTAAATCACTAGTCTAGTGTTGGTTGTAGGATAGTAAACTGAAAGGATGATGATCAGCGGTGATCGTCGGTTAAGCGCAGGTCAAGGTACAAACTTCATTTAAAGTGTTGACTGACCTATTGACCGATCCGACCTAGGGATTTTCAGTCAAACCTTTCCAACTACAAAATAGAAACCCTTTTCTCTATCTTCTTCTCAAAACTCCCACCACTCTTTAACTTTCCAAAACCCACCTTCCCAACCTAACACCATTAATACCCACCTTGTTCTCACCCAATCACCTCTTCTATCTCAGCCTTTAGAACCTGTCATCCTTCATTCCTTTCATTTCATCTCATCTCATATCACTATGAAGGCACCATTGTTGGGAAAATTACCAAGCTTCTAACCCTTTACTCAATCTCACCTCTCAACTTGGTATGTGTCTACAAGTTTTGATGTGCTTATATTATGATTATTATAATACCCCGGAAGTGCTTAGGAGTAGACCCGGGGAAGCTAAAATGCAAAACTTCTAAGAGTTGGGCAAAAGGTTGCAGAACGATAGGTACCATGACCCGTGGTAAGTAACCACGTGCCGTTGTTTGTGGTCATGGGTTTAGGAGCTCAGATGTCATGGGGAAACAACGGTTGATTCGATGACCCGTTGTAAGAAACAATGAGCCGTTGTGGTGGTCGTGGTAAGGATCAGCCCAGATGGCTGAAGTAACAACAGGAGTTACAACGGCCATTATGAAGAACTACGTATCATTGTTAGCAGTCGTGGGAGGACTGTGGACTGTACCTGTGGAGATAACGGGTGTGAACCACGACCAGTTGAAGCTTACAACGAGCCATGGTGAGACTCATGGAATGGGAGTGCGGAGTTTCAGAAGAAGGAAACAACGACCACAAGAATGGTCCATTGAAGCTTAGGAAGATCCGTCCTATGTGTCCTTGATCTGATTCCGAGGATGGGCTTTCAACAGTGTTTTCAATGAAGAGACATGATGGGCTGTGGGTTGTTTCCACGACCCGTTGATACCACTCATGGGTTCCATCTGACCAGATTTCAGGGCAGGTTTATTAAAGGTATTTTTGACTTTTCCATGCTTTTAGACCCTAAACTACGTTGTTTTGGATATTTTTTGTGTGTGATAAGAGGAGTTAAGTCCTTTATACATGCCCTTTCTCATGCAAGAACTTTAGGGAAATATTTTGGGAGATTCAAGGTCTTCTTCCCCAAGTTTCCATCAATTTCTTTGTGGGTATTCAAGAAACTTTAAGTCAATCCATTTCCAGTATATATAGGGTTTTAATGGCTGTCTTCCTTCCACACCCATTCCCAATTCCTACCAATTAGTGTTAAATTATGAATAATCAATTATGGGGTTTTGATCAATTGCATGATTCTTATATTTCTATTCATGGGTATGATTAGATTGAGTTGATATTGATTATTTACGAAGCTTGGGCAGATTATAACTTGTTTCTCTCATAAAATTTGTTTTTCTAAAATTGAATCTAAAATGCCCATGGGTGAAGAGTTCATAAAAGAGGTGATTTATGGTAAATGTGTTATAATGATTAAGTTGGTGATGAAAAGCATCTTTCTAAAGTTAACCATGATTATGATGATGTTTTCAAAAAAAATAAGAATGTGTAGATCCTAGTATGATAATGCTTTGAGCAATGCCCGCATGTTGAATAAAGCGATGATTTTCCCAACATAAGCTTACCACATTTTTTAAAGAGAAATTTCCCAATTATTATTATAAATTCTAGCTTATGGTATGTCGAGTAAATATTTCTACATGTATCTTACCACATGATTTAGAGTAGATTCTCCCACCTATGATTGAGATTGTGGTGTGTTTTGAAATAAAGCTTCTCATATGCATGAATTTATAATTGAGACATATGGCATTTTTTAGCTTTGTCGATGGACAATGTTGAGCTTCATTTACATATGATGTCCAGTCTATGCATGATTTCATTAATGATCTTTGTCAATAGACAATGTTGAGCTTCGTTTTCATATGATGTTGAGTCACGCATGATTTCATGTTGAGCTTCGTTATATATGATTTAGAGCATTGCATGTTTTTGGGAAAAAAGTCTAGCACCGAGCGGGTTAAGGGTCGACAACCCTATGCCCCAGACTAGGCGCCAACATAGGTTGATACTTATACATTATTGGGACCTCCCTTGTGAGTTGCCCCCGGCCTGATTGGACCTTGAGCTTGATATCGATATCTTCATAGCGTCCATCTCCCTGGCAAGGTAATAGATGGCTCTTCCCACTTCAGTGTGATAGTTGGGACCACGTAAGCTCTATCGTGGTATGTCGGTTAAGTGACGAGTCTCCCACTGTCCATATTGTTCAGATTGTATATTCACTATTCATGATGATTAGTTATGAATGCATGTACAAGAAGTAAGGTTTGACTCATTGTTCAGCTTTTTATATAAATGTCATGTTTCAGCTTGAGTCATTCGAGTCAGTCATGATGTTCTAAAGCGATGCATGATCCTGTATAATATGAGTATAATTTCATAATGAATGCATGTAGTCTTCTTCTTATCCTTAAAAGCTTATGATATATGTATAACTTGCTTAAATGGATTTACATTACCTCGCAGTTTTACTTACCTTGCATACTCGATACATTCCACGTACTGACCACATACCTTCTATATTGTATCGTTTCATGATACAGGGTCCGAATCTCAGGATCTTCCTCATCCTTAGTCCATCTCAGCTTACACTATCAGCTCATTGGTGAGTCCTCATGTTCCGGGGCTATTTGAAAGCCTTTTATGTTATCTTGAGTTTTAGTAGTGTTCGGGTTAGTTGGGGATGTTGTCCTATCAACCCCATCATATGTAGTAGAGGCTTTCAGGCTAGTATGTAGTACTTAACTCTTGTATACATCCAACATTTCTTGATGTTATGCTATGGTTACGTTTCTGCTATGTTTTATGTTTAAGGTTCCTCTTGTTTAATTGACAATATTCATATGCATGTGTCATGGGTCGACTTGGGGTCTCTCGGGGTCCCTTATCCCGTGTCTATGATTCGGGCCTCTGTTTGGGTCGTGACAAACTTGGTATCAGAGCAATAGGTTTGATGTGTCCTAGGGAGTCTGAATGTTGCGTTAGATAGAGTCTTTTTCATAGGTGTGAAGCGTGCCACACTTATGACAAAGGGGCTGCTAAACATTTTAGGAAATGTTTCTTTCTTTCACAATCTATATCGTGTGATGAGAAGCTTTGCTATCCTCCTAATTCGTGCTATTCGAAATTGCAGAATCATGGCTCCTCGAAGGATGAATGGAAGAGGGAATGGAGGTGGTGAGGGCCGCGAGGATGGAAACGGTCATGAGCATCAGCCAGCCCCACCAGTTTAGGAGCCTCAAGCACCGGAGCTAGCCGCTCATGCTGAGTTTCGGGCTGCCATCCAGATGCTTGCACAGGCCTTGACCGCTCAGGTCAATCAGTAGGCCGTTACGCATATTCCAGACAATGGCAATGCAGCGGCGGCAAGAGTCAGGGACTTCTTGAGAATGAACTCACCAGAGTTTCTGTGGTCCAAGGTAGATGAGGATCCACATGATTTTATTGATGAGGTAGTCAAGATCACCTAGGTTATAGGGGTGAGTAGTGTTGAGTGCGCAGAGTTGGCCTCCTACTAGTTGAAGGGGGTTGCGCATGTTTGGTTCCACCAGTGGAGGGATAGCAGGGTCGCTGGAGTAGGTTCGGTCACATGGGAGGAGTTTCGGTTGCATTCCTCGATCGATTCTTCCCTCGAGAGATGAGGGAGTTGAAAGCAGCCGAATTTATGAATTTGAGGCAAGGAAGGATGATTGTTCAGTAGTACGCCCTTAAGTTCACCCGCCTGTCTAAGTATGCACGGAGTTAGTGGCCGACCAGTGGGCACAGATGAGCAGATTTGTGCATGGTATAGCAGGATATTTGGACAAGGATTACAGGACAGCTATGCTCCACCAGGACATGGACTTTCCTCACATGGTGTTGTATGCTCAGTAGATGGATGATAACGCTCAAACCACACTTCCAACTGAAGTAAGAAGCGGACGTTGTCAATAAAGAACCATAATTAGAGGTTGGGGTCAATCCTACAGGGAATATGGAAGTCTAGATTACAGCCGATAGATAAACTCATATGGTAATTACTTTACAATGGGGGGATTCTAATAAAATCAATAATAGAAATAACCAGCAGTCAAGATTATATTTACAAATCAATAGTTAAAAGATAACTAGGATTTGTGTTCCCCATGGGTTCATAACAGCTTTGGGTATATACTCGTGATCTTTACCAATACTTACTTACAGAACTGATAACTTAGGTTCATTCAAACAATCGACCAATCCCTATTGGATGACTCTCCTCAATTACTCGACCAGGTCTCATGAGTTTTGCAAACTAACCGTTATCACTAAGTTCCGGATATAACTATCCTGTGACCACAACTCAAGTTAATACAATGATCATCAAGATCAAGGCTCTATTGTAATTCTCTTTTCCTAATCTCTACCTCTTCGACCAAAGCAAGTGAAGAATTCAGGAACTTCCTAACGTTGCGCACCGCTAAGATCATTAAAGATGAAGAAACTACAATATAAGTAATTAATCCATGAAATCTTGAATAACAAGTAGCAAGAACAATATGAATCCAACAAAAGGTTGATCACAAGGTTGAACCAACTCAATTCTCTCTTTCAATAGTGTAAAATTGTTTAGTACAATGTTTTCCTACTAAAATTAAGTCTATTCGTCATCCCCTATGAAAAATAAAACATAAAAAGTATTTATAGAGACACAAGAATCCTTTTCCTAAATAGCAGGACTGCTTTTCCATATCTGTAGCCTACCTCATCATGGGTCCACCTACGAGTCGTAGGGCTTCTCACAGACCGTGGCATCGAATTGTTGCTTGAAGTGTTGGCTGAATTTTTGCTAAGTATTGGGCCAAGGTACGACTCGTACATTGCACTTGTGGTTTGATACTGGTACTTTGAACCTTTGTCTGAACTTCACCACGACCGGTATGGTACAACTCGTACATTCATCTCACGGGCCGTAGGGTACTCTCGTACTGAGAATCAGCCTCCTGTGCAATTCTTCTTGATTTCATCACGACTGACTTACCACGACTCATACCATCATGGAACGATCCGTGACAAGTCTCATGGAATCAATCTTCCAGGTTAAACTTTCAGCTTCTTACGACTTGTAGGTCCATCCTATGGATCATACTGTGGACTGCTCTTTTTTCGTATTTTTTTACACTTTTAGCTTCCTTTTGCAGTTTATTGTTCCAACACCCATTTATCCTGAAATCAAAGGAAAAGTGCCTCATATCCACATAAATACACCTAAGTCCATGCTATTTTCTTAGTTTTGAGCATCAATAGTGTTGTAATTCCACAACACATCAACACCCTCAACTTAAGACTTTTGCATGTTCTCAGGCAAAGAAAAAGAAAAACTAAACACGACGCTCAACTAGAAAATAAACTTAAGATACTACATCCAAAACTCAAACAAATTTGTGCACTCTATATACAAACTCTATTGACCATTCCTCCTGAAACATCAGCAGCTAATGTATTGCAAGAAACATGAAAACATCATATTCAAGGATCAAGATACGTCATCTAACTATAAACAAGCAATCAAGTCATTACCTATGTGTTTCACACATACCAATGGTAAAAGAAACCATAATCCATGTACCCTCACAAAAAATGAAGTCCCCACTCTAGTATATAGTATCAAATGAAACATGGGACTAGGCAAATGAAGCACTCACCCTCTCAAAGAAGTGCAAGTATTATGCATCAGATACCATAGGCTTGCCTTTATTTTCTCTGCTTTGGTTTGTTAGATGGTCAAATTAAGATCACTATAAGACTTGATATGGCTTGTAATGTAGGCTCAGGGCTGGACATGATAAAGATGAAAGATTTTATGAGTGACTATCCCTTCCTTGGCACTACATTCATGGCTACACCATTCTCCTATTTCACCCTTCATTCTTTTTGACTCCTTTGATTCCCTTTTTCCCATTTTAACAATATTTGCATGCGTGATGTGATTTTCCACATTTTTCAACAATTTCAAGCTCTTTTGAATTTTTCTTTTTATTGAATTTCACCTCACCACACCTTACTTTTCACCACTTTTTCTCTTCTTTTTCTTTTCTTTCCTTTTCCGCTCCCACCATTTATGCACCCCTATTCTATCTACCCTCAACTTAAGCATTTTGCTTATGTTGAGATTCACATATCCAAGGAAGGACCAGGGCCAAACAGGTTCATTATAAACAAATGGATATGGTTAACAGGTAAAACAAAGAAATATGGTCTATTAAGGCTCAAACTTGGGATCAAGGGATTCATGAAAGTTTGGTAGGGCAATATAGGCTAAAAGTGAGCTAAAACAAAAATGGCCTATGATCATATCCTAATCAACCATCCGTAACCTATGCAGAGATCAACTAGGCAAGTTCTAGATCATCAACAACATACCGCAATAAGTACTTAGACCTCACTCACACATGGTACATAAACTATTTTTACTTTACATGTATGGTTCATACATGGCTTAACAAGACTAGCACTATTAATAACCAAATGACATAAAATGATCCACAGAAATCAGGCATTATTGTCACAAATACATATCAAAAATTTTTAAGAAGGGTCAATTTTTTCAAAAACAACAAAACTAGTGAATATCCATTGGTTGAGTATTCCTAAGTTACTTTCTAATCAAACAAAAATCACGACTAAAAAAAATCCTAACACATGCCAGTTCTACTAGCTCGCATGCCTGAGGGAAAAGAACACGGCACGAAAAACCCCCAGGCTAACAAAAAGTATCCAAAAATATAAGTACACCCCCCCCCCCTTTTTTTTTAAAAAAAAATGAGCTTCGTCCCTGAATCATAAACTATAAGCATGTAGCGAGAAGGACATACTTGTGGCTACTCAGACTTTACCTCTATCATCTTGAGAAGGTGGTTCCTTCGCAGTAGTAGTGGCGCTAGCGATGGCCGACGCACTCAATGGTGTAAAAATGGGGGTAGTGGTCCCCCTTTATAGGATGTATGCTTGAGCGACCTCTGTGGTAACTGGGGCTGAATGTGGCTCACTCGAATGGTCATGGCCACTAGCAAGCTTGGGATGAGCTATGGTGGAACTTCCTGCTCCTCTAACTCTCTCATGCAGCTCAGTCATATGCTCCTCATGTGCCCACATACTCTCCGCTCTAGCCCACTTACGCTCTTTCTTCTCCTTCTTTCTCTTTTCTCTCAAACTCTCCTCACCAACATCTTCAGCAGCTCTCTTCTTTCCTTTATCACCAGCTGCAGTTGGCCCCCAGTACGCTGCTAAATAAATATCCTCATCAAGCTCTTTATCTAGGCCAGAAAGAGTGGGGGCTGCTATAACAGTTGGTTTCCATAAAGACAACTCAACCACTTGACTTCAAAGAGCCCCCAACTCCGCATGGAGACTCCGGTGTCTGACTACTCTGCCATTCTCATGTTAAATGTACTCTCAAAACTATCCAGGCGGGCATGAAGAGGCTGAGCTGCTTAATCTATCTCGGATTTGACCTATGGCTTTACATTCTCCATCATTGCCTGAATTTTGCGCTCGACCATGGTGAATCTCTTTGCTAGCTTCTGGAGGAAATCCTGCGGTACCAAGATGTACCCTGCTGGAGTCTGAGTATGTACACTGGGCAGCGGTGTAGCTGAGGTGCTGGGAGATGACTCTGAATGACCGACATCTGTAGCCGGTGTCTCACTTTGCTCCTGAGTACTAGGTACATTCACCTGTACGTCCCCTTCTTGCTGAGCTGCTGCGATGGCTATAGGCATCCTGGATCTGCTTACCAGGTTCATCTCATCCCCGATAAGGCCTATGTTTGCAATTCTTTGTCCTCTAATCAATCTCTCATCACCCCACTGAACTCTAGCCTCCCTGCACAAACTATATACAAGGCTCGGGAATGGGATAGTAGTGCTTACTTCCACTGCCTGGTCTCATATCTCTGTAGCTATGATCCTCGAAATGTTAAGTGAGTAGCGAGACATGAGGAATGCCACCAAAGTCTCTCTGTTAGCATTCAGCGTGTTGTTATTGACTGTGGGTGCTAATCGATGTCTCACCAGTGTCCAGTAGGCCTTTGCTATGATGTTCAGTGAATTCTTTTTCACCTTCTTGCCACCTGTAACCCACTCAGCCTCGTCCTTGTTCTCAGCGACCATCTGTGCTAGCCATTCCAGCTGCCTCTGTCGCTCACCCCTACTCAGACTCCTGATCTGCTTCATTGCCTCCACCCTGTAATCATAGTCTGGTGTTATCCTTGTTGGTCTGAACTGAGGTCCATACAACATCCGTGCAATAGTTTGATAGGATACATCTACTACTTGCCCTCAGACTAGAACACTCTCCAAACAGGGTTGATCCTTTATCTTTTGCCCATCCTTTGCTTTCTCCTCCATTGTGGCTAGATAGTTGGCGTAGAACTCCCTGACGATCCTTCTGTGTATTGTGTAAGGGTCTTGGCCATCCATTCTAACCCATAGAAGCTAAAATATGCTTCATCTCCTCAACTTCATTCAAGGAATTAGTGAGGATCCGTGGTTCTTCTTGGATGCTTCTTTTTGGTTTGTTCTTGGCGGTGAGAGCGATGCATTGTTCATATATTTCTTTAGAAGACGACACTCTCCACTACATTGTTCTGTTTTCTCTGGAAGGGGTTTCCTCCTCCACCTCTTCTTCACTGCTTTCTGCATCATTCTAGGTCCCTTCTGACTTTGTTGTTCCTCTCTAGCTCCCTCTTCAGATTGGGGAGCTTGTGCAGATGTGGAAGTGGTTGCTTCAGCTTGGGTCTTTGCTCTTTCCCTAGTGGTTCGGGTTCCATCGGTGTCTGACGTGTCTACTTGATAATCATTGAGTGAACCACTGTGAATCTCCAGCCTTATAAGACTCTGAGTCAGTTGTTTCATCTATCAATGTCCTATGGGCTTGTGTTTTGTCTGCCCTGCGTTTGTATGTTATTGTACCTTGAGTCATCTGATGAAGTCCCATTTTTAATAAATCTTTGTTTTTCACCACTACTGCTGCTGCGACTCGTAGGATCTCACCATGAGTCATACTGAGATCTTGTAGCAGCAGAATTTTCAGCCACCTGTTTTTGTTTCCCTACACATTGAGCACACATTAGTTCACTAATTTGGGTTGCCTCCCAATAAGCGCTTGATTTAACGTCGCGGCACGACGCAGGTGGTCTGGTTACTCAGGTTTCATCAAACCACCACTTGGGTTGCCTCCCAAGAAGGGCCTAATTTAACATCGCGGCACGACACACGTCTCTTAACTACTCAAAATTCGTCAAGTGACTCATACTCATCCTCAAGTGCTGAGATCACACTAAATTCCTTTGGTTGCTTCATGGTCCAATATATGTTGAAAGGACCTCTTCTTTGTTTAGCCTGAACTTTAACAGGCCAGCTTCCACATCTACTAGAGCTTTCCCAGTAGCGAGGAATGGTTGCCCAGAATGATGGGGACCTCATAATCGACCTTGCAATCCAAGATCACGAAGTCCACTGGGAATATAAACTTATCAACCTTGACGAGCACATCAACTAGGATGCCCACTGGTCTCTTTACTATTCTATCGGCCATCAGTAGCCGCATGTTGGTTGGTGTGGGGGCTCCTAATCCTAGCTTCTTGAAGACCTCCAAGGGCATTAGATTAATGCTCGCTCCAAGATCACAGAGTGCCCTTGCGAACTCTACATTACTAATGGTGCAAGGTATCATGAAGGAACCTGGGTCTTCCTTTTTCTTAGCTAAGGCCCTTGTTGCTATGGCACTGCAGTGATGGACATTGTCAGCCGGCTCATAGATTACAGATCTTTTCTTCATCACCAGGTCCTTCATGAACTTTGCATATCCTGGCATCTACTCTAGTTCTTCGACCAATGGTATATTCACAAAAAAGTTGTTTAAGCATTGAAAGAAATTTTTTGATCTTACCATTGTCCGCCTTTTTCTTCATTCTTTGTCAGAATGGTGGCGGTGGTCTTGGGAAAGCCTTTTGCACTAGAGTTGCCCCTTGATCAATGTCGCATTCCTTCTCACCCCTAGGGGCCTCTTGCAACTCATCATGTTATGTCTCATCACCAGTCTCTACTTCCTTAATCACGCTTTCTTTCCACTTCAACAGGGAACTAGGGGTCAACTGTGGTTTTACCACTCCTAGTCATCACTGCCATGCAATGAGCATCATTCTTTGGATTCTGGAAAGTGTTGCTAGGAAGTGTACCCTTTTGCCTAGGGTTCATAGATGCTGATAGTTGCCCAAATTGGTGTTCTATCTGCTTGATGGCGGTGGCATGAGATTCCACTTTCTGATCCATGCTAGATAAGTCACTTCAAATTTCTTTTAACTGATCATCCGTGGACCTCACCTTTTTAGCATTTCGGCCATCATACTCTCCAACTTTGATTGTCTGGACTCCTCTTCTTGTGCGTTGGGAGGCACATAGACTCCTACCCGGTCATTGTGATATCCTCAATTTTTCTCCATTCTCCCTCTAGCTCACGACCATGACTCCTATCTCTGAACCCGTTCCTGTTGTAGTTGTCTCTGTATTGGTTCTGACCTTGATTTCCAAAACCTTGACGCCAATTGCCTTGTTCAGATTCTTGGGTGTTGGCTCAGAAACTCGCCACTTGGCTATCTAGGAAGTTTGCCTCTTCCTTAGAATCAGAGTGATCTACTCCTTGCTCCCTTCATTGAGTTCCCACTGCATTTACCTTTTTGGCTCCTGCTCCTATGATATGCTTTGTCAGCAAATCCTAAGATGTGCGCATGTGAGCCAACTCCTGATTACGTTCTTCCTTCTTCCTTTGTTGGTCTGCAGTCAAACCAACAACATACGTACCTGCCACTACATCAGCCTCCCTCATATGCCAGGCCCTATTTGTCTTAGTCACACTATTAAGGATAGTGGCTGCTTCCTCCCAGGTGTGAATCATCAATGCCCCTCCAGCCACCGTGTCTGCTACAGACTTGGTACTATTATTAAGAGACCTGTAAAAAATTTCCAACAAACTGTCATCTGGGATTTTATGGTTCGGGAACTTAGTCAACTTCTTTTTGAACCTCAACCAAGTTTCATGAAGTGCCTCCATCTTAATTTGCCGGAAATTATAGATCTCATCTTTTTACTGTAACATCCTTGATGGGGGAAAGAATCTCTCTAAGAATGCTTGTATAAGCTCCTTCTAATTGGTTATGGAGTCGTTGGGAAACTCCGATAACCACAAAGTAGCTTACCATGATAGAGAGAAAGGGAAGAATCAGAGTTGTATGGCATCCTGGCTTACACCGGGCAACCTGTAGCCTTTCATATTCCTACAAAGTTCAAGTGCAGGTTGGTGTCATCCGCTACGTGGCCACTGAACACCCCCTTCATGTTTAGCAATTGAATCATGGTTCTCGTATGTCAAATTTGGCCCCAGCGGACAGTAGTGGTGGTACAATTGCTCCAGTTGACCCAGCTTCATCAATTTCTTGGTCCTCATCATCGAAGAACTGAGGGGCAAATCTCTGAGCTCGGTTGCCTCTCCCATGTCGACTAGTGTTTACTACCTCATCTCTATCATCATCATCTTGCTGAAGTGTAGCTAACCGAGCTAGCTCGGCTTGCCTAGCTTATTCAGCTAAGAGGGCTTCTCTCTGCTCAGGGTTTTATATTCTATGCAGCGCTCTTTTGATTTTGGGATTTTGTAGAATAAGGGGGTCTCCTCTACTCCGAGTGCTTGGCATTCACCGGAGGACAGCCTGTGGATAATCAAAAACACAAAAATAAACGTAATTAAGGAAATAATTACCAACAAGTTAACTATAAGCAAATAACCTAGTATTAGCTGTATTCCCTGGCAATGACACCACTTTTTGATAACGCTCAAACCACACTTCTAACTGAAGTATGAAGTGGACGTTGTCAATAAAGAACCCAACTTAAAGGTTGGGATCAAGCCCACAGGGAATATGGAAGATCTAGAATATAGCCGGTAGATGAACCCGTATGGTAATTACTTCACAATGGGGGGATTCTAATAAAATCAATAATAGGAATAACCATCAGTCAAGATTATATTTACAAATCAATAGTTAAAGGATAACTAGGGTTTGTGTTCCCCATGGGTTCATAACAGCTTTGGGTATACACTCGTGATCTTTACTAATACTTACTTACAGAACTGATAACTTAGGTTCATTCAAACGATCGACCAATCCCTATTGAATGACTATCCTCAATTACTCGACCAGGTCTCATGAGTTTTGCAAACTAACCATTATCACTAAGTTCCAGATATAACTATCGTGCGACCACAGCTCAAGTTAATACAATGATCATCAAGATCAAGGCTTTGTTGTAATTCTCTTTTCCTAATCTCTACCTCTTTGACCAAAGAAAGTAAAGAATTCAGGCACTTCCTAACGTTGTGCACCTCTAAGAATCATTAAAGATGAAGAGACTACAATATAAGTAATTAGTATTGGTTTTAGAATCACTTTATGCAACCCTAGCTTGTTAATCTGCCATAGTTCCCACAACCTAGCTATGGAGGTTTTAGCCTCTCATAGTTGCAAGGTTGTGAATTGTGTTCATACTTTGAAATATAATTGAGAAAAATGATTCCTTCAATATGAAATCTTAAATAACAAGTAGCAAGAACATTATGAATCCAAGAAAAGGTTGATCACAAGGTTGAACCAACTCAATTCTCTCTTTAATTAATGTAAAATTGCTTACTACAATGTTTTCCTACTAAAATTAAGTCTATTCGTCATCCTCTATGAAAAATAAAAAATAAAAAGTATTTGTAGAGACACAAGAAACCTTTTCCTAAACTAACAGGACTGCTTTCCATATCTGTAGTCGACCTCATCTCGGGTCCACCTATGACTCGTAGGGGCTTCTCACGGACCGTGGCATCGACTCGTGGCTTGAAGTGTTGGCTGAATTTTGGCTAAGTATTGAGCTAAGGTATGATTCATACCTACATCCTACGACTCGTACATTGTACCCGTGGCTTGATCATGGTACTTTGAACCTTTGTCTGAACTTCACCACGACCGGTATGGTACGACTCGTACATTCATCTCACGGGTCGTTGGGTACTCTCGTATTAAGAATTAGCCTCCTATGCAATTCTTATGGATTTCATCACGACTGACTTACCACGACTCGTACCATCATGGTACGATCGGTGACAAGTCTCATGGAATCAATCTTCCAGGTTAAACTTTCAACTTCTTATCAAGGCCCTCAGTATGACTCGTAGGTCCATCTTATGGATCATACTGTGGACTGTATTTTTCCCCCTTTTTTGCACACTTTAGCTTTATTTTGCAATTTGTTTGTTCCAACACCCATTTATCCTTAAATCAAAGGAAAAGTGCCTCATATCCACATAAATACACCTGAGTCCAAGCTATTTTCTTAGTTTTGAGCGTCAATAGTGTTGTAATTCCACAGCACATCAACGGAGGCAGCACACTCGAGGGAAAGGGAGGCCAAGAAGGCCGAGGATGAGGACCATAGATTCTCACAGTAAAGGTCCGGTGGTGGCCATCAACAACAGACCCACTAGAGATTGTCAGCCCCAACATCTTCAGCACTAAGTGTGCCATCCAGGCCCCAACGTGATTAGAGGGGGCGAGTGTCAGGCTCGAGGGGTCATAGCAGCAGACCCACAAATTCCAGCATTCCAGCTTGCCACAGATGTGGCTGAGGGCACACAAGCCAGTGCTTGGCAGTGTCAGGAGCTTGTTTTGGATGTGGAAAGCTTGGGCATATTCTTAGAGATTGCCCCGCTACGAGACAGGATCAGGTTTGGGGCTGAGGCCCAGCTTACAGTTCAGTAGCCCCACCCCCACACACAGCACATCAGGGGGCATCTACTAGCACAGCTGGCGGGTAGCGCCAAAACAGATTCTATGTCTTATCCACTCGTCAGGAGCTAAAGGCCTCATCATATGTAGTCACTGGTATGTTGAGAGTCTTTTATGTTGATGTGTATGCATTGCTAGATCTGGGGGCTACCCTCTCTTTCGTGACACCATATGTAGCCAGTAGCTTCCGAGTCAGTCCCGATATCTTATCAGAGCCCTTCTCAGTTTCTACTCCCATAGGTGACTCAGTTATAGCTAGACGGGTGTATAGAGATTGCCCGGTATTAGTTCTTCATAAGGTTACCTCAGCAGACTTGATAGAGTTAGCTATGATCAATTTTGATGTTATTCTCGGCATGGATAGGCTATTTGCATGTTATTCTTTAGTTAATTGTAGGACCTAGTCAGTAGAGTTCAGATTTCCGAATGAACCTGTCTTAGAATGGGAGGGTAGTTCAGTTGTGCCTGTAGGTCAATTTATTTCCTACCTTAAGGCCAGAAAGATGATCTCTAAGGGTTGTTTCTACCATGTAGTTAGGGTTAAGGATGTGGAGTCCAAAACCCCGACTATCCAGTCAGTTCTGGTAGTACGTGAGTATCCGGAGGTCTTCCTTGATGATTTTACAAGTGCCCCTCCCGAGCGGGAAATTGATTTTGGTATAGATCTTCTTCCCGACACGCAACCTATATCTATTCTGCCATACAGAATGGCTCTAGCCGAGCTAAAAGAGTTGAAGGATCTTTTAGATAAGGGCTTTATTAGGCCGAGAATGTCTCCATGGGGTGCACGAGTCCTGTTCGTTCGGAAGAAAGATGGTTCTCTTCGGATGTGCATTGACTATAGACAGTTGAACAAGTTCACCATCAAGAATAGGTATCCTTTACCCAGGATCGATGATTTGTTTGACCAGCTTCAGGGTGCCAAGTGTTTCTCCAAGATTGATCTCAGATTCGGGTATCACTAGCTCAGGGTTTGGGAGAGTGACATCCTAAAAATTGCCTTCAAGACTCGATATGGTCACTACGAATTTGTTGCTATGTATTTTAGACTAACGAATTCCCCTATAGCTTTTATAGATCTAATAAACAATGTGTTCAAGGCATATTTGGACATGTTCATGATGGTGTTCATTGATGACATCCTTATATACTCTCAAAGCGAGGAGGAGCATGCCGCTCACTTGAGGATAGTGCTTCAGACCCTCAAGGATCGTCAGTTGTATGCAAAGTTTAGCAAATATGAGTTTTGGTTGGACTTAGTGGCATTTCTAGGTCATATGGTATCAGATGAGGGCAAAAAAGTAGATTCTCAAAAGATCGAGGCGGTAAAGAATTGGCCCAGACCGGTGATCCCATTAGACATCAGGAGCTTTTTGGGCTTAGTAGGTTATTTTTGGAGGTTTGTTGAAGGTTTCTCATCCATTGCAGCCCCGTTGACTAGATTGACTCAGAAAAAGGTAAAGTTCCAATGGTCGAAGGATTGTGAGAAAAGCTTCCAGGAGTTGAAGACCCAACTTACTTTAGCACTAGTGTTGACTCTACCAGAGGGTACGGACGTCTTTGTGGTGTATTGTGATTCTTTGTGAGTTGGACTCGGGTGTGTGTTAATGCAGCATGGGAAAGTAATAGCATATGCCTAAAGACAGCTGAAAGTTCATGAAAGGAATTACCCGACCCATGCTCTTGAGTTGGCCACGGTGGTGTTTGCATTGAAGATATGGCGGAATTACTTGTATGGCATTCACATTGATGTATTCACGGATCACAAGAGCTTGCAATATGTGTTCTCATAGAAAGATCTAAATCTTTAACAAAGAAGGTGGTTGGAGATATTGAAGGACTACGACATGAGTATTATCTACCACCGGGGCAAGGCTAATATGGTTGTGGATGCTTAGTAGGCTCTTTATGGAGAGTGTGTCCAATATGGATGAGAGAAAGAAGGAGTTGGTGAAGGATGTCCACCGACTTTCCAGACTAGGAATTAGATTGATCGATTCGACCGATGGCGGCGTTGTTGAGCAAAATGGGTCAAAATCTTCTTTGTTGGTTGATATTAAATCCAGGAAAGATGAGGATCCAATTTTTAGGAAGCTGAAGGAGGCGGTACAGAGTCAAAAGGTGGAGGTTTTCTCCCAAGGGGGAGATGGTGTGCTACGATACACGGTCGTCTATGTGTCCCAGATGTTGATGATTTGAGAGTTCGGATATTGCATGAGGCACATGGTACAAGATATTCTATTCATCCAAGATCCACGAAAATGTATCGAGATTTGCAAGAAATCTATTGGTGGGATGGTATGAAGAAAGATATTGCAGAGTTCATAGAAAAATGTTCGAACTGCCAGCAAGTGAAGGTCAAGCATAAAAGGTCGGGAGGTTTACTTCAGGATATCAGCATTCTCACTTGGAAATGGGAAGGGATTAATATGGATTTCATTACAGGCCTACCTCATACTCTCCGACACTATCACTCCATTTGGGTGGTGGTAGACAAGTTAACTAAGGCGGAACACTTCCTACTGGTCAAGACCACAGATTCAGCGGTTGATTATGCTAAGTTGTATATTTGGGAGTTGGTTCGACTTCATGGAGTACCCTTGTCCATTATTTTAGACCGAGGTACTCAGTTTACTTCTCAATTTTGGTGTTCTTTTCAGAAGGGACTAGGGACTCAGGTTAAGCTCAACACAGCGTTCCATCCACCAACGGATGGCCAGGCAGAACGAACAATCCAAACTCTTGAGGACATGTTGAGGGCATGTGTTATGGATTTTAGAGGTAGTTGGGATGATCATTTACCCTTGATCAATTTTGCTTATAATAACAACTATCCTCTAGTATCCAAATGGCACCGTTCGAGGCTCTTTACAGGCAGAGGTGTAGATCGCCCATCATATGGTTTGAAGTTGGTGAGGCAGCCATGATAGGGCCTGATTCGATTCATGAGGCCATGGTAAAAGTTTAATTTATAAGGGACAAGTTGAAGACCACTCAGAGTCGTCAAAAATCATATGCTGATGTGAGGAGAAGAGATTTGGAGTTTGAGGTGGATGATTGGGTATTTCTAAAGGTATCTACCATGGAGGGAGTCATTCGGTTTGGAAAGAAAGGAAAACTCAGTCCCCGATATGTAGGTCCTTACCGGGTTGTGAACAGAGTTGGTAAAGTGGCTTATGAGTTGGACTTGCCATCGGAGTTGTCCTCAGTTCATCCCATTTTTCATGTATCACTTTTGAAGAAGTGTTTGGGTGATCCAGTCTTGGTAGTTTCAGTAGACAGCATTGGAGTGAAAGACAGCCTCAGTTATGAAGAAATTCCCGTTGAAATCTTGGATTGTCAGGTTCGGAAGTTGAGAAACAAAGAAGTAGCTTCAGTTAAGGTCTTATGGAGAAATCAGCATGTTGAGGGAGCTATGTGCGAAGCTGAAGCAGATATGATGGCCAAATATCCACACTTATTCTCTACCGGCTCAGTTTCAACTTGAGGTATCAGTTTTGCACTCACACTCTATTTAGTCTTCATGTTTAAATTATGTGCACAAGTTTTTTTATGTATGTGGCTGTGTGTATGATTGGTGAATTCAGTTCAGTTGTGTGTTTTGAATCGGAGGTAGTCATTCTGTCAGTTTTTCGATTAAAAGTGATTGGTTTTGAATGTGATAAATTGTATGTTTCTATTTGTTGCTTGTTTCCTACATTCAAGGACGAATGTCCCCAAGGGGGAGATATTGTGTAGACCCGGGAAGCTAAAATGCAAAGCTTCTAAGAGTTAGGAAAAAGGTTGCAGAACGACAGGTACCACGACCCCTGGTAAGTAACCACGTGTAATCGTTTGTGATTGTTGGTTCAGAAGCTCAGATGTCAGGGGAAAACAACAGTTGATTCGATGACCTGTTGTAAGAAACAATGAGCCATTGTTGTGATTGTGGTAAGGGTCATCCCAAATGGCTGAAGTAACAATGGGAGTTACAACGGCCCGTTGTGACGAACGACAGACCGTTGTTAGCAGTCGTAGGAGGACTGTGGACTATCGTAGAGAGATAACAGGTGTGAACCATGACCCCTTGAAGCTTACAATGAGACATGGTGAGACTCGTGGAATGGGAGTGCAGAGTTTCAGAAGAAGGAAACAACGACCAAAGGAACGGTCCATTGAAGTTTAGGAGGACCGTCTTGTGCATCTGTGGTACGATTCCAAGGATGGTCTTTCAGCAGTGTTTTCAACGAAGAGACAGGATGGGTTGTGGGTTGTTTCCACGACCCATTGATACAACTCGTGGGTTCCATCCAGCCAGATTTCAGGGCAGGTTCATTAAAGGTATTTTTGACTTTTCCACTCTTTTAGACCCTAAACTACGTCGTTTTTGGATATTTTCTGAGTGTGATAAGAGGAGTTAAGTCCTTTATGCATGCCCATTCTCATGCAAGAACTTTAGAGAATATTTTTGGGAGATTCAAGGTCTTCTTCCCCAAGATTCCATCAATTTCTTTGTGGGTATTCAAGGAACATTGAGTCAGTCCATTTCCAGGTATGTAGGGTTTTAATGGGTGTCTTCCTTCCGCACCCATGCCCAATTCCTATCAATTAGTGTTAAATTATGAATAATCAATTATGGGGTTTTGATCAATTGCATGATTCTTACATTTCTATTCATGGGTATGATTAGATTGAGTTGATATTGATGATTTACGAAGCTTGGGCGGATTCTAACTTGTTTCCCTTATAAAATTTGTTTTTGGTAAAAATTAAATATAAAATGCCCATGGGTGAAGAGTTCATAGAAAGGGTGATTTATGGTAAATGTTTAATAATGATGAAGTTGGTGATGAAAAGCATGTTTCTAAAGTTACCCATGATTATGATATTGTTTTCAAAAAAAATAAGAATGTGTAGTTCCTAGTATGATGAAGCTTTGAGCAACGCCCATATGTTGACTAAAGTGATTATTTTCCCAACATAAGCTTACCACATTGTTTAAAGAGAAATTTCCCAATTATTATTATAAATTCTAGCTTGTGATATGTCGAGTAAATATTTCTACATGTAGTCACATGATTTGGAGTGGATGCTCCCACCTATGATTGAGCTTGTGGTATTTTTCGAAATAAAGCTTGTCATATGCGTGAATTTATAATTGAGATGTATGGCATTATTGAGCTTTGTCGATGGACAATGTTGAGCTTCATTTACATATAATGTCCAGTCTATGCATGATTTCATTAATGAGCTTTGTCAATAGACAATGTTGAGCTTCGTTTCATACGATGTTGAGTCATGTATGATTTCATGTTGAGCTTCGTCAATAGACGATGTTGAGCTTCGTTATATATGATGTAGAGAATTGCATGTTTTTGGGAGAAGAGTCTAGCACCGAGCGGGTTAAGGGTCGACTACCCTATGCGCCAGAACTATGCGCCAACATAGGTTGATACTTATACATTATTGGGACCTCCCTTTTGAGTTACCCCCGGCTCGATTGACCCTTGATCTTGATATCGATATCTTAGTAGCGCCCATGCCCTGGCAAGGTTATGGACGGATCTTTCCACTTGAGTGTGATAGTTGGGACCACGTAAGCTCTATCGTGGTATGTCGGTTAAGTGACGAGTCTCCCACTGTCCATATTGTTCAAATTGTATATTCACTATTCATGATGATTAGTTATGCATGCATGTAGAAGGAGTAAGGTTTGACTCATTGTTCAGCTTTTGACATAAATGTCATGTTTCAACTTGAGTCATTCGAGTCAGTCACGATGTTCTAAATCCATGCATGATCATGTATAATATGAGTATAATTTCATAATGAATGCATGTAGTCTTCTTCTTATCCTTAAAATCTTATGATATATGTATAACTTACTTAAATGGATTTACATTACCTTGCAGTTTTACTTACCTTGCATACTCGATACATTCCACGTACTGACCGCATACCTTCTATGTTGTATTGTTTCATGATACAGGGTCCGAATCTCAAGCTCGTCCTCATCCTTAGTCCATCTCAACTTACGCTATCAACTCGTTGGTGAGTCCTCATGTTCTGGGGGCTGTTTGACAAACTTTTAAGTTATCTTGAGTTTCAGTATTGTTCGGGTTAGTTGGGGATGTTGTCCCATCAACCCATCATATGTAGTAGAGGCTTCAGGCTAGTCTGTAGTACTCAGCTCTTGTATACGTCCAGCAATTTCTTGATGTTATGCTATGGTTATGTTTCCGCTATGTGTTATATTTAAGGTTCCGCTTGGTTAATTGATAATATGCGTATGCATGTGCCATGGGTCACCTTGGGGACTCTCGGGGTCCCTTGTCCCATGTCTACCATCTGGGCCTCTGTTCGAGTCGTGACAATTATGAATCTGAATTCAAGCGTGCTAGAGTAGATTTTCGTCACACCCATATTCCCCATCTTCCATTTTGTGATTTTAATCAATTGAATATTTTCCATATTGTAGGTATGTTGGTGGTGACGCTTAAATGTTTAAATGTGGATGTGGGTGTTTTCTTTAGTGAATATGCTTCATGATTTAGTTGGGGGTAAAGTTTGAGTAACCCTAGAGGCTTGAAATGTACCCCGATGATAGATAAGGTGACGTCATTCTTAAGGGCTCAATCATCAGTGTATGTTGTTTGCATTGCTTGTGTAAATAATAGTGATGTGCAGTGAGTGGGTTAATGATGATTTTGGAAAGGTTGTTGGTGGTTGAATTGAAGTAAGAGTGAGCGTCATTCCATCGGTGAATTTCCGGACATGCCCAGCGAAACGCCTAATGAAACGCAGGTCTAGGCGCAAAGCTACAGGCCACTGCCAATGCCCCTGCATTTTGTTGGCACTTCGCGGGTCAGGATTAGCGAATCATCGGTGTTGCACCAATTCAGAGTGCATCTACTCAGTTCTCTTCCAGACGCTAGCGGTTCATCGATGTTTCACAGCTCTCCCCCTGCATCACACCGATGATCCGCCAGTGCTGCCAGCATAAACGTTTTTTTATTCCCAGTTATTTAACATCCAATCCTTTGAATTTAGTTCCTTAATTTAGATTGGTTAGTTTTTCCTTTATACACTCTTTGTATTGCACTAACATTATCTTGTAGAATCATGTCCATCTCTAGACAACAAAGTAAAAGGAAAGCCCCAATGACAACCACCACCTCTTAAGAGTTAGATGCCGAGGAGGCCCAACGAATTTCACAACTTTGTTTTGGGTTGGATGAAATGGAGGGGTATTAGTTGTCCTTCAAGGATACCTGTTCAATCACCACAGAGACTCAATTTGAGGTGGAATCTTTTAAGAATGACTTCCCATACATTTACAGTCAGATTGGTATTCGTGATTGGGGGCCATTCACCATACCCGTGGACCCTTACTTCCCTGAGTTGGTGTGGGAATTCTATTCCTCCAATAGGGCGAGGCAAACCATCTTAAAGCATAAAGGCCAAATCGACACAATGCCTTGCCTTCCATTTGTACTAGTACGGGGTCAAGAAGTGAGCATTATCCTAAAGGCAATCAACTCCGTCTATTAGGATGAATCGATTCAGCAAAATTCTGAGTTCAAAAGAAAGATGCAAGATAAGGAGAATCAATTTAAGTGGGTGGCAGGTATAATTGCAATAGGCCAACCACAGTGGGCTATATCAAATGGAATAATTCATCGCCATGATCTAGAGTTTGAAGCTTTCATGTTTTTGGATTTGGTATGTGCCTGAATTTTCCATTCTAAGAATACAAAACATGTACCCATTGAGGCTACAATTGTAGTGGCCTGCATCATGGATCAAGAACACATCAACATGAGGGAAGTCATTGCGGAACAATTCAAAAGGAAAACCAAGAAATAGGCAACTTCTCTGTTGTATCCCAACCTCATTAATATGTTATGTATGCGGGCTACATGCCCTCTATTCAGGCAACTGGACAAAACAGTGAGGGCTGACGGAGTGTTTACTCCAGCCACCAAAACTGATAAAGATTCCCCAGCTTTAAAGCGACCCAAGGTGATGGTAGCCAGAAATAGCCCTACATCTTCCATTCTCTCTAGCACAACCCCAAGGTCACCACAACCCGACAGAGTCAGCTCCTCTCCACCAGTCACTCTTTTGAAAATGACACAAATGAGTGCTCATAATAGCCAGTTGTTGAAGTTAGCAAAGCAGTACCTCTCGTGATCTAGCAAGCCATCAAGAAAGCCATGCAACTATTGGTGGATAAATTGAGGGCTTCTTTGCTAAAGAGTATGATGGAATGTTAAAAGTGTTCAAAAAAGGGTCATTAGGGAGGTTCTAGTCACAAGATCTAAATAATTGTCCTACCCTTACCCCTAGCCTTCATTATGATGCCCAAGTCCTAATTGATTCTGAGTGTAGCAACTCTACATTAGTGGCGAGATACATGAAGGGAAAGCCGAAGGGTCAAGTTGTATGCATGGAAAATTTCTTTGTGAGAGTTAGTGTTATTGTCCTATTCTATAATCCTTTGTGTGTGCATTGTTTGATTATAAAAAATTGGGATTCTCTCTTCTTGTGAATGACATCACCTCCTTTGAGAATATACTTGCATTGGTGCGAAGAAGTGATTGGGGCATTAGTGTTGTGAGCTTCAAGGAAAGCTTTGAATGTGAATTTGTAATGATTTGAGATATTATGTGTGCTTGTTGTGATAGATCATGCCCTGGTCTTGAATAAGGAAAGCATTTATGAGTCATTCCTATTTATTGTGGTTACCTCTTGAAACTTTTTCATATTTTGGGGAATCTTTTATCTCTTTCCTTGAGTTGGTGAGCATTTATGGATTGCCTTAGGCTCATTGTTCCTTAGTGCATAGATTCATAGATGACATGTTGTTTCATTTACTCGAATGACAAAAATTGCAGTTGAGAACAAGCAATGGTTCAAGTTTGAGGGTTTGATGACTTGGTAATTTACCAACTCACTAGACTCTTAAACATGAGTTTTTGCTTAGTTTTAGGTCATTTAGGTGGATTTTAAGTCCATTTTCCTTGATTTTGAAGGTACCTAAATTGAATAGAAAAAGCATGAAATTGAGCAATAAGCATGGAAAAAAGGAGATGAGGATGACTCTCCACTGGAGGGCACCGGCGAAATGCCGGTTGATCACTGTTCCACACTATGCTGATAAAGATCAATACAGGCGAACTGTGGATCAGCACCAGCAAACCACCGGTGCTAGCACCGGAGGGTTCTGAAATTCATTGATCATCGGCCAAAATCAACTGGTGGATCGCGAATGAGCACCGATGAACCCTCGTGAATTGCAAGTGACGCCCGTCTGCACAGGGGTAAAATGTCCAAGTTAGTATAAGAGGAGAAAGAATGTACCCTATTTTTGTACATCTCTAAAAGGAATTGAACATTCCATTAATCCATATCAGTTTTTCATTATTCTATTAGCCTTGTATTGAATTAGAGAGAGAAAGAGAATAGAGAAGTAGGGAGAGAAGCATTCATCTTCTTCTTCATTGAAAAGGTAGAAAACTCCATTGGAGATCAGAACTTTGAGCTTGAATTTTTCTTACTCATTTTGTTGAATGGATTTTGAAATTGTTAATGAATGCAATGTCTTCTTCTACTTATATGAGTAGCTAAATTCTTTGCTAGAGGCATGTGAATGATTAGGGTTGATTTGGATTGGGTATTGTTCAATTGATCTTAGATTTACTCAATTAGTATACTTCTAATGTTTCATCGAAGTTCTAATGTAAATACTCATAATTGAAAATATGGGTTGTTTTTACTTACTCTAATTTTTCTTGAAAAAGGAATTTAGAGTATGGGTGATGAAACATTAGTGGGTAATTGGGTGTTGATTATATGGGGTTGGGCTAGAAATAGTCAAAACCTATTGTCAAACACCCACTGAGAAACAAAGCTAGAAGTAGTTGATTCTTACCTAAGTGGTTGTTGTGAAAAAGGCTTTGGGGTTTGAGAAAACCCGATGTATCAGACATCTAATTGGTTAAGAAACACAGGATGCCATCTTGTCCACATCTAATTATACGATTGAGTAAGGCTATGAGATGTTAACAATCCTAATTCAATGATGCCCCGATAATTTCACACCCCTAGTAGTCTCTCCCTTGGTATTTTCTACACTTTGTCCCTATTTTTTTGAGCAAATTTTACAGTTCAATTGTCAAGTAATGATACCCCAAATTCTTACTTTATTGTTATTGAAACATTGATGTGAATTACTTCAACTTGATAGAAAACTCTTGCATGATCAACTAACATTCCCTGTGGGTTTTGACCCCAACATCCATTGGGTATATTTATTGTTTCAACGATTATTCACACTCCATCTTAGCGAGGAGTGAATTTGGAAGTTACCGATGCTCCTTATATTGGAATACATGGATGTATGATTTAGTATCAATATCTAGACGCATTGTGACAGCTTGCTCCTCTGTAATTGAAATTACTTTCTCCCTCAAGTCTGATTTCTAGGACCTTAGTTTAAATTTTGAGTAAGTTTATTCCATCATCATTAAGATAGATTTATTAACAACCCTCATGTATTAGTTTGTAATTGGAAAATTCTTACTCCATGAGCATTGATTCAAATCATATTATATCTTTGATATTTGTCAGTTTTGGCCTCTAAATCTGCTATATTTTCTAAATTTTGAATGATTTTACTATATGAAGTTGATTAATTAGATTAAGGAAAAAATCTCTTATGATTCATTTCTCCTCTCCTTATTTTATTTAGCTAAATGGTATATCTTTAATACTTGAATATTTGGGGTAAATTATTTATAGTAATCTTCACCAGAATGTGATTCTTTCCTGCTTAAGTTCTGGTATCTTTTTGTGTTGAACATGGTAATTAGATATTCTTACCTTGAAACATCCTTAATTTTCCTGCTCTAATAAACATTGATTAATTTTGTAATTGTACTTTTTTCTATCTATGTGTTTAGTTAATTGAGACTGTCACTTGTCTCAAATAGATAGTCCTTTCCTATCGCGACCCGAGTATGGACTCCGGACCGCGACATGGGACCTAGAACCACGAAGACTTCAAGATAACCCATGACGCATATATAGCATGATCAAGAGCATATGACTAAGTGTATGTAAAGAATAAATCATAACATGAGTGGAAGTCAAGAATCTCATAAACTATAAACGGGACTACAAGTCGAAATCGCTCAAATATTTAACATCACGTCTGAAAGCCTCAACACCTACGATGAGCTGATGGGACAACACCCCAACTAGCTCTACTAAAGTCTAAAAACTAAAAGACAGAAAAAGGAAGAATATGTATCAAAACTAACATCCTCGGATCATGAGGACTCACCCAAGTTGGAGCTAAACTGGACTAAAGAAGGAGGGAGCTAAAGTTAGGGTTGAGACTGATCACCCGAACCTATATCATGAGACGATATAACACAAAAGTATGCGATCAGTACTTTGAATGTACTAAGTATAGAGGATAAGTAAAACATGATAGTGAAATGATATTCTGAAATCATGAGTATAAAGCAAGCTAAAACATGAGTTTTTGATCATAAACTGTGTATACTGGCTTAAGGTTCTCAAAACTGATTGATAAAGTTGAACATGGCTGATATCATAAGTAAAACCTTATAAAGAATATATTGAGACAAAAATCATGTCATAAAAGCATGAGTCATGAACATGAACATGCATACAAAATCAAGGAACATTAGAAGACTCTCATAACCGACACCATCATGAATTAGCACATAATGACCAACTATTTCGCTCAAGTTGGCAGAGTCGTCCTAAGTGTTGCCAGGTCAAAGAACGATAAAGGCGTGATATCACTCGTGAGCCCTGTCAGGTGGGGTAACATTCTTTGCCGAGGCCCCAAACATGAATATATACCTATGGTGACACGTAGTTCTAAGACCTAGGTGGGTTGAACCCTGGCTTACTCGGTGCTAGATACTACTCCCAAAATATGCATATTACTCATATTCATAATCATAAAACATACTTGGTTCTGCATGGGCTATTTTGAAAACATGAAATCATAATCATACTTTTCATACATGAACTAGCCATGAAAATAATGTCGTTGAGTCAGCCATGATACATAAGCTTGAGATGCATTAAAATCATACATAATTGAGTAAAATAATCATAAGTTGAAAACCATTGGTTCATAAGAGGTTCTTGTAGAAAACATGTAATAAAAATATAAATCATGGATTGAATCATAAAAGAATTGAATTCATAGAAAATCCTGAGAGATTTCATCAAAATTTGGTCTAACCCTAAAATTTCCATAAAATTTGATTGGAGACTTGAATTCATGATATTGCTTAGAAATTGGGCATGAGGGTGGAAACAATCCCCCATCCATGACCCTACATAGCTGTGCTTGAGGAATCCTTGACCTGATTTGAAGACCCAACGAAAATTGAGAAGAAGATGATAAAGAACCCTAGACTTTCCTTGAGACAGAAATTCCCGCTTATGGAGTTTGAAGAGAATGAGGGTTTAGGATAATTATAACCCCTTAATAAGCCATTTAGGAAGCTTAAAACGACATAACTTAGAAATTAAAAGCATAGAGTTTTACTAAAATACCCTTGGACTATGAAATTAAAATTCCAGCTGGCAGAACCAACGACCAACAGGACGAACCATTGGTTCTCTCTCTGGTTCTTGCTTCTACTCTACATCATCTTCTAAAACTACTTCAAAAACTAAAACAAATAGTCGGTAAAATATAACAATGGGTCATACTATCCACTCGTCGGTTCTGGGTGAATTCTTACATTTCTTAGAAGTTCTCCACCACGGGACAACCAACAAGTCATGGGTTCATAGGATGGCTCATCCTATTGTTTGTCTTATGTCCTGGTGCCATTTTTCCTATTGGTTTTTATTAAAAGTCTCGAATCTTATCTTAGGGACTTTTGGGGTGTTGCATTATCTCCCTCTTGGGAACATTCATCCTCGAATGAAGGCTAATTAAGCTGAAAGGATAGGGAAAGTGCTGCAATCCCAAAACTGAATAGCTATCGAGTGAAAAATGATGGAGTGACTGACTCCGGACTGACATACATGAATGAGGTGAATTCATGAAACATACACGCATACTAAGGCATGAAAGAAACTGAGAGACATGAACTTGACATGAAATTGAATAGAGCACCAAGGTGGAAACTAGTATCTCATGCTAGAATGAGCTAGAAGGGAAAAGATGCAGGTATCTAGCGATTCTATCTGCTTCGACTTCCCATAGAGCTCCCTCAGCTAGTTGATTTCTCCATAAAACTTTCACCAAAGCTACCGTCTTGCTCCTCAACTTGTGAACCTAACAATCAAGGATCTCAATTGGAACCTCCTCACAGGTAAGTCTATCCTTCAAAACAATTCACTCTATCAGAACAACTAGAGTTGGATCACCAATGTACATCTTCAGCAAAGACACATGAAAACTAGATGTAGCAAAGCTAACTCCGCTAGCAACTCCAACTCATAAGATACTTGGCTAACTCACCTCAAGATCCTATAAGAACCAACATATTTTGGACTAATCTTCCCCTTCTTTCCAAACCTTATAACACCCTTCATGGGAGACACCTCCGATGTTATACCTTGGAAACCGGAGGATCAGACCCGGGAGTCAAAATGGAGGAAAACTGAATTTTCGCACCATATCACAAAATGATCCATGAAGTGGCTTGTAAGGAGTGACCAAGAGTCATGAAGTGACTCATGGTCAAGCAAGGCTTGGCAAGGAGTTGGATGAGGCCACAAGCACGACCACGAGGTGTGGTCAGACCTCAAGACTCGCGAGGTCATCCGTGGCATGGATTGACTGGTTTTGGCAGTGGGGATCATAGGTGCTGACCACGAGTCGTGGTCAGCCCAATGATTCATGGTGTCCCATGAGTGAAATTGGGCAGTAAACTCCACGACTCCAGTCCACGATTTGTTAGCCTTGGCCACAAGTCATCCAGTCCCTCATGGGGACTAACAGTCAGCCTAATTCTGCGATTTTAGTAAGGGCCTTTTCGTAATTCCTAAGTCCTAGGGGGCCTATACTATGTCGTTTTAACATCAAATAGGGTGGTTTAAGAGAGAAAAGACTAGCCTAAGTCCGCATTCATGCATGTAAAGGTTTAGAAAGGTGATAGAAGGGTGATCTAGGTGATTTCAAGGTGTTGTTCATCGACTTTCTCTTGTGCAATCTAGGGGATTGCAGAATTCAACTTCTCTCAGGTATGTAGGGTTATGAATGGGTGTTTCTGCCACACCCATGCTCAATTTCTATCTAAATATGAGAAATTCCTATGATCAAGTTATGGGGTTTTCACCCAATTGCATAATTCATCAATTTCTATACATGGGTATGATTAGATTATGTTTCTATTAAAAAATTGTGAAGGATGCACAGATTTTAAATTGTTTTCAATCAAAATTGTGTTTTCTAATTTTATGAAATTAAAGGCCCATGGATGAGAAGTTAATGAAAGAACATTATGATTATGAATGTATGATGACAATGAGATTTGATGATGAAAATCATGTTTCTAAAGCTACCCATGATTATGATATTATTTTTTAAAAATGAATTGAGTAGATCCAAGCATGATAAAGTTTTGGGCAAAGCCCTTATATCGAGTATGATGATGTAGTATCTCCAATGTAAGCTTACCACATTATTTTTGGAGTAAAGGCTCCCACTTATATTCGAGCTTGTGGTATGTTTCGAAATAAAGTTTCTCATATACATGAATTCACAATTGAGATGTATATTATTATTGAGCTTCATTTTCATATGATGTCGAGTTTATGCATGATTTCATTATTGAGCTTTGTCAATAGACAATGTTGAGCTTCGTTTTCATACGATGTTGAGTTTATGCATGATTTCATCTTGAGCCTTCGTCAGTAGAAGATGTTGAGCTTCGTTATTTACAATGTAGAGCATTGCATGTTTGGGAGAAGTGTCTAGTACCGAGAGGGTTAAGGGTCGATCACCCTATGCCCCAGAACTACACGCCTACGTAGGTTGATACTATTATATTATTGGGACCTCCCTTGTGAGCTATCCCCAGCCCAAATGGCCCATGAGATTAATATCGATATCATCATAGCGTCCTTAGCCCTGGCAAGGTTTCGGATGGCTCTGCCCACTTGAGTGTAATAGTTGGGACCACGTAAGCTCTATTATAGTATATCGGTTAAGTTACGAGTCTCCATGTCGATATGATTTAGATTTTCATATCCATTGCTCATGGTTGTTGTAGTACATGCATGTTCTACAAGAAAGTTTTGACTCATTGTTCATCTTTTCTTATAAATTTCATATTTAATCTTTGAGTCAGTCGAGTCAGTTATGATGTTATGAAGCTATGTATTTTCATGTTATGAAAAGATTATGATTTCAGAAATAATGCATGCAAAGCCTCCTCTCATATTTGAAAGCTTATGATATGTTATGAAATTCTCTAAATGATTTACTTTACTTAAGCAGTTTTACTTACCTTGCATACTTGGTACATTCCACGTACTGACCTACATACTCTATGTTGTATCGTTTCGTGATACAAGACCCATCTCCCAAGCTCAGCCCCACTCGTAGTCAGTTGTTAGAGTTAGTACCTTCGTGGTTGGTGAGTCCTCATCCTTCGAGGGATAGACTTTCAGTTTCCCTTACGTATTTTCAGCTTCAGTATTGTTGAGTTAATTGGGGTCTTGTCCCATTAACTCTTCCAGATTAGAGGCTTTTCAGACTTATGTATATATTCAATATGCTTATTATGATGTTATGTTGAGTTAGACTTCCGCTGAGTTTATATTGTTGATTCTTCAGTTTATTGATTAGGTTAGATGTATGCTTGTGCCATGGGTCGACTTGGGGTGTCTCAGGGTCCCTTGTCCCATGTCTACGGTTCGGGCCCCCATTCGGGTCGTGACAAACTTGGTATCAGAGCCATAGGTTTGAAGTGTCCTAGGGTGTCTGAAAGTCGCATTAAGTAGAGTCTTTTTCATGGGTGTGGAGCACGCCACACTTATGATGAAGAGGCTAAGAGACGTTTAGGAAATGTTCCTTTCTTTCATGATCTATGTCATGCGATGAAAAGTCTTTCTATCCTTCTAATTCGTGTTGTTCGCGATTGCAGAGTCATGGCTCCTCGAAGAATGAATGGTAGGAGAAATGGAAATGGAGAAGGCCACGAGGATGGCAATGGTTATGGGCATCAGAGCCCCACCAGTCCAGGAGCCCTAGGCACCAGAGCCTGCAGCCCATGTTGAGTTTCGAGTTGCTATTCAGATGCTTGCGCATGCCTTGACCACTCAGGTCAATCAGCAGCCTGTTGCGCATGTTCTGCAAAATGGCAATGCAGCGGCGGCTTGATTCAGAGACTTCTTGAGGATGAACCCGCCAGAGTTCCTAGGGTCCAAGGTAGGTTGGGATCCACATGATTTCATTGATAAGATTGTCAAGATCACCCAAGCCATGGAGGTAAGTACTTGTTGAAGGGGGTTGTGCATATCTGGTTTCACTAATGGAAGGATAGCAGGGTCACAGGAGCAGGTCCGATCATGTGGTAGGAGTTCATGTTGCATTCCTATATCGGTTCTTCCCTCATGAGATGAGGGAGCTGAAGGTAGCTAAGTTTGTAAACTTGAAGCAGGGAAGAAGGAAAGTGCAAAAGTATTCCCTTGAGTTCACTAGCCTATCGAAATATGCCCCAGAGTTAGTGGCTGACCAGAAGACGCGGGTGAGCAAATTTGTGTATGGCATAGCAGGGTATTTGGACAATGATTGTTGCATTGCTATGCTCCATCAGGATATGGACTGCCCTCGAATTATGTTGTAGGCCAGCAGATGGAGGCGGCACATTCGAGGGAGAGGGAGGCCAAGAGGGCCAGGACCGAGGACCACAAATTCTCTCAGTAGAGGTTCGGTGGTGGGCACCGACAGCAAACTCACCAAAGATCATCAGCCCTGGCATCTTTGGCATTGAGTGTGCCATCAAGGCCTAGACATGATCAGAGAAGGAGAGCATCTGGCTCGAGGGGTCAGAGCAGCAGACCCGCAGATTCTAGCATCCCAACCTATTATAGATGTGGTCGGGGGCACATAGGCCAGTGCTTGGCAAATTCAGGTGCTTGCTTTGGGTGTGGGTTGTCCGGACACATGCTTAGAGATTGTCTAGTTGCGAGGTAGGATCAGGTTGGTGGCCGAGCTCAGCTTCTAATTCAGCAGCCTCTCCTGCACGCTCAGCACATCAGGGAGCATCTACTAGCATAGCTGGCGGTCAACGCCAAAATAGATTTTATGCTTTAGCATCCTGACAGGAGCAGGAGGTCTCCCCGGATGTGGTCACTGGTATGTTGCGAGATTTCCATATTTAGGTATATGCTTTGCTAGATTCGGAGGCTACCTTGTCTTTTGTGACATCTTATGTGGCAGTAGCTCCGGAGTCAGTCCCAATGTCTTATCAGAACCCTTCTCAGTTTCTACTCTAATAGGTGACTCAGTTATAGCTAGACGGGTATATAGAGGTAGCCCAGACTCAGTCCTTCATAAGGTCACCTCAGCAGACTTGGTAGAGTTAGCCATGACCGATTTCGATGTTATTGTCGACATGGATTGGTTATTTTCATGCTATGTTTTAGTTAATTGTAATACCCGGGCAGTAGAGTTCAGATTTTCGGGTGAGCCAATCTTAGAATGGAAGGGTAGTTCAGTTGTGCCTGTAAGTTGATTGATTTCCTACCATAAGGCCAGGAAGATGATTTCTAAGGGTTGCATGTACCATCTAGTTAGGGTTAAGGATGTTGAGTCCAAAACCCCGACTACCTAGTAAGTTCTAGTAGTACGTGAGTATCCAGAGATCTTTCCTGATAATTTTCCAAGTGTCCCTCCCAAGCAAGAGGTTGATTTTCGTATTGATCTTCTTCCCAACACCTAGCCTATATCTATTCCACCCTACAGGATGGCTTTAGCCAAGCTAAAGGAATTGAAAGGGCAGTTGAAAGACTTGTTAGATAAGGGCTTCATTAGTCCGAGTAAGTCCCCATAGGGTGCACCAGTGTTATTTGTACGGAAGAAGGATGGTTCGCTTTGGATGTGCATTGACTATTGGCAGTTAAATGAGGTCACCGTTAAGAACAGGTATCCTTTACCCAGGATCGACGATTTTTTTGACCAGCTTCACGGTGCCAAGTGTTTCTCCAAGATTGATCTTAGATCCGGGTATCACCAGCTCAGGGTTCAGGAGAGTGACATCCTGAAGATAGCTTTCAGGACCCGGTATGGTCACTACGAATTTATTGTTATGTATTTTGGACTATCCAATGCACCTGCAGCTTTTATGGATCTAATGAACAGGGTGTTCAAGGAATATTTAGACATGTTCCTTAATGTTTTCATTGATGACATCCTTATATACTCTCAGAGCAAGGAGGAACATGCCGCTCACTTGAGAGTAGTACTTCAGACCCTCAAGGATCGTCAGTTGTATGCAAAGTTTAGCAAGTGTAAGTTTCGGTTGGACTCCATGGCCTTTTTGGTCCATGTGGTATCGACGGAGGGCATAAAGGTAGATTCTCAGAAAATTGAGGCGCTGAAAAATTGGCCTAGACCGGTGAATCCTTCAGATATTCAGAGTTTCTTGGGTTTAGCTGGCTACTATCCGAGTTTTGTTGAAGGTTTCTCCTCCATTGTAGCACCTTTGACCAAGTTGACTCAGAAGAAGGTAAAGTTCTAATGGTTGGAGGCTTGTGAGAAAAGCTTCCTAGAGTTGAAGACTCGACTCACTTCAGAACCAATATTGACACTACTCGAGGGTATGGATGTCTTCGTAGTATATTGTGATGCGTCAAGAGTCGATCTTGGGTGTGTGTTGATGCAGCATGGGAAAGTGATAGCATATGCCTCTAGACAGCTGAAAGTTCATGAGAAGAATTATCCGACCTATGATCTTGAATCGGCCGCGGTGGTATTCGCTTTGAAGATATGGCAACATTACTTGTATCAAGTCCATGTGGATGTATTTACGGACCACAAGATCTTGCAATATGTGTTCACACAGAAAGATCACAATTTCAGAAAAGGAGGTGGTTGTAGCTACTAAAAGACTACGATATGAATGTCCTTTACCACCCTGTTAAGGATAATCTGGTAGCGAACGCACTTACTAGGCTCTCTATGGGGAGTGTTCCCCATGTGGATGAGGCAAAGAAGGAACTGGTGAGAGATGTCCATCGACTTGCAAGGTTGGGAGTTAGATTGGTCGACTCGACCGATGGTGGCGTTGTTGTGCAAAATGGATGAAAATCTTCCTTGGTGACTAATGTGAAAGCTAGACAAGACGAGGATCCGATATTGGTAAAGCTGAAAGAAGTCGTCCGAAGTCAGAAGGTGGAGGTCTTCTCCCGGGGAAGATGGTGTGCTGCGGTATTAGGGTCGTCTATGTGTTCCAGATGTTGATAATTTGAGGGGTTGGATATTGCATGAGGCTCATGGATCGAGGTACTTTATTCATCCAGGTGCCACCAAGATGTGTCATGATTTGCGGGAAATAGATTGGTCGAACGACATGAAGAAGGATATTGCAGAATTCATAGCCAGGTGCCCGAACTGCCAATAAGTAAAGGTCGAGCATCAAAGGCCCGGAGGCGTCCTTCAGGATATTAGCATTCCTACTTGGAAGTTGGAAGAGATTAATATGGATTTCATTACAGTCCTACCTCGTACCCGTTGAAACTATGATTCTTTTTGGGTGGTGGTAGACAGGTTGACCAAGGGTGCTTATTTTCTACCGGTCAAAACTACCAATTCGGCGGAGGACTATGCCAAGTTATACATTCGGGAGTTGGTTCGGTTGCATGGATTTCCCTTTTCCATTATATCAGATAGAGGTACTTAGTTTACCTCTCAGTTTTAGAGGTCTTTCCAAAAGGGACTTGGTACTCAGGTCAAGCTTAGCACAGTGTTTTATCCGCAAACAAATGGTTAGGTGGAGTGGACTATTCAGACTCTGGAGGATATGTTGAGAGCCTGCGTCATTGATTTCAAAGGTAGTTGGGATGAGCACTTGCCTCTGATCGAATTCACTTATAATAAAAGTTATCACTCCAGTATCCAGATGGCACCGTTCGAGGCTCTATATGGGCGGAGCTGTAGATCGCCCATTGATTGGTTTGAGGTTGGTGAGGCAGCAATGATAGGACTAGATTTGGTTCATGAGGCTATAGTGAAGGTTTTGTTGATAAGGGACAGGCTGAAAACCGCGAGAGTCATCAAAAGTCATATGTTGATGTGAGGAGGAGAGAGATGGAGTTCGAGGTGGACGATTGGGTATTTTTGAAGGTATCCCCCATGAAGGGAGTCATGCGGTTTGGGAATAAAGGAAAACTCAGTCCTCTCTATGTTGGTCCCTACCGGGTTTTGAGAAGAGTTGGTAAGGTAGCATATGAGTTGGAGTTGCCCTCAGAGTTATCTTCTGTGCATCTTGTGTTTCATGTATCGCTTTTGAAGAAATGTTTGGGAGATTCAGCTTTAGTGGTTCCAGTGGACAACGTTTGTTAAAGGATAGCCTTAGCTATGAGAAGGTTCCGGTGGGAACACTAGATTGATAGGTTCAAAGGTTACGGAACAAAGAAGTAGCTTTAGTTAAAGTATTATTGAGGAATCAGCATGTTGAAGGAGCTACGTGGGAGGCCAAAGCAGATATGATGGCTAAATACCGATACTTATTCTCTACCGGCTCAGTTCTGACTTGAGGTAACAATTTTGCTCTATGACTCTAATCAGTTTCCATTTTCAGTTCATATGCGAAATTTTGTTTTAAGTTATGATATATGTATGTGATGTCTGAATTCAGTTCAGCTATGTAGTTCTTTTCGGAGGTAGTCATTCCGTCAGTTTTTGGTTTAAATGATAAGTATTTGCATATGATGATAGCATGTTTCCGCGTTTTCTATGTTTTTCTAACATTCGAGGATGAATGTTCCCAAGAGGGATATATTATTATACCCTGGAAACCCGAGGATTAGACCCGGGAGTCAAAATAGAGGAAAACTAAAATTTCGTACCAAATCATAAAACGATCCATGAAGTGGCTCATGAGGAGTGACCACGAGTCGTGAAGTGACTCGTGGTCAAGAAGGCCTTGGCAAGGAGTTGGGTGAGCCCACGAGCATGACCATGAGTAATGGTCAGACCTCACGACTCGTGAGGTCATCCGTGGCATGGATTGAATGGTTTTAGCAATGGGGATCACGGGTGGTGACCACAAGTTGTGGTCAGACACCATGATTCATGGGGTCCCTCGTGGGGTCCCCTATGTGAAATTGGGCAATAGACTCCACGACTTCAGGCCACGAGTCGTTAGCCCTGGCCAGGAGTCGTCCAGTCCCTCGTGGGGACTGGCAGTCAGCCTAATTCTGCGATTTTAGTAAGGGCCTTTCCATAATTCCTAAGTCCTAGGGGCTTATAGTACGTCGTTTTAACATCATAAAGGGTGGTTTAATAGGGAAAAGACTAGCCTAAGTCCTCATTCATGTGTGAAAAGGTTTTGGGAAGGTGATAGAAGGGTGATCTAGGTGATTTCATGGTGTTCTTCATCAACTTTCTCTTGGGCAATCTAGGAGATTGTAGAATTCAACTTCTCTCAGGTATGTAGGATTATAAGTGGGTGTCTTCTTCCACACCCATGCCCAATTTCTATCTAAATATGATAAATTCCTATGATCAAGTTATGGGGTTTTCACCCAATTGCATAATTCTACAATTTCTATACATGGGTACGATTAGATTATGTTTCTACTGATAAATTGTGAAGGATGGGCAGATCTTAAATTATTTTCAATCAAAATTGTGTTTTTTAGTTTTATGAAATTAAAGGCCCATGGATGAGAAGTTCATGAAAGAAGAGTATGATGAGATGAGATTGGATGATGAAAAACATGTTTCTAAAGCTACCCATGATTATGATATTGTTTTTTTAAAATGAATTAAGTAGATCCAAGCATGATAAAGTTTTGGGCAAAGCCCTTATATCGAGTATGATGATGTAGTATCTCTAAAGTAAGCTCACCACATGGTTTTTGGAGTAAAGGCTCCCACTTATCTTTGAGTTTGTGGTATGTTTCGAAATAAAACTTCTCATATGCATGAATTCACAATTGAGATGTTTGTTATTATTGAGCTTCATTTTCATACGATTTCGAGTCTATGCATGATTTCATTATTGAGCTTTGCCAATAGACAATGTTGATCTTCATATTCATACGATGTTGCGTTTATCCATGATTTCATCTTGAGCTTCGTCAATAGACGATGTTGAGCTTTGTTATGTACGACAAAGAGCATTGCATGTTTGGGAGAAGAGTCTAGCACCAAAAGTGGGTTAAGGGTCGATCACCCTATGCCCCAAAACTACGCGCCAACGTAGGCTGATACTATTATTGTATTGGGACCTCCCGTGTGAGCTATCCCCGACCCAAATGGCCCATGAGCTTGATATCAATATCATGGTAGCATCCTTAGCCCTGGCAAGGTTTTGGATGGCTCTGCCCACTTGAGTGTAATAGTCGGGACCATGTAAGCTCTATAGTGGTATGTCGGTTAAGTGGAGAGTGTCCCATTGTCTATATGATTCAGATTTGCATATCCATTACTCATGGTTGTTATTTTATACATGCATGTTCTAAAAGCAAGGTTTGACTCATTGTTCAACTTTTCTTATAAATGTCATATTTCAGCTTTGAGTCATTCGAGTCAGTTATGATGTTATAAAGCTATGTATTGTCATGTTATGAAAAGATTATGATTTCAGAAAGAATGCATGCAAGGCCTCCTCTTAGATTTGAAAGCTTATGATATGTTATGAAATTCTCTAAATGATTTACTTTACTTAAGGGGTTTTACTTACCTTGCATACTCAATACATTCCACGTACTAACCCACATACTCTATGTTGTATCGTTTCATGATACAGGACCCATCTCCTAGGCTCAGCCCTGCTCATAATCAATTGTCAGAGTTAGTACCTGCTTGGTTGGTGAGTCTTCATCCTGTCGAGGGCTAGACTTTTAGTTTCCCTTATGTATTTTCAGCTTCAGTATTGTTGAGTTAGTTGGGGTCTTGTCCCATGAACTTGTCCAGATTAGAGGCTTTTCAGACTTATGTATGTATTCAGCTTCAGATGCTTATTCTGATGTTATGTTGAGTTAGACTTCCGCCAAGTTTATATTGTTGATTCTTCAATTTATTGATTGGGTAAGATGTATGCTTGTGCCATGGATAGACTTGGGGTCTCTCGGGGTTCCTTGTCCCGTGTCTACGATCGAGGCCCCCGTTCGGGTGGTGACATTCAGAAACACTCAATCATTGACGATGAACTCAAGACTCTCCTCCTAACATCTGCATATAATTTCTGACAACTCTGAGTTGTCCTCAGGCTCTCTCAAATAAGCTGAACTTTCTCAATAGCCTCATAAACTCAATTGGGTTATGTAGCCTCACCTACCTCGAACCATTAATTGGTGACCTACATCTTCGCCCGTAAAATAGCCTCAAATAGAGCTTCTGAATGTTTGAGTGGTAATTGTAATTGTAGGCAAACTCAATGAGAGGCAAGTGATTATCCTAAAAACCTTTGAAATCGATCACACAAGCTCTCAACATGTTCTCAAGAGTCTGAATGGTCCGCTCGACCTGACTATCTGCTTGCGGATGAAAAGTTGTACTAAGGTTTACCTGAGTACCGAAGTCCTTTTGAAATGATCTCCAAAATTGAGAGGTGCACTAACTGCCCCTATATGAGATAATGGAAAATAGAACTCCATGCAACCAAAATAATTCCCGAATGTATAGTCTAGCGTAGTCGTTTGCTGAATTTGTAGTCTTAACTGGTAGAAATGTGCTGACTTGGTCATTCGGCCACAATCACGCATATAGAATCATGTTGTTGGCGTGTATGAGGCAACCCTATAATGAAGTTCATATTGATCTCTTTCCACTTTCAAGTAGGAATACTGATATCCTGTATCATACCTCTATGTTTTTTATGCTCAACCTTCACCTGTTGGCAATTCAGTCATTTAGCCACAAATGCTACAATATCCTTCTTCATGCCATTCCACCAATAGACTTCCTGTAGTATCACGGTACATCTTGGTGGCACCTAGGTGGATATAATACTGAGAGTTATGAGTCTCTATCAACATCCACTCCCTCAAGTCTTCCATATTCGAAACACACAATTGGTCCTGATATCGGAGTACACCATCTCCTCCTCCGGAGAAAGCCTCCACTTTCTAATTTCGGACAACATCCTTCAACTTCACTAAAATAGGACCCTCATCTTTCCTTACTTTAACCACCATCACCATGAAGATTATGATCCATTCTTCACAAAAAAAATCACCATATGCTGAATCAGTAAAGCGAACCCCTAAACGAGCAAGCCTATAACCATCATTCACCAATTCCTTCCTCCCATCTTCCACATGGGACACACTCTCCATGGACAATCTACTAAGGGCGTCAACCACTACATCGGCGTTTCCCGGGTGGTATAGGAAGCTCATCTCATAGTCTTAGAGAAGTTCAAGCCATCTCCTTTTCTGCATATCAAGTCCTTTTGAGTAAACACATACTTAAGGCTCTTGTGATCCGTGAACACATCCACATGCACCCTACACAAATAGTGCCTCCAAATCATCAAGGCAAACACCACCACTGCTAGCTCAAGGTCATGGTCAGACAATTCTTCTCATAAGTCATAATCTGTCCAGAACTATAAGTAATGACATTTCCAGGTTGCATCAACACACATCCAAGGACAATCTGAGAAGCATTGCAATATACCAGAAAGCCATTTGTGCCCTCCCGTTGGGTCAAAACTAGAGCTGAAGTGAGTTGAGTCTTTAATACCTAAAATATCTTCTCACACAATTGGACCACTAAAGTTTGACCTTCTTCTGGGTTAACTTAGTCAACAATGCAAAAATGGATGAAAATCCCTCTATGTACCTTCTGGAGTAGCCAACTAAGCCTAAAAAGCTCCTGATGTTAGTAAGGCTGACAAGTCTAGCCAGTTCTTCACTGCCTCAATCTTTTGAGAGTCTACCTATACACTGATGTGTTGTGGATTTACAACACTTTCGACACTCAAAACTGAAAAAATAGCATAGACTTAGATATATTTATGTGGATATAAGGCACTTTTCCTTTGGTTGTAGGATATATTGGTGTTGGAGCTAAAATGTGCAAAAGATAGCCTAAAAGTGTACAAAGTAGGCTCAACTCATAGTTCACAGTATGAGCCATAGGAAGGTCTTACGAGTTGTACTGCTGGTTGTGATAAGTCGGAGAAGGCTAAGGATGAAGAGGTGCATTATACGAGTCTCAGTACGAGTCGTACAACAGTCGTGGTGAAGAAGTCGTGAAAAGATTCAGAAGATTTGCATAAGAGGCAAACTCCTGCTACGGATAGACAGTGCGAGTCACGGAACAAAGGTAATGAGTTGTACCATAGCACTCGTGATGGACTTCAAAAGAATTTCAAAGTCTCAGAGTCAAGCCACGAAAGCATAGTACAACTCGTAGGACGCAGGCACGAGTCGTACCAGGTCCAACACTTAGCCAAAATTTAGACAGTCAATAATGTACGAGAGGAAGGTACGGCTTGTAGGTTCATGGTACGGGTCGTAGGATCAGTCGTGGCACTGGCGGCACCAGATATGGAAATTTATCTTGTTAGCCTAGGAAAAGGATTTTTATATCTGTATAAATATGTTTTATGTTTTATTTTCAAAAGAACGTTAGTGGAGGTTAGAGAATAGTTAGAAAACATTGAGAAATGAGAGAATTGAGTTGATTTGACTTGTGATCAACCTATTCTTGAATTCTTCTTGTTCTTGAAGATTTTGCTGATTTATTAAAAGAAGTTTTTCTCTCATCTATAAATGTAAGTATTGATTTGTGTTGGTAATCATGAATGGAAAACACAACCTTGCAACTATGAGAGGCTAAAACCTCCATAGCTAGGGTTGTGGGAACCATGGTGGATTAACAAGTTAGCGTTACAAAAAGTGATTTAAACCAATACTGAACGCTTGTATTATATTCTCTTCATGCTTAAACATCTCTTAATTGTGTATAACGTTAGGACTTACCCGAATTCTTTACTTTCTTAGGTGTATGAGGTATAGATTAGGAAAAGAGAATTACAACAGAGCCTTGATCTTGATGATCATTGTATTAACTTGAGTTGTGGTCGCATGATAGTTAAATCTGGAACATAGTGATAACAAATAGTTTGAAACCACTCATGAGACGTGGTCGAGTGATTGAGTATAGTCATTCAATAGGGATTGGTCGATCATTTGAATGAACCTTTGTTATCAGTTCTGTAAGTAAGTATTGGTGATGATCACGAGTGTATACCTAAAGCAATTATGAATCCATGGGGAACACAAACCCTAGTTATCCTTTAATATTGATTAAAAACCGAACTTTTGATAATTTTTTTATTATTGCTTTTCTTTAGAATATCCTAATTTTGGAGTAACAACCTAACAATTTCACTTACCGGCTGCAATCTAGCTCTTCCTTATTCCCTGTGGGATCGACCTCAACCTTTGTTGGGTTCTTTATGGACAACGTTCACTTCATACTTCGATAGGAGGTATGGTTTGAGTGTTATCACATACCCTCGTTAGACATCGCATAACCCAGAAATGCAACTGACTTTAGTCAAAATTCACACTTGCTAAACATAGAAAACAGCTGACGGCCCTTAAGAGTCACAACAGAATCCTCAAGTGAACGGCATGCTCCTCCTACTTCAAGAATATATGAGGATATTATCTATGAAGACAATGACAAACATATCCAAATAATGCTTGAACACTCTATTCATCAAATCCATAAAAGTTGCAAGATCATTCGTTATTCCAAAAGACATAACTACAAACTTATAGTGACCATACTGAGTCCTAAAGACCATCTTCGAAATGTCACTCTCCTTACCCTAAGCTGGTGATAGACGGATCTAACATCTATCTTCAAAAAGCACTTGGCACCCTAAAGTTGGTCGAACAAGTCATCAATCTTGGAAAGAGAATATTTATTCTTGATCATGACTTTGTTAAACTGATGATAATTGATACATCCTGAGAGAATTGTCTTTCTTCCTGATAAAGAGGACTGGAGCACCCCATGGGGACTTACTAGGCCTGATAAAACCCTTATCTAAGAGATCGTTCAACTGCTCCTTCAGCTCGGCTAGAGCCATTATATAAGGAGGAATGGATATGGGTTGCGTATCAGGGAGAAGGTCAATACCAAAGTCAATCTCTCGCTTGTGAAGGACTCTTGATATATCATCTGAAAGCACCTCTATATACTCATACATAACTGGGACTGACTAGAGATTTGAGATCTCGAATGTAGAATCCTTAACCCAAACTACATGATATAAACAACCCTTAGAGATCATCTTTCTGGCCTTATGGTAGGAGACAAGATCTACAAGAACAGTGGAACTACCATTCCATTATAGGACTAGCTCACCAGGAAACTGAAACTATACTTATCAGGTTCTACAATTCATGGAAGTATAGCAAGCATACAACGAATCTGTACCGAAGATAACATCGAAATCTATCGTATCTAACTCCACTAAGTTGACTAAGGTGACTCTTTCAAGAACTGCGATAGGACAATTTTTGTACACCCATCGAGCTAGAATTAACTCACCGACAGGAGTATAGACTGAGAAGGGTTCTGAGAGGATTTCAGGACTAACACTAAAACTGATGGAAACATAAGGAGTCACAAAAATGTGTCCCCTGGATCTAGCAATGCATAAACATCAATATGGAAGACTCATAATATACCTATGACCATATCTAGTGAGCTCTCCTACTCCTGGCGTGAGAAAAGTGCATAGAAGCGGTTTTGGCACTAACCACCGCCGACACTAAATGATGTACCCTGCTGAGGTGGGCGAGCTACGGGAGTTGCTGATGTGGTGGCTAGGTCACAGTCTCTACCATCACCATGTCTAGCTGAAGAATAATCCCCGAGCATGTGTTCGGGCTTCCCACACCCAAAGCAAACATCTGAGCCAACAAAGCACTCTCTTGGCTGATTCTTACCACACTTCCTGTAAGCTGGGAAAGTGCGCTCCCTTGACATGCTTCTCCGGCACCTAGAGCCTGATGTTCTACCTCTCTGATTACCTCTAGGCCTGGATGGGACACTAGATAATAATGGAGCTGGGGCTGATAACCTCTGATGGGACTATGGGCAATGTCCACCATTAGACCCCTACTGAGAATACCCAAAGCTCCCTGTCCTTGCCCTCTTGTCCTCTCTCTCCCTCTCCTTCATCTGTTCCTCCTCTATCTGATGAGCATATATCATCAATCAAGAGATTTCCATGTCATTGATAAGCATAGCGGTCCTGCACTCTTTGACCAGCGAATCTAAGATCCTATTTACAAAGTTGCTCGTGAGAGCCCTAGGCTCCACAACCATCTCCGGAGCATACTTGGATAGCTATGTGAACTTTAGGGCATACTACTAAACTATCATGTCAGTATGCTTCAAATAAATGAACTTTTCTGCCTTTTCTTCCCCTAGCTCTCAAGGAAAGAACCTGTACAAGAATGTCGTAATGAAGTCATCCCAGCTAATAGGAGTTGCACTTACTCCACGATCCTCCTTCCACTGTCGAAATGAAATGTGAGCTACCCCCTGAGCTGATAGGAGACCAAATTTGCATTCTTCTTTCTTGAGAACCCCATAATCTGGGTAATCATCTAGATCTCCTAAATGAACTCCTGTGGATCCTCGTCCACCTTAAAACCATGAAACTCTGGCAGGTTCATCTTGGTAAAGTATCGCAGTCTAGCCACTGCAGCATTCCCATTAGTGTCCACATGGGCAACTTCCTACTGGTTAACTTGGGCTATCATAGCCTATGCCAACATCTGAAAAACAGCCTTGAACTCAGCATGAGTCACCTGCTTATTCAAAGGATCACCTGGAGCTGGTGAGGCTGGCTGATGCCTATCTCCATTTCCATTCCCATAGCCATTGTCGTTGTCATTCCTTCTTCGATTGGCTTTTCATGGAGGCATAAATCTATAAATGCATATACCATGAGTTAGAGGAATAGAACTTCATCACACGACATGGATCATGAAAGAAGGGAAGTTTTCTTAAAAGTCTAATAGCCTAATCCTCATAAGTGTGGTGCACTTCACACTTACGACAAAAGACTCTACTTAACGCAGCTTTGAGACACCCTAGGACACACCTAAACCTATTGCTCTAATACCAAGTGTGTCACCACCCGAGCATGGAGCCAAACCACGACATGGGACCTAGAACCACGAACGGCTCCAAGATAACCCATGTCACATACATAGCATGATCAAGAGAATATGACTAAGCAGAAGTGAATCATAAATCAAAACATGAGTGGAAGTCTAGAATCTCATAAAAGTATAAACAGGACTACAATTCAAAACTACTGATATATCTACAATCAAGTCTGAAAGCCTCTACACATATGATGAACTGATGGAACAACAGCCCCAACTAGCTCTATTAAAGTCTGAAAACTAACAGACGTGAAAAGGAAGAACATGTATCAAAACTGATATCCTTGAATCATGAGGACTCATCTAAGTTGGGGCTAAACTAAACTTAAGCTGATCGGAGCTAATTTCTGGGCTGAGACTGATCACCCGATCCTATATCATAAGACGATATAGCGCTAAAGTAGTCGATCATTACTTCAAATTTACTGAATATATATGATAAGTAAAATATGATAGTAAAATAGTATTCTAAAATTATGATTATAGAGCAAGCTAAAATATGAGTTTTTGATCATAAACTGTGTATAATGGCTCAAGGTTTTCAATAACTGATTCATAAAGCTGGACATAGATGATTTCATAAGTAAAACTCATAAAGCATATATTGAGACAAAATATCATAAATCATAAAAGCACGACTCATGAACATGATAATAAATCAAGGAACAGTGAGAGACTTTCATAACTGACACATGAATGAGCACATAATGCCCAACTATCTCACTCAAGTTGGTAGAGCCATCCCAAGCCTTGCCAAGGGAAAAACAATAAAGGTGTGATATCACTCATGAGTCTCGTTGAGTAGGGGAGCATTCTCTGGCTAGGCCCCAAACATGAATATATACCTACGGTGGCACGTAGTTTTGAGACCTGGGTGCGCTGAACCCTAGCCTACTCGGTGCTAGATACTACTCCCAAAACATGCATATTGCTCATAGTCATAATCATGAAACATATTTGATTTTGCATGGGCTAGTTAGAAAACATGAAAAATATAATCATACTTGTCATACGTGAACTAGACATGATAACACTGTGGTTGAGTCGGCCATGAAACATAAGTTTGAGATTCATGAAAATCGTAACAAAATTGAGTAAAATCATCATAACTTGAAAAACATAGGTTCATAAGAGGATCGGGTGGAAAACATGTAATCATAATCATAAATCATAGATTGAAGCATAAGATAATTTAATTCATAGAAGATCATCAGAGATTTCATCAAAATTGGGTCTACCCCTACAATTTCCATAATATATGATTAGAGACTTGAATTCATGAAATTGATTAGAATGGGTATGGGGATAGAAGGAATTACCCATTCATGACCTACATACCTAGGCATGAGGAATCCTTAACTTGATTTGAAGACCCAAGGAAAATTGAGAAGAAGATGATGAAGAACCCCAACCTTTCCTTGAGAGAGAAATTCCCACTGACGGTGTTTGTAGAGAATGAGGGCTTAAGCTAAGTATAACCCCTTAATAAGCCTTTTAGGAAGCTTAAAACAACATCATTTAGAAGTTAAAACCATAGAGTTTTACTAAAATACCCCTGGATTGCCGAATTAAAATTTCAGCTGGTAGAACCAACGACCAACAGGACGAACCATTGGTTCTCTCTTTGGTTCTTGCTTCTACTCTGAATCATCTTCCAAACCTACTTAAACCACTAAAACAAATAGTCTGTACAATCTAACAATGGGTCATACTATGCACTCATCGGTTTTGGGTGAATTCTGACATTTCTTAGAAGTTCTCCACCACGGGACAACCAACAAGCCATAGGTTCATAGGATGGCTCACCCTGTTGTTCTTCTTATGGCCTGGTGCCATTTTTCCTGTTGGCTTCTTAGGACTTTCGGGTGTTACATTATATCCCTATTGGGAACATTCATCCTCGAATAAAAGCTAACTAAGCTGAAAGGATAGGGAAAGAGTTGCAATCCTATAACTGAATAGCTATCGAGTAAAAACTGATGGAGTGACTGACTCCAGACTGACATACATGACTGAGCTGAATTCATGAAAAATATATGCATACTAAGGCATGAAAGAAACTGAGAGACATGAACTTGACATGAAATTGAATAGAGCACCAAGGAGGAAACTAGTATCTCATGCTAGAAATGAGATAGAAGTGAAATGATGCAGGTATCTAGCCATTATATCTGCTTCGACTTCCCATGTAGCTCCCTCAGTTAGCTGATTTCTCTATAAAACCTTCACCAAAGCTACCCTCTTGTTCCTCAAATTTTGAACCTGATAATCAAGCATCTCAACTGGAACCTCCTCATAGGTAAGTATATCCTTCACACTAATTCCATCCACCGGAAAAACTAAAGCTGGATCACCAATGCACTTCTTCAACAAAGACACATGAAAAACTGGATATAGCAAAGCTAACTCTGCTGGAAACTCCAACTCATAAGTTACTTGGCTAACTCACCTCAAGATCCTTTAAGAACAAAAATATTTGGTACTAAGATTCCCCTTCTTTCCAAACCTTATAACCCCCTTCGTGGGAGACACCTTCTGAAACACTCAATCATTAACGACGAACTCAAGCTCTCTCCTCCTAATATCCGCATATTCTTTTTGACAACTCTGAGTTGTTCTCATCCTCTCTCGAATAAGTTGAACTTTCCAAAGAGCCTAATAAACTGAATTAGGTTCTATAAATGTATCCTCACCTACCTCAAACCATTAATAGTTGACCTACATTTTCTCCCATAAAAGAGCCTCAAATGGAGCTTTTGAACGCTGGAGTGGTAACTGTAATTATAGGCAAACTCAATGATAAGCAAGTGATTATCCTAAAAACCTTTGAAATTGGTCACATAAGCTCTCAATATGTTCTCAAGAGTTTGAATGGTCCGCTCGGCCTGACCATCTGCCTGCGGATGAAAAGTCGTACTAAGTTTCACCTAAGTACCGAGGCCCTTTTGAAACGATCTCCAAAATTAAGATCTGAGATCTATCTTCAAAAACCACTTGGCACCCTAAAACTATTATACCCCGGAAGCCCAATGATCAGACCCAGGAGTTGAAATAGAGAAAACTGAAAAGTTTTCACTAGGTCACAAAACGAGTCATTCTGTGACCCATGGGGAGGATCACGGTCGTGAGGTGACTCATGGTAAGGGATAGCTTTAGTTAAGGAAATATTTTAAAGGGAGTCAGCATGGGCATGGCCACAAGTCGTGGTTAGGCTCCACTACTTGTTAGGTCAGCCATGGACAAGGATTTTAAAAAGGAAAAAATGTGAGCCAATGCTCCTAACGAATAGGTTCCACCAATTGTGGTCAATCACCCTGATTTGTTGGGTGGCTCATGGTCATCAGGAAGATAGTGAATTAAGGTTGAGACAGTGGACGTGACGAATGGTTACCACGAGTCATGGTCACCGGTAATGACACGTGACATGGCCCGTTACAAGTTCTGGGTGAAATTTGGTAGTGTACCCAATGACCAAATTGACGACTCGTACAAGGTGGCAACGACTCATTAGGTCCCTCGTGGGGACTGAAGAGCAGTTATTTTCTGCTAAGTTTTTAAGGGTATTTTCATCATTCCTATGCTCTAAGGTCCTATACTATGTCATTTTAAGTTATTTTCTGAGTATTTTAAGATAGGTTAAGTCCTTCTAACCTAATCAAAACCCATGCATGCAAGTTGGAGAGAGTTAGAAAGAAGATCAAGCCTTAGCTCTTCCAATTCTTCTCAAATTCTTCTTGGGCAATCAGGAAAGTGCAAGAATCAGCTATAATCAAGTATGTAGGGTTATGAGTGGGTGTTTTCATTAACACCCATGCTCAACCTCTTCTAATTCGTGAAGTTTTGTTTAAAAATATTATGGGGTTTTATCTCAAATCTAGTGAAATTCTAATGACATATTCATGGGTTTTTACTACTCACGATTTACATCATATTTTATAAATCATGATAAGTTTTTACAACTAATTCAATTATAAATTTATTGATTTAAATTTCTAATAAATGATGCCTAAATATGCATGTTCTATGATGAATTGAGTTATGATCTTTACCACTATAGTTGATATTCATAAACCCATCGCATAATATGAATTTATTCAAATGCCTATCATGAATTTATGATTTAAATAGCCTATACATGATTTTCATGTATGCATGAACCTCATGATTTTACTAATTATATGTTTTGGCCGACTCACGGGCCTTACCCTCATGGCTAGTTCACGTACTTACAAGCATTCTTATGATTATCATGATTTAACTAGCACATGAATTTCATGCATATTATACTATGAGCACTATATATGTTTTGGGAGTAGTATTTAACACCGAGTAGGTTCAGGGCCCAGGTTTTTCCCCGAATCTCAAAACTATGTGCCACCGTAGGACATGATGGGGCCTTCTTTGAGACTGTCCCCTTTGCCCAAATGGGCCATTCATGTGTGATATGACACCCTTCATGATTTTTCCCTTGGCAAGGTACGAACACCCTCCCGACTAGGGATTTATAGGTCGGGCTCCATGTGTGCTCATATGGGGTATGTCGGTTATAAGAATCTCACATTGTTTAACATGTTTTATGCATTATTATGTTTATGTTATTCTGGCTCAAGTGATTATTTATAAAGTTTCTCCTATGACTATGGTTATGAATAGATTACGAATGATTTGAAAACCTTAAGCCTTATGTTATCTTATGATGATTATGTTATGAGCATGTTGTCCCACTCTGGTGATCTCTTATGAGCTTTTATGTATTTATAAATATCTGTCTTACTTACATTGCATACTCAGTACATTCCACATATTGCCGCATACTCTATATTGTATGGTTTCATGATACAGGCCCTGATCTTCAAACCCAACACCGTTAGTAGTTCATCTCGGAGTTTAGCATCCATCTCTTGGATGAGTCCTCATCCTCTGAGGACCAACTTGATTTCAGTTATCTTTTCATGTTTAGTTCTCCAGACTTATCGGGTTAGTTGGGGATGTTGTCCCATCAACCCATCGAATGTGTTAGAGGCTTTCAGACTACATGTAGTATTCAGCTGTGATATATCTAGTATGTTTCGCATACCTTGTTATGTTTATGCTTCCGCTTTGCCGTAATGCTAAGTAATCTACTTTATTGATATTTAGTTAGATGTATGATCATGCCATGGGTCGACTTGGAGTCTCTCGGGGCTACCTGTCCCGTGTTACGATTCAAGTCTAAGTTTGGGTCGTGACAAACTTGGTATCAAAGCCATAAGTTTGCAGTGACCTAGGGTGTCCGAAAGCCGCATTAAGTAGAGTCTTTTTCATGGGTTTGAAGCATGCCACACTTATGATGAAGAGGCAATCAGACGTATAGGAAATGTTCCCTTCTTTCATGATCTATGTCGTGTGATGAAATGTCTCTCTATCCTTCTAATTCATGCTATTCGTGATTGTAGAATCATGGCTCCCGGCAGAGTAAATGGTAAAAGGAATGGGAATGGAGAAGGCCACGAGGATGGCAACGAGAATGGGCACCAGTCCAGGAGAACCATGCACTGGAGCCGGTTGCCCATGCTGAGTTTTGGGAAGCTATTCAAATGCTCACGCAGGACTTGACCGCTCAGGTCAATCAGTAGGCAGTTGCGCATGTTTCACAATGCAGCGGCAACTCGAGTCAGGGATTTCTTGAGAATGAACCCGCTAGAGTTCCTCGGGTCAAAAGTAGTTGAGGGCCCGCATGAGTTCATCGATGAGATTCTAAAGATCACCCCGGTCATGGGGGTGGAAAATGGGGAGTGTGTTAATTTGTCCTCTTATCAACTGAAAGGGGTTGCGCATATTTGGTTTAAACAGTGGAGATATAGTAGGGAAGGGGGAGAAGGCCCTATTGGGAGGAGTTTCATGTAGCCTTTTTAGATCGGTTTTTCCCTCATGAGATGAGGGAACTGAAGGCAGCCGATTTTATAAATTTGAAGTAGGGTGACATGTCGGTTCAGGAGTACACTCTGAAGTTAACTCGCTTATCCAAGTATGCACAAGAATTAGTGGAAAACTAGAGGGCTCGAGTGAGACGATTTGTGCATGGAGTGGCGGACTACCTGGATAAGGACTGTAGGATCGCCATGCTGCATCGAGACATATATTTTCCCCGCATAGTGTTGCTTGCCCAGTAGATGTAGAAAGTGTATCAGAGGTAGAGAGAGGCCAAGAGGTCCAAGATAGATAATTATGGGATTTCTCAGCCTAGATCAGGGGGTGGACAGCGCCACCAGTCTCATCACAAGTCTTTTGCTCCAGCACCATCATCAGCTAGTACACCATCTAGATCACGAGGGGATCAGAGAAGCAAGCTTCAGATTCGAGGGGCCAAGGTAGCATGCAGATAGAGCGCACTTTCCCAGCTTGTGCAAGGTGCGGCAAAAATCACCCAGGGTGGTGCCTAGTTGGTTAAAATGCTTGTTTCGGGTCTGGCGAACCCGAACACAGACTTAGGGATTACCCTTCGTCCAGATCAGGGGGCGGCGGAGCCCGTATGCTAGCCGATCTAGCAGCATGTCTCTCCCAGCAGGGTGCCTCGACTAATTCAGCTGGCGGTCAGCACCAGAATAGGTTCTATGCCCTTGCGACCTGTTAGGAGCAGGAGACTTCACCGGATGTGATTACTAGTATGCTACGAATGTTTCACCTTGATTCTTATGCTTTGTTAGATCCAGGGGCTACCTTGTATTTTGTGACACCTTATATCGCTAGTAGCTTTGGAGTCAGTCCTGAAATTCTGTCAGAACCATTCTTAGTCTCTACTCCCATTGGTGATTCAATTGTAGCTAGGCAGGTGTATAGAAGTTGCCCGATCATAGTATTGCATAAAGTCACCTCCGCAGATCTTGTAAAGTTAGCCATGACTAACTTTGATATTATTCTAGGTATAGATTGGTTGTATGCGTGTTATGCATCTGTTAATTGTAGAACCCATGCGGTGGAGTTCCGCTTTTTGGGTTAGTCAGTCTTGGAATGGAAGGGTAGTTCAGCCATGCCTGTAGGTCATTTTATCTCCTATCTTAAGTCCAAGAAAATGATTTCTAAAGGTTGTGTGTACCATCTAGTTATCATTAAGGATGTGACGTCCGCGACCCCGACTATTTAGTTGGTTGCAGTAGTATGTAAGTATCCAAAGGTCTTTCCTGACGATCTACCCAGAATCCCTCCCGAGCGGGAGATTGATTTTGGTATTGACCTTCTTTCCGACACGCAACCTATATCTATTCCTCTCTATAGAATGGCTCCAGCCAAGCTAAAGGAGTTAAAAGAAAAGTTGAGGGACTTGTTAGATAAAGGTTTCATTACACCAAGCAAGTCTCCAGGGGGTGCAACTATCTTGTTTGTCTGAAAGAAGGATGGTTCCCTTCGGATGTGCATTGACTATCGACAATTGAACAAGGTTACTATCAAGAACAGGTATCCTCTGGCTAGGATTGAAGATTTATTTGATCAGCTTCAGGGTGCCAAGTGTTTCTTGAAGATAGCTCTCAGATCTAGGTACCATCAGCTCAGAGTTCAGGAGAGTGATATCCCGAAAACAGCCTTCAGGACGCGATATGGTCATTATGAGTTTGTAGTTATATCTTTTGGACTAATGAATTCTCCTACAGCTTTTATAGACTTGATGAACAGGGTGTTCAAGCCATATTTAGATATGTTCATGATCGTGTTTATTGATGACATCCTGATATACTCCCATAGTGAGGAGGAGCACGCCGCTTATTTGAGGATAGTGCTTCAGATTCTCAAGGATCGGCAATTATATTCCAAATTCAGCAAGTGCGAGTTTTGGTTGAACTCTATAGCATATTTGGTCCATGTGGTATAAGCGAGGGCATAAAGGTGGATTCGCAGAAAATAGTAAGCGGTGAAGAATTGACTTAGAAGAAGGTGAAATTCCAATAGTCGGAGGCTTGTGAGAAGAGCTTCCAAGAGTTGAAGACCAACTTACCTCAACACCGGTGTTGACCCTACTTGAGGGTACCGATAGGTTCATGGTGTATTGTGATGCTTTAAGGATCGTACTTGGGTGCATATTAATGCAGCACGAAAAGGTTATAGCATATGCCTCCAGATAGCTAAAGGTCCATGAGAAGAATTACCCGACCCATGATCTTGAATTGGCCGCGGTGGTATTCGCATTAAAGATATGGCGACATTAGTTTTACAGGGTTCATGTGGGTGTGTTCACGGACCATAATAGTTTACAATATGTGTTTACATAGAAGGACCTCAATATTCGGCAAAGGAGGTGGTTGGAGCTACTCAAGGACTATGATATGAGTGTACTCTTCCATATGAACAAGGCTAATGTAGTAGCAGATACACATAGTAGACTCTCTATAGAGAGTGTGTCTCATGTGGATGAGGGGAAGAAGGAGCTAGTGAAGGATGCGTATCGACTCGCAAGGTTGGGAGTTAGGTTGGTGGACTCGACCGATGGCGGTGTTATTGACTGTGACTTACGGGAAGTCTATTGGTGGAATGGCATGGAGAAGGACATCGCGGAGTTTGTAGCTAAGTTCCAAACTGTGAGCAAGTAAAGGTTGAGAACTAGAGACCAGGAGGCATGCTTCAGGATATTTGTATTCCTACTTGAAAGTGGGAAGAAATAAATATGGACTTCATCACAGGTCTGCCCCATACTCGTCGACAATATGTTTCCATTAGGGTTGTGGTAGATAGGTTGACCAAGGCTCATTTTCTACCAGTCAAAACCACGGATTCGACGGATGATTATGCCAAACTATATTTCTGGGAGCTAGTTCGATTGCATGGAGTGCCCTTGTCCATCATATCAGAAAGAGATACCCAGTTTACCTCTCAGTTTTGGAAGTCATTTGAAAAAGGACTTGGTACTCAGGTTAGCTCAGCACAGTATTTCACCTACAAATGGATAGTCAAGCAGAGCGGAAAATCCAGATTCTCGAATACATGTTGAGAGCATGCGTGATTGACTTCAGGGGTAGTTGGGATGATCACTTGCCTCTTATCGAGTTTGCATACAATAACAACTATCATTCCAACATTTACATGGCTCCATTTCAGGCTCTCTATGGGCAGAGATGTAGATCGCCTATTGGTTGGTTTAAAGTTTGTAAAGCAACGATGATAGTACCATATTCAGTCCATGAGGCTATGGAGAAGGTGCAGCTCATACGGGGCAGGTTGAAAATAGCTCAAAGTCGCCAAAAGTCCTATGCTGATGTAAGGAGGAGGGAATTAGAATTCGAGGTGGATGATTGGGTGTTTCTGAAGGTATCTCCCATGAAGGGAGTGATGTGGTTTGGAAAGAAAGGAAAACTTAGCCCCCATTATGTTGGTCCCTATCAGATTGTGAAATAGGTTGGTAAGGTGGCATACGAATTGGAGTTTACCTCAGAGTTAGCTTCTGTGCATCCTGTATTCCATGTATTGCTCTTAAAGAAGTGTTTGGGTGATCCAGCCTTAGCTGTCCTAGTGGACAGTGTTGGTGTGAAAGATAGCCTTAGCTATGAGGAGGTTTCGGTGGAAATACTGGATCATCAGGTTCGATGGCTAAGAAACAAGGAAGTAGCTTCAGTCAGAGTTTTATGGAGGAATCAGTACATTGAAGGAGCTACGTGGGAATCCGAAGTAGACATGATGGCTAAATACCCACATATATTCTCTACCAACTCAGTTCCAGCTTGAGGCATCACTTTTTGCACTAAAACTCTATTTAGTTTTCATGTTCAACTCATGTGCCTAAGTTTCTTTTATGTATATGGATGTATGTATGATTCGTGAGATCAGTTCAGCTATGTAGTTTGAATCAAAGATAGTCATTCCATCAGTTTTTGGCTTAAATGATCAGTATTTTAATATGATGATTGCATTTCATGGCTTTCTGTATGATTTTCAACATTCGAGGATGAATGTTCCCAAGGGGGAGATATTGTTATACCGCGGAAGCCCAAAGATCAGACCTAGGAATTGAAACATTGAAAACTGAAAATTTTGCACCACGTCACAGAACGAGTCATTCTGTGACTTGTGGGGAGGACCACGAGTCATGAGGTGATTTGTGGTAAGGGATGGATTGAGTTAAGGAAAAGTTTTGAAGGGAGTCATCACGGGCATGACCACGAGTCGTGGTCAGGCCCCACGACTCGCCAGGTCAGCCGTGGCCAAGGAATTTATAAAGGAAACAAATTGTGAGGTAGTGCTCCTAACGGGTAGGTTCCACAAATCATGGTTAGTCACCACGATTCTGTTACACTCCGTAAAACGTCATCAGTTAGTAGGGGTACGCGTGGAGTTGTGAAGATTAAAGAGAGCTTGATGTGTGTAGGAAAATCCACGGAAGTCGGGTCTAGCAAGGCCAGGCTACAAGGGCCAGCACACTGGTGCCCTGGCAGCGCAACGCGCCAGCTCTATTGGCGCCTTCAGAGTCTCAACGCGGCAGTGACAAGGGCGCGATGGGCGGCGGGGGGCGCCACTCCTTCCACTGCCCATGTCATATAAATATGCTCCCTTGGCTCACTTTAATCGTTTTGTGACATATTCCCTCGGCCAAAGATAAGTATAAACGCAATTTTCATTTAGTTTTCATCTGATTATGCTACCAAACGTCATCCAAACACAAATTAACTTCAGGTAACGAGTTCTAGACCTGTGGGAAGCATTACTAAGGAGTTATTTCTCAAAAATTCGCCCGGCAAATCGGAACTCTATTGAGTAAAAGTTTTCAGAATTGTTTCAAATTGATTCCTAAACAGCCATGGGCCTTAGGTGAATATTTCATCCTTCTGAGCTCTCGAGAAATTGCGAGTTTTTGCCGAATTATTTAGAGTTGAATTGTAGTTACTATTATTGTTAAAATTTATCATTCTTGCCGAGTTTAGTATTGAAATTAGCCCTATTCTCCCAGTATTAGGGCTGCAATTGGATAAAACCACCGATCCCCCGTAGAGACTCGCCAGTTAAACGAAAGTCGGCACTTGAGGTATGTAAGGCTATCCTTTTCGGCAAGTTATGTTCGTCATACAGTTATTATGACTTGTGTAACTATAGTATTTCAGAGTAACCCTATCGTGGGAAGCTATTATGAATAGAATTGATACGACACTAATGATATAGTAACCCTTGTCAGAATTAACCCTAGCTAAATTAGTTTTCTTTACGACGGTTGAGTTGTTAGATGTTAAGGCCGCGAGGGCCATATTGAGTTCCATCATGTCGAGGCCGCAAGAGCCATATTGAGTCCTATCATGTCGAGGATGCAAGGCCATATCAAATCATATCTTGTTGAGGTTGCGAGGGCCACATTGAGTTCTATCATGTTGAGGCCACGAGGGCCATATTGAGTCCTATCAAATTAAGTTCGTGAAGGCCATAGTGAGTTCTATTAGATTGAGGTCGTGAGGGCCGTCTTGAGTTACCCCAGACAGAGGCTGTGAGGGACGTATCTAGCTACAGGAATTATATTATGACCCACTATCGGGCCAAGGCTCGGGGTCCAATTGTATAGCCCAGACACAGACCACAGCTACAAGAGCCTATCAGGCTCAGGTTCAGTTTCAAAGAGAAATTATTCTATAGTTACAGTATTCTTACAACCATTAGTAGTTAGATAGAAAAAGTAGATGTTGCTTGTACTTGTCAGGGCTTATAGGGGCCCAGGTAGGTTATCTGTGTTGGTTGTACCTTCCAGGCTTATGGGGGTCCAGTTAGGTTCTTTTTTGTGTATGTATACTTTTCAGTTAGATGTTTCAGATGGTGAGATCATTCATGTTAAATTCTTACCCTTGTTCATGATTACTTTATTTTTATCAGCTCTCATTCAGTTATCATTTTACTACCTTACATATTCGGTACATATTTTAATGACGCCTATACTTGGGGCACTGCATTACTTGCCTGCAAGTGTGGATAGGTGCGGTTCGGGACCCTCTTAGTCATCAGCTGAATTTAACAGTTGTTCAGCTCCTTTCCTCTGGATTTGGTAGTTAGTAAAGGTTTATTCATTTGTTTTACAGCTTATGGGTAGGTTGGGGCCCTATCTCGACCATTATTCCACTCTTAGAGGCTTGTAGGCTATAGTTTTCCAGCAATTAGTTGTTGTTGTTGGTGGCCGTGTGGGCTCTATGTATGTTTATTTCATGTGATGGTCGTATGGGGCCTTTTTAAGCTGTCAATTAGTAGCCTTGTCGGCTATAGCGTAGTTTAGTTGCTTGTTTTCATTTTAGTCATAACTATACAACATGGTGGTCTCGTCAACCCGCATAGGATCCCTATTATTATGTTGTTGGTTGTTAGATATTTTCTTTTATTGGTGGACTTGTCGGCCAGGAGCTGTATTTACAGCCAAGATATAGCTCGTTGTTTTCTTGAATTAAGTTACGGGCTTGCACTAGTTGTGCAATAGGCCAGTCAGGTGAGTCCAGATCCCAGTGTGGCACTAGGTGATAGTCATGCCTCCCAAGGTGGGGCGTGAAGAACTTGGTATCAGAGTCGGTCGTATCCCAGGGAGTCTGCAAGCCATGTCAAGTAGAGTCTTGTCTATGGATGTGTTGTACACCATATTCTATAGGCAGGAGGCTACAAGGCATAATAGTGTGATTACTCTTCTTTCTCCTCTGGTAATGTTATAGAGTTGTACTATATAGGGTGACTCCCTAAGCTTTTGTTATTCTATTTTATTTACAGATAAAAATTTCTAACGCACGGCGGACTGCGACTGGATGAGATCTAGATGTGGCAGTGGGAGAGGGCACTAGTAGGGAGCCCCAGTTATAGTTAGCCCAATCTGAGGGAGATAGGGAGACATCACCTCAATTTCCCAGCACTCACCACTGCATTCAGAGCCCGCTAGGGTAGCAGATACACCAGTACCACCCCCAGCCATTCTTGTGCCACTAAATTAGGAGTTTAGGGGTGCATTTTATATGTTGGTTCAAATGATGGTTTCCCAGCGTCAGCCTCGGCCAATAGTACCAGCTGCCATTTAGCCTGCTGAGGGCCTCGGTAGTTCGATAGTCTGTGAGTTCCTGGGTTTGAGTCCCCCCCCCCCAGTTTACAGGGACAGATCATAGAGAGGACCCCCAAAATTTCATAGATTAGTTGCAGAGAATAATTAGGGTTATGCATGCCTCGTCTATAGAATCAGTCAAGTTAGCTGTATTTCGATTTCGACATTTGGCAGTCTTGTGGTACGAGAGTTGGGGAGAGATCACGAGGTAGATATGCACCTCCACAAACGTGGCCTAGATTCTCGAAGGGTTTCATAGATCATTATTTTCCTCGAGAGGTCCGATAGACCGGAGTAGAGTAGTTTTGCATTTGGAGCAGGGCAGAATGAGTGTTAGAGAATATGCATTGAGATTTGACTCCTTAGCCAGATATGCGCCCTCGTTCGTTGACACTATGCCAGCCAGGGTGCACCGATTTATTATGGGACTTGCGCCTGATATGTGGAGTCTTGCATTACAACCACACTACGAGAGGATATGGATATCTCAAGGATTCAGGCCTTTGCTCAAAATATAGAGGAGCTTAGACAGCATCAATACGTCATGGAAAGGGCAGGTTAGGAGCAGCGTCAGAGGGCTAGACCCACAGGTTCTCAGGTAGACTTTCAGGGTAGGCCTAGGCCTCATTTATCAGTTAGTACACCTAGGCCCCTATTCCAGCAGCAGCAGGATAGTGGATTGGATCGTCGGAGACAGTCAAGTCCCGGCGAAAGTTCACGAGCGCCAGGCTCAAAATATCAGAGGGGGCCAGATCAGACAGAATTAGCAGTAACCCAATGCAGTACTTTCCATAGGCAGCATCTGGGAAGTTACATGTATGGTTTCACTACCTGTTATTCCCGCGGACAAGAGGGACACATGATGAGAGATTACCCGACTAGACGCCAGGGTGGTCAAGACCAGCAGAATAGATCCTCAATGGGTTCATATGCCCCAAAACCTCCAACATCGTGTAGGCCCTCAGCTCCAGCCGGCAGAGACTGAGGTAGATCAGGGGCATCTAGTTCAGGCAGCTGCCAGGACTGCACTATCCACTACCGGGACGACAAGAGTCAAATTCATCGCCAGATGTTATGACAGGTATATTAGATACTTTCTCTTATTCAGTTTATGCTTTAATAGATCCGAGCTCCTCTTTGTCATATGTTACCCTTTTAGTAGCCCAAAAGTTTGATATAGTGCCAGAATTGCTCTAGCGACCCTTTTCAGTGTCTACACCCATCGGTGACTCAATTATTGTGAAAAGAATTTACTGGGGTTGTACAGTAGGGATTGTTGGTCGCCAGACCTTAGCAGATCTAGTAGAACTAGAGATGATTGATTTTGATGTAATTATGGGTATGGATTGACTGGCACCATGTTACGCCACTGTAGAGTGTTTGACCAAGATTGTCCGATTTCACTTTCCAGGGAAAATAGTACGTGAGTGGAGGGGTAATACAGCTATGCCAAAAGGTAAGTTTATATCCTATCTCCAGGTGAAAAATTTGATAGTAAAGGGTTGTATCGACCATATTATTAGGGTTTGGGATATTCAAGAAGAATTCCCAACTCTTCAGTCTATTCCAGTAGTTAACGAGTTCCCAAATGTGTTCCCAAATGAACTTCCTAGTATTCCCACAAAGAGGGAAATAGATTTCTCTATAGACTTTCTACTAGATACTCAACCTATATCTATCCCTCCGTACTGAACAGTTGAAAGATCTACTAGATAAGGGCTTTATCAGGCCAAGTACATCACCGTGGGGTGCGCCAATTTTGTTTGTGAGAAAGAAAGATGGCTCCCTGCGCATGTGTATAGATTATCGGCAGTAAAATAAAGTTACTATTAAGAATAAGTACCAACTTCCAAGGATAGACAATTTGTTTGATCAACTGCAAAGAGTGAAATATTTTTCTAATATTGACTTGAGATCGGAGTACCACCAGGTTCAAGTTCGGGAGAAGGATATCCCGAAGACAGCTTTCAGGACTAGGTATGGTCATTTTGAATTCCTAGTCATGTCCTTAGGGTAAACAAATGCCCCAGCAGTGTTCATGGATCTGATGAAAAGTATCTTCAGGCCATATCTAGATCTGTTTGTGATGGTATTCATTGATGATATTCTCGTATACTCCTGCTCAGAAGTGTAACACAAAGATTATTTGTGAATAGTACTTCAAATCCTCAGAGACCGCTAGTTATATGCAAAGTTTTCTAAATGTGAGTTATGGTTAAATTCTGTAGCTTTTTTGTGACACATTGTATCAGAGGCTGGTATTTAGGTTGATTGGCAAAAAATAGAGGCAGTAAAGACATGTCCTAGACCCACAACTCCAATGGAGATTTGTAGTTTCCTAGGATTAGCTAGGTATTATAGAAGGTTTGTGGAAGGATTCTCTACCCTGTCTGCGCCTTTGAATAAATTGACTCAGAAAGTTGCCAAATTTCAGTGGACCGAGGCCTGGGAGCAGAGTTTTTAGGAATTGAAAAACATATTGACGTCGGTGCTAGTGTTAGCTTTGCCAGAAGGCTCAGAGGGCTACGTAGTGTATTGTGATGCTTTAGGCGTTGGGTTAGGGTATGTTTTGATGCAATATGGTAAGGTAATTGCGTATGCTTCAAGGAAATTGATAAAACATGAAAAGAACTATCCCCATGACCTGGAATTAGCTGCAATAATTCATGCCTTAAAGATATGGAGACATTACTTGTATGGTGTGCATGTAGATATTTTCACGGATCATAAAAGCCTCCAGTACATTTTCACGCAAAAAGAGCTGAATCTATGACAGCGCTGTTGGCTATAATTGTCGAAACATTATGACGTGAACATCTTGTATCACCTAGGGAAGGCCAATATTGTAGCAGATGCCCTCAGCCGCCGATCCATGGGTAGTATGGCACATCTGAGTCCAGAACAGCGGGAAATGGCCTGAGAATTGCACTGTCTAGCCAGTTTAGCAGTTTGGATAGTGATTCAGAGAATAATAAGGATGTAATTCAGAATATGGCAATATCGTTCCTGGTAGTAGAAGCAAAAGAGCAGCAGTACAAGGATTCTCATTTAGCACAGCTCATAGATAAGGCAGAACAAGGTGAACTATCAGCTTTTGAGGTAATCAGGGATGGGGTTTTGAGGTACATAGGTCGCCTCTATGTTCCAGATGTAGCAGAGCTCCGCCAGCAGATTATGGAAGAGGTACACTACTCTTTTTACTCTCTTCATCCGGGCTCGATGAATATGTACCATGACATAAAAGAGATATACTGGTGGCCGAGAATAAAGAAAGATGTAACCGCATTGTAGCATAGTGTCCTAATTGTTAATAGGTGAAAGCCGAACATCAGAAATCGGGCGGCCTAACTCAGGAGATGGTTATACCTATATGGAAGTGTGAGGTAGTTGATAACTCTCAAACCACACTTTCAACTGTAGTATAAAGTGGACGTTGTCAATAAAGAACCCAACTAAGAGGTTGGGGTTGAACCCACAGGAAATATGGAAGATCTAGATTACAACCGGTAGATGAACTTGTATGGTAATTACTTCACAATGGGGGGAATTATAATAAAAAGCAATTATGGAAATAAACAGCGGTCAAGATTATATTGGTGAATCAATAATTATAGGAATAACTAGGGTTTGTATTCCCCATGGGTTCATAACATCTTTGGGTATACACTCGTGAGCTTTATTAATACTTACTTAGGGAACTGATAACTTAGGTTTATTCAAACGATTGACCAATCCCTATTGAATGACTATCCTCAACCACTCGACCAAGTCTCATGAGTTTTGCAAACTAACCGTTATCACTAAGTTCCAGATAACTATCGTGCAACCACAGCTCAAGTTAATACAATGATCATCAAGCTCAAGGCTCTGTTGTAATTCTCTTTTCCTAATCTCTACCTCTTCGACCAAAGCAAGTAAAGAATTCATGTACTTCCTAATGTTGTACACCGCTAAGAATCTTTAAAGATGAAGAGAATATAATATAAGTAATTAGTATTGGTTTTAGACTCACTTTTTGCAACCCTAACTAGTTAATCCACCATGGTTCCCACAACCCTAGCTACGGAGGTTTTAGCCTCTCATAGTTGCAAAGTTGAGATTTTTGTTCATTATTGAAAACATAAAACAATACTTACAAAGATGATTGAGAAAAATAATTCCTTCAATTAAACCACAAAATCTTGAATAACTAGTAGCAAGAACAAGATGAATTCAATAAAAGGTTGATCACAAGGTTGAACAAACTCAATTCTCTCTTCCAACGATGTAAAATTGCTTACTACAATGTTTTCCTACTAGAATTAAGTCTATTCGTCGTCCTCTCTGAAAAATAAAACATAAAAGTATTTATAGAGACACAAGAATCCTTTTCCTAAACTAATAGGACTGCTTTCCATATCTGTAGCCGACCTCATCATGGGTCCTCCTACTACTCGTAAGGGCTTCTCACGAATCGTGGTATCAACTCGTAGCTTGGAGTGTTGGCTGAATTTTAGCTAAGTGTTGGGCCAAGGTACGATTCGTACCTACTTCCTATGACTCGTACATTGCACCTGTGGCTTGATCCTGATCTTTTGAAAAAAAATTTCTGAACTTCACCACGACCGATGTGGTACGACTCATACCTTCATCTCACGGGTCGTAGGGTGCTCTCATACTGAGAATCAGACTCCTGTGCGATTCTTCTGGATTTCATCAAGACTGGCTCACCACGACTCGTACCACCATAGTACGATCCATGAAAAGTCTCATAAGTTCAGTCTTCCAGGTTAAACTTTCAGCTTCTCATCAAGGCCCTCAGTACGACTCGTAGGTCCATCCTACAGATCGTACTGTGGTCTGCACTTTTTTCCTTTGTTTGCACACTTTTAGCTTCCTTTTGCACTTTATTGTTCCAACACCCATTTATCCTGAAATCAAAGGAAAAGTGCCGCATATCCACATAAATACACCTAAGTCCATGCTATTTTCTTAATTTGGAGCATCAATAGTGTTGTATATGCACAGCACATCAACACCCTCAACTTAACACTTTTGCATGTCCTCAGGCAAAGAAAAAGAAAAACTAAACACGACGCTCAACTAGAAAATAAACTTAAGATACTACAACCAAAAATCAAACAAATTTGTTCACTCTTTATACAAACTCTATTGACCCTTCCTCTTGAAACATCATCAGCTAATGTATTGCAAGCAACATCAAAACATCATATTTAGGGATCAAGACATGTCATCTAGCTATCAACAAGCAATCAAGTCATCACCTATGTGTTTCACACAGACCAATGGTAAAAGAAAATATAATCCATGTACCCTCACAAAAAAATGAAGTCCCCGCTCTAGTATGAAGTATCAACTGAAACATGGGACTAGGAAAATGAAACACTCACTCTCTCAAAGAACTGCAAGTAATATGCATCAGATACCATAGACTTGCCCTTATTTTCTCTGCTTTGGTTTGTTAGATGGTCAAATTAAGATCACTATAGGACTTGATATGGCTTGTAATGTAGGCTTAGGGCTGAACATGGTGAAGATGAAAGATTTTATGAGTGACTATCCCTTCCTTGGCACTACATTCATTGGCTACACCATTCTCCTATTTCACCCTTCATTCTTTTTGACTCTTTTGCTTCCCTTTTTCCCATTTTAAGAATATTTGCATGGGTGAGGTGATTTTCCATATTTTTCAACAATTTCAAGCTCTTTTGAATTTCTTTCTTTTTCAGTATTCTCAAATTTTTAGCTTTTGACTTTTCACCTCACCACACCTTTTTTTACCATTTCTCTCTTCTTTTTCTTTTCTTTCCTTTTCTCCCGCTCCCACCATTTGTGCACCCCTACTTTAGCCATCCTCAACTTAAGCATTTTGCTTATGTTGAGGTTCATAATATCCATGGAAGGACCAGGGCCAAATAGGTTCATTATAAACAAATGGGTACGGTAGCAGGTAAATCAAAAAAATATGGTCAATTAAGGTTCAAACTTGGGATCAAGGGATTCATGAAACTTTGGTAGGGCAATATAGTCCAAAAGTGAGATAACACAAAATGGCCTATGATCATCTCCTAAGCAACCATCCTCAACCTATGCAAAGACCAACCAGGCAAGTTCTAGATCTTCAACAACATACTGCAACAAATACTAAGACCTCACTCACACATGGTACATGAACTATTTTCACTTTATCTGTCCGGTTCATACATGGCTTAACAAGACTATAACTACTAATAACTAAATGACATAAAATAATCCACAAAAATTATGTATTGTTGTCATAAATACATAGCAAAAATTTTTAAACAGAGGCAATTTTTCAAAACAACAAAATAGTGCATATCCATTGGCTGAGAATTCCTAAGTTACTTTCTAATCAAACAAAAATTACACTAAAAATAAAAAACCTAACACATGGCGGTTCTACTAGATTGCACGTTTGAGGGAAGAGAAACACGGCAAGAAAATCCCTCAGGCGAACAAAAATCCCAAAAATACAAGTACACCCCCCTTTTTAAAAATGAGCTTCGTCCTCGAAGCATAAAATATAATCAAACAAGGAAGAAGGACATACTTGTGGCTACTCAGACTTCGCCTCTGTCATCTCGCGAAGGTGGTACCTCCGCAGTAGTAGTGGCGCTAGCGGTGGCCAGTGCACTCAATGGTGAAACAATGGGGGTAGTTGTTTCCCCCTCAGTGACTGTAGCCGTTTGAACGGCCTCTGTGGAAACCTGGGCTGAATGTGGCTCACCCGAAGGGTCATGGCCACTAGCAAGCTCGGGCTGAGCTATGGTGGAGCTTCCCGCTCCTCTAACTCTCTCATGCAGCTCAGTCATATGATCCTCATGAGCTCGCATACTCTCTGCTCTAACCCACTTGCGCTCTTTCTTCTCCTTCTTTCTCTTCTTTCTTAAACTCTCTTCACCAGCATCTTTAACAACTCTCTTTTTGCCTTTATCACCGGCTACAGTTAGCACCCAGTATGCTGCCAAGTCAATATCCTCCTCAATCTCTGCATCTAGGTCCGAAAGAGTGGAGGCTGCTATAACAGTTGGTTGCCGTAAAGACAACTCAACCACTTGGCTCCAAAAAGCCCCAAACTCTGCATGGAGACTGCCGGTGTCTAGCTGCTCCGCCATCCTCAAGTTAAATCTGCTCTCAAAACTATCCATGTGGGAATGAAGGGCCTGAGCTGCTACATATATCTCGGATTTGACCCATGGCTTTACATTCTCCATCATTGCCTGAATTTTGCGCTCGGCCATGGTCAATCTCTTTGCTAGCTTCTGGAGGAAATCCTGCGGTACAAAGATATACCATGTTGGAGTCTGAGTCTGTACACTGGGCAGCGGTGTAGCTGAGGTGCTGGGAGCTAACTCTGAATGACCGTCATCTGTAGCCGGTGTCTCGCTCTACTCCTGAGTACTTGGACATTCACCTGTACGTCCCCTGCTGGCTGAGCTGCTGGGATGGCTGTGGGCATTCTGGATATGCTTACCGAGTTCATCTCATCCCGGATAAGGCCTATGTCTGCAATTATTTGTCCTCTGATATGAGGCTCAAAAATGGAATAGTAGTGCTTACTTCCACTGCCCGGTCTCGTATCTCTATAGCTATGATCATTGGTATGTTAAGAGGATAGAGAGACATGAGGCATGCCACCAACGCCGATCTATCAGCACTCAGCATGTTATCATTAACTGTGGGCTCTAATCGATGTCTCACCAGTGTCCAACAGGCCTTTGCTATGAAATTCAGTGAATTCTGTGTCACCTGCTTGCCACCTGTAACCCATTCGTCCTCATCCTTGTTCTCAGCTATCGCTTCTGCTAGCCATTGCAGCTGCCTCTGTCGCTCACCCTTGATTAGACTCCTAATCTGCTTCATTCCCTCAACCCTGTAGTCATACTCTGGGGTTATCCTAGTTGTTCTAAACTGAGATCCATACAACATCCGTGCAATAGTCTGATTAGATACATCTACTACTCGTCCTTGGACTAGAACACTCTCCAAGCAAGGCTGCTCCTTTATCTTTTGCCCCTCCTTTGCTTTCTCCTCCATTGTGGCCAGGTAGTTGAAGATCTTCTCAGTGTACTGTGAAGAGGTCTTGGCCATCCACTCTAGCCCATAGAAGCTAAAAATACGCTTCATCTACTCAACATCATTCAAGGAATTAGTATTTGGTCTATAACAGTTCCGATGAACAGTCACTCACTTTTGACAGTTATACAATTCCAGAAGATGATCTAGAATTGGGTCAATCACGTTTATTAGAAGTCGACAATAGAGTGGTTCTACCATCAAATAGCCATATACGTTTTATTGTAATATCTGCTAATGTAGTGAGGATCCGTAGTTCTCTTGGATGTTTCTTTTCAGTTTGTTTTTGGTGGTGAGAGCGATGCCTTGTTCATATATCTCTTTAGCACCCGGCACTTTCCACCGCATTGTTCTGTTCTCTCTAGGAGGGGTTTCCTCCTCCATTTATTCCTCACTGCTTTCTGCATCATTCTGGGTCCCTTCTGACACTTCCTCAGTGTTGGAGTATGTTCCCAACATTTGTTGTTCCTCTCTAGCTCCCTCTTTAGACTGGGGAGCTTGAGTGAATGTGGTCGTTTGCTTCAACTTAGGCCTTTGATCTTGCCCTAGTGGTTCTTGTTCCATCTGTGTCTAAGGTGTCTACTTGATAGTCCTCAAGTGAACCACTAGGTGAATCTCCAGCTTGATCAGACTCTGAGTCCGTTGTTTCATCTATCAATGTCCTACAGGCTTGTGTTTTGTCTGCCCTGCGTTTGTATGTCATTGTACCTAGTGAGAAATAGGTTAGCATTCCATTTTTGAAAAAGAAGAATCAGATAAAAGAAGTTCAGTATCTTATCACGGGTCCTCAGCACGAGTCGTAGAGGTACGACTCGTGAGAAGCCCTGATGGTGCCCCACGACTTGCTGGTACGACTCGTACCATAAAGGTATGATCCGTACCTTGAGTCATCTAATGAAGTCCCATTTTGCATAAATTTTATTTTTCATCATGACTCGCGGTACGACCCGTAGGTTGATTCCACGAGTTATAGGGTAGGCTTCCCAGATCGATTTTTTTTCAAGATAAGTGGTATGATCACTTAGTATGACTCGTAGTGTCAACCTACAATCCGTACTGTGCTGCATACCCTTTTTCAGCCCATTTTTTTACAAATCTTTTGCTCAGTGTGTAAGTGTTTGTTCTTCACATTTGTGGGTACTCAGATTTCCCCCAGGTCTACCATTTGTTAACCTCCCTTTTTACACCACTTAATCCTCCCCTACCCATAACTCCCATTAGGTGTTCTTGGTTCAAAATTTAATAAATTTCCAGTGGATTATTCGCACATACCCATTTATTTTCAAGCATACACAGTGATTCTTATGGGTTTTCGATTCCCTTAAGTTCACTATCAAGCATTAAGAACTTAGAATGTAAATCACTTACTTGGTTCGCGATTCATAGACTGGAAATCAACTTTTATGGCTTTGTACACTCAGTTGAAGCAAGAATTTCGTTCTTTAATTTCTTGATGATGGGAAGCTATGGGTGTTGGGAAGAGGGTTCTCAAGTCATGGGTCGTGGGTTTTGAGGTGTTCGCATGGGAAGATGGTCGATTTGAAGTTTAAGTAGGTGAGGGCTATTTTTAAAATCTGGGCCAAATCGGGTAATTTTGACCCGTCGCAGTTTGTACCATTAGTCATAGGAGCAACCTACGACTCGTCTCTATCCCATAATGACTTTAGCCACAGAGAACTTACGTGGTGACCTACGAGAGCATCCTACGACTCGTACCATTGAGGTACAAATCATAGGATGAGTCGTAGGTCAGACTTTGCTTAGAATTTTCTTAGCTTTTCACCACCAGTGCTGCCACGACTCATAGGACCTCACCATGAGTCGTACTGAGATCCTGTAGAAGTAGATTTTTTTAGCCACCTATTTTTGTTTCCCTGCACAGTGAGCAGACATTAGTTCAATAACTTGGGTTTCCTCCCAAGAAGCGCTTGATTTAACATCGCAGCACGACGCAGGTGGTTTGGTTACTCAGATTTCACCAAACCACCACTTGGGTTGCCTCCCAAGAAGCGCTTGATTTAACGTCCCGAAATGACGCGAGTCTCTTGACTACTAAGAATTCGTCAAGTGACTCATACTCATCCTCAAGTGCTGATATCACACTAAATTCCTTTGGTTGCTTCATGGTCCGACAGATGTTGAAAATGACCTCTTCTTTGCTTAGCCTGAACTTCAACAGGCTAGCTTCCACATCTACTAAAGCTCTCCCAGTGGCGAGGAATGGTCTCCCCAGAATGATGGGGACCTCATAATCGACCTCGCAATCCAATATCACGAAGTCCTCTAGGAATATAAACTTATCTATCTTGACAAGCACATCAACTAGGATGCCCACTAGTCTCTTTACTGTTCTGTCGGCCATCAATAGCCGCATGTTGGTTGGTGTGGGGGCTCCCAATCCTAGCTTCTTGAAGACTGCCAAGGGCATTAGATTAGTGCTAGCTCCCAGATCATAGAGTGCCTTTGCAAACTCGACATTACCAATGGTACAAGGTATCGTGAAGGCACCTGGGTCTTCTTTTTCCTGAGCTAAGACCCTTGTTTCTATGGCACTGCAGTGATGGACATTGTCAACCGGCTCATAGATTACAGATCTTTTCTTTGATATATTCAAAGAACTTCACATAAATTTGCCTTTGCTTGATGTTTTACAGGGAATGCCCAAGTACGATAAGTACTTGAAGGACGTGGTGGCCAACAAAGTCAGATTTGTGGATGTTCAGATAGTGGCACTAACTAAGGAGTGCAGCCACAGGGTAATGAGCAAGATACCGAAAAAGCTCAAAGACCCAGGGAGTTTTACCCTCCCTATACAAATTGGTAAAGCTAAGGTGATAAGAGCTCTATGTGATTTAGGGGCAGCAGTTAATTTAATGCCCCTATCTTTGTTTAACACCTTAGGGTTGGGTCAACCGAGATCAACACGAATGATGTTGCAGCTGGAAGACAAGTCTCAAGTGGCACCAGATGGAATAATCAAGGACCTTCTTATCAAAGTGGGTAAGTTCATTATACCCGCTGATTTCATCATACTTGATTTTAAAGTTGATGACAATGTACACTTGATCTTGGGATAGCCATTCTTGGCCATTGGAGGAGCAATTATTAATGTAAGAGCAGGGACCCTAAAAATGAGGGTCGATGATGAAGAAGAACTCTTCCGGGTCTACCAAGAGATTAACCCACCCACACACTACAGAGACCTTTGTAAGGTCAGTGTGTTGTCAGAGGCTAAGTATGGGGTGGCAGATTCCATAGGTCCACGGCCACAGGAGATGATTACTTTTTAGCTCGAATCTGATGGAGGGCTTAAGTTAGAAAAGAAGTTGGAAGAAGAGAGAGACAGAGTGGAGGTTGTTCCCTTGAAAAATAAAAAGAGAAGAAGATGTTTCTCGAAAGGGAACACTGATTTCAGGATGTCCTAAAAAGGATAGTCCACGTCATGTCGCGACGTAAAATCAGGCACTTCTTGGGAGGCAACCTAAGGGTATCACAGGTACAATTTTATTTTTCCTTTATGTTGATTTTGTTTATGTTCATCTTGTTCTTATTTTTAGTGGTGAATTAAGCACATATGGAGGGGAAATCTGAGTACCCTTGGAAGAGGAAGCTAAGAAGCATGAAAGAGGAAAAGTGTGGGGTCGATAATCCACTTGTACAAAATAAATAAAATCATGTTGTTATCTTGGCCTAGAGGCCTCAAGGAGAATTTCTCACCCTTGTATTACGTTTAATTGATGCTTTGGGGACATAGCATGGTTCAAGTGTGGGGTGAGGGAAATTTCAAAATTTTGTGCTTAATGATTTCGGGTGAATTTAGTGCTTGATATGGTATTGGTTGATGAAAAATTTTTGAGTTGAGCCTGATTCACCCACCTATTGGTTTTTCTTTTAGGTTCTTTTCCGACGGGGGGCACTTTGAATCGATAAATAAATTTTTTTCTTTGTTTGTGTATAGCTATTTTAGTGATAGTTAGGGAATGTTGCCGACGATGGATGGATGACGACCATCTTGAGGGAAAATTAGTCAATAGGTTTTTATTTGTGAACCGGCAGTTGATTGATGACTTGATGTTCTTGTTATGTGTTATACATGATTGTGAGATGCAAGTGTTGTTAATGTTGAAGCATGTGTGCAGTTATATAACTCTATTTGAGACACCTCAACTCTTGGATGTGACTCGACGTGTTTAAAGCTGAATTTTGCATTCTCGTGATTAGCTGAGTTAAGAGTCTGCTGAATTTGTCTTGAAATGAGCATGTGCTGTGTGTGTAAGGTTTTTGAATATTTCATGCTATTGTGTAGTGTCTAGAACTTTCCTAGTGTGTATACAAAGCGAAATGAAGGATTTATATTGTATGAGATGATTTAGGCATTTCTTTGACTGAGCCTAATTTTTATCCCTCGCTTTACCTACCTTGAACGTCTGATCCTAGTTAGCCCCATTGAGCCTTTAACCTATTCCTTGCTAGCCACAAAATGAGCTTATTCCTTTCTTTTCATTAGCCTTGAATTTGATCCAAAACTCCTAAGCGCTTATGTAAAATTGCAAAAGAAGTTAAGGAGTGGAAGTGAAAGAAGAAGGAAAATAGTAGTTGTGGGAGTGGAAGAGAAGACTAGAGGTGCACTTGTTTAAAAATGAATAAGAGTTAGTAAGGAGTAAAAGAAGAAAATAGCGAAAAAGAAAATACAAGGTAAAAGTTGCTTACGTACTCCTTACTAATAAGCTAAGTGTGCATAAAGAAATGGAGAAACAAAAGAGGAAAATGGGAGTAGAAAAGTATAAAGGTGAAGAGGATGGAAGCTTTTAAGGAGAGTGTGGTGTATTAAAAGTGCTTAGGGAAGATAGTCACTATTATTAGCCATAATAGTATCTACCTACCCTTAGCTTACATTACAACCTGATAAGTCCTACTTGATCTTACTTTCTAACATTCTTAAATTAGTGGAGTAAAACACTAAGGGAAAGCTTATGAGTCAATACACATGGCATGTGAATTCTTTGTGAGAGTGAGATTAATTCTTATCCATATACCCATACATGTTATAATTTGAAAACATAGGAGCGAAAATGGGTAACTCTCTTGTTGTGAGGGTACATGTTTAATGAAGGATAAAATTCATGTCAGATTTCTTGATCGGTTAATTCGCATGAGTTTGTTGAGATTGAGAGTTCATTCTTGAGGATAGGAAGTCTTAAGATAATTATATTTGATTTTAATGGTTATACCATGCATGCTATATTTTTAACTTGCTATCTAAAACCAATCATTGTAGCAATAGTTTGAATTATCTTACTTCAATTAGCTATATGAGAGTCTTCGTGTGCATGAGATGTAATAGAGTTGTTCGAGGAAGAACAAGGCTTTAAGTGTGTGGTAGTGATCTTGGGCATAATTACATGCCCAAGTGCTATTTTATAGCTTAATTTAGTCGTGTTTGTCAAATTGTACACTTACATTCTTATGCGATTTTGTGTAAATTTTGATATGCACTAACCAACATGATTATTCCTTGTTTTGTAGGTGTTCGGTGTTATTTGGGTATATAACTACACGCAAGTGCACGTGGTCGAACAAGTAGTAAAGTGGCTCAAGCAAGCCAAGTATCGATCCCACAGGGACTGAGCTAAGGTAGCAATCTAATCAAGTGTCAATAAACTTTAACTCTAAAAATGCAGACAACAATGTGAAGAACAGTTTGATATTTTGGTTTCTAATTCTATACTAAGTCTAAAATGAATATACAATTTGAGTCTAAACTATAAGTATGAGCATGCTGAGGCTAAATGAACATGTAAAGAAATAAATTATCGATACAAATTGGTTAATCTTTCCTCCGGTTGCTAGTCAAGAATTATTGCCTATGGATTAAAACTCTCGTATTTAACCCAACTTAAGAATCATGAACCTTCCACCTACATTTCTGTGATAAAACGAAATTCATGTTCTAGCCATACAAAACCGATTCCTTAATTGACTAATATGACTTTCAGGTATATCTCTATCCTGAAGGTAAATCAATTCTCAATTTTCCCAAACTAAGAAAAGATCATATCCTATCAATTCACAACTTTCCACTTTCTTGCTCTCTCGAGTGAAACCGGACTTTTTAGATATACATTAACGTTGGCCACACATTAATGCAGTAAGAACAAGAATCAATAGAACAACCATGGAAGAAAATATGAAAAACCCATTGATCAATAATTACATTTCAATACAATTGTTCTTAACTTCAGCAAGAAGAGGATTTAGCCACTCATTTGTGGATTAAACATTAAATGAGTGTTAATCATACAAGCAATTGAAATAAAGAAGAAGGAGATAGAGAAAAACCCTGAGATTTTCGTCCCCTCAACTGCCTATAACCCACGTTCTTGCTCCACCAAGTCAGAATAATTAAAAATGAACCTAAGTGTTCTATTTATACTAGTGGGAATTTTTCCCGAAATAACAAGCAATGTGTCACGGAGTGCATCGCGGAGCATTGCCTCCGTGACACGCTGCCAACGCGGACCCTTACTAGAATCCGGACGTCCAGGTATTTAGGCCCAACGTGGCACGGCGTGCAACGCGGGGCTAGGCCAACGTGCCACAGCCCCAACGCGCACCTCCACTGGAAATAGGCATAATTTCACCATCCAGGCAGAGTGCATCCGCGATGGTAGCGTGACACGGCTCCATCGCGGAGCCCCTTTAATTCGTGCCTTCAAGTGCTTTTTTCCTTGCTAGCTTCCGAGTCCAATCCCGATCTCTCCCAACATGCATCTTAGCTCCATAACTTTATATTTTTCCTGCAAAACAACGCTAATCATGTTGGTTAGTATAAATTCACATTTTATTACAAATCATATGAGAATGTATAAACATCGATAGATAAACAAGGCAAAATGACACATTTGAGTATCACTTGGGTATATAAATTTGCCCAAGATTACTTACCCCACACTTAAATCCTTGTTCGTCCCCGAACAATAATCTTATACCTCATGCAATTGACACCCCATCCTGGCTACTTTGGCTCGACAATTCAAGCTACGATTATACCGATTATTTAATACAGCAAATCATCAAGAAAACATGCATAGTCTTATCAATACAAGGACCTTCAACACATTAAGACCTCCTAGACTCAAGAATCGACTCTCGTTGTCGGCAAACTCATGCAAATCAGTTGATCAAGATATCCGACGCAAAATTTAATCTCTCGTCAAGTATGTGCCCTCACAACACAAGAGAATTTTTCCCCCTTTTTAATTACATCAACTCAAAGACATTACATGCAGGGGGATATAAACACAATTTCACTCTCTCCCAAAAGAATTCACATGCATCATGTCATGAACCATAGGCTTGCCTTCAGTGTATTACTCCACTAATATAAGGACGTGTGTTGTAAGATCACGTGGACTTAACAGGTTGTAATGTAAGCTACGGAACTACTAAATACTGGGCTAACCAATAATAACAACTAGCATCCTTAAGCACTTTTTCAATACATCCCATCAACCTTATGGGCATTGTTTCTTCCTTCATCCTCCCATTCTTGGAGTCTGTCTTTATTTTTGACCCCATATATTTAAGCACACTTGACTCAATAACAAGGATTATTTATACATCTTCATTATATTCAATTTATAACGAGTGCACCTTCAACCTTTTCTTTCCTTTCATCACTCTGCTTTTTTCTTTTCTTTTCACCATTCTCACTCCTTGACACTGTGGGAAAATTATTTTCTTTTCTTGAGCGCTTAAGAGTTTTGGATCAAATTCACGGATAATGAAAAGAAGGGGTTAAGCTCGGTTTACACCTTTTTGACAAAAGAAAAATAATAGGCTAAAGGCTCAATGGGCTAACTAGGATGTACATTCAAGGTGGGTACGATAATGAAAAAAAGAAACTTTCGATTAAAGCAAAGAAATACCTACATCCTTTCCTACAATACACATCCTTCATTTCGTTTCGCACACACACCAGGCAAGTTCTAGACACTTCACAATAGCATGGAAGAAACGAAACCTCACTATACACTCATTTCACAGGCTCAACTCAAGACATATTCACAGACTCTTTTATCAGCTAATTACAAGAATTCAACATTAAGCCTCAATCACACTGAGTCAAACTCTATGGCCTAGGCATCTCAACATATTTACAAAGTTGCATGCTTTCATACGAATCACCTTTGCATTTCAAATATCATGTACAACACGCAACCAGAATTTCGCAACCATAAAGTAACGACAGGTTTTGGGATACCAACCAATAAAAGAAAAAAACAAAACTAAAAGATAAAATGAACAAAAGAAATCTACTCCTAACGACTACATTTCCCTTAAGACGGCCGTCATCCATCCATCATAGGGAACGGTCACTAACTACGACTTTGGTTCAATGGGACTATTCTCGGTAAAAGAACCGAAAACAAACGCTGAGAAACCCAAAAATTTAAAAATTCATGAAAAATTTTAAAAATATCGATCATTTCGATAAAACAAAAATATGTACAAAACCAGCTAACAACATTCAACAGCACCATAACAGCTTCACCTTAATTACAATACAGACATACACAAAAATCACAGGGTCACAAGTTTATCCAAGCACAACAACAGAACAGAGACATTAATAATAACAACAGCAACCGACACCTAACTACTCCCACCCCACACTTAAATCGAACACTGTCCCAGTGTTCACAAAATTTAGCATAGTACGAAAGTAGGTGGTGAAACTCCCTGATCAATCAAAGTATTCCACTTCTTCGTCAGGTGTCGCTGCCTCACCTCCCATGTCTGAATCGCCCCAGTCGTCATCATCTAACTCCACATCGGAGTCATCACGATGTGTCTCCTCATCTGTGGGGACATCATCATCAGTGGGCTCTACAAAAGCTGGCCCTACTCGACATAGAGCCCTAGCATTTTTGCCAAAAGGGTAGTCTAGCTCGAGCTACCATAGCTCATCTAAAACTACAACTAACTACTACTAAACTAACATACCTACATGAATTTGGTAGATGAGAAGGGAATTTGACAAACCCTAGATGAGTTCTCCCACTTCTCCCTTCACTCCTAGGTAGTTTTCCAGAATAAAATCGTGACCAAATGGAATTAGGAGCTAAGGGACCTATTTATAATAAATGAGAAACGTGCATAATTTAGCCTGTCGTGGAATGGCTCCGTGTCACAGAGTGTATCGCGGAGCACTGCCTCCGTGACACGGAGGTAACGCGGAGGCACACTAGAAATCAACAAATATCGACTCTAGGCAGCCTTCTTGCCGCGTTGGCAGCGTGTCACGCTTCTTGGGAAGCGCGATGGCATGCTGCTGGCGTGGGGTTGGCCTGCCGTGGCACGTTGCTACCGCATCTGCTCGCTTGCCATGCCTACTCCTTGCCGACTTCCGCCGATTGCTTCCGACTCCATTCCTTTCCTTTACCAACTTATAAATTAGTTCCTCCAAATCATTGAAACCTACAAAACAAGGACTAATCATGTTGGTTAGCACATATATTCACATTTATATAAAATTACATGAAAATGTATAAAATAAATTAGATAAACAAGAATACATTAAGGTATAAAGCATCACTCGGGCATGCTATTTTAGCCCACAATCACCTACCCCACACTTAAAGTCTTGTTCGTCCTCAAACAACCTATTACATCTCATGCATATGGAGACTCACCCATAACTCATTTAGCAAGAATATTCAAGCTACGGCTACAATTATTATGTAAGATAACAAGCTACAAATAGAGCATGCATGATTTGATCATCGAAATGAAGTACAACTATGTTAAGACTTCTTAACCTCAAGAATCGACTCTCAATCTTAGCAAACTCCTGTCAATCAACTGATTAAGGAATCCCACATGAACTATATCCTTCATTCAACATGTGCCCTCACGGAAAGAGAGTTACCCAATTTCACACGCAAAAACAATTTTTAAATCACAACATGTGTGGGTACATGAATAGAATTACGCTCACTCTCACAAAGAATTCACATGCATCATGTAATGACCCATAAGCTTGCCCTTGGTGTTTGATTCCAGTAATTTAAGGATGTATGAATGTAAGATCAAGTAGGACTTTTTAGGTTGTAATGTAGCTAAGGGAAGGGTAGGTACTATTATTGCCAATAATAGTGGCTATCTTTCCTAAGCGATTTTAATACATTACGCCTTCATTATGAACTTCCCTTCCCTTACTTCACCTTTTTCTCCTTTCAGCTTTTCTTTTTCCTCTTTTGTTCCCCCTTTCTTTAGGCACTTTTAGCTTATTAATAAGGAGCTCTATAAAATTAATTTGTTTTCTTACTCCTTAATAATAATCAACATTTTCAACGAAGTGCACCTTTGTCCTTTTCTCCACTTCTACAACTTTCTACTTTTCCTTTCTTTTCCTTATTCTCACTCCTTTACTCTTTCATATATTTCCCTTAAGCGCTTAGGAGTTTTGGATCAAGTTCAAGGCTAATGAAAGAAAACGGACTAAGCTTATATTGCAGCTGTCAAAGAATAGGCTCAAGGCTCAATGGGGCTAACTAGGATTAATTTCTCAAGGTAGGTTAAATGAGGGATAAAAATTTGGTTCATTCAAAGAAATGCCTAGATCATCTCCTACACTTCACATCCTTCATTTCGTTTTATAAACACACCAGACAAGTTCTAGACAATCCACAATAGCACAGAATACTCAAAAACCTTACACTCATGGCATATACTCAATTCAAGACACATTCATCAGACTCTTACTCAGCTAATCACAAGAATTCAGAATTAAGCTTCAATCTTATTGAGTCAAATTTAAGAGCCTAAGTGTCTCACACAAAGTTATACACCTGCATGCTTCACAATGAACATACTTGCCTCTTACAATCACGTATAGCACATAACAAGAACATCAAGCACCAATTAGTTATGGTTTCAAAAACCCAAAACCTATCGACTAATTTTTCCTCAAGACGGTCGTCATCCATCCATCGTTGGAAACAATCCCTAACTATGACTAAAACATTATATACAGACAAAGGAAAGAAAAAGAAAAATTTTATTCTTCGGTTCAAATACCCCCCGTCAGAAAAGAACCGAAAAGAAAAACCAACGGGTGATGAAGTCATGCTTGACTCATAAAACAATTTTCAAAATTCTTCTCACAAGCATTACATCCACCAAAAATCGTTAAGCACAAAAAAAATTGAAATTTTCTTGAAATTTCCCTCACCCCACACTTAAATCATGTTATGTCCTCATAGCATCAAATTAACATTTAAAGGATGATAAATACTCCCTGAGCCTCTATGCCAAGCTAAAAGCATGCTTTCCTTTCAAGTTTTCAAAGGTGGGTGTTCGACCCCACACTTCTTCTATTCCATGCTCTTTAGCTTCCACCTTCTCGGTACTCAGACTTCCCTCTATCTGTGCTTAACTTTCCACCAAAAACACAAACAAAATAAACATAACAAAATCAACACAAAATCAAAATTACAAATTTTACCTGAGGTACCCTTGGGTTGCCTCCCAAGCAGCGCCTTATTTTACGTCGTGGACTGTCCTTTTCAGGACATCCTCATACCTGGGTTCTCTTTCGAGAACCATCTCCTTTTCTTTTGCTGTTTAGAGGAAACAGCCTCCACTCTGTTCCTCTCTTTCTCCAACTTCTTCTCAATTTGAAGTCCTCTATCAGACTCGGGCTGAACACTTGACCTTGCCTTTGGCCGTGCACCTGTGGAATCCTCCACCCCACACTCATCCTCCGCCAACACACTAACCTGACAAAGGTTTCTGTAGTGTGCAGATGGGTTTATTTCTTGGTAAACGCGGAAGATTTCTTCTTCATCCTTAGCCCTCATTTTCAGGGTCCCTGCTTTCAAGTCAATCACCGCTCCTCCGGTGGCCAAGAATGGCCGTCCTAAAATCAGGGGTACCTGGTCATCAACCTGAAAATCTAAGACAATAAAATCAACAGGTATAATGAACTTACCTACTTTGATGAGAAGGTCCTCTATTATTCCATCAGGTGTCACTCGCGACTTGTCAGCTAGCTGCCGCATCAACCTTGTCGGCCTTGGTTTTCCTAACCCCAGGGTGTTGAATAAGGATAGGAGAATTAGATTAACTGCTGCCCCTAAGTCACACAAAGCTCGTAGCACCTCAGCTTTACCAATTTGTATGGGGAGGGTATAACTCCCTGGGTCTTTGAGCTTCTTTGACATTTTGCTCAGTACCCTGTGACTGCACTCCTCAATCAGTGCTACAGTCTGGACTTCCACCAATCTAACTTTGTTCTCCATCACGTCCTTCAAGTATTTAGCATACTTGGGCATTCCCTGCAAAACATCAATAAGAGGCAAATTTATGTGAAGTTCTTTGAAATTCTCAAAGAACTTTTTGAAGCATTCCTCCTCCTTGCTCTTTCTGAATTTCTGAGGGAATGGTGGTGGTGGTCTTTGTGTTGGCTGCAAGGAAGGTTGCACATTTTGTTGCCCAGCACTGTGATTATCTCCCATGTTGATGGATGGTCCTGGTCTAACCAACTCCGGCTGCACCTCCTTTCTCAACTCTTTAGGAACTGCATCAGCTAATTGCCTTCTGCTTCTAAGACTGATGGCATTGATTTTCCGGGGGTTAGGATCCGCATCGCTTGGTAATCCTCCCTGCGACCTCATGTTCTGAGCAGCTGCTATCTGACCCACTTGTTTTTCAAGATTGCGGGTGGCTACTTGTTGATTCATTAAGTCTGTTGCCATCCTCGCCTGATTTTCCGCTAACTAATTCTGGGTCTCCATAATTTTCTATAGTGTTTCCTCAATGCTGCTACTCAATTGCCCATCATTCTGCCTATTCTACTGATACAGCTATTGTTGAGGTTGCATTTAATTCTGCTTTTGGTTTCCACCCTAAGAAGAATTCGGGTGGCCCTGCCAATTTCTGTTGGAGTTGTTCCCAAAATTCTGATTCCTATGCACATTACCAATAAAATTGACTGATTTCGGATTGTTTCCACAAGATTCTGCATTGTGCCCATTATTACCACAAATGTCACACCAACTCGGAGCTTGCTGAACTGCATTAACCTGGCCATGGTGTTGGTTCATACTCAGTTTATTAAACTGAGTCATCATTTGATGTTGGAACGAAGCTAACTGTGCTGCCAAGGCATTAAAACTATCTACTTCTATCAACCCCGATCTCTTTCCTGCCCCTCTCGATGACTCGTTGTACCACTCTGGATTTCCTTGTGCAATTCTATTCAATAAAGTGTACAACTCATCATATGTCTTCTCCAAGGCTTGCCCACCCGATGTAGAGTCTAGTAATATTTTTGTGTGTGGTTCTAGACTTTCTACAAAGGTATGAGCCAGCACTTCATTTGATTGATGGTGATGGGGGCAGTCTCTCAACAATGACTTGAATCTTTCCCAAGCCATATATAAGTTCTCATCAGGCCTCTGCTTGAAACTGAGTATTTCACTTCTCAACTTGGCAGTTTTGCCTGAAGGGAAAAATATGATAAGGAACTTTTTAGCCAAGTCATTCCATGAAGTTATGGAGTTTGGTGGCTCAGCCTTCAGCCACTTTTTTGCCACTCCCAACAGTGAAAATGGGAAGAGGGTCAATCGAACATAATCTGTGGACATGCCAGTGGGGACAAACGTGTCACTAATCTCTAAAAAGCTCTGTAGATGCTGTTGCGGGTCCTCATGTGCCATCCTAGTGAATTTACCACTAGAATGTAACAACTGTACCATGTTCTGTTTAAGCTAAAAGTGCCCTCCAGACTCCGGTTTACGGATGCTAGAGGTCACATTCGTCGCTATTGGGATTGCCACTTCGCGAACTGGTCTTGCTACCATTGCTTTCGATGACAATTGTGCTTGTCCCGCGGGTGGTTGCTGTTGTACCTTTTCTTGAAGTCTCTTCAGCTTTTGCTCTAGAGCTACTCTCCTTCGCAAATGGATTTGACGTTCAGGTTCCAGCAACGATTCCACAATCTCTCTATTTCTAGCCAGCTCGGCAGGACAACCTGTCACCTGCAAATAAACAAACTAAGACCAAGTTTCTCAACACTTAAGGAAATTTAAAATATCAAAAAAAAATAGATAAATAATCAAAACTTCGCCTAGACCCCGGCAACGGCGCCAAAAACTTGACGTGCCCTCAAGTGTATGGGTCGTGCAAGTAATATAGTGGCTCTTTTTAAGAAGCGGAATGTCGAACCCACAGGGACTGGACCCATTCCTCTAACTATCCATTACAAGTTTGATCTTAAATACCAAAAAATGTTGGTTATAGAAGTTTTCGAGGGAGATTTTTAATTAAGTCTAAATTTGGTCAACGAGATATTCTGAATGCACTCTAGGAGCAACATAGAGTTAAAACCAGATAATCATGCGATGCTACGATTTGCAATGGGTTGAGTATGCAACTATCAATTATTATTTCACATAATTAGAATTGCATGTTCATGGTCTTTCGAGCCTCTAAACACGGCAAACTAGCCTCACTGCATCATTGTGAGCGAGGATGCTAATTTCTAGTTCGCGGGCAATTAATTATGTTGTGGTTTACGGGGAAATGATTAGGAACTTTCGTGCGTCTAACCATTTAACTCAACTTACCCTCACAACTACTTCTTCGAGTGGTGATGTGATAATCCTAAGTTGGTCTCTTAATAACCCCCGTTTTATCAACCAAGCAAGGTGTTAGGTATATTTCTATCCTAACACGAAATTATATCGTGAGATACAAACATGCTCCTTACATTCTCATGTCCTGACCTAGGTAATTCTTTCTCAAGCAATTGCCCAAGCTAACATATATGTTTTCATGGTGATCGATCATCATAAAAACAACCAACAATCCAGAATGCAAGACGAAAACAATAATCAATAACTTAATTCCAAAACAATTTCATAAAATCACAATCATAATTCATGGCTTCAACCCTAGAGGAAGGGTTCTTGCCATTCATGTTCGTAAAACTACAACTAACTACTACTAAACTAACATACTTACATGAATTTGGTAGATGAGAAGGGAATTTGACAAACCCTAGATGAGTTCTCCCACTTCTCCCTTCACTCCTAGGTAGTTTTCCAGAATAAAATCGTGACCAAATGGAATTAGGAGCTAAGGGACCTATTTATAATAAATGAGAAACGCGCATAATTTAGCTTGTCGTGGAATGGCTCCATGTCACAGAGTGTATCGCGGAGCACTGCCTCCGTGACACGAAGGTAACGCGGAGGCACACTGGAAATCAACAAATATAGACTCTAGGCAGCCTTCTTGCCGCGTTGGTAGCATGTCACGCTGCTTGGGCAGCGCGATGGCATGCTACTGGTGTGGGGCTGGCCTGCCGTGGCACGTTGCTTCCGCATCTGCTCTCTTGCCATGCCTACTCCTTGCCGACTTCCGCCGATTGCTTCCGACTCCATTCCTTTCCTTTACCAACTTATAAATTAGTTCCTCCAAATCATTGAAACCTACAAAACAAGGACTAATCATGTTGGTTAGCACATATATTCACATTTATATAAAATTACATGAAAATGTATAAAATAAATTAGATAAACAAGAATACATTAAGGTATAAAGCATCACTCGGGCATGCTATTTTAGCCCACGATCACCTACTCATCTCACCCAACATACACAACCCAGCCAGAATTTCAAATGTCAACTAAATTTTCCCTTTTCAAATTCAAATTCAAGCCCTAGCTAAGATTTTACAAAAATTCAATCAAGCTATGTAATTATCGAGTTCATGCAATCACAATGATACTACGAACGTCAATCAATAATAACTCAATTGAATTTAAGCTTAATTTCTACTTAGGGAAATTTTTGCTCACATCACTGTTCAACATCGAAAAATCCGATAAGAATTGAGATAGAGTTGAAGAACATACCTTGAATTCGATGAAATGACGAAAACTTGATGAAAATGTGTGCCTAGGTCCGTGTCACATTGAGGGAGAAGGGGTTTTTGGGATGTCTGTTGCAGAGGGGATGAAAAATGAGGAAAAATGAGGGGAATTCAGGGTTAAAAAGTGAAGATTTCGCGCGGGTCACCCGGCGACCCGGTGTGACCCGTCGCGAAATACACTGCAACGTGTCACGGAGGGTAACGTGGAGCATGCCCTCCGTGACACGGAGCCATCCCGCAGGTGTTCTGGAATTTGTAAAAATTCCAGAATTACCTTCAATGTTTCACGGAGGGTAACGCGAAGGCCCTCCTCCGTGACACGGAACCATCGCGTGGGCTCACTGTTTTGCCATGTTTTATTAATTTTCTTACCTCGACTTTTTCTTTGCAATCCTTTGCACATTTATCCTCCGTTCAACCTGAAATTCATCTCACAATAAGAAATTGGTTAGAATTTATAGGTTTCCCATAAACTACAATTTTTTTTGTTTTTATATTTTTATTTTTCTCATTTTTTTTCTTTTCCTTTTTTTCTACGAAATCTATTAAAATATTACAAAAATTTCACAGCTTGCCTCCCGTGCAGTGCCTGGTTTACCATCGCGGCTCGACGTCATTAGGCTCAGTCATCCTCTAGGGTGACGGATGTTTTCTCTCGACCACCGTCCTCTCCCCAGTAATGCTTACATCTTTTCGGTGGTTTCCCCAATAACTCCCGTGACTCAACGCTCTGGACAACATCAGCTTGATTAATCACGTTGATCACCGAGAGTTCCTCGTACACAGCCGGGAGCTTGGTGGCCTTGTATACATCAAACACCTCCACCTTGACGTGTGCTCGCATGGTTAGCTGCCCTGCATCTACATCAATAAGCGCTTTTCCAGTCGCCAAGAAAGGACGTCCCAAAATAAATGGGACTTCCGTGTCTGGCTTGAAGTCCAGCACAACGAAATCTACTGGGAAGATAAGGGAGCCCACTTGCACCAGCACGTCCTCCACAATGCCATCAGGCCTTGCCAAGGAACGATCTGCTAGTTGCAAGATCACTGTTGTTGGTCTAGGACTCCCTAGACCCAACTTCTTGAATACCGATGATGGCATCAAGTTAATGCTAGCTCCCAAATCACATAATCAGCGAGCTCGGATACTCTGCCCAATTGTAATTTGTATTGTAAAGCTCCCAAGGTCCTTGAGCTTTGTGGGCAACCTATTTTGTATCCGGGAAGTGCACTCGTCCGTAATAGCCACCGTAGCGTACTCAATTAAGCTGCTTTTGTTCGCCACGATGTCCTTAATATACTTTGCATACTTCGGCACTCCCTGTTAAACATCAACAAGAGGTAAGTTAATGTGTACCTGTTTAAGCACCTCCATGAAATTTTTGAAACACGCCTCCTCCTTGTGTTTCTTTAATCGTTGAGGGAACGGGGGTGGTGGTCTTTCTGGTTCAGCCTCCTTTTTCTTCCCCCTCTCATCACCTTGCTCCCTCTCAATTTCTGTTGCTCCCGATTGTTGAGGTGGTCTTTCTGGTTCAGCCTCCTTTTTCTTCCCCCTCTCATCACCTTGCTCCCTCTCAATTTCTGCTGCTCCCGATTGTTGAGGTGGTCTTTCTGGTTCACCTCTTTAAGCTGCAAACCACTCCTTGTGGTCACTGCATTCACTTGCTTGGGGTTGGGATCCGTGTCGATCGGAAGTCCTCCTCTAGGCTTGGCGTTTGGGCTCCAGCAAATTTCCCAAACTGGTACTCCAGCACCTTTGTAGCTAACTGATTGTTCTTTACCTCGGCTACCAATTTCACGTAGTCAGCCTGCAATTGAGCTTGGTTAGCTACCATTATCTTGAACATTTCCTCGATGTTGGGTGATGGTGGTGGAGGAGGTGCATTGTTGCTTCTATATTGTGACTGATAGTTCTGCTGCCCTCCTTGAGTTCTCTACGCCCCCTGATTCGAACCTTGCCCTTGATGGTTATTGCTACCTCAAGAGAAAGTTGGGTGATTCCTCCAGTTGGAATTGTAGTTGTTGCCATACTGTAGGTGGTTTTTTCTCTGTACATTTCCAACAAAGTTTACCGAATCAGGATTTGCTCCACAACACTCAGCTGAGTGTTCACTACTCCCGAACACTTCACACCAAATTTGCTGCACTACATTCACTGGGGCTTGAGACTGGTTCATGCTCATGTACTGAAGTAGGTGTTGAGTTGATTCTGTAAAGCAGCTATCTGTGCAGCAATAGCTGTAAAACCATCCACTTCTAGGACTCCTGCTGCTTTCCTTGTTCCTCCTGTTAACGAGTCCGCATTCCACTCCAGATTTCCCTGCGAAATACGATTTAACAAGGTATACAGCTCCTCATAAGTTTTCTACAATGCTTGTCCCCCAGCTGCTGAGTCTAGCAAGATTTTTGTGTGGGGTTCCAAACCCTCTATGAAAGTATGCACCAGCACGTCATTGGATTGGTGATGATGAGGACAATCCCGCAACATAGATTTGAATCTCTCCCAGGCTTGATATAGATTCTCTCCCTCTCTCTGTTTAAAACTTAGAATTTGACTTCTAAGTCTTGTTGTTTTACCGGATGGAAAAAACCGTATCAAGAATTTCCTTGCAAGACCATCCCACGTAGTGATAGAATTAGGTGGCTCAGCTTTCAACCACCTCTTGGCCTCTCCCAAAAGTGAAAATGGGAACAATGTAAGCCTGACATAATCTGATGACACTCCAGCGGGGATGTAAGTGTCACTTATCTCCAAGAAATTTTGGAGATGTTGCTGTGGATCCTCATGACGGAGACCTGTGAACTGCCCGCTGGTGTGCAGCAATTGCACCATGTTTTGTTTGAGTTCGAACCTTCATCCTTGCTCAGGTTTGCGGATGCTAGATGTGACATTATTAGCATGTGGGATTGCCACCTCGCGAACCGGCCTAGCTGCCATGTCCTCGGGCACTAACATTGCCCGTACAACTGGTGGATTCTGTTGTTGCTCCGGGATTGTTTATTTGAGCAACTGCAGCTTTTTCTCTAGAGCTTCTCTCCTTTGAAGATGAAATTGTCTTTCCGGCTCTAAATATGAGTCCACCAGCTCCTTGTCTCTTGCCAGTGTTCAACAGAAATTAGTATCTGCAAAATACAGGCTAAGACCAAGTTGTCAACACTAAGAAGAAATAGTAATCTAACACTTAAGAAAAATTTACCAATTGCCAGTCCCCGGCAACGGTGCCAAAAACTTGTTCAGTGTTATTTGGGTATATAACTACACGCAAGTGCACGTGGTCGAACAAGTAGTAAAGTGGCTCAAGCAAGCCAAGTATAGATCCCACAGGGACTGGGCTAAGGTAGCAATCTAATCAAGTGTCAATAAACTTTAACTCTCAAAATGCAGACAACAATGTGAAGAAGAGTTTGATATTTTGGTTTCTAATTTTATACTAAGTCTAAAACGAATATACAATTTGAGTCTGAACTATAAGTATGAGCATGCTGAGGCTAAATGAACATGTAAAGAAATAAATTATCGATACAAATTGGTTAATCTTTCCTCCGGTTGCTAGTCAAGAATTATTGCCTATGGATTAAAACTCTCGTATTTAACCCAACTTCAGAATCATGAACCTTCCACCTACATTTCTGTGATAAAACGAAATTCATGTTCTAGCCATACAAAACCGATTCGTTAATTGACTAATATGACTTTCAGGTATATCTCTATCCTGAAGGTAAATCAATTCTCAATTTTCCCAAACTAAGAAAAGATCATATCCTATCAATTCACAACTTTCCAATTTTCTTGCTCTCTCGAGTGAAATCGGACTTTTTAGATATACATTAATGTTGGCCACACATTAATGCAGTAAGAACAAGAATCAATAGAACAACCATGGAAGAAAAGATGAAAAACCCATTGATCAATAATTACATTTCAATACAATTGTTCTTAACCTCAGCAAGAAGAGGATTTAGCCACTCATTTGTGGATTAAACATCGTTAAATGAGTGTTAATCATACAAGCAATTGAAATAAAGAAGAAGGAGATAGAGAAAAACCCTGAGATTTTCATCCCCTCAACTGCCTGTAATCCACGTTCTTGCTCCACCAAGTCAGAATAATTAAAAATGAACCTAAGTGTTCTATTTATACTAGTGGGAATTTTTCCCGGAATAACAAGCAACGTGTCACGGAGTGCATCACGGAGCACTGCCTCCGTGACACGCCACCAACGTGGACCCTTACTGGAATCCGGACGTCCAGGTATTTAGGCCCAACGTGGCACGGCGTGCAACGCGGGGCTAGGACAACGTGCCACGGCCCCAACGTGCACCTACACTGGAAATAGGCATAATTTCACCATCCAGGCAGAGTGCATCCGCGATGGCAGCGTGACACGGCTCCATCACGGAGCCCCTTTAATTCGTGCCTTCAAGTGCTTTTTTCCTTGCTAGCTTCCGAGTCCAATCCCGATCTCTCCCAACATGCATCTTAGCTCCATAACTTTATATTTTTCCTGCAAAACAATGCTAATCATGTTGGTTAGTATAAATTCACATTTTATTACAAATCACATGAGAATGTATAAACATCGATAGATAAACAAGGCAAAATGACACATTTGAGTATCACTTGGGCATATAAATTTGCCCAAGATCAGTAGGTGTAAAATGCATGTGAGGGACTAAAATATGGTGGTTGAATCAAAGGAATGAAGTTCATACTCGATGGCAAATGAAGGCAACATGACAGGCTAAAGAAAGGGACTGTCGGCAAGGGCAGCGTGCCACGCAGCACAAGCTGCGCGCTGAGGGCCGTGCCACGCCATGACATGTCGCGTGAGGAGTTTCATCCAGTGGCCCTATGTGATGGCAATGTGCCACGATAGGCGCATAGTGCGACCAACAGCATACCACGCCGGGCGATGCACAAGTACCTCGCACAAGACCTTCCGAGAAGACACGTTCAAGTAGCTTTCCGCGTTTTTCTACGTGGCACGGAGTAAAATCTCCATGATAGCCTCCGTGACATGGAGCTATTACACCACAAGCCAAATTTTGCATTTTTCAGCTTAGGATAAATTGAACCCTTAGCTTCTAAAATCATTTGTCACGAAATATTTTCTGGAAACTGTAGAGGAGCGAAGGGAGAAGTGAAGAATTCTACCTAAGGTTCATAATTTTACCTTCCCTTTTACCTATTCTTGTAAGTACTCTACTTTAATGATGTTTTTAAGTTATTGTACGAACATGAGTGGCTAAAACCCTTCCCCTAGGGTTGAGATCACGTGATATGATTGTAACGCATGAATTCATTTGTGTTTGAGTTGTTAATTGTTGTTTTGTCTTACATTCTTCATAATTGTTGTTTTTGTGCTTGATCACCATGAAAAAAAACATGTTAAGCTAGGTAAAAGCTTGAAAGAGTAACCCTAGGCAAGAACATAGGAATGTAGGGAGCAAGTTCGTATCTTTCGATATAATTCGCAATTAGGATAGATAATATACCTATATTGCCTTGCTCGGTTGATAAAATGAGATGATAGCAAGACACCGACTTAGATTTGACACTCCACCACTCGTAGAAGTAGTTGTGAAACTAAGTTAGGTTAAATGATTAGAGGTACGAAAGTCCCCAATCAAGAGCACAAACCCCGTAAACCACATCCACGTAGTTGAATTGCCCACGAACTAGGATTTCACATCCTCGCTCAATGATGTAGTTGTGAGACTAGTTTGTCGTGTTTAGAGGCTCGAGAGACCATGAACATTGCATTTTCAACTATGTGAGACAACAATTAATAATTTCATACTCGAATCATTATGAAGTGCAGCATTGCATGATCATCCGGCCTTAGCTCTAGTTGCTTCTTATATCATTTCCAGATTATTTTGTGACCACCCCTAGACTTACTTATAATTTCCCAAAATTTCGATAATCAACACTTGTGAAGATTAATTCTACACTTGAACTTGAACGTTAGCTGAATCAGTCCAGTCCCTGTGGGTTCGACATCAGGCTCTTAAAAAGAGCCACTGTATTACTTGTACAACTGTGTAAACTTACGCGTGCGCTTGGGCGCAATAGTTATGGGGACTAAGTTGGGGCAGCTACTACATAATTTTATTGCGCCTAATAGTGTCCCAAATGTAGCTTTAATTGGCCCAAGAAGTGACACCAAAAGCTGGCTCAAAATGAATACAAAGTTAGCCACCAATGTTGATCAAATTGTGGTCCAAAATAGAGTCAAATTAGAGCCACCAAATCAACCAATTGTAGGCCCAAATGGAGGTCTAATTTGGACCAAAACCTATGATCCATTGTAGCTCAAATTGAGGTCCAAAAATGGGTCAAAAAAGGCATCTATAAGGGTCTTCTATAAGTCCCAAAGAGTGAAACATTTCAGCATTAATATTTAATAAAAACTCTAAAAAGTTCTCCAAGTACTCTTCCTTTCTTCCTTCTCTAAGAACTTACGCCTCTTTGCTTTTAAGATGAGTAAAAATATTATGATTTTGATGTTAATACTATTCATATAGCTATAAATCACGTGGTAAAAATTTGATGAGGTATGGAAGCCCCTTTCCCCAAATTGAACACCTAAAGTTGTGTAAAGTTTAAGAAGTTTTCTCTTCTCTTTTGGTGTTTATGTGAAGAAATTCTTAGGATCTTCAAGACTACAAGAAAAAGTAGATAAGAAATCCCCTTCAAGTGTGGTTATTAATCTTCCGAAGATCATTTTTTATATGAAATTTTGGGTGAAGAAATCTTGTTTATAGTGTTGTTAAGAACTCACCGGACGGTGATAAGAAGCCGTGAGTTCAATGTGTTGTTGTGGTGTATCGGGTGTAATTCTTCGTGTAGGGACTATTTTGTGTGTTTTCTATAGTTGATAGCAGTATGTTGGTGTAAGGATTGTGATTTTGAAATGGTGAAGGAGAGTATGACGATATACCATCAAAGTTACGCCAATACATACAATCTGCCGGAAAATTATATATCTACTATTTTAGTAAAACTGTGTTGTTTTCAAGGGCTAATATTACCTTAATTATGTATCTATATTTTATATTAACTTTATAAAGGAATATCCAAGTCATTCTAGGCGTAATCTTTGAAAAAAACAAGGTATGTTAAAGTTTCTCATTTCTTTGCTGGAGTAAAGCTAGAAGTGAAAGTTTTCTTTGTCAAGTTTCCTTTTTTGTTGTAATCTGTAATCAAGATTTAGAAAGTATAAAGGAAAAGTTTATAAAGTCAAGCCCTTATTCATATCCAATGGTTAAGTTGAAGTTCCAAAGAATGCCCTTTCAATTCAAGTCCAAAGAAGCTAGCTAACAAGAGTCTTAATAACTAATAGAAGTGGCTATAAAAATTAATCTTTTTAATAATACTTTTCATGCATGTTTTAGTGTGAGCCAAAGCACTATTGCCATATTGAGGAACTTACATATGTGTGTGTGTGTGTGAGTTAGTGCGCGCCTAGGTGCTACTACCATATTGAGGCATTATATATGTGTGTGTGTGTGTGTATGCGTGAGTTGGTGTGCACCTAGCACTACTACCATATTGAGACATTATATATGTGTGATTAGTGTGCGTCGAGGCTCTACTGCCATGTTGAGGCACTATATATGCATGAGTTACATGTGTTAGTATGCTCCAAGGTGATACCACTATATTGAGGCCATTATAAACACACACACACATACTCTCTCTCTCTCTCACTCACACACACACAGAGACACAGAGAGTGCGCCAAGGTGCAAAGAGTACTCAATGTGTGTTATAGCATAAGTTGAGGCATGTGTTGAGTTTATTTTTAAAAAGGTAAAGGAGATAAAAGTTTAATGAGTCTCACATATTTCAATTTTGAGGTTTCATATTATATCCTGCTCTCAGTTACTATTTGTAGCTTACTCAAATAGTATTTCTAGCTTACATACCAGTACTTTCTTTCATACTGACTCCTCATTTCTTGGGGGACACTGCATTTTCTTACAGGCCCAAATCAAGATCCAGATAGACCTCTCCAGTAGGAGCTGCAGCGTTCATTTCCTTACTTGATCTCTGGACTAGTATTGTTTGACTCTGGTCTGTGAATTCCTTACGACTTATGGAGCTGCATAAGATGATAGAAGAAAGTCCCAAAAAGTGAGCAGAGATTGTTAGATAGGGTCACAGTTTGAGGGGTGTTGATGTAGGGCATATTTACGCACTTATTTGTCATATTTTATTCATACTTAACTTGTTTAGAGAACAAATTGTGTGTGTTTTCTTTGATTTTATAGGATATTTATGAAAAAGAGATAATGCACATGATTAGATATTTGCAGGGAGTAAAGTGATGGATTTGGACTTATTTGAGGCTTAAAAGAGTAAGAGTTGCCTAGATAAACTCAAAAGGAGCAAGTTCCACAACATAATAGAAGATGGCATTGCGTAGACACATATGTGTAAGGACCTATGCAACGCGTAGGCAGGTCTAGGCAACCAGTGGCACACCACAGAGGCTTATTGGTGCTTTAAGCAGCGTGACACGCATCAAGTGTAGCTGACCCAGCTTTTGCAAAATCAAATCCTAGTTCAAGTAAGAACAGAAGCTATAAAGTCCAATTCCAGTCCAAGTAGAAATAGATGCAGATTCATTCTACCACTATACATACCCCCTCTTAAGACAATTTTACACATCTAGACTTCTAGAGTCACATAAAATATATACGCATTAATTATTGTAAGTGTGGAAAACATTATTCCAAACTAATGTTGGAGGAAAATATCAAGTTCTTGTGATTCTAATTAGTTTTCAAGATTTTTCAAATAATTTCATATTATTATAAATATTTCATTATGACTTCTTATAAATCATATGTTATTGTTTCTTCAAACATGAACAGCTAAATTTCTTGAGCTAGGGTTGTGGGACCATGATGGATTAACATAAGTAAGCAAAATAAAATAGTAATTCTTAAATGGTGAATTGAGTGGATCGTTATTCATTTTATTTTAATGAGTTTTAGCTGTTGGAAACATTGTAATGCTCCTGTATCATCAACTTGCTTAACCAAAAAAGTTGAAGTTAGGGAAAGAGAATAATAAGGAAATTTGAGGCTACCAACACTCATCTAATTACCTTGAGCTCTAACTGAGGAAAGTTAATCCAAGACCTATTGCGAGGGAAAAATATACACACCTAAAGTACAAGAGGATTTAGGTGAAATTCATCTATGTAGGTTGAGAGACATTAGATGAACTTAATCGTCAATCTTACACAAAATTCACCAGAATAAATCACTAATAAAATAAGGCTACTACTGTTATACCCCGTAAATTTTAAATGAATAAATATCCTAAGGGCATGTTGGTTAAGGGATTTAGAAGGAAAAAAAAATTAAAAAAATAAAATAAAATAAAATAAAATAAAATTTGATTAATAAAAGGGTCGGCCTCTTCATCAAAAATGAGTACATTTCCAGCAAAAAAAATAGGGGAGAATAGTGAAAAGGAAAACCCACGTCAATATATATATATATATATCCTTCCAATTACGTGACGAAATGCGGTCTAAACTCCGTTCCGGCTTAGGTACAGGTGTATAAAGCTGCAGAGAGCAATCCTACGGAGTTGGTTTCGTGAAATTTGCCCGGTGAAACGTCGTGCTACCGAGGTAAAGTAAATAGAATTGCTTTAAATTAGTACCAATGTGTTCCTAGCGTTGCAGTGAGCATTTATCCCTTCTGAACTATCGAGAAATAACGAGTTTTCGACCGTTTTTCGAAAGGTTGATATTGGGATAAATATATATATCAAAAGTGATAATTTCTTCTGAATATTAATGTATTTAGTTCTAATTGACGTGTATATGAATGTAGTTGGGAGAAACAGCAGAAGTACCAACGGAAATCACATCGGTCAGTCGGGTACTCAGAAACCAGGTATGTAAAGTTATTCTTTCGGCAAGCCAGGAAGTATAGGGTGGAAAATAAATAGAATAAACGCTATTAACAGATACCCAGCATACAGGAACGATTTTAGTACAAATTCCAGCAAGCATGCTAGTATATTATTACGTATCATGCGATAATCAGAATAATAGATATTCAGGCAATACGTATTTCATCTGTTGAGATTGTATCCAGTAGTAGATGATACATTTTATATCATTGAACTATATCCAGTTATAGATGGCATGTACTATGTTATTGAGTTATATCCAGATATAATTAGATAGACAGATAAAGGCCAGGTAGCAGTAAGTCCAGCAGTCAGAAACAGGGTAAGACAGCATATAGCATCAGTTATTTAAAACAGACTAGCCTAGAAATAAAAGAAGAGAATATGATTAGTATTTTTCATTTGAGCATGCTTGCTGTGTATGTGTTTGTATGTTGAGACTTGTTGTGGCATGTGGGCACCCTTTAGCAGCCCCACTGCCCCTGGGTTATAGCTGTGTCGATACCAGATTCAGATACCTCCACCAGCTGGGTGATGCCGTCCGCCTAAAGGACGATGATGGCCGACCACCATGATAATACGGTCCAGACCACCCTGCTTGCAGGGGTAGTTCAGTTTACTTTGCGCAGAGCCAGTACACCCAGTTTACAGGGGCAAACCACTCTGTGTGCGCTTGTGGCCAGGGGCAGTTTTATATACAGATTCTTATAAAATCACCCTGTTGCGTGCTTGCACCCAGGGGCAGTTTCAGTCACAGATACAGCAGCAGATCACCCCGTGCGCACCTGCGCCCAGAGGCAGGAGTCTTCGGACTCAGACACAGTTTATTGTCAGAGGCCAAGGCCTGGGCTACGTACCCAAGGGGATCGGTAGGAGGAGCTCACAGTATCAGATGAGTAGAGTGACTTATTTTTGGTTGGTTTAGACCCGGGTAGGGGTAAATAGATTGTGTGTTGATTGGCACCTTCCGGCTTATGGGGGTCGGTCAGGTATTATATGTATTTATATGTATATTCATATGTGCTATTAGATACTGATGAATAGTAGGATGACACGTCATCAGGTATGCTCAGTTAGTTATAGAATAAACAAACTCTCCCCAGTTATCCTCAGCTAGAAAGACTCAGCTATTTCTTGCTTATATGTCATGTTATTGTTGCCATTCATTTCAGTGCATATTCCAGTTTGCTTTACATGCTCAGTACCTGTGGTACTAACGCCCAGCGGGGCGCTGCATTGCTTGCCTGCAGGTACTCACGGACGAGGAGCCGATCCCTCGTGATTCCAGCCAGCCAGTGAGTCATCAGCTCCTGTCATCCGGAGTCTGATCCCCAGAGGTGTAGCTCCTTTTCTTTTGTTGTGTAGTATAGGTAGGTCGGGGCCCTGTCCCGATCATTTCTATTAATTTCTTACAGTATTCGTAGAGGCTTGCAGTCTGTATATATTCCCTGTGGTTACTTGAGCCGATCGTGTGGGGCCGTGCAGTCTGCTGTAGCTGTTTAGTATTTCAGTTTATGTTGGTCGTGTGGGGCCTTAGTTTGACAGTAGTGGTGACCTTGCCGGTCACGTAGTCTTACAGTAGGCTTGTGTTGAGTTACAGATAACTAGACATCATGGTGGCCTTGTCGGCCCGCATAGGCTCCCTTATATCAACATGTTTCTGGTTAGCTGTTATTACAGGTACAGATGGCTACAGGCCAGTGGGTCGGAGGCTGTGTTTACAGCCGTTATATAGCCGGTTTGTTTCTTGAAATAGAGCCAAAGCCAGCCAAAGCACCAGATGTGCTCAGGCTGGCCCATTTAGCAGTCTAGAGTCTAGCAGGCACCAGGTATCCGTCATACCCCCCAAGGTGGGGTGTGACAAACTTGGTATCAGAGCAGTTCGTGTCCCAGAGAGTCTGCAAGTCGTGCTAAGTAGAGTCTTGTCTATGGATGTGTTGTGCACCACATACTATAGGCAGGAGGCTGCGAGGCATGTTAGGATTGTCACTCTTCTTTCTTATTCAATCGTGTTATAGAGCGGTACAGTATAGAGTTGACTTTTGAAACTCACCACCCTCTTTGCTTACAGATATTATGGCAGACCAGTGGCACCCAGCTACAGGTAGGAGATTGGATACAGCAGCGGGCGAAGGCACCAGTAGGATGCCTCAGTTACAGCCAGATTCCGCCCGGTCTGAGAGCAATACGGAGGCGTCATCTCGGCCCTCCCAGCAGTCTCCGCCTCGCCAGACACCATTTGAGGCAGCACCGCCTCCCACAGCTCCTGCACCCACTTCATCTGATCAGGAGCTACGTAGTGCGGTGGTTATGTTGACTCAGATGCTAGCTGCTCAGCGTCAGCCAGCACCACCTACAGCAGCAGAATCCCTAGGTGGGCCAGGTAGTTCCAGGGTTAGAGAATTCTTGGCGTTGGGACCCCCTCAGTTTACTGGATCGGATTCAGCGGACGACCCTCAGGACTTTTTGGACCAGATGCAGAGGATCTTTAGAGTCATGCACGTAACCCCAGCAGAATCAGTTGAGTTAGCAGTGTTCCGGTTACGGGATATTGCTATTTTGTGGTACGAAAGTTGGGAGAGGTCTCGGGGAAGAGATGCAGCCCCTCCTACTTGGTCCAGCTTTTCAGAGGCCTTCCTGGACCACTACTTACCCCGGGAGGTCAGACAGGCCCGGATGGACCAGTTCTTACATTTAGAGCAGGGGGCTAGGAGCGTCCGTGAATATTCCTTACAATTCGACTCCTTAGCCCGCTATGCTCCAGCATTTGTGGACACCATGTCGTCCAGAGTCCACCGCTTTATTATGGGCCTGAATCCAGAGTACATAGAGACGTGCATGACGGCTACTTTGAGAGAGGACATGGACATAGCCAGGGTAAAGGCTTTCACACAAACAATTGAGGGCCTGAGGCAGCGGCAGCGGGGTGACAGACAGGCGACTTCAGAGCAGTGCCGTAGAAGCAGACCCGCCGAGATTCAGAGGGAAATTCCTAGGGGGTCGAGACCATGGTTTTCAGATAGGCCACCCAGATATTTACCGTCAGTACAGCAGCAGAGGGGCAGATTTATTCGCCGGATTCGGTCAGAGTCCGGTAGCAGTTCACAGACAGTAGCCTCACCTCAGCAGCGGAGGGTAGAACAGAGTAGATTTGCATCTACCCCTTGTCCTATATGCCACCGACTACATTCTGGATCCTGCAGGCAAGGCTTCCCAGGGTGTTATTACTGCGGACAGGAAGGTCATTTAATGAGAGATTGTCCATCTAGGGGACAGGGTAGTAAGGATGATCTAGATAGAGCGTCAGCAGGGCCACGAGTTCCAGCAGCCTCAGCAGGGCGCAGACCCTCAGGTTCAGCAAATAGGGGCCGAGGTAGATTAGGAGCCTCTAGCTCAGGTGCAGGCCCCAGCCGTACCTATGCATTACCAGGGAGGCAGGATTCAGAGGCATCTCCCGACGTGGTCACAGGTATATTGATTATCTGCTCATACCCTGTTTATGTATTGATTGATCTAGGGTCTACCTTGTCATATATTACACCTTTTGTGGCCCGAAAGTTGGGCATCAAACCAGAATTGCTTCAGCAGCCCTTTTCAGTGCTTACACCGGTCAGCGACTCGATTACAGCCAAAAGAGTTTACCGAGGGTGTATAGTAGCGGTTGCTGATCGCCATACCAGAGTAGACTTAATAGAACTTGAGATGGTCGACTTCGATGCCATTATGGGTATGGACTGGTTAGTGCAATGCTATGCCAACTTAGAATGCTGGACCAAGATGGTCCGATTTCACTTTCCGGGGGAAGCAGTGCGAGAGTGGAAAGGGAGTACACCAACGCCGAAAGGTAGGTTTATTTCCTACCTTCAGGCAAGAAAATTAATAGCAAAAGGATGTATTTACCACCTGGTTAGAGTCCAGGACGTTCGGGTGGAACCTCCGACTCTTCAGTCTGTTCCAGTAGTCAATGAATTCCCTGACGTATTTCCGGATGAGTTGCCTGGTATCCCTCCCGAAAGGGAGATAGATTTTGCGATTGACTTGTTGCCAGGGACTCAACCTATATCCATTCCCCCGTATCGCATGGCACCAGCTGAGCTTAGAGAGTTGAAAGAGCAGTTAAAAGATTTGCTCGACAAAGGTTTTATCAGGCCTAGTACTTCCCCGTGGGGTGCGCCAGTTCTGTTTGTAAGAAAGAAAGATAGCTCACTTCGTATGTGTGTGGACTACCGGCAGCTGAATAAGGTAACGGTTAAAAACAAATACCCGCTCCCGAGAATAGATGATTTGTTTGACCAGTTGCAGGGGACCAAATGTTTTTCTAAGATAGATCTGAGGTCCGGATACCACCAGGTCCGGGTTCGTGAGAGGGACATTCCAAAGACTGCTTTCAGGACCAGGTATGGTCACTTTGAATTCCTAGTTATGTCTTTCGGGCGGACGAATGCTCCCGCAGTGTTTATGGACCTGATGAATAGCATATTCAGACCATATTTGGATCTGTTCGTGATAGTATTTATCGATGATATTCTGGTATATTCTCGTTCAGAGACAGATCACCAGAACCATTTACGAACAGTACTCCAGATCCTTAGAGAACGTCAGCTGTACGCCAAGTTTTCTAAGTGCGAGTTCTGGCTGATCTCAGTTGCCTTTTTGGGGCACATTGTGTCGGATGCTGGTATACAGGTAGACACACAGAAAATAGAGGCGGTCAAGACATGGCCCAGACCTACCACTCCGACTGAGGTCCGCAGTTTCTTGGGTTTAGCAGGATTTTATCGGAGATTTGTTGAAGGATTCTCCACTATAGCAGCACCTCTGACAAAGCTAACACAGAAAGCAGTGAAATTTCAGTGGACGGAGGCCTGCGAGCAGAGTTTTCAAGAATTGAAAGACAGATTGACCTCCGCCCCAGTACTAGCATTGCCAGAGGGAACAGATGGGTATGCGGTGTATTGCGACGCTTCATGTTTGGGACTGGGTTGTGTGTTAATGCAACATGGTAAGGTGATTGCTTATGCTTCCAGACAGCTGAGGAAACACGAAAAGAACTATCCGACCCATGACCTGGAACTGGCTGCAGTGATCCACGCTCTGAAAATTTGGAGGCATTATCTGTATGGCGTCCATGTAGACATTTTTACAGATCATAAAAGTCTGCAATACATTTTCACACAGAGGGAGTTAAATCTGCGGCAGCGTCGCTGGTTAGAATTGTTGAAAGATTATGATGTAAATATTCTCTATCACCCAGGAAAAGCTAATGTAGTAGCAGATGCCCTGAGCCGTAAGTCAATGGGGAGTTTGGCGTATTTGCGTCCCGAGAAGCGGGAATTAGCCAAGGAAATTCATCAACTAGCTAGTTTAGTCGTTCGAGTAGTGGAGACAGAAAATAACAGAGCGCTAATTCAGAATTCTACCGAGTCATCACTATTTACAGAGGTAAAAGAACGGCAGTACGAGGAGCCTGACTTAGTCCAGCTCAGAGATAGAATTCAGAAAGGTAAGGAGTCAGATTTCCAAGTGACTGAAAATAAAGTGCTACGTTGTAAGGGCCGTCTGTGTGTCCCGAACGTACCAGGGCTTCGCCAGCAGATCATGCATGAGGTACATTACGCTCGCTATTCCCTCCATCCAGGAGCAACGAAAATGTACCACGATATCAGAGACATTTACTGGTGGCCAGGTATAAATCTGAAATAGCTGAATTTGTATCTAGATGTCCTAACTGCCAGCAGGTGAAAGCGGAGCACCAGAAACCGGGCGGTCTGACGCAGGATATAGCTGTGCCTATGTGGAAATGGGAAGCGATAAATATGGATTTTGTAACAGGATTACCCCGTACCAGACACAGAAATGATTCCATTTGGGTAATAATTGACAGGCTGACAAAATCAGCTCATTTCCTGCCAGTGAAGGCTACCTTCTCAGCCGAGGATTATGCCGAATTATACATTAGAGAAATAGTTAGACTACATGGAGTGTCGGTATCTATTATTTCAGACAGGGGAGCACAATTCACAGCTAGATTTTGGCAGTCGTTCCAAAGGGGTCTGGGAACGCAGATTAATTTGAGCACAGCATTCCACCCTCAGACAGATGGACAGGCTGAGCGAACTATCCAAACGCTCGAAGATATGCTACGAGCGTGCGTACTAGATTTTGGGGGTAGCTGGGATGAACATCTGTCGCTGATTGAATTTGCCTATAATAACAGTTATCATTCGGCTATCCAGATGGCGCCCTTTGAAGCCTTATATGGGCGAAAATGTAGATCGCTGATTGGCTGGTTTGAAGTGGGAGAATCAGCGTTGATTGGACCAGACATCATTAAACAGTCAGAGGAGAAGGTAAAGCTTATCAGAGAACGCCTACTGACTGCTCAGAGCCGCCAGAAGTCTTATGCAGATATGCGGCGCAGGAATCTAGAATTTGCGGTAAATGACTGGGTATATCTGAAAGTGTCTCCGATGAAAGGGGTGATGAGATTTGGCAAGAAAGGCAAGCTTAGCCCGAGATTCATTGGGCCATATCAGATTCGACGGGGAATAGGCCGAGTTGCATATGAATTGAACTTGCCCCCGGAGTTGGCATCTGTTCACCCAGTGTTCCATGTATCTATGTTGAGGAAGTTCGTAGGAGACCCTTCTACAATTGTTCCAGTTCAGGATGTCCAGGTCACAGAAGAGTTAGCATACGAAGAGGTTCCAGTAGCTATCTTAGACAGACAGATCCGTAGACTGAGAACTAAAGATATTGTGTCTGTCAAAGTATTGTGGCGTAATAGGAACCGAGAAGAAATGACCTGGGAAGCTGAGGAGGACATGAAATCCAAATATCCCCACTTATTCCAGGCATAGGCAAACGGGAGGTATGTTAGAACTGTTTTCCTTATTAATGCTTATACTTCATATATGAAAGCAGGCGGTTGATTATAGACAATTTTATACATGAATGTTATTATATCGTGTAGAGTACCTGTATTGGACCTTTCTGCTTTTCAGGAATTTTGAGATAGTACATAATACAGGAGAAACTCTGCCAAAATTTTTCTAGAAACAAGTTGAGTAAGTTGAGCAGTCCTCTAGACAGAATGTCATTCGACGATGAATGTTCTTAAAGGGGGGAGGATGTTATACCCCGTAAATTTTAAATGAATAAATATCCTAAGGGCATGTTGGTTAAGGGATTTAGAAGGAAAAAAATTAAAAAAAATAAAATAAAATAAAATAAAATAAAATTTGATTAATAAAAGGGTCGGCCTCTTCATCAAAAATGAGTACATTTCCAGCAAAAAAAACAGGGGAGAATAGTGAAAAGGAAAACCCACGTAAATATATATATATATTTCCTTCCAATTACGCGACGAAACGCGGTCTAAACTCCGTTCCGGCTTAGGTACAGGTGTATAAAGCTGCAGAGAGCAATCCTACGGAGTTGGTTTCGTGAAATTTGGTCGGCGAAATGTCGTGCTACCGAGGTAAAGTAAATAGAATTGCTTTAAATTAGTACCAATGTGTTCCTAGCGTTGCAGTGAGCATTTATCCCTTCTGAACTATCGAGAAATAACGAGTTTTCGACCGTTTTCCGAAAGGTTGAAGTTGGGATAAATATATATATCAAAAGTGATAATTTCTTCCGAATATTAATGTATTTAGTTCTAATTGACGTGTATATGAATGTAGTTGGGAGAAACAGTAGAAGTACCGATGGAAATCACATCGGTCAGTCGGGTACTTAGAAACCAGGTATGTAAAGTTATTCTTTCGGCAAGCCAGGAAGTACAGGGTAGAAAATAAATAGAATAAATGCTATTAACAGATACCCAGCATACAGGAACGATTTTAGTACAAATTCCAGCAAGCATGCTAGTATATTATTACGTATCATGTGATAATCAGAATAATAGATATTCAGGCAATACGTATTTCATCTATTGAGATTGTATCCAGTAGTAGATAATACATTTTATATCATTGAACTATATCCAGTTATAGATGGCATGTACTATGTTATTGAGTTATATCCAGATATAATTAGATAGACAGATAAAGGCCAGGTAGCAGTAAGTCCAGCAGTCAGAAATAGGGTAAGACAGCATATAGCATCAGTTATTTAAAACAGACTAGCCTAGAAATAAAAGAAGAGAATATGATTAGTATTTTTCATTTGAGCATGCTTGCTGTGTATGTGTTTGTATGTTGAGACTTGTTGTGGCATGTGGGCACCCTTTAGCAGCCCCACTGCCCCTGGGTTATAGCTGTGTCGATACCAGATTCAGATACCTCCACCAGCTGGGTGATGCCGTCCGCCTAAAGGACGATGATGGCCGACCACCATGATAATACGGTCCAGACCACCCTGCTTGCAGGGGTAGTTCAGTTTACTTTGCGCAGAGCCAGTACACCCAGTTTACAGGGGCAAACCACTCTGTGTGCGCTTGTGGCCAGGGGCAGTTTTATATACAGATTCTTATAAAATCACCCTGTTGCGTGCTTGCACCCAGGGGCAGTTTCAGTCACAGATACAGCAGCAGATCACCCCGTGCGCACCTGCGCCCAGAGGCAGGAGTCTTCGGACTCAGACACAGTTTATTGTCAGAGGCCAAGGCCTGAGCTACGTACCCAAGGGGATCGGTAGGAGGAGCTCACAGTATCAGATGAGTAGAGTGACTTATTTTTGGTTGGTTTAGACCCGGGTAGGGGTAAATAGATTGTGTGTTGATTGGCACCTTCCGGCTTATGGGGGTCGGTCAGGTATTGTATGTATTTATATGTATATTCATATGTGCTATTAGATACTGATGAATAGTAGGATGACACGTCATCAGGTATGCTCAGTTAGTTATAGAATGAACAAACTCTCCCCAGTTATCCTCAGCTAGAAAGACTCAGCTATTTCTTGCTTATATGTCATGTTATTGTTGCCATTCATTTCAGTGCATATTCCAGTTTGCTTTACATGCTCAGTACCTGTGGTACTGACGCCCAGCGGGGCGCTGCATTGCTTGCCTGCAGGTACTCATGGACGAGGAGCCGATCCCTCGTGATTCCAGCCAGCCAGTGAGTCATCAGCTCCTGTCATCCGGAGTCTGATCCCCAGAGGTGTAGCTCCTTTTCTTTTGTTGTGTAGTATGGGTAGGTCGGGGCCCTGTCCCGATCATTTCTATTAATTTCTTACAGTATTCATAGAGGCTTGCAGTCTGTATATATTCCCTGTGGTTACTTGAGCCGATCGTGTGGGGCCGTGCAGTCTGTTGTAGCTGTTTAGTATTTCAGTTTATGTTGGTCGTGTGGGGCCTTAGTTTGACAGTAGTGGTGACCTTGCCGGTCACGTAGTCTTACAGTAGGCTTGTGTTGAGTTACAGATAACTAGACAGCATGGTGGCCTTGTCGGCCCGCATAGGCTCCCTTATATCAACATGTTTCTGGTTAGCTGTTATTACAGGTACAGATGGCTACAGGCCAGTGGGTCGGAGGCTGTGTTTACAGCCGTTATATAGCCGGTTTGTTTCTTGAAATAGAGCCAAAGCCAGCCAAAGCACCAGATGTGCTCAGGCTGGCCCATTTAGCAGTCTAGAGTCTAGCAGGCACCAGGTATTCGTCATACCCCCCAAGGTGGGGTGTGACAACTACGTTATGAAATCATGGAGAACACAATCCTAGTTTTGTCTTATTAATTTGATAAAACATATTAAAAATTGTTTAGAATTACTTTTTCTTTTATTTTCAACCCCCCCCCCTCCCGAAATATTGACTACTAGTTGATTTACTCATCATAAACATACTATTTCTTCCTTATTCCCTCTGAGATCACCTCAACCTAGTTGGGTTACTATATTTAACAGCAACTATATTATACTTTATTTTGAGGTGTAATTTGGGCATGATCAAATTCTGGCACCATTGCCAAGGAGTATAGTCTTGAAATAGTTAATTGGTGTTTAGATTCTGCTTGTAGTCCTTATTTCATGATTTAATATTTTTGTTTGTTCTTGAGTCCTCATATGACATGGAAGACCGCACCAGTCAGTTCAACCTTCCCTTGTAGGAAGGACTAATGGAAGAACAACCAATTGAAGCCCTACAAAAGGCTGAACAGGCTCAACAAACTTGGCAAGACAGAAGAGATGATTTATATATGGAGCATATTGATCTAGATAAAGTTGGTGATGAGTTGGTAATTTACCAACTCATTAGGCTCTTAAGTATGAAATTTAGCTTAATTTTCAAATCTTTTAGTTGGATTTTATGCCTTTTGGCATTTGGATATGTAGGTATCTGATTTGAAGAGAAGGAGCATGAAATTAAGTAAAAAAGATGAGATTCAGGTGAAAACCAGCGCTACATCAGAGGACACCAGTGAAGCGCTAGTCAACCACTGTCTTGGTGAAAAAATGCAATCGGCAGCTCGCGGATAACAACCAGCGATTTGTCGGCTCCATCACCGAAATATGCTGGACATTGATGGACAAACGATGAAATCAACCGGCGGCTCACGGACAGCAACTGGCGAACTTCTAAAGACATCACTGAAAGGCTTTGGAACTTTACTAGATCATAGAGAAAAGCAACCAGTGGCTCACGGATAGCAATTGGCGAATCGTCAGTTCCATCGCAAGTGAAAGATGCCTGAAAAAGGCAAAAACATCTAGCCTTGAAAAAGAGGAGAATGTTATGACCTACTTTTGTATATATTATAGAAAAACTACTCTGAACATATACTTGAATATTTCATTTACTTTTTGAGAGAGAAAGAACTCCATTGGAGAAGAGAATAAATATTTAAATATTGTTCTTTTATGTTCATCTTCTTCAGCAAGGTATAACCACCATTGTAGAGATATTTTGAGCTTGATTGTGCTTACTCCTAATGATGAAATTATTGAGTTTATTAATGAATATGCTCTTATATTTCTCAATTATGAGTAGTTAAATCTATAGCTAGAGGTGTGTGATGATGGGTGTTTAATTTGATTGGGTATTACTAGATTTGTCCTGTTATTAATTAATTAGTGTAAAACTATTAAATTCTCCTCAAATTTTAGTTGATTGCTCATAGTTGCAAATATGGGTATTGTTTTCTTACTTGATTTTAGCTTGAAAAAGAAGAATTAAATAATGGGGGAGAATCTAATAGTGGATTGGGATTTGATTATGTGGGGTTGGGCTAGAAATAGCCAAAACCAATTATCATAATCCCTTTAGAGGTTGATGGCTAGAAATAGCTCAGCCCCTAATCCAAACCATATTGGAATAGTTGAATTGTACCTTGAGGTTCAAAAGGACTCGAGGATAAAGAGTCCAAGTGGTTAAAAACATCGGACTCCATCTTTTTTCAAGTTTATTTACATATATTTGTTATAATCTGATTGTCTAGTAAATCCCGATTTGATTGACATCCCATCTATACCACACCACTAGCCTTTGCTCATTATTATTTCTCAATTTTGGTTATCATGCTCTCTTGATTAGCTGATTTTAGAATCCACAATATTATTGCCTTCACTTCCCCCAAAATTTACTTCTAGTTTTCATTACTTGGATGCTAATCAATTTAATTCACTAAACAACGGTTGTGTAAATCATTCTCTAGTCCTTGTGGCGTTCAATCCCGACACATGTCGGGTTATTTGTTTTGATACAATGATCGCTTATATGTTCTCTAATCGAGAAATATAATTTGAGCATTATCAAAAATGGCGCCATTGCCGAGGACTAGCACTTGATACCCTTGAGTTGTTTGTTAATTTGAATTGATCTTGCATCTTAAGTAGTTTAACATTGTTCTTGTTGTTGGTCATCTAGGGTGAATTCATATGAGCCAACATTCGCAAGAAGGAGATAGCTCGGTGGAAGGAAATATGGAACATGAAGAGTATAATCTCGTCATACCTTAGATCGCTGCTGCCATTCGCCTACCAGCTACAGTGGGGAATGCGGTGTTTCACATCACTAGTACGATGTTGCACCTATTGTAAATGAAAGGTCTCTTCGGGGGTAAACTGAGTGAGGATGCAAACCGCATTTGAGGAAATTCCTAGAGATTTTCCAAACTTTTAATATAACAAATATAAGCCAGGAGTCTATCAGGTTGAGGCTCTTTCCCTTCTCCCTAAAGAGAGAAGAAACTATGTGGTTGGCGGAGTTGCCTCCGGGATGCATCACCTCGTGGCAAGAGTTGACAGAAGCATTTTTAGATTGCTTTTTCCCTCCCTCAAGGATGTTGCAGCTGAGGGATGATATTAAAAACTTTAGGCAAGAGCCAGGTGAGCCTTTTCATGAAGCATGGCTGAGGTTCAAGAAGAAAGTGTCTCTTTGCCCTAGCTATGGTCTTTCCGATGGAGTGCTACTTCAAAGCTTTTATCGAGCCCTAGACTCCATCAATAAATCAATCACCAATAATCTAGTTGGGGATCAATCATTGACATATGTATGGTTTAGCTAAAGCCCTCTTGGATAGGATGACGAAGACAAATAGGGTGTGGCATACAAGGGAGACGAATGTATCTTCGCATGATGCTGGTTCTAGTTTGCTAACAGCTGAAATGAGAAAAAGAGATGAAGAGCGAGATTAAAATCTTGCTAAAATGATGACTCAGCTGGAGTTAATGACTAAGCATATGATGGGGGTCGGGCCTAAAGTGGTGAATGTTGTGGGAATGCAAGGTCCAATGCATTTTGAGGAGGAGTCATTGCCACCAAGGTACAAGGAGGAGTGGCAATATATGCCAAATCAAATGGTGGGTTCTCAATCTGGGTACCAAAGGACTAATCAAGACCCTTGGCGCTCAAGGGAAGAGAACTAAGGTTGGAGGAACCATGACGCACAAGGGTGGCCTGATTGAAATGAGAGATGGGGCAATAGAGAGAAAAATCGTAAGGGAGACCGATATCATAGAAGCTCAAATCCATATGTTCCTCCTCCTAAAGTTGACAATGCCCAATCTCAAATGGGTGTGACTGATGTTGGGAGCTCAAAAATTGAAGAAATGTTAGCAAGGGTTCTCAATAAAGTTGAATCGATGGACAGCGGGGTCAAAGAACTTAAAGGGAAGGTGTCTAACCTTGCCCAAATAGTGAGTTCACACTCAGCTTCTATCCAACATTTCGAAGCCCAAATGAACCACTTATCTTCTCAAATGAACCCCCGGATGAAGGGAACACTTCCTAGTGATACAATTCCAAATCCCTAAAAGGATAGTCAATGCATGACCATTGTCACTAGAAGTGGAAAGATGCTTGGAGATGCGGGCGTTAAGCCCAAGGAAGTTGTTGCCCCAAATGCAAGTGATGTGAAAGAATCAGGTGAGGTGCTACAAGCACCACATGGTTGTGACGATGTTAAGGATCAAGGTGAAGGAGATGTTGAGAAGACTGCTTCAAATGATGAGGAAGGAGATGCGGGAATGAAGGCCTCGAGTGAGACAAAGCAAGAACCAAGAGTTCCACCTCCTTATCCACAGCCATTAGTCAAAAAGAAAAAGGACGATCAATTCAGCAATTTTATCAACATGTTCAGCAAATTATCCATAAATATACCGTTGGTGGATTCTTTACTTCAAATACTTGGATATGCAAAGTTTTATGAAAGGGATGCTACAGAAGAAGAAGGTTGTAGATGTGGGAACCAAAGAGAACACATCATTATAGTGTAATGATGATGAGCAACCTTGCCACAAAACTGGAGGACCCGGGAGCCTTCACAATCCCTTGTACTATTGGGTTGTGTGTGTTTTAGAAAGCCCTTTGTGATTTGTGGGAGAGTATAAATTTGATGCCCCTCATAATCTTCAAGAAGTTTGGGCTTGGCAATACCAAACCTTCCTCAATGAGATTGTTAATGGCTGATCGCTCTATCAAGAAACCGGTGGGTGTTTTTGAGGATATATTGGCGAGGGTAGATAGGTTTATTGTACCAGCTAACTTTATGGTTCTAGATTGTGAGATGGATGTGGAAGTTCCAATCATCTTAGGGAGACCATTTCTCTCCACGGGCAGAGCCTTGGTAAAGGCCACCGCCACTTCAAGAGCAAAGGGAAAAGGGAAAGCCAAAGCTACCTCAGCCCCTGCCAACACCAGAGAGGTGTTAATCTTTTGTGTGCCCAACATGAAGGGGCACTATCCTATTTGTGAAGGCCACTCCATCACTGTGGAAAGTGGAGAAACACTTTGATTTTGCGGGGCTGAGGGGGGACTTCCCCAAAATCACTGCTCAATTCACCAATCACCAGTGACATGTCTTTGCCAGCCCTCTTCCAGATTTCTACAAGAACCTGGTCTTGGAATTCTATGCTTTTTTCCAGGCCAGGAAGGAGAGCATGAAATACAAAGGCAAAGTTGAGGGCTTTCCATGCCTACCCTCAGTGTTGGTGAGGGGTGTTGAGGTAGACATCACCCCAGCATCCATAATCTCAGTGTTTTAGGAGGACGAAGTTGATGAGGGCATAGAATATTTGGTCCGCCTCACCAACAAAGAGGACCAATTCAGTGGCATAGCTCTAGTAATTTTCACCGACACACCTCTATGGGCATCTATGGATGGTGATATATCTCTCCATAACCTACGCTTCGAGGCTAAGTTGTGGCTCAACTTCATTTATGGTCAAATCATGCCCTCCAAGAATGAACAGCAGGTGAATTTGGAAGCCACCATCCTTGTCTATTGCATTATGACAGGGGTCCCCATCAACTTTGGGGAGATAGTTGCCAATCAAATATGAAGAAAGGCTAGGCAAGCCAGAACTTCAATGCCATACATGATGTTTATATCGCAGCTTTGCCTGAGAGCGGGAGTACCCTTTTTCCCAGATGAGACTCCTAGCCTTACCTCCAGTGTGATCTTCGTTGCTAACAAAAGGGACATTGATGCTCCCAAGAATAAGAGGCATCGAATGCATGCCTTTGAGGTTCCGTATGAGCCCGTCACCCCTGGGTCAGAGCAAACCTCCTTTCCCCCAATCTCAACATGCCACGTGCTAAGGCATAGGGACAGGCTTCTGGAGATGCGTCAATTCGAGGCTCCTCACCACCTCCCACATCCTCACACCCCAATGATCTTCAGAAGCTCATAGAAATGACCCACTCACATGAAATACAACTTCAACAGCTAACTAAGAGCCTCCTGGAACTTATTATGAAAACAGTCAAAAAGGAGTTGAAATCAATCAAGGACAGCTTGAGTAAGCTGTGTTCTTGTGTGGATGTGATGGAAGGAGCCATCACCTCTCTCCCAGCTGACGTTTAGAAATGGAAGAGTCGGACAACTATGGTAGCACCTGACATGAATTCTCTTTATACAGTTATGGCTTTCCCTTCCACAGCTCGAGGCCCTATCGATAATTTGTTTGAGGGCTTAGGTGACGAGAAGGTGACGGGATGAGGTTGGCCAAGTTGGAGATGATGATGATGATGACGAAGTAGGTGAAGAGTGACCACAATAGGAAGTCCTTTCCTTTTTTTTTAATTGTCATGCATACATTGCGGACAAGTAAATTTTTTAGTTGGGGAGCAGGTTGAGTGTTGCTGTTTTTGATGAATTTGTACCTTTGTCAGGCTTGTTAATTGATGGTCTAAAAGCCTTTGTTGGTACTAAAATGAAATGAATTTCCTTTGATGTTAGTGCCAATGAATGGGTCTTTGTTCTTATTGCCTAAATTTATGAACCAAGTTTTTATTCGCCTTTGTAAATAGTAGCTAGTAATGAAATTCCAAGGGTTCTCTTCATACCACGGTTCTTTCCCAAGGAGCATTTTCTTTTTCTTTTTTCTTTCTTTTTGTTGTCGAATCGGATTGACATTTTCCAATGATAGATTGTGAGATGACTCTCTTAAGGTAAAATGACATGTCTTTCTTTGAGTCTTTTGTGGAACTATTTTTGAGAGGTACCACCAAAAATATTTTTTTGACATGAAAAAAAAATGGGCATTTGAAATGACAAATGTAGCAGTCTCTTGTCATACATTACATATTCACTGTTTGGCTTGTAAATTTGCATGCTCTCATGTCTTGAATCAAAATCTTGTGACAATGATGACTTGTGTGAACTCTTTGGGTGTGATGCCTTGTGTGGTAAGGATTTTTGAATGAATCTCATGCATCTCTCTTGTCTAGAACTTGCCCTAAGTGTGACTCAAGGCAAAATCCTAGATGTAGCTACACTTAGAACATGATTTTAGGATTTTATGTGCTAGCCATTTCACCCAAAATAACCTTTGAAAATGTCTTCCCTTGCTAGCCAATGTTGAGCCTTTGAACTGTTTATTCTTGAAAACCACATTACAAGCCAATGTCCCTTTTTATAACCCTCTTCTTGGCACCCATCCTCCCTAATTTATAGTTATGAATGAATGAAAATAATAGGGCCTTGAAGCCCAAGACATAGGGAGAGATAAGGAAATCAGTGAGAAAGAGGCAAAGAGCCTAAGTTTGAGGATCTACAAGAAAGGGGGAAATATGAGGAGCCTAAATTTGAGGTAGCATCAAATTGTGATCAAAAGGAACAAAATGATGGATTGAGAAACCTTAAGGTACGAAAAGAGAAAAGAATAGTGAAATGGTGTTACCTCTTGCTTAGACAAGGCTTATTGTGATAGCCAAATGAGCTACAATAAAGGACTTTGAGACATAAAAGACGAAAATGGTCCAAAAGGAGGAATAAGGTGGAGTATCTAAAAAGTTGGATGGGGAAGATAAAAGTGTTCACATAAAGGAATTAGGGAGGTTATAGTCACTATAGCTAATATTTTCCCCACCATTACCCCTAGCCTTCATCATGACCCACAAGTCCTAATTGATTTTGAGTGTAGTTGCTCTACATTAGTGGAAAATTACACGAAGGACAAGCCTACAGGTAAGTTATATGCATGGAGATTTCTTTTGTGAGAGTGAGTGCGATCATCTTTTTCTATAATCCCTTATGTGTGCATCGATTTATGATAAACAAAAGGGATTCTCTCTTATAGTGAGTGGCATCACTCCCTTTTGCGGGCATACTTGCATTAAGTAAAGGTGTGATTGAGGCATGAGCAATGTGAGCTCCAAGGCAAAATTTGAATGTGCGGTGATTATGATTTGAGATGCTATGTGTATTTGATTGGATAAACTATGCCCCTTGTTTTGCAAAATGAAAGCAGTTGTGAATCATGCCTATGAATAGTGGTTGCCTCTTGAAACTTTTCCATACTTTAGGGGGGAAATTGCTTCTCTTTTTCTTTGAGTTGGTGAGCATTTTTTGGTTGTCATAGATTAAGCGGTCATTGAGGCATAAACTCTTGTGGAGTGACATGCCATTCTTTTGCTCAACTAATAAGAATTGCATTACTTGAGGACAAGAAATGGTTCAAGTTTGGGGGGTTTGATTAGTTGGTAATTTACCAACTCATTAGGCTCTTAAGTATGAACTTTAGCTTAGTTTTCAAGTCTTTTAGTTGGATTTTATGCCCTTTTGGCCTTTGGATGTGCAGGTATCTGACTTGAAGAGAAGGAGCATGAAATTGAGTAAAAAAGATGAAATTCAGGTGAATATCAATGCTCCACTGGAGTACACCCGCAAAATTTCGGTCGATCGCGGGCACCCACTGGCTTCGTGAACAAACTGCAACCAGTGGCTCACGTACAGCAACTGGCGATCTACCAGTTCATCACCAAAATGTGTAGGACTTTGCTGGAGAAATGATGAAATCAACCTGTGGCTCATGGGCAGCAACCGGAGAACCGCTGAAGGCATCATCGAAAGGCACTGGAACTTAACTGGATCACAGAGGAAAGCAACCGATGGCTGGCAGATAGCAACCAGCAAACTGTCGATTCCACTGCAAGTGAAAGACGCCTGAAAAGGGAGAAAATGTTCAGCCCTGAAAAAGAGGAGAATGTTATGACCTACTTTTTTATATATTCTAGAAAAAGTACTCTGAACATATAATTGAATATTCTCTTTACTTTTTGAGAGAGAAAGAACTCCATTGGAGAAGAGAAGAAATATTTGAATATTGCTTTTTGATCTTCATCTTCTTCAGCAAGGTATAACCACCATTATAAAGATATTTGAGCTTGATTGTTCTTACTGCTAATGATGAAATTATTGAGTTTATTAATGAATATGCTTTTGTATTTCTCAATTATGAGTAGTTAAATCTATAGTTAGAGGTGTGTGATGATGGGTGTTTAATTTGATTGGGTATTGCTAGATTTGTCTTGTTATTACTTAATTACTATAAATATATTCAATTCTCCTCAAATTATAGTCGATTGCTCATAATTGCAAATATTGGCATTGTTTTCTTACTTGATTTTAGCTTGAAAAAGAAGAATTAAGTAATAGGGAAGAATTTAATAGTGGATTTGGATTTAATTATGTGGGATTGGCTAGAAATAGCCAAAACCCATGATCATAATCCCTTTAGAGGTTGATGGTTAGTAATAGCTCAAACCCTAATGCAAACCATATCGGAAAAGTTGAATTGTACCTTGAGGTTCGAAAGGACTCGAGGATAAGGAGCTGAAATGGTTGAAAAACATCGGGCTCCATCATTTTACAAGGTTATTTACACATATTAGTAATAATCTGACTGTCTAGTAAATCCTAATTTGATTGACATCCCATATACCCAAAACGGCTTGCCTTTGCTCATTATTGTTTCTCAATTTTGGTTATCTTGCTCTCTTGATTAGCTGATTTTAGAATCCACAATATTATTGCCTTCACTTCCCCCAAAATTTACTTCTACATTTTCATTTCTTGGATACGAATCAATTCAATTCACTAAACAATGCTTGTGTAAATCATTCTCTGGTCCTTGTGGGATTCGACCCCGACACCTGTCGGGTTATTTATTTTGATACAATGATTGCTTACATTTTTTCTATACGAGAAGTGTAATTTGAGAGTTATCAGTTGGCTTCACAGGAGCAATAGTGCCATCCCCTTTGCCCGCAAATGCTAAATTTGACAATACCAGCACTACAATATAGCTACTGAACATGAAGGGGCTATTCAGAGGACTAAATTGAGAAAATTCCCACCAGCATTTAATCAATTTCACTGGAGTATGCAATGCTTACAGATTGCCAGGTGTGACGTAGGAGGTTATCACGCTCAGGTTGTTTTCATTCTCTCTAATAGGGGAAGCGACAGTGTGGTTAAATGAGCTTCTAGATGAGTCCATTACCACCTGGCCAGAGTCAACTGCAGGTTTCTTAGAGGGGTTCTTCCCACCCTCACGAATGATCCAACTAAGAGATAAGATAAATAATTTCAAATAGACGGCGGGGGAAGCTCTGCATAATGCTTGGCTCAAGTTTAAAAAGAAACTAAAGCAGCGTCCAAAACATAAGCTTCTAGATGATGTCCTTCTAGAATTATTCTATAGGTCACTTAGCTCTACAAACAAGTTGATTGCTAAAATCATGGCAGGAGGCTTAATTATGGCTCACACTTTCAAAGAGGCCAGTGAGATACTAGAAAAGTTTACAAAGACCAACAGGGCCTAGCATATCATTGAGTTTGAAACTGTAGTTGTGAACCACTCAAGGGAAATAATAGAAGAATTACAAAGGATAGAGATGGAACGTGATCAAGATATGGCCCATATAAAGCTCACATAAGAACTGAAACACCAAGCATTTGACCACGACGAACACACAGAAGGTGCAAAAAGTCAACACACAAGGAAGGACACCCAGTTATGATGATTATTACCACAATTATGAAGGGAAGGCTAATTTTACTAACTACCAAATGGAGGATTTCCAAGATCGCACCCAAGTGTCTAACCAAGGCACTTGGCTGCATAGCCATGAAAATCAAGGTCGAAACAATTACACGGATGAAAATTCTGATAAGACAGGTTACAGTAGCAGAAAATAAGGCAATTGGAGAAATAGGGGATTACCAACAAGCAACTCTAGAGATGCTAAGATAGAAGCCATACTTAACCAGGTCCTAACAAAACATTGAATCCACAAAATCAAGTGTAAACAAATGCGTGGAGAGATCTCTAGTATTGGTAAGATGGTAGAATCATACTCATCTTCTATATCTCTAGTATTGGTAAGATGGTAGAATCATACTCATCTTCTATCAAATAATTGGAGCAACAAATGGGGTAAGTGTCGGTATTGTTAAAGCAAAGACATAATGATGATCAGTGTACAAATGTAGCAACAAGAAGTGGGAAGGCCACTATTGAAAGGCCAATACTAAGAAGGATTCTTGATGAAGAAGAAACTAGAGAAAATTGGAAAGAAGCAGGCAACAGCTCACGACAGAGGCACGACGCATTGTTGAGCTCCTGTATTGAGGATTGCAACACACCGAGGGCTGTGACATGGCGCCACTACTCTGCTTTAAGAGTCGCGATGTGGAGGGAGCCGATATAGAGGATGGTATCTTACCTTTTAGTGGTAAAGAGATCAGGAAATATGAGGGACCATGAAAAAGGGAGAATAAGGTAGAGGCTGAGAAAGAAAAAGCTAAAGAAAGTCAGAAATCATACACGTCGATTCAAATACCTCCTCCTCCTTTTCCGCATCGCCTTAAGAAGAAGGGTGAAGATGAAAATTTTCACAAGTTTATCTCTATGTTGAAAAAACTATCTATTAATATCCCATTGGTGGAAGCACTAGAAAAAATATTGGGTTACGCAAAGTTCATGAAGGAGCTGATGACCAAAAACAGAATAATAAGCTTTGATCCCAAGGATAACATCTACCACTGCAGCGCAATAGCATCATACTTCTTAGTGCAGAAAAAGGAAGACCCTGGAGAATTTATAATCACTTGAACTATTGGAGCCTTAAATTTTGCCAAGGCATTATGTGATATGGGAGAAAGCATAAAATTGATGCCTCTACCAGTATACAAGGCTTGAGAGCCCCTAGACTGACTATAGTGCGGCTATTACTGGCATACCGAATAGTAAAAAGGCCAGTGGGGATACTGATTGATGTGTTAGTTAGTATGGAGTGGTTTATCTTTTCGACAGACTTCATCAAATTAAACTGTGATGTTTTGAAGTGCTTATTATTCTGGGTCGCCCATTGATGAAGGGCGTACTCATGCACTTCATAGACATATTTTTTCCCGTACTTTACTATGTTTTGAGAACAAATTATGTGTGGTTGCATGTGTTTATGTTATATATTTGTGAAAATTAGCTAATGCATCTGATTAGATGCTTTCAAGGCTAAAAAGGATGGATTTGAATGTATTTGAGGCTTATGGAATGAAGATGAAAAGAAGTTGAAGGTGTGGGAAATTATTGAAGTTGACAATGTACCTGATGGGTTGAGGGAATGACTCAGTGTACCTGACGGGTTAAGGGAATGACTTGTTACATCTGGTAACGAGCCGTGAAGTCAATCGTGAAGGATGGAACAAAAATTATTGCCAAAGTAACTAGTGAAGATGATGACATTCTTAACAAGTCGTTAGTTGATTAAACGACTTGTTGGCTGATCATTGGAACCAGCCGTAAGGTGCACTAAAAATTTGAAAGAGTTAAACTACGAGGGGCCTAACGACTCGTGCCCATGAACAACGAATCGTTAGGTGACCCGTTGCCACAACTAGCAATGCGGCAGTGGTTGGGGCGATGCGTAAGGCTCCCAAAACGATCAGAATTGGCTTTCCTACTTCAACTAGAAAAAGGAAAAATTTAAATCCCAAGTCAAATTCATCAAGGAACAAGGAAAACATAAATCTACTACTATAAATACCTCTTTATTTTCATGTAATAAGGATGTCTTCAAGAATTGAAGTTTCAAGTTCAAAAGTCTTCATGTAGGATTAGAGTTTTAAGTCTCAAGTTTTTAGATACAAGTTTGGTGTCTTAAGTTTGGAACTTTGAGACAATTGTTGAATTGCTCTTCTTTATTGTTGCAATAATCAAGTGAGTTTCTTCCTATCATCGTTGTAAGTATTAATTTTTGTTTTTATTTATGAATTCTATTAATTTACTTATAAACATGATAGACTAAAACCACCACAACTAGGGTTGTGGGAACCATGAAAAATTAACACACATAGATAAAATACTTAGTGATTCTTGAATGGGGTTTAATGCATGTATTATTTTTCCCTTCATTTTGATTGATTCTTGACGATTGCAAACGTTAGGACTTGCCTTATTCTTACTTACTGGACCAAGGAGGTAATGAATGGTAAAAGGGATTAACAATGGATATTTGAGGCTATCAATCCTCATCTAAACTTGAACTTGTCCGGGGATAGCTAATACAATATTAAGGGTAAGGGTTAATCAAGAATACACCCATAGACAGACCAAGTTGAGTGGTGAAAATCACCTAGATAGGGGACCAACCATTTAGGTGAACCTAAATTACCAATATTGCATGCTAAGCATCGGAATAGATCACTAGTATAAAATGTCTTTTGGTTATGAAGTCATGGGGAACACTTACCCTAGTTAGTTGCATTAATTTTGAAACAACAAACAATTTCTCAACATTGTTATTTATTACTTTTACAAATTCCCTCCTCTTAGAAAATAATTAACTAAAAAGCTTAAGCACTAGCATTCTTCTGCATCCTTTCGTATTCTCTGTGGGATCGACCCCAACCTCTAGTTGGGTTCTTTATTGACAACGTCCCCATCATAATTCTTAAGGAGGTGTGATTTGAGTGTTATCAAAAAGTGGTGCCGTTGCCGGGGAATACGGTTTATGATTAGATTAATTGCTTGTGTTTAAATTTTAGTCTTTATTTCCTATTTTTTGTTTTTATTTTATTTTCTGACGTGTCACAGGGTGGTGTGGTAAAACAAGTGGCCAAGATGTGACCATGGTCTCAACAGGTATCTTGATGAAGTCTGAGTAATCAAGATATATGTGTCATGCCGAGACGTTAAATCAGGCGCTACTTGGGAGGCAACCCAAGATGATTTTCTTTGTTTCATTTTTATGTGTTTGTTCAAGTGTGCAGGTGATAGGTCATGAGCTTCCACCAAAATTGATCTTAAACATTGAAAACAAGGAGAACGGGCCCAGGGAGTTCTTCTTTTACTTTATTACTTTATGCTTATTTGCTTTAGCACTAGGGATAGTGAAACCAATTAAGTGTGGGGTGGGAGAAGTGAACTCCATAGTACCATCCATGCCTTAATTTTAAATTTTCACATGGTAGGCCTAGTTTTTTTTAGGATTTATGATTTGTCATGCATGCTTGTCGGTTTTTAGTATTTTTTATTTTTATTTTATTTTGGGTTCATCCGATTTTTATTTTCGGTACTTTTCTGGTGGATAGTCCCTTAGAACCGACTAGAGAGTCTAGATTTTTTTTTATTTTTAGTCATTGAGTCATTACTTTTCCCGATGATGGATGGATGGATGATGACCATCTTAAGGGTAAATTAGTCATTAGAAAGAACAAGAACTTGGACCCTGTGAATGTTAGGTGCTTCACTTTAGGTATCATTGAGACTTTATTAAATTCACTCAAGAATGCATGAAAAAGGTAGAAACACTTAGTATTTTGGGAACTTGACTCTTGAACTTAAAAAAAATTGGGCTTAATTATGTTATGCATGCAATATGAATATATGTATTTATGCAATCTTGATTTCCATTGTTGAACCATCTTGCGTCAATGTGTGAGGAATTATTTTTGATATACTCCATGCTTTTAAAATGATGTCTAGAACTTTTCCGGTGTGTGAGCAAAGAAAAATAAGAATGATGGATTTAGAAAGTGATATAGGCATTTCTTTGGTAACCATATTTTTATCCTATTTTACCTACCTTGATTGTAATTATCCTAGTTATCTATATTTGAGCTTTAGCCTATTCTTTTGATTGCCGTATTACAAGCTTAATCCCTTTTTGTTCTATTGACTTGTATTTGATCCAAATAACTCGTAGAGCACTTTAATGAAAATCTTTTGTAGGAAAGGAGTATAATTGAAAAAGTGAAGGGAAAAGCTAAAAAGTGTGGTGAATTGGATGAAAAGAAAAAGGTGAAATTTTACTAAACAAGGAGGGTGATTTTTAGTGGGAAAACAAAAAGAAGAAAGAGCTTTGAAAAATTAAAGATGGAAAAAATCATGATTTACCGATCAACCATACCCATTTGTTTACAATGAACCTATTTTGTCCCTGGTCCTTCCTTGGATATTGTGAACCTCAACATAAGAAAATGCTTAAGTTGAGGGTGGCTAGAGTAGGGGTGCGTAAAGGGTGGGAACGGAAGAAAGGAAAAGAAAAAAGAAAAAAATGTGTGAATAAGCTCATTGTTGAAAGAAAAATCCCTACTAGTCACCTAAGTTGAACAATTGAGAAAGGAGAGAATTTGGAAATTGAAGAATGTGCTTAAAAATCAAAGTGTTGTGAAGTATTAAAGTGCTTAGGGAGATTAGTCACTATCTTGGCCAAATAGTTCCTAACCGTCCCTTAGCCTACATTACAACCAAATTAAAGTCCTAATTGATCCTTGATTCATAATTCTATATTAGTGGAGTATTACACTAAGGGCAAGCCTATGGGTCGTCGCTTGCATTCATGTTGAGTTCTCTGGGAGAGTGAGTGTATTTTGTTATATTTATGCTCAAGTTAATCTTATTATATATCTTGTGTGAGAACGGGCATCTCTCCAAATTGTGAGGGGCACAATGGTAAGACTTTGGTTTAATCGTGCTAAATTACATATAATTCATGTTGGCCAAGAAATATGTTTTGATGAGTTAATTTTCAAATGCTAAGTGATTTCGAACTCTGACATTTTAATGTTGATCCTATAGGCATGTGAGTGAGTTGTTTGAGCTTCATTGATGTGTTGCATGATCCTAAGTGCAAGTAGACCTGTTCGTAGGATGAATTTTGTGCTTAAATGTGAGAAGGGAAGTAGTAGATTGTTCGAGGATGAACAATAGTTTAAGTGTGGGGTGTTGATGAAGGGCGTACTCATGCACTTCATAGACATATTTTTGAACATACTTTACTATGTTTTGAGAACAAATTATGTGTGTTTGCATGTTTTTATGTTATATATTTGTGAAAATTAGTTAACACATGTGATTAGATGTTTTCAGGGCTAAAGAAGATGGATTTGAATGTATTTGAGACTTATGGAATGAAGATGAAAAGAAGTTGAAGGCATGGGAAATTATTGAAGTTGAAGAAGCAGAGACAGTGTACCTGACGGGTTGAGGGAACGACTCGTTACATCTGGTAATGAGTCGTGAAGTTATTCGTGAAGGCTAGAAGAGAAATTATTGCCAAAGTAACTAGTGAAGATGATGACAGACTTAACAAGTTGTTAGTTGATTAAACGACTCGTTGGCTGATCACTGGAACCAGCCATAAGGTGCATTGAAAATTTGAAGGAGTTAGACCATGAGGGGCCTAACGAGTCGTTAGGTGTCCTGTTGCCAAAACTGGAAATGCGGAAGTGGTTGGGGCGACGCGAAAGGCTCCTAAAATGGGAAAAATTGGCTTTCCTACTTCAACTAGGAAAAGGAAAATTTTAAATTCCAAGTCAAATTCATCAAAGAACAAGGAAAACATAAATCTACTACTATAAATACCGCTTTATTTTCATATAATAGGGATGTCTTCAAGAATTGAAGTTTCAAGTTCAAAAGTCTTCAGGTAGGATTAGAGTTTTAAGTCTACAGTTTTTAGATACAAGTTTGGTGTCTTACGTTTGGAACTTTGAGACGATTGTTTAATTGTTCTTCTTTATTGTTGCAATAATCATGTGAGTTTCTTCCTATCATCATTGTAAGTATTAATTTTTGTTTTTATTTATGAATTCTATTAATTTACTTATAAACATGATAGGTTAAAACCACCACAACTAGGGTTGTGGGATCCATGACAAATTAACATACATATGTAAAATACTTAGTGATTCTTGAATGGGGTTTAATGCATGTATTGTTTTTCCCTTTGTTTTGATTGATTCTTGACGGTTGCAAACGTTAGGACTTGCCTTATTCTTACTTACCGGACCAAGGAGGTAATGAATGGGAAAAGTGATTAACAACGGATATTTGAGGCTATCAACCCTCATTTAATAGCTTGAACTTGTCCAGGGATAGCTAATCTGATATTAAGGGTAAGGGTTAATCAAGAATACACACGTAGACGAACCAAGTAGCGTGGTGAAAATCACCTAGATAGGGGACCAACCATTTAGGTGAACCTAAATTACCAATATTGCATGCTAAGCACCAGAATAGATCACTAGTATAAAACGCCTTGTAGTTATAAATTCATGGGGAACACTAACCCTAGCTAGTTGCATTAATTTGGAAACAACAAACAATTTCTCAACATTGTTATTTATTACTTTTACCAATTCCCCCCTCTTAGGAAATAATTAACTAAAAAGCTTAAGCACTAGCGTTCTTCTGCATCCTGCCGTATTCTCTTTGGGATTGACCCCAACCTCTAGTTGGGTTCTTTATTAACAACGTCCACTTCATACTTCGTAAGGAGGTGTGTTTTGAGCATTATCACCTATTTCTAGCCACAGGATTTATGTCGTTGATGAAGCGGTTATGGATTTGATAAAAAAGGGTTATACAACTGAAGCCCTAAAATTTACTGAATGGAATGACGTTGGGCTTGATGAGATAGTGAATGCTATAGCGGGAAGGGGTTCCTACTCATACATACCTAAAAAGTTGGATCTTGACTTGAAAACTAGAGCAATCCCTCCCACTAAGTCATCTATAGAAGAGCCAACAGTGTTGGAGCTTAAGCCACTTCCTACTCATCTTCGGTATATATTTCTTGGTCTTCAAATACACTACCTATAATCATCTCTACAAAATTGTTGGTTTGGCAGGTAGAAGCATTGATCTCCATTCTCAAAACCTACAAAAGGGCCATTGGGTGGTCCATTACAAACATTATTGGTATCCCGCCAGAAATTTGCACTCACAAAATTAACTTGAAAGAAGATTGTATACCTAGTATTGAACATCAGAAGAGGTTAAATCCAATAATGCAAGATATGATAAAGAAAGAAATTATCAAGTGGTTAGATGCACGGGTGGTGTATCCAATCTCTAATAACTAATGGGTTAGTTCAGTGTAGTGTGTACCAAAGAAAGGAGGTATGATGATAGTTCACATAAGAAGAATGATCTTGTACCGACTAGAATGATGACCGGATGGAGAGTATATATGGACTATCGAAAGCTGAATAGTTGTGCCAATAAAGATCACTTCCCATTGCCCTTAATGGATCAGATAATAGAAAGTCTTGCAGGAAGAGCATCTTACTTCTTCCTTGCTGAATGTTCAGAATATAACTAGATCTCTATTGCACTGGAGGATCAGGAAAAGAGGACGTTCACCTGTCCTATATTTTTAGACATGGTGGAAGACACTATATGGTATTTATGGATGACTCTTTTATGGTGGGCAACTCATTTGAAGATTGCTTGGCTCACCTGGCAGCAGTATTAAAACAGTATGAAGAGAAAAATTTGGTGCTAAAATGGGAGAAGTGTCAGTTCATGGTTATCGAAGGGATAGTGTTAGGGCATAAGTTTTTTGAAATGGGTATTGAGGTAGACAAATCAAAAATTGAAGTTATTTCAAAACTTCCACCTCCTATCTCTTTAAAGGAAATCTGCATTTGTCTAGGACATGTTGGTTTCTATCACAGTTTATTAAAGATTTTTCAAAAATTGGTAACCTTTTAAGCAAGTTACTGGAGAAGGATACAAAGTTGGTATTTGATGGACCTTGCCTCAAAGAATTCGAGTGCTTAAAGGAGAAACTTGTCATTTGCACCCATCATAGTGGCTCCTGATTGGAGCAAGCCATTCGAAATCATGTGTGACTCAAGTGGTGTAGCTTTGGGAGCTGTTCTTGGACAAAGGCATGATAAGATCTTTCATCTCATCTACTATGCTACCAAGGCTCTGAATGTAGCTCAAAATAATTACACAGTCACATGATAGGTGATGTTAGCAGTAGTGTATTCTTTTGAAAAGTTCGTGCCTACCTCCTTGGCATAAATGTGGTGGTGCACACTGACCATGCAGCAATTTGGTATCTTATGGATAAGAAGGATGCCAAGCCTCATCTTATTCACTGGGTATTTCTACTATAGGAATTTAACTTTGAAGTGAAAGACAGAAAAGGCACCGAAAACCAAGTTACTGACCATTTATCTAGGTTGGATGAAGAAGGAAAAGTGGGAAACAAGTTGGAGATAAATGAATCCTTCCTAGACGAACAGGTATAGGCTGCCTCACATGATTTGATTCCATGGTTTGCAGACTTCGCGAACTACTTGGTGAGTGATATAATGCTCGAAAATATGAACTTTCATCAAAGGAGGAAATTTCTCTATGATATTAGAAAATTTTATTGGGATGATCCATATCTATTCATAATCTGTGCTGACAATATAATAAGGAGGTGTGTTCCCCAAGCTGAGATGATTTACAATCTGGAGGCATGCCACTTATCTCCTACTGGAGGTCATCATATGGCATTCGCATAGCACAAAAGATATTACAGTGTGGTTACTATTGGCCTACTATTTATCAAGATGCTCATGACTTCACAAAGGCTCGTGATAAATGTCAAGAGAGGGAGGAGTGTCTCGGAGACATGAGCTACCTCTAACGCCTATTCTTGAGATAGAGTTATTTGATGCATGGGGGATTAATTTTATGGGTCCATTTGTAAGTTCCCCTGGGATGAAGTACATATTGGTGGAAGTCAACTATGTCTCCAAATAGGTGGAAGCTGTAGCACTTCCAAATAATGCGAGTAAGTCAGTCAGTGCATTCTTGCGAAGGAACATCTTCTCTAGATTCGGTACTCCAAGGTCAATCATTAGTGATGGTGGATCACACTTCTGCAATAGGTTATTTCGTGGTCTACTTGAGAAATATGGAGTCAAGCAAAAGGTGGCAACACCTTACCACCCGTAAACAAGTGGATAAGTAGAAGTCTTAAATTAGGAAATCAAAACAGTTAATGCCTATAGAACAAACTAGTCAAAGAGACTAGATGATGCTTTATGGGCTTACCACATAGTATTTAAAACACCCATAGGTATGTTACCTTATCAGCTCATCTATGGAAAAGCATGTCACTTATATGTAGAGCTTGAACACGGTTTTATGGGTGCTAAAGAAGCTAAAACTGAATTGAAAAGAAGTCACAAACCTTAGACTCACCAACTCAATGAGATGGATGAATTTATATTGACGGCATATAAGAATGCTGCAATATACAAAGAGAGAATGAAGCTTTACCATGATCAAAAGATTAAAAAAGGGAGTCCAAGCCAGGGAAATTAGTGTTACTATTCAACCCAGACTCCACTTGTTTCCAGGTAAATTAAGGTCAAAGTGGTCAGGGATATTCAAGGTGGCTCAAGTATTCTCACATGGGGTAATAGAACTTGAAACTAAGCATGGAATAAGATTTAAGGTAAATGTACAGAGGGTGAAGCATTACTTCGAGAATCCTGAGGAGTTGAAGGTACTAGAGGAGATATATCTTGATGAAGTCTAAGTAATCAAGAGATTCACGTCGTGTCACGAAGATAAATCAAGCGCTACTTGGGAGGCAACACAAGATAACTTAGATTTTTACTTTTATTTAATATGTGTTCCCGGATGTGCAGGAAATAAGTCACAAGTACATAACAGATCTATAGGAACCAAAAAAAAGCATGGAGTCACACGACACGCAGGCGAGGATCTGCTTGGAGTGGTATGACACGATCTGCCAGTTTCCATAATGAGGAGCATGACGTGCTTCCCTAGTGATAGAGTTAGTTTTCCCTCGAAAAAAATGAGGATTAGGTCTAGGAAATTCATATTTCACTCTTTTACTTTTGCATTATTATTTTAGCACTAAGGACAGTGTTACTAATTAAGTGTCGGGTGGGAGAAGTAAACTTCTGTCACATAACACTTTGGGAGGCATGACTGGCACCTGGTGCCCTACTAGGATCTGAACTGACTAGACTGGGCTTATGCACTAGTGCATGCCTAATCTTGAATCAAGAAACCAACAGGCTATATCTCTACTGTAAACACAGCATCCGGCCGACAAGGCCTTATAGGCACCTGTGAAAGAAACAGGTAATAGCAGGGAATCCTATGCGGGCCGGTCGAGACCACCATGATGTCTAGTTATAACTGTAAAGTAAACCCAGCACTAAACTAAGCTATGGCTGACAAGGACACTAACTATCAGCTAAACAAGGCCCTACACGGCCAACATGTAAAATAAAGCATACACGGGCCCCACACGGCCAAGAACAACTAACCAAGTGAATTTGGAACAATCTGAAGCCTCTAGGAGTGATATATTGGTCAATACAGGGCCCCGACCTACCCATAAACTATACAAACAAAAAGAGGAAACCTTTTAGATGTTAGATCCGAAGGAAAGGAGCTGACTGTACTGTTAATCCTGGCTGGCTACTAGGAGGGACCAGATCCACGTCTATCCCCACCAGCAGGCAAGTAATGCAGCACCCCAAGAAGGGCGTCAGTACAATATGTACCGAATATGTAAGGCAATAACTGAATGAACTAAAAGGAAGTTGAAAGTAACTTAATGAAAAGAATAGAGATACTACCTGAATAGTTGAACTACCTATGTCTAATTTATCAGTAACTAATGCAAACAAGAACCTTACCTGGCCCCCATAAGCTGGAAAGTACAACCAGCACAGAATAACCCACCTGGGGCCCCCATAAGCCCTGGCGAGTACACTTCAATCTATATACCCCTACAAGGTCACACTGAGTCATCAGTAACCGTAGCTATCCTATAAGTCCCCTGGTATGCAACTGAGCCCGCTTGGCCCCTGAACTGTAGTTGTGTCTGAGTTGAGTGAACTCCTGATATCTGCACCTCGGGCACCAGGCTCGCAGGGGTGTGGTGCCAATACGACATATAATAGTACAGCCATGAAATGGACTATATGAGGACCTGGGACCCCATCTTCATCCCTTACATATGGCATACCTCTCCTTAGAGCGACGTCATCTCGGCCCTAGCGGGCGTCGACACAGTCAGTAACCCTGGGGTTGGTTATGGAAGGCTATGCAGGGAAAAGTCAATCACAAACTAAACATAGAATACTGATCTCAGCTAATAACAACAGCTAATCACAATAGATATACTTCTATCTCTCTTACTGGAATTCAAACTGAGTTACAATACTAAAGAAACTAACTTGCCGAATGGATTTTCCTTAACATACCTGGATCGCCGATTTCTGATTAACTGGCGAGTTTTAATTCATTTTCAGTAGCCTTTTCCAACTGTAATTGTATTACTGGAAGAATGAGACTAGTTTCAATACTAAATTCGGCAAAAACGATAACTTTTAATACTAATATTAACTATACTTCAACTTACGAAGTACGGCTGAAAACGTATAATTTCCAGAGAGTTCGAAAGGGAGAAGTGCTTACTTGAAGCCTGTGATCATATAAAAATTAGTTTGGAGCAATTCTGACAACTTCTACTCTGTGGGGTTACAATTTTTCGGGAGAATTTTGAGAAACTAACTCTGTAGTAATGCTCCCTGCAGGCTTATAACCCAATACCTAAAGTTAATTTGAGTTTGGACGGCATTTGGCAGTGTAACCGGAGGAAAATAACTTAAAATTTGCATACCTCTCACTTGCTAGACGAGAATGTTGATATATGAAATGTTTCAACACAAAAAGGGACTTTATATATATAACTTGGGCGGTGGACAGGGGGTCCGTGACACGGACCCCGTCGCGCCGTATTAAGGGCGTGTTACGGAGCACAATGCGCCATGGGAGGGTCCGTGACACGTTGCCTTTTTGGGAAGCTTGCCCTGCCTTCTCCCTTGCAACCCCGATTCTATGCTCATCTGACCTTCCCCCAGGCCCTTTCTCATACGCATCGTACTACAAAACTCTTGACTAATGTACGATTATGCCGATTAAGCTTTAGGAACTTACAGGGTGTAACATCCTCCCCTCCTTTGGAACATTTGTCCTTGAATGTCAACTACATCCTACAGGGGTTTAACTCTTTCCACTATTATTCTAGAAAAATTTCGGTAGAGTCTCCCCTGTAACATAGACTATCTGAAAACCTTGAAATGCAGAAAAGTCCAATATAGGCATTTCATATAATACTATAACAACTCTTTCACAACAAGGTCATAGTCAACTGAACAATATAAGTATTATAAATCATAAAACAATAACTGAATCAACAACTTTACCTTATCTGCATAATCTGGACTAACCCTGGAACAATTGAAGATATCTAGATCTCATGTCATTTTCGGCTTCCCAGGTCATTTCTTCTCTATTCTTGTTTCTCCACAGTACCTTAACAGAGGCGACATCTTTAATCCTCAACCTACGAACATGTCGATCTAATATGGCCACTGGAACTTCTTCATAGGCTAACTCCTCAGTAACTTGGATGTCCTCAACTGGCACAACTCGGGACGGATCCCCTATGCACTTCCATAACATCGACACATGATAGACCGGGTGAAAATTTTCTAACTCTGAAGCCAAATCTAACTCATATGCCACCTGACCTATTCTCCGGAGGATTTGATATAACCCAATAAACCTCGGGCTAAGCTTTCCCTTTTTACCAAAACTCATCACGCCCTTCATTGGCAAAACTTTCAGAAATACCCAGTCGTCTATATTGAATTCCAAGTCCCTAAGCCACACATCAGAGTAAGATTTCTGATGACTCTGAGCTGTCAGCAAGTGCTCTCTGATAAGATTTACTTTCTCCTCTGACCGGTGGATTATGTCTGGTCTAATTAGTTTTGATTCTCCAACCTCGAACCAACCAATAGGATACCTGCACTTTCGCCCATATAAGGCCTCATACGGCGCCATCTGAATTGCCGAATGGTACCTGTTATTATAAGCAAACTCAATAAGGGGTAAATGTTCATCCCAGCTACCCTCGAAGTCTAGCACGCACGCCCGTAACATATCCTCGAGCGTCTGAATGGTACATTCCTCCTGCCCGTCTGTTTGAGGGTGGAAGTCTGTACTCAGATTAACTTGTGTTCCCAAGCCTTTCTGAAATGATTGCCAAAATCTAGCTGTAAATTGTGCTCCTCCGTCAGAAATGATAGATACTGGGACACCATTCAATCAAACTATTTCTCTGATATACAATTCAGCATAGTTCTCGGCTAAGAAAGTGGTCCTGACTGGCAGAAAATGAGCTAACTTCGTCAACCTATCAACTATCACCCAGATAGAATCAAATCTGCATTTGGTACGGGGTAATCCTATCACAAAATCCATATTGATTGCCTCCCATTTCCACATAGGCACTGCTATCTCCTGCGTTAGTCCGTCGGGTTTTTGATGTTCTTCTTTTACATGCTGGTAGTTAGGGCATTGTGCTACAAATTCTGCTACCCCCTTTTTCATTCACGGCCACCAGTAAATCTCTTTTATGTCATGATATATTTTTGTTGAACCTGGGTGAAGAGAATAACAGGAATAATGTACCTCTTCCATGAACTGCTGGCGAAGTTCTGCCATATCTGGAACACAGAGACGACCTTTACATCTCAAGACCCCACCCTCAGTTACCTAAAAAGTCGATACTTCCCCCTGTTGTACCTTATCTATGAGTTGTGGTAAATGAGGATCTTCGTATTGTCATTCTTTTAACTTCACTACCAGGGATGATACTGTTGTATTTTCAATTATATCCCCATTGTCTCCCAAGTCCACTATTCGGACGGCTAAGCTGGCTAACTAGTGTAATTCTCGGGCCAGTTCCCGCTGTTCGGGCCTCAAATGTGCCAAACTCCCCATTGATCTACGGCTTAGGGCATCTGCTACAATATTGGCCTTTCCTGGATGATACAAAATGTTTATGTCGTAGTCTTTCAACAATTCTAACCAATGACGTTGTCATAGATTCAACTCTTTCTGAGTGAAGTTATACTGGAGACTCTTATGATCAGTGAAAATATCTACTTGGACGCCATACAGATAGTGCCTCCATATTTTCAGGGCATGAACTACTACGGCTAGCTCCAGATCGTGGCTGGGGTAGTTCTTTTCATGTTCTCTCAGCTGCCTCGAAGCATAAGCAATTACCTTACCGTGTTGCATCAGAACACACCCTAACCCAACACCTGAAGCATCACAATACACTGCATAACCTTGTGATCCTTATGGCAATGCTAGTACTGGCGCTGATATTAACCTATTTTTCAACTCCGGGAAACTCTGTTCACATGCTTCAGTCCAGTGAAATTTAGCTGCTTTCTGAGTTAACTTGGTCAAAGGTGCTGATAAAGTAGAAAACCCCTCTACAAATCTCCTGTAATACCTAGCTAACCCCAAGAAACTACGTACCTCAGTTGGAGTTGTAGGTCTAGGCCATGTCTTTACTACCTCGATCTTCTGTGAATCTACCTGAATAACAGCCTCTGACACGATATGGCCTAAAAAGGCCACAGAATTCAGCCAGAACTCACATTTAGAAAATTTTGCATATAACTGGCGATTCCTGAGAATTTGGATCACTATTCGCAAATGATCTTGATGTTATGCTTCTGAACGAGAATACACCAAAATATAATCAATAAATACTATCACAAACAAGTCCAGATATGGCCTGAAGATGTTGTTCATTAGATCCATGAACACTGTTGGAGAATTCATCAATCCGAAGGACATGACTAGGAATTCAAAGTGGTCATACCTGGTCCTAAAAGAGGTCTTTGGAATATCTCTTTCTCAAACCCGCACCTGGTGATACCCTAACCTCAAATCAATCTTAGAAAAGTACCTCGCCCCTTGTAGTTGATCAAACAAGTCATCTATTCTAGGGAGTGGGTACTTATTCTTGATAGTAACTTTGTTTAGATGCCGGTAATCTATACACATGCAGAGGGAGCCATCTTTCTTTTTTACAAATAGAACTGGCGCACCCCATGGTGAATTACTCGGCCTGATAAAGCCCTTATCTAGCAGATCTCTCAACTGCTCTTTCAATTCTCTAAGCTCTGCAGGAGCCACTCTATACGGAGGAATGGATATAGGCTGAGTACCTGGTAATAGATCGATAGCAAAATCAATTTCCCATTCTGAGGGAATACCAGGAAGTTCATCTGGAAATTCATCGACTACAGGAATAGACTGAAGAGTTGGGGATTCTGGTTAAACACCCTAAACCCTAACAATATGATAGATACAACCCTTTGCTATCAACTTTCTCGCCCGAAGATAGGATATAACCTACCTTTTGGCGTAACTGCATTGCCTTTCCACTCTCGTACTACCTCCCTTGGAAAGTGGAACCAGACGGTCTTAGTCCAACATTCTACATTGGCATAACATGGTGCTAGCCAATCCATACCCATAATTGCATCAAAATCGATCATTTCTAATTCCACCAAATCTGCTAATGTCTGGAGACTAACAACCTCTACTTTGCAATCCCGGTAGATCCTTTTTGTTATAATATAATCACCAACGGGTGTGGACACTGAAAAAGGCCGCTGAAGAAATTCTGGCGTAATATCGAATTTTCGAGATACTAGTGGCTCCACATAAGACAAAGTGGAACCTGTGTCTATCAAAACATAAATAGAATGAGAGCAAATTCCCAACATACCTATCACCACATCCGGTGATGACTTTGACTCATGTCGCCCCGGTAAAGCATAAGTGCAATCCGGACCAGTGCCTGAGCTAGATGCCCCTGACCTACCTCGGCCTTTGCTGGCTAGAGCTGAGGGCCTAATCCCTGTTGGAGATGCTAGGGCACGTGATCCTACTGAAGATCTATCTTGTCGGTCCCGATCACTCTAACCCCTAGCTGGATAGTCTCTCATCAGGTGACCCTCTTGTCCATAGGTATAACACGCCGAAGAAACATACCCGCATGCCCCAAGATGACGTCGACTACAGATAGGGAAAAGTGGCACAGTAGATCTACTCTTCTCTGACCCTCTCTGCTGTTGCAAACCCAATGGCCATGAGCTCTCACCAGGTCCTGACTTCCTTCAACGGCCTAGTCGACCCCCCTGCTGCTGCTGTAGAGGTGGGGGTCTGTGTGGCCTACTCGATGTCGTGGCCTAGGTCTGCCCTGAAACTCTGCCTGAGCATCACTAGGTTTAGCCTTGCGGCGCTGCTCCTGATTTTCCCTTTCTGTCTCCCGTTGCTGCTTCCGTTGCCTGATCCCCTCAATATTCTAAGAGAATGCCTAGACACGGGAAATATCCATGTCCTTTTGCAGAGTGGCTGTAATATAAGTCTCTATGTATTCTAGAAGCATCCCCATAATGAACCAGTGCACCCTGGCTGGCATAGTATCTACGAAAGCTGGTGCATATCGGGCCAAGGAGTCAAATCTCATAGCGTATTCCCGAACACTCATTGAACCCTTCTCCAGATGTAGAAATTGATGTACCTGGGCCTGTTGGATTTCTCGTGGCAGATAGTGGTCTAGTAATGCCTCTGAAAAGCTGGACCAAGTCAGAGGGGAAACATCTCTACCTCGGGACCTCTCCTAACTCTTGTACCATAATACTGCTATGTCCCGCAATCGAAATACCGCCAACTGAACCGACTTTATAGGTGTGGCATGCATTACCCTAAAGATCCGCTACAGCTGGTCCAAGTAGTCCTGAGGGCCCTCATCTCGATCCATCCCTGTGAACTATGAGGGACTCAGTGCGAGGAACTCTCGGAACCTCAAACTACTAGGTCCTCCCAAATACTCTACAAGTATGGGTGGTACTGGTTGACGTTGTGCAGCCATCATCTGAACTATCATAAAAACAACACTCTTAACTTCTTGATCTGAAGGTGTCGGTATAGAAACTGGTGGAGGTAGTGCCGACGCATCTGCCGCTCTAGACGGATCCTGAAGGGGCGGAGACCATTGGGGAGACCGAGATGGAGTCTCCCTATCGCCCTCAGATCGACCTGACTCTAACTGGGGCACCCGACTAGTGCCCTCTCCTGCTGCGACGTCCAACTTTCTGCTAGTCGTGGTCTGTTGTATGTCCGACATTTCTCTGTAGACAAGCAGAATATGGTAAGCTTAGGGAATCAATTCTATACTGTACAGCTCAATAGCACATCTGGAAGAGAAAGAAGAGTAACTATCCTGTCATGCCTCGCAGCCTCCTGTCTATAGAATGGGTGCGCAACACATCCATAGATTATATTCTACTTAGCATGGCTTGCAGACTCCCTAGGATACGACCGGCTCTAATACCAAGTTTGTCATGCCCCACGTTGGGAGGCATGACTGGCACTTTGTGCCCTACTGGGATTTGAACTAGACAGACTAGGCTTATGCACTTTTGTTGCATCCATAATCTTTAAATCAAGAAAACAACGGCTATATCTCGGCTATAAACACAGCCCCCGACCGACAAGGCCTTATAGCCACCTGTGAAAGAAAACAGCTAAATAGAAACAGGTAATAGCAGGGAATCCAATGCGAGCCGACGAGACAACCATAATGTCTAGTTATAACTATTAAGTAAATCCAGCACTAAACTAAGCTATGGCCGATAAGGTCACTAACTGTCAGCTAAACAAGGCCCCACATGGCCAACATGTAAAATAAAGCATACATGGGCCCCACACGGCCAACAACAACTAACCACAGGAAATCTGGAACAATCTATAAGCCTCTAGGAGAGATATATTGGTCGAGACAGGGCCCCGACCTACCCATAAATTATACAAACAAAAAGAGGAAACCATCTAGCTGTTAGCTCCAGAGGAAAAGAGCCGACTATACTACTAATCCTGGCTGGCTACTAGGAGGGTCCTGAACCGTGCCTATCCGCACCTGCAGGCAAGTAATGCAGCGTCTCAGGAAGGGTGTCAGTACAATATGTACCGAATATGTAAGGCAATAACTGAATGAACTAAAAGGAAGTTGAAAGTAACTATGAAAAGAATAGAGATACTACCTCAATAGCTGAACATCCTGTTGTTCAATTTATCAGTAACTAATGAAAACAAGAACCTTACCTGGCCTCCATAAGCCGAAATGTACAACCAACACAGAATAACCCACCCGGGGCCCCTATAAGCCCTGGCAAGTGCACTTCCATCTATATACCCCTACAAGGTCACATTGAGTCATTTAGTAACCATAGACATCCTACCAGTCCCCTGGGTCTGCAACTGAGCCCGCTCGGCCCCTGAATTGTAGTTGTGTCTGAGTCGAGTTGACTCCTGATATCTGCACCACGGGCACCAGGCTCGATGGGGGTGTGGTTCCAATACGGCATATAATAGTCCAGCCATGAAATGGACTGTATGAGGACCTGGCACCCCATCTTCATCCCTTGCGGACGGCATACCGCTCCTTGGAGCGACGTCATCTCGCCCCTAGCGGGCGTCGACACAGCCAGTAACCTTGGGGTTGGTTATGGAAGGCTATGCAGGGCAAAGTCAATCCCAAACTAAACATAGAATACTGATCTCAGCTAATAGCAACAACTAATCATAATAGATATACTTCTGGCTCTCTTGCTGGAATTCAAACTGAGTTACAATACTAAAGAAACTAACTTGCTGAACAGATTTGCCTTAACATACCTGGATCACCGATTTCTGATTAATTGGCAAGTTTTAATTCATTTTCAATAGCCCTTTCCAACTGTAATTGTATTACTGGAAGAATGAGACTAGTTTAAATACTAAATTTGGCAAAAACGATAACTTTTAATACTAATATTAACTATACTTCAACTTAACGAAATATAATTGAAAACGTATAATTTCCCGAGAGTTCAGAAGGGAGAAGTGCTTACTTGAAGCCTGTGATCGTATAAAAATCAGTTTGGAGCAATTCTGACAACTTCTACTCAGTGGGGTTACGATTTGCCGAGCGAATTTCGAGAAACTAACTCTGTAGTAATGCTCCCTACAGGCTTATAACCTAATAGATGAAGTTAATTTGAGTTTGGACGGCATTTGGCAGCATAATCGGAGGAAAATAACTTAAAATTTTCATACCTCTCACTTGATGGACGAGAATATTGATGTTATACCCCGAAAACCCAAGGATCAGACTCGAAAGTCAAAACAGTGAAAAACTAAAATTTCACACCAGGTCACAGAACGACCTGTTAAGTGGCTCGTGTGGAGAGACCACAAGTCGTGAAGTGACTCGTGGCTAGGCAAAGAGGTTGCATTGTTTGGGGGAGACCACGGGAATGACCACGAGTCATGGTCAGGCCTCATGACTCGTGAGGTCACCCTAGGCCTAGACTAGATGTGTGGCAAGGAGTTTGGTCAAAATGGGGATCACGGGTGGTATCCACAAGTCGTGGTAAGCCACCACGATTCATGGTGTCCCTTTTGGAGTCCCCTGATGAATTTTGGCAGTGAGCATGACGACTCGAGGCCACGAGTCATGGTCCATGGCGACGAGTCGTCCAGTCCCTCATGGGGACTGGCAGACAGCAAAATTCTGCGATTTAAGTAAGGGCTTTTCCATAATTCCTAAGTCCTAATGGCCTATACTACATTGTTTTAACATCATAAAGGGTTGTTTAAGAGGGAATAGTCTAGACTAAGTCCTCATTCATGCATGCAAAGGTTTGAGAAGGTGATTGGAGGGTGATCTAGGTGATTTTAAGGTGTTCTTCCTCAATTTCCTCTTTGGCAATCTAGAACCAGTTATTCCCAGGTATGTAAGGATATCAATGGTTGATTTCTTCCACACCCATGCCCATCCTCTATGATTTTTACAAAAATTTTATTAAAAACTTATGGGGTTTTGAAGATGATTTTTATAAAAGTCTAATGATTTGATAATGGGTTTTGTGATTTTAGATTCTCGTTATAATCTATGGGTCTTAATCAGTTTTTACTATTTAAATCATTTATAATGTCTTCAATTTCAATTTCCATGAAATTGAGCCTAATTATGCATGACCCATGATGAATCGATTTATGACCTTTTCTTCAAATGTTGATATTTACGAACCCAGCATGAATTACGATTTGAATTATGGATTTATGATATTAACCATCATGATTTTATGAATTTCAAGCTACATGCATGATTTACAAGTATGTATGAACCTTATGAATCATGAATTATGTTTTGGAATACTCACGGACCTTATTACATGGTTAGTCCACATATGTACAAGTATGTTTATGATTATCATAATTTAACTAGCCCATGAATTCATGCATGTTATACTATGAGCACTATATATGTTTTGGGAGTAGTATCGAACACCGAGTATGTTCGGGACCTAGGTTCTGCCCCGGACCTCACAAACTACGTACCACCGTAGGTATGTTGGGACCTCCTATGGGACTCTCCCCGGCCCAAATGGCCCTTTTCATGGTGACGTCACACTTTCATGGTTCGAACCTTGGCAAGATACGGACACCCTCCCGACTAGGGTTACAAGTCGGGCTTCACATGTGCTCATATGGGGTATGTCGGTTAAGAGAATCTCCCACTGTTCCTCATGATTTATGCATGTGTATGATTATGTATATTGGCTCAACTCATGTTGAATAAAGCTTTTCTCTTATGATTATAATTACAATTGTATTACGAATGTTTTGAAAAACCTTAAGCCTTATGTTATGGTACAATATTTATGATATGAGCATGATGCCATACTTTTACGATCATTTATGAGTTTTATATTTTTTAAATGTATGCTTTACTTACCTTGCATACTCAGTACATTCCACGTACTGACCGCATACTTTTTATGGTGTATCGTTTTATGATACAGGACCTGGCTCTCAAGCTCACCCTCCTCAGTAGTGCTTCGAAGATTCTTATCAGCTTAGTTGGTGAATCCTCATGTTCCAAGGGCCATATGTTCCGACTCTATGCTTTTTTTTCAGTTTCAGAATTGTTGGGTTAGTTGGGGAGTTGACCCATTAACCCGTCTTTCATGATTAGAGGCTTTTCAGACTATAGGTTGTATTCAACCGTCATGTATGGATTATGTATTGTCTTTTCTCCGTAATTATGACATGTTTACGCTTTCTTTTGTTAAGTCCTCCGCTTATGTAATTGAATTAGATGTACGCTTAAGCCATAGGTTGACTTAGGATCTCTCGGGGATCCTTGTCCCGTGTCTACGATCCGGGTGTACGTCCGGGTCGTGATAAACTTGGTATCAGAGAAATAGGTTTTGAAGTTTCCTAGAGAGTCTGAAAGGGGCGTTAAGTAGAGTCATTTTCATGGGTGTGAAGCGTGCCACTGTCACGACCCAAACGTATACTCGGATCGTAGACACGGGACAAGGGGCCCAGAGAGACCCCAAGTCGACTCTTGGCACATGCATACATCTATTCTTATTTAAATAAGCGGAATACTTAGTATAAAACATAGCAGATACGTAATCATAGTGTAACAACCGAAAGTACTGGGCATATACATAAGCTGAGTTCTACATCCTATCTGAAAGCGTCTACTACATAAGATGGGTTGATGGGACAACGTCCCCAACTAACCCGACCAATACTGAAACATAAATAACATGAAAGTCTATTAAACGGCACTCGGAACATGAGTACTCACCAATAAGCTGAGAGCGAGAGCGGAGATGAACTAAGGATAAGGATGAGCCTGGGATCTGGACACTTCATCATGAAATGATACAGCATAGAAAGAATGTAGCCAGTACGTGGAATATACTGAGTATGCAAGGTAAGTAAAACGGACATTTTAAAAGTAAAATAAAACTCATAAATAATCATAGGAAAAGGACATCATGCTTATATCATAAACTCCGTGAGAAAATATAAGGCTCAAGGCTTTCAAATCATTCATAAAGCGTTCATAATCATAATCGTAAGTAAACTTTATCAAAACATAACTTGAGCCAATAACATAAACATAACAATGCATAAGACATGCGGAACAATGGGAGGACTTGTCATAACCGACACCATCATAGTAGAGCCTTTCATGATGCCCCAACTATCTCACTCAAGTAGGCAGAGCCGACCCTGTCTTGCCAGGCGACGGTCGTGCATTAGGCGTGATATCACATTTGAGGGGATCGGTATCAATACAATATATAACATTAGAACCCACGGTGGCACGTGGTTATGAGACACCGCATAGTCCTTTGAACGTCGCGCTGCTCGGTGCTAGACATGGCTCCCGAAAACATACATATAGGCTCATACGTAAATCAACAACATCATGCATTAAAATTCATTGGCTAAAATATAACATTTGTCATCATTAATCCCCTTTAAAACATGTTTAGCCAAGAATCAAAGGCCCTTTTCATCGGCCAACATCATAAATCGTAAATCATTCTTCAACATGTGGGCATTTCCCAATACTTTAACATACTCAATTCTTTCAAAAATATACTCATAAACATGGGAACTTCAAATCATTTTTTCCATCATCAATAAGCTCAAAATATTGAATATTCATCATAAATCATAACTTTCATGAACCTTCATCAATGGGCATTTTAGATTTAAAAAGCTTGAAACATGATTTTAAATAAAATAATATAAAACCTGTCCGTCATTCATAATACAATAATTAAACTCAATTAAATCATACCTATAAAGAGAAATCACATTTTCAAGCATTTGGGTAAAACCCATAGAACTTGAATAGGAGAATTCATGATTTAAAATGAAATTTGGGCATGGGTGTGAAAGGATTCACTTATTCTAAACTCTATAGACCTGAGGTAGACTGATTTTACTCTCCCTTGAATGCCCACAAAGAAATTGATGGAAACCTTGGAGAAGAAGACCTTGAATCTCCCTAAAACCCATCTAAGAGCTCTTGCATGGGAATGCGTATGCATTAGGGACCCATCTTATCATACTCAGAAAAACACAAAACGACGTAGTTTAGGGTCTCAAAGCATGGGAAAGTCAAAATTTCCCTTAATGAAATTTCCTCTGAAAACTGCTCTGGACGGACGAACGACCGATCCAATGGGTCATTGGACGATACCACGACTCGTGGTATCGAGTCGTTGGGTCCACTGCCTCATGACAACCCTCAGGTTCTTCCCACGACTTGTCAGGACGAGTCGTTGCTCCAATTAATGGGTCATTGGATCGACCGTCGTCAACTTCTTGACCAATCTGAACTTCCCTTACCACGAGCCTCACCACGACTTGTGGTGGCTTCCAATGAGTCGTGGTCTCAATCCTTTGTATGCACTGGAATTCTCAACCCACAAGTAACGACTAGAATCAATGAGCTTTCACTTCTCACCACGAATCATGGGATGCCCCGATGTCTCTCCATCAGCCTAAGTTCATCCCTTCCTACGACCGCTAACAACGACTCGTTGCTCCTGACAACGAGTTGTTACACTGTCCGTTGTCACCATTGCTTCCCTGAACCCCTATACCACGACTGCTTCTGACACTCGTGGTATTCAACCACGAGTCGTTAAGTCGCCCGTCGTGTGATTTTTTGCCAGTTTCCTGCACTTTTCAAATTTCAAATCCCGGGTCTATTCTTAGGCCTTCCCGGGGTATTACAATATCTCCCCCTTGGAAACATTCATCCTCGAATGTAGGAATAAAGCAGCAAATAGAAACATACAATTTATCATAGCCATATACTGATAATTTTCACCGAATCTTTTGCGGAATGACTACATTCGAATAAAACCACATAGCTGAACTGATCTCATACTTCACATACACATTCATACACATAAAAGAAACTTGTACACATGAACTGAACATGAAAACTAGATAGAGTCATAGGGAAAAATTGGTACCTCAAGTCGAAACTGAGCCGGTAGAGAACAAATGTTGATATCTAGCCATCATATCCGCTTCGGCTTCCCACGTAGATCCTTCAACATGCTAATTTCTCCATAAAACTTTAACTGAAGCTACTTCTTTGTTTCTCAACTTCCGAACCTGACGATCCAAGATTTCAATGAGAATTTCTTCATAACTGAGGATGTCTTTTACCCCAATGTTGTCTACCGGGACAACCAAGGCTGGATCATCCAAACACCTTTTCAAAAGCGACACATGAAAGACGGGATGAACTGAAGATAACTTCGATGGCAATTCCAACTCATACACCACCTTACCAACTCTTCTCACAACCCGGTAGGGACCAACATAGCAGGGACTGAGTTTCCTTTTCTTTTCGAACAACATGACTCCTTTCATGGGAGATACCTTTAGAAATACCCAGTCGTCCACATCAAACTCCAAATTTCTTCTCCTGACATCAGTATATGTTCTGGCGACTCTGAGCAGTTTTCAATCGGTCCCTCATCAACTGAATCTTCACCATCGCCTCGTGAACTGAATCTGGCCCTATCATAGATGCCTCACCAACCTCAAACCATCAGATGGGAGATCTACACCTTCGCCTGTAAAGAGCCTTGAACGGTGCCATTTGGATACTGGAGTGATAGCTGTTATTATAAGCAAACTCGATTAAGGGCAAATGAACATCCCAACTACCATTAAAATCCATGACACATGTCCTCAAGAGTCTAGATTGTCCGTTCCTCCTGGCCATCCATTTGCAGATGGAATGCGGTGCTGAGCTTAACCTGAGTCCCAAGCCCTTTTTGGAAAGACTGCCGAAATTGGGAGGTAAACTGAGTACCTCGGTCTGAAATAATAGACAAGGGCACTCCATGAAGTCAAACCAACTTCTTAATATACAACTTGGCATAATCATCCACTGAATCTGTGGTCTTGACCGGTAGGAAGTGTGCAGCCTTAGTTAACCTGTATACCACCACCCAAATGGAGTCATAGAGTCAGCGAGTGTGAGGTAGGCTTGTAACGAAATCCATATTTATATCCTCCCACTTCCAAGTGGGAATGCTAATATCCTGAAGTACACCTCCCGCCCTTTGATGCTCGACCTTCACTTGCTTAGTGTTTGGATATTTGGCTACGAACTCCGCAATATCCCTTTTCATACCAGTCCACCAATAGATTTCCGCAAATCCCGATACATCTTCGTAGATCCCGGATGGATGGAATATCTGGTACCATGTGCCTCGTGCAATTTCCGAACCCTCAAACTATCAACGTCCAGGACACATAGCCAACCCTAATTAGAACACCATCTCCCCATTGGGAGAAAACCTCCACCTTTTGACTCCGCACTGCTTCATTAAGCTTCCTCAAAGTCGGATCCTCATCTTGCTTAGATTTGACATCGACCACTAAGGACAATACCTATTCCGCACAATAATACCGCCATCAGTCGAATCGATCAATCTAACTCCCAGTCTTGCAAGTCAGTGGACATACTTCACCAACTCCTTCTTTACCTCATCTATGTGGGACACACTCTCCATAGAGAGCATACTAAGTGCATCCACAACCACATTAGCCTTGCCCGGGTGGTAAAGGACACTCATGTCATTGTCCTTAAGTAGCTCCAACAACCTCCTTTGCCGAAGATTTAAATCTTTCTGCTTGAACACATATTGAAAACTCTTGTGGTCCGTGAATACATCTACATGAACCCCATACAAGTAGTGTCGCCATATCTTCAACGCAAACACCACCGTGGCCAACTCAAGATCATGGGTTGGGTAGTTCTTTTCATGAACTTTTAGTTGTCTCAAGGCATACGCTATTACCTTCCTATGTTGCATCAACACATATCCCAGTCCGACTCTCAAAGAATCATAATACACTACAAAGCCATCAGTACCCTCGGGTAGAGTCAACACTGGTGCTGAAGTGAGTCTGGTCTTCAACTCTTAGAAGCTTTTCTCACAAGCATCCGACCATTGGATTTTCACCTTTTTCTGAGTCAACCTGGTCAACGGGGCTGCATTTGATGAAATCCCCTCAACAAATCTTTGGTAGTAGCCTGCGAAGCCCAAGAAACTCCAAATTTCTGAAGGATTCACCGGTCTAAGCCAATTCTTCACCGCCTCAATCTTCTGGGAATCTATCCTTATGCCTTCGCTTGATACCACATGACCCAGAAATGCTACCGAGTTCAACCAAAATTCACACTTACTGAACTTTGCATATAGCTGATGATCCTTGAGGGTTTGCAGCACTATTCTCAAATGAGTGACATGCTCTTTCTCGCTCCGGGTGTATATAAGAATGTCATCGATGAACATGATCAAGAACATATCCAGATATTTCTTAAACACCCTATTCATCATATCCATAAGAGCTGCAGGGGCATTGGTTAGTCTAAAAGACATAACAACAAATTCGTAGTGACCATACCGAATCCCGAAAGCGGTCTTCGGGATGTCACTCCCCCAAATATTGAGCTGGTGATACCCGGACCTGAGATCAATCTTGGAAAAGGACTTGGCACCCTGAAGTTGGTCAAACAAATCATCGATCGTGGGTAAGGGTACCTGTTCTTGATGGTAACTCGTGTGGATTCTCATCCACCTTTGATCCCGTGAACTTAGGAGGGTTTATCCTCAAGAAGTCTCTAATCTGAGCTGTCGCAGCATTGCCATTCTGTAGGACTAACAGCCCGCTGGTTGACCTAAGCGGTCAAGGCCTACGCCAACATCATAATGGCCGCCCAAAACTCAGCGTGGGCAGCTGGCTCTAGTGCTTGGGGCTCCTGAACAATGGGGCTTGCTGATGCCCATGGTCATTGCCACCTCTGTGGCCTTCATAATTTCCATTCCTCCTCCCATTCATTCTTCTAGGAGCCATAATTCTGCAATCGCGAATAGCACGAATTAGAAGGATGGAGGGACTTTTCATCACACGACATAGAACATGAAAGAAGGGAACATTTCCTAAACGTCTAGTAGCCTCTTCATCATAAGTGTGGCGCGCTTCACACCCATGAAAAAGACTCTACTTAACGCGGCTTTCTGACACCCTAGGACACTCTAAATCTATGGCTCTGATACCAAGTTTTTCACGACCCGAACGTATTCTCTGATCATAGACACGGGACAAGGGACCCCTAGACACCCTAAGTCGACCCATGGCACATGCATGCAGCTATTCTTATTTAAGTAAGCGGAATACTTAGTATAAAACCTAGCGGATACGTAATCATAGTGTAACAATCAGAAGTACTGGGCATATACATAAGCTGAGTTCTACATCTTGTCTGCAAGCCTCCACTACATAAGATGGGTTGATAGGACAACATCCCCAACTAACCCGACCAATACTGAAACATAAATATCATGAAAGTCTGTCAAACGGCCCTCGGAACATGAAGACTCACCAAAAAGCTGAGAGCAAGAGCGGAGATAAACTAAGGATGAGGATGAGCATGGGATTCGGACCCTGTATCATGAAATGATACAATATAGAAAGTATGCGGTCAGTACGTGGAATGTACCGAGTATGTAAGGTAAGTAAAATGGACATGTTAAAAGTAAAATAAAAAACTCATAAATAATCATAGGAGAAGGACATCATGCTTATATCATAAACACCGTGAGAAAATATAAGGCTCAAGGCTTTCAAATCATTCATAAAGCGTTCATAATCATAATTGTAAGTAAACTTTATCAAAACATAACTTGAGCTAATAACATAAACATAACAATGCATAAGACATGCGGAACAATGGGAGGACTCGTCATAACAGACACCATCGTGGTAGAGCCTTTCATGATGTCCCAACTATCTCACTCAAGTGGGCAGAGCCGACCCTGGCTTGCCAGGCGAGGGTCGTGCATTAGGCGTGATATCACATTTGAGGGGATCGGTATCAATACAATATATAACATTAGAACCCACGGTGGCACGTGGTTATGAGACACCAGCGTAGTCCTTTGAACGTCGGGCTGCTCGGTGCTAGACACGGCTCCCGAAAACATACATATAGGCTCATACGTAAATCAACAACACCATGCATTAAAATTAATTGGCTAAAATATAACATTTATCATCATTAATCCCCATTAAAACATTCTTAGCTAAGAATCAAAGGCCCTTTTCATCGGCCAACATCATAAATCGATAAATCATGTAATTCATTCATAAATCGTAAATCATTCTTCAACATGTGGGCACTGCCCAATACTTTAACATACTCAATTCTTTCAAAAATATACTCATAAACATGGGAACTTGAAATCATGTTTTCCCATCATCAATAAGCTCAAAATATTGAATATTTATCATAAATCATAACTTTCATGAACCTTCATCAATGGGCATTTTAGATTTAAAAAGCTTGAAATATGATTTTAAAGAAAATAATATAAAACCTGCCCATCATTCATAATTTAATAATTAAAACTCAATTAAATCATACCCATAAAGAGAAATCACATTTTCAAGCATTTGGAGAAAACCCCATAAAACTTGAATAGGATAATTCATGATTTAAATGAAATTTGGGCATGAGTGTGAAAGGATTCACCCATTCTAAACCCTATATACCTAAGGTAGACTGATTTTACTCTCCCTTGAATGCCCACAAAGAAATTGATGGAAACCTTGGAGGAGAAGACCTTGAATCTCCCTAAAACCCATCTAAGAGCTCTTTCATGGGAATGGGTATGCATTAGGGACTTAACCCATCTTATCATACTCAGAAAAACATAAAATGACATAGTTTAGGGTCTCAAAGCATGGGAAAGTCGAAATTGCCCTTAATGAAATTTCCCCTGAAAACTGCTTTGAACGGACCAGCGGGTCGTTGCACGATACCACGACTCGTGGTATCAATTCATTGGGTCCACTGTGTCACGACAAACCTCAGGTTCTTCCAATGACTCATCAGGACGAGTTGTTCCTCCAATCAACAGGTCGTTGGATTGAGCATCATCAACTCCTTGACCAATCTAAACTTCCCTTACTGCGAGCCTCACCACAACTCGTGGTGGCTTCCAACAAGTCGTGGTCTCAATCCGTTGTATGCACTGGAATTCTCAACCCATAAGTAATGACTAGAAACAATGGGTCATCACTTCTCGCCATGAATCGTGAGATGCCCCGTTGTTTCCCCATCAGCCTAAGTCAGCCCTTCCTACGACCGCTAACAATGACTAGTTGTTCCTGACAACAAGTCGTTACACCATCCGTTGTCACCACTGCTTCCCTGAACCCCCATACCACGACTGCTTCCGACGACTCGTGGTATCCAACCACGAGTCATTGAGTTGCTCATCCTTTGATATTTTTGCCAGTTTCCTGCACTTTTCAAATTCAACTCCCAGGTCTATTTTTAGGCCTTCCCGGGGTATTACAGCCACACTTATGATGGATAGGCTACGATACATTTAGGAAATGTTCCCTTCTTTCATTATCTATGTCGTGTGATGAAAAGTTCTCTACCCTTTTAATTCATGTTATTCACACTTGCAGCATCAAGCCTCCACACCGGGTGAACACCAAAAGGAATGGTAATGGTAATGATCATGAGGGTGCCAATGGTGAGGAGCATCAACCAGCCCCACCCGTTTACGAGGAGCACACACCAGAGCTAGCTGCCCATACTGAATTTAGAGCAGCAATTCAGATGTTGACATAGGCGATGACAGCACAAGTTCAGAATCAGATAGTGGCGCATTACCCTCAGAATGGAATCCGGCGACAGCCACGGTGAGGGATTTTTTGAGGATGAGCCCTCCTGAGTTCACGGGGTCAAAGGTGGACGAGGATCCCCACAATTTCATTGAGGAGATTCTGAAGATCACTGTTCGGGCTATTTCGGTTGGTATTATATATTATAAACCGACACGCAAGTGCACGTGGTCAAACAAGTAATAAAGTGGCTAAGTAAGCCAAGTATCGATCCAAGGAGTCTCAGGATATGTAAAATTTGCCTAAGTATACTATATTCTTATCTTACTTCTAATTATGCTAACAACAACGTAACCAACAGTTAATGAGTTTTTGTTTATAAAATATATACTAAAATTATTAACAATTATTTACTGTGAATTTAAACTATGGATATGAGCATGCCAAGGTTAAGAACAAGTAATGAATTCGATTATAATAATAATTCGGTTAATCTCTTCTTCATGTTGCTAGCCAAGAACAGTAGCCTAGAAATTAAAACTCTCGTATTTAATTTCACTTAAGAATCATAAACCATTCGTCTACATTTCTGTGATCAAATGCAATTTACGACCTAGCAATACAATTCCGGTTCCTAAATTGACTAATACGGCTTTCAAGTATATTTCTATCAGGAAAGCACATCAAAACCCAATTTTCCCAAATCAAGTTAAGAACAATACCCTATTAATTCACAACTTTCCAATTTCTTGCTCTCTCGAGTGAAATTGGACTTTTTAGATGTACATTAATGTCGGACAAGCACTAATGCAGTAAGAACAAGAATTAATAGAACAACATGAAAGAAGAAGAAGAAAACCATAGCATTTACAATCAAAATTCACTACACATGTTCAAAACCTTAGCAAGGAAGAGAATTAGCCACTCATTTGTGGATTGATCATCCTAAAACAAGTGTAAATCATACATACAGTTGATTGAAAGAAGAAAGGAAGAGAAGAAATCCCTTAGCTTTTTCGTCCCTCAACTGCTGCTAACCCACGTCCTAGCTCCACCAAGTCTGAACTAATTAAAATAAACCTAAGTGTGCTATTTATACTAGAGGGAAATTTTTCCCGGAATAACAAGCAACGTGTCACGGAGGTCAACGCGGAGCACTGCCTCCGTGACACGGCTTGGACGCGGACCTTCACTGGAAATCCAGGGTCCGGTAAATTAGCCTCAACGTGGCATGGAGGCCAACGCGGAGGCCTATCTCCGTGCCACGGAGCTATCGCGAGGCCTCACTGGAATTTGCCATTTAATTTCCTCTCCAGGCAGTGTGCCTCCGCGATGGTAGCGTGGCACGGCTCCATCGCGGAGCCCCTATACTTTGCGCATTCCAATGTCTTTTCCACGCTCGTATCCAAGTCCAACTCCGATATAGTTCCAACATGCATTTTAGCTCCTAAAAATCATATTTTCCTGCAAAACAAATGCTAATCATGTTGGTTAGTATAAATTCACATTTTATTACCAATTACATGAGAATATATACATATTGCACACAAACAAGGCAAAAATAATACGTTTGAGTATCACTTGGGCATATAAATCTGCCCAAGATCACTTACCCCACACTTAAATCCTTGTTCGTCCTCGAACAACACATACACAACTCATGCAAATTACATCCCAACCTTCGTCACTATGGTGCGACCATTTACGCTACGGTCATACCGATTATTCAATTTTTGCAAATCATCACGAAAACATGCTTGGTCTTATAATACAATGACCTTTAATACATCAAGACTTCCTAGACTTTAAGAATTGATTCTTGATATCGGCAAACTCATGCAAATCAGCTAATCAAGAAATCCGGCACGAAAATCAATCTTTCATCAAGCATGTGCCCTCACAACTCAAGAGAATCTTCCCCTTTTTGTTCATGCAACACACAAACATGCAAGTAGGGGCATATAAAAATTAATTTCACTCTCTCTCCCAAAAGAATTCACATGCATCATGTCATGACCCATAGGCTTGCCCTTAGTGCATTACTCCACTAATATAAAGAAATGCAATGTAGGATCAAGTAGGACTTTAATGGGTTGTAACGGGGCTATGGATCTAGTATATATATTGGATTAGCCAATAATAATCGCTAGCATCCTTAAGCGCCTTTTCAACACATTCCCATCGACTCGTGGACCTTGTTCCTCTCTTTTCTCTCTTTCTCCCATTCATGCTGGTTTACTTTCGTACTGCCCATTTCATCAAACACACTTGACACAAAACAAAGGGTTTTCATGTACCCTCAATATCATTTAATTATAACAAGTGCCTCTTCAACATCATCTTTTCTTTCCTCACTCTGCTCTTCTTTTTCTTTTCACTCTTCTCACTCTTTAACACTTTGGGAAACATTTTCTTTTCTTTGTAAGCGCTTAAGAGTTTTGTATAGACTTTTACAGCTAATGAAAAGAAGGAATAAAGCTTGGTTTATATAATTTTGGACAAAAGAAAGAAAGAAATCGGCTAAAGGCTCAACGGGCTGACTAGGGTATACAACATATAAAAAGGTAGAGTTGACAAGAAAAAAATGGAAACTATCGGTTAAAACAAAGAAATGCCTACATCCTTTCCAACACTACACCTCCTTCATTTCGTTTTGTATACACACCAGGCAAGTTCTAGACAATTCACAATGGCATGGAATAACAATACCTCACTTCACACTTCATGCACATGCTCGAATCAAGATGCATTCACAGACTCTCTAATTAGCCAATCACATGAATTCAAAATTAAGCCTCAATCATACTGAATCAAATTCTGCAGCCTAGGTAACTCAACATATTTACCAACTTGCATGCTTTCGAACGAATCACTTTCACATTTTGAACATCAGTTACACCCGCAACGAATTTTTTGCAACCATAAAGCAACTACAGTTCATTGATGCAATCCACCAAAGAAAAATTAAAAATAAATTAAAATCCTACTCCTACCGACTACATTTCCCTTAAGACGGTCGTCATCCATCCATCATAGGGAACGGTCACTAACTATGACATTGGTTCAATGGGACTATTCTCGGTAAAAGAACCAAAAACAAACTCCGAGAAACCCAAACAAAATAAAAACCGAAATATTTACAATTCGCAAAAATTTTGAAAAATATCGATCATTTTGATAAGAAAGAAATATTTACAAACTATTTACACTGGCAACCACAACTTTTCATAACACACATCATTAATCACACAAACAAATATATACAGATACAACACAAATCAGTTCACCACAGGGAAAACACAAACATACATACAAACCATGGAAAAAGCATACAGCAGATTAGAGCCCAAGTCCCAGCACCTAGCTACTCCCCACCCCACACTTAAATCGAACACTGTCCCCAGTGTTCACAAAAAAATACAAAACAACATTTTGGGTGGTGGAACTCCCTGATCAGTCGAAATATTCGACTTCTTCATCTGGTGCTGCTGCCTCGTCCCCCATGTCTGAGTCAGCTCCATCATCGTCATCGGACTCCACATCGGAGTCCTCCCGACGTGTCTCCTCATCAGTAAGGACATCGTCATAAGTCGGCTCCACGAAGGCTGGTCCCACTCGGCATAAGGCTTTGGCATTCTCGCCAAATGGGTAATCCAGCTCCAGCTGCCATAATTCTTCCTCGGTGGCTGGTCTCCCACCAATCCGTAGCTGAAGCATCTGCATGCCGAGCATACGTGCCATGTACTGATCGTCACGAGCATGTCGCTTGCCCAAAGTCAGCATTGGCCCGTGTGTGGTGTCGGGGGCCTTAGTTTTTGTCACATCGAGGGCCCTCCGCTCCAACTGCGGAATGTAATCCAAGGCTTCTTCCTCGATATCAAGGCCTTGGAGGAAGGTGGTGATGAGTCCGCCAAACCCGTATCTGTGGCCCTAGTGTAGTCTAGCTCTCTTCATGGCGGATATAATGACTGCCCCAACATTAATTTCAAGCCCTTTCATAAGGGCATACACCAAGCAGACACGGTCCCGGGTCACATCCGTCATATGAACTCCCGGGATCAAGCACGAACATACAATTTTCAGCCATATTCTGGCCTCCCTGTTCATCTATGAATAAGGCAGAGTCTGGTGGTAACCCCTCTCCTTATGTCTACTCCATCGGGCTGTGGATCGAGCCCCACACAACGTACGTCTGATGTCGGCGTATGGTTGGGTGATGTTTTGCTGGCGGAGAACGTGGGCATCTGTGTCCCGCGCTCCAACGATGGCATTAATTGTTGGGGTTCCAGAGTGACAATCTGCCCTCTGATTTTTATAGTGTGGCTTCTGATGGCCGGGTTCCAATTTGCGTAGAACTCTCGGACCAAATGAAGGTTCCACTCCTTGGGCTCCTGAAATATAAAGCTGAGCCCAGCTGCCCCGATTCTCTGCACAATACGTGGGAACTCCTGTGCAAGTGGTTCCCGTGTAATATGTTCCTCGGGGAAGTACTTGTTTTCTTTATGTTTCGCGTACCACTTCTTCCCTTCATCGGTTACCCATCTTGTTCCGTATTGGCGGCGTTGGCCGCGCGGAACAGCTGGTGCAGCTGGGACTGCGGTGCCCAATCTCATTATTTTCCTGCCGGTGCCTGAGGTAGAAGCACCCTTGCCCTTATCCTGTCTGCTAGCCATTGTACCTGTCAATATACATAAACAAGCACAAAGTTAAGCTAAATACAAGTTAACTTAGGCTAAGGTCGGGTTAAACTAAGTTTACCCCACACTTAGTCCTTAACTATATTTACAATACTTCGGCAAGGATTACTCTATTTACAACCCCAAACACAAGCAACTATAAGGTATATTGCTTAGTGCGTTCACGAAAAATTTCGACAGCATAACGGTTAGCGTACTACTCAGACTTCATACAGCTACTCCCAATCCTACTATCGATAGCAATCCAATCATCGCACTTAGCAACAAAACAAAAAAAAAACAACGAAAATTCTATTTACATACAAATCTAAATAATCAAACCAATTTACAAAATTTTCACATTTTCCCCAACAATTCGAGAATTCGTCTTCTCTTAACATTCATACAATATTTACAACGACTTATCTCTATTTACAACCACACCCCGGCATCGAATTCATCAAACTATCAAGTTCCCCAATTCAATTTCAATAACCCAAGCCCTAGAATGCAATATTTCAATCAAATTCGAATTATTCACATAATCGACAAGTTCAAACGCTAATTACAACAATCCGAACATAATCAATCTCAAAATAATTCAACATCATGTTTAATTGCTACTTGGGGTGATATATTTCACCTCACATGCTAAAATTCAACTAAAATCGCCAAAAACTTGAGAGAAACGATGAAAACATACCTTTTAGTTGAAGAGCCGAAGAAATTTGACGTTTTCCTTGCCTATTAGCGTGGCACGTTGGTTGGGGAGGGGGAATTGGGTGTTTTGGTCGCGGAGGAGGAGAGAAATGGGGAGAAAAGGGGCAAAACTTAGGTTAATTTAAAGAAAAACACGCGGGTCACCCGGCAACCCGGTGTGACCCGGCACTGAATAAAGGGCAACGTGTCACGGAGGGTAACGCGGAGCCCCTCCTCCGTGACACGGAGCCAACGCCTTGGCTCTCTGGAAATTTTTTAAAAAATCTGATTTTGCCTTCAACGTGTCACGGAGGGTAACGCGGAGCCACTCCTCCGTGACACGGAGCCAACGCCCCAGTGCACTGTTTCTTCAATAAAAATTATTTTCATACCTTGCCTTATTTTTCCCGCTTCCATGCATATTTTTCTCCGTTAGACCTGAAAATCACCTCACTAAACGAAATTGGTTAGATTAATAGATTTTCCTAACTACCATGAAAAAATACTAACTAAAATGAAAAATTTGTACGAAATCAAGAAAAAGAAAAATAAAATAAAAATACGAATTAATTACACTCTAGAAAAATAGAATATTTTTCTTTTCACGGGTTGCCTCCCGTGCAGCGCCTGGTTTACCTTCGCGGCTCGACGTCCATTATGCTCAATTATCTACTAGGGTGAGGGACGATTTTTCACGATCCTTGTCCTCCCCCCAGTAATGCTCAACCTCATCTGGTGGCCTTCCTGTTAACTCTCGGGAATCATTCATTATATTAGCATTCCCATGATCAATCGCATTGATCACCGAGAGTTTCTCATTTACAATCGGGAGCTTAGGTGCTTTGTACACGTCAAACACTTCTATCTTGTCATGTGCCCGCATTGTAAGTTGACCTGCAGCTACATCAACTAATGCTTTTCCGGTTGCCAAAAAGGGTCGTCCCAAAATAAATGGGACTTCAGCATCTGGTTCAAAGTCCAGAACAATAAAATCGACCGGAAAAATGAGGGAGCCCACTTGCACTAACACATCCTCAACAATGCCATCTGGCTTAGCTAAGGACCTGTCCGCTAGCTGCAAGATTACCGTTGTAGGTCTAGGACTCCCTAGACCTAACTTTCTGAATACCGAAGATGGCATCAGATTTATACTTGCCCCCAAGTCGCATAATCCACGAGCTTGGATACTTTGCCCAATAGTCAGCTGGATAGTAAAACTTCCAGGGTCTTTCAGTTTCGTGGGTAGTCTATTCTGAATCTGGGAAGTGCATTCCTCCGTTAAAGCCACCGTGGCATACTCAGTCAAACGACTTTTGTTAGCCACGATGTCTTTAATATATTTTGCATATTTGGGCACTCCCTGCAAGACATCAACAAGAGGTAAATTAACATGTACCTGTTTAAGCACCTCCATAAATTTCTTGAAACACGCCTCCTCCTTGTGTTTCTTGAGTCGTTGAGGGAACGGGGGTGGAGGTCTTTCTGCTTCTGCTTCTTTAGTCTTCCCCCTATCAGAACTTTGTTCCTCCTCAACTTCTGCTGCTCCTGACTTTTGAGGCGGTCTTTCCGGTTCCACCTCCTTCAACTGTAAGCCACTTCTCGTGGTCACTGCATTTACCTGCTTCGGATTAGGATCCGTGTCGCTAGGTAGTCCTCCTCTGGGTCTTGTATTTTGGGCACTAGCAAATTGCCCAAACTGATATTCAAGAGCCTTGGTCGCCAACTGATTGTTCTTCACTTCGGCTGCCAATTTAACATAGTCAGCCTGCAATTGTGTCTGATTAGCGATCATGGTTTTGAACATCTCCTCAATGGTCGGTGATGGTGGTGGAGGAGGGGCATTGTGATTTCTGAATTGAGCTTGAAAGTTTTGTTGCCCTCCTTGATTTCTCTGCATACCCTAACCAGAACTTTGGCCTTGTTGGTTGTTGCTACCCCACGAAAAATTTGGATGGTTCCTCCAATTTGAGTTGTAGCCACTACCAAACTGCTGCTGATTTCTCTGTGCATTGCCCACAAAGTTAACAGAATCAGGATTTGCACCACAGCATTCAGCTGAATGCTCACTACTACCACACAATTCACACCACATCTGTTGGACCACATTGACTGAAGCTGAAGGCTGGTTCAAGTTCATATTGCTGAAGTGATTGTTTAACTGATTTTGCAAGGCAGCTATTTGTGTAGCGATAGCTGTAAATCCATCCACTTCAAGCACTCCCGCTGCTTTCCTTGCTCCACCTCTTGATGAATCTGCATTCCATTCTGGATTGCCCTGTGAAATTCGGTTGAGCAAAGTGTACAGCTCCTCATAGGTCTTTTCCAGCGCTTGCCCTCCAGCTGCTGAATCTAACAGAATTTTAGTGTGGGGTTCCAAACCCTCAATAAATGTGTGTACCAACACCTCATTGGACTGATGATGATGAGGACAGTCCCGCAACATGGATTTAAATCTTTCCCAGGCTTGATATAGATTTTCTCCCTCCCTCTGTTTAAAACTTAGAATTTGACTTCTAAGTCTGGCTATTTTACCAGAAGGGAAAAATCTGATCAAAAACTTCCGTGCAAGATCATCCCACGTTGATATAGAATTGGGTGGTTCAGCTTTTAACCACCTCTTGGCTTCACCAAGTAAGGAAAACGGAAATAAGGTGAGCCGAACATAATCAGGTGACACTCCAGCGGGTATATAAGTGTCACTTATCTCCAAAAAGTTTTGGAGATGTTGTTGTGGATCTTCATGAGGGAGACCGGTAAATTGCCCGCTTGTGTACAAGAGTTGCACCATATTCTGCTTTAATTCAAACCTCCCTCCAGGCTCTGGTTTGCAGATGCTAGAATGTACATTGTTAGCGTGTGGGATTGCCACATCACGAACCAGCCTTGCTGCTGCTTCATCGGGCACTAACACTGCCCTCACAACTGGTGGATTTTGCTGCTCCATAATAGATTGTTGGAACAACTGCAGCTTCTTTTGTAGAGCTTCTCTACGTTGACTATGAAATTCACGTTCAGGCTCTAAGTAAGATTCCACCAGCTCTTTCTCCCTTGCCAGTGTTCACAGAAATCAAGTCTGCAAAATACAGGCTAAGACCAAGTTGTTAACACTTAAGAAAATAAAAATAAAAATACAGTAAATTTACACTAAACACAATTTCACAAATTTCCCTAGCCTCCCCGGCAACGGCGCCAAAAACTTGTTCGGGCTATTTCGGTTGGTATTATATATTATAAACCGACACGCAAGTGCACGTGGTCAAACAAGTAATAAAGTGGCTAAGTAAGCCAAGTATCGATCCAAGGAGGCTCAGGATATGTAAAGTTTGCCTAAGTATACTATATTCTTATCTTACTTCTAATTATGCTAACAATAACGTAACCAACAGTTAATGAGTTTTTGTTTATAAAATATATACTAAAACTATTAACAATTATTTACTGTGAATTTAAACTATGGATATGAGCATGCCAAGGTTAAGAACAAGTAATGAATTCGATTATAATAATAATTCGGTTAATCTCTTCTTCATGTTGCTAGCCAAGAACAGTAGCCTAGAAATTAAAACTCTCCTATTTAATTTCACTTAAGAATCATAAACCATTCGTCTACATTTCTGTGATCAAATGCAATTTACGACCTAGCAATACAATTCCGGTTCCTAAATTGACTAATACGGCTTTCAAGTATATTTCTATCAGGAAAGCACATCAAAACCCAATTTTCCCAAATCAAGTTAAGAACAATACCCTATTAATTCACAACTTTCCAATCTCTTGCTCTCTCGAGTGAAATTGGACTTTTTAGATGTACATTAATGTCCGCCAAGCACTAATGCAGTAAGAACAAGAATTAATAGAACAACATGAAAGAAGAAGAAGAAAACCATAGCATTTACAATCAAAATTCACTACACATGTTCAAAACCTTAGCAAGGAAGAGAATTAGCCACTCATTTGTGGATTGATCATCCTAAAACAAGTGTAAATCATACATACAATTGATTGAAAGAAGAAAGGAAGAGAAGAAATCCCTTAGCTTTTTCGTCCCTCAACTGCTGCTAACCCACGTCCTAGCTCCACCAAGTCTGAACTAATTAAAATAAACCTAAGTGTGCTATTTATACTAGAGGGAAATTTTTCCCGGAATAACAAGCAACGTGTCACGGAGGTCAACGCGGAGCACTGCCTCCATGACACGGCGTGGACGCGGACCTTCACTGGAAATCCAGGGTCCGGTAAATTAGCCTCAACGTGGCACGGAGGCCAACGTGGAGGCCTATCTCCGTGCCACAGAGTTGTCGCGAGGCCTCACTAGAATTTGCCATTTAATTTCCTCTCCAGGCAGTGTGCCTCCGCGATGGTAGCATGGCACGGCTCCATCGCGGAGCCCCTATACTTTGCACATTCCAATGTCTTTTCCACTCTCGTATCCAAGTCCAACTCCGATATAGTTCCAACATGCATTTTAGCTCCTAAAAATCATATTTTCCTGCAAAACAAATGCTAATCATGTTGGTTAGTATAAATTCACATTTTATTACCAATTACATGAGAATATATACATATTGCACACAAACAAGGCGAAAATAATACGTTTGAGTATCACTTGGGCATATAAATCTACCCAAGATCAATCACCCAGGTTATGGGGGTGAAAAATGGAGAGTGTGTTGACTTGATCTCCTATCAGCTAAAGGGGGTGGCTCATATATGATATAAGCAGTGGAGAGATGCCAGAGTAGTTGGTGCAGGCCCGATAGGTTGGGAAGAGTTCCACGCAGCATATTTGGATCGATTTTTCCCTCAGGAGATGAGGGAGCTCAAAGCTACCGATTTTGTTAATTTGAAGCAAGGTAACATGTCCATTCAGGAGTACGCATTAGAGTTCACTCGATTATCTAAGTATGCTCCAGAGTTGGTGGCAGACCAAAGGGCTAGGGTGAGTCATTTTATGCATAGGGTGGCGGATTATTTGGATAAGGACTGCAGGATCGCCATGTTATATCAGGATATAAGCTTTCCCCGCATTGTGTTGAATGCTCAGCAGATGGAGTCGTTCTACCGAAGGAAGAGGGAGTCCAAGAGGGCCAGGACCAACAGTTATGGGGTTTCTGAGGTCAGGTCAGTGGGTGGACAACGTCAGCAACTCCAGTATAGATCTATAGCTCCGATTCCATCATCGGCCAGCACGCCGTCTAGGTTCAGAAGAGATTAGAGGAGCAGGGCTTCAGTCTCGAGGGATCAGGGTACCATGCAGGTGGAGCGCACTTTTCCAGCTTGTGTGAAGTGCGGCAAGAACCATTCAAAAGGTGCTTAGTTGGCTCAGATGCTTATTTCGGGTGTGGCAAACCCGGACACAGACTTAGGGATTGCCCCTCAGCCAGATCAGGGGTCGGAGGAGCCCGTGTGGCAGCAGCCAGTTCTGCCGCTCCAACGGCACGTCCCCTTCAGTAGGGTGCCTCTACTAGTTCAGCAAGCGGTCAGTGCCAAAACAGTTTTTAAGCTCTAGTACCCCGCCAAGAGCAGGAGGTTTCCCCAGTTGTAGTCACTGGTATGTTACAAGTACTCTATATTGATGCTTATTCCTTGTTAGATCCAGGAGCCACCTTCTCTTTTGTGACTCCCTATATTGCTAGTAATTTTGGAGTTAGCCCTGAAATCCTGTCAGAACCGTTCTTAATCTCTACTCCAGTCGGTGATTCAATAGTAGCCAGGCAGGTGTATAGAGGTTGCCCCATTACAGTATTGCATAAGGTCACCGCCGCAGACTTAGTAGAGTTAGTTATGACTGACTTTGATATCATTTTGGGTATGGATTGGTTTTTTTCATGTTATGCTTCGATAAATTGTATGACTCGTGCAATGGAATTTCGATTTTTGGGGGAGTCAGTGTTGGAGTGGAAGGGTAATTCAGCTGTACTATCCGTCGGTTTATTTATTATCTTAAGGCTAGGAAAATAATTTATAAGGGCTGCATGTATCACCTGATTAGGGTTAAGGATGTTGAGTCCGAGACCCTGACTATCCGGTCAGTTCCGGTAGTGTGTGAGTATCTAGAGGTTTTTCCCGATGATTTCCCAGGTGTTCCTCCTAAGAGGGAAATTGATTTCAGCATTGATCTCTTACCCGATACGCAGCCTATCTCTATTCCTCCATACAGGATGGCTCTGACCAAGCTAAAAGAGTTAAAAGAGCAATTGAAGGACTTGTTGGATAAAGGTTTCATTAGATCGAGCAAGTCTCCATGCGGTGCCCCGGTTCTCTTTGTCTGAAAGAAGGATGGTTCCCTTCGCATATGTATTGATTATCGACAGTTGAATAAGGTCACCATCAAGAACAGGTGCCCCTTACCTAGGATTGATGACTTGTTTGACCAGCTTCAGGGTGCCAGATGTTTCTCAAAGATAGATCTCAGGTCCGACTATCACCAGCACAGGGTTCGGGAGAGTGATATCCCGAAAATCTCTTTTAGGACTCGGTATAGTCACTACAAATTTGTTGTTATGTCTTTTGGACTAACCAACGCCCCTGCAGCTTTTATAGACCTGATGAATAAGGTGTTCAAGCAATATATAGACATTTTCGTGATTGTGTTCATTGATGATATCCTTATATACTCTCGGAATAAGGAGGAGCATGTCGCTTACTTGAGAGTAGTGCTTCAGACCCTCAAGGATCCTCAATTGTATGCAAAGTTCAGCAAGTGTGAATTTTGGTTGGACTTCGTGGCATTTTTGGGCCATGTGGTATCGAGTGAGGGCATAAAGGTAGATTCTTAGAAGATTAAAGCGGTGAAGAATTGCCCAGACCGATGAATCCTTCCGAAATTCAGATTTTCTTGGGCCTAGCAGGCTACTATCGAAGGTTTGTCGAGGTATTTTCATCTATTGCAGCACCTTTGACCAAGTTGACTCAGAAGAAGGTAAATTTCCAATGGTTATAGGCTTGTGAGAAAAGCTTCCAAGAGTAAAAGACTCGACTCACTTCAGTACCAGTGTTGACCCTACCCGAGGGTACCGATGGTTTTGTAGTATATTATGATGCTTCGAGAATTGAACTTGGGTGTATGTTGATGCATCATGGGAAAGTGATAGCGTATGCCTCAAGATAGTTGAAAATCCATGAGAAGAATTACCCGACTCGTGATCTTGAGTTGGGCACAGTGGTGTTTGCATTGAAGATGTGGCGGAATTACTTGTATGGGGTCCACATGGATGTATTTACGGACCATAAGAGCTTGCAATATGTGTTTACGCAGAAGGATCTTAATCTTCGACAAAGGAGGTGGTTGGAGCTACTTAAGGACTACGATATGAGTATTCTTTACCACCCGGGTAAGGCTAATGTGGTAGCGGACGCACTTAGTAGGCTCTTTATGGAGAGTGTGTCCCACGTGGATGAGGGAAAGAAGGAGTTGGTGAAAGATGTCCATCGACTTGCAAGGTTGGTAGTTAGATTGGTCGACTCGACTGGTGGCAGTGTTGTTGTGCAAAATTGATCTGAATCGTCCTTGGTGACTGATATGAAGGCTAGACAAGATGAGGATTCAATGTTGGTAAAGCTGAAAGAAGTCGTCCCGAGTCAGAAGGTAGAGGTTTTCTTCCAAGTGGGAGATGGTGTGTTGCGGTACCAGGGTCGTCTATGTGTTCCAGACGTAGATGATTTGAGGGCTCGGATATTGCATGAGGCACATGGATCTAGGTACTCTATCCATCCGGGTGCCCCCAAGATGTATCATAATTTGCGGAAAATATATTGGTGGAACGGCATGAAGAAGGATATTGCAGAATTCATAGCCAAGTGCCCGAACTGTCATCAAGTGAAGGTCGAGCACCAAAGGCCAGGAGGCATACTTCAAGACATTAGCATTCCCACTTGGAAGTGGGAAGAGATTAATATGGATTTCATTACTGGCCTACCTCGTACTCGCCGACAGTATGATTCTATATGGGTAGTGGTAGATAGGTTGACCAAGGTTGCACACTTTCTACACTTCAAAACCACAAATTCAGCAGATGATTATGCAAAGTTGTATATTCGGGAGTTGGTTCGGTTACATGGAGTGCCCTTGTCTATTATTTCAGACCAAGGTACTCAGTTTACCTCCCAATTCTGGTGGTCATTTCAGAAGGGTCTTCCATCTATTAAGCACAGCACAGCCTTCCATCTGCAAACGGATGGCCAAGCCGAACGAACAATCCAGACTCTCAGAACATGTCAAGATCATGTGTGATGGATTTCAAAGGTAGCTGGGATGATCATTTTCCCTTGACCGAATTTGCTTATAATAACAGATATCACTCTAGCATCCAAATGCACCGTTCTAGGCTCTTTATAGACGAAGGTGTAGATCGCCCATTGGATGGTTTTAGGTTGATAAGGCAACTATGATAGGGCCTGACTCGGTTCATGAGGCTACGTAAAGGTTCAGTTGATAATGGACCATTTGAAAACCGCTCAGAGTCGTCAAAAGTCATATGCGGATATGAGAAGAAGAGATTTGGAGTTTGAGGTAGACGATTGGGTATTTTTGAAGGTATCTCCCATGAAGGGAGTAATGCGATTCGGAAAGAAAGGAAAACTCAGTCCCTTCTATGTTGGTCCCTACCGGGTTATGAGAAGAGTTAGTAAGGTGGCATATGAGTTGGACTTGCTATCAGTGTTATCTTCAGTTCATCCCGTATTTCATGTATCGCTCTTGAAAAAGTGCTTAGGTGATCCACCTTTAGTTGTCCCAGTGGGAGGTGTTGGTGTGAGAGATAGCATCAGTTATGAGGAAATTCCAGTTGCAATCTTGGATCGTCAGGTTCGGAGGTTGAGGAACAAAGAAGTAGCTTCAGTAAAGGTGTTATGGAGAAGTCAGCATGTCGAGGGAGCTACGCGAGAAGCTGAAGTAGATATGATGGCTAAATACCCTCACTTGTCCCCTATCAGCTCAGTTTCAGTTTGAGGTATCAGTTTTTCCCTAATTCTCTAATCAGTTTCCATGTTCAGTTCATGTGCACGAGTTTGATTTATGATCTGATAGATGTATGTGATGTCTGAATTTGGTTCAGCTATGAAGTTCTTTTCGGAGGTAGTCATTCCATCAGTTTACAGTTTAAATGATCAGTATTTGCATATGATGAATGTATGATTCTAAGTTTTCTGTGTGTTTCTAATATTCGAGGATGAATATTCCTAAGGGGGAGATATTGCTATACCCCAAGAACCCAAGGATTAGACCTGGGAGTCAAAATGGTGAAAAACTAAAATTTCGCACCAGGTCATAGAACGACCCGTGAAGTGGCTCGTGAGGAGAGACCACGAGTCTTGAAGTGACTCGTGGCCAGGCAAAGAGGTGGCATGGTTTGGGGGAGACCACGGGCATGACCATGAATTGTGGTCAGGCCTCACAACTCGTGAGGTCACCCGTGGCCTAGACTAGATGCATGGCAAGGAGTTTGGCCAGTGGGGATCACGGGTGGTGACCACAAGTCGTGGTCAGCCAGCACGATTCGTGGGGTCCTTTGTGGATTCCCCTGATGAATTTTGGCAGTGAGCATGACGACTCAAGGCCACAAGTCGTGCTCCCTGGCAACGAGTCGTCCAGTCCCTTGTGGGAACTGGCAGTCAGCGAAATACTGCAATTTAAGTAAGGGATTTTCCGTAATTTTTAAGTCCTAAGGGCCTACACTACGTCATTCTAACATCAGAAAGGGTGGTTTAAGAGGGAATAGACTAGTCTAAGTCCTCATTCATGCATGCAACTATTTGGGAAGGTGATTGGAGGGTGATCTAGGTGATTTCAAGGTGTTCTTCCTCAATTTCCTATTGGTCAATCTAGGAAAGTTAAGAACCAGTTATTCCTAGGTATGTAAGGCTATCAATGGGTGATTTATTCCACACCCATGCCCATCCTCTATTATTTTTACAAAAATTTTATTAAAAACTTATGGGGTTTTGAAGATGATTTTTATAAAAGTCTAATGATTTGATAATGGGTTTTTTGATTTTAGATTCTCATTATAATCTATGGGTCTTAATCAGTTTTTACTATTTAAATCATTTATAATGTCTTCAATTTTTATTTCCATGAAATTAAGCCTAATTATGCATGATCTATGATGAATCGATTTATGACCTTTTCTTCAAATGTTGATATTTACGAAGCCAGCATGAATTACGATTTGAATTATGGATTTATGATATTAACCATCATGATTTTATGAATTTCAAGCTACATGCATCATTTACAAGTATGTATGAACCTTATGAATCATGAATTATGTTTTGGTCGACTCACGGGCCTTATTTCATGGCTAGTCCACATATGTACAAGTATGTTTATGATTATCATGATTTAACTACCCATGAATTTATGCATGTTATACTATGAGTTCTATATATATTTTAGGAGTAGTATCGAACACCAAGTAGGTTCGGGGCCTAGGTTCTGCCCCAGACCTCACAAACTACGTGCCACCGTAGGTATGTTCGGACCTCCTATGGGACTGTCCCCGGCCCAAATGGCCCTTTTCATGGTGACTTCACACTTTCATGATTCGATCCTTGGCAAGGTATGGACACCCTCCCGACTAGGGTTATAAGTCGGGCTTCATGTGTGCTCATATGGGGTATATCGGTTAAGAGAATCTCCCCCTGTTCCTCATGATTTATGCATGTGTATGATTATGTATATTGGCTCAATTCATGTTGAATAAAGCTTTTCTCTGACGATTATGATTACGATTTCATTACGAATGTTTTGGAAAACCTTGAGCCTTATGTTATGGTACAATATTTATGATATGAGCATGATATCCTACTCTTACGATCATTTATAAGTTTTATATGTTTTAAATTTCCGCTTTACTTACCTTGCATAATCAGTACATTCCACGTACTGACCGCATACTTTCTATGTTGTATCGTTTCATGATACAGGACCCGGCTCTCAGGCTCACCCTCCTCAGTAGTGCTTCCGAGATTGTTATCAGCTTAGTTGGTGAGTCCTCATGTTCTGAGGGCCATATGTTCCAACTCTATGCTTTTTTTTCAGTTTCAGAATTGTTGGGTTAGTTGGGGAGTTGACCCATCAACCCGTCTTTCATGATTAGAGGCTTTTCAGACTATAGGTTGTATTCAGCCATCATGTATGGATTATGTATTGTCTTTTCTATGTAATTATGACATGTTTACGCTTTCTTATGTTAAGTCTTCCGCTTATGTGATTGAATTAGATGTACGCTTATGCCATAGGTTGACTTGGGGTCTCTCGGAGATCCTTGTCCCGTGTCTACGATCCGGGTGTACGTTCGGATCATGACAGTTGATATATGAAATGTTTCAACACAGAAAGGGACTTTATATATATACTTGGGTGGTTCGCACCATATTAATGGCATGTCATGGAGCCCAACGCGCCAGGGGAGGGTCCGTGACACGTTGCCCCTTTTAGCAGCTTGCCCGGCCTTCTCCCTTGCAACCCCGATTCCGCGCTCGTCCGACCTTCCCCCGGGCCCTTTCTCGTATGCGTCGTACTCCAAAACTCTTGACTAACATATGAATATGCCGACTAAGCTTTAGGAACTTACGGGGTGTAACAACTTCTTTGTACCATTTATGCCTTGATTGCTAAATTTGTTCATGGTGAGCCTAGAATTTTTTTGTAATGCATGACTTATTCCTGCTAGTTTGCAGTATTGTTGTGATTTTTTTTCTATTTTGTTTTTATTTGGGTTCCCCCGATTTTTGTTTTCGATACTTTTCCCGTGGATAATCCCTTAGAACCGATTAGAGGGTCTAGGTTTTTTTTGAGTCGTAGTCATGACTATTCCCGATTATGTGTAATGACCCACCCGGCTGTTATAACACCCTAACCACCTAAGAGCTGGCAAATTTAAATTTTTTGAAAAATGGGAACGAAGCCCCCGAAAAACAAAACTCATAAGATGAACAAGATTGAATGAGATAAGTCACAATCGGTGGGCCTAGGCACGCATCTATCGCGGTAGAATTCTCTCTGCCATTGTGGAACCGCTACAGTGGTAGTTGGTCTCGCTGCAGCGGGTGTCACGGACAAGAATTCCACAATCCTGTTCCAGTTAGGATTGTAAAAAATTATTCTCTCAAAAAGGGCTTAATAAGAACACTCAAAAATAGAAAATAGACTTTTAGAACAAAAAGAGGAGCTATGAAGTAAAGATTCATCCTCTATAGCTAGGACTTTTTTGCAAGAAATTAGGAATCGATGCAGGCATGCAATTGGAAACGTCTCGACGATTGCTTGGCCCGCAGGTAGGCTATGGCTTACTCAATTTTATATGAAACTTTGATTAGCTAAACATATACGTGTGTATAGTTGATGTGCTTTTGATGGGTAGGATCAAAACTTAAATGAATTGTTATTGAATATTTAAATCGGTAAAAGTCGAGGATGAATGGAATAGAAAAAGGGGGTGATGATATTCCCATAATGCAAAAATCCAGTAAGTTAGGATTGTAAAAAACATATTCAATACATGGGGGTGCATGTGAGAGCGAATTGATTGTAGGTAGAATGATTTTCGGGTGCTCTAGTTGAATGTAATCATATATATATATAATTATATAGTCATTCTTCCTAAATTGTAATCTTAAACAAATAGTTATATAAATCGTGGTTATAGGATGTCGTAACTGAACATTTAAGGGTGGGCTATGATTATTAGAGGACGCAATGTAAAACTCGCAAATTAGAAGAGTAAGATTTTACCTAATAACCTGGGTGCTCTGTGAGTGATAACATAATGTTTGGGTTTGTGGATATTATGTGTGATAAGGATTGCACAGTTAATAATTAATTATTGAATAAACTTGTTATGGTGATGCCCCAAGGTGGCAGACGATATAGTGTAGAGTATGAAATTAAGAAGAATGATCTATGAGGAAACTGGAGGAAGAACTGGCCGAAGTACTGGAAAACAGTATTACTGTAGTAGGGATGGAACTGCTGCAGCAAGACCGTTGTGGCAGCATTAATGTCGCTGCAGCGGAGCCCAATGTAGCAAGCGGGACAAGTTGCATTTCCTTGTGATGTTATGGATATGATTGATATTATGAATGTTTTGGTATGAAATTGGGTTCGAAACTATGCATTTTTTTATAATCGTTGATATATATATGACTCTTGTCATGTGTGATTTATTGTTTGTTGTGTTATGACATGTGTCTTGAAATTGAGGGGCAAGTCGGTATTGAATGAATGTATGCATGGGATATTGCATGATATGGAAAGGTAAATCATTAATGTGATGGTGAGGCTTGGGGCTGAAGGGAAAGAATTTAGATAAGCAGACTAGTATGATCAAACTCGGAATGAGGGCTGGAGACATGAGTGTCTCGTGCCAGAGGTGAGCATCTAGGCGAGCGGAATAAGGGAGTACACAAATAGGTATTTCTAAAAGACCATGCTGTTGGGTGTACGAATATGAGTACATAGAAAGGTATGATGAAGGTTTCATACAGCTGACTGTACAGTACATGGATTTCTAGAGCCCCCTGCAAGTCATGACTGGAAAGGCAAGCATAAGACCCTTTAGCATGTGTGTACAGTGATGTGACGGAGACTTGTGCCCAGCATATCACCGATGATATGATTGTGAGACAGAGATTGTGCGGGTATGATTTGATATACATACGGCTGCAGTGACAAAAAGGAATAGGTATACCAATATGATACAAGATATACCGGTATGGTTCGATTTGAGATGAGAAAAATGGTTGGAACACAGTATATGACGATATGGTACATGTATGATATTATATGGCATACTCATGGTATGGAGATAGGTATGTGCATATACTTTAATTTTGGGGGATCCAACTTCCTCGATGTGTTTTGATGATTCCTTATGTGTAATTAAATTATTTAATTCGTAATTGTGAATGAATGTTTGATCAAAGTGGTCATTGGTGAGTCATACAAGGTTATATAAAGTATTTAATTAAAAGGTAGTGAATCATCAGGAAAGAGCGGTTGAATTTATTACCTAATATAATAAAATTAAGGAGGATCAGAAAAATCCGGTAAGTAATGAAATAGGTCAATATGTGGTAGAAATGGACTTGGGCAGTATTAGTGAAATTGTAAGAGAGGTAGTTGTGCTATAAAAGTTATATGGTGGAATAGAACAAAACTGGATTAGGAGAAATTTGTTACTGTCTATTTGGGATAGCGCTACAGTGAGAACATCGTCGTGCTGCGAGACCGCCATAGCGGACCAAGTGTTCGTTGCAGCAGAAATAGAGAGAGGTAGATTAGTAGATTAAATAACGGCTAGGATCATAAGGTAATTGCATGAACTTTGATGAGTCATAAGAGACGATAATGTAGTAAGTAAAGTTAGTGGGATGTTGCATGAGTGTTGTAGTCGTTGAATTTAGTAACCTTGATTGTATGTTGATTATTACGTTGTTATGTTAACTAACCTTAGTCGGTCGATGATGCCTACTGGTACATATGGTGTACTGATAATACCTTGCTACACCTTTTTCGTGTAGGTTGTGGCATGTCAGAGGTTTCTTGCATGATGTGAAGTATTCAGTATCAGCTTTCGGGTTCTTTCTGCAGATGAAGTTGTGTCATTATATCTTTTCGTTATTCTATTTAGAGCTCATGTACCTGTCTAGACTAGATCTTGGGAGAGTCATGATTTTTGGGAAGCTTGTGTTATTATTTCGATTTATTGCTAATTAAATTCCAATTAATGAGGAACTTGAGTATTGAATACGATATTTTGCAAGGGTTCTCCTATCGAGTAGAGTCGATGTAGGTGCCCGCATGATCTATTTAATTGGGATTGTAACATTATGGATGGATAAAGACCATCTTAAGGGAAAATTAATCATTGTTAGGAGAGAACTTGAGACCTTATGAATGCTAGGTGCTTCACTATCACGCCCCACCTTGGGGGGGTATGACTGGCACCTGGTGCCCTACTAGGACCTGAACTGTTAGACTGCTGAGCCTAAGCACTTCTGGTGCCTGGCTGGATCTAAGTCTGATTCACGAAATCAACGGGCTATATAACGACTGTAAATACAGCCCCCTGGACGGTTAGGCCTATAGCCACATGTACAACCACAACAGCTAACCAGAACCACATCAACATAAGGGAACCTATGCGGGCCGACAAGGACACCATGCTGTCTAGTTACTTCTGAATTAAGTAATCAGGAGCTAAACTGCTACGTGACCAACAAGGTCACCACTACCAACCAGATAAGGCCCCACACGGCCATCATAAACAAGCTAAGACATACACACGGCCTCACACGACCGGTATAACTAACCACAGGGAATACACAATCTATATGTCCCTACCCAGGTCAAACCATCCAAAAGTAAATCACTCCACTCGCCTACTAACTACGAGCATCTCTACCGGCCCCCTGGATATGCAGCTTGGGCTCTCTGGGCCCCTGACTATTACTATATCTAAGTCTGGAGGACTCCTGTAACTGTAAACTATAATCTGTATCTATAATCTGCCCCCTGGGCGCAAGCGCTCGACAGGGTAAGCTACAATGCTATGCTGATCAGCCTGATATGGGGAATGCTGCATCCCATCTTCGTCCTACTGCGGACGGCATGCTACTCCTTGGAGTGACGTATCCTCACCCTCTGGCGGGTGAGTCGACACAGCTATTAACCTTGGGGAGGCAAGGACGCTCTAAGGGTGCCCTCATAGCACAAACAGGTCTCAACAAACAATAATCACGTATAGCAAGCATGTTTGATCTGAAAATACTATCCATGTTTTGATATTCTATTCTGAATCTCTTTTCTGCATTAAACTGATTTTGTTACTGTGCTAACTATATCTGAAATAATATCTGGCTGTCTGATACTGACTTACTGATTTTTGTTCTAAATATAGCATAATAATATAAAACATGCTTGCTGGATTCATACTGGACTCAATACTCGACTTCTAGATTCTTTCTTTGAGAATTCACTCTATTTGCTATACTAGGATTACTAACTTGCCGAAGGAACGGGCTTTACATATCTTTGTTTCTGATTTCCCGGCTAACTAGCGTAATTCAGTCAATATTCTGCTATTTCTCCCAACTGCATCCACATATATACCAATTAGGACTAAATACATTAATATTTTCGAAGAAAATATCACTTTTAATATATATATAGCCCAAACTTTGACTTATCGAAAAACGGTCGAAAACTTGCTATTTCTCAGAAGTCCAGAAGGGAGAAATGTTTACTTTAGGGCTAGGAGTATATTGACACTAATTTGGAGCAATTCCACTTATCTTAGCTCGATAGCATGACGGTTCGCTGGCCGAATTTTGCGAAACTAAACCCATAGGAATGCTCTTTGCAGCTTTATACTTCGGTATCTGGAGTTAATTTGAGTTTGGACCTCACTTGACGGCGTAAATAGAAGGAAATCTCACTAACCCTCTCATGCCCTCTGTTTCTGGAAATTTTTAAGTTAAAATGAGGTAAAATCGAAGTTTGGAGGCTTTTATACTTGGGGTTGCACTTCACCTCCGTGGCACGTTTGCCATCGCGGAGGTGAGCCTCCATGACACGCTGGCCATCGCGGAGGAGGTCTGCCAGCCTCCTCTTGCGATGGTTCAACGTGTCGCTTATCCGGTCTTTCCCCGGGCCTTTTTCTAGCAGGTATGACATTCTAAAACTCTTAACCAACATGCGAATAGGCCATCTACATGTCGAGAATTTACGGGGTGTAACATCCTCCCCCCTTTAAGAACATTCGCCCTCAAATGTAAACTTCTATTTATAGGGGTCTCAACTTACTCAACTTACTTTTAGGAAAATTTCGGTAGAGTTTCCCCTGTAATATGTACTATCTCAAAAACCTGAAATGCAAAAAATTCCAATATGGGTGCTTCACACAATATTATATCATTCATTACATAAAAGACTAGAGTCGACCATCTCATTTATACATATAATATAAGGCATTTCATATTATAACAATACTAACATACCTCTTGACTGACTAGGCTTGAAACAAGTGAGGATATCTGATTTTCATATCTTCCTCTGCTTCTCAAGTCATCTCTTCTCGGTTCCTATTACGCCATAATACTTCGACAGAAGCAATATCTTTAGTTCTCAATCTACGAATCTATCTGTCTAGTATGGCTATTGGAACCTCTTCATAGGCCAGTTCTTTCGTAACCTGGACATCCTGGACTGGGACAACTCTGGAGGGGTCTCCTATGTACTTTCTTAGCATAGATACGTGGAAAACTAGACGAACAGACTCTAATTCTGGAGGCAAGTTCAACTCGTATGCCACTTGTCCTACTCTCCGCCGAATCTGATAAGGCCCAACGAATCAAGGACTGAGCTTACCTTTCTTGCCGGATCTCATCACCCCTTTCATTGGAGATACTTTATAAAATACCCAATCATTCACATTAAATTCCAGGTTTCTACGCCGCACATCAGCATACAATTTCTGGCAGCTCTGAGCAGTCAGTAGGCATTCTCTAATAAGCTTTACCTTCTCCTCTAACTGATGAATAACATCTGGCCCAATCAGCGCTGACTCTCCTACTTCAAACCAGCCAACTGGCGATCTACATTTTCGCCCATACAATGCCTCAAAGGGCGCCATCTGGATAGCTGAGTGGTAACTATTGTTATAAGCAAACTCAATCAGTGGTAAATGCTCATCCCAGCTACCTCCGAAGTCCAGCACACACGCCCATAGCATATCCTCGAGAGTCTGAATAGTGCGTTCTGCCTGTCCATCTGTCTGTGGGTGAAATGTTGTGCTCAAATTAATCTGCGTTCCCAAACCTATCTGAAATGACTGCCAAAATCTAGCTGTAAATTGTGCTCCTATGTCAGAGATAATAGATACTGGAACACCGTGTAATCTAACTATTTCTCTGATATACAATTCGGCGTACTCTTCGGCAGAGAAAGTGGCTTTTACTGGTAGGAAATGGGCTGATTTCGTTAGTCTGTCAACAATTACCCAAATTGAATCATGCCTATGCCTGGTAAGGGGTAATCCTGCTACAAAGTCCATGTTTACTGCTTCCCACTTCCAAAGAGGAACAGCTATGTCCTGAGTCAATCTGCCTGGTTTCTGGCGTTCTGCTTTTACTTGCTGGCAATTAAGACACTGGGCTACAAATTCTGCTATTCCCCTCTTCATACCTGGCCACCAGTAGATTCCTTTGATATCATGGTACATTTTCGTCGTGCCTGGGTGGAGATAATAGCGTGCGTAATGTACCTCACTCATAATCTGCTGGCGAAGCCCTGAAAAATCTGGAACACAAAGGCAGCATTTACATCGCAACAATTCATCCTCAGTTACCTGAAAATCTGGCGCTTTCTCTTGCTGAACTCTGTCTTTAAGCTGAACCAGGTCAGGATCTTCATACTATCGTTCCTTTACCTCCACAACTAATGATGACACTGTGGTGTTCTGAATTACCGCTCTATTGTCCTCTGTTTCTGCTACACGAATGGCTAAATTGGCTAATTGGTGTATTTCTCTGGCTAACTCCCGCTGCTCGGGCTACAAGTACGCCAAACTCCCCATAGATTTGCGGCTGAGGGCATCTGCTACTACGTTGGCTCTGCCTGGGTGATATAGAATATTTACATCATAATCTTTTAACAATTCCAACTAGCGACGTTGTCGTAAGTTCAACTCTCTCTGAGTGAAGATATATTTTAGGCTCTTATGATCAGTGAAAATATCCACCTGAACACCATACAAGTAATGTCTCCATATCTTTAGGGCGTGAATCACTACGGCTAATTCCAGGTCATTGGTAGGATAATTCTTTTCATGTTTCCTCAGCTGTCTGGAAGCATAAGCAATTACTTTACCATGCTTTATCAACACACATCATAACCCAATACCCGAAGCGTCACAATAAACTACATAACCCTTTGTACCTTCTGGCAATGCTAACACTGGGGCGGAGGTCAACCTGTCTTTCAATTCCTGTAAACTCTGCTCACATGCCTCCGTCCAATGAAACTTTACTGCTTTTTGTGTCAGCTTAGTCAGAGATGCCTCTATGGTGGAAAATCCCTCAACAAATCTTCTGTAGTACCCTGCTAATCCTAGAAAACTGCGTACTTCGGTCGGAGTGGTAGGTCTGGGCCACGTTTTTATTGCTTCTATTTTCTGCGTGTCTACCTGTATACCAGCATCCGACACAATATGCCCCAAGAAAGCTACTGAGTTCAGCCAAAATTCACATTTGGAGAACTTGGCATACAACTGACGGTCCTTGAGAATCTGGAGCACTGTCCGTAAATGAGCTTGGTGGTCTGCCTTTGTACTAGAATACACCAGAATATCGTCGATAAACACTATCACGAACAGGTCCAGGTATGGTCTGAAGATACTGTTCTTCAGGTTCATAAATACTGCCGGGGCATTCATCAGCCCAAAGGACATGACTAGGAACTCAAAATGGTTGTATCTGGTCCTGAAGGCTGTCTTGGGAATGTCTCTTTCACGGACTCGAACCTGATGGTATCCGAACCATCAGTCAAACTTGGAAAAATATCTGGCCCCCTGTAACTGGTCAAACAAATCATCTATTCTGGGAAGCGGATACTTATTCTTAACTGTAACCTTATTCAACTGTCGATAATCTATACACATGCGGAGCGAGCCATCCTTCTTTCTCACAAATAGAACTGGCGCACGCCAAGGTGAAGTACTCGGCCTGATAAAGCCCTTATCTAACAGATCTTTCAGTTGCTCCTTCAACTCTCTGAGTTCAGAAGGAGCCATATGATACAGAGGAATTGATATGGGCTGAGTGCCTGGTAGCAAATCAATTGCAAAATCTATCTCTCTTTCTGGAGGAATACCAGGTAGCTCATCTGGGAACACATCAGGGAATTCATTAACCACTGGAACAGACTGGAGAGTCGGAGGCTCCACCCGAACATCCTGGACTCTAACTATGTGGTAAATACACCCCTTAGCTATAAACTTCCTCGCCTGAAGGTAGGAAATAAACCTACCTTTTGGCGTAGCTATGCTTCCCTTTCACTCTCGTACTGCCTCCCCTGGAAAGTGGAATCGAACCGTCTTGGTTTAACATTCTACGTTGGCATACCATGGCACCAACCAATCCATACCCATAATGGCATCGAAATCAATCATCTCTAGTTCTACCAGATCTACTGTAGTCTGACGATCAGCAACCTCTATTGTACACCCTCGATAAACCCTTCTGGCTATAATGGAGTCACCGACAGGTGTAGATACTAAAAAGGGTTGCTGAAGAAACTCTGGTACAACACTGAACTTCCGAGCCACAAATGGGGTAACGTAGGACAAAGTAGACCCTGGATCAATCAACACATAAGCAGGGTATGAGCAAATAGTCATCATACCTGTTACCACATCTGTAGACGCCTCTGAGTCCTGCCTCCCTGGTAATGCATAGGTACGGCTTGGGCCCGTACCTGAACTAGAGGCTCCTAATCTACCTCGGCCTCTACCTGCTGGACCTGAGGGCCTACGCCCCGCCGAGGCTGCTGGAGCTCGCGGCCCTGCTGATGCCCTGTCCTGGCTGTCTCGGCTACCTTGTCCCCTGGATGGACAGTCTTTCACCATATGCCCCTCCTGCCCGCATATGTAACACCCTGTGGAGCCATATCTGCAAGCTCCAGTGTGAGGCCAGCTGTAAATAGGGCAGGGTGGGGGTGTGTATCTGCTCTGCTCTACCCTCCTCTACCGAGGCGAATCTACCATTCGGGAACTACTGCCAGACTCTGACTGTCCCCGGCGGATGAATCTACCCCTCTGCTGCTGTGATGGAGGTGGGGGTCTAGGTAGCCTGTCTGATAACCATGGCCTAGGCCCTCTCCGGATCTCCCCCTGAATCTCATCTGATCTATCTCTGCAGCGTTGTTCCTGGTTTACTCGTCTATTATCCTGTTGCCATTGTCTAAGGCCCTCAATAGTCTGGGCAAAGGCCTGCACCCGAGCGATATCCATATCTTCCCACAGTGTAGCTGTCATGCATGCCTCAATATATTACGAGTTCAGACCCATAATAAATCGGTGGACTCTAGATGACATGGTGTCCCCAAAAGATGGAGCATAGCGGGCTAAGGAATCAAACTGTAAGGCATATTCTCGTACGCTCCTCGCCCCCTGCTCCAAGTGCAAGAACTGGTCCATCCGGGCCTGCCGGATCTCCCGTGGAAAATAACGGTCCAGGAAAGCCTCTAAAAATCTAGACTAGGTCGGAGGGGCAACATCCCTCCCTCAAGACCTTTCCCAGCTCTCGTACCACAACACAGCAATGTCTCGCAACCGGAATACTGCTAACTCAACTGATTCTGTAGGTGTTACATGCATGACCTGGAAGATTCTCTGCATCTGGTCCAGGAAATCCTGGGGGTCCTCTGCCTGATCTGACCCTGTAAACTGCGGGGGACCTAGTGCCAAAAATTCCCTGACCCTCGAACTGTCAGGTCCACCTGATGGCTCTGCTGTTACGGGTGGCATTGGCTGGCGCTGAGTGCCCATCATTTGCGCCAGCATAACTACTGGACTTCGAATTTCTTGGTCGGACGGCATAGGTACAGGACTGTCGGAGGCGGTGTCTCCTCGAGTGGCTCCTGGTGGGGCAGGGACTGCTGAGAAGGTTGAGATGACGCCTCTGCATCACCCTCAGATCGAGCTGATTCTAAGTAAGGTTGAGGCATCCTACTAGTGCCTTCTCCTGCTGCAGTATCCAGTCTTTTACCTGTGACAGGTGTTCGGTGGTTTGGTGACTACACGCAAGTGCACGTGGTCGAACAAGTAGTAAAGTGGCTTAAGTAAAGCCAAGTATCGATCCCATAGGGACTATGCTACGGTAATAATTAACTTAAGTGTTAATGAACTATATCTTTAAGAATGCAGACAACCAAACAACTAATATTTTGAGAATTTGAGTTACTAATTTATAATAATCTAAGGCAAAATTATAAAGTGAGTCTGAACAATATTAATGAGCAAGCTGAGGTTAAAACGAACATGCAAGGAATTAATTTATCGATACAATACAGTTAATCTTTCCTTCGGTTGCTAGTCAAGAATTATTGCCTATGGATTGGAACTTTTGTCTCCTATCAAACTTAAGAATCATGAACCTTCAATCTACATTTCTGTGATAAAATAATTTCATGTTCTAGCCATACAAAACCGATTCCTTAATTGACTAATAAGACTTTTAGATATATTTCTATTCTGAATGTAAATCAATTCTCAATTTTCCCAAACTAAGAAGAGATCATATCCTACCAATTCACAACTTTCCAATTTCTTTCCTTCTCAAAATCAAAATTGGATTTTTTAGATATACATTAACATTGGCCAAACATTAATGCAGTAAGAACAAGAATTGATAGAACAACCATTGAAGAAAAGATGAAAACTGCAATGATTGACAATTACATTCCACTACAATTTTTCTTAACCTCAGCAAGAAGTTAATTAAGCCACTCATTTGTGGATTAAACATCATCAAATAAGTGTAATTCATACAAACAATTGATATAAGAGAGAAAGAGATAGAGAAGAACCCTAGAATTTTCGTCCCTCAACTGCCTGTAACCCACGTTCTTGCTCAACCAAGTCAGAATGTTTAAAATAAAACCTAAGTATGCTATTTATACTATTGAGAATTTTTCTCGGAATACAAAGCAACGTGGCACGGAGTGTATCGCGGAGCACTCCCTCCGTGCCATGGAGGTATCGCGGACCCTCTCTGGAATTAGGATCCTCAAAATTTTCACCTTGGTTTGCCACGGCCTGCATCGTGGAGCCTGGCCAACGTGCCACAATGCAATCGCGCACCTACACTGGAAATTGATGTCCCGAGTAATTGTACTCAACGTGCCACGGCTTGCATCGCGTGGCATTGCCTCTGTGTCACGGAGGTAACGTGAGGCTTCACTGGAAATGGCCAAAATTAAATCACCCAAGGCAGAATGCCTCCGCGATGGCAGAGTGACATGGCTCCATCGCGGAGCCCTTATTTTTGCTGCTCTTCCTTGACCTTTTCCACTCCTTGCTTCCAAGTCCATTCCCGATTTTTACCAACATGTATCTTAGCTTTCCAAAATTCCATTTTACCTGCAAAACAACACTAATCATGTTGGTTAGTATAAATTCACATTTTAACTACAAATCACATGAGAATGCACAAATAACGATAGATAACAAAGACGAAATGAAGCATTTGAGTATCACTTGGGCATATAATTCTGCCCAAGATCACTTACCCCACACTTAAAACCATGTTCTTCCTCGATCTCGGCAAACTCATGCAAATCAATGATCTTGGGCAGATTTATATGCCCAAGTGATACTCAAACGTATCATTTTTGCCTTGTTTATTGTGCAATGTGTATACATTTTCATGTAATTGGCAATAAAATGTGAATTTATACTAACCAACATGATTAGCATTGTTTTGTAGGTAAAACATGATTTTGAGGAGCTAAAATGCATGTTGGAACAATATCGGAGTTGGACTTGGATGCGAGCACGAAAAAGACATTGGACTGCACAATGCAAAGGGGCTCCGCGATGGAGCCGTGCCACACTACCATCGCGGAGGCACACTGCTTGGAGGGCGATTTAATTGTCAAATTCCAGTGGAGCCTCGCGACAGCTCCGTGGCACAGAGGCAAGCCTCCGCGTTGCATGTCGTGCCACGTTGAGGCTATATTCCCGGACCCCATATTTCCAGTGAGGGTCCGCGTCCACGCCGTGTCATGGAGGCAGTGCTCCGCGTTGGCCTCCGTGACACGTTGCTTGTTATTCCGGGAAAAATTCCCAATAGTATAAATAGAACACTTAGGCTTATTTTTAATTAATTCAGACTTGGTGGAGCAAGGACGTGGGTTACAGGCAGTTGAGGGACGAAAAAGCTAAGGATTTTTCTCTCTTTATTTCTTCTTTCAATCAATTGTTTGTATGATTAACACTTGTTTTAGGATGATTAATCCACAAATGAGTGGCTAATTCTCTTCCTTGCTGAGGTTATGAACAATGGTGATGAATTCTGATTATTGAATTGTATGGTTTTTCATCTTCTTCTTCTATGTTGTTCTATTAATTCTTGTTTCTACTGCATTAGTGTGTGGCCGACATTAATGTACATCTAAAAAGTCCGATTTCACTCGAGAGAGCACGAAATTGGAAAGTTGTGAATTAATAGGGTATTGTTCTTAACTTGATTTGGGAAAATTGGGTTTTGATGTGCTTTCCTGATAGAAATATACTTGAAAGCCGTATTAGTCAATTTAGGAACCGGAATTGTATTGCTAGGTCATAAATTGCATTTGATCACAGAAATGTAGACGGATGGTTTATGATTCTTAAGTGAGATTAAATACGAGAGTTTTAATCTCTAGGCTAATGTTCTTGGCTAGCAACTAGAAGAGAAGAATAACCGAATTATGATTATAATCAAGTTCATTACTTGTTCTTAACCTTGGCATGCTCATATCCATAGTTTAAATTCAAAGTAGATATTTGTTAATAGTTTTAGTATATAATTTATAAACAAAATTACTTAACTTTTGGTTACGTTGTTGTCAGCATATATAGAAGTAAGATAGAATATAGTATACTTGAGCAATTTTTACTTATCCAGAGTCTCCTTGGTTCGATACTTGGCTTACTTAGCCACTTTATTACTTGTTTGACCACGTGCACTTGCGTGTCGGTTTTTATCCCATATAGCAAACCACCGAACAAGTTTTGGCGCCGTTGCGGGGAGACTAGGCAATTGGTGAAATTGTGTTAAGTGTAAATTTACTGTATTTTTGTTTTATTTTCTTAAGTGTTGACAACTTGGTCTTAGCCTGTATTTTGCAGACTTGATTTCTGTGAACACTGGCAAAGGACAAGGAGCTGGTGGAATCTTATATAGAGCCTGAACGTGAATTTCATAGTAAACGCAGAGAAGCTCTACAAAAGAAGTTGCAGTTGCTCAGACAGTCTATAATGGAGCAACAAAATCCACCGGTTGTGAGGGCAGTGTTAGTGCCCGACGAAGCAGCAGCAAGGCCGGTTCGCGAGGTGGCAATCCCACATGCCAACAATGTACATTCAAGTATCCGCAAACCAGAGCCTGGAGGGAGATTTGAATTAAAACAGAACATGGTGCAACTATTGCACACAAGCGGGCAATTTACCGGTCTCCCTCATGAAGACCCACAACAACATCTCCAAAACTTTTTGGAGATAAGTGACACTCATATACCCGCTGGAGTGTCACCTGATTATGTTCGGCTCACACTATTTCCGTTTTCCTTACTTGGTGAAGCCAAGAGGTGGTTAAAAGCTGAACCACCAAATTCTATATCAATGTGGGATGATCTTGCACGAAAGTTCTTGATAAGATTTTTTCCCTCTGGTAAAACAGCCAGACTTAGAAGTCAAATTCTAAGTTTCAAACAGAGGGAGGTAGAAAATTTATATCAAGCCTGAGAAAGATTTAAATCCATGTTGCGGGACTGTCCTCATCATCATCAGTCCAATGAGGTGTTGGTACACACATTTATTGAGGGTTTGGAACCCCATACTAAAATTTTGCTAGACTCAGCAGCTGGAGGGCAACCGCTGGAAAAGACTTATGAGGAGCTGTACACTTTGCTCAACCGGATTTCACAGGGCAATCCAGAATGGAATGCTGACTCATCTCGAGGTAGAGCAAGGAAAGCAGCAGGAGTGCTTGAAGTGGATGGATTTACAGCTATCGCTGCACAGATAGCTGCCTTGCAGAATCAGTTGAACAACCACTTCAGCAACATGAACTTGAACCAGCCTTCAGCTTCAGTCAATGCAGTCCAGCAAATGTGGTGTGAAGTGTGTGGAAGCAGTGAGCACTCAGCTGAGTGTTGTGGAGCAAACCCAGATTCTGTTAACTTTGTGGGCAATGCACAGAGAAATCAGCAGCAGTTTGGTAGCGGCTACAACTCAAATTGGAGGAACCATCCAAATTTTTCGTGGGGTAGCAACAACCAACAAGGCCAAAGTTCGGGTCAGGGTATGCACAGGAATCAAGGAGGGCAACAGAACTACCAATCTCAATTCAGAAATCACAATGCCCCTCCTCCACCACCATCACCTACCATTGAGGAAATGTTCAATACCATGATCGCTAATCAGGCGCAATTGCAGGCTGACTATGTTAAATTGGCAGCCGAAGTGAAGAACAATCAATTAGCGACCAAGGCTCTTGAGTATCAATTTGGGCAATTTGCTAGTGCCCAAAACACAAGGCCCAGAGGAGAACTACCTAGCGACACCGATCCTAATCCGAAGCAGGTAAATGCAGTGACCACAAGGAGTGGTTTGCAGCTGAAGGAGGTGGAACCGGAAAGACCACCTCAAAAGTCAGGAGCAACAGATGTTGAGGAAGAACAAAGTTCGGATAGGGGGAAGACCAAAGAAGCTGAATCAGAAAGGCCTCCACCTCCATTCCCTAAACGACTCAAGAAACACAAGGAGGAGGCGTGTTTCAAGAAATTTATGGAGGTGCTTAAACAGGTACATGTTAATTTACCTCTTGTTGATGTCTTGCAGGGAGTGCCAAAATATGTCAAATATATTAAATACATCGTGGCCAACAAAAGTCGTTTGACTGAGTATGCCACGGTGGCTTTGACGGAGGAATGCACTTCCCGGATCCAAAATAGACTGCCTACAAAATTAAAAGACCCTGGAAGTTTTACTATCCAGCTTACTATTGGGCAGAGTATCCGAGCTCGTGGATTGTGTGACTTGGGGGCGAGCATAAACCTGATGCCATCTTCGGTATTCAGAAAGTTGGGTCTAGGGAGTCCTAGACCTACAACCGTAATCTTGCAGTTAGCAGACAGATCCTTAGCTAGGCCGGATGGCATTGTTGAGGATGTGCTTGTGCAAGTGGGATCCCTCATTTTTCCGGTTGATTTTATTGTTCTGGATTTTGAACCAGACGCTGAAGTCCCATTTATTTTGGGACGACCCTTCTTGGCAACCGGGAAAGCATTAATCGACGTGGCTGCGGGTCAACTTACAATGCGAGCACATGACAAGGTAGAGGTGTTCGATGTATACAAAGCACCCAAGCTCCCGATGGTAAATGAAGAACTCTCGGTGATCAATGTAATTGATCATGGGAATGCGAAACAAATGAATGATTCCCGAGAGTTGATGGGAAGACCACCAGATAAGGGTGAGCACTACTGGGGGGAGGACAATGATCGTGAAAAATCGTCCATCACCCTAGTGGATAATTGAGCATAAAGGACGTCGAGCCGCGATGGTAAACCAGGCGCTGCACGGGAGGCAACCCGTGAAAAATATTTTTTCTTTTATTTTGTAAAGTGTAAATAGATTTTATTTTATTTTTCTTTTTCTTGATTTAGTACAAAATTTTTCGTTTTAGTTAGTATTTTTTATTTTAATTAGGGAAATCTATTAATCTAACCAATTTTGTTTAGTGAGGTGATTTTCAGGTCAAACGGAGAAAAATGTGCACGAAATCAGGAAGGAAAAGGCAAGGTATGAAAAAATGAATAAAATGAAGAGACAGTGAGCTGGGGCGATGGCTCCGTGACACGGAGGAGGACCTCCGCGTTACCCTCTGTGACACGTTGAAGGTTAATCTGGAATATTTTTTTGAAAATTCCAGTAAGCCATCGCGATAGCTCCGTGTCACGGAGGAGGGGCTCCGCGTTACCCTCCGTGACGCGTTGCCCTATATTTTGTGACGGGTCACACCGGGTTGCTGGGTGACCCGCGTGTTTTCCTTCATTTTAAACCCCGATTTTAGGCCCTTTTTCCTCATTTTCTCTCTTCTCCGCGACCAAACACCCAAATTTCCCACCCCAACCAACGTGCCACGGTATTAAGCAACCAAGTTGTTGAGTTTCTTCGATTATTCAACTTAAAGGTACAATGGCAAGTAGGCAGGATAAGGGTAAAGGTGCATCTACTTCAGGCACCGGGAGAAAACGACTTAGACTGGGCACAACAGTCCCAGCTGCACCAGCTGTTCCACGCGGCCAACGCCGCCAATACGGAACGAGGTGGGTAACGGATGAAGGGAAGAAGTGGTACGCTAAACACAAGGAAAACAAATACTTCCCTAGGAGCATATTGCGCGGGAACCACTAGCACAGGAGTTCCCCCGTATAGTGCAAAGGATCGAGGCAGCTGGGCTCAGCTTCATATTTCAGGAGCCCAAGGAGTGCAACTTACATTTAGTCCGGGAGTTCTATGCAAATTGGAACCCGGCAATCAGAAGCCACACAATAAAGATCAGAGGGCAGATAGTCACTCTGGAACCCCAGCAATTAAATGCCATCATTGGAGCGTGGGACACAGACGCCCACGTTCTCCGCCAGCTGAATATCACCCCACCATATGCTGATATTAGACGCAAATTGTGTGGGGCTCGATCCACAGCCAGATGGAGCAGACATAAGGAGAGGGGTTACTACCAGACTCTGCCGTATTCTCAAATGAACAAGGAGGCAAGAATTTGGCTGAAAATAGTTTGTTCGTGCCTGATCCCAGGGGTGCACATGACGGATGTGACCCGGGACTGTGTGTGCCTGGTGTATTCCCTGATGAAAGGGCTAGAGATTAATGTTGGGGCAGTCATCATATCCGCCATGAAGAGAGCCCGACTACACCAGGGCCACAGGTATGGGTTCGGCGGACTTATCACCACCTTCCTCCGGGGCCTCGATGTCGAGGAAGAGGCTTTGGACTACATCCCACAGTTGGAGCGGAGGGCCCTTGATGTGACCAAAACTAAGGCCCTTGACACCACACACGGGCCAGTGCTGACACTTAGCGAGCGACATGCTCGCGACGACCAGTACATGGCACGGATGTTTGGTATGCAAATGCTTCAGCTTCGGATTGGTGGGAGACCAGCCACAGAGGAGGAGTTATGGTAGCTGGAGCTGGATTACCCATTTGGCGAAAACGCCAGTGCTTTATGCCGAGTGGGGCCAGCATTTGTAGAGCCCACTGACGATGATGTCCCCACGGACGAGGAGACACATCGGGAGGACTCCGATGTGGAGTACGATGACGATGATGGAGGTGACTCGGACATGGGCGATGAGGCAGCAGCACCGGATGAAGAAGTCGAATATTTCGACTGATCAGGGAGTTCCACCACCCAAAATTTTGTGATTTGAATTTTTGTGAACACTGGGGACAGTGTTCGATTTAAGTGTGGGGTGGGGAGTAGTTAGGTGCTGGGGGCTGGGCTGGTTTGCTTGTATGTTCTTTCCTCTGTTTGTTTTGTATGTTTAAGTTTCCCTGTGTTTGTGAAGTGCAAACTAGTTTGTATCTGTATATATTTGTGGTAATTGATGATGTGTGTTGTCAAATGTTGTGGTTTGCCAGCTAAGTCTGTAAAAAATTTTGTAAATATTTTCTTATGTTTTTTTTCTCTATCGAAATGATCGATATTTTTAAAATTTTGCAAAAATATTTTGTACATATTAAAATATTTTGTAAATATTTTTCCATCGAAATGATCGATGTTTTGCAAAATTTTTTGATTTTTATTTTTGGGTTTCTCGGAGTTTGTTTTCGGTTCTTTTACCGAGAATAGTCCCATTGAACCGAAGTCATAGTTAGTGACCGTTCCCTATGATGGATGGATGACGACCGTCTTAAGGGAAAAGTAGTCAGTAGGAGTAGTGATTTTACTTTGTTTTCATTTTTTTTTTGTTGGTGGATTGCATCACGGAACTTGTAGTTACTATATGGTTGTGAAATTATGGTTGCGTGTTGTAACTGATATTCAAAATGTAAAAGTGATTCGTATGAAAGCATGCAATTTTGTAAATATGTTGAGTTACCTTGGCTGTAGAATTCGATTCGGTGTGATTGAGGCTTAATTTTTGAATTCATGTAATTGGTTAATTAAAGAGTCTGTGAATGCATCTTGAATCGAGCATGTGCATGAAGTGTGAAGTGAGGTGTTGTTATTCCATGCTATTGTGAAGTGTCTAGAACTTGCCTGGTGTGTGTACAAAATGAAATGAAGGAGGTGTAGTGTTGGAAAGGATGTAGGCATTTCTTTGTTTTAACCGAGAGTTTCTATTCTTTTCTTGTCATACACTACCTTTTTATGTGATTGTATACCCTAGCCAGCCCGTTGAGCCATTAGCCGATTATTTCTTTCTTTTGTCCAAAAATTGTATAAACTGAGCTTAATTCTTTCTTTTCATTAGCCGTAAAGTCTATACAAAACTCTTAAGCGCTTAAGAAGAACAGAAAATTTTTTCCCAAAGTGTCAAAGAGTGAGAATAGTGGAAAGAAAAAGAAAAGCAGAGTGAGGAAAGAAAAGAAAAGGTTGAAGAGGCACTTGTTATAATGAAATGATAATGAAGGTGCATGAAAAACCTTTGTTGTTGTGTCAAGTGTGTTTGGTGAAATGGGCCAAACGAAAGTAAATCAGCATGAATGGGATGATGAAAAAAAGAAAAGAGAGAAACAATGTCATGAGTTGAGGGGAAGGTGTTGAAAAGGCGCTTAATGATGCTAGTGGCTATTATTGGCTAATCCAATGTGTACTAGTTCCATATCTTCCATTACAGCCCCTTAAAGTCCTACGTGATCTTATATTGCATTTCTTTATATTAGTGGAGTAATACACTAAGGGCAAGCTTATGGGTCATGACATGATGCATGTGAATTCTTTTGGGAGAGAGAGTGAAATTAATTTTTACATGCCCCTACTTGATGTTTGTGTGTCACATGAACAAAAAGGGGAAGATTCTCTTGAGTTGTGAGGGCACATGCTTGATGAAAGATTGATTTTCATGTCGGATATCTTGATTAGCTGATTTTCATGAGTTTGCCGATATCGAGGGTCGATTCTTAAAGTCTAGGAAGTCTTGATGTATTAAAGGTCATTGCATTGTAAGACCATGCATGTTTTCTTGATGATTTACAATATTGAATGATCGGTATGACCGTAGCTCAAATTGTCGCACCATAGTGACGAAGGTTGGGATGTAATTTGCATGAGTTGTGTATGTGTTGTTCGAGGACGAACAAGGATTTAAGTGTGGAGTAAGTGATCTTGGGCAGATTTATATGCCCAAGTGATACTCAAACGTATCATTTTCGCCTTGTTTATTATGCAATGTGTATACATTTTCATGTAATTGGCAATAAAATGTGAATTTATACTAACCAACATGATTAGCATTGTTTTGTAGGTAAAACATGATTTTGAGGAGCTAAAATGCATGTTGGAACAATATCGGAGTTGGACTTGGATGCGAGCACGAAAAAGACATTGGACTGCACAATGCAAAGGGGCTCCGCGATGGAGCCGTGCCACGCTACCATCGCGGAGGCACACTGCCTGGAGGGCGATTTAATTGTCAAATTCCTATGGAGCCTCGCGACAGCTCCATGGCACGGAGGCAAGCCTCCGCGTTGCATGCCGTGCCACGTTGAGGCTATATTCCCGGACCCCATATTTCCAGTGAGGGTCCGCGTCCACGCCGTGTCACGGAGGCAGTGCTCCGCGTTGGCCTCTGTGACACGTTGCTTGTTATTCCGGGAAAAATTCCCAATAGTATAAATAGAACACTTAGGCTTATTTTTAATTAATTCAGACTTGGTGGAGCAAGGACGTGGGTTACAGGCAGTTGAGGGACGAAAAAGCTAAGGGTTTTTCTCTCTTTCTTTCTTCTTTCAATCAATTGTTTGTATGATTAACACTTGTTTTAGGATGATTAATCCACAAATGAGTGGCTAATTCTCTTCCTTGCTGAGGTTATGAACAATGGTGATGAATTCTGATTATTGAATTGTATGGTTTTTCATCTTCTTCTTCTATGTTGTTCTATTAATTCTTGTTTCTACTGCATTAGTGTGTGGCCGACATTAATGTACATCTAAAAAGTCCGATTTCACTCGAGAGAGCACGAAATTGGAAAGTTGTGAATTAATAGGGTATTGTTCTTAACTTGATTTGGGAAAATTGGGTTTTGATGTGCTTTCCTGATAGAAATATACTTGAAAGCCGTATTAGTCAATTTAGGAACCGGAATTGTATTGCTAGGTCATAAATTGCATTTGAACACAGAAATGTAGACGGATGGTTTATGATTCTTAAGTGAGATTAAATACGAGAGTTTTAATCTCTAGGCTAATGTTCTTGGCTAGCAACTAGAAGAGAAGAATAACCCAATTATGATTATAATCAAGTTCATTACTTGTTCTTAACCTTGGCATGCTCATATCCATAGTTTAAATTCAAAGTAGATATTTGTTAATAGTTTTAGTATATAATTTATAAACAAAATTATTTAACTTTTGGTTACGTTGTTGTCAGCATATATAGAAGTAAGATAGAATATAGTATACTTGAGCAATTTTTACTTATCCAGAGTCTCCTTGGTTCGATACTTGGCTTACTTAGCCACTTTATTACTTGTTTGACCACGTGCACTTGCGTGTCGGTTTTTAACCCATATAGCAAACCACCAAACAATCAACTAATCAAGACATCCGACACGAAATTTAATCTCTCTTCAAGCATGTGCCCTCACAACACAAGAGAATCTCCCCATTTGCAATCATACGATTTCCACAGCATTACATGTAGGGGTATATGAACACGATTTCACTCTCTCTCCCAAAGAATTCACATGCATCATGTCATGAACCATAGGCTTGCCTCTAGTGTACTACTCCACTAATATAAGGACGCGTGATGTAAGATCACGTAGGACTTAACGGGTTGTAATGTAAGCTAAGGAACTAGTAAATACTGGGCTAACCAATAATAGCAACTAGCTTCCTTAAGCGCTTTTCAATACATCCCACCATCATTATGGGCATTGTTTCTTCCTTCATCCTTTCATTCTTGAAATTTTTCTTTGTTTTTGTTCCCATTTCTTTAAGCACACTCGACTTAATAACCACGATTAGTTATACATCTTTATTTTATTTAATTTCAGCAAGTGCACCTTTGACCTTTTCTTTAACTTTCACCACTTCCGCTTTTCCTTCCTTTTCACAATTCTCACTCCTTTACACTGTGGGAAAATTGTTTTTCTTGAGCGCTTAAGAGTTTTGGATCAAATTCAAGGCTAATGAAAAGAAGGATTAAGCTCGGTTTGTACCTCTTCAAAGAAAGAAAAAAATAGGCTAAAGGCTCAATGGGGCTAACTAGGATGTACATTCAAGGTAGGTATGATAATGGAAAAACTTTTGGTTTAATCAAATAAATGCCTACATCCTTTCCTACAATACACATCCTTCATTTCATTTCGTACACACACCGGGCAAGTTCTAGACACTTCACAATAGCACGGAATAATCAATAACTCACCTCACACTCATTGCACATGCTCAACTCAAGACATATTCATAGACTCTTCAATCAGTTAATTACAAGAATTCAATATTAAGCCTCGATCACACTGAATCGAACTTTATGGCCTAGGTATCTCAATGTGTTTATGCATTTGCATGCTTTCATACGAATCACCTTTGCAACTTAATATCATGTACAACACGTAACGAGAATTCCGAACCATGAAGTAGCGACACGTTTGGGAAACAAACAAAAGAAAGAAAATAAAGAAAAACTACTCCTATCGACTACATTTCCCTTAAGACGGTCGTCATCCATCCATCATAGGGAACGGTCACTAATTACGACTTCGGTTCAATGGGACTATTCTCGGTAAAAGCACCGAAAACAAAGGCCAAGAAACCCAATCATAAAAAAAAATTTCAACAAAATTTTTTTAAAATATCGATAATTTCGATAGAAAACAAAAATATTTACAAAAAAAAATATTTACACAACCAACCAACCAACAGCTACTCAACACATCACACCACAGCTTAACATTCATTACAACACCGAATTACATTACAGACATACCACACAAAGTCACAAGGTCACATTTTTTTCACAGGCACAACAACACAAAACATAAACATAACAACAAAAAAGCAACTGGAACCTAACTACTCCCACCCCACACTTAAACCGAACACTGTCCCCAGTGTTCACACAATTCAACATATCACAAAGGTAGGTGGTGAAACTCCCTGATCAATCGAAGTATTCAACTTCTTCATCGGGTGTCGTTGCCTCGTCTCCCATATCAGAATCGCCCCCGCCGTCTGCATCTGGATCAACATCTGAGTCCTCACGGCGTGTCTCCTCATCGGTGGGGATATCATAATCTACCGGCTCCACAAATGTTAGCCCCACTCTGCATAGAGCCCGAGCATTTTTGCCGAAGGGGTAATCCAAGTCAAGCTGTCAAAGCTCATCTTCTGTTGCTGGCCTCCCGCCAATGCGCAACTGCAACATCTACATCCCGTACATGCGGGCCATATACTGATCATCCCGAGCATGTCACTCGGCTAGTGTGAGAACAGGCCCGTGAGTAGTGTCGGGTGCCTTGGTTTTTGTGACATCCAAGGCACGCCTGTCAATTTCTGGGATGTAATCCAGGGCCTCCTCCTCGATATCATGGCCCCTCGGGAACGTGGTAAGCAAACCAACGAACCCGTACCTGTGCCCTTGATGTAAGTGGGCTCTCTTCATGGCGGAAATAATTACCGCCCCAACATTTATCTCAAGCCCTTTCATCAGGGCATACACCAAGCACACCCGATCCCGGGTGACATTTGTCATGTGCACCCCCTGACTATAACTATATCTAAGTTCGGAGGACTCCTGTAACTGTAAACTGTAATTTGTATCTGTATCTGTATCTGTAATCTGCCCCCTAGGCGCAAGCGCTCGACAAGGTAAGCTATAATGCTATGCTGATCAGCCTGATATGGGGAATGTTGCATCCCATCTTCGTCCTACTGCGGACGGCATGCCACTCCTTGGAGTGACGTATCCTCACCCTCTCTCGGGCGAGTTGACACAGCTATTAACCCTGGGGTGGCAAGGACGCTCTAAGGGTGCCCTCATAGCGCAAACAGGTCTCAACAAAAAATAATCACGTTTAGCAAGCATGTTCGATCTGAAAATACTATCCATGTTTTCATATTCTATTCTGAATCTCTTTTCTGCATTAAACTGATCTTGTTACTGTGCTAACTATATCTGAAATAATATCTGGCTGTCTGATACTGACTTACTGATTTTTATTCTAAATATAGCATAATAACATAAAACATGCTTGCTGGATTGATACTGGACTCAATACTCGACTTCTGGATTCTTTCTTTTAGAATTCACTCTATTTGCTATACTAGGATTACTAACTTGCCGAAGGAACGGGCTTTACATACCTTTGTTTCTGATTTCCCGGCTAATTGGCGTAATTCAGTCAATATTCCGCTATTTCTCCCAACTGCATCCACATATATACCAATTAGGACTAAATACATTAATATTCTGCAAGCAAAATATCACTTTTAATATATATATAGCCCAAACTTTGACTTATCGAAAAATGGTCGAAAACTCGCTATTTCTCAGAAGTCCGGAAGGGAGAAATGCTTACTTTAGGGATAGGAGTATATTGACACTAATTTGGAGCAATTCCACTTACCTTAGCTCGATAGCACGATGGTTCGCCGGCCGAATTTTGCGAAACTAAACCTGTAGGAATGCTCTTTGCAGCTTTGTACTTCGGTATCTAGAGTTAATTTGAGTTTGGACCGCGTTTGACGGTGTAAACGGAAGGAAATCTCACTAACCCTATCGTGCCCTCTGTTTCTGGTCTATTTTCTGGAAATTTTTAAGTTATAATGAGGTAAAATCGAAGTTTGGAGGCTTTTATACTTGGGGCTGCACCTCACCTCCGTGGCACGTTGGCCATCGCGGAGGTGAGCCTTCGTGACACGCTGGCCATCGCGAAGGTGAGCCTCCGTGACACTCTGGCCATCGCGGAGGAGGTCTGCTAGCCTCCTCTTGTGATGGTTCAACGTGTCGCTTATCCGGTCTTTCTCCGGGTCTTTACCTAGCAGGTATGACATTCTAAAACTCTTAACCAACATGCGAGTAGGCCATCTACATGTCGAGAATTTATGGGGTGTAATATTCACTTAGGGTATCGTTGGACTTTGTATAATTCACTCAAAAATGCCTGAAAAGGTATAAACACTTGGACTTTTGGAACTTGACTCCTATGCTTGAAAAATTGGGCATAATAATGTGAGATATTCAATATGGATATATGTGTTTATGTAATCTTGATTACTATTATTGGGCCATTTGTGCCATTGTGTGAGTGAGATTTTTTTCATACTCCATGCTTGTAATTTGATGTCTAGAACTTTTCCGATATGTATGCTAAACGAAATGACAGTATTGAATCTAGAAAGTGGTATAAGCATTTCTTTGGTAGCCTAAATATATCTCAATTTTGCCTACCTTGATGTGATTATCCTAGTTAGTCATTTTGATCCTTAGTCTATACTTTTTATAGCTATATTACAAGTTTAATCCCTTTCTTTCTATTGACCTTTATTTTGATCCAGATGACTCCTAAAGCACTTTAATTAAGAATTTTGCATAAAAGGAGCACAAGTGAAGAGATGAAGGGAAAGCTAAAGTGTGGAAATTAGAAGGAAAGAAAAGGGTGAAAAATGCAAAACAAGGAGGGTGATGTAGTGGGGAAAAGAAAAAGAATAAAGTTTGAAAAATAAAAGAATGAAAAGAAAAAAAATTGTGAATGAGCTTAATGTTGAAAATTTCCTACTAGTCACCTAAGTGTAAATTGAAAAATAAGAGGGAGGTATGAGAAGAATAAGGAGATTGAAGAATATGCTAAAAAGTCAAAGAGTTGTGAAGTATTAAAGTGTTTAGGGAGAATAGTCACTATCTTGGCCAAATAGTTGTTGCCCACCCCTTAGCCTATATTACAATCATCTTAAGTCCTAATTGATCTTAGATTCGATGTTCTATATTAGTGGAGTATTTATACTAAGGGCAAGCCTATGGATCGTCTTTTGCATGCATGTTGAGTTCTTTGGGAGAGTGAGTGATTTTGTTCCATCTATGCCTAAGTCCAAATTGTAATATATCATGTGAGTGAAAGGGCATCTCTCCAAATAGTGAGGGGCACATAATGGTGAGATTTTGGTGTATCTTGATTGCTAAATTACATATGATTCATGTTGGTCCAAATATACCTTGTTGAGTTAGTTCTAGAAATTGAGTGATTTCAATTTGTAACCTTTGAATGTTGATCTTATATGCATATTGAGTGGAATGTTGGAGTTTGATTGAATTATCTAATGACCCTGAGTGTAAGTAGACTTGTTTGTAAGGTGAATCTTGTGATTGAACTTGAGTGGGGAAGTAGTATATTGTTTGAGGATGAACAATAATTTAATTGTGGGTGGTGATGTAGGGCGTATTAATGCAATTATTTGCCATATTTTGCCCATACCTAACTATATTTTGAGAATAAATTATTTATATTTTTTTGTGCTTATATGATATTTGTGAAAAAGAAGTAACACGCATGATTAGATATTTGCAGGGATTAAAGTAATGGATTTGGACTTATTTGAGGCTTAAAAGAGCAACAGTTGCCAAGACAAACTCAAAAGGAGCAAATGCCACAGCGTAATAGAAGATGGCATCATGCAAGCACATCTGTGCAAGGACCTGTGCGACACGCAGGCAAATCTAGGCAACTAGTAGTGCACCACAAAGGCCTACTTCTGCTTCAAGCAGTACAACTCACACCAAGTGTAGCCAACCTGGCTTTTGCAAAATCCAATCCTAGTTCAAGTAGGAACAGAATCTGTAAAGCTCAATTCTAGTCCAAGTAAGAACAGAAGCAGATTCATTCTACCACTATATATACCCCCTCTTAAGACAAATTTACACATCCAGACTTCTAGAGTCACACAAAGTATTTACACATTGCATTGTTGTAAAGTGTGGAAAACATTATTCCATACTAGTGTTGGAGGAAAACATCAAATTCTTGTGATTCTAATTAGCTTTTGAGATTTTCAAATAATTTCATATTATTGTAAGTATTTCATTATGACTTCTTATAAATCTTATATTATTGTTTCTTCAAACAAGAGCGGCTAAATCTCTTGAGCTAGGGTTATGGGAACCATGATGGATTAACGAAAGTACGCAAAATAAAATATTAATTCTTGAATGATGAATTGAGTGGATTGTTATTCTCTTTGTTTTAATGAGTTCTAGCCACAACCACCATAGAGACTATCAATGCCACTCTTACAGCCCAGCCCTCGAGCACAAATGCTCAGATTGACTAATGTGCTAACTGCACCTTAGGGAGTCCTAAACTTTTTCTTATATACTTTTTAATACACTGAGGACACTGCATGATATTTTTGTTGGGGTGGGTTAATCAGAAATTTTTTTATAGTGTGATAAGTGATATATGTAGATAAGTAGAGTGTCATAGAGTCCTAGTTTTCTAAGCCATGGTTCTTTCCTGGGAGAAGTTAATTTCTATTGAATCTGACATGTGTACTTCATAGACTGGTCCCGATGATAGATTGCTAAGGGAACCAGTCTATATCCATGTCATTTTTAGTAGAATAGAATGTACCTAACTTAGATGGTAGTGATAAAACAACTTAAAGCAAACATACATTGTTATCTAATAATAGACAACCCCTTAGATTTTGCCATAATTATTAAGTATTGACATGTAGAATCTATTTTTGACATTACTATTAAAAACTCTAACATACATCACCTATTTAGAAGTAAAAATGAATCCAATTGGTGTACATGTGCCAATGTGTGGTACAAAATTAGTATTATTCACATGTTTAAGCTTGCACTCTAGAACTTGCCAGGTTGGTCATGCCTTTGTCTAGGAATAATTGGGTTGTAGAGGTGAACTTAGGACCTTTTTCTGATTAAAAGCCCTTTTGCCTATATGGACCTACTAAAGTATAAAAGGAAAAAAAATTGTCCCTAGTCTTCCACCTTTGAGCCTATTTCCTTTTTCTTACTAACCAATTATGCTTTAAAATGATCTTGTTTCTATACTCGTCCTCATTGCACTAGGAAGTAATACGATATACCAAAAATACCTAAGTTGGGAGTAAGGAAATAAGGGCAGAAACACGTGAAATATTGTATCTAAATCATGACCTAGAACACTACAATTGAAGAGTAGAAATGAAAAAAAAACAATATGAAAATGAAAAATAAATAGAAAAAAGAGAAATTCAAAAGAACATGTGCTTAGGGTCATGAGGATCAAATACAGAGAAAGGAGAGAGACCAAAGGAGCGAGAAAAGAAATAAAGGAAAAGAAGAATGTGATGTAGTGTTCAAGGAGGGTAAAGCCAGTTATTCCCATATATAAATCCTACCATCCCCAAACTGACATTACAAGCTAACAAAAGTCCTTATGTGATCATAATTGGATTTTTCGAATTAGATATGGTAGTTGCAGCATGGCATGTGAATATCTTTGTGAGGTATGAGTGTTTTCTCTTCTCTTTCATTTGTCATCCTTGTGTTCACTGGGAGTATAATGATATGAGATGACAATTTTTTGATCTATGTGAGCCCACATGGACGAAAAAGGATATAGAATTTACTTTCCAAGATAGGTGTCTTGCATGAATCAATTTGAAAATTTTAAAATGACATCAGGAATAGAGGTTGCATAGTTAGTCTTCATACTTATGAGATATAAAATGTTTTTATTTAGATAAATGATAAAAAGGTGGTTGGTGTCACATTCTATATGTAAATCGTCTAATCCAAAATGTGTATATACATGTTATAGGTTGAAAGACTATGTTTTGTACATCGTGGAAAGGTCAAGGGTCGAAGGCGTAACTAAAACAAGGAAAAATGGAAGAAGTAAATAGAACTCATGCCCAAAAGCTTTTCACGATGCGGCGTGCATCATGGTAGGCCAAATTGGCAGGTTCTATATATTTTTTGTCCAGGTCATTTTATTTCATTTCCAACATTTTCCCAACTTATCTAGATGACTTGCTTTGAAGAGTTCTTAGGGTTTTCATCAAATTTCAAGGGAATTCAAGGACATAACATCATCTACCTTAAATTGAAACTAGAATCAAGTCTCCAGAGTTAAGGAGATCATTGTATCAACGTGGTTCCATCAATTTCGACGTGGTTGAGGCATGGGGTTGAGATAGAAGAGCTGAAAAATTCACTTTCTCCATTGTTAATCAGCTTAAAGGTGTAAGGATAAGCTTCCTACCTTTGTGAATTTATTGATTTGAGATTATTACGCTCTACTGGAAAATTGTTGTATTGAAGCTTGTGTTCTTGATTTAGGTCAAAAGTTAGGGGAATTGGGTGAATTTGTATAAAGTTTGTTTCAAGATTGTCATTGGTAGCTTGGAATCCTACAAGGTATGTAAGGGAGCTAACTCTTTCCTTGGCTAAGAACGAATTTCCATATAATATTTATCGTTGAATCGAACATATTCTTATTATTTATTGAATTAACTCTTAGAGCTTCCTTAAGTTAAAATGTTTGTGTTATGAGGTTGTTCATGCTATACATATCAATATACCTATACTCTTGTTGATTAAAGGTTGAATTGTGCTATTGGTTGACATTTGTTAATTTGAAAAGATCGGTTAGCTTAATTATGGACTCCTTTGTCTATCCGAACTATTCCTTAATTCATGTTGTGCCGTAATTATTCTAATCCTTGCCTTATTCCCGAAGATTATTGAATTATATCTTGTTGGAAATAAGTTGTATGACTTGGAAATATGATTTTGATGACTTGTTAGGAAGTCCCAATGAAAAGGGCAGTGAGTATTTAACTGTTATATGACTAAGATTAATCGATATAAATGTGGAAACTTTATCACATAAAAGAATTTCATATCTACAAACCAATTGCATTATTATCTAAAGTCCATTCATCTGTAACTTATCTTATAACTCTAGTCTTTTATTGAATCACTCTTATGTTATCATTCAATGATTTTATAGTTCTCATGTTACTTAAAAACTCATAATCATGCCAGGTCATATATTCACGTTTATGGTCATTTCATGAGTTCAGGTCATATATTCACGTTTATGGTCATTTCATAAGTTACGAATGAGTCACATATCTAGTATGTCTACAGAGTTGACACATTTTTATGTCATGACATATTCATTGACCTCCGTGCTATAATTAAAGGAAAGGGCCCTATTAGATGTGTGTATGTGTGTGTGTATTAATGATGACGTATTCTCAATCTTAGTATCAGAAGGCCCCTACATAAAGGCATTATGTATCTTTCACGTATTTATACATGCATGTAGAGTTACAGGTTATCTCTTTATTACTCTATCTTATTGACTCATTTCTATTATCTTATTGTTACTGCCTTATGTTTATTTCTTTTCAACCTTACATACCAATACATATTATTTGTACTAACGTTCCTTTGCCAGGGGATGATGCATTCATGCTGCAGGTGCAAATAGAGGCCCTAATCGCCCTCTGCGGTAGGAGCTATTGAGTTGGGTATGCCCCTTTCTTCTGGAGTACTTAGTCTAGTTTATATTTTTGCATGATGTTAAGTTTTATGTATAGATGACGGATAGGATGGGGCCTTATCCCGACAATCAGTATTATACTTTTTTAGAGGCTTGGTGGATTGGTTGTGGCTTGTATAGTACTGTTTATGGCTTTGCCAACCTTTTGCATTATATAGTTGTGTTGCACCCTCATCGGCTTGCTTTTTCTTTGATATGAGTGAGTTGTGGTCATGTCGGCCATATTCTTATTATTGTGTTGTTATGGTGACCTTGCCCGTCCATATTTACTCTGTTGTCTAGCAGGTTGTGATTGTGGCCTCGATGGCCCAAATTCTATAATTATGACTGAGTGATAATTGGCTTGCTTGGTCAGGTAGGCAATTAGTGTCAGTCTCGCCTCCCCGGGTTTGGGGAGTGACAGTTGGTATGAAAATGGATGCCTGTAGCTAATTGTCAAAATTATTATAGACATTGCACTCTATGAAACTTGAACAGTAGGAAAGGTAGAGTTTCTTGTTTTAGTTGCTTGAGGACAAGTAAAAACTTTAAGTTGGGGGTGTTGATATGTTAGGATTTTACGATTCATTTTGATACCTTTTGCACAAGTTTTGAATGTCCTTTAGAACTATTGCAATCAAATTCTACAAGACACAAAATGTTCTTATGACTTCAATTTATAAGAATACATGTCATGTAGAACTAGTATTAGTACGAATGTTCATGGTATAATCACCTAAGTATTTTATTGCCTAGCATGCCTAGAACTCCAAAAACTTTAACAAGGGTGTTTCAACACCCAATTACCCTTCTACTTACCAACAAAATATATTACAACCATATATATGTATAGAACCACCTCTTTCACCACCAATGGGTCCAACAATCTACCCCCTAACACACAATTCCATCATATCACCAATTCTTTATTCTCTGACATTTTCACCAACTACAAATCAAGAACTCATGGATTCCAATCCATTTCACGAGTTCCAACACTAACACTACCTATTCATGCATGACCTTAGAATAGGCATTAAGCTTACCTTGATGAAGAAAAAGCCTTACTCCACCGTTAAAAGCTTGAGAGAATTCCTTGAGAATTCTAAAACTCGAAGAAGAATTGATGTTACAACCCGCGTATTAGGTGATAAATTACTAATGAGTCATAGGAGAAGTTACCTTGATGAAGAAGGTTTTGAAAGAGAGGAAAAATGGATTGAAAAGCTCCCAAAGTTGTTGAAATTGTAAATGAGAAAATAAGCTATGTATTGAACTTAAAATTGATTTCAGGTGTCACACGGTAGGCAACACGTCACGCCAAAATTTCAATGATTGGCACTGTTAGTAAAACGTATATAACTATTTACAAAGAGCTTAGATTGACAAACGGTTTGATGTATTAAGAACTAGACTCAAACATCTTTAATCTAATATATAATTCACCTTATAATACTTAATAATCTGATATATATATATATATACATATATATATGTGTGTGTGTGTGTGTGTGTGTGTGTTTGTGTGTATGTATGTATGTATGTATATGTATATGCTTATTTGAAGTTAGATCTTGTGTGAGCTCATTTGAAACAATTATCTGTAGCGTAACTTCCAACTTGACTTTGTGCTAGAGCTCTATTTAGACTTTAATCACTTCCAACACACCTTCTATCCTTGTTATCATATCATGAGATATGGTACTAGTGCATAGCCTCCTTTGACACACAAAATTATTATTTCTACTCGTCCTTGTCACACTTAAAATCTTAAATTGTTTCAAGCCTTCGTCCTTTTGCTCAATGTACGTCCATACCTGTCTTAGTCCATTTAATTACTTCTTGAACTTATAATCCTCTGGTAATCCCCACACTTTGATTTTGCTGCAATTTTCAAGCTCTAAATTAATAGAGACTTACATAATGTTAAAAAGGGAGCATACAAAATAACTTTAAACATAAATGAAAATAATATGAAATTATGAAATATGTCATTTTAATAATGATTAGGATAAAATTTATTTAGGTTAATGTGCTAAATTTTTTGTTAGACATACGCACCTCATGAAATTAGAATGGTATGTATTAGATACACTTGCAAAAATATCTAGTACTTAAGTAGTTTACATATTTATGAGGCACGCCAAAGGGATTTGGCCTCGAGATTAGGGGCCCAGAGCTTGATCTGGTTTTTTGCCATATTTTCTAAAGGTATTTATTTTTATAAAATAAATGGTAAATAATGTATGCATATGGACATGAAATAGGTTGAAGTGCAGTTCACTCCATGTTGGATAGCTAGTTGGTGGTATCAAAAGCTTATCACATCTGATCACATTTTGAGACATGAAAGGTAGATTTGACCCCAATTATTAATAGAGGACAATTTAAAGTATTTCTCGAAAATTAAGGGTTAGATTTGAATTTCTTACTAAATAGATTTATAGCAATCTAAAGAGAGTATGTTGCAGCTTTGCATGTTATATTACGGACTGTGATTTTCTCTTTTTGTTTTGTCTTATGGTAGGCAACATTTAAAGAGCGTGAAAAGGTTACATGAGTTGATTGAATTAAGGGTGATACAAAAATTTTAGAATTAAAAAAAAGTGATATAAGTTTTAATTATTGAGTAGGGGTAATAATGTTAAGATTAGTGTTAATGACACTAATTTAAAAATTACCCAGATTTTGTTATTTACACAAAGTCCTGACCTCTCCTTCCCCCTATTCACCCCATCTCCGTCCTTCGCCGCCTTCACTCTCCTCCTCCTCCACCACCACCTCCTCTTCTTTCACCATCACCATTACCCTCTTCTCTTCCTCTGTCACCACCCCCGTCACCTCATTTATTGCCATCGTCACCTCTGCCTTCTCCTTTGCCATCATCATTGCCCCATCTCTCTACTGTTGCCACCACCACCTTCATTGACTCCTCCTCCACCTCCTTCACTCCTCATTTTTTGTCCTTCACCTTTTTCTAAAATATCAAACAGCTTTTAAAGTTACTACGACAACTTCAACAATTATTTGAGTTGCTGCATCAACTACGTTGAAGTTGCTACAACAACTTCAATGGTTGTTTGAGTTGATGCAACAACTAACAATGAAGTTGCTGCAACAACTACTAAAGTTGTTATGCTAACTCAAACAACTACTGAAATTGTTGTAGCAACTTCAAAATAGTTGTTACAATAACTATTATAGGCATTTGATTTTTTTGAAGAATTTCCTTCTACGGCCAGAGCAAAACTGTCTATAAAAATAAGATGAATAAAAAGGAGAAGAAGAATAATGCTATAAAAAAGATAAACACGATAATGAGAAATAATAATAAGAACAGTGATAATGATAGAGAGAAAGCCGGAGAGAAAAGAGAAAAAAGAAAGAAAGAAAAGTGAGATGAATAGGTTAAAAAGAGTGGAGAACCTTAGGTTTTTTGAAATTTGAAATTTAAAATTTGGAGGGAAATCTTTTTTAAAATTTTTGAAATTTTAATCTGCACCCTAAAGTTTTTTAATCATTCTATTCAGACCCACTTTTCATTTATAACTTATTTGGTTGGTTGTTACCTATTGTATTATATTGTGTTGTTAATTTAAATACAATATTTGTTTTGATTGTTACATAAATTTTATTATATCATATCATTAAATCCATCATTATGTATGATGTAAAGTCCCATTCCATGTAACAACCAATTTATTGTGATTGCTTCATTATCTTATAATTTCCTTATTTTGTCTTTATTTATTATTTAATAACTTCAGTTTATTTGTTCTACCTCATAACTTATTTTTCTTGTAGATTTATTCTTATTATTAATGTGTGATATACAATCTATTTAAATATTACATTTATTAAAATAATATAACAGGATATTATACAATACAATATATAATACTTGTTAACAAGTCATGTCACTGATTTTTTTTAAATAAAACACTTATTAGGTACCTTGGGCTCATAGTTCCCGTGACTTCCTAAAGCAGCTTGGAGTATATATTTTCTAGGAGCAGACATTCTTCTTCAGTCTTTGAGGTCTTCGAGAGCACCACCATGGCTCAATCCAACATGGAAGCTGATAAAATGTGAGACTTTCTAATATTATATGAATAATAAATTCCAGCGTCTCTTACATTTCTTCATCATTGTTCTTACATTTTTTGTTGTTTGAAAATGAATTGTTGACGTTGTGCTCTTCTAATGGCTATACTTCTTTTTGTTGCTACTTTTCTTGTGGGTCTTTAGATGTGTGCATGTTTTCACTCGTGGGTTCTTCTGCTTTGCCTTGGCCTCACCTTTTGGGGATGGGGTTTTAGCCATCTCTTTGCCATTGTCGAATGTAGAGTTCCTATTTTGGTTCTTAGCCTCTTTCTATCATAAAAAGTTATGGCCTCTGTATCTGGATGATTTTTTCTTCTGAATGGGTACTATATTGTTTTCTTGTGGGTTTACGTCGAACCATATAGGTTTAACCCCACTATCGTTCTAATGGATGTTTTTGTTGCAAGTGATTGTCAGGGGACTAAATTCTCCGATAAATCACCTCATGTAATTCTAAGTAGTTACTACAACAAACTACTTTATGGAGCCACAAAAGAAACTATAGGGGATTATAGTGCTTTTGGTAAAGGGGTGGCATGATCTTGCCATAATGCCAATGATTTCCTGTTTTTCTTGGCAAGTATTTTTAATCTTGTTTTACATTCTATCATGTATTTTTCTTTCTTGACTGCTTTGCAACCTATAGAGTTTAAGTATTTGAAAGCTCTAGATTTTAATATATTACTTTATTTCCTCCATATTTTGATGATAACAGGTTGGATGTTTATATACATGATTATCTTATGAAGAAAAAATTAGGTGTTTCCGCTCGGACATTTCAAGCTGAAGCACAAGTTTCCCCCAACCATACCGGTAATACAACTAGAAAAATGCCAGTGTGGTCAATGGTGTCATCATTCTTTAGCTTTTCCAATTTTGCTTTAATTGGTTGCCAAAATAAACATTTGTTTTTCAGCTATAGATGCTCCAGGTGGTTTTCTTCTTGAATGGTGGTCAGTGTTTTGGGATATTTTCATTGCTCGGTTCAAGAATCCTGTTTCAAGCACTACTGGGTCTTACAATGTGGTATGATTTCAATGTGTCGCAGAGTTTTATTTGCTTAACTCTTATTTCACCTAAACAATTGGTTTCAACTATTTATCTATGTTCATATGTTTCTGCAGATCACATTTTAATTTATATTCTGAAATTTCTTCTTGCTGCATTTGTCAGCTGCCAGTTTCTCCAAAGTTTTAAAGTTATGTCACCTACTTTCCTGATTTTGTTGGGTTTGCAGGTTCAAGTGATTAAAACGTTGGAACAGAAGGATGCCCAAGCTCAACAGCTTAACCAAATGCAACAGCTTATCCGGCAAAAACAACAGCAAGGTGATGGTACTCGGCTTATGAGGGGGACTACCAATGAGGCTATCACAAGGCAAAGTCTAGGGACAACAAAAGCTTTAACCAAAAGGGTCTACGAAAGTAACCCTCCAGTTCAGAGAAATCTCCTATCTGTGGCCAATAAGGTGTTCGAAACTAAATTTTTAACAATTTTTTATGAGAGTGAACTAAAATTTTTAATAATTGCTGTACTAGTTCTCTCATACCTGCCTTTCTTTTTGAGCTGGCATATCTGAATCATTCTTTTGTCATTTTTATTTCTCTACAAACCCGCAAAGCCAAGGAGTAGTGATAGTATTGGTCAGCAATTAGATGCAAATCACAGCTTTATATCAAAATCCAAAACGTTTAGCGACCAGCATCGTGGTACCTCTGAGCCAAGTCTGTTGGTGTTTCATGGCAGGACTTCTCTTTACCTTTGTGTCATTGTTTGTTTTATTTAGGCAAACGCGACAGTTTTCCTGGTGATAATTTAAGATTTTATCCTCCACTAACCGATCAAGCTCAGCAACTCATAGTTCCACAAGTAACTACCTTCCTCCTGCCAAAAAACAAATATAAAAAGGAAAAGATAAAGAGATATATATAAGCTAAATACTAACAAATCTGCGAAAAACAAACATTTCTCGTGCAACTAAAAAGAAAGTGGAAAGGCAATTGATAGCAACATTTTGCTCTAACTAAAATTTTCTATTGTCTGATGCTGGAACAGAGCTTAACAAATATGATGATTCCAGCTGTGAGTCTCAAAGTTGCTGAATCAGGTAATTCACTCACTGAAGTTACTACTATTAACAATTAACAATTCAAAAAATAATCAAACTTCTAAATACTGTACCTGGCCAGGATATATCATCCTTTTGATGGGGTTTGCCCATGGTGTAGTAAAAGTCTTTATTGAGTGCTCTAAACGTTATGTAGACCACTGTACTACTGTAGTATGAAACTGTGAAGATTAATTGTAGCATGAAATTACGAAGACTATTACTATTTTTTCCGAAAAAATTAATTGCACTTTTTCTTGGAAATTTGACTCTTGATTAACGTGAATAAACTTGGTTGGCCATGATGGTGTTCATCCAACATAAGTTAGCTATTAACTGTTCATCCAGACAGTTTGTGCTTGTTCTACCATTGTTTTTGTAGTTGTATGTTGTTTATCAGTCTATCCCCCATCCCCCTTCCACCCCATTTAAAGGAGAAAAAGGGAAAATGGGCCTAGCTAATTCACATTCTTATTTTGTTCAGGATCAGATCATGGACTGAACAGTTTGCTTTTGAAAGGATGGCCCTTGATGGTAAGGTTATAATGTGAGCTTTCTCAAATATCCATTAAAATATAATGGTCAAGAAGTCAAATATTCAGGCTTTAAGACAATGGAAACTCCATTCAGAAGATCAAAATGAACTGTTTACTTTTGCTTTATTTTTGGTGTAAACAGTGCTTTGTAAATGATGACAAAACTGTGATAGATCTTATAGAAATCCCCCTAGAATAGGAAGGAATGTTCTTTTGGTATATTGTAAGTACTTTTGACAGTACCTTCTTGTGTTATACTAATAATATACTTTACCATTTCTCAAAAGAAGTCCAACTCTTAACTTCTGTGGTATGTGAAAGTAATAAAGACATAATTGAATCTATCACTTAGAGTGAAATAAGAATATGCTCTTTTACTTGTAAAAAAGTGCATGTTCTTTTAGAAATTTACTCCTTGATTGGGTAACATTAGAGAAGATTTACGCTAGTTGTGAAAACTGCATTTTTGGTCATAGATAGTCAAAGCCTATGATATATATCTTGAGTTGGTAATTACTATAAAGGTTTGAGATGTAGAAGAGAAATATAAATTTTTTGATGAACAATATGCTCTTTATATATAGTTAATATAGAACTGAAATACATAAAAGTTGGAACAAACTGATGTGATAAGATTCAGTGCAACAGAGAACTAGAATATAGGAAACTACCGAATGTCCTAAATAGCTCAAATGACTGACTAGATAATATTGAATCAGCAGAAAGCTAGAAATAGGAAACTAATAACAAACTCCTAAACTGAAGGATAACAAATATTATTTGTTAATATACCCCTGCAAGTTGCGGGTGACCGGAACAAGCCCCAACTTTTGAAAATGCCTCAGAAAAGCTATACGTGGAAGAGGCTTGGTGAGGACATCGACAACTTGATCAGTAGAGTGCGACGAACCTCAAGTGCTTTTTGTTAAATTTGCTCACAAACAAAACGGAAATCAATAGCTACATGCTTCATCCTACTGTGAAAAACTGGAGTAGCACAAAAGTAGGTAGTGCTAATGCTGTCACAGAGGACTATTAGTGGAGCAGACAGTGAAAAGAGAATATTTTTGGTGTTTCCAGAGGAGCAGTGGTATCAGTTGATCCCCAAAGATATTTTTCTGAAGAATGTTGAAGTATTTATTTTACTTTACAATTGTGTATATTTTCATATGTAATCATAGCCAAATTTTGCAACTGAAGACTCTATTGAGTGTAATCTGTTCAGTCCCCTAAACGTTGTCTGAACCATGAGAAGATCAGAAGCAGTCGGATGGAAATGAAAGCAGAATTGTCCTGCTGTTTTCGGCTTTCATTTGTAGTTGAACATAGAGAGTGTAATTATGTGAGTACCCTAAAATATTATTTGAACCACAAGAAGACCAGAAGCAGTGAAAATGGAAAATGGAAATATTTTTATTCTGCTTCTTTTAGCTGTCATTATAATTGGAAATTTTCATAGTTCTGATGTGTAACCTGTCTAAAATAGACTCTGGAATGGAGCATTTTCTATACATTGACTAATATCTGCCTATATATAGGGACTGGAACAGCTTCAATCTGGACTAATTCAGCAGCAAAGCTCTATGATCCACCTGTCTCATCCCAACCAACAGCAGCTACAGCAACAAATTCTAATGCTTCTTAGTGAGCAGAATATGGATATAAGTCAAGGTGACCAATCAAACTTCACTGGGAACATAGTTGTGGACAGAAATTTGCCAGTTCAAGTGGGTCTCCCGCTTTTCTCTCATGCAGATTCAGCTATGCTAATGAAGGTGCCAGTTTATACTTGATGTACTTTGCATTTTATGTCTTAGAGAGACTATCTATTCTTGTTAATAACTATTAAAGAAAATGACAAGTTTATGCGGCAAGTGCAGAACATCAATCAAAGTCTGGAACAAGGTCAACAGCCTGCATATTTTGGCAAGTATCCAGAAAATCCAAGTTCCAGCATCCAACAGCAAGATAAGAGGGTTGCTACAGGCAGCATGACCATGGAAGTTAGCTTGTCCAACACCTCTGGAGATGATGATCAGGTTAGCTTTTACCTCAGACCCATTATATGTCCAGTGCACTAGAGCTGTTCATACGTTTTTCATATAAGAAACAGGTGCGCTTGTTATGTGTAATATGCAATGTGTTTCAACTTTCAAAAATTCCTGCAAACCCTGCATCCCCCTCCCCATTTAATTTCCAATAAGCACTTTGTGAGAGATTTACTACGACTTACAGATTAGCTTCATCATTAAATTTTAACATCAGTAGTAATATTTTTACAGTGTCTTTGGTCTTTCTTTCCTTGGTTCCCTACTTTAATTATTCTTAGCGAAATTTGGTGTTACTATCAAGTGATGTCATTTCTGATCTATATTTTTGGCTATGACATGAAAACGCATCATATTCTTACATATGCCAAGTATAGAGAAGGATATATATTCGTGCTTGTACTCTGTTGTCCTCATTTAATTTCATTGTCATGCTTGCTTTAAAGAAACGTGCTACGAAAAAGAGAAAGCAGTTCATGTCATCAGGTCAGACTAACAGCTTAGGAGCTGCAAACAACATCAGTCTGTTACCAAGTTCAGCGCCTTCTACACCATCTATATCCAGTGCGGAAGGTGTGATATCAATGCCTGCATTGCTTCATGATGATAATTCTTTTAAAGCTTGTGTTTATGGAAATGATGTTGTTTGCTCAGCTACACTAATATCAACTCAAACGGTAAGGATTACTGCCCCTATACTTACAGTTTATTGAGGACTGTGCAGCAAGGGTCCAATTAACAACTTGCCCCTTGATTTCCAATTAATTGACTGATCTAATAGTATTAATCAATATGTCAAATTAGGAAAATATACTAGGGAAGGTTTTACTCTGATTTTCCTTAATTGATGCCACAAAAGTAGTATTGTATGGGGAAATGTTTGGCCGTCTCTCTTAGTATTCTTGTAATGTGATAGTAGACACTGTAGACAGATATGCTCTGAGGAGTGAATTTAGTACAAAGGAAATGCTAATCCAACTATGGGTTATATCAGTTTTTGACGTGCAATTTTCATGCAAAGTCTTTACTTGATATCTTAACTCAACTGGTTTCACACCATGAGAAAGCTAAGTCAAACTTCCTTGAACACGAAAGTGAATCTGCTCATGGAGAGCTAGGTTCTTCCAAAACAGGCAAAGGCTTTAAACTGGCTGCTAATATTTTATCAACATGATATCAATCAAATGTCCTCATTCTTTCTCCTATTTAATAGATGGTGGTTCAATTGATGCATAATTATACTAATCAAATATGTGCCGGGATGCAGGCTGTTGTTCCTCTTATTAACGACAGGTCTGCGAATAACTCTGCCGAGTCCTTCCTTTCTGACAATGCAGATACTGAAAGCATAATCCCTAGATGCGTAGGCACCAGTAAAGGTTTTAACTGATGCTGACTTCTATGTACTGGCTTTTTCTGGATGTGACACTTCCCACTCTTGCTATTTACTTTTGTTCTTTTCTTTGCAATATAGATACTACATTCTTGGAAATTGGGACTTTTCATTCCAGTGCAGTTAATTGCTGCGACCTTTCATCCGATGGAAAGCTGATAGCAAATGGCAGGGATAAAGAGGTATTGATATAGGAATTTGAGATGATAAATTGTCATGTATTCAAGAAACAGTCTGAAAAGAAGTGAAATAAGGAGTTGATATCTTGAATTCTGGATTGTTGTTCAGGTCCCTTTAGGTTATAGTTTTTCTGCTGTGCTCTAGTGTAGGTTGTACTATGGTGCACAGATTCACGAGAGAAAAAGCATATACTTGAGGAACATTCTGATGCAACAACAGATGTTTGCTTTGGTCCAACATTGCCACGGCTTGCTTCATCTTCTCTTGATAAGACAATCAAAATTTGGGATGTTCATAAAGTAAGTCATTTTTATCTCTTCATTACTCGGATGATAGGATATTACTCTTCCATCCTGATAAAACTCTCTCAGATGAATCTTTGCGTGTTGTGTGGAAATTTTCTGCTCTAACTCAGTGTAGATATGAATTCAGATCCTGTACAAATCAGTGTAGCTGAAACTAAAGAGATCCATATCTGCGTTTCGAAGAATACCTAAGTGGACAACCTTCCTCTCTCTCATCTGCATTCAAATTGGACCTTCTCCCAGAATTTTGACCACTTACTGAAACTTCTATGTTTTTGTTATTCTTTCAATGATCCTTCTAAGCTGAATAGACTGTTGTGCTTTTCTCCTCCCAAGTTGTTTAAAGACTGCTGATGGTTAACTCCTGACTTCTAGCTTTTCGAATTTGTTCTTTAACGGAACACCGTCAAACCATCTGTACATGCACTTAGATTAATTTGTTTTGATGAATTTTGTTAAGTAGAGTTCAAGCCTGTCAAAATTAGCGTTTGTTATATCCTTGCAGCCGGACCACTCGATACGAAGTTTTACTGGCCATTCTGCCTCCGTGATGTCACTTGACTTTCATCCAACTAAGGAGGACCTCATCTGTTCTTGTGACAACGTTAGTACAATCCGATACTGGAGCATTAAGAATGGTGGTTGTGCAGGAGTGTCAAAGGTATTGGTAAACCTATATTTGATACCTCAATCTAGTTGGTTAAGCTGCAAAATGATGATATTTCAGGTCCCTATGTCAGTAACAGAATCTTTTATTTACATCACGACTTATCAGCTCCCAAATTTTCAGGTTCGTGCAACTCAAGTTAGGTTTCAGCCTAATCTTGGGAAGTATCTTGCAGCTGCTTTTGCGGATGGTGTATTGTTAATAGATGTGGAGACCACCCAAATCTGTAGATATCCTCTGAAGGTTGGGGAATTTTTGTACAATCTTCGTTTCACTAAGTTGTTGAAAATTTTTAGTGCATGGCTGTCGTTAGCTCGTGCCGTAAGGTGTTGGGTTAAGTTCCGCAACGAGTGCAACCCTCGTGTTTAGTTGTCATCCTTGAGTTTGAACCCTGAACAGACTGCTGGTGGTACACTATTGCTTAGTCTAGCTTTTATGTAAGCTTTAACAATTTATGGATTGGTTGTAGCATTAGCACTTTTATTTGCGATCTTTTGTTTAATCTTAGCTAAGAAATATGAAAAATAAATACATTTTACATTTTGATTTTAAGTTTTTAAAATTCTATCTCGGATTAGAACTTCAAGTCTTCCCTACATTCACCTCTGCTGATGTTATTTGATCTTCTTTTATTTCCAAAAACTGATGTATATTGGATTGGGCAACCTCTTCTCAAACATCCTATTTGCCCCACACCGTCTTTTATAGTTAGTTGAACTAAACACATTGCATATGACAGGCAAAGGGAAAGCTGAGCAGAGGGTTTCTTCTTTAGTTCTTCCCTAATAGCTCAGGTTATAACCAACTTTATTTTGTAGATAGCTTCCTGTTCATCCTATTTTCCTGCTAAATTTTGATTTCGAAATTTGTTTGACTTGAATCTGTGATTGGGTCATTCTGGACACCTCACAAATGTTGAGTTTCCTTAGGAGTGTTGGATTCTGTGTTGTCGTAATATAGTGATCTGCGGAATGATATTAGAGTAAGCGACGGGCACAGTTTGAGTACTTTTCCTCGTTTTGCATCATGTCATTACTTGTATCGTATAATCGACTTGCACCTTCTTAGTCTTAACTAAAGCTTGCTACAGGATGTTATAATGATCGAAGCATTTTAGGGCTTTCTATACTTAATTATAGTGCAGTGTGTTAGTGTTCCAGGCTTTTATATTTTTGTGTACCTTTGCATCGTCCTGTCTAAGCATTGTCGGTTTTCTCTTAGCTTGCGATTTCCATCCAAATAATAATGCTTCTACCTACAAATAATTGTTTTTGGAAGTTCTTCCAGTTAATATCTGTTATTTTGAGGAGTACATAATTTTGTCACACAGCTTTGTGTTTCAACATTTCTTATGAGAGGCAAGTATGCTCTTTAATTAACCATAGGCTCTCACTTCACCAGCAGCAAGTGCCAGATTTTGTATAATTAACTTATAGATTCTCTTTTATCGTCGTATCTTATGAGTTAATATTAGGATGTTGTTCGAGTAGTAGTGACCTTTTTCTTGGGGGCCTCTTTGCAGGGTCACATCTCAAACATCCAGGCTATATGCTGGAGCAGCTCTGGTGAGTATCTAGCTTCGCTTAGTGAAGATATGGTACAAGTCTGGAAGATTAGCTCTAGTGGAGAGCAAGAGTGCATGCATGAGCAACGTGTAACCGGCAAAAGATTTCGCTGCTGCACATTTCATCCTTGTTACCCTTCTGTATTAGTCGTTGGTTCATATAAGGCAAGTAGTTTTTTTCATTTCATCCATTGGGCTTACTGTTACATGAGTTCATGGAGGTTCACAACTTATATGCCAAGCATGTTCATTAAATTCTGCGAGACAAAAAAAACACACAACATATGCTGTAAATTTAAGGAAAAAGAGAAAGAAAAGGATGCATCTTTTAAAGGTTTGGTGGTGGTGGTGGGGGGGGGGGGGGGTGAGTTGTAAGTTTCAAGCCTTTGCCTTGTGATTTATGGACTTTGTTAATGAAATGATTCAACTTGTGTACATTCTAGTGCCTGGAGCTTTGGCATATGGCTGAGAACAAGATGATTCTGCTGGAAGAACCGGTGAATAGTTTAGCAGCGTCACAGCCTGCTGGTCTAGTAGCTTCTGCCACGGACAACAATTTAATCAGATTGTGGAAGTGAATATTTATTTCCATAAGTTCAACTAGGGTTTATTATCAAAGAACTTGACCAGAGAAGTCAGAATAGATAATGTCCATAGACTGACAAATCTTGTTATTAGCCACTGAAAATCTTATGTATCATGATTCGCATTAACAACCAACCCATGTATACCATATAAACAGAAAAGTATGAGGGTCTTTTGAACTGTGTAATGTTAGATCATATGTTATTAAAGAAAGGGCAAGTAGAGTGGATCACAAGCAACTGTTTGATGTCTTGCTTGGTGGCAACTTGGATATAAGCAAGTAAATCCTATAGTGGGATTAGACACCTTTGGTACCGTGATATTCTACCTCTTGGGAAATGTAGGTAACATCTCTTTTTGCTCAGCAACAAGAATTAGAATCTAACCTATGTAAATGTGTTCTCCACATTCTAGAACCAAAGATCTCAGATTTAATCGTTAGTAGTGTAATTTGGTACATCTTAACCGGAAAGAAATGCTTTATTTACTCGTGTGTTTAATTTTGTTTTATGCTTAATTATGTGTTTAAACAGATGACCTGCTCTCCGTTTCATTTTATGTGCTTTTGTTTGACTCATACCAAAGTTTAAAAATATAAAGAATCTTTTTACTTCCTATTGTTTGGTCAAACTTTTAAAATCAGTTTATTTTGAGAAATATTTTTTCTAAAGTGTTTATTGAAAAAATACTTTTCGTGAGAAGTTGTTTGTGTTTGGCCAATAAGTTTAAAAAACACTTTTGAGCAGCAATTAGTGTTTGATTAAGCTTTTTAAAAGTGTTTTTTTTAATATATTTTTCTCAAAAATATTTTTAGAGAAAAATTATTTTTTTTAGCTTCTAAAATACAGTTTCTACTATTCTCTAAAAACATGTATTTTCTTCTAAAAGTTTGATTGAATATCTTTCTTTTTCTTTTTTTTTATCTTAACACTTTTTAAAAAAAAAAAGCACTTTGACCTTTTAAAAATTTGACAAAAAGACAATCAAAGTAAAGGAGTGTAACCAAAGCCAGTCCCAGAAGCTTCTTGCTATACTTGTCCAGTGGGGTCCGTCCGGGTTTTACCCTGCCTTTAAAGGCTCAACCCATGAGTTCTAAAATTGGGCTAAGCTAGCTTTAATGGGCCAAATTGTCGGCCTATCTAGGGTGGGTTATTTTTCCATTCTAATTAAATATATAAAAAAATTATATCATCTTCAAGTATCAATGGAAGCTTGACTTTGCACCTTGAAGAAGAACATTTCCACCCGACAGACCACCTGAAGAAAAAGAGAAATCATAGGCGAGCAAAAGAAAACAAAAAGAAGATGAGGAGTCCCCTTTTGAGCTGCTAAATCAAGCTCAACCACAGAGAATCAATGGAGGATGGTTGATCACCTAAAGCTAGAAACAAAGAAATCGAAGATTGAAGAATGGAGACATGGCAGAGGGAACAAACAAAACCCTATTCTCATTAGGGGCGGGCGTTCCATCAGCTCAATTTGGTTTGGAAAATTCGATTCAATTTTTTTAATTTTTAGTTTGTGAATTTAATAATCAAAATTGAACTAAAATAATTTTAATTCGATTAATTTATTTTCTGCTTTCGATTTTATAAATAGTACACATAGTCACACATGGAGCAGCCAGCAAGCAGCAACAAGCTGCCAACTGGCCACTGCCAGTTGCCCAGACGCCAGACCCAACTATTTATTTATTCCACTGTGGTCTGTGGTTGCTCCCTTTATTTTAAAAAAAAAAAAAGAAAAGAAAAAGCAGTTGGCAGTTGCCCTGCCCATGCCAACACAATTCACAAATACACAAATCACAATACCACTAACCGCTAACCAGTAACGAGTACACCAACTAAGTGAAAACCAGTATATACTATCCACACTTATTTAGGCAAATAGCAAATAGGCAAATAGCAAGCACTAAACTAAAGAATTTCAGAAAGCAAAAAAGGCAAATATAGCAATGCATCCACGCGTGTCACGATCACACGATCCACACTCCACACTAAGTTGTCATGCCCCACCTTGGGAGGCATGACTGACACTTGATGCCATATTGAGATTTGAGCTGACCTGGCTAGGCTCATGCACCCCTGCTTACCCGCGATTCAAATCAAGAAAACAACGAGCTATATCTCGGCTGTAAAACAACCTCAGGCCGATAAGGCCACATAGCCACTTCTAAAAGAAAACAGCTAACCAACAACAAGGCAATAATGGGATCCTATGCAGGCCGACAAGACCACCATGTTGTCTAGTTATAACAGAATGAAAACAGGCAATCACAGTCATGCTATAGCCGACAAGGCTGCTAACTAATAGCTAAACTAGGCCCCACACGACCGTCACGTGAGATAAAACATACATAGGCCCCACATGGCCAACAACACCAACCATCAACTGAGAAACTGTAGCCTACAAGCCTCTAAGAGTGGAATAATGGCCGGGACAGGGCTCTGACCTACCCAAAAGCTGTACAACAAAAGAACAAACCTTTCCTAACTATCAACTCCGGAGGAAAATGAGCTGGCTAAATGCTGACTCTGGCTGGCAGTTAGGAAGGTTCTGAACCGCGTCTATCCGCACCTGCAGGCAAGTAATGCAGCGCCCCAAAGATGGGCGTCAGTACAATATGTACCGAATATGTAAGGCAGTAATGAAAATGACTGAATAATACTGATAATAGAACTAATGTCACGACCCGAACATAGGCCCGGATCGAAACACGGGACAAGGAACCCTGATGGATTCCAAGTCAACCCATGGCATGAACATACATCTAACTCAATCATGAAAACGATAGATCAACATGATAAACTTAGGGAAAGTCTGAAATAAGCATAACATCAGAGATACACACGAATTTGAAGCTGATTACATTTTTTTTCTGAAAAGCCTTTAAGTCTGATGAGTTGATGGGACAAGACCCCAACTAACTCGCTAAAGCTGAAAACTGAAAATACTCGATCATAACTGAAATGAAAAGGGGCCCTCGACAGATGAGGACTCACCAACAGAGACTGATGCTAACTCCAAAAGCTGGCTAGGGACGAGACTGAGTCTAAGTGTCGGAGCCTGTATCATAAAACGATACAACATAAAGTATGCGGTCAGTGCGTGGAATAACCGAGTATGCAAGGTAGGTAAAGCGGATATTTAAAATATATAAAAATTCATAAGAGTAGGACAACATGCTCATAGCATGAATATCCTAATGTAACATAAGGCTCAAGGTTTTCAAAACATTCATAAATCAGTCATAATCATAATAATAGGGGAAAAGCTTCATTAAACGTGACTTGAGCCAAAATAATATGAACATAACCATGCATAAATTATGAGGAACAATGGGAGGACTCGTCATAACCGACACCATCATGGTAGAGCCTTACATGATGCCCGAACTATCTCACTCAAGTGGGCAGAGTCGTCCCATGCTTTCTAGACAAGGGATGTACAGTATGTGATATCACGAAAGAGGGGATCCATTAACATTGTAATATATCAATATGAACCTACGATGACACGTAATTATGAGACACCAGCGTAGTTCTTTGAACATCGGGCTACTCGGTACTAGACACTGCTCCCAAAAACATGCATATTAGGCTCGTATGTAAATCATAAACATCATTCATGAGATTCATGGCCAGATAAACATTAAAATCGTTGATCCTCATTTAAATACATGTTTAGCCATAAGTCAAGGGCCCATGAATCGGCCAACGTCATAAATTGATCAATCATGAAGTCCATGCATACTTGTAAAACATGTATATACTTAGTAATCATAAATTCATGATGAGCATTTGAGTATATCCATATCATAAATCATAAATCATGATGGGTTAAAGAACATCAAAATCAAGGTAAAATCATAATTTGATTTATCATGGAACATGCATGATTGGGCATAATTTTATAGAAATTCAAATCAATAAGTTTATAATCGAATTAGTTGAAAAATCTGCCCATGATTCGTAAAATATGATATATACATGAGAGATATTAACCCATAGATAGATCATTAGGATTTCATAAGAATTTGGTATAAAATTCCATAAGATTTTCAAATAGAATTTCATGAATTAGGAGAGATTGGGCATGGGTGTGAACGAATTCACCCACTCATAACCCTACATACCTGAGAGACTTGGATTTTACCACTCCCTTACTTGCTCAAGAGGAATTGAAGAACAATTGATGAAGAACCTTGAGGTTTTATGCTTGATCTCCCTCTATACTCTTGAACTTTGCATGCATGAGTTTTGAATAGGTTAGAATGACTTAACCTATCTTAATACACCCTGAAAAGAGCTTAAAACGATGTAGTATAGGATCTTGGGGCTTAGGAATAACGATAATACCCCTAATAAATTCGCAGTTAAAAACTGACTGCCAGTCCCAACGAGGGACTGGACAACTCGTTACCCAAGAGCATGACTCGTGGCATTAGTCGTCGAGTGCACTGTTCAATAATTCATATGGGGCTAACCCTACGAGTCGTTACTGGTGACCACGACTTGTGGTCACCACTCATCATCCTCACTGCCTAAATTCTCCAACCATAAGCAACCGGCTGACCACGACCCATCCCATGAATCGTGGTGTCTGACCACGACTTGTGGTGACCAACCGTAGGGTACATTGCCACTCAAACTTCTATTTTCAATTTCCCTTGGAAATGACTGACTCCACAAGTCGTGGGGTCTGACCATGACTCGTGGTCAAGCCCGTGGTGTCTTCAAAACACCAATTCCACAACTTAAGCCAGCTCCTCAGATGACTCGTGGTCACCCCCACGTGTCACAGAACGACTCGTTCTGTGACCTGGTGTAGATTTTCTAGTTTTCTCCATTTCAACTCCCGGGTTTGATCTTAAGGCTTCTGAGGCATTACAATATATCCCCCTTGGGAATATTCGTCCTCGAATGTTGAAAGCATACATAAAAGCAGAGAAATGCGATCATCACATTCAAACACGAATCATTTAAGCTGAAAACTAATGGAATGACTACCTCCGGACTGAACTACATGGATGAACTGAATTCACGAACCATACATACATACTTGACATAAAAGAAACTTGGGCACATGAACTGAACATGAAAACTAAATAAAGTACTGGGGAAAAACTGATACCTCAAGCTGGAACTGAGCCGGTAGAGAATAAATGTGGATATCTAACCATCATGTTCGCTTCGGCTTCCCATGTAGCTCCCTCAACATGCTGATTCCTCCATAAAACTTTAGTTGAAGCTACTTCCTTGTTTCTTAGCCTTCAAACCCAACGATCTAGTATTTCCACCGGAACCTCTTCATAACTAAGGTTGTCTTTCACACCGACACTATCCACCGGTACAATTAGAGCTGGATCACCTAAACACTTCTTTAAGAGCGATGCATGAAAAACAGGATGCACGGAAGCCAATTCTGAAGGCAACTCCAATTCATATGCCACCTTGCCAACCCGCTTCACAATTCGGTGGGAGCCAACATAATGAGGACTGAGTTTTTCTTTTTTTCCAAACTTCATTACTTCCTTCATAGGAGACACCTTTAGAGACACCTTTAGAAACACCCAATCATCAACTTCGAACTCAAGTTCTCTCTTCCTCACATCGGTATAGGACTTTTGGCGACTTTGAGCTATTTTCAATCTGTCCCGTATGAGTTGAACCTTCTCCATAGCCTCATGGACTAAATCTGGTCCTATCATTGTAGCTTCACCATCTTTAAGCCAACCAATAGGCGATCTACATCTCCGCCCACAAAGAGCCTCAAACAGAGCCATCTGAATGCTGGAATGGTAGTTGTTATTGTATGCAAACTCGATAAGAGGCAAATGATCATCCCAACTACCCTTGAAATCTATCACATATGCTCTCAACATGTCCTCGAGAGTCTGAATTGTCCACTCCACTTGACCATCCGTTTGGGGGTGAAATGCTATGCTGAGCTTAACCTGAGTACCTAGTCCTTTTTGAATGACCTCCAAAACTGAGAGGTAAACTGAGTACCTCTGTTCGATATGATGGAAAAGGACACTCCATGCAACCGCACTTGCTCTCGGATGTATAGTTTGGCATAATCCTTCGCCAGATCTATGGTTTTGATTGGTAGAAAGTGAGCGGCTTTGGTCAACCTGTCTACAACAATCCAAATGGAGTCATATTATCGATGAGTGTGAGGAAAACCTGTGATGAAGTCCATATTGATTCTTCCCACTTCTAAGTAGGAATACTGATATCCTGAAGCACACCTCTCGGTCTCTGATTGCTGACAATTTGGGCACTTAGCTACAAATTTTGCGATGTCTTTCTTTATGCCATTCCACCAATAGACTTTTCGTAAGTCATGGTACATCTTGGTGGCACCTGGATGGATTGAATACCTGAAACCTTGAGCTTCATGCAACATCCGATTTCTCAAATCATCAACGTACGGGACACACAAGCGACCCTGGTACCGAAGCACACCATCTCCCCCTTTGGAGAAGACCTCTACCTCCTAATTTTGAATGACTTCCTTTAACTTTACCAAAATGGGATCCTCGTCTTGTCTAAATTTTACATCAGTCACCAAGGATGATTCTGATTCATTCTGAACAATAACACCGTCATCGATCGAGTCAACCAATTGAACTCCCAACCGTGCAAGCCGATGCATATCCTTCACCATTTCCTTCCTCCCCTCGTCTACATGGGACACACTCTCCATAGAGAGCCTACTAAGAGCGTCTTCTACTACATTAGCCTTACCCACATGGTAAAAGACACTCATATCATAATCCTTGAGTAGCTTCAACCATCTCCTTTGGCGAAGATTAAGATCCTTCTAGGTAAACATATATTGTATACTCTTATGGTCCGTAAACATATCCACGTGGACCCCGTATAAATAGTGTCTCCATATCTTTAAGGCGAATACCACCGCCGCCAACTCAAGATCATGGGTTGGGTAATTCTTCCCATGAACTTTCAGCTGTCTAGAAGCATATGCTATAACCTTGCTGTGCTGCATCAATACGCAACTATGTCCGATTCTCGAAGCATCACAATACACCACAAACCCATCAGTACCCTCGGGTAGGGTTAACACCGGTGCTGAGGTAAGTCGAGTCTTCAACTCCTGAAAGCTTCTCTCATAAGCTTCCGACCATTGGAACTTCACTTTCTTTTGGTTCAATTTAATTAATGAGGATGCAATGGATGAAAACCCCTCAACAAATCTTCGATAGTAGCCTATAGCCTGCTAAGCCCAAGAAACTTCCGATATATGAAGGATTCACCGGTCTGGGCCAATTTTTCAGCGCCTCTATCTTCTGTGAGTCTACCTGCACACCCTCACTAGACACCACATTACCCAAGAACGCCACAACATTCAACCAAAACTCACACTTGCTGAATTTTGCATATAATTGATGATCCTTCAAAGTCTGCAACACCACCCTCAAATGAGCGCCATACTCCTCCTCGCTCCGAGAGTATATGAGAATGTCATCTATGAACACAATCACGAACATGTCCAAATATGGCTTGAACACCCTGTTCATCAGGTCCATAAAAGCTGCAGGAGCATTCGTTAGTCCAAATACATAACTACAAACTCATAGTGACCATACCGAGTTCTTAAGGCTATTTTCAGAATGTCACTCTCCCGAATCCTGAGCTGATGGTATTTGGACCTGAGATCTATCTTCGAAAAGAACTTGGAACCCTAAAGTTGGTCAAACAAATCATCAATCCTGGGTAGAGGGTACCTGTTCTTGATGGTGAGCTTGTTCAATGGCCGATAATCAATACATATATGAAAAGAACCATCTTTTTTTCGGATAAAGAGAATTGGTGCACCCCATGGAGAGTTGCTAGGTCTGATGAAACCCTTGTCTAGAAGGTCCTTCAACTGACCTTTCAACTCCTTTAGCTCAGCTAGAGCCATTCTATAAGGAGGAATAGATATAGGTTATGCATCGGAAAGAAGGTCGATACCAAAATCAATGTCCCGCTCGGTAGGAACTCTTGGCAAATCATCTGGAAAGACCTCTAGGAACTCACTTACTACCGGGACTAATTTGGATAGTCGGGGTTTCGGACTCAACATCCTAACTAGATGGTATACACAACCCTTAAAAATCATCTTCCTGGCCTTAAGATAAGAAATTAAACAACCTACAGGCGCAGCTAAACTACCCTTCCACTCTAAAATGGACTCACCCGGAAAGTGGAACTCCGTCGCATGGGTTCTAAATTCACAAAAGCATAACATGCATACGACCAATCTATGTCGAGAATAATATCAAAGTCAGTCATGGACAACTCTATTAGATCTTCGGAGGTGACTTTCTGCAATACTGTGACCGGACAACTTCTATACACCCGCCTAGCTACAACTGAATCTCCAACGAGAGTAGAGATTGAGAATGGTTCTGACAGAATTTTGGGACTAACTCCAAAGCTACTAGCAATATAAGGTGTCACAAAAGGTAAGGTAGCCCCTGGATCTAACAAAGCATAAGCATCAAGGTGAAACACTCATAACTACCAGTAACCACATCCGGTGAAGTCTCTTGTTCCTGACGCAAGGAAAGGGCATAGAATTTGTTTTGGCGCTGCCCACCACCCCACTAGTGGATGCCCCTTGCGAAGATGAGCGTGCTGAAGCTACTTTTGACCTAGTATTTTGAGCACAACCTCTATCATCACCCTGTTTAGCCAATGGACACTCTCGACGCATGTGGCTGGATCTATCGCACCCATAACAGATATTTGAGCCGAGCAAGCACTCCCTAACATGACTCTTGCCACACTTCCCGCAGGATAAAAATGTGCACTCTGCCTGTGTGCCTCACTGGTCCCTTGAACCCGAGGCCCTGCTCCTCTGATCACCCTTGGGTCTGGATGGAACACTAGCTGATGATGGTGCTGTAACTAATGAACTTTGCTGAATTTGAGGGTGGTGACCACCGCCGGATCTCTGCTGAGTGAACCCATAGCTATCTATCCAGGCCCTTTTGGCCTCTCTCTCTCTTAGATGCACTGCCTCCATCTGCCAGGCTTGCAACTCCATCTGGGGAAAGTCAATATCCCCATAAAGCATGGCAATCCTATAATCCTTGTCCAAATAGTCTGTCACTCCATGCATGAACCTGCTCACCCGAGCCCTCTGGTCAGCCACTAACTCTGGGGCGTATCTAGACAAATGGGTGAACTCCAAAGCATAGTCCTGAACCATCATATTCCCTTGCTTCAAATTCACGAACTCTGCTGCTTTAATCTCCCTCAATTCCCGAGGGAAGAACTGATCCAGAAAAGCGATGTAAAACTCCTCCCAACCAATAGGACCTGCTCCTACGACCCTACTATCCTTCAATTGCTTAAACCATATGTGCGCGACCCCCTTCAACTGATATGAGGCCAAATCAGCACACTTCTCCCCAGTCACCCCCATTATCTGGGTGATCTTTAGAATCTCATCGACAAACTCATGTTGATCCTCGTCCACCTTCGATCCAAGGAATTCAGGAGGGTTCATCCTTAAGAATTCTTTGACCCATGATGCTATTGCATTTTCATTTTTTGGGACATGTGCCACTGCCTGCTGGTTGACTTGAGCGGTCAAGGCTTGCGCTAGCATCTGAATGGCTGCTCGAAATTCAGCATGGGCAACCGGCTCGGGTGCATGGTGCTCCTGGACTGGTGGGGCTTGTTGGCGCCCGTCTCCGTTTCCATCCCCATGATCATTTCCATTCCCATTCCTTCTACCGTTAACTTTGCGGGGAGCCATGATTCTGCAATCGCGAATAGCACGAGTTAGAAGGATAGGGAGACATTTCATCGCACAAAATAGATTATGAAAGAAGGAAACATTTCCTAAACGTCTCGTAGCCTCTTCATCATAAGTGTGGCGTGCTTCACACCTATGAAAAAGATTCTACTTAACGTAGCTTTTAGACACCTTAGGACACTTCAAACTTATTACTCTGATACCAAGTTTGTCACGACCCGAACATAGGTTCGTATTGAGACACGGGACAAAGAACCCGGAGGACTCCAAGTCGACCCATGACATGAACATACATCTAACTCAATCATGAAAATGATAGATCAATATGATAAAATTAGGGAAGTCTGAAATAAGCATAACATTAGAAATACACACGAATTTGAAGCTGATTACATTTTTTTGTTTGAAAATCCTCTAAGCCTGATGAGTTGATGGGACAAGACCCCAACCAACTCGCTAAAGCTGAAAACTGAAAATACTCAATCATAACTGAAATAAAGAGCGGCCCTCAACAGATGAGGACTCACTAACAGTGACTGATGCTAACTTCGAAAGTTGGCTAGGGACGAGACTGAGTTTGAGTGCCTGATCCTGTATCATAAAATGATACAACATAGAGTATGTGGTCAGTACGTGGAATATACCGAGTATGCAAGGTAGGTAAAACGGATATTTAAAATACATAAAAAATCACAAGAGTAGTACAACATGCTCATAACATGAATATCATAATGTAACATAAGGCTCAAGGTTTTCAAAACATTCATAAATCATTCATAATCATAATAATAGGGGAAATGCTTCATTAAACGTGACTTGAGCTAAAATAATATGAACATAACCATGCATAAATCAAGAGGAACAATGGGAGGACTCATCATAACCGACACCATCATGGTAGAGCCTTACATGATGCCCCAACTATCTCACTCAAGTGGGCAGAGTCGTCCCAGGCTTGCTAGGAAAGAGACGTGGAGTATGTGATATCACGAAAGAGGGGATCCATTAACATTGTAATGTATCAAAATATGAACCTACGGTGGCACGTAGTTATGAGACATCGGTGTAGTCCTTTGAATGTCGGGCTACTCGGTTCTAGATACTACTCCCAAAAACATGCACATTAGGCTCGTATGTAAATCAATAAACATCATTCATGAGATTCATCGCCAAATAAACATTAACATCATTGATCCCCATTTAAATACATGTTTAGCCATAAGTCAAGGGCCCATTAATCGGCCAACATCATAAATTGATTAATCATGAAGTCCATGCATACTTGTAAAACATGTATATACTTAGTAATCATAAATTCATGATGAGCATTTGAGTAAATCCATATAAGAAAATCATCAATCATGATGGGTTAAAGAACATCAAAATCAAGGTAAAATCATAATTCGATTTATTATGGAACATGCATGAATGGGCATAATTTAATAGAAATTCAAATCACTAAGTTTATAATCGAATTAGTTGAAAAATCTGCCCATGATTCGTAAAATATGATGTGATACATGAGAGATATTAACCCATAGATAGACTATTAGGATTTCATAAGAATTTGGTATAAAATCCCATAAGATTTTCTAATAGAATTTCATGAATTAGGAGAGATTGGGCATGGGTGTAAACGAATTCACCCACTCATAACCCTACATACCTAAGAGACTTGGATTCTACCACTCCCTTACTTTCCCAAGAGGAATTGAAGACAATTGATGAAGAACCTTGGGGTTTTATGCTTGATCACCCTCTATACTCTTGAACTTTGCATACATGAGTTTTGAATAGGCTAGAATGATTTAACCTATCTTAATACACCATGAAAATTGCTTAAAACAACGTAGTATAGGACCCTAGGACTTAGGAATGACGATAACACCCTTAATAAATTCGCAGTTAAAAACTGACTTCCAGTCCCAACGAGGGACTGGACGAGTCGTTACCCAAGAGCATGACTCGTGGCATCAATCGTTGAGTGCACTATCCAAATAATTCATCTGGTGCTCGCCATGGGGAACCCTATGAGTCCACTCGTCATCCTCACTGCCCAAATTCTCTAACCATAAGCAACCGGCTGACCACGACCCATCCCACGAATCATGGTGTCTGACCACCACTCATGGTGACTAATCGTAGGGTACACTGCCACTCAAAATTCTCTTTTCAATTTCCCTTAGCCAAGGTTGACTCCACGAGTCGTGGGGTTTGACCACAACTCGTGGTCAAGCTCGTGGTGTCTTCAAAACACAAATTCCAGAAATTAAGCCAGCTCATCACCACGAGTCACCTAACGACTCGTGGTCACCCCCACGGGTCACAGAATGATTCGTTCTGTGACCTGGTGTAGATTTTCTAGTTTTTTTCCATTTCAACTCCCGGGTCCGATCTTATGGCTTCCTGGGTATTACAACTAAAAACGATCAATAGAATGGATAAGGGGTATAACCTGAAAAGCCTCACAACTTGTTGTATACTAACAATAAGTAATGCAAACAAGAACCTTACCTGGCCCCTATAAGCGTGGAAGGTACAACCAGCACAGAATAACTCGCTCGGGGCCCCTATAAGCCCTGGAGAGCACACTCCAATCTATATACCCCTAGCATGGCAATATGAGTCAAGGGTAATTATAGCCAATCTACCTGGAGTCTGGGTCTGCAACTGAGCCCGCTGGGCTCCTATAGCTGTGTCTGAGGCCGATGGGCTCCTGTAACTATGTAGCCTGGGCACACAAGGCTCGATGGAGGGTCAGTGATGCTGATATGGTATAAAAATAGAAGCCCATTCGTGGATGGACTATAATATGGCCCTTGGGCCTGAATATATTCCCACGGACAACATATAGCTCCTTGTTGCGATCCATATAGTCCCGTAGGCGATGACACAACTAGTAACCATGAGGTTGGTCGACGGAAGGCTATATAAAGTAAGGTCAGTCCAAATCGAAATCGCAAACACTAATCTCAAACTAACTAGCAACTAATCACAACGTACATTCTAATGGCCTTCTTACAAGGACATACGTCGTATTACTATGTGACAGGAAATAACTTGCCGAAAGAATTAGGCTTAACATACTTCGAATGCCGATTCTCCTTTAACTGATTAGTTTCAACCTGTAGACGGCAGTCCACTCAACCGAAACCCTTACACTGAGAGAATAGGGATATTTTCAATATTAAGCTCGGCAAAAAGTGATATCTTTAGATGATAATATTAACCTTAATTCAATTTTGTTTAACTCGACCGAAAATCCACAATTTCTCGAGAGTTTTGACGGAGAAATGCTTACCTATTGTCTGTAGCCATTTAGGGCTTTGGAGTAATTTCGACAACCTTTACTCGGCAGGGTTCTGGTACACCGAGCAAATTTTCAAAAAATAACTCCGCAGAGATGCTTCTCATAGGCCTAGAACTTGTTATCCAAGGTGAATTTGCGTTTGGACGGTGCTTGGCAGAGTAATTTGATGAAAACTAAACAAAACCAACATTGCTCTCTCTTTTAGGTAGAGGAAAATGTTGTGAATGATTTAAAATCAACAAGGAGGGATTTATATAGTAATAGGGCGGCGGAAGGGAGGTGCCTCGTGTAAGCCATCGCGCTGGGGGGGGCTGCCGCACTGCGCTGAGTGGCTATCGCATCGCACTGGCCCTTGTGGCCCTGCTAACCCATTCAACGATACCCTGGCTCGCCCTGCCTTCAAGGCTTCACCCGCACGTGTCATGCTCTCATTGCTCACAGCAAGCCCACATGCACACACTCTAGCCGCTAACATGTTACGGGGTGTAACATCATCCCCCCTAGGAACATTCGTCTTCGAATGTAGTCTTTCGATTTTCAAAAGGCTCAACTCCTGTAACTATTGCCAGAAAAATTTCAGCAGAGTCTCCTCTGTAATATAGACTATTCGAAAACTTGAAACGCAGAAAAGTCTAACATAGGCGTCTCACAAAACACTATAAACAACTACTCCATAATATAGAAGTAGATAACTGCACAGTACTATAATATAAGTAGTAAAATAACAACTGAACAACAACCTCACCTCAATTGCATAATCTGGTTCAATCCTAGAATAGGTGAGGATATCTAGATCTTATGTCATCCTCAGCCTCCCAAGTCATCTCTTCTATATTTTTGTTTCTCCATAATACTTTAACGGAGGCTACATCTTTAGTCCTTAACTTACGAACCTGCCGATCTAATATAGCAACTGGAGTCTCTTCGTAGGCTAACTCTTTAGTAACTTGAACATCCTCAACTGGAGCAACTCGAGATGGGTCCCCTATGCATTTTCGTAGCGTCAACACGTGGAAGACTGGATGAAAAGATTCTAGCTCTGAAGGTAGTTCTAGCTCATATGCCATTTGGCCTATCCTTCGGAGGATCCGATACGGGCTAATGAACCTAGGGCTAAGTTTGTGATTCTTTACAAATCTCATCACGCCCTTCATCAGTGATACTTTGAGAAATACCCAATCATCAACATTAAATTCTATGTCTCTATGCCATACATCGGAATAGGACTTCTGACAACTCTGGCTGTTAGCAACCATTCCCTAATGAATTTCACTTTTTCTTCTGATTGATGGATCATATCAGGTTCGTTCAATCCTGCCTCTCCTACCTTAAACCATCCTATGGGGGACCTATATTTCTTCCATATAAAGCTTCATAAGGCGCCATATGGGTAGTAGAGTGATAACCATTATTGTATGCAAATTCAATAAGGGGTAGATGCTCGTCCCAACTTCCTTCAAAGTCTAGCACACACGTCCGAAACATATCCTCGAGCGTCTGAATGGTGCGCTCTGCCTGACCGTTTGTCTGAGGATGGGGAAAGCTGTACTCAGATTAACCTATGTCCCCAAGAATTTCTGAAATAACTGCCAGAATCTAGCTGTGAATTGTGCCCCTCTATAAAATATAATAGATGCTGGAACACCATGTAGTCGAACTATCTCCTTGATATACAACTCAGCGTAGTTTTTGGCTGAGAAGTTAGTCCTAACTGGCAAGAAATGTGCTGACTTCGTTAGTCTGTCGACAATGACCCAAATAGAGTTGAATTTACACCTGGTGCGAGGTAACCCTGTTACAAAGTCCATATTAATTGCTTCCCATTTTCACATAGGCACCGCTATTTCCTAGTCAATCCGCTAGGTTTCTGATGTTCAGTCTTTACCTGCTGGCAATTAGGACACTGTGCTACAAATTCAGCTACACCTTTTTTCATTCCAGGCCAGCAGTATATCTCCTTTATGTCATGGTACATCTCCGTCGAGCATGGATGAAGAGAGTAACGAGAATAATGCACCTCTGTCATAATTTGCTGGCGGAGCCCTGCTACATCTAGAACACAGAGGCTAACTCTAAATCTCAAGAACCTGTCTTCCGTTAACTCAAAGGCCGGTAATTCACCTTGTTGAACCTTATCTCTAAGCTGTACTAGGTTAGGGTCCTCATACTTCCGTTCCTTTACCTCTATAACCAGGGATGATACTGTGGTATTCTGAATCGCAACCCCATTATCCTCTAAATCTACTAATTCTTGAGCCATTTCTCGTTTTTCTGGCCTCATATGTGCTAAACTTCCCAAATATATGTGGCTAAGGGAATCTGCTATAATATTAGCCTTCCCTGAGTGATAAAAAATATTTATGTCGTAGTTTTTTAGCAATTCTAACCAACGACGCTGCCGCAAATTCAACTCTTTCTGCGTAAAGATATACTGGAGGCTCTTGTGATTAGTAAAAATATCCACATGCACACCATACAAATAATGCCTCTATATTTTCAAGGCATGAACCCCTACAGCTAACTCCAAATCATGGGTGGGATAGTTTTTTTCATTCTTCCTCAGCTGCCTCGAAGCGCAAGCAATTACCTTACCGTGTTGTATCAGAACACACCCTAACCAAACGCCTGAAGCGTCGTAGTATATAGGATAACCCTTTGAACCTTCCGGCTAGGCTAACACTGGTGCTGATGTCAATCTATTTTCAACTCTTGAAAACTCTGCTCACAGGCCTCGATCCAGTGGAACTTGGCTGCTTTCTAAGTCAATCTGGTCAATGGCGCTGATAGGGTAGAAAATTCTTCTATTGTAACACCCTTCTAACCCTAGGAAATTACAAACTTCAGTTGGAGTTGTGGGTCTAGGCAATGTATTGACTGCCTCAATATTCTGGGAATCAACCTGAATACCAACATCTGATATAATATGGCCCAAGAAAGCTATGGAATTCAGCCATCACTCACATTTAGAAAATTTCATATATAACTAGCGATCTCTGAGGATCTAGAGTACTATTCGCAAATGATCTCGTGTTCAGCTTCTGAGCGGAAGTATACCAGGATGTCATCAATGAACACTATCAGAATTAGATCTAAATATGGTCTGAATATGTTTTTCATAAAATCCATAAACACTACTGGTGCATTCGTCAGTCCGAAGGACATGACCAAAAATCAAAATGACCATAACTGGTCCGGAGAGCTGTCTTTGGGATATCTTTCTACCGCACCCGCAGCTGATGGTCCCCGGACCTTAAGTCAATCTTGGATAAATATTTTACTTCTTGTAGTTGATCAAAAAAATCATCTATCCTTGGAAGAGGGTATTTATTCTTAATGGTAACCTTATTCAACTGCCGATAATCTATACACATGCATAGGGAGCCATCTTTCTTTCTTACGAATAGAACTGGCGCACCCCAAGACGAAGTACTAGGCCTAGTAAAACCTTTGTCTAACAATTCTTTCAATTTTTATTTCAATTCTTTCAATTCAGTGGGAGCCATTCGATACAGAGGGATGGATATAGGCTGAGTACCTAGTAGCAAATCGATAGAGAAATCGATTTCACATTTTGAGGGGGTACCAGGAAGTTTGTCTGGGAACACATCTGGAAACTTATTAACCACTGGAATGGACTGAAGAGTCTGGGATTCTGCTTGCATATCTCGAACCCTGACAATATGGTAAATACAACCCTTCGCTATCAATTTTCTAGCCCGAAGATAGGATATGAACCTACCTTTTGGCATAGCTGCATTGCCTTTCCACTCTCGCACTACCTCCCCTGGAAAGTGAAATCGGACAGTCTTGGTCCAACACTCCACATTGGCATAACATGGCGCTAGCCAATCCATTTCCATAATTACATCAAAATCAATCATTTCTAGCTCCACTAAATCTGCTAAAGTCTGGTGACCGATAACCTCTACTGTGCAACCCTGGTAAATCCTTTTAGCAATAATAAAATCTTCGACGGGTGTAGATACCGAGAAGGGTCACTGAAGAAATTCCGGCATTATCCCAAACTTTCAGGCCACTAATGGAGTAGCATAGGACAAAGTGGAACCTGAGTCTATCAAAGCATAAACTGAGTGAGAGAAAATGTCCAGCATACCGGTCACAACATCTGGTGACAACTCTGACTCCTGTCATCCTGGTAAAGCATACGTGCAATCCGGACCACTGCCCGAAGTAGATTCCCCTGATCTACCTCGGCCTCTACCGGTTGGAGCTGAGGGTCTGCACCTTGCTGATGGTGCTGGGGCATGTTACCCTGCTGAAGATCTGTCCTGTCAGTCCTGATCACCCTGACCTCTAGCTGGACAATCCCTCATCATATGACCCTCTTGTCCACAAGTATAACAAGCAGTAGAACCATACCTACATTTCCCAAAATGACGTCGGCTACAAATAGTACAATGTGGCACAATGGACCTACTCTGATCTGATCCTCTCTGCTGTTGGGAGCCTGATGCCTGTGAGCCCTCGCCGGGTCCTGATTGCCTCCGACGATCTGGTCTACCACCATGCTGTAGAGGTGGGGGTATGGCTGGCTTACCTGATATTCGCGGCCTATGTTCGCCCTGGAATTCTGCCTGCATGTCACTGGGTCTGGTCCTTCGACACTGCTCTTGATTTTCCATTTCCACTTCCCTCTGTCGCTACCTGATCCCTTTAATATTCTGAGCAAAAGCATGAATGCGAGCAATGTCCATGTCTTCCCCTAAGGTAGCTGTAACATAAGTTTTCACATACTCTAGAAGTAGCCCCACAATAAACCTATGTACTCTGGCTAGCATGGTATCCACAAAGGCTGGCGCATATCTGGATAAGGAGTCAAACCTCATTGCATATTCCCGGACACCTATCGAGTCTTATTCCAGGTGTAAAAACTGATCCACCCGGGCCTGTTGGATTTCTCGTGGAAAGTAATGATCTATGAAGGCCTCTGAAAAGCTAGACCAAGTCGTAGGGGGTACATCTTTGCCTCGGGACCTTTCCCAACTCTCGTACCACAACATCGCTATATCCCATAATTTAAATACTACTAACTCAACCGACTCCGCAGGCGTAGCATGCATCACCCTAAAGATCCTCTATAACTAGTCCAAAAAGTCTCGAGGGTCTTCTCCACGATCTTTCCTCGTGAATTGCGGGGGACTTAGGGCAAGGAAATCTCGGACCCTCGAACTTTCAAGTCCTCCCGTAGATTCAGCAACAACTAGTATCACCGACTAGCGCTGAGCGGCCATCATCTGAACTAGCATATAGATAGCACTCCTAACCTCCTGATCTAATGGTATAGGTATAGGGACCGTTGGGGGTGGTTCTGACATGCTTGCTGCCCTGGGGGGCTCCTTACATGGTGGAGACTGCCAGGGAGACCAGGATGAAGTCTCCCTATCGCCCTCATATTGGGCCGGCTCTAACCGAGGCACCCTACTAGTGCCTTCTCCTGTTGAAACATCTAGCTCCCGACCAGTCGTGGTCTGCCGTGCTTCAGACATTTCCTATGAAAATAAGTAGAATGATGTAAGCTTAGGGATGTACCCTATATAACATAGCTCTATGACAAGACTGGAGGAGAAAGGAGGGTAACCACGCTATTTATGCCTCGTAGCCTCTTGCCTATGGAATGTGGTGCACAACACACCCATAGACAAGACTCTACTATACACGGCTAGCAAATTCCCTAGGATACGATCTGCTCTGATACCAAGATTTTCACGCCCCACCTTGGGAGGCATGAATGGCACCTGATGCCATACTGGGATCTGAGCTGACCTGGTTGGGCTCATGCACCCCTAATGCTTACCCGCAATTCAAATCAAGAAAACAATGAGCTATATCTCAGCTATAAACACAGCCTAAGGACGACAAGGCCACATAGCCACCTATAAAAGAAAATAGCTAACCAACAATAAGGCAATAAGGGGATCCTATAGGGGCCGACAAGACCACCATGCTGCCTAGTTATAACAGAATGAAAACAGGCAGTCACAATCATGTTATAACTGACAAGGCTACTAACTAATAGCTAAACTAAGCCACACACGACCATCACGCGAGATAAAACATACATAGGCCTGTTGCGCTCCAGCGCACTCACAAGAGTACGCGATCATACAAGTAATACAGTGGCCCTTTTTAAGAGCCGAATGTCGAACCCACAGGGACTGGACCAATTTAGCGAATTATCAAGTTCAAGTGTTAAAATTAACCTTCACAAGTGATGATTATAGAAATTTTTTGGGAAATTATAATTAATTCTAGGGGTGATCACAAAAATACTTGAGAACCAATATAAGGAGCAACTAGAGTTAAGGCCTAATAATCATACAATGCTACAATTCTCAATGGTTCAAGTATGAAAACTTCAGTTGTTGTCTCAAATAATTAAAATGCTATGTTAATGATCTTTCGAGCCTCTAAACACGACAAACTAGTCTCACACCTACATCGTTGAGAGGGGATGTGACGTCCTAATTCGTGAGAAATTTAACTACATGGATGTGGTTTATGGAGTTTGTGCCCTTGATTATGGACTTTTGTACCTCTAATCATTTAACCATTCTTAGTTTCACAACTACTCCTATGAGTGGTATGTGACAATTCTAGTTCGATGTCTAGCTCATCCCATTTTATCAATCAATAAAGGTAAATTAGGTATAATTTCTATCCTAACTGCCAATCTATTGTAAAGATAAGAACTTGCTCCATACATTCTTGCGTTCTAGCCTAGGGTTACTCTTTCGAGCTTCTACCTAAGATTAACGAGTATGTTTTTATGGTGATCAAGCATAAAAACAACAAAATAAAGAATGTAAGACAAAACAACAACTAAAATCTCAAACCAAGAAGAATTCGTGCATTACAATCATCTTATGTAGCCTCAACCCTAGAGGAAGGGTTTTAGCTACTCATGTTCGTACAAATACTCAAAAACATGTTTAAAGTAGTGTATTTACAAGAATAATTAAAAGAGAAGGCAAAACAATGAACCCTAGGTGGAGTTCTTCACTTCTCCCTTCGCTCCTTTACGGTTTCTCAGAAAATATTTCCTGATAAATGATTTTATAAGCTAAGGGTTCAATTTATACTAAGCTGAACAAATGCAAAATTTGGCCTGTGGTGGAACAGCTCCGTGGCACGGAGGCTATCACGGAGATTTTCCTCCGTGCCACGGAGCAAACGTGGAGGTTCACTGTTTGATAGCCCCTGCATATATAAATTAATTCTTTGCTCAGTGGCACGTTGTTGAACGCCCAATGCTTCTCCGTGGCACGGAGTTAACTCCAAATGTCCCTTTTAGCTTGTCTCATCATCCATAATCCATCCCTTAACATTAATCTTCAATATTAGGACCATTATATTCACATTGAGCTCCATACATATTGGCAATTTCAACCTACAAAGAGAGCTAATCATATGTGTTAGTCCATGGCCACAAATTACACAAAATACATGAGATTGTTCTTAAATTAAGGTACAACATGGGTATAAAATAGTAATTTTGCATGTAAATATGCCCAAGATAAAGGCCCCACATGGCCCATAACAATAACCATCAACTTGAGAAACTGTAGCCTGCAAGCCTCTAAGAGTTGGAATAATGGTCGGGACAGGGCTCCGACCTACCCAAAAGCTGTACAACAAAAAAACAAACCTTTCCTAACTATCAACTCCGGAGGAAAAAGAGCCGACTAAACTGCTGACTCTGGCTGGCAGCTAGGAAGGTCATGAACCGTGTCTATCCGCACTTGCATGCAAGTAATGCAGCACCCCAAAGATGGGCATCAGTACAATATGTATCGAATATATAAGGCAGTAATGAAAATGACTGAATAATACTGATAATAGAACTAAAAAAGACCAATAGAAAGGATAAGAGGTATAACCTGAAAAGCCTCACAACCTGATGTATACTAATAATAAGTAACGCAAATAAGAACCTTACCTGGCCTCCATAAGCCTGGAAGGTACAACCAGTACATAATAACCCGCCCGAGGCCCCCACAAGCCCTGGAGAGAACACTCCAATCTATATACCCTTAGTTTGGTCAATATGAGTCAAAGGGTAACTATAGCCAACCTACCTGGCCTCTGGGTCTGCAACTGAGCCCGCTGGGCTCCTGTGGCTATGTCTGAGCTCGATGGGCTCTTGTAACTACACCCTGGGCACACAAGGCTCGAAGGAGGGTTAGTGATGCCGATACGGCATAAAAATAGAATCCCATTTGTGGATGGACTGTAATACAGCCCTTGGGCCTAAATATAGTCCCATCGGACAACATATAGCTCCTTGGAGTGATCCATATAGCCCCATAGGCGATGACACAGCTAGTAACCCTAAGGTTCATCAACGAAAGGCTATATAAGGTTGGGTCAGTCCCAACCGAAATCGAAAACACAAATATCAAACTAACGGTAGCAGCTAATCACAAAATTCATGCCAATGACCTTCTTAAGGACATACATCATATTACTATGCGACAAAAAATAACTTGCCGAAGGAATTAGCCTTAACATACCTCGAATGCCGATTCTTGTTTAACTAATTAGTTTCAACCTGTAGCCAGCGGTTCCACTCAACTGCAGCCCTTACGCTAAAAGAATAGGGCTATTTTCAATATTAAACTCAACAAACAATGATATCTTTCGATGATAATATTAATCATAATTAAACTTTGTTTAACTCGGCCGAAAACCCACAATTTCTCGAGAGTTTAGAAAGGAGAAATGCTTATCTATTTCCTATAGCCGTTTAGGGCTCAATTTGGAGTAATTTCAACAATCTTTACTCGACAGGGTTCCGGTACACCGAGCAAATTTTCAAGAAATAACTCCTCAGAGATGCTTCTCGTAGGCCTAAAACTTATTACACAAGGTGAATAGAGTTTAGCGGCGTAATTTGATAAAAACTAGACAAAAGCCACGTTGCTCTCTCTTTTAGGTCGAGGAAAATGTTGTGAATGATTTAAAATCAATAAGGAGGGATTTATATAGTAATAGGATGGTGGCAGGGGGCGCCTCGTGCAGGCCATCGCACTGCCCACTGCATTGAGTGGCTGCCGCGTCGCACAGGCTCTCGCACAGAAGGGCTGTTGGGTCGTGCATGCCCTCTCGGCCTAACCTTTCCTGGCCCTACTAACCATTCGATGATGCCCTAGCTCGTCCTTCCTCCGAGGCTTCTCCCACACGCGTCATGCTCTCATTGCTCACCGCAAGCCCACACACACGCAATACTAGCCGCCAACATCTTATGGGGTGTAACACAAACACTATATGTCACGCCGATAAGCGACAACAAGCACACACTTGTGCATCACACCATACTTCCACATAATGTTATATTAAATATTACAAGCAAGTACATGCCCATACAACACACTAACACATGCCACATGCCATTGTTCAAACAGTCAATTCAAATACATAATGCCCGAATATCCATTTCAAGTACATAATATATAAATTCATCCATAATCAAAAGAGTATTCAGATACTTCAGTTATTAAAATCAACTGCATAGTCTAAACTTTAAAATAAAAGCAACATCATAGTAAATTAAAATCATTGTTGCAGCATCAATGGCATTCTTTGTTGTTTCTCAAGGCACTTGTCAATATGTTTTCATAGATGATTAGTCCCATTTGAATTCAGGTGACAACGGTAACTTCAACCACAGGGAATACATTTTATCATGAGCGTTCCTCCAATTTCCTCCACCATGTTGAAGTGATACCAAACAGGTGACCGATATTTTGGCGGCATGATCAAACTTTAACAGCAAAATAAAACAAAGTTATAAGTTAAATACAAGTGATAATAAAATAAATCCAGGATATAAAAAATTTCTAAATAAATTATTATATATAGAAGTTTTCTACTTACCACACATGTCACTAGTTGGTAGTTGCAAGTAAATATCAACAATACTAGATGCATTTCCACTACTAGCCATATCTAAAAAAAATATGAAAGAACTTGTAATGCAACATAAATAGAAAATTATTTTTAATGTATGAACACAAAATATAAAATTCTTATCAAGTTCAAGTTGCTCAAGAAACTCTAAATCTTCCTCAACTTTAATAGGAATAGGTTTATTTCTAAGCCAATCTTGAAGACAAATAAGATATTGAACTAGCTTAGGAGTCAATGAACTCCAAAAGAGATCAAGAACACAACCTCCTGTATTGAATGCATATCCTGATGCGACATTTGAAATGGGAATGGCTAACACATCACGAGCCATCTCAACAAGAATTGAAAATCTCGGCTCATTAACTTTCCACCACATCAGTATATCAAAATCATCTGCCTTTGGCTCAACATCTTCACCAAGATATTTGTCCAACTCTGATTTGCTATTTTTACCTCCACTAACTTCCTTATGCCTCTCAAAGTATTGTTTCATTCTCATTGTTACTCATTTTTGAAAGTTGCCATAACCACTCACACTAGATATACTCAATGAGTCGCGAGACAAAGTAGGCAAAGATGTTGCAAACAAAGATCCTTTTGATCCTTCCTTAACATAATAATTAAAAAAAAAAGATCTCACATATGCATTCACTTCACCAATTATGTTCTTCCCAAGACCTTCCCTAAATATATCAACTATTGCAAAATGAACATAGTCAAGCTTGTTATGGGGATCCAACACAGACGCAATAAAGATCATTTTGTTTATTTTTTCTGGTTCACCCCAATACTTCTTGAACTTTTCTTTTATTTTTTCATCCATTGATTTCAAACTGGAATCTTCATTTTCCATCAACTCTTTCAAAATAAGATCAAGTTCAACAATTTCCACAAAGTGCACATTGAAAGTGACATAATTTGAACCAAAGACCTTTAAAGTAAGTTGATAAAAAGTTTCAAGAAACTTTACCATTATCCTCACGTTATCCCAATCAACACTTGTGAGGATACCTACATGAGTTCCATCTTCACAAAGACATGTACGAAGATAATCCAAGAATCCATTATCATAAAAACTATATCTTTCAACTTGTTTCTAGCATCAAGTATATAGAGTTCCATCGAGTAGAAACATCTAAACATAAAGATTTCTTACAAGTCATCAACTGAGATTCACAACATTCTTTAAACTTTTTAATTCTTGCAGGAGATTGTCTAATATATATCACGGTTTGTCTCACCCACTTTATGGAATCACCAATTTCCTTCAACCCATCTTACAAAATAAGATTTAGTATGTGCCATACACCTCACATGAAGGTGTTTACCCTCTATTATATTAGTTCCCCAGTTCCTCAATTATTTAGACATTTCTTTCACTATAACATCATTGGAACTAGCATTATCAATAGTAAGAGTAAACACATTATCCAAACCCTATTCAAGAAAATAATTAGTAATGCAAGCAGTAATACTACTACCCTTATGACTAGAAATAGGACAAAAGTTTATTATTCTTTTATGCGAAGTCCAACTTCTATCAATAAAGTAAGCAGTTAGGCATATATTATTATCCGGGAACCCAAAGATCAGACCCGGAAGTGAAAATGGAGAAAAACTGAAAATTCGCACCAGATCACAGAACGACTCGTAAGGTGAGTCATGAGGAGTGACCACGAGTCGTGAAGTTACTTGTGGTTAGCTTTTTTTGGCAAAGATTGAGTAAGGAGGCCACGAGCCTGACCATGAGTCATGGTCAGACCTCACGACTCGTGAGGTCACCCGTGGTAAACCCTGGAGGATTGGCAAATATGGGATGGGCAGTGTAGGCCACAGAAGGTGACCAAGAGTCGTGGTTTGACCTTACGACTCATGAAATCTCCCATGGGGTTCCCTTGGAGGATTGGACAATGGACTCAACGGATCGAGGCAATGAGTCATGCCCTATGGCAACGACACGTTAGGTCCTTCGTGAGGACTAACGACCAGAAATTTCCTGCGTTTTAATAAGGGTGTTTCTATAATTTCCTAAGGCCTAAACTACATCATTTTGGATATTTTCTGAGTGTGATAAGAGGAGTTAAGTCCCTATTGCATGCCCATTCTCATGCAAGGATTTTAGAGAGGTTTTGGGAGATTCAAGGCCTTCTTCCCCAATTTTCTTCAATTTCTTTGTGGGTGCTCCAGGAACCTTAAATCCATCTATCCCCAGGTATGTAGGGTTTTAAAATGGATGGAATTCTTCCTCACCCATGCCCAATTTCGATTAAAGTCATGAATTCTCTTACTCAAATTCCATGGGGTTTTACCCAAAGCATGTCAATATGATTTCTCCTTATGGGTATGTTTTAATTGAGTCTTATTTATTGAAATATGCATGATGGGCAGGTTTTGTATTATTTTCCTCAAAATCATGCTTCAACATTTTTAAGTCTAAATTGCCCATTTATGAAAGTTTATGGAAATTATGATTATGATGAATATCCATTATTTTAAGTTTATTTATTATGGAAATGCATGAATCCAAGTTACCCATGTTTATGAGTATATTTTGAAGGAATTGAGTATGATGAAGTATTGGGCAATGCCCACATGATGAGATTGATTTATTATTTACGAAATGAATTTCATGAATTATCGATTTATGATGTTGGCCGATATAAAAGGGCCTTGATTCTTGGCTAAGTATGTTTTAAAGGGGATCAATGATGAAAAATATTATATCTTAGCCATGAATTTTATGCATGATATTAATGATTTATGTATGAGCCTATATGCATGTTTTTGGGAGCTGTGTCTAGCACCGAGCAACCTGGCGTTCAAAGGACTATGCTGGTGTCTCATAACCACGTGCCACCGTGGGTAGTAAATGTTATGATGTATTGATAATGATCCCCTCAAATGTGATATCACGCCTTATGCACGACCCTCTCCCGGCAAGCCAAGGTCGGCTCTGCCCACTTGAGTGAGATAGTGGGCATCATGAAAGGCTCTACCATGATGGTGTCGGTTATGACGAGTCCTCCCATTGTTTCACATGTTTTATGCATTGTTATATTTATGTTATTGGCTCAAGTTATATTATGATAAAGTTATTTACGATTATGATAATGAATGATTATGAATGATTTGGAGGTCTTGATCCTTATGTTTCATTACGAAGATTTTGATGCAAGCATGATGTCCTTCTCTTATGTCTATTTATGATGCTTTTATTTATTTTTTAAAATGTGATTTTTGCTTACCTTGCATACTCAGTACATTCCATATACTGACAGCATACTTTCTGTGTTGTATCATTTTATGATACAGGGTCCGGATCTCAGGCTCATCCTTATCCTTAGTCCATCCCCGCCTACGATATCAACTTGTTGGTGAGTCCTCATGTTTCGAGGGCCATTTGATAAACTTTTCTGTTGATTATGTTTCAGTATTGCTCGGGTTAGTTGGGGATGTTGTCCCATCAACCCATCTTACATATTAGAGGCTTCCGGACAAATGAGTAGTATTCAGCTTATGTAAATGTTGGTATTTCCTGATGCTATGTCATGGTTTTTTTTCCGCAATTTTTTATGCTAAATATTCTGTTTATTTAAATGAGATTAGTTTTATGCATGTTCCATGGGTTGACTTGGGGTCCCCCGGGATCCCTTGTCCCGTGTCTACCATCCGGGTGTACGTTTGGATCGTGACAAACTTGGTATCAGAGCCATACGTTTGAAGTGTCCTAGGGTGTTCGAAAACCGCATTAGGTAGAGTCTTTTTCATGGCTGTGAAGCGCGCCACACCTATGACAAATAGGCTACTAAATATTTAGGAAATGTTCCTTTATTTCATGTTGTATGTCGTGCGATGAAAAGCCTTTCCATCCTTCTAATTCGTGCGATTGGCGATTGCAGAATTATGGCTCATAGAAGAATGTACAGAAGGAGGAATAGAAATGACGAAGGCCACGAAGATGGTGATGACCATGGGCATCAGCAAGCCCCACCTATTCCGGAGCCCCAGGCATCAGAACCAGCCGTCCACGTCGATTTCAGGCGGTGATTCAGATGTTGGCACAGGCCTTGACCACTCAGGTCAATCAGTAGGCTATTGCACAGGTTCCACAGAATGGCAATACAACGGCGGCTTGGATGAGAGACTTATTAAGGATGAACCCTCCAGAGTTCACAGGGTCAAAGGTGGATGAGGACCCACACGAGTTCATTGAAGGGATTTTGAAGGTCACTCAAGCCATGGGGGTGACAGAGTGTGTAGACTTGGCCTCATACCAGCTAAAAGAGGTCGCTCATATTTGGTACAATCAATGGAAGGGCAGCAGGGCGGCAAGAGCGGGCCCTATCAGTTGGGATGAGTTCCACATGGCCATTCTTGACAGGTTCTTCCCTCGGGAGATGAGGGAATTGAAAGCAGCTGAGTTTGTTAACCTCACCCAAGGAAAGATGACAGTGTTAGAGTATTCACTTGAGTTCACCTAATTGTCAAAATACTCCCCAGATTTGGTGATGGATCAGAGGGCGCGGGTGAGCCGATTTGTTCATGGCGTGGCCGGTTATTTAGACAAGGATTGTAGGACTGCTATGCTTCATCAGGATATGGACTTCCCTCGCATAGTGTTGTATGGTCAGCAGATGGAGGCATCTCATGCGAGGGAGAGGGAGGCAAAGAGATCACGGACAGATAGCCGTGGGTTTTTACATTAGAGGTCCGACAGTGGCTACCATCCACAGTTTCAGCAAAGGTCACTAGCCCCAGCCCCATCATCAGCTAGTGTCCCATCTAGGCCCAGGGGTGATCAGAGGATCAGGGATTCAGGGTCAAGGGATCAGAGGGGCACCCAATCAAAGTATATCTCTCCAGCCGGCGGGAAGTGGGGCAAGAGTCATACCGGGGAGTGACTGCTCGGTTCAGATGTCTGTTTTGGGTGTGGTAGACCTAGGCACATGTGCTGAGCATGACCATATGCCAGGCAAGGTGATGATATGAGTCGAGCACAGACCACCAGGACAGCAGAAGCTCCAGCTCGTTCAGCTCCACAGGGAGCATCTACTAGTGGGGGTGGCGGTCAGTGCCAAAACCGATTCTATGCCCTTGCCTCGAACTAGGAGCAGGAGACTTCACCAGACGTGGTCACTGGTATGTTGCGTGTCTTTCATATTGATGCTTATGCCTTGCTAGATCCGGGAGCTACCTTGTCTTTCGTGACTCCTTACATTGCTAGTAGTTTGGAGTTAGTCCTAAAACCTTATCAGAACCATTCTCCATATCTACTCCAATCGACGATTCGGTTGTAGCTAGGCATGTATATAGAGGTTGCCCTATTACGATGTTGCATAAGGTTACCTCCGCAGATTTGGTAAAGTTAGCCATGACTGACTTTGACGTTATTCTTGGTATGGATTCGTTGCTTGCATGTTATGGTTCGATTAATTGTAGGACCCGTACCTTAGAGTTCCATTTTTCGGGGAGTCAATTTTGGAGTGGAAGGGTAGTTCGACGGTGCCAGCAGGTCGGTTTATTTCCTATCTTAAGGCTAAGAAGATGATCTCTAAGGGGTGTATGTACCACCTAGTTAGGGTTAAGGATGTGGAGTCCGAGACCCCGACTATTCAGTCAGTTTCGGTGGTGTGCGAATATCCATAGGTGTTTCCCGAGGATTTGCCAGGTGTCCCTCCCGAAAGGGAAATTGATTTTGATATTGATCTATTGCTAGATACGCAGCCTATTTCTATCCCTCCGTATAGGTGGCTCCAGCCGAGCTAAAGGAATTGAAGGATCAGTTAAAGGATTTGTTGGATAAGGGCTTCATTAGACTGAGCCAGTATCCATGGGCTGCACCAATTCTATTTGTTCAAAAGGATGGTTCCCTTCGCATGTGTATTGACTATGGGCAGTTGAACAAGTTTACCGTCAAGAATAGGTACCCCTTACCCAGGATCGATGATACTTTTGGTTAGCTTCAGGGTGCCAAGTGCTTCTCCAAGATCGATCTCATGTTCGGGTATCATCAACTTAGAGTTCGGGAGAGTGACATCCTGAAGACCGCTTTCAGCACACGGTATGGTCACTACGAATTTGTTGTTATGTCTTTTGGGCTAACCAATGCTCCTTCAGCTTTTATGGACCTAATGAACAGGGTGTTCAGGAAATATTTGGATATGTTCGTGATTGTTTTCATCGACTACATTCTTATATACTCCCGGACCAAGGAGGAGCATGCCACTCATTTGAGGGTAGTGCTGCAAATCCTCAAGGATTGTCAGCTGTATGAAAAGTTTAGTAAGTGTGAATTTTGGCTAAACTTGGTAGCATTTCTGGGACACGTGGTATCAGGCGAAGGCATAAGGGTAGATTCCCAGAAGATTGAAACGGTGAAGAATTGGCCTAGACTGGTGAATCCTTCAGAAATTCAGAGTTTCTTGGACCTAGTAGGTTGTTACCGAAGGTTTGTGGAGGGTTTCTCATCGATCGCGACACCTTTGACTAAGTTGACTGAGAAAAAGGTGAAATTCCAATGGTCGGATGTTTGTGAGAAAAGCTTCCAAGAGTTGAAGACCCGACTCACTTCAGCACCAGTGTTGACCTTACCCGAGGGTACCGATGGTTTCATTGTCTATTGTGATGCTTCGAGAGTTGGACTGGGATGTGTGTTGATGCAGCGTGGGAAGGTAATAGCATATGCTTTGAGACAGTTGAAGGTTCACGAGAGGAATTACCCAACCCATGATCTTGAGTTGGCTGCAGTGGTGTTTGCATTGAAGATATGGCGGCATTACTTGTATGGGGTCCACGTGGATGTATATACAGATCACAAGAGCTTGCAATATGTGTTCACACAGAAGGATCTAAATCTTCGGCAAAGGAGGTGGTTGGAGTTACTTAATGACTATGACATGAGTGCCCTTTACCACCCAGGCAAGGCTAATTTGGTTGCGGATGTGCTTAGTAGACTCTCCATGGAAAGTGTATCCCACGTGGATGAGGGGAAGAAAGAGTTGGTGAAGGATGTCCACCGACTCGCAAGGCTGGGAGTTAGGTTGATTGATTCGACCGATAGCAGTATTGTTGTACATAACGGGTCATAATTGTCCTTGGTAGTTGACATTAAATCTAGGCAAGATGAGGTTCCAATATTGAGGAAGCTGAAGGAGGCGGTGCGGAGTCAGAAGGTGGAGGTTTTCTCCCAAGGGGGAGATGGTGTGCTGCAATACCAGGGTTGACTATGTGTTCTGGACGTTGATAATTTGAGAGTTCGAATATTGCATGAGGCACAGGGTACCAGATATTCTATTCATCCAGGGTCCACGAAAATGTATCGGGATTTGCGAGAAATCTATTGGTGGGATGGTATGAAAACAGATATTGCGGAGTTCGTAGCAAAATGTCCAAACTGCCAGCAAGTGAAAGTCGAACATCAAAGGCCGGGAGGTGTACTTTAGGATATCAGCATCCCCACTTGGAAGTGGGAAGTGATTAATATGGACTTTGTTACAGGCCTACCCCGTACTCGCCGGCAATACGACTCCATTTGGGTGGTGGTCGACAGGTTAATCAAGGATGCATATTTCCTACCGGTCAAGACCACGTATTCAGTGGATGATTATGCTAAGTTGTATATCGGGAGTTGGTTCGACTTCATGGAGTGCCCTTGTCTATTATTTCAAACCAAGGTACTCAGTTTACCTCTTGATTCTGACGTTCTTTTCAAAAAGGACTTGGAACGCAGGTTAAGCTCAATACAGCCTTCCATCCGCAAACGGACGACCAGAAAGAATGAACCATTTAGATCCTTGAGGATATGTTGAGGGCATGTGTTATGGATTTTAAAGGTAGTTGGGATGATCATTTGCCCTTGATCGAGTTTGCTTATAATAACAGTTACCACTCCAGTATCCAGATGGCACCGTTCGAGGCTCTTTATGGGCGGAGGTGTAGATCCCCCATCTGGTGGTTCGAGGTTGGTAAGGCAGCAATGATCGGACCAGATTCAGTTCATGTGGCGATGGTGAAGGTTCAGTTGATAAGGGACCGGTTGAAAACTGCTCAGAGTCGTTAGAAATCATATGCTGATGTGAGGAGAAGAGATTTGGAGTTTGGTGTGGACAACTGGGTATTTCTAAAGGTATCTCCCATGAAGGGGGTCATGCGGTTCGGGAAGAAAGGTAAACTCATCCCCCGCTATGTTGGCCCTTACCGGGTTGTGAGAAGAGTTGGTAAGCTGGCGTATGAGTTGGACTTGCCCTCGGAGCTATCTTCGATTCATCCCTTCTTTCATGTGTCACTTTTGAAGAAGTGCTTGGGTGATCCAGCATTGGTAGTTTCGGTAGACAACATTGGAGTGAAGGACAACTTCAGTTATGAAGAAATTCACGTTAAAATCTTGGATCATCAGGTTCGGAGGTTGAGGAATAAGGAAGTAGCTTCAGTTAAGGTATTATGGAGAAATCAGCAGGTTGAGGGAGCTACGTGTGAAGCCGAAGCTGATATGATAGCTAAATACCCTCATTTTTTCCCTACTGGCTCAGTTTCAGTTTGAGGTATCAGTTTTTCCCTAAACATTTCATCAGCTTTTCCCGTTCAGTTTATGTGTACAAGTTTGTTTTAAAATATGCTAAATGTATGTGATGTCTGAATTCAGTTTAGCTATGTAGTTCCTTTCAGAGGTAGTCATTTCGTCAATTTTCGACTTAAATGATTGGAAATTGTAAATGGTGATAGCTTATTTCTGAGTTTTCTGCATGTTTCTAACATTCGAGGATGAATGTTCCCAAGGGGGAGATATTGTTATACCCCGGGAACCCAAGGATCAGACTCGGAAGTGAAAACAGAGAAACTGAAAATTCGCACCAGGTCATAGAACAACTCGTGAGGTGAGTCGTGAGGAGTGACCACGAGTCGTGAAGTGACTCGTGGTCAGCTTAGTTTGGCAAAGATTGAGTAAGGAGGCAACGAGCCTGACCACGAGTCGTGGTCAGACCTCACGACTCGTGAGGTCACCCATGGTCAACCCTGAAGGATTGGCAAATATGGGATGGGCAGTGTAGGCCACAGAAGGTGACCACGAGTCGTGGTATGACCTCACGACTCGTGAAGTCTCCAGTGGGGTTCCCTCGGAGGATTGGGCAGTGGACTCAACGGATTGAGGCAACGAGTCATGCCCTGTGGCAACGACCCGTTAGGTCCCTCGTGAGGACTAGCGACCAGAAATTTCTGACATTTTAATAAGGGTGTTTTCGCAATTTCCTAAGTCCTTAAGGCATAAAATACGTCGTTTTGGATATTTTCTGAGTGTGATAAGAGGAGTTAAGTCCCTATTGCATGCCCATTCTCATGCAAGGATTTTAGAGAGGTTTTGGGAGATTCAAGGCCTTCTTCCCCAATTTTCTCAATTTCTTTGTGGGTGCTCCAGGAACCTTAAATCCATCTATCCCCACATATGTAGGATTTTAAAATGGATGGAATTCTTCCTCACCCATGCCCAATTTCGATTAAAGTCATGAATTCTCTTACTCAAATTCCATGGGGCTTTACCCAAAGCATGTCAATGCGATTTCTCTTTATAGGTATGTTTTAGTTGAGTTTTATTTATTGAAATATGCATGATGGGCAGGTTTCATATTATTTTCCTCAAAATCATGCTTCAACCTTTTTAAATCTAAATTGCGTATTTATGGAAGTTCATGGAAATTATGATTTATGATGAATATTCATTATTTTAAGTTTATTGATTATGAAAATGCATGAATCCAATTTACCCATGTTTATGAGTATATTTTGAAAGAACCGAGTATGATGAAGTATTGGGCAATGCCCACATGATGAGATTGATTTATGATTTACAAACGAATTTCATGAATTATCGATTTATGATGTTGGCCGATATAAAAGGGCCTTGATTCTTGGCTAAGTATGTTTTAAAGGGGATCAATGATGATAAATGTTACATCTTAGCCATGAATTTTATGCATGATGTAAATAATTTATGTATGAGCCTATATGCATGTTTTTGGGAGCCGTGTCTAGCACCGAGCAGCCCGACGTTCAAAGGACTACGCCGGTGTCTCATAACCACGTGCCACCGTGGGTTGTAAATGTTATGATGTATTGATAATGATCCCCTCAAATGTGATATCATGCCTTATGCACAACCCTCGCCCGACAAGCCAGGATCGGCTCTGCCCACTTGAGCGAGACCATGGGGCATCATGAAAGGCTCTACCATGATGGTATCGGTTATAACGAGTCCTCCCATTGTTACACATGTTTTAAGCATTGTTATATTTATGTTATTGGCTCAAGTTATATTATGATAAAATTATTTACGATTATGATAATGAATGATTATAAATGATTTGAAAGTCTTGAGTCTTATGTTTCATTACAAAGATTTTGATGCAAGCATGATGTCCTTCTCTTATGTCTATTAATGCTACTTTCTTTACTTTTTAAAATGTCCGTTTTACTTACCTTGCATACTCAGTACATTCCATGTACTGACAGCATACTTTCTATGTTGTATCATTTCATGATACAGGGTCCGGATCTCAGGCTCATCCTCATCCTTAGTCCATCCCCACCTACAATATCAGCTTGTTGGTGAGTCCTCATGTTTCGAGGGTCGTTTGATAAACTTTTCTGTTGATTATGTTTCAATATTGCTCGCGTTAGTTGGGGATGTTGTCCCATCAACCCATCTTACATATTAGAGGCTTCCGGACAAATGAGTAGTATTCAGCTTATGTAAATATTGGTATTTCCTGATGCTATGTCATGGTTTCTTTTCCTCGTTGTTTTATGCTAAATATTCTATTTATTTAACTGAGATTAGTTGAATTCATGTGCCATGGGTTGACTTGGGGTCCCTCAGGGTCCCTTTTCCTGTGTCTACGATTCGGGTGTACGTTCGGGTCGTGACACATGTAGTTGATTCTCTGTATAGATGTCCAAGTATCTGTCGTAAGACAAACTTTTGGACGTGCTTCTTTGAAAACCTTCTTCAAAAGTTGTCTTTGTTCATGATAGAGTTCGTAACAGTCTCTTGTCAAGGTTTCATAAGAATAAATCTGAAATTGTGGTACTTTGACTCTCATAAAATTTTTAAAACCTTCTTTCTCAACAAAACTAAACGACAACTCATCAACAATTATCATTTGGGATAAAGCTCTCCTACTTAATGCTTGATCAAATTTTCAAGTGCTAATCACCTCTTCTTTTGCTTCTGTTGAAGATGGTTGAAAACTTATTAGTGTTTGACTACCATCTACGGTACGAGAAAGTTTAGGATAGTTCTTTAAATGGTTATTCATTGACGAAGTACTATTTCCTTTTGTAGAGGCTACATAACTTCTTCCACAATATTTACATTTTGCTTTAGAAGCTCCACTTTCGTCAATGAACTTCTCAAAATGCTTCCAACAATCAACCCTAGGTTCCATGACTTTTCTTTTCTTTGAAGCTTCAGCTTTAACTTCATTTAGAGATAAAGTGTTAGGTATGCTTTGATTATGCTTTGATTGCTTTCATTTGAAGCTCCACCTTCACTCACTCTATTTTCATTTTCTACCATCTATGATATATGAAAATTGAAAAGTGAAAACAAATACTAAGAATAAACTAATGATTCCTATCAGCACACATAATGATTTATATTGTAGATGGCGTACTTATCAAAATAGTTGCCCTTTCTGTATTAAGAAGGTGATACTGCATTTCAAGAATTGATACTTTCTGAAGACAACTGACTCTATAAATAATAAATGTGGACGGCAAAATAAATGTCCACAAATTAGGTAGATAGTATTCCAAATTTCCAATGCAGACCAACAACACCACTCTCAATAAATATCCATACAACACTCATACATAGTGCTACTCAAAGACAGACCAACACTAAAAATGTCAATAAAACCATGAGAATTTTCTAGAACTAGACGTTGTATGGTGATTACAACAGTTAAGATAATTTTCTATTATGTTTAAGCAAAAGCATCCTATCGCTTGGAGAAGGAATGCCAGCAATCAACTGCATAACACTTTGAGGAAAAGCAGCAATAGAGAATTGTCCACTTGCTTAATTGATTCTTTTAAGAACACAAATAAGAGCAGAAGAAAAATCAAAACATAGAAAACTTAAAAGTTTTAACAGCATTTATAAATTATAACTTCAGAGTACTTATGACATGGTTCTTCACTCAAAATCAAATCTTTATAAAGAAACCAAACCAACATAGCAAAAAAAAATGAAATTACATAGTGGGTCATCAGATTCTTGAACAAGAAGAAAAAAGAAATAAGAAAAAACAACTAGAAAAGAATAAACAAGAATTAACCCATATTATACAAGTAAAACAAATGAATCAGAACACATACAACAGAGAGGGTTTGTTTTCGACTCAAAAAGAATTTGAAAAAAAATGTATAATAATTACCTACTCCAAACCCATTAACTTTAATTCTTGAATCTGTTCTTTCGCTGAGATGAAGGTTTCAGAGAGATTAAAAATTTTGCCCACACAAGTAACAGGACAAGAATATTCATATAATTCAATAGGATACAACTGACACACAACCACACCTACACAAGTAACTTCTAAATAATAAATAGAAAAATAGTAGAGTAAAGTCTACTTACTAGTTACTTCATTGTTCTTCACTTCTTATTCTTCAATCTTCAATCTTCACGCGGTTCTTCTTCTTCGAGCCGTAGAAAATTAGGGCTCTGTGACTCCGTGAGATTGTGTGTATGAATGAGATTTGAGAATGAGCGAATGAGTATGTGTATTATTACCATAATACTATTAGGCTATTAGCCATTAGCCCATTAGGCATTTAGATTTTATCATTTTTGTGGGTTGGGGAGTGGACCGGGTGGGCGGTCAGCAGTGGGTTTGGATATATTTGGGCCTGAAATTGGACATTGTACTACTAGCCTAATGGCCCTATTTTTTTTCTATTCGGTTATTTAGTTAACCAAATTTAATTATTTTTGAAAATCGAAAATCAAATCGAAAAACTGAAATTTTAAAATTTAAAAACCGAAACCGACCGAAGAAAGAGAAAAATCAAAATCAAAATTTAAAAAAATTTAGTTCGATCGATTTTTTCGGTTTGTACCGAATTGTGCCCAGCCCTAATTCTCACAGGATCTGTTTGGAAGATGTAATAGATTTAAGGTAAAGATTGGACCAAAAATTTGGACCATATGAGATAGTGGACCAGTAATCTTAGGCTCCAAAACAATATAGAGACATATTTTCTGATATAAATAAAAGAGAAAAGTACAAAGTACTCCATAAAAGTAAACTAATTACCCTGATTTGCCTCGTTTCATACTAATTATATTAATATCCATTTGTGGCAAAGTATTTACCCGAAATACACTTTCCTTTGCATGCCTCCTTTTTCTCTTTTTTGTCCTTCAATTTATTATTTTTATCCTTTCATTTATTGCTTTGTCCTTTTCTCATCTATTATTTTTATCCTTTTATCTTCTTTTATCCTTTGTTAGAGATATTATTTGATAACATTTTCATTATTTGTTTTCTTATTTTTATTTTATTTTATTTTATTTTATGTTTTATTTTTTCTACTTTTTCTCTTGATTCCTTTTACTTTTTTTGGTTAGCTTAACTTTTTTTGATTTTTTTCTCTTTCTATATTTTTATCTTTTTTAAAAATAAAAAATAAACTAACTATTCTATATTAATAAAAATAAAAAAGAAATTAACTATTCTATATTAATAAAAATAAAAAATAAATAACTAGACTATAATAAAAAGTAATTTTAAAAAATACTAAAGTCCACTAGTTTATTCATTAAAATATAAAGTGATGAAAAATTTATTTTTATATATTTTTTTTCCTTTTGCAAACTTATATCTAAAATTGACTCTATCTTTTGTAATTATTTTTACAAAAATTAACTTGTTGAAATTGACATAACATTAAAATAAAAATATTAAAATTAAAGGTAAATTCTATGATACCCTGAGTATATGATATATACCATGCGGGTATCATAGAGGACTCAGAAGTGTCTCGCTGATGGATCAAAGTAGACCGAAATGATACCACGCCAATATATAGATGTACTATGATGGTATCATGAAGGATTGAGAAGTGACTCATTGAAGGACGAAAGCATACCTCAATGATATCATGTCAGTATATAGATATATTATGATGGCATCATGGAAGAGTGAGGAATTTCACGAAGGACTGAAGCAAACCTCAATGATACCACGCCAGTAGTAAATATACTATGATGGCATCATTGAGGATTGAGGATCTTCTCACTAAATGACTGAATCAGACCTTAATGCTTCCATACTAGTATATAGATATACTATGATGGTATCATAGAGGACTGAAGATTGTCTCACTGAAGGACTGAGAAAGACCTCAATGATACCATGAAAGCATATAAATATATTCTGATGGTATCATTGAGGACTAAAATAGACCTCAATGATACTACAATATTGTATATGTATATTGTGATGGTATCATGGAGGCTAAAAAGTGTTTCATGTTCAACCGAGCAGACTTCAACCCGTAGCAGTATATAGATATAATGTGATGGTATCATAGAGGACTGAGGAGTGTTCCACTGAAGGATTGAAGCAAACCTCAATGATACCATGACAGTATATAGATATATTGTGATGGTACCATTGAAGATTGATCAGAAGTTTCTTACTGAAAGACCGAAGCAGACTTTATTAATATCATGTTAGTATAGATATACTATGATGGTATCATGGAGGACAGAGGAGTGTCTTGGTAAAGGACAAAAGAAGACCTCAATGATACCATGACAGTAATAGATATATTATGATGGTATCATTGAGGATTAAAACAGACTTGAATAATACCATAACACTATATAGGTATATTGTGATGGTATCATTAAGGACCGAGGAGTGTCTCGATGAAGGACTGAAGTAGAATTAAATGATACCATGACTATATATAGATATACTGTGATGGTATTATCGAAGACTAAAGCAGACCTAAATGATATCATAACAATATATAGACATACTATGATTGTATCACTAAGGACTGAGGATTTTCTCCCTAAAGGACTGAAGCTGACCTTAATAATTTCATGCTAGTATATAGATATACTATGATGGTATCATGGAGAACTGAAGAGTGTCTTATTAAATGACTAAAACAGTCTCCATGATATCATGCTAGTATATAAATATACTGTGATGGTATATGGAGTACTAAAGAGTGCTTCATTGAAATACTGAAGTAGTCCTCCATGATACCATGCCAGTATATAGATAAACTGTGATGGAAACAAAACCAGCTATGCCACCAACCCTGGTGGACTACCAGCGAAATACCGGCAGAAGCCACACCTCCCTCTGCTTTCCCCTTTCTTCTCCACAAACCCATTAACCCCAACTCCGGCTAGACCCTCCATTATTTTCGGTCTTGTTGGCCGGAGAACACCCACAACCCACCATACCCCAAATCCGGAAAACCCACTACTACTACACCTTTTCATCTCTTCCTCCAACCACCTCCTCATCGCAAAACCATCACAGCACCACCATACCCAATGCACACTTTACCTTCATCTCTCCTCTTCTCCCTCGTTTCCGTTCTTTTTTTCCGGCGTCGCCAGCGCAGCAACCCTCCGTTCTCTTTCTCCCTTTCTCCTCTCCATAAATCGCCTCCTCTCCACCCATTTTCTTCATCTTTACCGTCACCATAGTTTGCCGACCACCACGGGAAGCAGTCCTGATTTATGATGGTCGAACATATTTTGATTTTTAGATAGATCCTCGCAAATTTGTCTATAGTATTGTCTTGATATTTGAAATCTCTTGCTTCTCTTTTATTTTTTATTTTAAACTAGGTCTAAGTTAATCTTGCCTACTAGTAGCGGCCTTTTCTATAATTTTTTGGATTATTATTATTATTGTTATTTTTTTTAGTTGGTAAATTAGTTTCTCAATCTCTCCGGTTTTGATTAGATGTAGTCGACTATTAGGTTTTCTAGTTTTAGTATATGTAGATTTTCAGTGGTCTCTCCGTTCTCTATGCTCCCTGTTGAAAATCTAATATGTATCTTTTAGATTGCTCGATATTCTTTGTAGATTACTGTTATGCTGTAAATTTACCTATTTTTATATACTCACTACTATGGGTTGATTTAATTAAGTTATGGATTCTATAGTTAGTTGTGTTATTCGAAAATTAATTTTCTTCTTCAATAGCAAAGTTGTCTCGTATATAAAATATACCAAATACGACAATGTCGGATTTGTACGATTATTCGCTGATTTGTGGAAAATTTCTTTCTTCAATTTTTGACTAATTAATATGACTATGTTATTTTGGATTTGACCCGATTACCGTAATTATTTTCATAATTTTTAGATTTCTTGCTTAATCAATACAGTTGTGCTATACAATTATGGTAATGCTTTATTTACTCAGTTATTTATTTGTTTATTTATTTGTATATTGAGTGACAACTTGTTAATTGATTTTACCTTAAGTCAATTTAATATTTGATTTGATTCTTGTATTGATTCTATTAATTTCTTTCCCTCCTAACATGGTAGATTTTTCTACGATTTACTATTGTAGTGTAAATTATGGTATCTTTACCTAATTGATCGAATTATTCCTCTAGAAGAGATTGCGGTAATCCAACATTTAATTTCTGATTTATTTACTAACAGTCTTTTAAATAATTTGAAGTAAGATTCTCATTTCATATGTTTGACTAATTCTTTCCTTCTTTCAATACTTAAAATTTTGGTAAATGAACTTTTTTTCCTTGCTTTAATTTTAGTAAATCAATTAATTTATTTGTATATGGTAGATAATTATTGGGAATTGATTTTAATATTCTCTTTCTTTTTTGAACCTTTCTGACTTCTGCTATATAAGCAGCCTTCTCTTTTCTTTTGAGGGTATTCGAACATAGAAAGAAAAACCTAAAGCACTTTATTCTTAATACTGCTTTGCTCTTTGCTCTATTTTTTATAATTTTCTTAACCCGCCTTGACACAAGCACGGCTCGGAAACCGTGAGGTTCTCGTGATCTTGATGTGTAGAGGTTTGGGGTCTCAATTGTGGAAAAGTCTTTAGAATTTATTGATACTTGTTGTTTGGTACTTGCTGCTTCGCCAGAATTATTATAAGCTGGTCAGTATATTCTAATGCCCGATCTAACTTTCTGCTAATGTGTGTTTTGTGATATTTTATGTTTTTTACTTCGTCATATATTTGTCTGAAACTTTACCTGATAGGTGCATATTTGACTAAGTAATTAAAATTAGGCGTATTTTCTTGTATGCGTATAGTCGCAACATTATTTGTTTAACAGGTTCTTCTTGAATGGAGAAGAAGAGTTGTTGGGACAAGAGGGGCTGTAGATTAGTTTTTTTTTACTTATTTATTATTTTAATATATGGATGTATTTATTTATTTTCGCAGCATGTAATGATGTAATAAGCTCTGATAAATAGTGGAAGGAGTTTTATGGGGGCAAAGATTTTATCTTTCTTTACTGTTTTCTTAACTGTCAATTCCGCCTAGAAAATATGCTTTTAGGAATAATATACACATCATTCAATAGAAATCATGCTTGTAAGAATTTAATTTGATTAATAACAAATGAACATTAGAAATCATGCCTATAGGGTCTTAGATGATTTAATAAAGAATATTTTTATATTTAAACTTCAGTAATCTATGTAAGAATAACAAAAATTTGTTTGTTTTAGTTAGAAATTATGCCTATAGGAACCTAAATTATATGTATGTTACAAATTTATTTATGCTAAGGATCTGCTTGCTAATAACTGTTCATGAGTAACTCACTTTAGTTTCATAAGACTAGGCTCAATTATAAAATTGGTAAATTTACATCTGTAAATATCATGTCTATAGGATTAATGAAAGAATAACTGTTCATGTTATAAATTACTGATACAATTGATGCATGTTGATAACTGCATTTCTCAGCCAGTTTTAGACACTGTACTTTCAAGTGATAAATCTTACAGCAGTTTATTTTTTGCGGGTTTTCATCCGCTTGCATTTGAGCCAATGAGCTGTTAATTATTAATAATTGTCTAGTAATTATAACAAAAGGATAGATTCATAATAAAACATGGTTAAATTTAAAACACTACTTCAATATGACATATTTATTGAAACCATGCTTGTAGGAGTTCTTTTGCGTTAAGCTTTCTAGGCCCGATTAAATCACTGTTAAGATGCGCTACATAGAATGTCATGCAGGTTCATGTATTGGTATGTTTTGATATATATTGCATTTCTATGCTAAACTTATAAATATAATATTTGTGCATTAGAAGACATACTTGTAGGATTTATTCATGTATTTAGAAGTCAGACCTGTTATTAACTTATTTATATCATGCATCATGTCTACCTGTTATATTCTGTTACATCAAAAAATATGCTCACAAGAAAGCATTGATATTCTCTTTGCCTAAATAATAAAGTTATGATTGGAGCTGTTGAATAATGAGCTGATGTTGGAGTATAAACTATTTTGTAATGATTAAGTAGAAGCCATGCATGTAGGGTTTTGCTTTTGTCCATGTTTATTGGTTGCAATAAATGCATATGATTCTGTATATTAACCCTTAAGTGTTATGTTTATTCTGATCATATAGAAATCATATTGAGGCCACTTTGAACGCATATTTGCTATCTGTTTCAACTTGCTTGTTTGACGTTAATCACCTTAACAGCCTTAGATTTTAAACCCCAAAAATTTCAAAGTAGTTGTCCAACACCTCTTGGACATTAAGTTTGGGATGGGGTAGGCAAATGTTAGGGCATTAGTTTTTCCATCTAGGACGACTTAGGATTAATAACCAATTAATTAGGTTGGGTAGACGGGAAATGATAGTCTGTGTTTGCTGAATAATACGAGCAGTCTAAATGATTGCGAAGTATTATTTAAGTTACATGGGGTGATCCCATTAGGTTAAAACGACCGCCTTTAAATGCAGAACTACGTCTGGCCTGATTCCCTTTGGGATACGTAGGCGCATCTTCGAGGTTCGACCCTTTGCTTGCAAATTTTCTTTATTTGTTGATTATGTTTTCTTATATTTATTTCACCAACGCTTTCATTGTATGCCATAATAAATTTGTAGCTGTCATATTTTTGATTACTTGGTCACTATTGTATGAAATATTTTTAGCTATTAAGTGTACATTGTTATATTTTTAATAATAATAATCTCTAGAAGCATATATTGTATTGAGAATTTCTTTCTTCTCGCTTGTCTGTAAATTCTTTTATTTATCTTTTTATTTTTCAATATAGTTTAAATTTAAATAACGTAAGTTAAAATCCATCCTCGTTTTCTCGCTAATTAATTCCTCACATATTAATGAATCCAGCCAGGAACCATATTTGTGGACCTCGAAAGGTGCTTAACACTTTTCTTTTGAGATAATTTAAGCCCTTGCTGAATCTGGTGACATAGGCTAATTTAAGAAGACTCATAGCATAGAACGGCGTCCTAATTCACCTCAATTCGTTAGGTGGTGACTCTTCTCATTTAAATAATTTTTTAAGAGTTGTCATATGTTGAATCTCGCTTTTCACGAGAAAAATGGGGCGCGACAGCATGACGACTCTGCTGGGGATTTTAGGCTTTAACCACAACGTGTTCGTTTTATGTGGGGCTTTATTTGAGCTTTTTTTAGAAGAGAAAAAAAATTCTTTTTTTTTGTTTTATTAATTTGTTAACTGCCATGATTAAACCATTTCTGTTTATTTGTTTCTATAATAGTTTATTTCTTCCTTATATATTTTTAACATGAAGTTACTAACAGTTTTCTTTCTTTTGCTTTTCATTTCACCATTTATTATTTACTTACCGCTTGTAATATGTAATAAATATTTACTTGTTTAAATTGCTATGTGTTTTATTTTATTAACTATCATACCGTTCATACTTCTCCACTTGAAACTTCTCAAAATCATACACTGTACACGCGAGTTGTGCTTTGCACTTCTCCAAATTCCTTTCAAAACCTATTTTAGAGAGTTGGCATATACGTGGGGTGAATGGACAGTTTTACTACCATGTGATCACGTGTCTTCTCGTATAGAAACCTTTCAGTCCATGTCTACCATATTCTTATAAATTTAAGTCATATCATGCATGCATAAGCTAGGTGGTTTGACTCTTGGTGTCAATCTACATGTTAGTTAACCACCCATAAGTCAAAGGGTTACGTGACCCAATGACCATGCATTATTACGTGCTAAGTGATTAAGATGAGTTAAGTCCAAGCGTAATGTTGATAAAACAGAGTTGGAATTTTCTTTAATTTTGTTGCAGGATTTAAAATGGAGGGTCTGCCAAACTTTGCCAACACTTAAAATGGTTGTAGGAGTTCCGCATAAACTAAGGAAATGGTGGGAAAGTATTAAGATGGACCATGGAAGGAAAATCAGAAAGTGTCTAGGCTTTTTAACCTCGTTAATGTACGTAGCTCCGGACAAATATTTAATCAAAGACTTGCTCAACTTTTGGAATCCTGAAAAGGTGATTTTATGGTTCCATGAATTTGAAATGACGCCAATAATTGAGGAGATTAGCGGATTCACTGACCTGAAATGCACGAACGGAGGCATGATATTGCCTCGAAAACAATCTGGGAAGAAATTTTTGTAGCACTTGGGTTTGAGAAACAATCTCAAATTAGGATGTTTGGATTCAGGGTGGATCTCATTAGACTTTTTGTTTGAGAGATTTGGTCATAAGGATGGTCATCAGGTTTTTCACAAAGAGTTCTCTTGTACTGTAGAAAATTGGAACAGAAAACGTCCTTTGATATTTGCAATCTCTTTGTTAGGAACTTTGGTCTTTCCGAGGGAACATGGTAAGATTGACACTAGCATCAGCTCCGTGGTTAGAGTCGTGTTTCAAGGAATAGATAACACTGAGGTTACGTTAGTCCCTATGATCTTGGCAGAGATGATGCGAGCATTGTCTAAATGTGTTAGAGGAAAGAGGTTTTTCGAGGGTTGTAACCTATTGCTTCAACTGTAGGCCGTGGAATATTTCTATCAACGCCCCAACATGGTGGACATACTAGATGGCATAGACAATGCGATTGACACCCACTCTCGAAGGATGATGAGATTTGTTTCTCCCGTCGGCGCCGAAGACTGGTACATATTTATGAAGTCACTTAGAGGTCATCAAGTGCAATGGAGTTATTCGTGGTTATCTTTTCCTACTATTTTCATAAGAGGGAAGAAGTTGTATTACATTGAACTTATAGGCTTGAGGGGCATACAACCTTATGCCCCTATACAAGTCTTGCGTCAATTTGGACGAATTCAAGTGATACCTCTGCGGTCCCGCGTGGATATATCTGAATCTGATTTTGGAACAGACTATGAAATTTCAAAGGCCAAAGAATTGTTGCAAGAATGGAAAGGATTAATGACCATCGCCATATTTAAGGAGTAGGCCTTCTGCAAACCGGAGTACTATGCATGGCTTCTGGAAGATGTCGAGGATATCGTCTTTAGCATACAAGGACAGTCACACGAGTTTGAAGATGAGGAAGAGAAGAAATGGGCCTACAACCTGCTCAACAACCATTTCGAGGTCACACCAGCAATGCGAGTTCAGATTATACCAGGATGGGCATGAGATTTTATCTTAGTTTCTTCCCTTTGTTACCTCGTTACCCCTTAGTTTGTTTATTTTCATGATTAGATTCGATGTAGTAGCAGATTGACATTTTAATAAAGAGTCATTTTATTTTTCTTTTTTCCTAACTCCAACTCTGATAGTATAGAACATTAAGGCTTGGACTAATTCATCATGAGATCACATATATATCGTCTTAGACTTACTTATGGCACAGAAGAGGTTCCAAAATTAGGAAACGCATCAATGTGTTTATTTGTAGCATAATTTCTAACCTCTCCTACTAACTATGGCTTTGATTGTTGTCTTATTTTTCCCTTTCCCAAAAGTTGATCTGTGCAAATCTGGCCTATTACACAAGGTCAAAAAGGGCTCCTCCTTCTCCTCCTCCCATTCCTAGTCACAACAACAAAGGGAAGAACAAGATAGATGAACACAACAACACCACAGACAAGAGTGGTAACAGTACATCTAGGGATGAAAGAGAAAATTCTGAAGGGGTCTGCCCTCTAGGCTACAATGAGGTGATTATGAGGCTCGAGCAGAAAATCTTTGAGCTTCAAGAAGAGTTAGCACAAGTTCGCAGTTTAAACAACCAGGCAGCATCATTCGGGGTCCAAGCTGATGCCTCAACCTCAAAAGCACCGGTCAGCCTCCCTATGTCATCACAACCCGCAGCTCCACCACAAGATACCCCACCCCAATATTACCAAAACCCTCCATACACATCCAAACCCACCAGCTCCCATTACCTCCCATTACCCATCACCAGCCCAAGAAATGTCGTCCCCGGCCAACATAAATGCAACATATGCCCACACCCATGTCAACCCGATCTATGTGGAGACAGTAACTGTGACTCACCACCTGGAGGAATCTGAGCCTTCAGAGAAGGATCGGTTGATTCAAACTCTCGCAGAAGAGTTGAGAAAGATGAACAATAGATTGCAAAGTGTTGAAGGCACCAAGGAAATAATGGGTCTAGATTATGAAGACCTATGCATACACCCCGATGTCGAGCTATCGGAGGGGTACAAACTTCCCAAGTTTGAATTGTTTACTGGGACCGGTGATCAAGGGCCCACTTGAGATTGTATTGTGACAAGCTGGTAGGAGTGGGACAAAATTAGAAGATAAGGATGAAGTTATTCATGAGAAGTTTGATCGGTGATGCTCTTAGCTAGTATGTAGAGCAGAACCCGAAGAAGTGGTTTACCTGGCAGAGACGGCAGCAGCCTTTGTGGAGCGTTTTGGGTTCAATACAGAAAATGCACCTGACTTTCAACACATCCAAAACTAAAAGAGGAAGCCCATTGAAACTTTCAACGAATTTGCAACCCGTTGGAGGACTGAGGCCGCCAGAGTACGGCCCCCAATGGAGGAGGTACAGATGAAAGATATTTTCATGCGGACTCTAGATTTGCAAGTTTATGACAGGTTGATGTTAGTTAGCGAGAAAATCTTTGTGGAGATCATCCAATTGGGTGAGAAGATCGAAGACTATATCAAAGATGGTATCATTATCAACTTGAATGTGTTGCAAGCTGCTAATAAAGCTTTGCAATCCGGAGCTACTTTAGAAAAACCGCAAGAAGAAAGAAATTGGCACAGTTATGATGGCCCAAGGGCTGAAGAATTATGTTTACAGACCCCAAACTCCACCGCCGCACTACCAAATTCCAAGCCCACATTACCAAACTCCACCCTACCAAACTCCACCTCCACTATATCAAGATCCATCACCATACCAAACTCCCCATCTGATCCATTTCCAAACCCCTCCTTCACATTACCAAGTTCCCACTTATCCCATCTATAACACAACCTTCTTATCCACAACCTTCTTACCCACAACCCGCTTACCCACAACCTTCTTCCTCATCAAGCTAGAGGCCTAGGGCCCACTTTGAAAGGAGGTTGACAAAAACTTATACTCCGTTAATAGAACCGATCGATCAACTATATGTGAGGCTAAAAGAAGCTGGTTACATTGAGCCTATGCCTGCCCTCCTAATTGATACCCAAGCCAAATGGTACGACCATAACAAAGTATGAATGTACCATTCCGGCATGAGGGGGCATACTACAGAGTCTTGTAGATCATTGAAGGACAAAATACAAAAGCTAATTGGTACAAAAGTCATTCACCTCAAAGACCCGACGCCGAACGTGACAAGTAATCCTTTGCCAAATCACCAAGTGAATATGATTTCTTGTGATGAGGTTGAAGATTTATCAAATACCATTGGGTTAATTGAGCACAAGGCAGGTTCTTCTTTAAGCCTGTTTGTAACAGTGCAGAGACATCCTCCATTTGAAGTTGAGGTAGCTTCACCAAGACCTCCATTTACAGTAGTAGCAGTTGCTCCGACCTTTTACAAAACTGTACCTTGGAGTTACGAGGAGAATATTCCACGAGGAAATAAAGTGATGGAAGCGGATGCAGCAGAAGCAGTGACTCGGTCTGGACGGGTATACACTCCCAAAACTCTGGCTCAAGGAGCCGACAAAGGAAAACAACCGGTGGAGGTTGAAAATAATGGTATTTGGAAGAAGATGCATGCAAAGGAATACTCCGTGATAGAGCAGTTGAGCAAAAGCCTAGCCCAGATTTCCATTTTTTCCCTTTTGCAAAGCTCTGATAGACACCAAAAAGCTTTGATGAAGGTGTTAGGTGAAGCATATGTTCCCGCAAGTATATCTAGCAGCGAAATGGCCCACATGGTGGGACAAGTATTTGAAGCCCAGAAGATCTCATTCCATGAAGATGAATTGTGTCACGCCCCGCCTTGGGGGGTATGACTGGCACCTGGTGCCCTACTAGGACCTGAACTACTGGACTGCTAAGCCTAGGCACATCTGGTACCTGGCTGGCTCTGATTCACATTTCTGGAAACAAAGGGCTATATAACGGCTGTAAACACAGCCCCCGGCCTATTGGCCTATAGCCTCCTGTACCTGTACTAACAGCTGACCAGAAACATGTCAATTCAGGGGAACCTATACGGGCCGACAAGGCCACCATGCTGTCTAGTTATCTGTAACTCAAACATAACATACTGAAAAGCTACATGACCGGCAAGGCCACCACTACTGGCAAACTATGGCCCCACACGACCAAAGTAAAAGAAAGCAAGAATACTGACAACCAAACAACAGCACGGCCTCGCACGACCGGCTCATCTGACCACAGGGAATATATAGACTGCAAGCCTCTAGGAATAGCAATAGAAATGATCGGGACAGGGCCCCGACCTACCCATACTATATAACCACAGAAACTGAAGTACACCTCTGGAATTCAGTCTCCGGATGACAGGAGCTGAATACTCAACGCTGACAGGAATCACGTGGTGTCACCTGCTCGTCTATGAGTACCTGCAGGCAAGTAATGCAGTGCCCCACCGGGCGTCAGTACCGCTGGTACTGAGTATGTAAAGCAATAACTGAAAACAAAATCTGAAAGCAATAATGTAACTAATAAAACTGAAGTAGAAGGAATAACTTAACTGTCTGATAATGTAAACCTTACCTTCTCTCAATCTCTACTGGAAGGGATGAGAGTCATACCTGGAAACGTATCGTGCTACTGCTGATCTACTTGTATCTAACATAACATGGCATAACATGAAATAACATAACATAGCACACACAAACCTTACCCGGCCCCCATAAGCCGGGAGGTACAACCGGCACAGACTCTATACCCCTACCCTGGTCATCCCATCTCCTATAGTGGCTGTAAGCATCCTGCCGGTCCCAGGGTATGCACTTGGGCTCGCTGAGCCCCTGACTATAACTGCATCTAAGTCCGAAGGACTCCTGAATCTGCACCCGGGCGTATCCGCTCGACTGGGGTGTGTAAGGGCCGATCAAGGCACAAATATGGGGAAAACCTGGCATCCCATCTTCGTCCCCTGGCGGGACGGCATGCCACTCCGTAGAGTGACGTATCCACATCCTCTGGCGGACGAGTCGACACAGCTATTAACCCTGGGCGGTCATGGATGCTAGGTAATCCAACCCCAAACAACATAACGGTCTCAACTGGTAATACTGTCTGGGTATCTCACATGCTGAGGCTAATAGGGGTGAAGTATCATATATATTACATGTTGAGCTGATGATAGTAATCTGTACGTATTTAATACGTGCTGAGGCAGGTAAAGACGTATAAATATGAGTATAGCCTCCTGCCGGGCTGTACTGGGGCAAATGCTATATAAGACAATGTTTCTGCTGAAAACTCTGTTGTTTACTAAGTTTCTGTATACACTATATGCTGGACTAGTGATAGGAATAAGTACATACTTAATACATGCTGAGACTGGAAGTACTATATATGTATGTACGAATATAATCTTTCTGCTAAGCTACGCTGTATACTGACTTTCTATAGTAATATGATTTACTAATCCTGACATGCTTTCTGAACTTCATTTTAGTCTGCTATTCTATTTCTGAAGTGCTTTACGGGTATTGCATTACTATACGGGGTTTCAACTGAATACAACCATATCCTGACATGGCATATCACATTACATACTGAGTATACTGGGCAATCTCTAACACTTGCGTTAAAATCTGTATCATACTGATAGGTTTCATATACATTACAACCCAATGTTTCTCACATCGTACCAATATTCATAATAACGCAATACTCGACTTCTGAACATTCTACTGGTCCGTAATTTATTACACTATATTGATATTACTTAACTTGCCGAAGGAACTAACTTTACATACCTTATCCTTGAACTATTCGTCTGTCGGACGAAGCTCGGCCGGCACTTTAACTGTTTTATCCCAACTGCATTCATAAACATATCAATTAACACTAAATACAACTTTATTTCAAAAGGCAACGTCACTTTCGATATAGTTTATATCCTAAACTTAGGCTTATCGAAAGACGGCCAGAAACTCGCTATTTTTCAGAGGTCCAGAAGGGAGAAATATTCACTTCACAGCTAGGGACACATAGACACTAATTTAGAGCAATTCCACTTACCTTGGCTCGGTTGCTCGACGAATCGCCGGCCGTTTTTTGCGAAACTAAATCCGTAGGAATGCTCTCTGTCGCTAAATACCCCCGTATCTGGAGTTAATTTGAGTTTGGGCAGCGTTTAGCAGCGTAATTGAGCGATAATATATATTCCCTCTTCGTCCTCCTCTGTTTTGCTGCGTTCTCTGGAAATTTTATAAAGTTTTTATCATTTAAAACCGAAGTGAGGCTTTATATACTTGGGCCTGGACAAGGCCAACGTGTCACGGAGCCATCGCGGAGGCCTCTCCTCCGTGACACGCTGCCATCGCGGAGGGGCTCTGCCTCGGCTCCTTCCGCGATGGTTCGATGGGCTTCTCGTCCGATCTTTTCCCGGGCCTTTCTCCAACACGTATGGCCTTCAAATATGCTTAACCAACGTGGGAATAGGTCATTTGAGTGCCGGGAATTCTACGGGGTGTAACATTCTCCCCCCTTAAGAACATTCGTCCTCGAATGTATACTGTTATCTAGAGGACTGATTACTATTACTTTCTGGAAGAATTTCGGCAGAGTTTCCCCTGTAATATGGACTATCGCCAAACCTGAAATGCAGAAAAGTCCAACACAGGCACTGCACACAATATTCTAAGATCCACTGGATGACTAGATATCAATTTTCCTTTATCATTTACAGACATACAACCATAAGATACTGCATAAGTAATAATACGGACATACCTGTCGCCTGACTAGGCCTGAAATAGGGTGAGGATATCTGGTCCTTATATCTTCCTCCGTTTCTCAAGTCATCTCCTCTCGGTTCCTATTACGTCTCAATACCTTGATAGACGCAATATCTTTAGTCCTCAATCTGCGAATCTGTCTGTTTAAGATAGTTATTGGAGCCTCTTCATAGGCCAGCTTTTTGTAACCTGAATATTCTGGACTGGGACTGTTCTGAACGGGTCTCCTATGCATTTCCTCAGCATCGTTACATAGAAGACCGAATGAATGGATTCTAATTCTGGAGGCAAATTCGATTAATGGTAAATGCTCATTTTGGATATTACTGAAATCTAGCACACACGTTCGCAACATGTCTTCGAGCGTCTGAATTGTGCGCCCAGCCTGCTCATCTGTCTGAGGATAGAACGCTGCGCTTAAATTAATCTGCGCTCCCAAACTCTTCTGAAATGACTGCCAGAATCTAGCTGTGAAGTGTGCTCCTCTGTCTGAAATAATGGATACTGGTATTCCATGTAATCTGACTATCTTTTTGATATGCAACTCAGCATAATCTTCGGCCGAGAAAGTAGTTCTTACTGGCAAGAAATGAGCTGATTTTTGTCAAGCTGTCATTTATCACTCATATAGAGTCATGTCTGTGTTTAGTACGGGGTAATCTTGCTACAAAATTCATCTTCACTGCTTCTCATTTCCAAAGAGGTACAGCTATGTTCTAAATTAACCTGCCTGATTTCTGATATTCTGCCTTCAACTGTTGGCAATTAGGACACTGGGCTACCAATAGTTTTCTTTAATGTCATGGTACCTCTTTGTCATATCGGGATGAAGAGAATAGCAGGCGTAATGCGCCTCGCTCATAAACTGCTGACGATGCCCCAAAATCTCTGGAGCACAATGCGGCCTTTATATCGCCACATTTCATCCCCGGTTATCTGAAAATATGTCACCTCTCCGTACTGAACCTTGTGTTCAAGTTAAACCTGGCTAGGGTTTCTATACTGTCGTTCCTTTACTTCCACCACTAATGACAATACTGCGATATTCTGTATTATCGTTCTGTTATCTTTTATTTCTGCTATGTGAACGGCTAAACCAGCTAACTAGTGAAATTCTCGGGTCCATTTCTGCTGTTCAGGCGGCAAGTATGCCAACTCCCCATAGATCTACGGCTAAGGGCATCTACTACCGTATTAGCCCTTCCTGGGTGACACAAAATTCTTGCTTTTTCCGGCATAAGCTACTGCAGCTAACTAGGTGATACCCAAGTCGTGGGTAAGATAATTCTTCTCACGTTTTTTCAATTGCCTGAAAGCATAAACTGTTACTTTTACCATGCTGCACCAACCCTCTGTACTTTCTGGCGATACTAACACTGGGGCTGAGGTTAACCTGGCTGTTAACTCCTGGAAGTTCTGCTTACACTCCTCCGTCTACTAAACTTCGCTGCCTTCTGTGCCAACTTAGTCAGAGGTGCTGCTAAGGTGGAAAATCCTTCCACGGACCCTTTGCAGTACCCGGCTAACCGCAGGGACTGCGTACTTCGATCGGAGTGGTAGGTCCAGGCTAGATCTTCATTACTTCGATTTTTCTGTGTATCGATCTGTACACCAGCCTCGGCCACCATGTGACCAAAAAGGCTACTGGACTCAACCAAAATTCACATTTATGATTTGGCATATAACTGACGGTCATACTAGTTTATTATACCGGAGAATCTGACAAGTAATCTACCGGTATAGCTAGAGCTTTATCTGGACTTCTAACCGCATGCTAAGGCTGCTTGTTGCTAAGGTAACCTGAACGACTGTCTGCGCACTGTTCGCGATCTGCTGCTCGGTATATATTATACACCGACACGCAAGTGTACGTGGTCAAACAAGTAATATAGTGGCTAAGTAGCCAAGTATCGATCCAAGGAGGCTGCTCTAGATATGCAAAACTGCCTGGTTTACTATATCTCTATTCTATTTCTAACTATGTTAACAACAATCCAACCAAGATTTGGGTGAGTTTTGTTTCTAAACTAATTATCTACTAAAATTAATAACTACTATTTACGTTGAGTTTAGACAATGGATATGCACATGCCAAGGTTAAGAACGAGTAATGAACTTGATAATCATGATAATTTGGTCATCTTCTTCTTCATATTGCTAGCCAAGAACGTTTGCCTAGAAATTAAAACTTCCGTATTTAATTTCACTTTAGATTCATAAACCATTCGTCTACATTTCTGTGATCAAATGCAATTTATGACCTAACACTACAATTCCGGTTCCTAAATTGACTAATACGGCTTTCAAGTATATTTTTATCAAGAAAGCACATCAAAACCCAATTTTCCCAAATCAAGTTAAGAACAATACCCTATTAATTCACAACTTTCCAATTTCATGCTCTCTCGAGTGAAATTGGACTTTTTAGATATACATTAATGGTGGCCAATCAAGAATGTAATAAGCACAAGAATTAATAGAACAACATGCAAGAAGAAGAAGAAACCATATCAATTATTACCAACATTCATTACACAAGTTCAAAACCTCAGCAAGAAAGGAATTAGCCACTCATTCTTGGATTAATCATCCTAGAATGAGTGTGAATCATGCATACAATTGAAGGAAAGAAGAAGGGAAGAGAAGAAAACTCTTATCTTTTCTATTCTTCAACTGCCACAAAACCACGTTCCTGCTCCCACTTCTGAACTCAGGCAAAAAAAACTAAAACTAAAAAACTCACTTAAAAAAATAACCTAAGTGTGCTATTTATACTAGTGGGAAATGTTTCCCGGAATAACAAGCAACGTGTCACGGAGGCCAACGCGGAGCACTGCCTCCGTGACACGGCGTGGACGCGGACCCTCTCTGGAAATTGCATGGTCCGGATAATTAGCCTCAACGTGGCACGGAGGCCATCGCGGAGGCCTGTCTCCGTGCCACGGAGCTGACGCGCAGGCACACTGGAAATTGCCACTTTTATTTCTGCCCAGGCAGTGTGCTACCGCGATGGCAGCGTGGCACGGCACCATCGCGGAGCCACTGCAAAATATGCCATCCGAGGTCTTTTCCACGCTCGCATCCAAGTCCAACTCCGACATAGTTCCAACACGCATTTTAGCTCTTAAAAATCACATTATCCTGCAAAACAAATGCTAATCATGTTGGTTAGTATAAATTCGCATTTTATTACCAAATACATGATATTATATACACATTGCACAACAAACAAGGTAAAAATGATACGTTTGAGTATCACTTGGGCATATAAATCTGCCCAAGATCACTTACCCCACACTTAAATCCTTGTTCGTCCTCGAACAACACATACACAAATCATGCACATCACATCTCAACCTTTGTCACTATGGTGCAACCATTTACGTTACGGTCATACCGATTATTCAATTTTTCCAAATCATCAAGAAAACATGCTTGGTCGTACAAGACAATGACCTTAATACATCGAGGCTTCCTAGACTTTTAAGAATTGATTCTTGATATCGGCAAACTCATGCAACTCAACTAATCAAGAAATCCGACACGAAAATCAATCTTTCATCAAGCATGTACCCTCACGACTCGAGAGAAACTTCCCCTTTTATGCTCGTGCAGCACACAAACATGCAAGTAGGGGCATATAAAAATTAATTTCACTCTCTCTCCCAAAAGAATTCACATGCATCATGTCATGACCCATAGGCTTGCCCTTAGTGTATTACTCCACTAATATAAAGTAGTAGGATCAAATAGGACTTTTAATGGGTTGTAACTGGGCTATGGATCTAGTATATATATATTGGATTAGCCAATAATAGTCGCTAGCATCCTTAAGCGCCTTTTCAACTCATTCCCATCGACTCATGGACATTGTTCCTCTCTTTTCTATTTTTCTCCCATTCATGCTGGTTTACTTTCATACAACCCATTTCATCAGGCACACTTGACCCCAAACGGAAGGTTTTCATGTACCCTCAATTTCATTTAATTACAACTAGTGCCTCTTCAACATCATCTTTTCTTTCCTCACTTTGCTTTTCTTTTCTTTTCACTCTTTTCACTCTTTAACACTTTGGGAAACAATTTTCTGTTCTTTGCAAGCGCTTAAGAGCTTCTTATAGACTTTAAGGCTAATGAAAAGAAGGAATAAAGCTTAGTTCATACAATTCTGGACAAAAGAAAGAAATCGGCTAAAGGCTCAACGGGCTGACTAGGGTATACAACATATAAAAAGGTAAAATTTGACAAGAAAAAAAACGGAAACTAACGGTTAAAACAAAGAAATGCCTACATCCTTTCCGACATTACACCTCCTTCATTTCACTTTGTATACACGCCAGGCAAGTTCTAGACAATTCACAATGACATGGAATAGCAAAACCTCACTCACACTTCATGCACATGCTCGAATCAAGATGCATTCACAGACTCTTTAATTAGTCAATTACATGAATTCAAGATTAAGCCTCAATCATAATGAACCAAATTCTATAGCCTAGGTAACTCAACATATTTACACAATTACATGCTTTCAAACGAATCACTTTCACATTTCGAACATCAATTACACACGCAACAAAATTTTTGCAACCATAAGCAACTATAGTTTATTGATGCAATCCACCAAAGAAACTAAAAACAATACATCTACTCCTACCGACTACATTTCCCTTAAGACGGTCGTCATCCATCCATCATAGGGAATGTTCACTAACTATGACATCGGTTCAATGGGACTATTCTCGGTAAAAGAACCGAAAACAAACTCCGAGAAACCCAAAAATAAAACTTCAAAATTTTTGCAACACATCGATCATTTCGATGAAAAAAAAATATATATTTACAAAATATGTTGATAAGTGCAACATCTTTTCGCAAAAATTTTGAAAAATATCGATCTTATCGATAGAGAAAAAATATTTACAAAATTTACAAAATATTTACAAAGGCAACCATAACTTTTTAAAGACACACATCATTAGCCACAAACAAATATATACACATCATTCACAAATCAGTTCACAACAACAGGGAAAGCACAGACATACATAAACGTCAAGGAAGAATATACAGCAGATTTAGAGCCTATGACCCAGCACCTAACTACTCCCCACCCCACACTTAAATCGAACATTGTCCCCAGTGTTCACAAAAATACAAAGCACAAAATTGTGGGTGGTGAAACTCCTTGCTCAGTCGAAATATTCGACGTCCTCATCCGGTGCTGCGGCCTCGTCGCCCATATCTGAATCAGCTCCCTCGCCGTCATCGGACTCCACATCAGAGTCCTCACGACGTGTCTCCTCATCAGTAGGGACGTCATCGTCAGTTGGCTCCACAAAGGCTGGCCCCACCTTGCATAAAGCTCTGGCGTTCTCGCCAAAAGGGTAGTCCAGCTCCAGCTGCCATAATTCATCCTCGGTGGCTGGTCTCCCACCTATCCGTAGCTGCAGCATCTGCATACCGAACATACGGGCCATATACTGATCGTCACGAGCATGTCGCTCGCCCAGAGTCAGCACAGGTCCGTGTGTAGTGTCGGGGGCTTTGGTCTTTGTCACATCAAGGGCCCTCCGCTCCAACTGCGGAATGTAATCCAAGGCTTCTTCCTCAACGTCGAGGCCTCGGAGGAAGGTGGTGATGAGTCCGCCAAACCCGTATCTGTGGCCCTGGTGTAGTCTGGCTCTCTTCATGGAGGATATTATAACCGCCCCCACATTAATCTCAAGCCCTTTCATAAGGGCATACACCAGGCAGACACGATCCCGAGTCACGTCTGTCATATGTACTCCCGGGATCAAACACGAACATAATATTTTTAGCCAGATTCTGGCCTCCCTGTTCATCTGCGAATAAGGCAGAGTCTGGTGGTAACCCCTCTCTTTGTGTCTACTCCATCGGGCTGTGGATCGAGCCCCACACAACGTACGTCTGATGTCGGCGTACGGTGGGGTGATGTTGAGCTGCCGGAGAACGTGGGTGTCTGTGTCCCGCGCTCCAACGATGGCATTCAGCTGCTGGGGTTCCAGAGTGACAATCTGCCCTCTGATTTTAATAGTGTGGCTTCTGATGGCCGGGTTCCAGTTGGCATAAAATTCCCGGACCAAGTGAAGGTTGCACTCCTTGGGCTCCTGAAAAATAAAGCTGAGCCCAGCTGCCTCAATCCTCTGTACGATGCGAGGGAACTCCTGTGCGAGTGGTTCCCTTGCAATATGTTCCTCCGGGAAGTACTTATTCTCCTTATGCTTTGCGTACCATTTCTTCCCTTCATCGGTGACCCATCGTGTCCCGTATCGGCGGTGTTGACCGCGTGGAACAGCAGGTGCAGCTGGGACAGCAGTGCCCAGTCTCATTCTCTTTCTGTCGGTGCCTGAGGTTGAAGCACCCTTGCCTTTATCTTTTCGGCTGGCCATTGTACCTGTCAATTTACACAGACAAGCACAACGTTAAGCTAAAAACTTGTTAGTTTTGGCTAAGGTCGGGTTAAACAAAATTTACCCCACACTTAGTCTTTAACAATATTTACAACATGTTAGCAAGGATAGATCTATTTACACCCCAAGCACAATCACTATAAACATATTGCTTAGTGCGTTCACAAAAATTCGACAGCATAACGGCTAGCGAACTACTCAGACTTCATACAGCTAACCCAATCCTACTATCGACAGCTATTCACCCATAGCACTTAGCAACAATAACAACAACAAAATAGAAACAACAATACAAACATTTTATATACACTAATCTAAGCAATTCAACCAATTCACATATTACGCAATGTCCCACAAAAAAAAATCGAGAATTAGTCGTCTTTCACCAATTATACAATATTTACCACGACTTATCTCAAATAATAAACACACCCCGGCATCAATTTCGTCAAACTATCAAGTTACCCAAGTTAAAATTCAACAACCCCAAGCCCTAGAACTCAATTCGACAATCAACAATGAATTATTCAATCAATTGATAAGTTCACCCGTCAACTACAACAATCCGAACACAATCAATCGCAAAATAATTCACGTCATGTTTAATTTCTACCTAGGGTGATACATCTCACCTCACATGCTCAAAATCGACAAAAATCACCAAAAATTTGAGATAGACGATGAAAACATACCTTGGAATTGAAGAATCGATAAAGACTTGACGTTTTCCTTGCCTCTTAACGTGGCACGGTGTTTGGGGGTAGGGGAATGGGTGTTTGGTCGCGGAGGGAAGAGGGAATGGGGAAAATAGGGGCGAAATCGGGGGTTTTTATTAAGAAAACACGCGGGTCACCCGGAAACCCAGTGTGACCCGGCACTGGGATAAGGGCAACGTGTCACGGAGGGTAACGCGGAGGCCCTCCTCCGTGACACGGAGCCAACGCGTTGGCTTACTGGAATTTTAAAAAATTCCAGATTTGCCTTCAACGTGTCACGGAGGCCAACGCGGAGCATTGCCTCCGTGACACGGCGCCAACGCGCCAGTGCTCTGTTTCACTATCAAATTTTATTTTTCATACCTCGCCTCGTTTTCTCGATTCCACGTATTTTTCCTCCGGTATACCTGAAAATCACCTCACTAAACAAAAATTGGTTAAATGACTAGATTCCCTACTAAAAGAATAAAAATTACTAATTAAAATGCACATCTAAACCTAGTCAAGAAAAAGAAAAGAAAATAAAATAAAAGAAAAACTTTACACTAAGGAAAAAGAAAGAAAAATATTTTTCACGAGTTGCCTCCCGTGCAGCGCCTGGTTTAACGTCGCGGCTCGACGTACCAAGTTTCACCACTTTTCCCTCCACCTTGAGGATATGAATCTCACCCCTAATTTCTTTTCTAATTTCCTCTTATGCTCTAGGGGTGGTGGTGAAAAATTGTAAGGACCGAGCAGTAGATGTTTTCTTTTGAACCTATTGGCCCTTATGTAAGCGAAGTCATTTTGTCTCTCTGAGTTAGCAAATTTCAGAATATATGGGGCTTGGTCCTCCTCTAGACATTTCTCTATAAACTTGGAAGACTCTATTTCTATGTTGTCAACCAGACTTAATGTCGAAAAATGCGTAGAGTGTGGTCCAATACACCTCAACTCTGAAATTGCTTTGTGCTTGACTTCCTTACTTGTGTACACCTTTTCAACATCGACATCTATTTCTCCATTAAGGTCAAATGGGAGATATTCTTTTTCTTCTTCCATGAATGGAATTTCTATAGGTATGAGCCGATCACGGAGACACTCAAGAGATTCTAATTGTTGGGCTTCATCCAAAAATTCACCCTTGTATTCCTCTTGTAGTTCCTCTTGAATATCGGCTAAAACTGTTACCTGCAAATTATCACAAGCTTCAGCCTCAGCACACATCTCTGTGAGTTTGATGCTCATCCTGCTTACAACCTCTGCATTCTCCTTTTTCTGAATTATCAATTCTGCCACCGACTCCTTCATTGCTTCTGATTGCTCCAGGAGTTGTTTCATCATGTCCTCTATTTGAACTTGGCGTCCCAAGTCCTCATTTTCAACATGCCTATATTCAGCAAAAACAACAAAAGGATCATAGTAGGGGCTTGGGGGAGGGGAATATGCCTTTGGACAATCACCCCAATGGCCATATTTACACCCACATATATTGCACGTGTTACAGTTTTGCCACAAGTGGGGTCCTCCGCAATTCATGCAAGATTCGCCGAAATATGCGTATCCACCATTTATATTCCAAGATGTCATGTCAATGAGGGTATCCGAAAGAGAGAAAAATTAAAATAAACAAAGAATTAAAAACAAATACTAAGATCAAGTTGTCAACACTTAAGAAACTAAAACAAAGATACAGTAAATTTACACTTAACACAATTTCACAAATCGCATAGCCTCCCCGGCAACGGCGCCAAAAACTTGTTCGCGGTCTGCTGCTCGGTATATATTATACACCGACACGCAAGTGTACATGGTCAAACAAGTAATAAAGTGGCTAAGTAGCCAAGTATCGATCCAAGGAGGCTGCTCTAGATATGCAAAACTGCCTAGTTTACAATATCTCTATTCTATTTCTAACTATGTTAACAACAATCCAACCAAGATTTGGGTGAGTTTTGTTTCTAAACTAATTATCTACTAAAATTAATAACTACTATTTACGTTGAGTTTAGACAATGGATATGCACATGCCAAGGTTAAGAACGAGTAATGAACTTGATAATCATGATAATTTGGTCATCTTCTTCTTCATATTGCTAGCCAAGAACGTTTGCCTAGAAATTAAAACTTCCGTATTTAATTTCACTTTAGATTCATAAACCATTCGTCTACATTTCTGTGATCAAATGCAATTTATGACCTAACACTACAATTTCGGTTCCTAAATTGACTAATACGGCTTTCAAGTATATTTCTATCAAGAAAGCACTCAAAACCCAATTTTCCCAAATCAAGTTAAGAACAATACCCTATTAATTCACAACTTTCCAATTTCATGCTCTCTCGAGTGAAATTGGACTTTTTAGATATACATTAATGGTGGCCAATCAAGAATGTAATAAGCACAAGAATTAATAGAACAACATGCAAGAAGAAGAACAAACCATATCAATTATTACCAACATTCATTACACAAGTTCAAAACCTCAGCAAGAAAGGAATTAGCCACTCATTCTTGGATTAATCATCCTAGAATGAGTGTGAATCATGCATACAATTGAAGGAAAGAAGAAGGGAAGAGAAGAAAACTCTTATCTTTTCTATTCTTCAACTGCCACAAAACCACGTTCCTGCTCCCACTTCTGAACTCAGGCAAAAAAACTAAAACTAAAGAACTCACTTAAAAAAATAACCTAAGTGTGCTATTTATACTAGTGGGAAATTTTTCCCGGAATAACAAGCAACGTGTCACGGAGGCCAACGCGGAGCACTGCCTCCATGACACGGCGTGGACGCGGACCCTCTCTGGAAATTGCATGGTCCGGATAATTAGCCTCAACGTGGCACGGAGGCCATCGCGGAGGCCTGTCTCCGTGCCACGGAGCTGACGCGCAGGCACACTGGAAATTGCCACTTTTATTTCTACCCAGGCAGTGTGCTACCGCGATGGCAGCGTGGCACGGCACCATCGCGGAGCCACTGCAAAATATGCCATCCGAGGTCTTTTCCACGCTCGCATCCAAGTCCAACTCCGACATAGTTCCAACACGCATTTTAGCTCTTAAAAATCACATTATCCTGCAAAACAAATGCTAATCATGTTGGTTAGTATAAATTCGCACTTTATTACCAAATACATGATATTATATACACATTGCACAACAAACAAGGTAAAAATGATACGTTTGAGTATCACTTGGGCATATAAATCTGCCCAAGATCACGCACCTTGTGCCTTTATCTGATCAGAGGGTCCTAATACTGACCATGATCTCTAATGATCTGGCTACATAACCTTAAATGACTGAATAGTTGGGTTGAATGACCCGAACGTGGCAGTAGTCTAATCAATACTCTAACTGTTCTACTTGAATGCTTATAATCGTGCATAACCGCAGACTTGTGGGCATCTAATTGCTCTGTTATTTTACTTAAGTCACTGTAAGGCTGGACTTATTCAACTTACTCCGAGGCGATCAATCTCTGGATCATCACGGGGAGTCTACTGATCCCCTGGTCTTAATAAACACTATACTAGCAGGGTACTATCAATTTCTTATGCCTTGTGTGTATCCACTTGGATTTATACTGCTATTCTGGGGAATTCTCGGTCTTATGAGCTATTCTGTAAATACTGGCCCTCTGCTAGGGCTCTGTATCTAAATACCTTATGAAAACCAGCTGAAATACTAGTCTATCGCTGACTGCTGATGTGGACCCTTCCTTGGGGTACCCACGGGTATTCTGACTGGGACGACCGGCTGACTTATGAGGTGTTCTACATAACAACTGCTAGGTTGGCTAAGGCCGACTGTCGCCCACGAGGCTGGGAAAATGACGTATGACCACTTAGCATGCTAGAACAATTCTGGTATTGCTAATCTCTGAAATTTGCCTATTCGGTCTCTAATCCTGGTTCCGGCAAATGCACTACTGTTACCGATCTTCAGAGATGCCTCCCTGCTGATGCAGGCGCCGGCTGGTCGGTAGACCGTCTAACTGCGCCCTTATCATCTGGCCATCTGTCTTAGGCCAATAACTCTGGTAAGCTCCTAGAGCCTAGATCTGACAACAACACATAAATCTGTTAATCTAATAACTGAGAACTGAGATAGTTTCTATGACTTCATACGTAACTCATACTTAATCCGCCCTTTCTCTTCTTCTTTTCTTTCTTTCTTCTCCCTCTTTCTTCTCTCTTTTTTTTTGTCCCGCAATGCAATTTGTATAGGCTTTCTATTACTAATCCGCATTTGTGATTGTAGCCCTTATAGGCAGCCACTCACAACCTATCTATTATCTGTATATCTATATATCGCTGGCTACGTACAATACGTACTGATTCCTGCGGTAATTCATAACCTCTGACATGTTCTGCTGAGTCTCACATCGTACATGATACATTTCTTCTACGGCCTAATAATATCTCCTGCCCTGACTTATCATTTCATTGCATTGTCACCCCATTCTGAAGGTAACAATATAAACATTCTAGTTATTGTCTGCTATTCGAAATTCCGCCACTGCTACGATGTGGGGTCGACGTTCGAGTCTTGTAGCCTTACTAGGCATATATTGAGAGCCCATGACTGTCTGTTGGGCCTTATCTCCAGGCTACACTGAATTAGAATTACCGTATCGGTAACTTCTTAACTTTTCCATGGCGGACATACTGCGGTATTCTGAACCGCAATCTTACTGTCAACGCGAAGCTTAATCCTTAATACTATACTTTATCAATCCGGGGTAGTTCTAATTTCCCCATAAGATCTGACATTCCTGCTTCTCCCTCTCACCTTGCTTAGACTGAACTCTGGGGTTCAAGGTACCTGCCTTTCATTGCTAATGAGATTACTGATCAAGCCTCGGCCTATACTTCTTCTGGCGTATATGGCGGACTTGGCCCTTTTTTTTTTCTCAAACTTGACTATTATTAGACATTCATCACTAGCAGGTCTGTTACCCCTACTTCGGGTAAGCTAACAGTCTTACTTTCTTTACTGGCTTGTTATCATAAGGGTCTGCACAACTTATGTAATCATGAGGGCTCTTTATACTTTCTAATACTTACTAGGATCAATCAGCCCATCTTTACTTACCGCTGGATTCGGCAACCCCATCTCAAGTCTTATGCCCCTTTACTATACTGGCATCAATACTAAGAGGTGGGAATAGCCTTTTTTTTATTGCAACAAATAAAAGCACTTAACTGTACCATATCCAAAAAGATATATTTGGAATTCCTGCATTTTTCTCTCTTTCTTATACTTACCTGATGGTCTGACCTTATCTGTAATCATAATTAGATCTTATGTAACTAATAAGCAAATCAACTCATATGTACATTATACCTCTGACTTCCTATTCCGACGTTGTCATCGTATACTAGGAATAATGCCAATAAAGGTATCACGCTGGGAGGTCTCTGATACCCCCTCCTGCCGCTATAGTTATCCTGTAACTGACTGAGGTTCTCTTCTGTTGCTATTTCTGATCTTCTGCCTGTGATAGGGTAATGCTGATCTGCCTTTGTATCTGTAATCAAAGAATACGGTAAGTTCTCAGGGACTCAACCCTATACTGTACCGCTCTAAAGCACGACTGGCTGAGAAAGAAGGGTAACCATCATATCATGCCTCGCAGCCTCCTGTCTATAGTATGTGGTGCACAACACATCCATAGACAAGACCCTACTTAGCACGGCTTGCAGACTCCCTGGGATACGACCTGCTCTGATACCAAGTTTGTCACGCCCCGCCTTGGGGGGTATGACTGGCACCTGGTGCCCTACTAGGACCTGAACTACTGGACTGCTAAGCCTAGGCACATCTGGTACCTGGCTGGCTCTGATTCACATTTCTGGAAACAAAGGGCTATATAACGGCTGTAAACACAGCCCCCGGCCTATTGGCCTATAGCCTCCTGTACCTATACTAACAGCTGACCAGAAACATGTCAATTCAGGGGAACCTATGCGGGCCGACAAGGCCACCATGCTGTCTAGTTATCTGTAACTCAAACATTCTGAAAAGCTACGTGACCGGCAAGGCCACCACTACTGGCAAACTATGGCCCCACACGGCCAAAGTAAAAGAAAGCAAGAATACTGACAACCAAACAACTGCACGACCTTGCACGACCGGCTCATCTGACCACAGGGAATATATAGACTGCAAGCCTCTAGGAATAGCAATAGAAATGATCGGGACAGGGCCCCGACCTACCCATACTATATAACCACAGAAACTGAAGTCCACCTCTGGAATTCAGTCTCCGGATGACAGGAGCTGAATACTCAACGCTGACAGGAATCACGTGGTGTCACCTGCTCGTCTATGAGTACCTGCAGGCAAGTAATGCAGCACCCCACCGGGCATCAGTACCACTGGTACTGAGTATGTAAAGCAATAACTGAAAACAAAATCTGAAAGCAATAATGTAACTAATAAAACTGAAGTAGAAGGAATAACTTAACTGTCTGATAATGTAAACCTTACCTTCTCTCAATCTCTACTGGAAGGGATGAGAGTCATACCTGGAAACGTATCGTGCTACTTCTGATCTACTTGTATCTAACATAACATGGCATAACATTAAATAACATAACATAGCACATACAAACCTTACCCGGCCCCCATAAGCCGGGAGGTACAACCAGCACAGAATCTATACCCCTACCCTGGTCATCCCATCTCCTATAGTGGCTGTAAGCATCCTGTCGGTCCCAGGGTATGCACTTGGGCTCGCTGAGCCCCTGACTATAACTGCATCTGAGTCCGAAGGACTCCTGAATCTGCACCCGGGCGTATCCGCTCGACTGGGGTGTGTAAGGGCCGATCAAGGCACAAATATGGGGAAAAACTGGCATCCCATCTTCATCCCCTGGCGGGACGGCATGCCACTCCGTAGAGTGACGTATCCTCATCCTCTGGCGGACGAGTCGACACAGCTATTAACCCTGGGCGGTCATGGATGCTAGGTAATCCAACCCCAAACAACACAACGGTCTCAACTGGTAATACTGTCTGGGTATCTCACATGCTGAGGCTAATAGGGGTGAAGTATCATATATATTACATGCTGAGCTGATGATAGTAATCTGTACGTATTTAATACGTGCTGAGGCAGGTAAAGACATATAAATATGATTATAGCCTCCTGCCGGGCTGTACTGGAGCAAATGCTATATAAGACAATGTTTCTGCTGAAAACTCTGTTGTTTACTAAGTTTCTGTATACACTATATGCTGGACTAGTAATAGGAATAAGTACATACTTAATACATGCTGAGGCTGGAAGTACTATATATGTATGTACGAATATAATCTTTCTGCTAAGCTACGCTGTATACTGACTTTCTATAGTAATATGATTTACTAATCCTGACATGCTTTCTGAACTTCATTTTAGTCTACTATTCTATTTCTGAAGTGCTTTACGGGTATTGCATTACTATACAGGGTTTTAACTGAATACAACCATATCCTGACATGGCATATCACATTACATACTGAGTATACTGGGCAATCTCTAACACTTGCGTTAAAATCTGTATCATACTGATAGGTTTCATATACATTACAACCCAATGTTTCTCACATCATACCAATATTCATAATAACGCAATACTCGACTTCTGAACATTCTACTGGTCCGTAATTTATTACACTATACTGATATTACTTAACTTGCCGAAGGAACTAACTTTACATACCTTATCCTTGAACTATTCGTCTGTCGGACGAAGCTCGGCCAGCACTTTAACTATTTTCTCCCAACTGCATTCATAAACATATCAATTAACACTAAATACAACTTTATTTCAAAAGGCAACGTCACTTTCGATATAGTTTATATCCTAAACTTAGGCTTATCGAAAGACGGCCAGAAACTCGCTATTTTTCAGAGGTCCAGAAGGGAGAAATATTCACTTCACAGCTAGGGACACATAGACACTAATTTAGAGCAATTCCACTTACCTTGGCTCGGTGGCTCGATGAATCGCCGGCCGTTTTTCGCGAAACTGAATCCGTAGGAATGCTCTCTGTCGCTAAATACCCCCGTATCTGGAGTTAATTTGAGTTTGGGCAGCGTTTAGCAGCGTAATCGAGCGATAATATATATTCCCTCTTCGTCCTCCTCTATTTTGCTGCGTTCTCTGGAAATTTTATAAAGTTTTTATCATTTAAAACCGAAGTGAGGCTTTATATACTTGGGCCTGGACAAGGCCAACGTGTCACGGAGCCATCGCAGAGGCCTCTCCTCCGTGACATGCTGCCATCGCGGAGGGGCTCTGCCTCGGCTCCTTCCGCGATGGTTCGATGGGCTTCTCGTCCGATCTTTTCCCGGGCCTTTCTCCAACACGTATGGCCTTCAAATATGCTTAACCAACGTGGGAATAGGTCATCTGAGTGCCGGGAATTCTATGGGGTGTAACAAATTGCCTGTGGAAGGTGTGGCTCGTAACAAAGTGCTTTATATCACGGTGCAACACACAGACAAATTCAACACAGACCCGAGTTCCGATTTAAACATTTGTCCCCTGAATACTTTGACTCGGCTAGAAGTTGATCATGCCCGAATCAAGTTATGAAAGATGAACATCAAAGCTTTTGATGGTTCATAAAGCGACACCATGGGAGAAATTGATCTGGATTTACTTGTTGGCCCTGCCACATTCACCATCACATTCCAAGTCATGGACATCCCAGCTTCGTACAATCTACTATTGGGATGTCCATGGATACATGTCGCAGGGACAGTTCCTTCAACTCTACACTAATGCTTGAAGTTTGAGTGGGATCACCAAGAGGTCGTGGTCTACGGGGATGAAAGTCGTCCTATCTATGCCGCTCCCGTTATCCCAGTTATTGAAGGTAGAGGAGGTTTGGATGGGGAGAGTTTCCACACTTTAGAGCTTGTTGGTGTCATCGAACAAGGAAGATGGTGGAGTGACAAAATTCTAAGTATGTTGTTGTGGTTAGGTTTTGAGCCAATCAGGGGCCTTGGAGATAGATTACAAGGGATGGCGGAACCTCTGCATGTGGCGACACAAAAGACTACTTTTGGATTGGGGTATCAACCACTGTCGAGGAGCTAAATAATTGGAATTATCCTTTAGGGAGCAGAAGTTTCTTGTTGCCAAAACCACTGCCTTCGCTCCAGCAAACTTTCATGTCTGATGGTTTTATTGATATCAAGCGGGCCGAAGAAGATGTTGTGCTGCTCAGTTTGAGGAATATGTTCTTGGAGGAGCCGAGTGAGAGCCGTTTCCATGCCATTATTAACGAGGAAGAAGGAGGAGCCCCACCGCAGGAAGTTGGAGCTCAAAGAGGAGTCGCTAGCTGGACATCCACTCCATCCAGAGTGCGCTGGGCATCTGGGTAGATTAAAAGGATTAGTTTTTTATTTTTTTAAATAAAATATTTACTTTTCAAAGTCGTTTTATTCCCTTGAATACTATGTCAAAATTTTGAGCAAAGCTTTTCAATTAATAAAATTGTTTTCCTTTCATATATTTTATTTTGTTTTTATTTATATTTTCAGCATTTCTAATATTGAACGCGTTGAATCTAAGGCCATGGCTTGTAATGAAACTACACGACATAACATAGGCAACTCAGTAGAAGCCGAAGAAGATGAGGTATCGGCTAAAATTGTCAGGGAAGTAGAAGAGTTTGAGGACAAGCCCAAAGAAAATCTGGCAGAAACCGATGTGGTAACCCTGGAAGATGTAGAAACGCCTAAAGAGACCCAAGTCAGCACTCATTTGCCAAAAGATCAGATTGGGAGTACATAGAGTTTTTGAAAGAATATAAGGACGTCTTTGCTTGGTCCTACACTGATATGACTGGACTCAGCCATTTCATAGTAGCATATAGGTTGCCTATTGATCCAGGATATCCTCCCGTCAAGAAAAAGTCAAGGAAGTACAAGCCTGACATGAGTCTGATAATCAATGAGGAAGTGGCTAAGTAGATTGACTCTGGAATCCTTAAAGTAGTGGAGTATCCTACTTGGTTGGCCAATATCGTGCTAGTGCCGAAGAAGGACGGAAAGGTTAGAGTTTGTGTGGATTATAAGGACCTCAACAAGGCCAGCCCTAATGATGATTTTCCGCTGCCAAACATCCACATCCTCATTGATAACTGCCCCAAGCATGAGATGCAGTCGTTCATGGATTGTTTTGCTGGCTATCATCGATTGGGATGCATGATAAGGATGTTGAGAAAACTGCCTTCCTTTCACCATGGGGCGTATATTTCTATAAGGTAATATTGTTCGGGTTGAAAAATGCTGGAGCCACCTACATGAAGGCCATGACCACTATCTTCTACGACATGATCCATAAGGAGATTGAGGTTTATGTGGATGATGTCATTATCAAGTCAAAGAAAAGTTTAGATCATTTGGCTGACCTAAGAAAGTTCTTCAACAGGTTGAGGAAATATAATCTGAAGCTGAATATGGCAAAGTGTGCATTTGGTGTTCCGACAGGAAAATTATTGGGATTTATCGTCAGTCGTTGAGGTATCGAGCTAGATCCAACTAAGATTAAAGTCATCCAAGATATATCTCCACCGAAGAGAAAGAAGGAAGTCATGAGCTTTTTGGGATGACTCAACTACATTATCCGTTTCATTGCCGAGTCAACGGTTATTTGTGAGACCATTTTTAAGTTGCTGAAAAAAGATGCTGCTACAGAGTGGACTCCTAAATGTCAACAAGCTTTCGATAGAATCAAGGATTATCTATCAAATCCTCCAGTTTTAGTCACCAGAATAGGGAAGACCTTTTTTTTTGTATCTATCCGTACTAAAAAACATCTTTGGTTGTGTTTTGGGGCAACATCATGAGACAGGGAGGAAGGAGCAAGCAATATAGTATTTGAGCAAGAAGTTCATACCATATGAAGCTCGATATACATTTCTTGAGATGACGTATTATGCTTTGACTTGGGTTGCTCAGAAATTGAGGCACTATTTGTCCACTTACACAACATACCTGATCTCCAGAATGGATCCACTGAAGTATATCTTCCAAAAGCCCATGCCTACAAGGAAGCTGGCTAAATGGCAGATATTGTTGAGTGAGTTTGACATTATCTTTGTCACACAGAAAGTGATAAAAGGGCAGGCCCTTGCAGATCATCTGGCGGAAAACCCTGTAGACAATGAGTATGACCACTGAAGACATACTTTCCCAACGAGGAGGTAGCATTCATAGGAAAAGATATTGTCGAAGAGTATGATGGGTGGAGATTGTTCTTCAATGGAGCAGCCAATTTCAAAGGAGTGGGTATTGGAGTCGTGTTAGTATCAGAGACTGGACAGCATTACCCTGTATCAGCTAAGCTTCAATTTCCTTGTACTAACACATGGCCGAGTATGAAGGTTGCATCTTAGGTATTCGACTGGCGGTTGACATGAACGTGCAGTCGTTATTGGTAATTGGAGACTCAGATTTTTTGATGCATCAAGTGAGGGGAGAATGGGCCATGAAGAACATAAAGATCTTGCCCTATCTGCAATGTGTGCAAGAACTGTGTAAGAGATTTGTCAAGATTGAGTTCCGTTGTGTTCCACGAACATAATGAATTTGCAGACGCATTGGCTACATTATCCTCGATGATCTAGCATCCCAATAAAAATTACATTGATCCCATTCCCATTCATATCCACAAGCAACCTGCTTATTGTTTTCATGTGGAGGAAAAGTCAGACGGTGAGCCATGGTATGCTAACATCAAAGGGTATCTGAAGAATGAAAGTTATCCTGAGCATGCTACAAGTGTCCAAAAATACACGGTTAGGAGGTTGGCCAATCATTTTTTCCTAAAAGGATAAATCCTCTATAGGAGGATCCCAAATTTGGGATTGCTAAGATGTGTGGATGTTAAGGAGGCAACAATCTGATTGAGGAGATCCATGCTGGAACTTGTGGGCCTCACATGAACAGTTTCGTGTTGGTGAAGAATATTTTGAGAGTTGGTTACTTCTGGTTGAGGATGGAAACAGATTGTATCAAGTACGTGCAAAGATGCAATCGGTGCCAAACCCACACAGATGTGATTCGAGCCCCTCCCAACGAGCTTCATGTCATAAGCTCTCCTTGGCCATTCATAGCTTGGGTAATGGATGTCATCGGCCCCATTAAACTGGCAACATCTAATGGACATAGATTCATCTTGGTTGCAATTGACTATTTCACCAAATGGGTTGAAGCTACTTCTCACAAGTCTGTCACAAAGAAGGTGGTGATAGATTTTGTTTGCAACCATCTTATTTGCTGATTTGGGGTACCCGAGTCTATTATTACTGATAATGGTGCTAATCTGAATAGTGACTTGATGAGGAAACGTGTGGAGATTTCAAATCAAGCACCACAATTTTATTGCGTATAGGCCACTGATGAATAGAGCCGTGGAGGCTGTGAATAAGAACATCAAAAGGATTTTGCACAAGATGATCGCTAATTATAGTAAATGGCATGAAAAGCCACCTTTTGCTTAGTTGGGATATCATATCACTCTTCGGACGTCTACCGGAGCTACACCTTATATGCTGGTGTACGGTAATGAAGCGGTGATACCAGCTGAGGTTGAAATTCCTTCCTTGAGGATCATTCAAGAAGCAAAATTGAGCAATGCAGAATGGGTGCGAAGAAGATTTGAGCAATTAGCACTCATTGATGGAAGAAGGATAAATGCAATCTGTCATGGTCAACTCTATCAAAATAGGATGACTAAGGCCTTTAACAAGAAAGTTTGACCAAGTGTTTTCACGCCTGGGCGGTTGGTTTTGAAGCAGATTTTTCCACACCAAGATGAGACTAAAGGCAAGTTCTCGCCTAACTAGCAAGGTCCTTACATGGTCCACCGAGTGCTGGCGGGAGGAGCACTTATCTTAGCAGAGATGGATGACAAAATTTGGCCCAAGCCTATCAATTCAGATGTCATTAAGAGATTTTACATTTAAAATTGGAGTTTACTTTATGCTCTACCTTGTAAGCTGAACTACATTGGACCTGATTCCCGCTTAAGAGGGATACGTAGGCGTCCCTTTGGAACTCGGTTTATATCTTAATAAAAATCTTCTTCTCCCTTTTGGTTGAAAGGATCTCGACGTTTCTACCAAGTTTTCTATGTTGATATGGTTAATGAGTTGTAAACTGGGGCAAAATTTTTGAGGGGACCTCAAAAATTCATGTCACTTGCAAAGGGAGTCTACATTATGTTCTACACTAGGGCAGAAATTTTGAGAAAGATCTCAAAATTTCATCAATACTAAGTCAAGACAAGGATTGATCATTACAAAAGAACGTTGTATGGTTTTAAAATATGTCATGGCCCATGATTCAACTCAATTTTTTTCTACATACTTTAGACTTACTTTTACTTTTACTTTTACTAAATTATTTTAAAAGTACGCTTTTTTTATTTAAACTTTGTGCCCGAGCGTATACTTGGACGGAGTTCAACAACAAGTGTCTAGCGGATAGAAGAAGGCTACAAGACAGACGTACAGATCAACCTCCCCTTTTACAAACTAATAATTTTTCTTTGAGTGCAGAAATAATGAAATACAAAAGGCAGTAATGGAGGAATCCTGTCGCAAAAGCGACACAGAGCTAAGTCATTCTACCCTTTGTGCCCCTATATATACCTTTCTATTCCTTCATCAAGAGCCCTATGATTTACATGTTACGCCCATAATTTTGATCCTCATTTGCATTTCGATTTACATTTTAGCCCTTCGTTGCAGTTTTGAGCCGTATTTGCATTCTTGCCCGCTGTTGCATTCTTGCCCGCTATGCATTTGAGCCCGTATTTGCATTTTAAGCCTTTATATGCATTTTTGAGCCCATGATATACATGATATATGCATTTGAGCCTGCATTTTTCAGCCCGTATTTGCATATTTGAGCCCGTGATATACATGATATATATATTTGAGCCCGTTTTTGCATTTTCAATATACATCGGAGCCCGTATTTGCATATTGAGCTCGTGATATACATTATGAGTCCTTTATATACATTTTGAGCCTCGGTACGTTTAAATTTGCAATCTCATTTTAAGCCCGCTATTGCATTTTTGAGCCCGTGGTATATATTTTTAGCCCATGATATACATTTGAGCCCGTACTTACATTTGAGCCCATACTTGCATGCATGTTGAGCCGTTATCTACATTTTGAGCCCATTACTTTCATTTTGAGGTTGCACTTGCATTTCAATACACATTTGAGCCCGTTCTTGCATTTGAGCCCGTTTTTTGCATTTGAGCCTGTTTCATGCATTTGAGCATGTTATTTGCATCTCTAGCCCGTTTTATGCATTTGAGTCCGTTATTGCATTCTGAGCCCTATGATTTATCTGCACTTTGCCAGAATAAACCAGAGCTATCAATTAAGTTATTTAGGCCCTCGAATAATTTATTTTCTTTAAATTGTCATTTTTCTACTCATCCAAAGGCGTCATGGTCTAAAGACATTGTTTCATGGCCTTCAGACATCATGTCATGGCCGGAGGATTTACTTTCCGCTTATCACGCTCCTAAGGCGTCATAGTCTAAAGGAATCATCTTTCATGGCCTACGAACATCATGTCATGGCCTGAAGATTTGCTTTACGTTTATCATGCTCCTAAGGCGTTATAGTCTAAAGGTGTCATCTTTCATGTCCTACAGACATCATTTCATGGCCTAGGGAATTTATTTTTTCGTATCATGGCCAAGACATCATAGCTTAGAGACGTCATCCTTATTGTCTCGAAGCGATCTCTCATCGTCTAAAGAGAATTTGCATCATGTTTAATTTTGTATCGATTTATTTTACGATGTATTTGATGCATATGTTTTAATTATTTTGCTTGCATGAATGCTAAGGTAGAATGAGCTATGAATGATAGCGCCTTTCCTACTACTTTTTGCTTGACTTATCCCATATTTCGAGTCATATTCCCACCTATTCATTTTGCAATCTATTCTAAATTTTGTAAATTCGTGCTACCTCCATCTTCATTCGAGCCTTGTATTACCAATTTCGTTTAGGTATTCCGTTCATCCCTAAATATAGAACTACACATGGCCTAATTCTCGTGAAATCCAAGATTTGTAGGCGGCTTGAAACTGAAGTCTCAGCCACAACATCTTCACAACTCTTATTTCCTTTCGTCCAGCCCCATCGAGATCATTCCTCGGTCGGACAAAATTGGCTTCTAGATCAACGTTCTTTGCTCACCAATTCATCCTTCATTTCCGAGCAAAGAAGGGGCAATTGTTGACAGCCAATTTTGACCTCCCTACGCCCTGCATACGCTGCTTATATAGGTACATTAAAAAAATATATCATTTTTTTATATAATTATTTAATTCGTATTCTCAATATTTCAATAATTAATAATTATAACTCTCAAATCTTGAAGAGTTGTTTCAAATTTATAATTTTTAAATGTTTATTCACATTCAATTTCAATTTATTAATTTTATGATGTTATGTCGTATATTTCGTGTTAACGTACCTTTAATAAGACAAACTTTATTTTAAGGAATATATATAACTTTACTTAGATTTTTATTTTTTACCTTAGTTAATTTTATAATTATTTACATGATAATATTTTCATAATTTATTTAAACTTTATAAACTATTTACGTAATAATATTTGCATGATTTTATACAATTTTTTTAAAAATTATTTATATTGATAATAATATTTATATAATTTTTTCTTAATTTAAACTATTATGTTACCTATTTACTAAATCATTTACAAGAATAATATTTTATTAATTTAATAGCAACTAGATTCAATTTCAGCTAATTTATTTAAAATCTAGCCACTTTCTGCCTAAATTTTGTCAATTTTAGCCATTTTTAATCAAATCTGGCCACATCTTTAAATCCAATTCTATTTCAAGTAAACCAATCCAATAGCCCTATCCGCGACCCACGCTCATGTCGCGCACCACCTTGAGAGGAATGACTGACACCTGGTGCCCTACTAGGATCTGAACTGGCCTGACTGAGCTTATGCACCTCTGGTGCATGCTTAATCTTTAAATCAAGAAAACGACGGGCTATATCTCAGTTGTAAACACGGCCCCCGGCGGACAAGGCCTTATAGCCACCTGTAAAAGAAAATAGCTAACCAGAAACAGATAATAACAGGGAATCCTATGCGGGCCGACAAGACCACCATGATGTCTAGTTATGACTGTAAAGTAAATCCAGCACTAAACTAAGTTATGGCTGACAAGGCCACTAACTAACAGCTAAACACGGCTCCACATAGCCAAAAAATAAAATAAAGCATACACGGGCCCCACACGGCCAACAAGACTAACCACGAGAAATCTGAAACAATCTGTATGCCTCTAGGAGTGATATAATGGTCGGGACAAGGCCCCTACCAACCCGTAAACTGTACAAACAAAAGGAGTAGACCTTCTAGCTATTAGCTGCGGAGGAATGGAGCTGACTGCTCTACTAACTCTAGATGAAAGCTAAGAAGATCCTGGTTGACGTCTGTCGGCACCTGCCGTCAAGTAATGCAGCGCCCCAAGAAGGGCGTTAGTACAATATGTACCGAATATGTAAGGCAGTAACTGTAAATAAGTGAATGAACTAAAAGAAAACTAGAAGTAACTAAAAGAAAGGAATAGAGTTACTACGTGAAAAGCTGAACTTCCTGCTATCTAATCTATCAGTAACTAATGCAAACAAGAACTTTACCTAGCCCCCATAAGTCGGAAGGTACAACCAGCACAAAATAACCCACCCAGGGCCCCCAAAAGCCCTAGAGAGAACAATTCAACCTATATACCCCCACAAGGTCACACTAACTCGACTAATAACTATAGTCGTCCTACCAATCCCCTGGTTTGCAATTGAGCCCACTCAGCCCCTGAATTGTAGCTGTGTCTGAGTCTAGTGGACTTCTAATATCTGTGCCCTGGGCACCAAGATCGACGGGGGTTGGTGCCGATACGGCATATAATAGTCCAGCCATGGAATGGACTATATGAGGACCTGGGACCCCATCATCGTCCCTCGCGGATGGCATACCGCTACTTGGAGCGACGTCATCTCGCCCCTGGTAGGCGTAAACACAACTAGTAACCCTGGGGTTGGTTATGGAGGGCTATACAAGGAAAAGTCAATCCCAAACTACACATAGAATAATGGTCTCAGCTAACAACAATAGCTAATCATAATAGATATACTGCTGGCTCTCTTACTGGGATTCAAACTGAGTTATAATACTAAGGAAACTAACTTGTTGAACGAATTTTCCTTAACATATCTGGATCGCCGATTCTTGGTTAACTGGCGAGTTTCAGTCTGTATTCAATAACTCTTTCAAACTGTAACCGTATTACTGGGAGAATGAGACTAGTTCCAGTACTAAATTTGGCAAAAATGATAACTTTTAATACTAATATTAACTATACTTCAGCTTAATGAAATACAGCCGAAAATGTATAATTTCCCAAGAGTTCAGAAGGGAGAAATGCTTACCTAAAGCCTGTAATCGTATAGAAACCAGTTTGGAGCAATTCCGACAACCTTTGCTCGACGGGGCTATGATTTGCTGGGCGAATTTCAAGAAAATAACTCCGCAGTAATGCTCCCTGTAGACTTAGGATTTAGTATCTGAAGTTAATTTGAATTTGGACAGCGTTTGGTAGCGTAAACGGAGGAAAATTATATAAAAATGGCGTGCCTCTCTTTCTGGACTAAGATATATGTATATATGAAATGAAAACAATGAACACATGAACTTATATATAATATTTGGGCGGTGGACAGGGGGTCCGTGGCACGGCCCCCAACGCGCCAAAAGTCGGGCGTGTCACAGAGCCCAACGCGCTAGGGAAAGGTCCGTAACACATTGCTCCTTTGGGCAGCTTGTCCGTCCTTTTCCCTCACTCCCCCGAATCCGCGCTCGTTCGACCTTTCCCCGGGCCCTTTCTCATACGCGTCTTACTCTAAAACTCTTGAATAACGTACGAATATGCCGACTAAATGTTAGGAACTTATGGGGTGTAACATCCTCCCCCCTTAGGAACATTTATCCTCGAATGTCGACTACAGCCTACGGTAGTTTAACTCTTTCAATTATTGTTCTGGAAAAATTTCGGCAGAGTCTCCCCGGTAATAGGACTATCTGAAAATCCTGAAACACAGAAAAGTCGAATACAGACATTTCACATAACACTATAACAACTCTTTCATAGTAAGATGATAGACAACTGAGCATTACATGTAACATAAATTATAAAACAATAACTGAACCAACAACCTTACCTTAACTGTATAATCTAAATTAAGCCTGGAACAAATGAGGATATATGGATGTCATGTCGTCCTCGGCTTTCCAGGTCATCTCTTCTCTATTCTTGTTTCTCCAAAGTACCTTAACAGAGGTGACATTTTTAGTTCTCAACCTGCGAACTCTGTCGATCTAATATGGCCACTGGAACCTCTTCATAAGCTAACTCCTCAGTAACCTGGACGTCCTCAACGGGTACAACTCGGGACGGATCTCCTATACATTTCCGTAGCATCGATACATGAAAGGCCAGGTGAACACATTCCAATTCTGAAGGCAAATCTAGCTCATATGCCACCTAACCTATTCTACAGAGGATTCGATACGGGCCAATAAACCTAGGGCTAAGCTTGCCCTTTTTACCGAACCTCATCACGCCTTTCATTGGTGAAACTTTTAGAAATACCCAGTCGTCAACATTGAATTTCAAATTTCTAGCACATCAGAGTAAGATTTCTGGCGACTCTGAGCTATCAGCAAGCGTTCTCTAATGAGCTTTACTTTCTCTTCTGATTGGCGGATCATGTCTAGTCCAACTAGTTCTGATTCTCCTACCTCGAACCAACCAACTGGGGACCTACATTTTCGCCCATATAAAGCCTTATATGGTGCCATCTGAATTGCCGAATGGTAACTATTATTGTAAGCAAATTCAATAAGGTGTAAATGTTCATCCCAGCTGCTCCCGAAGTCTAGAACGCGTGCCCGTAACATATCCTTGAGCTTCTGGATTGTACGTTCTGCCTGTCTATCTGTCTGAGGATGAAATGTCGTACACAGATTAACCTGTGTTCCCAAGCCCCTCTGGAAAGAATGCCAGAACCTAGCTGTAAATTGTGCTCCTATGTAAGAAATGATAGATACTGGGACACCATGCACGAACTACTTCCCTAATATATAATTTAGCATAGTCCTCGGCTGAGAAGGTGGTCCTGATTGGCAGAAAATGAGCTGACTTCGTCAATCTGTCAACAATCACCCAGATGGAATCAAATCTACACCTGGTACGGGGTAATATTGTCACAAAATTCATATTGATTGTCTCCCATTTCCACATAAGCACTGCTATTTCCTGTGTCAATCCGTTGGATTTTTGATGTTCCGCCTTTACCTGCTAGCAATTCGGGCATTGTGCTACAAATTCTACTACACCCTCATTTCCGGCCACCAGTAAATCTCTTTTATGTCATGATACATCTTTGTGAACCTGGGTGCAGAGAATAACGGGAATAATGTACCTCTACCATGATCTGCTGGCGAAGTCTTGCCACATCTGGAACGCAGAGACGACCCCTACATCTCAAAAACCCATCCTCAGTTACCTCGAAGGCTGGTACTTCTCCCTACTGTACAATATCTCTGAGCTGTGCTAAATGAGGATCTTCATACTGCCGCTCTTTTACTTCTACAACTAGGGATGATACTGTAATATTTTGAATCACTGCCCTGTTGTCTCCCAAATCTACTATTCGGGCGGCTAGGCCAGCTAACTGATGCAATTCTCGGGCCAACTCCCGCTGTTCTGGTTTCAAATATGCTAAGCTCCCCATAGATCTACGGCTGAGAGCATGTGCTACAATGTTGATCTTTCCTAGATGATACCAAATGTTCACGTCGTAGTCTTTCAGCAATTCTAACCAGCGATGCTGCTGTAGATTCAACTCTTTCTGAGTGAAAATGTACTGGAGGCTCTTATGATCAGTAAAAATGTCCACGTGCACCCCAAACAGGTAATGTCTCTAGATTTTTAAGGCGTGGACTACTGTAGCTAACTCCAGGTCATGAGTGGGATAGTTCTTTTCATGTTTTCTCATCTTCCTCGAAGCATAAGCAATCACCTTATCATGCTGCATCACGACACATCCTAACCCAACACCTGAAGCATCACAATACACAACATAACCTTTTGATCCTTCTGGCAACGCTAGTACTGGTGCTGATGTCAATCTATTTTTTAGTTCTTGGAAACTCCGTTCACATGCCTCGGTCCAGTGAAATTTAGCTGTTTTCTGAGTTAACCCGGCCAAAGGAGCAGATAAGGTAGAAAACCCTTTTACAAACCTTCTGTAATACCTGGCTAACCCTAGGAAACTACGTTCCTCAGTCGGAGTTGTAGGTCTAGGCCATGTCTTTACTGCCTCAATATTTTGGGAATCTACCTGAATACCAGCCTCTGACACAACATGACCCAAAAAGGCTACATAATTCAGCCAAAATTCATATTTAGAAAATTTTGCATATAACTGGTGATCTCTAAGAATTTGGAGCAGTGTTCGCAAATGATCTCGATGTTCTGCTTCTGAACGAGCACCAAAATATCATCAATGAATACTATCACAAACAAATCCAGATACAGCCTGAAGATGTTGTTCATCAAATCCATGAACACTGTAAGAGCATTCGTCAACATGAAGGACATGACTAAGAATTCAAAATGGCCATACCTGGTCCTGAAAGTGGTTTTTGGAATATCCCTCTCTCGAACCCTAACCTAATGGTACCTAGACCTTAAATAGATTTTTGAGAAATACTTCACACCCTGTAACTGATCAAACAAGTCATCTATTCTGGGAAGCGGGTACTTGTTCTTAATAGTGACTTAATTTTGTTGTCGGTAGTCTATACACATGCGGAGGGAGCCATCCTTCTTCCTTACAAACAGAACTAGCACACCCCAGGTGAAGTACTCGGCCTGATAAAGCCCTTATCTAACAGATCTTTTAGCTTCTCCTTCAATTCTCTGAGCTTGGCAGGAGCCATTCGGTCCGGAGTGATGGATATAGGCTGAGTACCTGATAATAAGTCGATCACAAAATCGATCTACCTTTCTAGGGGAATACTAGGAAGTTCATCTGGGAATACGTCTGGAAATTTATTGACTACTGAAAGGACTGAAGAGTCGGGGACTCTTCTTGAACATCCTAAACCCTGACACTATGATAGATGCAACCCTTTGTTATCAACTTTCTCGCCCGAAGATAGGATATAAACCTACCTTTTGGCTTGGATGCATTGCCTTTCCACTCCCGTACTACCTCCCCTACAAAGTGAAACTGAACAGTCTTGGTCCAACATTCTACATTGGCATAACATGGTGCTAGCCAATCCATACCCATAATTGCATCAAAGTCGATCATTTCTAATTCCACCAAATCTTCTAAAGTTTGGCGACCAACAACCTCTACTGTGCAACCCTGGTAGATCCTTTTAACTATAACAGATTCACCGACGGGTGTAGATACTGAAAAAGGTCGTTGAAGCAATTCCGGTGTGATGCCAAATTTCCGGGCTACTAGTGGCGTCACATAAGACAAAGTGGAATTTGGGTCTATTAAAACATAAACAGGATGAGAGAAAATGTCCAACATACTTGTCACCACATTCGGAGACTCCTGTCGCCCTAGTAAAGCATAAGTACGATCTAGACCGGTGCCTGAGATAGATGCCCCTGACCTGCCTCGATCTCTGCCGGCTGGAGTTGAGGGCCTAAGCCCTATTGTAAATGCTGGGGCACGTGACCCTACTGAAGATCAGTCATGTCGGTCCCGATCACTCTAACCCCTAGTTGGAAAATCTCTCATCAGGTGACCCTCTTGTCCACATGTGTAACACTCCGCTGAACCATACCTACATGCCTAGAATGACGTCGACTACAGATAGGGAAAAGTGGCACTGTGAATCTACTCTGCTTTGACCCTCTCTGCTGCTGCGAACCCGATGGCCGTGAGCTCTCGTCGGGCCCTGACTGCCCCCGACGGCCTAGTCTACCACCCTGTTTCTATTATGGAGGTAGGGGTTTGGGTTGTCTGCCTGATAATCATGGCCTGGGTCCGTCCTGAAACTCCGCCTAAGTGTCACTCAGTCTAGCCTTGCGGCGCTGCTCCTGATTTGCCCTCTCTATCTCCCGCTGCCGCTGCCTGAACCCCTCAATGTTCTGGGAAAATGCCTGAACACGGGCAATGTCCATGTCTTCTCGCAGAGTAGCCACAATACAAGTCTCTACGTACTCTAGAAGCAGCCCCATAATAAATCGGTACACCTTAGCTAGCATGGTATCTACAAAAGCTGATGCATATCGAGCTAAAGAGTCAAACCTCATAGCATATTCTCGGACACTCATCGAACCCTGCTCCAGATGCAGAAACTGATCTACCCGGGCCTGTCGAATTTCTCATGGAAAATAGTGTTCCAGGAAGGCCTCTGAAAAAATAGACCAAGTCGGAGGGGAACATCTCTACCTCGGGACCTCTCCGAACTTCCATACCATAATACCACTATGTCCCGCAATTGAAATACCACCAACTCAACCGACTGCGCAGGTGTGGCATCCATTACCCTGAAAATCTACTACAGCTGGTCCAAAAAGTCCTGAGGGTCCTCATCTTGGTCCGTCCCTGTGAACTGCGTGGGACTCAGTGCAAGAAACTCTCGGACCCTCGAACTACCTGGTCCTCCTGAAGATTCGGCAACCATGGGTGCCACTAGCTGACACTGCACAACCATCATCTGAGCTAACATAACAACAGCACTCCTGGCCTCCTGGTCTGATGGTGTCGGTATAGAAACTGTTGGAGGTGGTGATGACACATCTGTCTCTCTAGGCGGCTCCTGACGGGGCGGAGACTGTTGGGGAGACCGAGGTGGAGTCTCCCTATCGCCTTCAGATTGGGATGACTCTGACTGGGGCACCCTGCTAATGCCCTCTCCTGCTGTAACGTCCAACTTTCTGCCAGTCGTGGGCTGTTGCCTGTCCGACATTTATCTGTAGACAAGCAGAATATGGTAAGCTTAAGGACTCAACCCTATACTATGCATCTCTATAGCACGACTGAAAGAGAAAGAAGAGTAACTACCCTATCATGCCTCGTAGCCTCCTACCTATAGAATGTGGTGCACAACACGTCCATAGATAAGACTCTACTTAGCACGACTTGCAGACTCCCTGGGATACGACCTGCTCTAATACCAAGTTTGTCAAGCACCACCTTGGGAGGCATGACTGGCACTTGGTGCCCTACTAGGATCTGAACTGGCCTAACTGAGCTTATGCACCTCTAGTGCATGCTTAATCTTTAAATCAAGAAAACGATAGGCTAAATCTCGGTTGTAAACACAGCCATCGGCCGATAAGGCCTTATAGCCACCTATAAAAGAAAACAGCTAACCAGAAATAGATAATAACGGGGAATCCTATGCGGGCCGACAAAACCACCATGATGTCTAGTTATAACTGTAAAGTAAATCCAGCACTAAACTAAGCTATGGCCGACAAGGCCGCTAACTAATAACTAAACAAGGCCCCACACGGCCAACAAATAAAATAAAGCATACACGGGCCCCACATGACCAACAAAACTAACCACAGGAAATATGAAACAATCTACAAGCCTCTAGAAGTGATATAATGGTCAGGACAGGGCCCCGACTTACCCGTAAACTGTACAAACAAAAGGAGTAGACCTTTTAGCTATTAGCTCTGGAGGAATGGAGCTGACTACTCTGTTAACTCTGGCTGAAAGCTAAGAAGATCCTGGTCCACGTCTATCGGCACCTGCAGGAAAGTAATGCAGCGCTCCAAGAAGGGCTTCAGTACAATATGTACCGAATATGTAAGGCTGTAACTGTAAATAAGTGAATGAACTAAAAGAAAATTGGAAGTAACTGAAAGAAAGGAATAGATTTACTACCAGAATAGCTAAACTTCCTACTGTCTAATCTATTAGTAACTAATGCAAACAATAACCTTACCTGGCCCCCATAAGCCGGAAGGTACAACCAGTACAGAATAACCCACCTGGGGCCCCCATAAGCCCTAGCGAGTACAATTCAACCTATATACCCTTACAAGGTCACACTGAGTCAACTAATAACTATAGTCGTCCTACCAGTCTCATGGGTCTGCAACTGAGCCCACTCGGCCCTTGAAATGTAGTTGTGCCTGAGTCCAATGAACTCTTGATATCTGTACCCCGGGCACCAAGCTCGATGGGGGTGTGGTCCCGATACAGCATATAATAGTCCAGCCATGGAATGGACTGTATGAGGACCTGAGACCCCATCTTCGTCCCTCGAAGACGGCATACTACTCCTTGGAGCGATATCATCTCGCCCCTGGTGGGCGTCGACACAGCTAGTAACCCTGGGGTTGGTTATGGATGGCTATACAGGACAAAGTCAATCCTAAACTACACATAAAATACTGGTCTCAGCTAACAACAACAGCTAATCATAATAGATATACTGCTGGCTCTCTTAATGGGATTCAAACTGAGTTATAATACTAAGGAAGCTAACTTGCTGAACGAATTTGCCTTAACATACCTGGATCACCGATTCATGGTTAACTGGCGAGTTTAAGTCCGTATTCAATAATTCTTTCCAACTATAATCGTATTACTGGGAGAATGAGACTAGTTTCAGTACTAAATTCGGCAAAAATGATAACTTTTAATACTAATATTAACTATACTTTAGTTTAATGAAATACGACTGAAGACGTATAATTTCCTGAGAGTTCAGAAGGTATAAAATTCTTACCTGAAGCCTGTGATTGTATAGAAATTAATTTGGAGCAACTCCGACAACCTTTGCTCGGCAGGGCTACAATTTTTTGAGAGAATTTCAAGAAAATAACTCCGTAGTAATGCTCCCTGTAGACTTAAGATTTAGTATCTGAAGTTAATTTAAATTTGGACAGCATTTGGAAGCATAAACGAAGGAAAATTATATGAAAACGGCATGCCTCTCTTTCTGGATGAAGATATATGTATATATGAAATGAAAACAATGAACACATGAACTTATATATAATATTTGGGCAGTGGACAGGGGGGTCGGTGCCCATCAAAAGTCGGGCGTGTCACAGAGCGCAACAAGCAGGGAAGGGTCCATGATACGTTGCCCCTTTGGGCAGCTTGTCTAGCCTTTTCCCTCGCTCCCCCGAATCCGCGCTCATTCGACCTTTCCCCAGGCCCTTTCTCGTATGCGTCGTACTCTAAAACTCTTAACTAACGTACGAATACGCTGACTAAATGTTAAGAACTTATGGGGCATAATAGCTCTGACCCGTAATTCGATCCATCAACCTAGAATTAATCTCAGTCCTTCATCTTGTTTAATCCTACAGTCGAAAATAACCATACCTATTTTCCTTATTCAATACTCCCCCCTAGAAACCCTAAAATCATTTCTCACTTTTTCTCTACCTTTACCTCGCGCTGCCTCCTCTCTCTTTCCCCTCTCACTATCCGCCGAAAATAAAACCGGCCATTCCACTAACCCCGGTGGACTAACAGTGAAATACTGACAGCAGTTGCACCTCCCTCTGCTTTCCCTTTTCTTCTCCACAAACCCATTAACCCCAACTCCGGCTAGACCCTCCATTATCTCCGACGATTGTTGGTCGGAGAACACCCATAACCCACCATACCCCAAAACTAGAAAACCCGCTATTACTACACCTTTTCATCCCTTCCGCCGGCCACCTCCTCATCCCAAAATCATCACAACACCACCAGACCCAGCGCACACTTTACCTTCCTCTCTCCTCTTCTCCCTCATTCCTATTCTTTTTTTCTGGCATCGCCAGTGCAGCAATCCTCCGTTCTCTCTCTCCCTTCTTCTCCTCTCCACAAATCGCCTCCTCTCCACCCATTTACTTCATCTTTCCTGTCACCATAGTTCACCGACCACCAGGGGCAGCAGTCCCGACTTATGATGATTGAACATATTTTGATTTTTAGACAGATCCTCGCAGATTTGTCTATAGTATTGTCTTGGTATTTGAAATCTCTTGCTTCTCTTTCATTTTTTGTTTCAAACTAGGTCTAAATTAATCTTTCTTGCTAGTAGCACTCTCTTTTATAATTGTTTCGATTATTATTATTATTATTGTTATTATTTTTAGTTGGTAAATTAGTTTCTCAATATCTCCGGTTTTGATTAGATGTAGTCGACTGTTAGGTTTTCTAGTTTTAGCATATGTAGATTTCAGTGGTCTCTCCATTCTCTGTGCTCCCTGTTGAAAATCTAGTATGTATCCTCTTGATTGCTCGATATTCTTTGTAGATTACTGTTATGGTGTAAACTAACCTATTTTTATATACTCATTGTTATGGGTTGATATAATTAAGTTATGAATTCTATAGTTAGTTGTATTATTCGGAAATTAATTTTCTTCTTCAATAGCAAAGCTGCCTCATATATAAAATATACCAAATATGGCAATATAGGATTTGTACGATTATTCGCTGATTTGTAGAAAATTTCTTTCTTCAATTTTTGACTAATTAATCTGACTATGTTATTTTGGGTTTGACCCCATTACCGTAATTATTTTCATAATTCTTAGATTTCTTGATTAATCAATACAGTTGTGCTATACAATTATGGTAATGCATTATTTACTCAGTTATTTATTTATTTATTTGTATATTGAGTGATAGTTTGTCAATTAGTTTTACCTTAAGTCAATTTAATATTTGATTTGATTCTATTAATTTCTTTCCTTCCTTAACATGGTAGATTTTTCTATGATTTACTATTGTATTGTAAATTATGGTATTTTTATCTAATTGATTGAATTACCCCTCTAGAAGAGATTGCGGTAATCTAGCATTTAATTTCTGATTTATTTACTAACCGTCTTTTAAATAATTTTCAGTAAGGTTCTCATTTCATATGTTTGACTAATTGTTTCCTTCTTTCAATACTTATAATTTTAGTAAACAAACTTTTTTTCCTTGCTTAATTTTAGTAAATCAATCAATTTATTTGTATATGGTAGATAATTATTGGGAATTGATTTTAATATTCTCTTTCCTTTTGAACCCTTCTGACTTCTGCTATATAAGCAACCTTCTCTTTTCCTTTTGAGGGCATTCGAACATTGAAAGAAAAACCTAAAGCACTTTATTCTTAATACTGCTTTGCTCTTTTCTCTATTTTCTATAATTCCTTTAACTCGCCTCGACATAAGCACTGCTCGGAACGCGTGAGGTTCTCATAATCTTGATTTATAGAGGTTTAAGGTCTCAATTGTGGAAAAGTCTTTAGAATTTATTGGTACTTGCTGCTTCGCCAGAATTATTATAAACTGGTTAGTATATTTTAATGTCCGATCTAACTTTCTGCTAATGTGTTTTATGTGATGTTTTATATTTTTTTACTTTCATATATTTGTCTGAAACTTTACCTAGTGGGTGCATATTTGACTAAGTAATTAAAATTAGGCGTATTTGCTTGTATGCGTATAGTCGCAACATTATTTGTTTAACAGAATCTTCTTGAACGGAGAAGAAGAGTTGCTGGGACAAGAGGGCTGTAGATTAGTTTTTTTTACTTATTTATTATTTTAATATATGAATGTATTTATTTATTTTTGTCAGCATGTAATGATGTAATAAACACTGATAAATAGTAAAAAGGGTTTTATGGGGGCGTGGATTTTATCTTTCTTTACTGTTTTCTTAACTATCAATTTCTCCTAGAAAACATGCCTTTAGGAATAACATATACATCATTCAATAGAAATCATGCCTGTAAGAATTTAATTTAATTAATAACATATGAACATTAGAAATCATGCCTATAGGGTTTTAAATGATTTAATAAAGCATATTTTATGTTTAAACTTCAGTAAACTCTGTAAGAATAACACAAATTTGTTTGTTTTTGTTAGAAATTATGCCTATAGGAACCTAAATTATATGTATGTTCAAATTTATTTATGCTAAGGATCTTCTTGCTAATAACTATTCATGAGCAACTCACTTTAGTTTCATAAGACTAGGCTCAATTATAAAATTGGTAAATTTACATCTGTAAATATCATGCCTATAGGATTAATGAAAGAATAATTGTTCAAGTTATAAATTACTGATATAATTGATGCATGTTGATAACTGCATTTCTCGGCCAGTTTTAGACACTGTACTTTCAAGTGATAAATCTTACAGCAGTTTATTTTTTGCGGGTTTTCGTCCGCTTGCATTTGCGCCAATGAGACCTGTTAATTATTTATAATTGTCTAGTAATTATAACAAAAGGCTAGATTCATAATAAAACTTGGTTAAATTTAAAACACTACTTCAATATGACCTATTTATTGAAACCATGCTTGTAGGAGTTCTTTTGCGTTAACCTTTCTAGGCCCGATTAAATCACTGTTAAGATGCCCTACATAGAATGTCATACAGGTTCATGTATTGGTATATTTTGATATATATTGCATTTCTATGCTAAACTTATAAATATAATATTTGTGCATTAGAAGACATACTTGTAGGATTTATTCATGTATTTAGAAGTCAGGCCTGTTATTAACTTATTTATATCATGCATCATGTCTACCTGTTATATTCTGTTACATCAGAAAATATGCTCACAAGAATGCATTGATATTCTCTTTGTCTAAATAATAAATTTATGATTGGAGTTGTTGAATAATGAGTTGATGTTGGACTGTAAACTATTTTGTACTGATTAAGTGGAAGTCATGCATGTAGGGTTTTGCTTTTGTCCATGTTTACTGATTGCAATAAATGCATATGATTCTGTATATTAACCCTTAAGCGTTATGTTTATTCTGATCATATAGAAATCATATTGAGGCTACTTTGAACGCATATTTGCTATCTGTTTCAACTTGCTTGTTTGACGTTAATTGCCTTAACAGCCTTAGGATTTTAGACTCCCAAAATTCCAAAGTAGCTATCCAACGCCTCTTGGACATTAAGTTTGGGACGGGTGGACAAATGTTAGGGTATTAGTTTTTCCATCTAAAACGACTTAGGATTAATAATCAATTAATTAGGTTGGGTAGACGGAAAACGATAGTCTGTGCTCGCTGAATAATATGAGCAGTCTAAACGATTGCGAAGTATTATTTAAGTTGCACGGGGTGATCCCATTATGTTAAAATGACCGCCTTTAAATGCAGAACTACGTCTGGCCTGATTCCCTTTGGGATACATAGGCGCCTCTTCGAGGTTCGGCCCTATGTTTGCAAAATTTCTTTATTTGTTGATTATGTTTTCTTATATTTATTTCACCAAGGCTTTCATTATATGCCCTAATAAATTTGTAGCTGTCATATTTTTGATTACTTTATCACTATCGTATGAAATTTTTTTAGCTATTAGGTGTACATTGTTATAATTTTTAATAATAATAATCTTTGGAAGCATATGTTGTATTGAGAACTTATTTCTTCTCGCTTGTCTGTAAATTCTTTTATTTATCTTTTTATTTTTCAATATAGTTTAAATTTAAATAACATAAGTTAAAATCCATCCTCGTTTGCTCGCTAGTTAATTCCTCACATATTAATGAATCCGGACGGAAATCACATTTGTGGACCTCGAAATGTGCTTAACACCTTCCTTTCGAGGTAATTTAAGTCTTTGCCCCAATATGGTGACGTAGGCTAATTTAAGCAGACTCATAGCGTATAACGGTGCCCTAACGCACCTCAAATCATTAGGTGGCGACTCTTCTCATTTAAATAATCCTTTAAGAGTTGTCACATGTTGAATCCCGCTTTTCGCGAGAAAAATGGGGCGCGACAATGGTGAAAAAAACAAAAATAATGATTTAGAATTTTTTTAAAATATATGTTTTATTAATTTTGATTTTAATAAATAAGGTAGTGATTTTAATTTTTTTTGTAACATACTTCTTGTTGTAATCAAATTATTTAATTTTTTTATATTTTTATTAATCAAAATATAGCTAGCTATTGTATTTATATTTTTATTAAAAAGTAAAACAAAAAACAAAAAGAAAAGACAAAAAAGTAAAAAATCAAATTAGTTTAAAAAAAGAATAAATTAAAGAAAGATGGAGAAAAAAATAAAGTAATATCATGATAGTGACAGCTAAGAGACAAAAAAGAAAAAGGTGCAGCGTGGACGTTAGCCCAAAAAAGAACAAACAAAATGAGATATTTTGTGTACTATTTTGGGGGCATCAAAGTAAAGGAGCATTCTCATGTAAATACTTTGTTTTTATGAGCAACTATGTAAGTTATCCCTAAATAAAAAGGGCCTAGACCCTCCTAAATTTAATTTTTCTAAGAAAAAAAAAATTCAAAAAACACTCTCTTCATTCTTCTCTATTTTTGTTTTCCAGAAATTTCAACAATTCCTCACTTCTTCATATTTGTCTTTTCAAAAGTCTTTAAAATCCCTCTCTCTTCTCCATATTTATACTTTTTCAAAATTTTAAAAATTCCTCTCTTTCTTTGTGTTTATTTTCACCAAAACTCCAAAAATCTCTCTAGCATCATTACTGTATAAGTTTTTCAACAATCCTAAAACTCTCTCTTTTCCATCGTTATAATATCTCTCTTATATTTTGGTCCCATTTCTCATTATCACTCTGCTTAACCCCTTTCCATCTTTCTTATTGTATAAATATTAGTCATGGTATTGTTTAAGGATATGTTTCTCGAATAATTATGAATAGGAATGGTGAAAAAAATTTCTATTGAGAAAAGTTTCAAAGTCACCTGGTGCAAGAGCCAATATTGTATCTTTTGGTCGGTCACTTTTTATTTTAAGAAAATTACACAAATATAATTCTTTAAAAAGTATTGAAAAAGTTATAACTATTGTCAAAAATTACATAAATATAATTTATTATACCTTTTAATTCTTTGTTTATATCACGTACTTTTCATATTCCTAAAATATCTCTATGAAATTGTTATAACCCGTAGGATTCCCGGCACCTAGATGACCTATTCGCACGTTGGTTAAGCATATTTGAAGGCCCTACGTGCTAGAGAAAGATCCGGGAAAAGATCGGACGAGAAACCTGTCGAACCATCGCGGAAGGAGCCGAGGCAGAGCCCCTCCGCGATGGCAACGTGTCACGGAGGTGGAACCTCCGCGTTGGCTCCATGACACGTTGGCCTTGTCCAGGCCCAAGTATATAAAGCCCCACTTCGGTTTTAAATTCATTAAAACTGATAATTTCCAGTGAAACAGAGAGGAAACAACAGAGAAGAGAAAAGGACGAAGGGGGTAATATAATTTTCATCCGATTACGCTGCTAAACGTTGTCCAAACTTAAATTAACCTCAGATACTGAGGTATTTAGCAGCAGAGAGCATACCTACGGATTTAGTTTCGTGAAATACAGCCGACGAATCGTCGAGCTACCGAGCTAAGGTAAGTAGAATTGCTCCAAATTAGTGTCTATGTGTTCCTAGCTGTGAAGTGAACATTTCTCCCTTCTGGACTTCTGAAAAATAGCGGGTTTTCAACCGTCTTTCGTTAAGCCTAAGTTTAGGCTACAAATTATATCGAAAGTGACGTTGTTCTTTAAAATAAAGCTATATTTAGTATTAATTGACATATTTATGAATGCAGTTGAGAGAAATAGTTGAAGTATTGGTCGAGCCTCGTCCGACAGACGGATAGTTCAAGGATAAGGTATGTAAAGCTAGTTTCCTCGGCAAGTTAGTAAATCTCGGTGTAGTAAAGTAATTTAAAGGCCAGTAGAATGTTCAGAAGTCATGTATTATGTTTGTTACAAATGTTGGTACGATATTAGAAGCATCAGGTTATAATTAGCACGAAACTTGATAGCACGATATAGATTCTAATACACGTGTTAGGAACTGCACAGCATGCTCAGTACGTGATGTAGTACAGAATGTCAGGATATTATCGTATTCAGTTGAAACCCAGTAAAACAATGTAATATCTGTAAGGCATCTCAGAAATAGAATGTTAGGTTAAATATAAAGGTTAGGAAGCATGTCAGAAATAGTAAATCATGTTATTACAGAAACTCAGTATACAGTACAGTATGGCAGAAAATTATATTTGTACATATACACTATTATCAGTCTCAGCATGAATTAAGTACATACATATCGCTATCACTAGTTCAGCATAGAGTAGACACAGATACATTATAATTATTAGCTTCAGCATGAGATATATGCAGATAGTATTACTAGTTGGGACCACTGTGTTGTCTTGGGGTTGGATTACCTAGCATCCCTGACCGCCCCAGGGTTAATAGCTGTATCAACTCGTCCGCCAGAGGACGAGGATACGTCGCTCTACGGAGTGGCATGCCATCCCACAGGGGACGAAGATGGGATGCCAGTTTTCCCCATATTGTGCCTTGGTCGGCCCTTACACACCCCTGTCGAGCGGATACGCCCGGGTGTTGATTCAGGAGTCCTCCGGACTCAGATGCAGTTATAGTCAGGGGTTCAGCGAGCCCAAGTGCATACCCAGGGGACCGGCAGAATGCTTACAGCGATTATAAGAGATGGGATGACCGGGGTAGGGGTATAGATTCTGTGCTGGTTGTACCTCCCGGCTTATGGGGGTCGGGTAAGGTTTGTGTGTGCTATATTATGTTATGTTATGTTATGCTATGTTACATTAGACACGAGTAGTTCGGCAGTAGAACGATACGTCTCCAGGTATGACTCCTACTCCTTCCAGTACAATTAAGAGAAGGTATGATTTACATTATCAGACAGTTAATCTATTCCCTCCTACTTCAGTTTCATCAGTTATATTGTTGTTTTGAGATATTTCCTTCAGTTATTGCTTTACATACTCAGTACCAGTGGTACTGACGCCCGGTGGGGCGCTTCATTACTTGCCTGTAGGTACTCATAGACGAGCAGGCGATACCTCGTGATTCCTGTCAGCGATCGAGTATTCAACTCCTGTCATTCGGAGACTGAATCCCAGAGGTATATTTCATTTTCTTTTGTTGTACAGTACGGGTAGGTCGGGGCCCTTTCCCGATCATTTCTATTGCTATTCCTAGAGGCTTGCAGTCTGTATATATTTCCCTGTGGTCAGATGAGCCGGTTGTGTGAGGCCGTGCAATTGTTTAGCTGTTAGTACTTCTGTTTCCTTTGTGTTGGCCGTGTGGGGCCATAGCTTGATAGTAGTGGTGACCTTGTTGGTCACGTAGCTATCCAGTATTTCATTGTTGAGTTACAGATAACTAGACAATATGGTGGCCTTGTCGGCCCGCATAGGTTTCCCTATATGATATGTTTCTGGTTAGCTGTCAGCACAGGTACAGGTGGCTATAGGCTTAGTCAGCTGGAGGCTGTATTTACAGCCGTCATATAGCCCGTTGTTTCCCTGAATCTGAGTTAGAGCCAGCCAGGCACCAGACGTGCTCAGGCTCAGCAGTCTAGTAGTTCAGGTCCTAGTAGGGCACCAGGTGCCAGTCATACCCCCCAAGGCGGGGTGTGACAAACTTGGTATCAGAGCAGGTCGTATCCCAGGGAGTCTGCAAGCCGTGCTAAGTAGAGTCCTGACCATGGATGTGTTGTGCACCACATACTATGGGTAGGGGGCTGCAAGGCATGATAGGATGGTTGTCTTTTATTCTTATTCAGTCGTGCTGTAGAGCGGTACAATATAGGGTTGAGTCCCTAAAAGCTTACTATATTCTTTGGTTACAGATAATGTCAGACCAGCGACATCCTATCACAGGCCGGAGCTTAGATATTGCAGCAGGGGAAGGCACCAGCAGGATGCCTTACCCTCGTTTAGAACCAGCCCGGTCAGAGGGCACTACAGAGGCATCGTCCCAGCCCTCTCAGCAGTCTCCACCACATCAGGAGCCGCTAGGGCGACACTACCTCCAGCAGTCCCTATACCGACCCCTTCCGACCAGGAGGTTAGGAGTGCGGTAGTTATGTTAGCACAGATGATGGTTGCTCAGCGTCAGCCGATGCCGTCTACAGTTGTGGAGTCGTCAGAAGGGCCCAGTAGTTCGAGGTTCCGAGAGTTCTTGGCTCTGAATCCCCCACAGTTCACAGGTACGGACCGGACAGAGGACCCTCAGGATTTTCTGGATCAAATGCAGAGAATCTTCAGGGTTATGCATGCCACGCCTACAGAATCAGTTGAGTTGGCAGCATTCCGGTTACGGGACATCGCCGTATTATGGTATGAAAGCTGGGAAAGGTCCCGAGGGAGAGATGTTTCCCCTCCGACCTAGTCCAGCTTCTCAGGAGCCTTTCTGGATCACTATTTGCCGCGGGAGATTCGACAGGCCCGGGTAGACCAGTTCCTACATCTGGAGCAGGGGGCCATGAGTGTTCGGGAATACTCCTTGCAGTTCGATTCTTTGGCTCGATATGCACCGGGTTTTGTTGATACCATGGCATCCAGAGTACACCGATTTATCATGGGGTTGAATCCAGAATATGTTGAGACTTGTATTACGACTACACTGCGAGAGGACATGGACATTGCTCGAGTTCAGGCATTCGCCCAGAATGTTGAGGGCATCAGACAGCGGCATCGGGAGATCAGAAGGGCCAATCAGGAACAGCGTCGCCAGGATAGGCCAGTTGAGTTACAGAGGGAGGCTCGGGGAGGACCCAGGCCACGATTGTTAGATAGGCCGCCCAGGCCCCCGCCTCCGCCACAGCCGCAGGGGGGTAGATTCAGCCGCAGGGGGCAGTCAGAGACTGGTAGAGGCTCGCAGATGGCAGATTCACCATTACAGAGGAGGGCGGAGCAGGTAGGTATACTCTACCGCTCTGCCCTATATGCAGTCGACGCCATCCTGGAGCATGCAGGTATGGTTCCACTGCATGTTATATTTGTGGCCAAGAAGATCATATGATGAAAGATTGCCTAGCCAGAGGTCGAGAGGACCGGGATAGACAGGATAGGGCATCTACAAGGTCACGAGCCACAGCATCCTCGGCAGGGCGCAGGCCCTCAGTTTCAGCAGGCAGGGGTCGGGGCAGATCAGAGGCCTCCAGTACAGGAGCGGGTCCAAGCCGCACATATGCCTTACCAGGGAGACAAGATTCAGAAGCGTCACCGGATGTTATGACAGGTATGCTAACTATCTACTCACACCCTGCTTATGTATTGATTGATCCAGGGTCTACTTTGTCCTACATTACTCCATTTGTGGCACGAAAGTTTAGTATTGCACCAGAATTATTGCAGCATCCCTTTTTAGTATCCACGCCCGTCGGTGACTCTATTGTGGCTAGAAAAATTTACTGAGGGTGTACAGTAGAGGTTGCTGACCGTCAGACCATAGTAGATCTGGTCGAGTTAGAAATGATAGACTTCGATGCCATATACCGTGTTTTGCCAACGTTGAATGTTGGACCAAGACGGTCCGATTCCACTTCCCAGGAGAAGCAGTGCGAGAGTGGAAGGGCAGCACTGCTATGCCAAAAGGTAGGTTTATTTCCTACCTTCAGGCGAGAAAGTTGATATCTAAGGGATGTATTTACCATCTGGTCAGAGTTCAGGATGTCCAAGCAGGATCTCCGACACTCCAGTCTGTTCCGGTAGTGAATGAATTCCCTGATGTGTTTCCGGATGAGTTACCTGGTATTCCCCCAGAAAGGGAAATAGACTTTGCTATTGACTTGTTACCAGGCACTCAGCCGATATCAATTCCTCCCTATCGTATGGCTCCTGCAGAACTCAGAGAATTAAAGGAGCAGTTGAAAGATTTATTGGATAAAGGTTTTATCAGGCCGAGTACTTCATCGTGGGGTGCGCCAGTTTTATTTGTGAGGAAGAAAGATGGCTCGCTCCGAATGTGCATAGATTATTGGCAATTAAACAAAGTTACAGTAAAGAACAAGTACCCGCTTCCCAGAATTGATGACTTATTTGATCAGTTGCAGGGAGCCAGATACTTTTCTAAGATTGACCTGCGGTCCGGATATCACCAGGTTCGAGTACGTGAGAGGGATATTCCTAAGACAGCGTTCAGAACCCGATATGGACATTTTGAATTTCTAGTCATGTCCTTCGGGTTAACGAATGCCCCGACAGTCTTCATGGACCTGATGAACAGTATTTTCAGACCTTTCCTGGACTTGTTTGTGATAGTATTCATTGATGACATTCTGGTGTATTCTCGCTCTGAAGCAGATCACCGGACTCATTTGCGGACAGTGCTCTAGATCCTCAGGGACCGCCAGTTGTATGCTAAATTTTCTAAGTGTGAATTCTGGCTTAACTCAGTGGCCTTTTTAGGGCATATCGTGTCAGATGCTGGTATACAGGTAGACAAGAAGAAAATAGAAGCAGTTAAGTCATGGCCTAGGCCTACCACTCCGACTGAAGTTCGTAGTTTTCTGGGGTTGGCAGGATATTACAGGAGGTTCGTTGAAGGGTTCTCGACCATTGCGGCACCTCTAACCAAATTGACACAGAAAGCAGTAAAGTTTCAGTGGACAGAGGCATGCGAGCAGAGCTTCCAAGAACTGAAAGACAGATTAACCTCCGCCCCAGTATTAGCATTGCCGGAGGGGATAGAAGGTTATTCGGTGTACTGCGACGCATCAGGCGTCGGGTTAGGTTGTGTGTTGATGCAGCATGGTAAAGTGATTGCATATGCTTCCAGACAGCTGAGGAAACATGAAAAGAACTACCCTACCCACGACCTGGAACTAGCCGCAGTGATCCACGCCTTGAAGATGTGGAGGCATTACCTGTACAGCGTCCATGTTGATATTTACACAGATCACAAGAGCCTACAGTACATCTTCACTCAGAGGGAGTTGAATCTATGGCAACGCCGCTGGTTAGAATTGTTGAAAGATTATGATGTAAATATTCTCTATCACCCCGGAAAAGCTAATGTAGTGGCAGATGCCCTGAGCCGTAAGTCAATGGGGAGTTTGGCGTATTTGCGACCTGAGAAGCGGGAGTTAGCTAAAGAAATCCATCAGTTAGCAGGTTTGGCTGTACGAGTAATGGAAACAGAAAATAATAGAGCAGTAATTCAGAATTCTGCTGTGTCATCATTAGTTACAGAGGTAAAAGAACGGCAGTACGAGGACCCTGACTTAGTCCAGCTCAGAGATAGAATTCAGAAAGGTAAGGAGTCAGATTTCCAAATGACTGAGGATGATGTGCTACGTTGTAAGGGCCGCCTCTGTGTCCCGAATGTTTCAGGGCTTCGTGGGCGGATCATGCATGAGGTACATTATGCTCGCTATTCCCTCCATCCAGGAGCGACGAAAATATACCACGACATCAGAGACATCTACTGGTGGCCAGGTATGAAAGCTGAGATAGCTGAATTTGTATCTAGATGTTCTAACTGTCAGCAGGTGAAAGCGGAGCACCAGAAGCAGGGCGGTTTGACGTAAGATATATCGGTGCCTCCGTGGAAATGGGAAGCGATAAATATGGATTTTGTAACAGGGTTACCCCGTACCAGACGCAGAAATGATTCCATTTGGGTAATAGTTGACAGGCTGACAAAATCAGCTCATTTCCTGCCAGTGAAGGCTACCTTCTCGGCTGAGGATTATGCTGAATTATATATCAGAGAAATAGTGAGATTGCATGGAGTGTCGGTATCCATCATTTCAGATAGGGGAGCACAGTTTACAGCTAGATTCTGGCAATTGTTCCAGAGGGGTTTGGGAACGCAGATCAATTTGAGCACAACATTCCACCCCCAGACAGATGGGCAAGCTGAGCGGACTATCCAAACGCTCGAAGATATGCTACGAGCGTGTGTGCTAGATTTTGGGGGTAGCTGGGATGAGCATCTTTCATTGATTGAATTTGCTTATAATAACAGTTATCATTCAGCTATCCAAATGGCGCCCTTTGAAGCATTATATGGGCGAAAATGAAGATCGCCGGTGGGCTGGTTTGAAGTGGGGGAATCAGCATTGGTTGGCCCAGACATTGTTCGGCAGTCAGAGGAAAAGATAAAGCTTATCCGAGAACGTTTACTGACTGCTCAGAGCCGCCAGAAGTCTTATGCAGATATGCGGCACAGAAATCTAGAATTTACGATAAATGACTGGGTATATCTGAAAGTGTCTCCGATGAAAGGGGTGATGAGATTTGGCAAGAAAGGCAAGCTTAGCCCGAGATTAATTGGGCCATATCAGATTCGGTGAAGAATAGGCGAGTTGCATACGAATTGAACTTGCCTTCGGAGTTAGCATCTGTTCACCCAGTATTCCATGTCTCTATGTTGAGGAAATTCGTAGGGGACCCTTCTACAGTAGTTCCCGTTCAGGATATCCAGGTCATAGAAGAGTTAGTATATGAAGAGGTTCCAATAGCTATTTTAGACAGACAGATTCGCAGGTTGAGGACTAAAGATGTTGCGTCTGTCAAAGTATTGTGGCGTAACAGGAACCGTGAGGAAATGACGTGGGAAGCTGAAGAAGATATGAAAGCTAGGTACCCTCACCTATTCCAGGCCTAGTCAGGCGACAGGTATGTCCGTATTATTGCTTATGTAGTATCTTATGATTGTATATGTATAAGTGAGAAAGATTGATACTTAACCATCCAGTGAATCCTAGAGTATTGTATACAGTACCTATATTGGACTTTTCTACATTTTAGGTTTTTGGTATAGTCCATATTACAGGGGAGACTCTGGCGAAATTTTTTCTAGACAAGTAAGTTAAGTAGTCCTCTAGATAGCAGTATACATTCGAGGACGAGTGTTCTTAAGGGGGGAGAATGTTATACCCCGTAGGATTCCCGACACCTAGATGACCTATTCGCACGTTGGTTAAGCATATTTGAAGGCCCTACATGCTGGAGAAAGACCCGGGAAAAGATCGGACGAGAAACCTGTCGAACCATCGCGGAAGGAGCCGAGGCAGAGCCCCTCCGCGATGGCAACGTGTCACGGAGGTGGAACCTCCGTGTTGGCTCCGTGACACGTTGGCCTTGTCCAGGCCCAAGTATATAAAGCCCCACATCGATTTTAAATTCATTAAAACTGATAATTTCCAGTGAAATAGAGAGGAAACAGCAGAGAAGAGAAAAGGACGAAGGGGGTAATATAATTTTCATCCGATTACGCTGCTAAACGTTGTCGAAACTCAAATTAACCTCAGATACTGAGGTATTTAGCAGCAGAGAGCATTCCTACGGATTTAGTTTCGTGAAATACGGCCGACGAATCGTCGAGCTACCGAGTTAAGGTAAGTAGAATTGCTCCAAATTAGTGTCTATGTGTTCCTAGCTGTGAAGTGAACATTTCTCCCTTCTGGACTTCTGAAAAATAGCGGGTTTTCGACCGTCTTTCGATAAGCCTAAGTTTAGGCTACAAATTATATCGAAAGTGACGTTGTTCTTTAAAATAAAGCTATATTTAGTATTAATTGACATATTTATGAATGCAGTTGGGAGAAATAGTTGAAGTATTGGCCGAGCCTCGTCCGACAGACGGATAGTTCAAGGATAAGGTATGTAAAGCTAGTTTCCTCGGCAAGTTAGTAAATCTCGGTGTAGTAAAGTAATTTAAAGGCCAGTAGAATGTTCAGAAGTCATGTATTATGTTTGTTACAAATGTTGGTACGATATTAGAAGCATCAGGTTATAATTAGCACGAAACTTGATAGCACGATATAGATTCTAATACACGTGTTAGGAACTGCACAGCATGCTCAGTACGTGATGTAGTACAGAATGTCAGGATATTATCGTATTCAGTTGAAACCCAGTAAAACAATGTAATATCTGTAAGGCATCTCAGAAATAGAATGTTAGGTTAAAAATAAAGCTTAGGAAGCATGTCAGAAATAGTAAATCATGTTATTACAGAAACTCAGTATACAGTACAGTATGGCAGAAGATTATATTTGTACATATACACTATTATCAGTCTCAGCATGAATTAAGTACATACATATCGCTATCACTAGTTCAGCATACAGTAGACATAGATACATTATAATTATTAGCTTCAGCATGAGATATATGCAGATAGTATTACTAGTTGGGACCACTGTGTTGTCTTGGGGTTGGATTACCTAGCATCCCTGACCGCCCTAGGGTTAATAGCTGTATCGACTTGTCCGCCAGAGGACGAGGATACGTCGCTCTACGGAGTGGCATGCCGTCCCATAGGGGACGAAGATGGGATGCCATTTTTCCCCATATTGTGCCTTGGTCGGCCCTTACACACCCCTGTCGAGCGGATACGCCCGGGTGTTGATTCAGGAGTCCTCCGGACTCAGATGCAGTTATAGTCAGGGGCTCAGCGAGCCCAAGTGCATACCCAGGGGACCGGCAGGATGCTTACAGCGATTATAGGAGATGGGATGACCGGGGTAGGGGTATAGATTCTGTGCTGGTTGTACCTCCCGGCTTATGGGGGTCGGGTAAGGTTTGTGTGTGCTATATTATGTTATGTTATGTTATGCTATGTTACATTAGACACGAGTAGTTCGGCAGTAGAACGATACGTGTCCAGGTATGACTCCTACTCCTTCCAGTACAATTAAGAGAAGGTATGATTTACATTATCAGACAGTTAATCTATTCCCTCCTACTTCAGTTTCATCAGTTGTATTGTTGTTTGGAGATATTTCCTTTAGTTATTGCTTTACATACTCAGTACCTGTGGTACTGACGCCCGGTGGGGTGCTGCATTACTTGCCTGCAGGTACTCATAGACGAGCAGGCGATACTTCGTGATTCCTGTCAGCGATCGAGTATTCAGCTCCTGTCATCCGGAGACTGAATCCTAGAGGTGTATTTCATTTTCTTTTGTTGTACAGTACGGGTAGGTCGGGGCCCTGTCCCGATCATTTCTATTGCTATTCCTAGAGGCTTGCAGTCTGTATATAGTTCCCTGTGGTCAGATGAGCCGGTCGTGTGAGGCCGTGCAATTGTTTAGCTGTTAGTACTTTTGTTTCCTTTGTGTTGGCCGTGTGGGGCCATAGCTTGACAGTAGTGGTGACCTTGCCGGTCACGTAGCTATCCAGTATTTCATTGTTGAGTTACAGATAACTAGACAGCATGGTGGCCTTGTCGGCCCGCATAGGTTTCCTTATATGATATGTTTCTGGTTAGCTGTCAGCACAGGTACAGGTGGCTATAGGCCTAGTCGGCCGGAGGCTGTATTTACAGCCGTCATATAGCCCGTTGTTTCCCTGAATCTGAGTTAGAGCCAGCCAGGCACCAGACGTGCTCAGCCTCAGCAGTCTAGCAGTTTAGGTCCTAGTAGGGCACCAGGTGCCAGTCATATCCCCCAAGGCGGGGTGTGACAGAAATGCATTAAAATGAAAAAAGATCTTAATTAATAATTGAAACTCCACCTATAAAACTTACCTTTACATATTTATTCTTTAATATTTTCTCACTCGTGAAATAGAAAAACTAACTCAATATAAATTTAAATTTGATGTATAATATATAATATATAAATAATATATGAATAGTGTATTTTTCTTTTTCAGTATACCTAATATATGAAAACAATAATGTATGCTCAAATATATATATATATATATATAAATTATTTTTTTGTGAAATATATATAGAATAATGTTATATATAGTAAATAATAGTATAATATATGTAATATATAAGTGCAATAATTTATATACTTGTTCAAAAAGTTGTATAACATATACCATATAAATAATAATATACTTGTTTATGAATTAAAATGCTAGTTGAGTACCTTTAAATTTTTTAGAAAAATAATGAATATATTTTAATATATATTTAATTCTGTTTTCATTAATATAAGGAATTCCTTATTTTTAGTTATTTATTCATAGCAATATTTTTTTTATTTATGGTACAAAATTATATATATCTTGTATATATAGAGTATATTTTGTAGATTATGTAATTTAATTAGTAATTATAGATTATGAAATATTTTACTCATTTTCTAGTATTTATATAACTTCCCCTATTTTCTTATACTTCTTATAACTTAAGATCATTCGCTTAAATGGTACTATTTTAGGGTGGTTTCTAATTTTTACTTCTCAAAATCGCCGATCTTTAAATCTTACTCTTCAAAAATAATAATTAAAAAAGCCAAAAATGCCCTAGGTAACGAAGAAATAATTAAAAACAAAATCACAAGATAAACGAAAATTCGCAAGACATAATTGGGGCATGTTCGATAATCCAAGTTATACCACAAATCATAAGTTCAGTGATAGAAGTTATGTCTCAAGACAAAAGTTTTCTAAAAGTCTTGTCTTGTGAATCAGATACTACAGAATATATGCCTCAAGGCAAACATTCTCTAAAAAGTTGTCTTGAGAAATTAGTTTTGCATAGTGAGATTACGTCATAATTAAGAATATTTTGGCCTACAAATTTTTATTAAATAAGCAATAAAAATAAAAGTTAAAGACCATGAATTTGAGAAGAAAAAATTAGAGATCACTCAAAAATAGAGATAGTTCACGAAAAAATTTAACTTTAAAGTTATATTAGGTTTGCAAGTTTGTATTTTTTGTATTTGAACTTTAAAGTTCAAATAGTAATTCAAGTTTCATGTTGCAAATATCCAAACTAAAGTATTGAAATTTGTATTTGAATTTGAAAAAAATATCTCAAAGGCTAAACAAGCCTTAAATTTATCAAGTATAATTTTGTCTCTAGAATTCAATAAAATTTGGAAGTTTGTGTTTCAATTTTAAATTTATAAATTACACTAAAAGTTTTTTATTTCTATGAATTAAAAAGAATGAAGAGAAACTTCAAACTACAATTGATGAATAAAAAATGATCAAAAGTTTTTTTTTAAAGAAATAAAATCATTTTATCCCTATTAATTGCTGGAAGATCCATTGAATTGAGATTATCTTCATTGTTCCCACTAGTTTAGCCAGATCTAAGTGACATAATATTTTCAAGTCCTTCTCCCTTGGGTTGCCCTTTGCTATGCTTTGATTTCTTCCCTTCATTCTAATTCAGTTTCTGAAATATATTAAAGTTTTCAAAGTGGGTGTTATATAATGAGTCTATATTGTCTTTGAGTTGTTGTCTTCTTGGATAAAAATGTTTTTCGATGCAACGGTTGAAATCGGAACGATAAGCACATCCCAAGCCATTTTCAAAACAATGGGAAAATATCTTTAAGTTGTCCTTCCACTATTTTAAAACCTTAAAATCAGCATTGCAAGACTCCACAAGCTATATCAAATAAAATTGAAACTTGTTAAATCTAATATTTGTTGTGAAGCAGTATCTAAGACCAAATATTCAGTCTTGTTATGTCACACTCAAAAATATATGGAGTCATAATGACGACACTCAGAGTTCAACTCAAACCGAGCAAACTGTCATGATTCTAATCCTACCAGGCCATGATGATACTTGAACTAACACGTCAAGTGAATCATTCTTCAAGCAACCACAATACAGGGACGCTATATCATAATAAAGTCTAATGTAATAAAGCAAGTGAAATAACACCAAGTCAATTACAGGCGAAAATATCCAATACAATTCCCAAGAATTGGCATCACAAATTATGAGCGACTAAGAATGAAAGATACAACTCTATATATGAAGATTAATACAAGACAAATATAGACGATTCTAAGTTACTGATAGTTGCTATGTTTTAGGACGGCACATTTTATTTATTGCAGTAAATTAGTTTTAGTTTTCTTCAAATAACTTCTTTACCGAGTCTTTAGGAGTTTGTTTATCTTTAGCAAATTTGTTGCTGATCTTTAGGTCCATGATGTTAGTCTTTTATTATAAATGCAAGTCAAAGTGAATAATAAACCTGCAACTTTCCACTTCAATTATCTCTTCTCTCTAAGTTCGTCATTGTTTTATAGTTATTATCTTTCATTATTATAAGTTCTTTTTTGTTTTCTTTTCTGGTTTTTCATTTAAATTAACAATAATTGGTATCGGAGCCCTTTATTTTTGATGGACCTGTGAGTGTTTTTAATGCCCCGGAAACTCCAAGACTAGATCCGAGACTTAAAACAAGATAACTGAAAATATGCAGAAGAGCCTCAAAACGACTCACAAATGACTCGTTAGATCAGTCGTGGGGAGGGGATCGAAAAAGGGGAGGCAGTGTACCCCACGGAGGACCCAATGAGTCGTGGTCAGTTCCCACGATTTGTTAGGTCAGTCGTGGAGTAGTGGCAGTGAGGAGATGAGAAAATAAGGCAGTGTATCTGACGGATGGTGACCACGAGTCGTGGTCACTAGTAACGACTCATGAGGTGGCTCGTCAAGAGTCGCAGGTGAAGCTTTGGACAGTGTACTTGACGATTGTTGTAACAACTCATGGGTGGCAGTAACGAGTCGTTAGGTCCCTCATGGGGACCCTTGTTGCTGGATCCGATATTTTTCAATCTTCAGACAGTAGACCCAACGAGAGGTCCCAACGAATCGTGGTCTCAACCAACGACTCGTTGAGTGACCCTTTGGGACCCGTCAACCAGATTTCAGATTTTAGCCTTAGGGATATTTTGTAATATCCTACCTATTTAGTCCCTAAACTACATTGTTTAGGGTGAAATTTCAGAGATATTAGAAGGATTGAACGGTTTTTCCCCTCATTCCCCATATAAAACTTTTAGAAACCGATCGTATCTCCTCTTAAGAACTCTCAAGCAAGACTAGGGCTTCACACCCATTGCAACAGATTCAAGCTCCTTCTCCAAGGAAATTCAACTCAGGTATGTGGGAATTCAACAAGGGGATTGCTCTTCTCTTGTGTCCCCTAAAACTCTTCCTCAGTTCACTATCAGTTCTAGCCTTAAATTTTCAATTGTGAAGATATTGTTATCATACCTTGTTTATTTCTTGAGGAATATTATTCTATGATAATTCTAGATGTTTTTCTCCAATTTGTAACTAAAATAATGTCTTCTCCGTTGAATGTGAATTTATCCCTAACTATTGAAAACAGAAACTAGAATCCTGCATAAGTATTGTGTTCTCGAAATATTCTTGAATCTTTCAGAGTTAGGGGTTTCTATAATAGTTGATTGTGTTGGAAACTCAATCAATTATATGCTAGACAATTTCAGTCAAAAAGTTTATATACTCAGAAATGTCAGTCTAGTCTCAGTCAGATTCTTAGCAACCTCCGGGTTGACCAGAGTAATATCAGCTGATCAGTTTGGCTACAGAAATTTTTGAGGTGTCAGTATCGCTTCCCAGTTATCAGAATCATATTTAGAATTTAGTTTTTATTGGTCCATTAGGCGGTCATAATATTTTCAGGTAAGCAACTCGACCAGCCTTGGGACCCCAGTTTTAGACTACAGTTGTTCTTTAGAAGGTCATGACACTTCCAGATAAGCAGCTCTGACCAGTCTTAGAACCCAGTTATAGAATCCGGTCAAATAAGACTCTCAGGGTGCTTCTAGACTAGTATCCCTGACTTAGTCTTGTGCCCCAATTTCGAGCTATCAGCTTAGAAATCAGTCTAGGATTATTCCAGTGGGAGCAAGAGTTAGCACCGAGTGGACCAGGGTTCCAGCGCACCTAGGTTCCTAGAACTACGTTGTCAGCGTAGGTTACAGTATTTATTGGCCTGATTGGCCCCAAACTTTTATGATCACCCAGTTCATTCCTCTATACCCTAGCAAGGTATATTAGGTCCTACCGATGGGACGTGTACATTGGACTCCACGTCTAGCTCACGTGGTTATATGTTGGTTATACACTCTCCCACTAGTCAATTCAGTTCAGTCTCAGATTAGTCAAGTTCAGTTCAGTTTAGATTAGTTCAGTGTAGTATCTCAGACTCAATATTTCAGACTTAGGGCATGTCTTTGACCACCAGACAGGGTCATCCTAACCATCTCAGTTTACTTCAGTTGTCTAAGTTCAGTATATTAGTTGGTCATTGCATGCCATTTCAGTTCAGTCATTTATATCCAGCATCATGTTTTCTCTCACTTACTCAGTACATTCAAAGTACTGACGCATAAATTTATGTTGTATCATTTCATGATACAGCCGCAGGTGCTCAGACTCAGCGTCGTTCGTCGCCGCTGTTCAGATCCTCCTCGACAGCAGAAGTGTGAGTCCTCATCTTTTAAGGGTGTTATTTCAGTTCTTTCAGTTAGACTTAGAGTTAGCTGGGGGCTTGTCCCAGCAACTCATCTACTAGATGGCTTTCAGACACAGACTTGTTTTCAGACTACTAGTATTGTTCAGTTGCATTGTACTTGACGTTTCAGTTTTAGTTTCTCATAAATGTTCTTATATTAATATTTCAAAGCTTCTGCTATGCATGTTTTACTCAAAATACCATTGTATGATAGGCCAAGAGTTGACTTGGGGTTACTCATGACTTCAAGTACCGTGTTCCGTCCAGGGTATAAACTCAGGGCATGACAATGTTCAATAGTCTGTTTTAGTGGATTTCATGGACGGAGAAGCAAGCTTTTCTTCAATGGCACCACCAACTTTCGATGGAGAAAGTTATCAGATTTGGGAAGTTAGAATGCATACATATTTGGAAGCTTTGGATCTCTGGGAGGCTATTGAAGATGATTACGAGATTTCTCCCTTTCCAAATAATACCACCATGGCGCGAATTAAAACTCACAAGGAGAGGAAAACCCGAAAATCAAAGGCAAAAGAATGCTTATTTACTACAATTTCATCCACCATCTTCACTCGTATCATGTCCCTGAAGTCGGCAAAAGAGGTATAGAATTATCTCAAGACTAAGTATGAAGGAGATGAAAGGATTCAAGGGGTGCAAGTGCTTAATTTGGTACGTAATTTGAGCTACAGAGGATGAAGGAAAGTGAAACCATAAAAGAATATTATGACTGACTTCTTAACATAGCAAATCGCGTCAGATTGTCGGGTTCCACTTTTAACGATTCAAGGATTGTTGAGAAAATCCTTGTAACGGTGCCTGAAAGATTTAAGACAACTATTACAACCTTAGAAAATACTAAGGACTTGTCCAAAATTACACTAGCGGAGCTCTTAAGTGCTTTCTAAGCACAAGAGCATCGATGTGTTATGAGACAAGAAGGAGCCTTACTAGCCAAGCATTAAGATGATGAAAGAAAAAGAAGAAGCAGAACAAGAAGATTCAAGGAGGAAATAGCAAGAATGTTGCTACCAGTAACAATTGCAAAAAGGCTAACTATCCCCCTTGTAGGCACTATGCGAAAAAAGGTCATTTTCCTTTTAAATGTTGGAGGAGACCTGATGCAAAATGCAGCAAGTGCAATCAATAGGGTCACGAAGCTATAATTTGCAAATCCAAAATTCAGCAGCCTAAGGTAGAAGCTCAAGTTGCTGATCGAGAAGAAGAAGATCACCTCTTTGTTGCAACTTATTTCACAAGTCTTGATTCAAGTGAAAGTTGGTTAATTGATAGTGATTTTTCTAACCACGTGACATCTAACAAGATGTTGTTCAGAGAGTTGAGGAACACTGAGACAAAGAGAGCTAGAATTGAAAATGGTGAGTGTCCTGCTGTGAAAGGCAAGGCACCATAGCCATTACAAACTACTCAAGAACTAAGTTTATTGCAGATGTTTTGTATGTACAAAACCTTGATCAAACCTTCTCAGTGTTGGTCAATTAATGGAGAACGTATTCAAATTTTTCTTCAAAAACAAGAATTGTGTGATAGAAGATCCATCTGGCGATGAAATATTCAAGGTCAAAATGAAGGGGAGATGTTTCTCGCTCAATCCTTTGGACGAGGAGCGAACAACTTTTCTTATGTCAGACAACTCTACAAAAGTTTGGCATAAAAGAATGGGTCATTTTCATCACCAAGGTATGATGTTCATACAAAGAAATAACCTTGTGAATGATTTACCAGGAATTCAGAATCAGGGTCAGATTGTCCAGCTTGTTTACTTGGAAAGATGAACAGGCTGTCCTTTTTGGAAATAACTTGGAGAGCATCAAAAAAGCTTTAGCTCATTCATACAGATCTGTGTGGACCTCATAAAACACCATCTTTAAATGTTATTCTTTACAACATTATACCTATTGATGTTCTAACAAGACTGACCTGGATTTTTTTCTTAAAATTCAAGTCAGAAGTAGCTGACGTATTTTGGAATTTTAAGGCAAAGGTGAAAAATCAAAGTGGCTGCAAAATTCAGACTTTAAGTTCTGATAATGGGAAAGAGTACACTTCATAGCAGTTCAAATTATTTTGTGACAAAGCTGGTATAGAGCATCAACTAATAGTGCCTTATACTCCACAACAAAAGGGAGTCAGTGAACGGAAAAATAGAAATATAATGGAGATAACTAGGCGTATGCTACATGAGAAACATCTACCAAAAAAGTTTTGGACGGAGGCTGCCAACACTGTTTTTTTTTTTTTTTGCAAAACAGACTTCCTTCTAGAGAAGTGAAGGATAAAACACCATATGAAGCATGGTATGGTAAAAAAACCCTCAGTGAAATTTCTCAGAATTTTTGGCTGCTTGTGTTTCTCTTATGTTCCACAGGTTAAAAGAGATAAACTTTATAAGAAGGCAGTTCCTGGCATCTTTATAGGGTACAATGCTGTGTCCAAAGCATATAAGGTCTATCAACCTCAAACGGAGAAAATTGTCATAAGTAGAGATGTTCAGTTCATTGAGGACAAGCGCTGGAATTGGGAGAAGCCCGAAAATAATCCAATAGTTAACACTCTATTAGATCCAAAAGATCTAGTAGATGATCCTCCTGTTAGAGGCACAAGGTTGATCTCTGATATCTATAAGAGATGCAATACTGCAATTTGTGAGCCCGCAAGCTATGAGGAAGCAGAAGGAGATGACAAATGGGTGGTTGCAATGAAAGAAGAGATGATGACGATAAAAATCAGACATGGGAGCTTGTTGAGAAACCTCTAGACAAAAATATCATTGGTGTAAGATGGGTCTTCAGGACAAAGCTGAATGCAGATGGTTACATCAACAAACACAAAGCGAGGCTTGTGGTGAAGGGCTATGCTCAGATCTTTGGAGTAGACTACTCAGAAACTTTTACACCAGTTGAACGACTTGACACAATTAGATTGCTACTAGCCATTGTAGCGAAAAAAGTTGAAAATTTTATCAACTAGATATTAACCTTTCTCAATGGTCTGCTCTAGTAGGAGATTTATGTTGAGCAACCACATGGTTTTGTTGCCAACAGGCAAGAAAATAAGGTTTATTTGCTAAAGAAAGCTCTGTATGGTTTAAAGCAAGTACCAAGAGCTTGGTATGGCAAGATTGACGATCATTTACTAAGTTTAGGTTTCAAGAAGAGCCTATCTAAGTCTAAACTTTTTATTAAGTATTCAGGTGCGGACATACTTATTATTTCTTTGTATGCTGACGATCTTTGTCACAGGAAGTAAGGTTTGCCTAATTGAGGACTTCAAGTTGGAAATGATGAAGGTCTTTGAAATGATTGACCTTGGACTGATGGTGTACTTTCTTGCAAACAAAATAAAGATAATGTGCTCATTTTCCAGAAAAAGTATGCCCAAGAAATCCTAAAGAAGTTTCACATGGAAGATTGCAAAGTTATGAGTATTCCAATGAACCAAAAGGAAAAGTTTTCCAAAGATGATGGAGCAGAAAAGGTGGATGAAGCATATTATAGAAGTCTTATTGGTTGCTTGATGTATTTGACTGCAACTAGGCCTGATATCCTGTATGCAGTGAGCCTTTTGTCTCGATTGATGCACTGTGCAAGTGATTTACATTTGAGAGAAGCTAAAAGAATTGTCAGATGCATCAAGGAAACTGTCAACTATGGTGTTAAGTTCCACAAAAGTCAAAAGTTTAGACTTATCAGATTTTCCGATAGTGATTGGGGTGGTGCACTTGATATGAAGAGTACTTTAGGTTTCTTTTTCAATATTGGATCAGGAGCATTCTCTTGGTATTCCAAGAAACAAGATATAGTAGCAAAATAACAGCTGAAGCAGAATTCATTGCTGCAACAACAGATGTGAATCAAACACTATGGTTGAGGAAAGTTGTGTGTGATCTGGATATGGAGCAAATAGAAGGGACTGAGGTTTTTTTGATAACTAAGCTGCAATTTCTATTGCTAATAATCATGTTTTTCATGAAAAGACTAAGCATTTCAATATTAAGTTATTTTTCTTGAGAGACGTGCAGAAAGATTGAGATGTGAAGCTTCTTTACTGCAAAAGTAATGAGCAGGTTGCCGACATTTTCACCAAGCCCCTTTCCCTCGGCAAGTTTGAGTTTTTCAGAGAAAAACTAGGAATCTGCAATTCCTAAATCAAGGAGGCATATTAGTTTCTATATTTTTGGACTGCACCTTTTTTTTGCTGCAGTATATTAGTTTTAGTTTTCCTCAAATAACTTTTTTACATAGTCTTTAGGAGTTTGTTTATCTTTAGCAAATTTGTTGCTGATCTTTAGGTCCATGATGTTAGTATTTTATTATAAATGCAAGTCTAGGTAAATAATAAATCTGCAACTTTCCACTTCAGTTATCTCTTCTCTCTAAGTTCTTCCTTGCTTTATAGTTCTTGATCTTTCATTATTATAAGTTCTCTTTTGTTCTCTTTTCTGGTTTTTCACTTAAATTAACAACAGTTACTATTAACTATTTGGAAGCCAAATACTAGAAACCTAATCTCCAAAGCTCTCTCACGAACTTTGCAACAACTCAACTCATAGATGCATGCAGGGATACAACAAGTGTAGCATGAGTATAATAATAAAAAATGTACTTACTAAGCATCATCGATCGTTCCTAATGTTAGCCCATATAATTGTTAGCAAATGGGCCTTAGGATTTTAGGTAGTCCTATGGGCATTAGGATTTTAGGTAGTCCTATGGGCATTAGGATTTTAGGTAGTCCTATTCCTATGGGCATTAGGATTTTAGTTTATGCCTATATATAGGCATCCCCTTCCCCATTCTAGATCATTGTATTCACTTCTCAGTTAGCCTTTTTTGATTCTTTCTTTTCTTGTTCTTCAATAAAACCCTTGTTATATATCAACATGGTATCAGAGCCAAAATAAATCGATTCTTCCCTACTTGTAAATATCACCAATTTTCGCGGATCGAGTTGATGTTCTCCTGTGTTTGATGCTTCCGCTAAATTCGTTGTTGGTTTGGTTTGCTTTGGACGGCGTTGTATGATTGTCGTTGTTGGTTTGGTTTGATTTGGACGCCGTTGTTGGTTTGTTTTGTGACTAGGGTATTTTGTTCTTATCGTTGTTTTGGGGTTGCTTATCTTGTTGTATTCACTTTGCTTTTGTCAATATGGCTGGAAAGGATGATTCTCTCCAATCCATTAACACTCAATTAGATGGCAAAAATTATGCGTATTAGAGTTATGTCATGAAGAATTTTCTTCATGGCAAAAACATGTGGGGCTATGTTAGGTTACGGGAACTCTATGTCCTGGAGAGTCTCAGAGTGTCTGCTGTTGTCGCCTCCAGCATTGATTTGTCTTCTTTTCGTTTGAGTCCATTGTCTTCGCAGTTTTATCTTTGGCATTCCCGCTTGGGACATGTATCAGTGTCACGTTTACGTTTTTTAGCCTCTACTGGTGCTTTAGGTCATGTAAGCACTTCTGATATTTCTGATTGTAGTGGTTGTAAACTGGCAAAATTTTCTACCTTACCTTTTAATAAAAGTATGTCTTATTCAGTTGCTCCTTTTGACATTATTCATTCTGATGTATGGGGACCATCACCAGTATCCACTAAGGGTAGTTCGAACTATTATGTTTCATTTATAGATGACTATACTTGGTATACCTGGGTTTATCTTATGAAGCGCAGGTCTGACTTCTTTGGCATTTACAGCAATTTTAGAACCCTTGTTAAAACACAACATTCGGCTGTGATAAAGTGTTTCAGGTGTGACTTAGGGGGTGAATATACCTCCAATGATTTCACTCAGTTACTTGCCTCTGATGGTACCATACACCAGTCATCTTGTATAGATACTCCTGAGCAGAACGATGTTGCCGAAAGGAAACACCGTCATATTATTGAGACAGCACGCTCCTTACTATTATCTGCAGAGGTTCCTAGTAATTTTTGGGGAGAAGCAGTCCTAACTACTGTATATGTGATCAATCGTATTCCTACTGCATTGACTTCAGGGATGTCTCTGTTTCATAAATTATATGGTCACATGCCAGATTACTCCGCGTTACGCGTTTTTGGATGTACTTGTTTTGTCCTTCGTCCTCATGTTGAAAGAAACAAGCTGGAGCCAAAATAAGCTATATGTGTGTTTTCGGGGTATGGTGTTGGACAGAAAGGTTATCGTTGCTATGATCCTGTCAGTCAGAAATTATATGTTTCACGTCATGTCACCTTTTTGGAGCATATTCCTTTCTATTCAATTCCAGCTAAATCCCATGATGTTACTAAGTCAGATCTTCGGCGTATTGATCCATTTGGCATTGACACAGAGGCTCCAGTTTCGGATTCAGCCGTGCCACTCGATGTGCTGCGTGACAGTGCTTCAGCCCCGCCTGAGACTGGAGATCCACCACCTCTGAGGAGGTCTACTCGTCAGAGTAAGTCCACCAGACTACCTGATTTTGCTTATTCTGCCTACTCACTCCCATTTGCTTCCTTTATTGCAAACATACATCAATTGTCTGAACCTGAGTCCTATAGAGAGGCTGTGTCTGATCCCCTTTGGCAGAATGTTATGGCGGAGGAACTCACTGCTCTTCATCAGACACACACATGGGATTTAGTTACCCTCCCACCTGGTAAACATACGATTGGCTGTCGATGGGTGTATAAGATAAAAACAAAGCATGATGGGTCTGTTGAGCGATACAAGGCTAGACTTGTGGCAAAAGGGTTCTCAAAAAAATATGGTATGGACTATGAGGAGACCTTTGCCCCGGTGATGAAGATGACGACTGTTCGCACTATGATTGCAGTTGCATCCGTTCGACAGTGGAAGATATTTCAAATGGATGTTAAGAATGCATTTCTAAATGGTGATCTCCATGAGGAAGTGTATATGACTCCTCCACCAGGTATTGATCACCAGCCGGGTGAAGTTTGTCGGCTTCGAAAAGCTCTATATGGTCTCAAGCAAGCCCCTCGTGCTTGGTTTGAGAAATTCTCCACTGTGATTACTTCCCTTGGCTTTGTCCCGAGTAACCATGATTCGGCGTTGTTTGTTAGAAGTACGAGTGCAGGGCGAATCCTTTTGTGCTTATATGTAGATAATATGGTTATAACTGGTGATGATCATGATGGTATTGAGTCATTGAAACATGATTTGGCTCATCGATTTGCCATGAAGGACTTGGGCCTGCTACGTTATTTTTTGGGTATTGAGGTGGCTCAGTCTAAGAAAGGATATCTTCTCTCTCAGACTAAGTATATATCTGACTTGTTTAAACGGGCGCGCCTTTCTGACAACAGGACTGCAGATACTCCACTTGAAGCCAATGCACGGTACTCTCCTAGTGATGGTGTTTTGTTAACAGATCCGAGTCTTTATCGGACTGTTGTAGGTAGCTTGGTGTATCTTACCGTCACTCGCCCGGATATAGCTCATGCAGTTCACGTTGTTAGCCAGTTTGTTACTGCTCCTACTTCAGTTCACTAGGGAGCTGTACTTCGTATTTTGAGATATCTTCGTGGCACCCAGTTTCAGAACCTCTTGTTTCCCTCGACGTCATCTCTCGAGTTGCGAGCCTATAGTGATGCTGACTGGGATGGCGATCGCAATGATCGCAAATCCACCACTGGTTTTTGTGTGTTTCTTGGAGATCCTTTGATATCATGGAAGAGCAAGAAACAAGATGTTGTCTCTAGATCTTCCACGGAGGCTGAGTATCGTGCTATGGCAGTGACTACATGTGAGATTGTTTGGTTACGCTGGCTTCTTGCAGATATGGGGGTTCATATTTCTCGGCCTACTCCTCTACATTGTGATAACAAGAGTGCGATGCAAATTGCAAAGAACTCTGTTTTCCATGAGGGGACGAAGCACATTGAGATTGATTGTCACTTCACTCGTCATTATCTCCAGCTCGGGACTATATCACTTCCTTTTGTTCCATCAGCCTTGCAGATTGCTGACCTTTCTACGAAGGCTCAGTCGGCATCTCGGTTTCGTTTCTTGTGTGACAAACTCTCAATGCTTATTACTGTCGCATTATGAGTTTGAGGGGGAATGTTATCCCATATAATTGTTAGCAAATGGGCCTTAGGATTTTAGGTAGTCCTATGGGCATTAGGATTTTAGGTAGTCCTATTCCTATGGGCATTAGGATTTTAGTTTATGCCTATATATAGACACCCCCTTTCCCATTCTAGATCATTGTATTCAATTCTCAGTTAGCCTTTTTTGATTCTTTCTTTTCTTGTTCTTCAATAAAACCCTTGTTATATATCAACACCTAAAATATGGCTAGGGTTTATCCAAAAATACTCATTGTTAACTTGTGCAATTATATCTCCAGCAGCAACAATAATGAACCGTAGAAAAAAACAAATAATGTGATACATATGTGCAACATACATATACTATATATATTTAAAATTGTGAAACTCTTAGCGAAATGTCGTTCACCTTTTTTTGCGTCTTAGTAAAGAATTTTATACTAAAAAAAAGTTGTCATTTATTATTTTTCTCAAATAATTATTATTCTAATATTTAGAAATTTGAAATTAACTAAATTATAGAATTTTGCTTCTTAAATATTTCTTATTTAAACTATATTAAAAGTTCTAACATTTATAACTTTAAAATTAATTATAATTTTATTAACATATAGAAATAATTTCTTTAAACAAACTAATTATTCATATATATTTTTTAAACTTGAGTGAAAAGAGAGTATAATCACTAAAGGAATACATATCTAGAATATTAGGACGAAGCTCTACCTTTTGATCGCCCACAATCAGAAAATGCCTAAAAATGGTTGTCATCCCGAATGGCTGTTTTATAACTAGCTAAATCTGCAATTTCCAAAAAAATGGGTAACTCTAATTTCACTTTTAATTGTTTGAAATACTCCTAACGACTTTGGTATTCAATAATTATTTTTATGAGTTCTAAAAAATGATATGGACATATTTCTTTGTTGAAACTCAATTTCTAGCTCGTTTGCTCAATAAAGTATTATTTTTGCTAGTTAAAGATTTATTTCATGTTTTGTAATAAATATCCGATCTCGGCTTATTGGAATTACATCAAACGTTTTATATCTGTCTTATAATTCATCCTTAATTTTTTGCAAGTCTTGGAATAAATTTGATCAATATAGTTAAAAATAAGCATTTGTGCCATTACACCTTTGTGTTAAAAACAATGTCAAAACATACAACACGTGTCAAATTCATATGAAAATCATTGAAAATAAATCAATATTTGCAGATAAGTCTAAAATCATTATACGAACCTATTGGAACTCTGAAATTAAGAATTTGATCTTATTTTGTCAACTATTTGACCAAGATCAACTATTAACTTTAAATTCAACTAGAACGTAACTTGAGTGTTCGAAACTCATCTGGAACCTTTCAGACACAAATTAATAGGCAACTCGATTATAAAATATGTCCGGAATCTCTTTGAATATTCAAATAATCAATTGAAGATCTTTTCAACCCAATTGACTGTGGTCAAAACCTTACGTTTATATAAACTAGTGTGCAACTCAACAGCCTAAATCACTCCCAGATGCTTCAGGATCCATAAAAAGCACCCAACTATATTATAAATCACCCTTCAGACCTAATGGAGCTATCAAAACTCAAATTTAACCTCATCAACCCAAAATGTTGACTTTGGTCAAACCTTTTCTTATTTCAACTTAAGAACTTCAGCATTCGATTGCCTCGAGAACCATTACATCTATCCCCTTAAGCCATAAATAGAATAATAAAGCTACAGAGAAGGTCAAAATGGGGAGAAGCATTCAAAAGTATGAAACAACCGTGCGAGTTGTTACAATTATATTTCTCAATGTCATATTTTGATTCTACCATAATTGTGTTTTACTTCAAAAATATTTTTTTTAATGAAAATAGAATCTTTCATATCTATTCTTTTCTTGGAGGAGAAGTTTTGGACTTTTATAAATAGAAGATCATTTCTTCTCATACACAAAATAATAGCATATAAAAATAATATCATAACATTATGCATCTTTAATATATCTTTTCTTTTGTTTTTGATAGCTTCTCATAACGCGTTGTTATTTGCGACTCCAACAAGTGGTATCAAAGCTAAGGTTTAGTGAGGTTGAAGACAGGTTCAAGGTGAATCTATTCAAATAACAATTACCTATTTAAGGATAATGAAGAGTATTGTCGAAAAAGAAATTATGTCCGAAATACTATATGTGGAGACAACTTTAAATCATATTTTCAATAATTCTGATGTTGTTATTTTTAAAAACAAAAATTATTTTTAACCCTTTCTTACTTTTACCGTATGAACTCTAATTTGTAACTTTACTTATAACACTTGAGCTCCAACTTTCAACCTTGGTTAGTTTTTAATGCTTGGACCCCAACTTTAAACTCGTGCTTACTTTTAATTCATGGACACTAACTTTCAAACCCGGCTTAGTTTTAATGCATAGGGCTTCAGTTTTCGAACTATATCTATTTTTAACCATGACAAGCAACAGAGATGCAAATTATGTGAAGATGGAGAATCAAGATTATTTTGCAAATTCAGATCAAAGGGAGATTTGTTAAGTTTTGTTGTGAATTTTCAATCTTATTTGAATTCTACCATAATTATGAGTTACTTCAAAAAAAGTTCTCTTGGTGGAAAAGAACTCTTCCATATCTATTCTTTTCTTAGGGGAGAAGTTCTAGTCTTCTATTAGTAGAAGATCCTTTCTTCTCATACACAACATAATAGCATCCACAATATAATTATTTCTTTTGTCCAAATTTATGTGACACATTTTCTTTTTTAGTTTGTTCCAAAAGAAATGTCATCTTTCTATAATTGAAAATAAATTAACTCTAAAATTTTTTTATCGTTAATGATGATTTATAACCAAACAAATATCTAAGGTTTATTTTAGATCACAAATTTTAAAAGTCTTTCTTTTTTTCTTAAATTTTTTGATAAGTCAAGTGGTGCCAAAATAAATTAGGACGGAAAGAATATCAAAGAGTCTTTTTTTTTATGTGTGTGTGTGGGGGGGGGGGGGGAGGGGGGGTGTTAAAAGTTATATCTCTCTATCTATTCTTCCTTACTTTCTTCCTCTAAGTTCAAGAGTTATTAGTTCAATAATTTAAAGGTTAAGGATTTTGATAATTTTAACTCGAAGAGAGCATAGTTCATGTGTCAAGTTTCGAAAAAAATATTTTGAAGCATCCAAAAAAATTTTAGAATCACGTCTTCATATTTGTTGAATCGGGTAATATTATTATAACTTTCTGATATTATTTTTGTTTCTTATAATTATGTTTTTTTTTAATTTGATATTGTAGATAGTGTTTAAAATAAATGTTAGAATTTTAATATGTCAACTAAAAAATATCAATCCGATCATTCTTGATAAAATCTCAAAAAAAAAAAGTTCTTGATAATTTTCTGAAAAATAATACCAAAACTAAATCAAAAATTTAGGAGAATGTTCTTTAGATGAACAAGTCGATGGCTTAGTTGAGTTAGATGATGATATAATTCAAATAGAAGAAGAAAGAAAGGAAATTGGTGAAAAATCAGATGTAGATTCTCAAAAAATCAAGAACTTATAAATGAGTCAAATAACATACTCTTAAAAACATATATGATCCTAGTCAATTGGATAACGTTGATACCAATTTAAGAGATCTATTAGTAGAAAAGGAACCAATTAGAATTACTGATATAGATTTTTCAAAGGATAAATCTTTAAGGCATTTTTCTACTACATATTATTTTCAAAAATTGACAAATGGAGAAAGACATGAAAGAAGATGGTTAGTTTATTCCCAAGATTTGAACAAAGTATTTTATTTTGTTTGCAAGTTGTTTAACACTATTTTTAATGTTGAGAACAATAACTTAGCTAATGAGTGTAATAGAGATTGGAAAAATCTTAGTACTAAGTTTAGAACTCATGAAACAACTGACCAACATATTTTTAATATGAGCTCATGGATTGATTTAGAAGTTAGATTGGCACAACAAATAATTGATAAAAATGTTCAAGACCAAATTAATAGAGATAGAGAACATGAGAAAAATTTATTATAGAATTATTTCAATCACAAAAACTCTTGAAAAAAATAATTTAACATTTAGGAAAAAAATGAAAAGATTTATCAAGAAAATAATGAAAATATCTCAAGTCTTATTGAAATGATTGCAGAATTTGATCCAATCATGCACGAACATATTCGGCGAGTCAAACTTGATGAAATTCATAATTATTATCTTGGGCATAATATACAAAATATATTAATAAGTTTGTTGGCAAGTGAAATTAAGAATATAATTATTGAAAAAGTTATAGAAACAAAATATTTCTCTATCATACTTGATTGCACCCTGGATACACAACATCAAGAGCAGATATCTTTTATATTAGGGAGTGTGGATATTTCAGCAACTCCAATAAAAATTATCGAATATCTTTTAGAATTCTTAAAAGTTGATGATACAAGTGGAAAAGGTCTTTTGAAGTTATTTTAGATGAAATAAAATTTATTGGACTTGATATTAATAACTTAAGAGGATAAAGATATTATAATGAATCCAATATGAAGGGAAAATACTAAGGAGTACAAAAAGAACTTCTTGATATAAATCTTATATTATTTTATACACCACGTGGTTGTCATAATCTAAATTTAATAGTATATGATATGGCTAATTCTGGTAGAAAAGCTATATCATTCTTGTGAGTGGTACAACATATATATTCACTATTTTCTTCTTCTACTAAACCATGAAATTTTTTAAAAAATAGTGCACCCAGTTTAATACTTAAATCATTGTCACAAACACGTTCGGAAAATTGTATTGAAAGTATTAAAGCAATAAGATTTGAAACTCCACAAATAAGAGATGCCTTATTGAAATTAGTAGAAGACTAGAAGTTAGTGATGATCCAAAAGCTAAAAGTGAAGCTAACTTTTTAGCAATTTATGAGCTTGAAAATTTTAAATTTTTATTAGGTATGAGTATTTGGTATGATGTATTATTTGTTGTTATTTGAATTAGCAAAAGTTTACAATCAAAAGATATGTATATTATATATTGATGTCACCATAGATCAATTAAGAGATCTAATATTAATAAATATAGAGAAGAAAGATTTACAACTGCTATGATTTCAGCTAAAAAAAATTGCATTAGAGATGAATATAAAACCTGAATTTCGTAATAAATGTGTAATTTGTAGAAATAAATAATTTGATGAGAATGCTAATAACGAAATCATGAAATCTCTTGAAGAATTTTTTAGAGTTGATTACTTCTTATATATAATAGATCAAGTCATGTTTTCACTTCAATATAGATTTGAACAATTTGAAGCGTATGAAAAGTATTTTTGATTTTCTATTTAGTGGGAAAAAATTAATATCATTAGATAACAAGAATTTAGAAAAATGTTATCTTAATCTTGAATGTTCCTTAAAATATAATATCCACTCTGATATTGACGGTTGACTTGTATTCTAAATTAAAAGTGTTAAGGGAAATCATATAAGTAGAAGATAATACTCTAATCGAGATAGCACTCAATCAAATAAAAAGGTTTGATTCTTTTTCAAATGCTTATATTGCTTTAGAATAATTCTAACAATTCATGTAAAAATCGCTTTAGAAGCTTTTCAAAATTTAAAATTATAAAGTTTTATTTAATATCAACAATTTCTTAAGAAAGATTAAGTAAGTTGGTTATATTATCACTTAAAAAGAATTATTAGAAGAAATAAATTATAAAAGAATTATTAATAACTTTGCATCTCAAAAAGCTAGAAAAATAGGTTTTAAATAAAAACATATAGAAACTGTTTTTTTAGTTTAAGACCTCCGATTTAATTTTGGCCTTAAGCCCTCAATATGCTTGAGCCACCCCTGATAGGCTTTATGATTTTTATTAGTTTCCTTATATGTAGGTCAATTGATGACCAAATAATATTATAGTACTACGCCTCTTTAGTATATCTTTTATATTGTTTTTAATTTATCATTATTCAAAATTTGCAATTGTTAACTTTCGCATGACGCCCTATTATTTTATTCTGGCAAGTGGCATCAGAATCAAGGTTCAGTGAAATTGAAGACGGGTTTAAGGTAGATCAATTCAAGTTGCAACCAATTTGAGATAATGAAGATTTTATTGTTAAAAAAAAGGTCTCATGTACTACTTGTGGTGACAAATTTTAATCATATTTTCTACAATCTGCTGTTGCATTTTTAGAACAAAAATCATTATTAACCCTTGCTTTTTACTGCATGGGTTCTAATTTTCAATTCATGCTTTACTTTTGACGTATGAGCTCTAGTTGTCAATCCTTGCTAACTTTTAATATATGGACTCCAATTCTCAACTCATGCTTACTTTTAAAGCACATAGCATCAATTTTCAACTTATACCTACTTTTAACCATGGAAAACAAGAATAATGAAGATCATGTGAAGAAGGAGAATCAAGATTATTTTGCTAGAGAATTCAGGTGAAGGAGAGATTTGTTAGAATTTGTTTTCAATTTTTTATCTTATTTAAATTTTACCATAATTGTGTTCTACTTCAAATAAAAATTTTCAATGAAAAGAAATTCTTCCATATATATCTTTTTCTTGAAGAAGAAGTTTTGAATTTTTATAAATAATTTTTTTTTCATCTAATACACATTAACACAATAACACTATAGTCATTAAAAAGTCTTATTTAAGAGAAGGTTATTTGTTCAGTAGGCTTTATACTTTTTTATTAATTATTTTAAAAATCAATAAACTAAATAATATAATAATAGGATGCGTCTTTAGTATATAAACTAAACACTCAACTTTTCAAATACCACTTTCTCAGGGTTGGCAGCTTAATATACTTGCAAATTGAGCCTGGTGAAACTTAAAAAAAATTAACAAAGAAATGAAAAAAGTACTTAACATATATGTCAGCTCTTTTGATATAATAATCATATCCACAATGTCATCTAGAAAATGTTTTTGCATCATTAGAAAGATTCTATCCTTTTTTATTCATTTATAGTGGAATATTCCTCTCCAATACAATAAAAAATCATTAACTTGATAGGAACAATCAGAATAATAGGATGGAGCAAGAGCGCACCAAGTCCAATATTTTTTTATAAGATCATATAATTAAATTAAAAAATTTACGAAATATTTATAACTGTTTGCCTACGAGCTTAATTGCTTTTAATTGTCCCTCATCGATCAAACAACTGAAATAAAGATAAGTTTGCATAATCAGTTGACCATTTCGGTTCAAATGTGATACAAAAATAGTTGAGAATTCACGTGGTTATATGTTGAAGAAATAAAAGATTCTTCAAAAATTCTCGTGTTGCTACTTCTGTGATAGAATGATCATTATATCAGCTAAGATTGGGATTATATTCCCTGAAATTTTGAAGCTTATAAAAATGTGAATATGGGCCGGTTCACCTGCCATGTGAACCGTTTGCTATTATATAATTTTAATAGATGTATTTATGGTATGGTCAAATGTGCTTTGGTATCAACTTGCAATTGGTTTTTGCAAGGTTGTTTGCTCGAATTGTTAAATTAAGAGTATAGTTCTAAATTATAAAATCATGTTGATAATGCTGGTTCATATCTAAGTTGGTTTAGCGAAAATTGTATGCCTCCAATTATAGCTAAACCATTGGTTATGAGAACAAAAATCGCAAATAAAATTTGGTACGAGATATGTTTATTTAACATTTAGCAACACTTGAATGCATCAAGCCAACAAGGTTCCCCTATCATAATTGGTTTAGGTCAGGAACCAAATAATTTTATCTAAAAATTTGAATATGTAGTATATGATTCAATTGCTCCACCACAACGCACAAAGATGGGTCCCTAAATGAGCTTGGGGATAAATGTTAGTTTTTCTAACATTAAGGGGAGAAGTGATTAGCAACTGACAAAAAAAATGTGAACTTAAAATTCAAGAGATAATTCACTTGCAAAATATTTCAAATCAATTGCCAGATATATTTGCTGACCTTATTTTATAATTCAGCTGCAAAATGCTCTAATGAAAATTAGAGTACTTGAAGGGCAAGTTTATGACACGCCTGAAGTGTGATAGATCAATCAATTCTAGAAATAAAAACTTCTTGAAAAATGAGAAGAGCAAATAATCAAGATGATCAAAATAATGAGGCAAGTGATTTAAAAGGAGTATCACGACATAATACTTCATAAAACCTTGGCAAAGGTTCAAGTATCTGAAATGATGAAAAATGAAGAGATCTTGATAAGTTATGTTTTATTAGATCGATATCAAAATGGTCGTCGACGATACCTTTAATATGATATACCGCTTAATATTACAAATATTAACGAGGATCTTGAATTCAAATCTATCAAAAAATATGGACAGATAAATAATTGGCCAAATAAAAATATGCAATTCAAGTATAATGCCAGTGGATATAGATAGATTCTTATGGCATAAAGATTTTTCACAAATCCTGACATTATTATATAGAGAGGTCCTCCTATGGTAGATGCAATTATTTTGAGGTTGCTCGTAATTCTGGCAATACACGAAAACTTGACATGCGTATAATAAAACTAGTCCTGGACACGTATGTTGCACGTGTGTCTCATGTAAGCTTGTGCAGATTCGTTAGATGATATATGTAGAATGATATATTGTTGCCGACAGATGATAAATGTAATTTATAGTCAAACAAAATTGACAGAAATTCAAGGTATTACTTTCTGATATGCACCCAAACAAATTATATTAGCTGCTTATATAATTGCCATTTATATGAAAATATTTTATCAAATGGTAACTAATATAAATTTATTATAGCAATGAGAAAAATAATATTCTCTTTAACTCTTATTGAAGCTATATATCATCATATTATACTAAAAGCGGGAAGCCCCTATCTTAAAAGTTAGATTACCATTTTGCACTTACGATAAATTAAAATATAATAAAATATCTAATTAAATAATAATATTTTATCATTCATTGAATCAAAATAAATTAAATATCTAACAAAATAATAATATTTTATCATTCTAAATTAAATATCTATTACTATAGTAATTTTTAAATCATATCATATCATATTTAATTAAATAATAATATTTTATTATTTATTGAACCAAAACTAAATTAAATATATAATTAAATAATAATATTTGAATTATATCATATCATATTATACTAAAAGTGGGAAGTCTCACGTATCAGTCTATCAAATATTGAACGATTATTTTTTTCTACATTTAAACAATACTCTTATAATATTTTTATACTGAATAGTAAAAAAATCTCATTATATATATATCTATGTGAATAATAACTAACTAAACTAAAATATATTTGATTATTTTTAAAAAAAAAAGAGAAGTTAAATAATGAGATATAATATTCATATTTCAATACAGTTATTAAATTATGAAAGTGAAAAGTCACGAAATAAAAAAATAAATGACTAAAATACCCATCAAATATTAAACGATATATTTACCCTTCAACCAAATAGTATTTCAAAATATTTTAATAGAAAACATAGATATAAATCTTTAAAAAAATAACAAAAAATTACTAAATGAAAGAAATAACCATGATACTATTACTTTGAGTTTTTTTTTTTTTACATTTTGACGAAGATGATGATAAAAAATTATAATTAAATTTGAATAATATGAACCAACGTAAATTAAATGAGAACATTAATCCTCTACTATGACAATTATAGATTTCTTATTTAATTAAATAGTCTAGTAATATTTATTGTAACGTATATTTACTTTTTAGTACATAAAATATTAGTGAAATAGTTTAGATTGAAGGGCAAAATAGTAATCCAACTTTTAACTTGAGGGCTTCCCACTTATATAATAATATGATGATTATTTTCATGTCTAGATAGACAGTGAAGGATATATGAAAATCCCTAAAGGGTTTAAAAAGTTTTAAAGCGATTCTATTGAATATCCCAATAACTGTGAGATCACTTAACATAAATAAAGATCAATTTCGATCTCATGAAAATGGTTAGAAAGTACAGTATTTTAGTGCAATTGGTGTACTTATATATCCTACTATTACTATCCATGAGATAATATTTTTATAATATACTGGAAAAATATAATTTCACTTTTATTAGTAGAGATACGAGTGAATGAAAATATTGATATGAGTTTATTATTTCTAACCAATATTGTCAAAGGATTGTTGGTTATGCAATGTAGGAAAGTTATTTAATTAATGCAGAATGTAAAGCACAACTAAAAGGGAATACTCATAAAAGGAGATAGAACGAAACACATCTCGCCAAAAGTTTTCTACACACATGAACTCCAAAAGAATGATGATATCAATGTGCAACAATTCGTTTAACTGACAATGTGACTGATTTATTCACCAAATCTCTACCAACTGCAACTTTTAAGAAGAGAGTGAATAAGATCGAGATGCAAAGATTCAAGAATGTTCTCATTAGGGGGAGTTAATATGCACTGTATTCTTTTTTCCTTACAAGGTTTTGTTACATTGGGTTTTCCTTATAAGGTTTTTAATGAGGCAACTATCAATGTGTATTATAAAATATGTGTACTCTTTTTTCCTCACTAGATTTTTTTCCACTAGGTTTATTTCTAGTAAAGTTTTAACGAGGCACATTATCTATTAATGAACATCCAAGGGGGAGTGTTATAAATATATTATATTAGGTGGATATTCATTGGATAAGCCTGCAACTGGATAAACTTACGATTGCATGGGCTTGCAATCAGATAAGCTCTTAATATGTATTTGTATTATAGTAAATGTCTAAGTTATGGTTAATCTTCCCCTATAAATAGAGAGGTTCTCCTTTCATGGTAATTCATCTCTTTAATACCTCAATAGAAATAAGAATTATTCTCTCTTTCTCTACAATATTCTTCCTCTTACTTTATTATTTCATAACAATTTTTAAATAGTCATAAGTTTTTGTATTTTGTGTTTTAAGTAAAAAATTCTTTTACAAGCTCAAAGCGCGAACAAATTTAATTTTAGGTTTCGGATTCCTTCGAACTTTATTTTTTGTTTTGCAAAAATCTTCCACCTCTATGAATTCATAACCCCTTACATCAAAAAATTGCATCACTTGAATCCAAATTTTCTTGTTAGTAGATGAAAAATAATGCTTTCTTGACTTAGTCTTACATTCTTATTAATGAAGAGGTTTTTTATCATCTTGATTCCAAGTGATCATTGAAGTTACACCAATGAAAATCATAAACTTCACAAATAATATGATAGATATAATGAAGTTTTCTTTTTATACCTACTGTGATCATATTGGATCAATTAATTTATTGTGTAATTTTCACATTATTTCCTCATCCAACCCAAATATGAAACTACTATAAGAGGAAATGATCCTATAAAAGGGTTCACTTTTTAGTTTTCTCTTAGTAAAGTACTAAAAGAGAATAAGAAAACTATAAGCCTATTGTTAACAAAATAAAATATAAAATAATTTTTTTACATAATAATTGCGTACTTAAAGTTAAGATTGGAAGGAAATAAAAAAAGGCTTTGGGATAATAATAAATGTCGATTAATAGACTCAACATTTATCGTTTTGCTATTGTATTTTACTTTTTTAAATTTAGTGTAATTCACCATACACATACTTTAATATTATTTTAAAAAATTACTAATTAACATGAAATATATATACAACGAACGTGTCTGGAAATTAGTGAGAAAAGAATAAAGATGGTCAAGAGAATAAAAAAGTGAATAAAAAAGATTTTGTATTAAGTAAAACATCTGAATATTTCATAAATGAATTATGAATAATAAAATTAATTTGTAGAAAATGTAGAAGTAGTTTTACTTTTTTCATTTTGTTGTGTTTATCTTAATTTCTACAACTCTCTTAAATTTGAATTTCAAGTTATAGAATTGAAAAAAGAAAGATATTATGAATAGTAATTCTTGCCTTTCATATTTCATTCTTAAGATTTTAGAAGTTTTAAATCATTTAAGATCAATTAAAATTATGTATAAATAATATTGAAATTGTAGAAAAGGTAAATAAAACTACGTGATATATTTTAGTAATTATTTTGGGGGATAAATAGTAATGAAAAGAATAAAAATATAGTAAAATAACTTTTTCTTTTTGAAAAAAAAACAGACTATCAATACAAAGCTATAGGCATTGAATTAATATAGAGATTTTAAGAAAATTTATTAAGTTTGATGGTAAAAAAATTATTAAATTAATATATAATATTGTGTTGGTTCTTAAGTTTCATATTACTAATAATTTATTCTTCAATTAAACTATTTAATCTTTTTATATTCCAACTGAAGAATCTTTTTATATTTTTTAATCAAATTAAATAATTAATGCGTAATGATATCTATACTTATTATATTTTATATATAACATGCATGTTTGTGTGTGATATTTAGTATTTTATTATGCTTTATATTGAGATTTTAAAATATTATATTTTGATTACTTATCTTTATTAGGAGTTAGAAGAAGAAGAAGAAAAATATGAAATATGATATTTTTAAGAAAAATAAACAGATAAGGAAGTACGGAGGGAAAATAAAAAAAAATATTAAAGAGAAAAAAAATGAGAATGAAATAGATAAAAAGTGCATTCAAGGTTCATATTATTAGATTTGTATTAAATATAAAAATAATTGAGTTTTAAAATTTGTTAAAAATATGCACGAAAAGAAATCAAGTTTTATTAAATTCTGATTCATTCTCTACCTTCTTTTATAGAAAAATAAAATTGTCATTTCACTTACAATATGTTATATAAAAATCAAGCGTTTTAGAAGATTAAAAATACTTAAGTGAAAAAAACTCATAGAAAAATACATATACGAAATTAAGAGTGAATAACATAATTGGTTAAAAAGTGCAATATTTGAAAATTTTAAGAAAAAATAAAAAATTTTAGCACTCTAAAATCTAACTAATCCGTGCGAAGTGCGGTTAAATTCACTAATTATAATATTAAAGTGCATTACTTTAATGAGTATAAATTGGCAAGAAAGCGGCCAATTGTCCTTGATGCAATTCATTTAACCACTAATGTCATTATCTCCTATTAATTACCTTACTACTCCTCAAATTATTATTCACTATCTTATATTTACTATGTGAAAGAAATCCTACAACTATATAGATGTTTTCTTCTTATGCTGAAAAGTAGAGAAAAAGTTGAAAAGTGGGTGAGAAGAATTGTACTATAGATAAAAAGAATATTGTATGGTATTCAGTGTAGTGAAAGAGAGAGTTGAAGCAAAGAATAATATTTTAAGTCTCCAACTTATTCACTATACAAAAGAGAGTAATATTTTTTTAAAGGAAGATGTTCTTTTAATGGAGCTTTAGATTCTTCAACTAACAGAATTATTTGAGTTATAGGGCGTTGTGGGGCTGTTGTATCCTAAAGGAGATAAGTCAAGAGTATTACTGCTGAATCAATGAAGATTACTGTTAGGATATACTATTAACATGCGGTTTAGTATAGTGTTATGTTTCAGTTTTATATAAGACTTTCTTTTTATTTATTGGATTAATAAAGTCTTATTTTAAATAGATTGATTTTGTATGTGTGTCCTTTACTTATATAATAGATGGTTTAGTGTATAGAGTTTAGCTTATACATAGAAGATTAAATCATCAGTTCTTATAAGTATAAAGTTTGTATATGTTCATAATCTAAGATGAGAATTGGACAAATTCATCGGTATGATTGTAGCACAGAATTGTATATAATTTATCTTGATTATGGGAATGGTATTATTCCAACTTCTTGTGCTAGTACATTTTGTATGTATTGAACGGACCAAGTAAGGAATAGTTTTTGTCTGACTTAGTAAAATAAATTCTCTAGATTATTAAATGTACTCATACTCTTAATCTTGATATAACTGTTATGATCAATGTCATTTGCTTGTTGTTTTGATCTGATAAAGGGTGAAACTCTTTTGCGAGTTAAAATGCTCCCGATAGGTTGGATGATGACAAATGATATTTGCGAAATGATAGTTAGTTGATGGAGTCCATGTCTCGACCTTGAGATTGATGATACCCCTTTAGAATTGCTTATAAGTTTTCATGTGAAAAACCCTGCAGGTGGATTCTGTATCCGTCACATGAAATTAGTTAAGCGTTTGAATAAAGGATTAAATTGATCAATGAATTAAATAGTCAAAAATTTAATTTGATTGGTTGGTGTCTGTAATTTTAACATGGGGAGTTAAATAAGAATTTAATGATTGATTTTGAAATTATACCGAGGAGTGCAATTACAGATTTTTAGTGGAATAATTTGTTAATTTATTATGGTAGGTTAATTCATTCATTATTTTGAATTAATACCATAATTGAAAGCCTCACTAATTAAATCTGCGGTCCCTGCTATGGCTCATTAATTAAAAAACTTGGAAAAGGAAGAAACCTGTTTTCTTGAAGTAGTAAAATCCTACAAGATTTTGGACAACGTCATAAAAGGTAAGTAGTACACATTTGGGTTTTATACCCTTAAAAACGTGTGGATTAACAAGGAAACAAGGAATCCTATACGTTTTGAGACTAGGGTTTTAAGCCCTAAAATGTGATTATAAATAGAGCTTTTTCCTTCTTGAAAAAATGACGACCTTTTCTAAGAAGCAGTACTTGCCCACACAAGTATTCCCCACTCGGAGATTATTGAGGACATAGTAGAAGACTGCAGACCTGGAGAACGAGTTGGAAGCATTGTGTGAAAGCTTCAAGAGGTTAGTATTTCGTAATCTAACTCGTTGTTGTTATCTAGTGATTCATGTAAGATCGTTGATCCTATTCATGCTTGCTTCCGCTGCGCATGTTTTAACAATTACATCGTTGTAGGCTTGAATCTCCTTAAAAAGAGGGAGATATCCACTCCTCAGTCTGAATATTAATTTATTTATTTTTATTAATTTTATTTTAAATTATGATTTATGATATATTCACTAATAATAATTAGAAAAGCTGCTGTAAAATCGATAAAATGGTTCAAAATTTGTCGAAGAAAAGAGAAACAGAAAGAACTTTGTTTATAGACATCCAAAATGTAGTTGAACACATTCTTACAGGAAACCAAAATGCCGTAAACAATAAATAAACAAAAAATCGGCAAAGCACATGAATGAATCCTTAAGGGCAAAGGAACTTTGTGCCTAGTCAACCGAAATGACAGATAATGCATATGTGCTTCTTCGATAAGAAATAAAATTATTTTCTTGGATTAGGTTGGATGACAATGATATTAGTGGCTCTTAATCACGTCTTAGGCCTTATTTGTTTGCATTTAATGAAGGTTTTGGTTCATATCTTAGGCCATTAAGTGCGTTTGTTTTCATTAAGATTTAAACACTTATTTAGTCTGAATAGGTCTTAACCATTAAGATATAGAACAAAGTCTTAATATAATTAAGAGGTATATCACTATTACTCCGTCCACAACCACCAACTACCACCATTAATCACCTCTATCATTACAACCACCACCACCATTATAACCACCAACCACCAGCCACCACCACCACCACCAACCACCTCTGCCATCATTGTCAACTAGCACTACTGCCCCCAACCACCCCTGACATCACAACAATCACTGGCAACTACTACTTTTATTAACAACTATTGTTAGTCATTACTATACATACCACTTCCATCATTATAAAATTATAAGCACTGCTGCCGCCACCACTACCACCGCAGTTGTCGCCGCTGTCGCCACCTCTACTACCACTATAACTCACTACCACCACCACGACTAATCCCTACTATCAACCATCTTCACTATCACAAATAGCACTACCACCAACTACTACCAACATATCGTCAACCACTATATATTCTTCAGCCACCACCGTCAACACCATCAACTACTTATATCAATCAACTTTACCATCACAACCACCACTACCAACCGTCATCATCACATTGGTCACTACAATATCTACCACCTCTATTATCATAACTATCACCACCACCAATACTTAACTATCACTACTCTAATTACGAGCCAGTAACACTAATCATTATCACGACCATCACTATAAATCATCTCTGCCATAACTAGCAAACATAAATATTTTATTTTTTTATCTAATAATAAATTTATTTTATTAAATTAATTTTTTAATATTTAATTATGTTTTTATTTGAATTGTATATTTAATATATTTACAAATAAATAAAGTGTGCACATTCAGATGTTGAACAACAAACAGTCTTAATCATTCATTGTTCATATCTAGAGACAACATCTTAATCATTCAAACGTGCATTCAAATTCAGACGTCTTAATCTTAATGAAAACAAATGAGGCCTTACTATGATATTAGGCATTACTAGTTGGCATGGAGATTAATACTTTATATTCATGAGGGGTATACAAAATTAATCGAGAAACAAACACTTTTGAAATGTATCATTTTAGATATGACATGACATGACATGACATTTGTTGGATATAAAATCATGTCAGTGATGATAATATGAAATGTTTAAATTTAAATTATTTATTAATATATAAAGATATCATTATTTTTAAAACATACTAGATTGAAACCGAAGAAGTAATAGTTCAATGAATTTAGAAAGAACATTTTTGTACCAAACTCTAATACATTACCATAGAGAAGAGAAAGTCCACGTTCGTGAATTATGTTGGGTTACTCTAATATATTCAATGGAAATGCTTTAGCAACTTCGATCAATATAGAACTTTTTTTATACGTTTCTATAGAATATATTTAGAGTAACTAAATATAATTCGTGTTTAGTTAAAAGCAGATTAGGTTTGGATTTCAATAAATTGACAAAAAGGTCAAATTTGCTCTTCTATTATGTGAAAAAGATTTCTTTTATCCTCTATTATATTAATCATAAAATATCCTCGTTGTTACTTAAATGGTTCAAATATATCCCTTCCCCGTTAGGACTGTTTAAGGTGGAAACCAATCTAACATGACACTGACATTTTAATGAAGTAGATACCACATAGCATATCACTTCAGTGCTCCAACCCATTTTACCCTTCCCTCCATTTGTATCTGCCAACACTAACGCCTCTTTCATCTATACCATCCTTTCCACTATTTACACCAACATAACCAGCAATATCACTGTCCATTTTAGAGTTCTAATCACACTGTTTGGGACTTGCCTTTTTCCAGATATATTAGATTATCTTAAGAATTTCAATGAAGTTCTAAGAACTTTTCTTTACCTGTAAGAATGTGAGAAACATGTTTCAAGAGCTTAAACCTGCGATTACTCACTCGTGAGAGAAATATTTGTATACGGTGAAATTCAGGCTTGAGTGGAGGATCAGTTGGGATTTGACACATGAAAGAGTTGGTGTGATCAAAATCGGGCCCACAATGGCATCTTTGGTCACGACCCATCAATATCTTGGAGCCGACGCCATCACTGTATCTTATACCAATGACATTTTGGTGTAGCAAAGATTATTCTATGACTAGGTGACTAACAATGATACTTTCAATGGACCTTCTCCCCCCGATCCATGTCCATTGCTCAGCCAAAGTGCACTCGCCAACGGTCTCCAGCCTAACACCAATCAGTTTCGGGCTAGCATCTGACTCTAGACATATAACTATACTTGAGTACTATTGAGAATAACACTTTTTACTAGTATCTTTAGCTTTTTTCCCCCTCAAGTAAACTCTTGTATGAAAAAAGAGGGCATCTGATCTCAACTTCACTTGTAAAAGAACACCTTGTTGAGCTATGATAATACAAAGGATTCATAGTCTTCTTATTCTTATTTTTATTCTTTGTTTAGTTTATGTTCTCTCATTTATCTTTGGTTTGTCGATTTAGCAAAAAAGAAAGGATCTTGATCGATCATGATACGCTTGCTTTTAATTCCATTTTCACAAATTTAATTATTATCGCAAAATAATGATTTTCAGACAAACAGTTTGGCACCATCTGTGAAGATAGGCAATTGTGATATTATTATGAACTACTGCTCCAACTATTTGATTGATCATTAGAACTTTCCCATTGAAATATTACTACCATGTCTAGGACGCCACATAACATCCCCCTTGTCGGTGATCAACATAATAACCCACTAGCTGAAGATTTATCCAACCCTTTGGAACCTTTGAACTCACGGGGGTCGGAGCACTCGGAGAAACATGAACATGAATGAAAGTTTGATCAAGCATGTTCATATGAATATGACATGATCAGACATATAAGAGGAAACTAAACTCTAGAGGACACAAGTGACAGTGATGATGGGTACCAAAGATCGGTACACTCCCCAAAAGGGCCAACGTCATCACCCCCAAAGAAACTAGGATGTGTTGGAGAAAAAGCTATGGTCTAGAGAAGGTTGTTGAAGTTATTATAACCATGTAGAACGTGTTCATGATGTATATAGAAAGCACCATATACACCTTCGCCGATAATGCTCATACCAAAACTATCATACCACCTAATGTCAGAATGTATTGAACTCTGGTGAATTCCTCAACCAATCTCTATGTGAGGGGACTCCTTAATAAGAGTGAAGACTCCCAAGTATATTCTCAGCTTGTGGTATGTTTTGAGCTAAAGCTTCTCATATGCATGATTTCACATTTGAGATGTATTTGAGTATAGATCTTCGTCAATAGACGATGTTGAGCTTCATTATAAAACGACGTAGAGCATATGCATGTTTTTGGGAGTAATGTATAGCACCGAGCAGGCTAAGGGTCGATCACCCTGTGCCTCAGAACTACGCGCCAACGTAGGTTGATACTTTTATATATATTACTTTGGGACCTCCCTTGTGAGCTTCCCCTACCTGAATGGGCCTTCAGCTTGATATTGATATAATGGTATCGTCCCTAGCCCTGACAAGGCTTTGGACGGCTCTACCCACTTGAGTATAATAGTTGGGACCAAGTAAGCTCTATTGTGGTATGTCGGTTAAAAGACGAGTCTCCCATTGTTCCTCATGATTTCAGATATGCATATTCATTACTCATGAGATTTATATATATATGCATGTACTAAAGCAGATTTGACTTAATGTTCAGCTTTACTAATAAATGTCAGAATTCAACTTTGAGTCAATTGATTCAGTTATGATGTCATGAAGTTATGTTATGTTATGTTATGAAGAGATCATGATTTCAAAAAGAATGCATGCGAGCCCTACTCTCAGATTCTTAATGTTTATGTTTACATTATGCACTGTCTTTAAATGATTTTCTTTACTTAAGTGGTTTTACTTACCTTGCTTACTTGGTACATTCCACGCATTGACCGCATACTCTATGTTGTATCGTTTCATGAGACAGGACCCGGCTCTCAAGTTCAGCCCCGTTCATAATTCAACTTCAAAGTTAGAATCTTCATTGTTGGTGAGTTCTCATCTCTCGAGGACTAGACTATTCAAACTTCGTATCTGTATTTCAGTTTCAGTTTTGTTGAGTTAGTTGGGGTCTTGTCTTATCAACTCATCACGTTTAGAGGCTTTTAAGACATATGTATGAATTCAGCTTCAAATTTCGTATTGTGATGTTATGGTTGATTTAGACTTCTGCTATGATTACATTGTTGATTATTCAGTTTTCTTGATTGAGTTAGATGCATGCTTATGCCATGGATCGACTTGGGTACTCTCGGGGCTTCTTGTCCCATGTTACAATCCGGGCCTCCATTCGAGTCATGAAAAACTTGGTATCAGAGAAATAGGTTTAAAGTGTCCTAGGGTGTTTGAAAGCCGCATTAAGTAGAGTCTTTTTCATGGGTGTGAAGCGCGCCACACTTATGATGAAGAGGCTACAAGACATTTATAAAATGTTCTCTTCTTTCATGATCTATGTGGTGCGATGAAAAGTCTTTCTATCCTTCTAATTCATGCTACGCACGATTGCAGAATCATGGCTCCTCGAAGAATGAATGGTAGGAGAAATAGGAATGGTGAAGGCCACGAGGATGGTAAAGGTAATATGCATTAGCAAGCCCCACCAGTTCAAGAGCACCAGGCACTAGAGCCAATTGCTCATGCTGAGTTTTGGGGCCGCTATTCAGATTCTTGCGCAGGCCTTGACTGCTCAGGTCAATCAGCAGGCTGTTTCACATGTTCTACAAAATGGAAATACAACAGCGACTCGAGTAAGAGGCTTCTTGAGGATGAAGCCGCTGGATTTCCTTGGGTCCAAGGTACATGAGGACTCACATGAGTTTATAGATGATATTGTCAAGATCACTCAAGTCATAGGGGTGAAAGGGGTTGAGGGCATGGAGTTGGCTTCTTACCAGTTGAAAGAAGTCACGCATATCTGGTTTTGCCAATGGAAGGATAGCAGGGTCGCCGGAGTAGGTCCTGTCACTTGGGAAGAGTTTCATGTTGCATTTTTGGATCGGTTCTTCCCTCGTGATATGAGGGAGCTAACGGCAGCTGAGTTCATAAATCTGAAGCAAGGGAGGATGACGGTGCAAGAGTATGCCCTTGAGTTCAATCGCCTATTAAAGTATTCCCCAGAGTTAGTGGTTGATCAGCGGGCACGAGTGAGTAGATTCGTTCATGAAGTAGTGGGCTATTTGGACACGGATTGCAGGACCACAATGCTCTATTAGGATATGGATTTCCCTCGGATAGTCTTGTACTCCCAGTAGATGGAGGCAGCACATCTAGAGAGAGGGAGGCCAAGAGGGCTAGGACTGATGACCACAAATTCTCTCAGCCGAGGTCAGGTGGTGGGCACCGACAACAGACCCACCAGAGATAATCAGCCCCGACATCTCTGGAAAGTATCTTTTTTCTGGGAACATGGTCAGCTGCTGATTGACTACTACATCTTCAGCATTAAGTGTGCCATCCAGGCCTAGACATGATCAGAGAGGACGAACATCAGGCTCGAGGGGTCAGAGCAGCAGACCCACAAAGTCTAGCATCCCAGTTTGTCGCAGATGTGGTCGAGGGCACATAAGCCAGTGCTTGGTAGGTTCAGGTGCTTGTTTTGGGTCTGGGAAGCCCGGCACATGCTTAGATATTTCCCAGTAGTGGGACAGGATCAGGTTGGGGGTCGAGGCCTAGTTTCTAGTTCAACAGCCCCTCCCGCACGCTCAACACATCAGGGGGCATCTACCAGTACAACTGGAGGTCAGCGTCAGAAAAGATTCTATGCCTTAGCATCCCGTCAGGAGTAGGAGGTCTCCCTAGATGTGGTCACTGGTATGTTACGCGTTTTCCATATTGATGTTTATGCTTTGTTAAATCTGGGGGCTACCTTGTCTTTTATGACACCTTATATGCCCAGTAGCTTCAGAGTTAGTCCCAAAGTCTTTTCAAAGCCCTTCTCAATTTCTACTCCAGTAGGTGACTCAGTTATAGCTAGACGGTTGTATAGAGGTTGCCAGTCTCAGTCCTTCAGAAGGTCACCTTAGTAGATTTGATAGAGTTAGCCATGACCAATTTTGAAGTTTTTCTCGGCATGGATTGGCTATTTCCATGCTACGATTTAGTTAATTGTAGAACCCGGGTAGTAGAGTTTAGATTTTCGGGTGAACCTGTTTTAGAATGGAAGGGTAGTCCAGTTATGCCTGTAGGTCATTTCATTTCCTACCTTAAGGCCAGGAAGATGATTTCTAAGGGTTGTGTGTACCATCTAGCTAGGGTTAGGGATATTGAGTCTGAGACCCCGACTATCCAGTTAATTCCAGTAGTACATGAGTATCCAGAGGTCTTTCCAGATGATTTACCGGGAATCCCTCTCGAGCGGGAGATCGGTTTTGGTATTGACCTTCTTCCCGATATGCAACCTATATCTATTCCTCTCTAAAGAATGTCTCCAGTCGAGATAAAAGAGTTGAAAGAGCAGTTGAATGACTTGTTAGATAAGGGTTTCATTAGACCGAGCAAGTCCCCACGGGGTGCACCAGTTCTCTTTGTCCGAAAGAAAGATGGTTCTCTTTGCATGTGTATTGATTATCGACAATTGAAAAAAGTCACCATAAAGAACAGGTATCCTCTACCAAGATTGATGATTTATTTGACCGGCTTCAGGGTGCCAAGTGTTTCTCGAAGATAGATCTCAGATCTGGGTACAATCAGCTCAGAGTTCAGGAGAGTGACATCCTGAAAATAGCCTTCAGGATGCGGTATGGTCATTATGAGTTTGTAGTTATGTCTTTTGGACTAACAAATTCTCCTGCAGCTTTTATGGACTTGATGAAAAGAGTGTTCAATCCATACCTGGACATGTTCGTGATTATATTTATTGATGACATCTTGATATACTCTCGGAGCGAGGAGAAACATGCCACTTATTTGAGAATAGTGCTTCAGACTCTCAAGGATCGCCAATTATATGCCAAATTCAGCAAGTGTGAGTTTTGGCTAAACTCCGTAGCATTTTTGGGCCATGTGGTATCAAGCGAAGGCATAAAGGTAGATTCCCAAAAAATTGAAGGGGTGAAGAATTAGCCTAGACCGGTGAACCCTTAAGATATTTAGAGTTTCTTGGGTCTAGCTAGCTCTTATCAAAGATTTGTTAGGGTTTCTCATCTATTGCAACACCTTTACTAAGTTGACTTAGAAGAAGGTGAAATTTCAATAGTCGGAGGCGTGTGAGAAGAGCTTCCAAGAGTTGAAGACTCGACTTACTTCAGCACCGGTGGTGACCCTACCCGAGGGTATCGATGGATTCGTGGTGTATTTCAATGCTTCAAGGATCGGACTTGGGTGTGTATTGATGCAGCACGGGAAATTCATAGCCTGCGTCTCTAGACAGTTGAAAGTTCACGAGAAGAATTATTTGGCCTATGATCTTGAGTTGGTCGTGGTGGTATTCACCTTGAAGATGTGACAACATTACTTGTATGGGGTCCACGTGGATGTATTTATGAACCAAAAGAGCTTACAATATGTGTTCACGCAAAAAGACCTCAATCTTCGGCAAAGGAGGTGGTTGGAGCTACTCAAGGACTATGATATGAGTGTCTTTTACCATCCAGGTAAGGCTAATATGGTAGCAGACGCACTTAGTAGACTCACTATGGAGAGTGTATCCCATGTGGATGAGGGGAAGAAGAAGCTGGTAAAAGATGTACATCGACTTGCAAGGTTGGGATTTAGGTTGATTAACTCAACCGATGGTGTTGTTGTTATGCAGAACGGATCAGAATTGTCCTTGGTGACTGATGTGAAAGCTAGACAGGATGAGGACCCGATTTTGGTAAAGTTGAAAGAAGCCGTTCAGAAGGTGGAGGTCTTCTCAAAAGGGGGAGATTGTGTCCTTCGGTACCAGGGTCGCCTATGTGTTCCATATGTTGATGATTTGAGGAGCTGGATATTGTATGAGGTTCATGGATCTAGGTATTCTATCCATCCAGGTGCCACCAAGATGTATCGTGACTTATGGAAAATCTATTGGTGGAATGACATGAAGAAGGATATTGCAGAATTCATAGCCAAGTGCCCAAACTGTCAGCAACTAAAGGTTGAGCATCAAAGGTCGGGAGGTGTTCTTTAGGATATCAGCATTCCTACTTGGAAGTGGAAAGAAATTAATATGGACTTCATCACAGATTTACCTAGTACTCATCGACAATATGACTCCATTTGGGTTGTGGTAGACAGGTTGACCAAGGCTGCACATTTTCTACCGTTTATGACCACGAATTCGGCAGAGGATTATGCCAAACTATATATCCAAGAGTTGGTACGATTGCATGGAGTGCCCTTATCCATCATTTCAAATTGAGGTACTTAATTTACGTCTCAGTTTTGGAGGTCATTTCAAAAAGGACTTGGTACACAGGTTAAACTCAGCACAACATTCCCCCCGCAAACGGACAGTCAAGCGGAGCGAACAATCCAGACTCTCGCGGATATGTTGAGGGCATGCGTAATTGACTTTAGAGGTGGTTGGGATGATCACTTGCTCCTGATCAAGTTTGCCTACAATAACAGCTATCACTCCAGTATCCAGATGGTGCCGTTTGAGGCTCTCTATGGGCAGAGATGTAAATCGCCCATCGGATGGTTTGAGGTTGTTGAGGAAGCAATGATAGGGCCAGATTTGATTCATGAGGCCATGAAGAAGGTTCAATTAATAAGGGACAAGTTGAAAACAACCCAGAGTTGCCAAAAGTCTTATGCTGACGTGAGGAGAAGAGAATTAGAATTTGAAGTCGATGACTGGGTATTTCTGAGGGTGTCTCCCATGAAGGGAGTAATGAGGTTTGGGAAGAAAGGGAAACTTAGTCCCCGCTATGTCGGCCCATATCGGATAGTGAGACGTGTTGGCAAGTTGGCTTATGAGTTGGAGTTTCCTTCAGAATTAGCTTCTGTGAATCCTGTATTCTATGCGTCACTCTTGAAGAAGTGTTTAGGTGATCCAGCTCTAGTTATCCCTGTAGACAGTATTGGCGTGAAAGACAACCTTAGTTATGAAGAGGTTTCGGTGGAAATATTGGATCGACAGGTTCGAAGGCTAAGGAACAAGGAAGTAGCTTCAGTTAAAGTGTTATGGAGGAATCAGTATGTTGAAGGAGCTACGTGGGAAGCCGAAGCGGATATGATGGCTAGATACCTGCATTTGTTCTCTATCGGCTCAGTTTCAGCTTGAAGTATCAGTTTTGACCTAAAACCCTATTTAGTTTCATGTTCAGTTCATGTGATCAAGTTTCTTTTATGTATATGGATGTGTATGTGAATCATGAAATCAGTTCAGCTATGTGGTTTGAGTATGAAATAGTCATTCCGTCAATTTTCAGTTTAAATGACCAGTATTTGAATATGATAATTGCATCTCTATACTTTTCTGTGTGTTTTCCAATATTCGAGGATGAATGTTTCCAAGGGGGAGATATTATTATACCCTGGAAGCCCAAAGATTAGACCCGAGAGTTGAAATGGAGAAAAGCTTAAAATCTAGCACCAGGCATAGAACGAGTCATGGGATGACTCATTGGTACAGCCCACGAGTCGTGGTGTCACTCGTGGGAAGGCCAGTGAGGAGTTGGAAGTTTGAGAAAAAGGATCCCCACAGGCAGGACAATGACTCATGGTCAGACCCCAAGAGTCGTTAGGTAAGTCATGGGGTGGGTAAGGAAGGAAAAGAGAAGAAGGGAGGCAATAGACTTGACAGGAGGTCCCCACGAGTGGTTGTCAGCCCCCACGATTCGTGGGGTGAGTTGTGATCAAGCATGGAATAGATTTGTTGAGGCTAAGGCAGTGTACATCACGGATGGTGACCACGAGTCGTAGTCACCAGTAACGAGTCGTGAGGTTGCCCATGATGAGCCTAGATGATCAGATGAGCATTGTACTTAACAGACTACTCCACGAGTCAAAACCTATGACGACGAGTCATTGGGTCCCTCATTGGGACCACTTGGCAGTTATTTTCTGCAAAATTAGTAAGGGCTTTTCCGTAATTCCTAAGCTTCTAAGGCCTAAACTACGTCGTTTTGAGTTATGAATAGTGACTTCTAAAGGGGTTAAGTCCATTTTAGGCCTCATTCATTCATGCATGCAAGGTAGAAGACTTGAGAGGGTGATCAAACCTAGCATTCATCAATTTCTCTTCAATTTCCTTTTGGGCATTTAAAGAAGTGTAAGTATCAGCTACCAACAGGTATGTAGGGTTATGAATGGGTGATTCCCTTCACACCTATGCCTAATCCCTCTCTAAAGTATGAAATTTCTATGTCTAATTTATGGGGTTTTAACCCAAATACATGAATCTCCTATTTCTATACATGGGTATGATTTAATTATGATTCTAATTTTGAAATATAAAGCATGGGAAATTTTTATAATGTTTTCAATTTAAAATCATGTTTCTAGTTTTACGGAATTAAAAGCCCATCGAAGAGATGTTCATGAAAAATGAGATTTATGATGAATGTATGATGATGATGAGACATTACGATGAAAAGCATATTTTAAAGCTACCCATATTTACAATTATGTTTTCGATGAGAATTGAGTATTTCTAAGTACGATAAAGCTTTAGGCAATGCCCACATGTTAAGTATGAATGATGATTTTTCCTGAAATAAGCTTACCACATTGTTTTGGAGCGAAGACTCCTAAGTATATTCTCAGCTTGTGGTATGTTTTGAGATAAAGCTTCTCATATGCATGATTTCACATTTGAGATGTATTTGAGTATAAATCTTCGTCAATAGACGATGTTGAGCTTCATTATAAAACGACGTAGAGCATATGCATGTTTTTGGGAGTAATGTATAGCACCGAGCAGGCTAAGGGTCGATCACCCTGTGCCTCAGAACTACGCGCCAACGTGGGTTGATACTTTTATATATATTACTTCGGGACCTCCCTTGTGAGCTTCCCCTACCTGAATGGGCCTTCAGCTTGATATTGATATAATGGTATCGTCCCTAGCCCTGACAAGGCTTTGGACGGCTCTACCCACTTGAGTATGATTGTTGGGACCACGTAAGCTCTATTGTGGTATGTCGATTAAAAGACGAGTCTCCTATTGTTCCTCATGATTTCAGATATGCATATTCATTACTCATGAGATTTATATATATATGCATGTACTAAAGCAGATTTGACTCAATGTTCAGCTTTACTAATAAATGTGAATTCATCTTTGAGTCAATTGATTCAGTTATGATGTCATGAAGTTATGTTATGTTATGTTATGAAGAGATCATGATTTCAGAAAGAATGCATGCGAGCCCTACTCTCAGATTCTTAATGTTTATCTTTACATTATGCATTTTCTTTAAATGATTTTCTTTACTTAAGCGATTTTACTTACCTTGCATACTCAGTACATTCCACGTGCTAATTGCATACTCTATGCTATATCGTTTCATGATACAAGACTCGGCTCTCAGGTTTAGCCCCCCTCATAGTTCGACTTCAGAGTTGAAATCTTCGTTGTTGGTGAGTCCTCATCTCCCGAGGACTAGACTATTCAGAATTCCTATATGTATTTTAGTTTCAATTTTGTTGAGTTAGTTGGGGTATTTTCGCATCAACTCATCATGTTTAGAGGATTTTCAAACATATGTATGAATTCGGCTTTAGATTTCGTATTCTGATGTTATGGTTGATTTAGACTTCCGCTATGATTACATTGTTGACTATTCAGTTTTCTTAATTGATTTAGATGTATGCTTATGCCATGGGTCGACTTGGGGTCTCTCAGGGCTCCTTGTCCCGTGTTACTATCCGGGCCTCCATTCAGGTCATGACATTACCCCTTTCATGGGTGAAATTTTCAGATAAACCTAGTCATCCATTGCGAACTCTAGTTCTCTTTTACTCACATCAGCATAAGATTTCTAACGGCTCTGAGCTATTTTCAATCTTTCTCGAATGAGCTGTACTTTATACATAGCTTCATGAACTAAGTCTGGACTGATTAGAGTAGCTTCACCAACCTCAAACCACCCCATAGGAGATCTGCACCTTCTACCATACAATGCCTCAAACGGGGCCATCTGGATACTGGAGTGGTAGCTGTTGTTGTATGCAAACTCGACGGGAGGCAAGTGATCATCCGAACTGCCCTTAAAATCAATCACGCACACTCTTAACATATCTTCTAGGGTATGAATAGTCCGCTCAGCTTGTCTATCTATTTGCAGGTGAAAACCTGTGCTGAGCTTGACCTGGGTACCAAGTCCCTTCTGAAACGACTTATAGAAGTGAGATATGAACTGGGGACCTCTGTCTGAGATAATGGATAAGGGCACCCATGAAGTCTGACTAACTCCCGAATATACAACCTAGCATAGTCCTTAGCTGAACCTGTCATTTTAACTGGGAGGAAGTGTGCTAAATTAGTTATTCGGTCTACTATCACCCAGATTGAATCATGTTGCCGACGAGTTCGAGGTAGACTCACAATAATATCCATATTCACTTCTTCCTACTTCCATATGGGTATGCTGATATCTTGAGTCATACCTCCCAATGTATGGTGTTCTACCTTGACTTGCTGGCAGTTCAGACACTTAGCTACATATTCAGCGATGTCTTTCTTCATGCCGTTCCACCAGTAAATATCCCATAAATCACAATACATCTTAGTAGCACCAGGGTGGATGGAATTTCTCGAACTATGTGCTTCAGCCAGTATTTTCTGTCTCAAATCACCCATATCCGATACGCACAATCTACCTTGGTAACGGAGTACACCATCTCCCCCTTGGGAGAAAGCCTCCACTTCCCTTCTAAGAACTGCCTCCTTCAATTTAAGTAGTGTTGGATATTCATCCTTCCTTGACTTAACTTCAACTACTAACGTGGAATCTGATCCACTCTGCACAACTACTCCGCCTTCAGCTGTATCAACCAACTGTACTCCCAACCGAGCTAATCTGTGGATATCCTTTGCCAGCTCCTTTTTTCCTTCCTCAACATGAGCCATGCTCCCCATCGACACTCTACTCAGGGCATCAACCACCATATTGGCTTTTCCCGGATGATATAACACGCTCATGTCATAATCCTTTAGTATCTCTAACTACCTTCTCTGGAAAAGATTTAGGTCTTTCTGACTGAAAAAACACTGAAGGCTCTTGTGATCGGTGAAAACATCCATGTGGGTCCTGTACAGGTAGTGTCTCCATATTTTCAATGTAAACACCACCGCTGCCAACTCCAGTTCATGAGTCGAATAATTCTTTTCATGAACCTTGAGCTATCTGGAGTCATAGGCTATCACCTTATCCCGCTGCATCAGAACGCAATCGAGTCCAACTCTAGAAGCGTTGCAATGCATTACAAACTCATCTGATCCTTTCGGTTGGGTCAACATTGGAGCAGTAATGAGTCGAGTTTTTAACTCCTGGAAACTCTTCTCACACGCATTTGACCACTAAAATTTCACCTTCTTCTGAGTTAGCCTGGTCAGAGGGGATGCTATAGAGGAAAAGCCTTCCACAAAGCATCGGTAATAACCGACTAGACCCAAAAAACTTCTAATTTCAGTTGGGGAGGTAGGTTTGGGCCAGTCTTTCACCGCTACTATTTTTTGAAGATCAACCTGAATACCCTCACCCTAGACCACATGACCCAGGAAAGTAATGGACTTCAACCAGAATTCGCATTTGCTAAACTTGGCGAACAACCGGCGGTCTCTGAGTGTTTGAAGTAGTATCCTTAGGTGATTAGCATGCTCTTCCTCATTTTTGGAGTATACTAGAATGTCGTCGATAAATACAATGACGAACATATCCAGATACTTCTTGAAGACTCTGTTCATCAGGTCCATAAAGGCTGTATGGGCATTTGTGAGTCCAAAGGAATAACCATGAACTCGTAGTGACCATACCGAGTCCTAAAAGCTATTTTCGGTATGTTGCACTCTCTGGCCCTTAGCTGATATACCCCGACCTGAGATCTATTTTGGAGAAACAGCTGGCTCCCTGAAGATGGTCGAACAAGTTGTCAATCTTGGGTAGGGGATACCTGTTCTTGATTGTAACCTTGTTCAACTAACGGTAACCGATGCACATTCTGAGGGTACCATCTTTCTTCCGCACAAATAGTACTGGAGCTCCTCAGGGAGAGATGCTGGGTCTGATAAAACCTTTATCAAGAAGGTCTTTTAGTTGCTCCTTCAACTCCTTAAGCTCGTATGGAGCCATTCTATAAGTATGGATGGAGATGGGCTGAGTATCTGGGTGAAGGTCTGTACCAAAGTCTATTTCCCGCTCAGGAGGGACTGTGCGAAGATCTTCGAGAAACATATCAGGGAACTCACTGACAACTGTGACTGACTGGATAGTTGGGATCTCAGAGCTGGAATCTTTGACCCGAACTAGATGGTAAATGCACCCTTTGGAAATAAGATTTCTGGCCTTAAGGTAGGAAATAAACCTACCCTTAGGCGCTGAACTACTGCCCGTCCATTCTAGTGCTGGATCATTAAGGAACTGAAACCTGATGACCCTAGTTCTGCAGTTGACTGAGGCATAATTGGTGTGTAACCAATCCATGCCAAGAATGAGGTCGAAATCAACCATGTTTAACTCTACAAGGTCCACTGGAATGACTTTATTGAGGATTATGTTTGGGCAGTTTCTACACACCCAGTTGACTCTAACTGACTCGCCGATTGGGGTGGAGACTGAGAATGGTTCTGAGAGGACCTCGGGACTGATATCAAACTAAACTACTACATAGAGAGTCACGAATGAAAGAGTGGCTCCTAGATCTAGTAGGGCATACATGTCTAGATGAAAAAGACGTAACGTAGCCGTGACCACATCAGGTGATCTCTCCTTATCCTGATGAGAAGACAATGCATAAAAAAGGTTTTGGTGTTGGTCGCCATCCGTACCTAAAAGTGTTGGCCTACTGAGCTGGTCGGCCTGCTGGAGCTGCTGAAGTAGTGGATGGTGACCTTCCCCGTCCCGCTGACGGGCATTCCTTAAGCCGATGTATGAGCTGTCCATAACCAAAACAACCCTCTCGACCCTGAAGACACTCTCCTGGATGGTTCTTGCCACACTTAGGCTAGATGCTCCACCTCTCCAATCCTTGCTGGACAAAAAAGTAGGGGCGCTGGCTGAACTGGGTGCTGGAGCTCTCTGTTGCTGTAGGCGGCTACTACCGCTAGATCTCTGATAGCCATAATCTGAATGGCCGGTTCTTGCCCGTTTGCTCTCCCACTCCAAATATTTCAATCTATCAGCCTCAATTTGCTGGGCATGAACTATGAGGCTAGAGAGATCGATATCATTGATAAGCATCGCTGTCCTGCACTCCTTAAAAACCAAATTCGAAACTCCATTCACAAACTTTAGCATGTGAGCCCTTGGCTCGGCTACCATCTCTGGAGCATACTTGGACAACCTGGTGAACTCCAGTGCATATTCTTCTACTATCCTATTTCCTTGTTTCAGATTCATGAACTCCACCACTTTCGCCTCCCTTAGCTCTCGAGGGAAGAATCTTTTTGGGAAGGCTATGGTGAACTCCTTCCATCCCACTAATCCTGCTCCCACGGCCTCCCCTCCTTCCACTTCTCGTACCAGATCTAGGTTACCCCTTTCAGCTGGTAGGCATCCAAGTCGGCACTCTCCAAGGAACTGACACCCATAATCAGGAAGATCTTTCTAATCTCGTCCACAAACTCATGTGGGTCCTCTCCCACCTTAGATCTGTGAAAATCTGGAGGATTCATCCGAGAGAAGTCATGCACTCAGGCAGCTATGGGGGATCCATTATTGTTGATTGGAACCGCCTGCTATTCACCTGGTTGGTAACTATCTGAGCCAGCAACGGGATAGCCGCCCTGAACTTTGCGGTGGACATTGAGTAATCCTAAGGGGCTGCTAGATCTGGTGAGGTAGGTCGGTGAGTGTTACTGGCCCTTCTTCCATTACCACATCGCGGAGGCATAATTCACTGAAACAAAATAGAGCACGAGTTAGGGGAACGATTCCAGAATTGAATTTCAATGCACGATAAAGAGTATGAATAAAAGAGAGTTTTCCTAGTAATATCTTATAGCCTCCCTGTCATTATTGTGGTGCACTTCACACCCATGAAAGGGACTCTACTCGATGCGGCTTTCAGACATTCGAGGATACTCTAAATGTAGTGCTCTGATACCAAGTTTGTCATATCCTGAGTCTACACCCTAGATGGAACACGGTACTTGGAGTCACAACTAACCCCAAGTCAATCCCTGATCTATCATACACTAGCATGCTGAGTAAACATATGTGTATAGTCGAAGCTTTAAAGTAAAATATAAAACATTTATGAAAATAAAGTGTGAAACATAAATATTTAAAACATCTGAACAAAACTGAAAGTCTGAAACCAAGTCTATGTTTGAAAGCCACTATAATTCATGGGTTGTTGGGACATGCCCCCAGCTAACTCCAAGTCTAAATAAGGAAAAAATATAACTGAATGAAATGATCTTTTCTCTCGAAGGATGAGGACTCACCAATGGTGCAACTGGGATCTTCTGAGAATGATCTGCTAATGAGGCTGTGACTGAGATCCTGTAGCTATATCATAAAAAGATACAACATAAAAGTTATGCATCAATACTTTGAATGTACTGAGTAAGTGAGAGAAACCATACTCAAGGAATAAAAATGTTAAACTGAAAAGACATGCAATGACCAACTGAAACTGCTGAAATGGAATAACTGTAATAAATTGAGATGGTCTAAAACACCCTGTCTGATGGTCAAGGACATGAACTAATCTGAACTGACTAATCTGAGATTGAACTGAACTAACTTATGGGAGAGTCTATAACCGACATATAACCACGTGAGCTAGACGTGGACTCCAATGTATACACCACATCGGTAAGACCCAATATACCTTTCCGGGGTATAAAGGCATGAACTGGGTGATAACAGGTCTGAGACCATGAGGCCAATAAAAATATATCCTACGGTGGCAAGTAGTTCTGGGAACTTGGGTGCGCTGGAACCCCGGTCCGCTCGGTGCTAAGTCCTACTCCTACTGGATAGTCCAAGAAAGACTACTAAGTTGATAGCTCAAAGCTGGGGCCTAAGACTAGTCAGAAATACCTATCTGGAATCACCCTGAGAGTCTTATCGGATCGGTTTTGTAACTGGGTTCTAAGACTGGTCAGAGCTGTTTATCTGGAAGCATTGTAACCGTCTAAAGAACAAACTATAATATGAAGCTGAGGTCCTAAGGCTGGTCAGAGCTTCTTATCTAAAAGTGTCATGATCGCCCAAAGAACCACAAAAAACTGATACTGGGTCTAATTCGGATAACTGGGAGGCACTTCTGACACCTCAAGAGTTTTTGTAGTCAAACTGATCAGCTGATATTGCTGACTAACACTGGATATTCTAACATTTTGGATGAAACTGAACTGATAATAATTTGACTAATTTTCAATACAACTAACAACATGAGAGTCCCCAACACTGATAGAATCAAGCAAAATTTTGATATTTAAGCACTATTGCAATGTCACGCCCTGCCTTGGGGGGGTATGACTGGCACCTGGTGTCCTACTAGGACCTGAACTGCTAGACTACTGAGCCTGAGCACATCTGGTGCCTGGCTGGCTCTAACACAGATTTCTGCGAACAAAGGGCTATATAACGGTTGTAAACACAGCCTCCGGCCAACTGGGCCTATAGCCACCTGTACCTGTACTAACAGCTAACCAGAAACATATCAATGTAGGGGAGCCTATGTGGGCCGACAAGGCCACCATGCTGTCTAGTTATCTGTAACTCAACAATGGAATACTGAATAACTACGTGACCGGCAAGGTCACCACTACTGACTAGATAAGGCCTCACACGACCAACATAACTGAAATGCTAAACAACTATAACAAACTGCACGGCCCCACACGACCGGCTCAACTGACCACAGGGAAATATATACAGACTGCAAGCCTCTAAGAATACAGATAAGATGGTCGGGACAGGGCCCCGGCCTACCCATGCTGTACAACAAAAGAAAGGGATAACCTCGAGCTATCTAGCTCCGGATGACTGAAGCTGATGACCCTGTGAGCTGGTTGGAATCACGAGGTATCGGCCCCTCTATGAGTACCTGCAGGCAAGTAATGCAACACCCCATACGGGCGTCAGTACCGCTGGTACTGAGTATGTAAAACAACAACTGAAAAATATCTGAAAAACAACAATACAACTGATGGAACTGAAATAGAAAGGAATAGGCTAACTGATTGAAAATGTAAAGCTTAAGCCTACTCTTAACCATGCTGGAAGGAGTAGGAGTCATACCTGGAGATGTATCGCTCTACTGTCGATCTACTCGTATCTAGTGTAACATGGCATAACCTAACATAACATAGCATAACACACACAAACCTTACCCGACCCCCATAAGCCGAGAGGTACAATCAACACGCAATCTATACCCCTACCCCGGTCGTCCCATCTCCTATAATAACTTTAAGCATCCTGCCGATCCCCTGGGTATGCACTTGGGCTCGCTGAGCCCCTGACTATAACTGTACCTGAGTCCGGAGGACTCCTGAATCAACACCCCTGGCGTATCCGCTCGACGGGGGTGTATAAGGGCCGACCAAGGCACAATATGCGGAAAACCGTCATCCCATCTTCGTCCCCTGTGGGACGGCATGCCACTCTGTAGAGCGACGTATCCTCACCCTTTGGCGAATGAGTCGATACAGCTATTAACCCTGGGGCAGTCGTGAATGCTAGGTAATCCAACCCCAAGACAATACAGTGGTCTCAACTAGTAATACTATCTGCATATATCACATGCTGAAGCTAGTGATGATAATGTATCTGCACATACCATATGCTGACTAGTGATAGTGATATGTATGTGTTCAATATATGCTGAGACTGATAATGGTATATATATTTAATCTTCTGTCATACTGTGCTGAGTCTAATGTTGAACAAGATATAGTTTTTCTGCTGGAAATCATGCTGTATAACTGAGCTTCTATAGTAACATGATTTACTATTTCTAACATGCTTTCTAAACTTTATTTTAATCTACCATTCTACTTCTGAGATACGCTTCAGATACTTATATTGCTTTACTAAGTTTCAACTGAATAAGATAATATCCTAACATACTTTACTAAATCACATACTGGGCATGCTGTACAGTTCCTAACACTTTGTGTTAGAATTTATATCATGCTAGCAAGTTTCACTCTATACATAACATGATGCTTCTACCGTACCAATATTCATAATAAACATAACACACGACTCCTGAACATTCTACTGGCCTTTAAACTATTTTACTATACCGAGACTACTAACTTGCCGAGGAAACTAGCTTTACATACCTTCGCTTCTGATTTCCTGACTAACTGGCATAGCTCGGTCAGTTTTTCAGCTATTTCTCCCAACTGCATTCATATATATGTCAATCAGTACTAAATACAACTTTATTCTGAAGGACGACATCACTTTCAATATAATTATAGCCTAAACATAGGCTTATCGAAAGACGGTCGAAAACTTGCTATTTTCCAGAAGTCCAGAAGGGAGAAATATTCACTTCACAACTAGGAACACATAGACACTAGTTTGGAGCAATTCTACTTACCTTAGTCCGGTCGCTCGACGATTCGTCGGCCGTATTTCGTGAAACAAAATCCGTAGGAATGCTCCCTGCTGCTAAATACCTCGGTATCTGGAGTTAATTTAAGTTTAGACTACGTTTGGCAGTGTAATCGACGATTATAATATCAACCCTCTTCGTCTCTCTCTGTTACCTCACGAGTTGTGGAAATTATTTGGTGGAAAAGTGAGATTAAAACCGAAGTGGGGCTTTATATACTTGGGCCTGGACAGCCCCAACGTGTCACGGAGCCAATGCGGAGGCTCCACCTCCGTGATACGTTGCCTCGGCTCCTTCCGCGATGGTTCGACAGGTTATCCCTCCGATCCTTCCCCGGGCCTTTCTCTAGCACGTAGGGCTTTTAAATATGCTTAACCAACGTGCGAATAGGCCATCTAAGTGTTGGGAATCTTACGGGGTATAATATGCAAGATTCTAGTTTTCTGCATTCAAGAGCCAGGGCTAGGATTTACTTTACAGGAACAAGCACCAATACAGTCACAAACTGGTGGAAAAATATCTACAATTTTTATAAAATAATATTTCACATGAACTAAACGAAGTCTGACTAATAATTTCTCAACATACGATAGTTGCACGACCAGAACTGATAAAGAAAATAGGAAAAACTTTGGTGACACAAGGGAAGAACTATTCCCTTGTTGAATTCTCACATACCTGGTGATGGAAATACTTGAGAGAATTCCTTGAGAAATCTGAGAAGAATCACTCTTTCTAACTTTTGCTTTGAGCTTTTTGGAGAGGGACTTTACGCTTAACTGATGAGAGATGAGAAAAAAAATGAGAGAAACCGTCAGTTTCCCCTCTCTAAAACCCTTGATTTGATCCAAAAAGACATAGTTTAGGGATTCAGTAGGTGGAAAATTACAAAAATAACCCTGGGATTTAAATATGAAATCTGGTTGACAGGGTCCTAACAGGTCACTCAATGAGTCATTGGTTGAGACCACGACTCATTGGGACCTCTCGTTGGTTCCACTGCTTGGGACTAGAAGTCACTGGACCAGGCAACGGGGGTCACCACAACTCATTGGATGAACTAATGGGTCATTGATTCCTCCCGTGGCCCCTGGGCAAGGAAAAATGGAAGGCCAAGAAACGGGTGACACAACGACTCGTCGGGTGAACCAACGGGGCGTCGTGTCCAGTCGTTAGGTTCTCTAAAAGGATTTTTCTAAAAATGCCTAAGTTGAAACAACAGTGCTGAAAACGACTCACTGGGGGAAATAATGAGTCGGTGTTTCCTCTCATCTTCACTGGAAGGGGGATTTTAGAGACTTCACCCGAAGACTCTCACAATGGGTCATTATTTCTAACAACGACTCGTTGGTTGAGTCGTGGGGTCCTGGGAAGGATTTCTAGGCTGGAGGAACCACGACTGACAGGACGATTCATTGTTTCTCACAAAGAGTCGTTCCTTTTCTTGTTGGTTCCCAAGTGCCCAAGACCTGGTGACTACGACTGACGCAACGAGTCGTTGGAGCTGACCACGACTCATTGTCTCAGTCGTTCTGAGAAATTTTTTTTCTGGTTTTTGTGCTACATTTTTCTAGAAATGTCTAAGTATGGTCTAGGAAAATTTTGGGGTGTTACAATATCTCCCCCTTGGGATCATTCAACCTCGAATGAAGACTAAAACTGCAGTAAAACTAGGAAAAGAGCTGAGATTTCTAGATTGAGACTAAGCTAGTTTCTGAAGGAGTAACTAACTCCAAATTGACTTAACCATACTAACAGAGTTGATGCAACTGAAATGCACATAGAAAATCTAAAATAGATCTGATCAGTACGGAATTGAATAGAGTACCGAGGAGGAATTTAGTACCTGATGCTGGAACTAAACTTGAAGGAAACAAGTGTGGGTATCTAGCCATCATATCTGCTTCAGCTTGCCACGTAGCTCCTTCTACATGCTGATTTCTCCAAAAGACTTTGACTGAAGCTACCTCCTTGTTCCTCAGCTTACGAACCTGATGGTCAAGGATCTGAACTGGGACCTCTTCGTATGAGAAACTATCCTTCAATCCCACTCTGTCCAATGGCACAACTGAAGTTGGATCACCGATGCACTTCTTCAATAGTGACACATGGATTACTGGGTGCGCAGATGCCAACTCTGAAGATAATTCCGGCTCATAAACTACCTTGCCAATTTATTTCAGAATTCTGTAGGCTCCCACATATCTCAGACTAAGCTTTCCCTTTTTTCCAAATCCTATTAACCCTTTCATGGGTGAAATTTTCAGATAAACCTAGTCATCCACTGTGAACTGTAGTTCTCTTCTCCTCACATCAGCATAAGATTTCTGATGGCTCTGACCTATTTCCCACTCAGGAGGGAAATCTATTTCCCGCTTAGGAGGGACTCCAGGAAGATCTTCAAGAAACATATTATGGAACTCGCTGACAACTGGGATTGCTGGATGGTTGGGATCTCAGAGCTTGAATCATTGACCTGAACTAGATGGTAAATGCACCTTTTGGAAATAAGATTTAGGCCTTAAGGTAGGAAATAAACCTATCCTTAGGCGCTGAACTACTGCCCGTCCATTCTAGAGCCGACTCATTAGGGAACTGAAACCTGACGACCCTAGTTCTGCAGTTGACTAAGGCATAATCAGAGTGTAACCAATCCATGCCAAGAATGAGGTCGAAATCAACCATGTTTAACTCTACAAGGTCGGCTGGAATGACTTTATTGAGAATTGCAACTGGGAAGTTTCTATACACCCGGCTGGCTCTAACTGACTTGCCAACTGGGGTGGAGATTGAGAATGGTTCTGAGAGGACCCCTGGACTGATATCAAACTAAACTGCTACATAGGGAGTCAAGAATGAAAGTGTGACTCTTGGATCTAGTAGGGCATACACGTCTAGATGAAAAAGGCGTAACATACCCGTGACCACGTCAGGTGAGCTCTCTTGGTCCTGATGAGAAGATAATGCATAAAAATGATTTTGGCACTGGCCGCCATCCGTACCTGAAGTGTTGTCCTGCTGGAGCTGCTGAAGTAGTGGATTGTGACCTTCCCCGTCATACTGACGGGCACTCCTTAAGCCAATGTCCGAGCTGTCAACAACCAAAACAACCCTCTCGACCCTGAAGACACTCTCATGGATGGTTCTTTCCATACTTAGGGCAAGCTGGATAGCGATTGCTCTCACTGAAGCTCTGGGACTAAAAGCCAGATGCTCCACCTCTCCAATCCTTGCGGGACCGATGAGTAGGAGAACTGGCTTAAATGGGTGCTGGAGCCCTCTGTTGTTGTTGTGGCTGTTGTGGGCTGCTACTACCGCCAAATCTCTGATGGCCATAATCTGAATGGCCGGTTCTTGCCCGTTTTCTCTCTCGCTCCAAATCTTCCAATTTTTCTGCCTTAATTTGCTGGGCAAGAACTATGAGGCTGGAGAGATCGATTTCATTGATAAGCATCATTGTCCTGCACCCCTTAAGGACCAAATTCGAAACTCCATTCATAAACTTCAACAAGCGAGCCCTTGGCTCGACTACCATCTCTGGAGCATACTTAGACAACCTGGTGAACTCTAGTGCATATTCTTCTACTGTCCTGTTTCCTTGTTTCAGATTCATGAACACTGCCACTTTCACCTCCTTGAGCTCCCGAAGGAAGAATCTGTCTAGGAAGGCTATGGTAAACTCCTACCATCCCACTGATCCTGCTTTCACTGGCCTCCCCTCTTTCCATTTCTCGTACCAGATCTGGGCTACCCCTTTTAGCTAGTAGGCAGCCTAGTCGGCATTCTATGAGGAACTGACACCCATAATCCTGGTGATCTTTCTAATCTCGTCCACAAACTCCTATGGGTCCTCTCCCACCCTAAAGTCGTTAAAATATGGAGGGTTCATCTGAGTGATGTCATGCACTCGGGCAGCACTATGGACTCATTATTGTTGATTGAAACCACCTACTGGTTCACCTAGTTGGTAACCGTCTGAGCGAGCAGTTGGATAGCCGCCTTGAACTCTGCGGTGGACACTGAGTCATCTTGAGGGGATGCTGGAGCTGGTGGAGCAGGTCGGTGAGCGTTACTGACCCTTCTTCCATTACCACGTCGTGGAGGCATAATTCACTGAAATGAAATAGAGCACGAGTTAGGGCAACGATTCTTGAATTGAATTTTAATGCACAATAAAGAGTATGAATAAAAGGGAGTTCCTAATAACATCTCATAGCCTCTCCGTCATAAGTGTGGCGTGCTTCACACCCATGAAAGGGACTCTACTCGATGCGGTTTTCTGACATCCGAGAATACTCTAAACCTAGTGCTCTGATACCAAGTTTTCCACACCTCGAGTCTACACCCTGGACGGAACACGGTACTTGGAGTAACAAGTAACCCCAAGTCAACCCCTGGTCTATCATACACTGACATTCTGAGTAAACATATGTGTATAGCGGAAGCTTTAAAGTAAAATATAAAACATTTATGAGAATAAAGCTGAAACATAAATATTTAAAATATCTGAACAAAACTGAAAGTCTAAAATCAAGTTTGTGTCTGAAAGCCACTACAACTAATGAGTTTCTGGGAAAATCCCCCAACTTACTCCAAGTCTAAAGAAGGAAAAAATATAACTGAATGAAATAATCTTTTCCCTGAAGGATGAGAACTCACCAATGGTGCAATTGGGATCTTCTATGAATGATCTGCTAACGAGGCTATGATTGAGATCCTGCAGTTATATCATAAAACCATACAACATAAAAGGTATGCGTTAGTACTTTGAATGTACTGAGTAAGTTAGAGAAACCATACACAAGGAATAAAAATGCTGAACTGAAAAGACATGCAATGACCAACTAAAACTGCTGAAACGGAATAAATGTAATAAATTGAGATGGTCTAAAAGACCCTGTCTGATGGTCAAGGACATGCCCTAAATATGAGATACTGCACTGAACTGATCTAAACTAACTAATCTGAGATTGAACTGAGCTAACTAGTGGGAGAGTCTATAACTAACATATAACCACGTGAGCTAGACATGGAGTCTGATGTATACATCCCATCGGTAGTACCCAATATACCTTGCCAGGGTATAAAGGCATGAACTGGGTGATCACAGGTCTGGGGCCATGAGGCCAATAAAAATATAGCCTACGGTGGCAACGTAGTTCTGGGAACTTGGGTGTGCTGGAACCCCGGTCCGCTCGGTGCCAAGTCCTACTCCTATTGGATAGTCTTAGACAGACTACTAAGTTGATAGCTCGAAACTAGGGAAAGACTAGTTAGGAACACCTATCTAGAAGCACCCTAAGAGTCTTATTGGATCGAATTTTGTAACTGGGTTCTAAGACTGGTCAGAGCTGTTTATCTAGAAGCGTTGTAACCGTCTAAAGAATAAACTATAATTTGAAGCTGAGGTCCTAAGGCTGGTTAGAGATTCTTATCTAAAAGTTTCATGACCTCCCAAAGAACCACTAAAAACCGATACTGACTCTAATCTGAATAACTGGGAGGCACTACTGACACCTTTAGAGTTTCTGTAGTCAAACTGATCAACTGACATTTCTAACTAACACTGATATTCTAACATTTTGGATGAAACTGAATTGACAATAATCTGACTGAGTTTCAATACACTAACAACATGGGAGTCCCCAACACTGATAGAATCAAGAAAAATTTTGATATTGAAGCACTATTGCAAGATTCTAGTTTTCTTCATTCAAGAGTCAGGGCTAGGATTTACTTTACAGGGACAAGCACCAATATAGTCACAAACTGGTGAAAAATATCTGCAATTATCATAAAATAATATTTCACATGAATTAAACAAAGTCTGATTGATAATTTCTCAACATACAATAGTTGCATGGCTAGAACTCATAAAGAAAATAGGAAGAATTTTAGGGACACAAGGGAAGAACTATTCCCTTGTTGAATTCCCACATACTTGGTGATAGCAATTCTTGAGGGAATTCCTTGAGAAATCTGAGAAGAATCATTTTTTCTAACTTCTACTCTGAGCTTTTCTGAGAGGAACTTTATGCTTAACTGATGAGAGATGAGAAAAGAATGAGAGAAAGCATCGGTTTCCCCCCTCTAAAACCCCTGATTTGACCCAAAATGACATAGTTTAGGGACTCAGTAGGTAGAAATTACAAAAGCAACCCTGTGATTTAAATCTAAAATCTGGTCGATAGGGTCCTAACAGGTCACTCAATGAATCGTTGGTTGAGTCCTCGACTTGTTGGGACCTCTCATTGGTTCCACTACCTGGGATTAGAATCACTGGACTTGGCAACGGGGGTCACCACGACTCGTTGGATGAACCAACGGGTCATTGATTCCTCCCGTGGCCACTGGGCAAGGAAAACTGGAAGGCCAAGCAACGGGTGACAGAATGACTCCTTGGTTGACCCAACGGGTCGTCGTGTCCAGTCGTTAGGTTCACTAGAGGGATTTTTCTAAAAATGCCTAAGTTGAAACAACTATGCTGACAATGACTTGTTGGGGAAACAACGAGTCATTGTTTCCTCTTGTCTTTACTGGAAGGGGGATTTCAGAGATTTCACTCGACGGCTCTCACAACGGGTCGTTGTTTCTGACAACGACTCATTGGTTGAGTTGTGGGGTCCTGGGAAGGATTTTTGGGCTGGGGTAACCACGACTGATAGGATGACTCATTGTTTCTCACAATGGGTCGTTCTTTATCTTGTTGGTTCCTAAATGGCCAAGACCTGGTGACCACGACTGACACAACGAGTCATTAGAGCTGACCACAACTCGTTGTCTTAGTCGTTTTGAGAAATTGTTTTCTAGTTTTTATGCTATATTTTTCTAGAAATGTCTAAGTCTGGTCTAGGAAAGTTTTAGGGTGTTTCATCAGTGCCACCTTCATCCCCACCAGAGTGTCAACTGATTATGTCAGGCTCACCTTTTTTCATTTTCATTATTGGGATAAGTGAAGAGGTGGTTCAAGACAAAACCATCTAACTCCATCACTACTTGGGACAACCTAGAATGGAAGTTCCTAATTAGATTCTTCCCGTCTGGAAAGACTGCTAAGTAAATTTTTGAGTTTTTCAAGTAGCATCCAGATGAGAATTTATATTTGGCTTGGGAGAGGTTCAATTCATTGTTGAGAGATTTTCCCCACCATCAACAGTCTAATGAAGTGCCGGCCCATACTTTTATAGAGATTCTTAACCCCCACATAAAAATTTTGCTAGACTTTGCAACAAGTGGGAAAGCATTAAAGAAGAATTATGATGAAATGTACACTCTTGCTGAACGAAATTGCATAAGGAAATCTAGAGTGGCACAGTGATTCATCTAGGGGAGCAGGCAAGAGAGTAGCTGGGTTGATTGAAGTCGATAGTGTGAATGTCGCAGCCCAGCTAGCATCCTTCCAGCATCAAATGATGACTCAATTCAGCAAGCTCTAAGATGGTGTGAGATATATGGCAACAACGGGCATGGTGCAGATTCATGTGAAGCAAATCCAGAGTTGGTGCACTTTGTGGGTAATATGCTGAGAGGGAATCAAAATTATGGGAATACTTACAACAGGAACTGACAGAATCAGCCAAAATTTTCTTGGGGTGGAAATTAGGTGTAGAGTCAGAGTTATCAACAACCTTAGCAAAATTAGTTTCAGTAGCAGAGCAAGAAAGCTAATGGTCAATCTAGCAACATTGAGGAGATGTTGTAGAAAATCATGGCCAATCAGACTCAGATGGCAGCTGATCAGATGAAGATGGGCTCAGAGTTAAGAAATCAATAGCTGGCCACCAGAAATTTGGAGAAGCAAATGGTTAGTTAGCAGCTGCTCAGCATAATAGACCGCTGGGGGGTTTACCTAGTGATACAAATACAAACCCTAGGTAGGTCATGGCCATAAGTTTGAGAAGTGGAAAACAGTTGGCTGATGCACCAACAGAAGAGAAGAAGAATGAGGTGCAGTCAAAGTTGGTCAGACTAGGTCCATCAGCTGAGAAGGGAGACAATCAGAAAGCTGTAGTTAACCATTCACTATCAGCATTTCAGCCATTACAAAGACCACCACCACTATTTCTGCAAAGTCTCAAGAAGAGCAAGGAGGATTCTTGTTTCCAAAAGTTCTTTGATATTTTCAAAGAACTTCACATAAATTTGCCTTTGATTGACCTTTTGCAGGGAATGCCCAAGTACACTAAGTACTTGAAGGATGTGGTGGCCAAAAAGATGAGGCTAGTGGATGTCTAGACTGTAGCACTCACTGAGGAGTGTAGTCTCAAAGTGATGAGCAAGATTCCCAAAAAGCTCAAAGACCTAGGGAGTTTCACCCTCCTCGTACAAACGGGTGGAAAAGATGTGATGAGGGTCTTGTGTGATCTAGGGGCGGCAATGAACTTGATGCCCCTGTTGTTGTTCAATACCTTTGTTTTGGGAATACCAAGGCCTACCAGAGTGATGTTGCAGCTGGCTGAAAAGTAGAGGGTGATCCCATAAGGGATTATTGAGGATCTTCTCATCAAAGTAGGTAAGTTCATTATACCTGCTGATTTTATAATTCTAGATTTTGAGGTTGATGAGATGGTACCCCTCATTCTGGGGCATCAGTTCCTGGCTATGGGAGGAGCTGTGATTGATGTGAAAGATGGAACCTTGAAAATGAGGGTGAATGATGAGGAGGAGATGTTCAGAGTGTACCAGAAAATCAACACCCCAACACATTACAAAGATATTTGCAAGATCAATGTGTTAACAAAGGATGAGTGTGGAGTAGGAGATTCCGAAGGTCCATTTTTGAATAATCTCTTAAACAAATAAGCTCGAGTTTACTATTGAGAAAGTGCCAAAGAATTTGGTGAAGCATGTGATGGAGGTGAAGATGGAAAGTATAGAGGCTTTTCACTCTAAAGTTAAGAGAAAGAGAGATGGTTCCTGAAAAGGAAGAATTGTTTGAGAACATCCTGAGAAGGGTAGTTCAAGTCGCGCCGTGACGTAAAATCAAACGCTGCTTGGGAGGCAACCCAAGTGTACCACATGTATGGTTTTTTCCTTTTAGTTTTTTTTTATTTTGGTTATCTTCACTTTGGTTTTTGTTTTTGGTTGAGTAAGCACAGAGAAAGGGAGTTTGAATACCCTTATAAGTGGAAGCTAAGGAGCATGGAAAAACACAAGTGTGGGGTCATGAACCCTTGAGATGCAAAAGGATGAAAACATGCTTCTAGCTAGGCCTAGAGGCCTCAGGAAGTATCCCTAGACCTTGTTTTAATTTTAATTCATGCTTTGAGAAATAACATATTTCAAGTGTGGGGTAAGGGAAAATTCCAAAGTTTTTGAGGTTGTTTAGGGTGAATCATGCGCTTGGTTTGAAAAGTTAATTAAATGAAAATCGGAGTTGAGCTAGTTCACCCACCCTTTGATTTTTCTTTTTGGTTCTTTTCCGAAGGGGGAACTTTGAACCGAGAATAAAGTTTTTGTTTTATTTGTAAATATCTATTTTAGTCATAGTTAAGGACTTTTCCCGATGATGGATGTATGGAGACCATCTTGAGGGAAAATTAGTTACTAGGTTGTTGTTTGTGAATCCTTAACTAATTGATTGCTTGATGCTCTTGTTGAGTGTTGTACATGATTGTAAGATATAAGTGGATGTTAATTGTGAAGCATGTTGAGCAATTGTATGAATTTGTTGAGACATCTAGGCTCTTGAATATGACTCTGTATGCTTTATGCTTAATTTTGAATTCATGTGATTAGCTGTATTGAGAGTTTGTATGGGTTTGTCTTGACTTAGACATGAGCAGTGAGTGTAATGTATTGTATAGTCCATGCTATCACGTAGTGTCTAGAACTTTCCTAGTGTATTTACAAAGCGAAATGAGGGATGTTGAATGTAATAGATGATTTAGGCATTTCTCTAAACAAGCCTATTTTCATCCTTTGTTTTACCATTCCTAAGTATAAGTAGGGAGTGAAAAAGAACAAAAGAATAAAAAAGTGTCTAACTTTTAGAAGTTCCTAGATTAGCAGAGTAATACACTAAGGACAAGTATATGGGTCATTACATGTTGTATGTGAATTCATTGCAAGAGTGAGTGTTAGTTGTATTCATATACCCATACAAGTTATAATTGGCAAATTTGTGAGCGAAAATGGGTATTTCTCTTGTTGTGAGGGAACATCTCATAGAAGCAAATCACAACATATACAATCATAACCTACTACAAATGTATAAGTCATATAAACTATACAAAGAGAATAACTTGCCGAAAGAGGTTAACCTTAACATACCTGAATTGCCGAATTCTTGCTTAACCAATCTTAATTCGATCCAAAACTTGTAATCCCTCTGTATTCTAGATTTTACGTCAAGGGAACAAGGCTATTCCAATTGATAAGTCAAGCCAACAACATTACAACGCAAAACACGACGGTACAAGTTACAACGAGTATAATCCGACAAAATCTCATGAATTTTTATAGATTAGAAGGGTAGAAATACTTACTATCACTTATAGACGTATTAAACTAGAATAGAAATGATTTCTATGGCTTCTACTTATAGACGTACTAAACTTGAATAGAAATGATTTCTATGGCTTCTACTTATAGACGTACTAAACTTGAATAAAAATGATTTCTATGGTTTCTACTCCGTAGGACTCCACCAAACCGGGCCAATATAAAAGATTCAACTCCATAGATACATTCTTCACATGCTTGGGAATTGTTACCCAATAAGAATTTGTAATCAGACGAGGTTTGACAGCGTAATTCATCTTGAATAGATGAGAAAATAGAGAAGTACCTTGCTTAACTTGAACTTTTTGATTTGGGAAATATTTAAAATGAAATAACATTTCATCACTTTAACCTATATATATATATATGTTGGACCGGTGGGGCTGGTGCGCGTCGCGCAGCTCCCTGTGCTGCAGGGCTACCACATCGCGCAGCTCCCTGTGCTGTAGGGCTGCCGCGTCGCACAGGCCCTTGCGGCCTGGCCTTGCCCAGCCTTACTGACTCGTTCGTCAAGCCGTCCTCGACTCTTATCCCCTGGATACTTTTATATGATGTCATCCATATATCTTCCCCCTCGAGGATGCACACATACACACACAACAAGTACCAAACAAGTGCATACTAACGTCATTCAACGACAAAATTTTTCCCAAGGTGTAACATATATATGGAAATAACACCTTGTCACACACTAACACATACAACTTGCGCACAACAAGGGTATTAATGGAGCTGATTTCTATAGTTACTTCTATTAGTTATTAATAGTCTTTTTAGCTAATTTCTTTAGGATCGAATTAAAAAGATATTCCAAAGTACTCTTTAGGATTCAACTTATTAATTGAATTCCAATAAAGATTAAGTCGCTAAACTTTTATTTTATAATTTCTAAAGCTTGATTAGGATCGGAATGAAAAGGGAAACTTGACAAACGAATAACCTCCATTTCATACTTTTTAAAAAATAGATTACTTATATAAAAGCGACTTGGTTCATCATAACATAACACTAGGTTCTTTATGGTTCACTTAGTTACCAAAACAAATTCCATAAAATACGACACTCAAATTCCTCCTTTTGAAAACTTTTAATTTCATTTCTAGATTCATGTCGATTTGGAATAGAAAAGCCTTAACATGCCTCATTTCTCTTGGAGATTACTCCTAGCATGACTTGGACTTTATTTTATTAAGTTAATCTAAAAATTAAGTGAATAATAAAGCTAATATTATCCCTTGAACACAACACAACTTTGCCAAAATATAGTAGCTAAACATATTTCGGGAAGATTGTACATGTTGGCGTTAATTCAATGGTGTATCGCACACCCTTCTACCCTATTTCAATAAAATATACACACACACACACCCCAATATACTTCCTCTAACTGTATAAAACACACAAACAACCCTTACTCAATGCATCACATCCAAAACACAATAGTAACATATTGAACTCACATCTTTCGATCACCATCCTGCGAGTTGTTAACAATAATACAACTAGATTTCTCCACCCCAACTTTCATACAAAAAAAATGAACGTTGGAAGAGTACTTACCACACTTGAAGGAATTTATTTATTCTCTTTTTTCTTGCAGTCTTAAAGAGCTTAAGTATCCTTCACACATACACCAAAAAGAGAAGAAGAAACCTTTTTAAGTGTTACACAATTTAGGCATCCAACTTGGGGAAAGGGGATGCATATTTCATCAGCTTCTCACGCGATTATTTGCTAGCTACATGTAGGAGATTAACACCAAAATCATAAGAGTTTTACTCACCTTAACCTTGAGGAAAACTTGAAATATTTTTAAGAACCCTAGGGAGCAAAAGGGCAGCAACTTGAGCTAAGAAGAGAGGTGGAGTTCTTGAAATTTTTCCAGATTTTTAGCTAAGTATGAATGCTAAAATTTGATCAATATAAGGTACTTATATGGGGTTCTCTTTGGATGAAATTATGTACTGATTTTGGACCTCAAAATTGGGCGACAATGGGTCAAAATATTTGGGCCAATATTACCATTGTTTGGGCCTTTAAAGGGTTAAGTTTTATAGCTAATTTGTGCTTCTCTTTGAGCCAAAATTTGGTCAATCTTGGTTCTAATTTTGTACTAGTTTTGGAACTAATTTGGTGTTCTTTTGTTGAGCCAACTTTAAGATTCATTTGGGCCACCATTAGGTCCAATAATCCATATGGGTGTTTCCTCCAATCGACCCTCGTAACTTGATTCATTTAGCGTAAGTAGGTGATGCACCTACTTGTCAACTCTTAGCTTAAGTAATACAAGCAATCAACTCAATTATTTTATTTTATTTTTCAAACCTTTATCCTTAGACTTCAACTTAACACTTATACACATTTGGCCATTTCAAACTCTAGGCCCAAAGATCACTTTACCATCTCGAGCTTTAATACCTTTGTGATAATGTCTAAACTATACCCTTCTTTACAAACAAGCTTAAATGGTCGTTATATCAAAACAAATAACTAGATGGGTGTTGGGGTCTGTAGCACCCAGAAACTTTTCGAGATCAGACTCATATATTGCAAGAAAATCCAAAAGAAAAACCAGAAAAAAAGGCCTCAGAATGACTGAGACAACGAGTTGTGGTCAGCTCCAATGACTCATTGTGTCAGTCGTGGTCAGTAGGGCTTGGTCTCTCAGGAACCCACTAGACAAGGAATGACCTATTGTGAGAAACAATGAGTCATCCTGTCAGTCTTTCTTTCCCAGTACAAAAGCCCTTTCCAAGACCCTACGACTCAACCAACAAGTCGTCAAAAACAACGACCCATTGTGAGAGTTGTAGGGTGAAAATCCTGAAATCCCCTTTCAGTGACGACGAGTGAAAACAATAACCCGTTATTTCCCACAACGAGTCATTGTCATAACCCGTTGTGCCAACTTAGAAATTTTCAGAAATCCTTCTAATGAAACTAAAAATTATACACAAAAACTTGTTGGATCCACCAACGAGTCATTGTGTCATCCGTCGTCAGACCCTCCAGGTTTCCTCTTATAGTGGCCATGGGAGGAACCAACGACCCATTGGTTCATCAAACGAGTCGTGGTGACCCCCATTGACAGATACAGTGTGTTCTAGTCCCTGGTAGTGGGACCAATGAGAGGTCCCAATGAGTCGTGGCCTCAACCAATGACTCATTGAGAGACCCATTGGGACCCTATCGGCAAGTTTTCATATTTTATTTCCAGGGTTACGTATGTAATTTCCCACCTATTTTGTCCCTAAAATACATTTTTATGCCTTATTTCTAAGATAATAGGGGGATTCAATGGTTTTCCCCCTCATTCCCCACTCAGACCTTCAGAAAACAATCATAATATTCTCTCAGAAACTCTCAGAGTAAGAACTAGGGCAGTCTACTTCTCCTCATATTCTCAAGGGATTTCTTCGGACTTCCTTATCAGGTATGTGGGAATTCAACAAGGGAATATTTCTTTCCTTGTGTCTCTAAAAACCTTGTCTAATTTCTTCTCTATCAGTTATAGAAATGTAGCTTCAAAATGTGAAAATTTTTCAGATAGATTTCTTTGTGGATTCAAAGGGAATATTTCTCATGATTTTAGATTTATTATTTATTCCCCATTTCTATAAATTGTGAAAGATTGTAGCTAGTAGCATAATTCAGTCCTAGTCACAGCTTAGTAGAGATTAGAAACTTGTGGGTTGAACTAGTTTTCCCTATAGAGTGGTTCTATTAGTTTTGGGATGCACATGTATTTAATTTATGATAAAACCTCAGTTATAATCATGTTAGTCTAGTCTCAGTCAAATTTTTAGCAACCTCAGTGTTGTCTAGAAAAATGTCAGCTGATTAGCTTGACAGTTAATCCTTGAAGTGTCCGTGATGCCTCCCAGTTATCAATATTAGACTCAGTATCAGATTTTAGTGGTTTTTTAGGTCATGACACTTTTAGATAAGAAGGTTTGACCAGTCTTAGGATCCCAGCTTCATACTGCAGTTGTTCTTTAGAAGGTTACGACGCTTCCAGACAAGTAGCTCTGACAAGTCTTAGAACCCAGTTACAGAATTTGGTCCGTTAAGAATCTCAAGGTTCTTCCAGCTAGGTGTTCCTGACTTAGTCTTGTACCCTAGTTTCGAGCTATCAGCCTAGTAGTCAGTCTTGGACTATCCAGTAGGAGTAGGACTTAGCACCGAGAAGACCGGGGTTCCAGCGCACCCAGGTTCCCAAAATTACGTTGCCACCATAGGATATATTTTATTGGCCTCATGGCCCCAAACCCGTGATCACTCAATTCATGCCTTTATACCATGGAAAGATATATTGGGTCCTACCGATGGGGTGTATACATCGAACTCCACGTCTAACTTATGTGGTTATATATCGGTTATAGACTCTCCCACTAGTCAGCTCAGTTCAGTCTCAGATTAGTCAGTTCAATACAGTTTTTCAAATCAGTATCTCAGATTTAGAGCATGTCTTTAACCATTAGACAGGGTCATTTTGACCACCCCAGTATATCACAGTTATTTTGTTTCAGTATTTTCAGTTGGTCATTGCATGTCTTTCTATTTAGTTATTTTATTACTTGTGTATGGTTTCTCTCACTTACTCAGTACATTCAAAGTACTGACGCATACATTTTATGTTGTATCATTTTATGATACAGTTGCATGTTCTCAGTCACAACACCGTTAGCCGACCTCGCTCAGACTTTCCCAGCTACATCATTGGTGAATCCCTATTTTTCGAGGATGAGGATTATTTCTTTCAGTTATATTTATTTTATTTAGACTTGAAGTTAGCTGGGGGCTTGTCCCAACAACTCATCAATTGTAGTTGGATTTGAGTCACAGATATAGTTTCAGTCCTTCAGCTTTGTTTCAGTTGTTTTTAAACTTTATGATTTAGCTTTGTTTTCATAAATGTTTTATATTATTATTTTAAAGCTTCCGCTATGTTCTATGTTTGGTTCTTTTGCTTTGGGTATAAAGTTACACGCAAGTGCACGTGGTCGAACAAGTAGTAAAGTGGCTTAAGTAAGCCAAGTATCGATCCCACAGGGACTGGGAAGAAGTGCAATCTGCTCAAGTGTACTATATTTTAATTCTAGAAATGCAGACAACAGTGTAACCAAAAGTTTGATATTTTGATTTATAATTTTTATGCTAAATCTAAAACAACTATCTAATGTGAGTCTGAACTATGAATGAGAGCATGCTGAGGTTAAACGAACATGTAATGAAATTAATTATCGATGTAATTTGGTCAGTCTTTTCCTCCGGTTGCTAGCCAAGAACTATTGCCAAGAGATTAAAACTCTCGTATTTAACCCCACTTAAGAATCATGAACCATCCACCTACATTTCTGTGATTAAATGCAATTCATGTTCTAGCCATACAAACCCGGTTCCTAAATTGACTAATACGACTTTCAGGTATATTTCTATCCTGAAAGTAAATCAATTCTCAATTTTTCCAAACTAAGAAAAGATCATATCCTATTAATTCACAACTTTCCAATTTCTTGCTCTCTCGAGTGAAATCGGACTTTTTAGATGTACATTAACGTAGGCCACACATTAATGCAGTAAGAACAAGAATTAATAGAACAACCATGGAAGAAAAGATGAAAAACCAAAGAATCAATGATCACATTTCATTACAAGTGTTCATAACCTCAGCAAGAAGATGAATTAGCCACTCATTTGTGGATTAAACATCGTTAAATGAGTGTTAAAGATACAAGCAATTGAATACAAGGAGAAGGAAAGAGAGAAAAACCCTGATAATTTCGTCCCCTCAACTGCCTGTAACCCACGTTCTTGATCCACCAAGTCAGAATATTGAAAAATGAACCTAAGTGTTCTATTTATACTAGTGGAAAGTTTTCCCGGAATAACAAGCAACGTGTCACGGAGTGCATCGCGGAGCACTGCCTCCGTGACACGCTACCGACGCGGAACTTCACTGGAACTGGGGGTCCAGGAAATAAGGCCCAACGTGGCACGACGTGCAACGCGGAGCCATGCCACCATGCCACGGACCCATCGCGTACCCTCTCTGGAAATTGGGCGAAAATTCCCTATCCAGGCAGAAGGCCTCCGCGATGGCAGCGTGACACGGCTCCATCGCGGAGCCCCTTTATTTGATGCTTTCCACTGCCTTGTCCCTTGCTCATGTCCGAGTCCAACCCCGATATCTTCCAACATGCATTTAAGCTTCCCAAAATTACATTTTACCTGCAAAACAATGTTAATTATGTTGGTTAGAATAAATTCACATTTTATTACCAATTACATGAGAATGTATACACATTGATAGATAAACAAGGCTAAAATTCCACATTTGAGTATCACTTGGGCATATAAATTTGCCCAAGATCACTTACCCCACACTTAAATCCTTGTTCGTCCTCAAACAACAATCCTACACCTCATGCAATTTACATCCCAACCTCGCTACTTTGGTTCGACAATTTAGGCTACGGTCACACCGATTATTCAATACAACAAATCATCAAGAAAACATGCATGATCCTATCAATGCAATGACCTTCAATACATCAAGACCTCCTAGACTTAAGAATCGACTCTCGATATTGGCAAACTCATGCAAATCAACTGATCAAGATATCCGACACGAAAATTAATCTCTCATCAAGCATGTGCCCTCACAACACAAGAGAGTCTTCCCCTTTTTGCTCATATGACTCACAAAATTTTAGGCAGGGGCATGTAAACACAATTTCGCTCTCTCTCCCAAAAGAATTCACATGCATCATATCATGACCCATAAGCTTACCCTTAGTGTATTACTCCACTAATATAAAGAAGTGCGATGTAAGATCACGTAGGACTTTAACTGGTTGTAATGGAAGCTACGGAACTAGTAAATATTGGGTTAGCCAATAATAGCCACTAGCATCCTTAAGTGCCTTTTCAAGACATCCCATCAACTCATGAACATTGTTTCTTTTTTTCTTTTTCATCCTCCCATTCTTGATGTTTTTCTTTAGTTTAGCCCATCTTATTAAGAACACTTGACACCACAACAAAGGTTATTCATGCACCTTCATTATAGTTTATTTATAACAAGTGCACCTTCAACCTTTTCTTTTCTTCCAGCACTCGGCTTTTCTTTTCTTTTCACCATTCTCACTCTTTGACACTTTGGGAAAATGATTTTCTCTTCTTAAGCGCTTAAGAGTTTTGTATAGACTTTACGGCTAATGAAAAGAAAGGATTAGCTCGGTTTACACTTTTCGACAAAAGAAAAAAAATAGGTTAAAGGCTCAACGGGCTGACTAGGGTATACATCAAGGTGGGTACGACAATGAAAACTAGAAACTTTCGGTTAAAACAAAGAAATGCCTACATCCTCTCCTACAATACACCTCCTTCATTTCATTTTGTACACACACCAGGCAAGTTCTAGACACTTCACAATAGCACGGAATGACAAAACCTCACTTCACACTTATTGCACATGCTCAATTCAAGATGTATTCACAGACTCTTCAATCAGCTAATTACAGGAATTCAAACATTAAGCCTCAATCACACTGAATCGAACTCTATGGCCTAGGTATCTCAACATATTTACAAAGTTGCATGCTTTCATACGAATCACCTTAGCATTTTAAATATCATGTACAACACGCAACCAGAATTTCGCAACCATAAAGTAACTCTAGGTTTTGGGATGCAACCCACAAAAGAAAACAACTAAAAAATAATTGAAAAAAAACCTACTCCTAACGACTACATTTACCTTAAGACGGTCGTCATCCATCCATCATAGGGAACGGTCAATACTATGACTTCAGTTCAATGGGACTATTCTCGGTAAAAGAACCGAAAACAAACGCCGAGAAACTCAAGAATTGAAAAAAAAATAAAATTTGAAACTATCGATCATTTCGATAAACAAAAATATGTACAAAATCAGCTAGCAACATTCAGCAACACACGTCAATTTCACATAAATTTACAATACAGAACAACAACTTAACAATTCACAAATCACAGGGAACAACAAAATTTCACAGGCACGACAAAGATTAGAGCATACATACATAACAGCACAACCAGCACCTAACTACTCGCGCTAAACACTTAGCTCGAACACTGTCCCCAGTGTTCACAAAAATTAAAATAACACAAAAATCGGGTGGTGGAACTCCCTGATCAATCAAAGTACTCCACTCTTCGTCAGGTGCTACTGCTTCATCTCCCATGTCTGAATCACCCCCGTCGTCATCATTGGACTCCACATCGGAGTCCTCCCAACGTGTCTCCTCGTCTGTGGGGACATCATCATTCGTGGGCTCTACAAATGCTGGCCTCACTCGGCATAGAGCCCTAGCGTTCTCGCCGAAGGGGTAGTCTAGCTCGAGCTGCCATAGCTTCTCCTCTGTCGCCGGCCTCCCGCCTATCCTCAGCTGGAGCATCTGCATCCCATACATGTGAGCCATATACTGATCATCACGAGCATGTCGCTCGCCAAGTGTAAGCACTGGCCCGTGGGTGGTGTCGGGTGCCTTAGTTTTAGTAACATCTAAGGCCCGCCGCTCCATCTGCGGGATATAATCAAGGGCCTCTTCCTCAACATCTAGGCCCTTGAGGAAGGTGGTGAGTAGTCCACCAAAGCCGTACCTGTGCCCCTGATGCAACCGGGCTCTCTTCATGGCGGAGATAATAACCGCCCCCACGTTGATCTCCAGCCCTTTCATCATGGAGTACACCAGGCATACACTATCCCGGGTTACATCTGTCATATGTACCCCCGGGATTAGGCAGGAACAGACGATCTTTAGCCATATTCTGGCTTCCCTGTTCATCTGTGAATAGGGCAAAGTCTAATGGTAGCCCCTCTCTTTGTGTCTGCTCCACCTAGCTGTCGATCGGGTCCCACACAATGTGCGTCTGATGTCCGCATACGGTGGAGTGATGTTCAACTGTCGAAGCACGTGGGCGTCTGTGTCCCGCGCCCCTATGATAGCATTGAGGTGGTGGGGCTCAAATGTGACTATTTGCCCTCTGATTTTTATGGTGTAACTTCTTAGGGTCGGGTTCCAATTGGCATAGAATTCCCGAATCAGGTGCAAGTTACATTCCTTGGGCTCTTCAAAGATGAAGTTGAGCCCAGCTGCCTCGATCCGGTGGACAATCCTAGGGAACTCCTGTGCCAATGGTTCCCGTGCGATATGTTCCTCGGGGAAGTACTTGTTTTCTTTGTGCTTTGCGTACCACTTCTTCCCCTCATCTGTCACCCATCTGGTTTTGTATTGGCGGCGTTGGCCGCGTGGAACCGTTGGTGCTACTGGGACTGCTGTGCCTAGTCTGATTCGCTTTCTTCCGGCGCCAGATGTTGATGCGCCTTTCCCTTTTTCTTGTCTGCTTGCCATTTTACCTGTCAACCCAAGTAGACAAGATCAATGTTAAGCCAATGAATATTAACTTCGACTAAGGTCGGGTTAATCTAGGCTACCCCACACTTAGTCCATAGCTACAGTTACAACATACCGGTAAGATTATGCTTATTTGCATAAATAAACAACCAAATATACAAATATGCTTAGTGCATACGAAGAATTCGACGGTATATATACTATGTACTACTCAGACTTCGTACAGCTAACAACAATCATTACCATCGATAACATTTTAATCCATCGCACTTAGCAAGAAAAAAAAAGAAACGAAAACAACAACAAGAATTTATCTACACAAACCTATACAACCAACCCAATTCTTGCAAATTTCAATATTCCCCTAACCGAGAATCCGTCGGTCTTTTAACATGATAAAAATTAGCACACCGACTCATCTCACTCAACATGTACATCCCGACATGAATTTCACAAGTTCACTACATTTTCCACTTCAAATTCAAAAACAAGCCCTAGAAATGATGATATCAAGAAAATTCGATTAAATTATGCAATTAACGAGTTCAAGCAATCATAATGATATTCCGAACATTCATCAACAACAATTCAATTGAATTCATGATTAATTTCTACTTAGGGCAAACTTAGCTCACCTCACATGCTCAATATCGAAGAAAATCGACAAGAAATGAGATGAAATCGAAGAACATACCTTGAAGTTGAAGAATTGAAGAAAACTCAATGATTTTCTTGGCCTATTCCGTGTCACATTGAAGAGGGATGAGTTTTAGGGAGTTTGGTCGCGGAGTGATTGAAAAATAAGGAAAAATGAGGGGGTTTCGGGGTTTAAAAGTGGGAAAATTGCGCGGGTCACCTGGCGACCCGGTGTGACCCATCGCGATATACACGACAACGTGTCACGAAGTGCATCGCGGTGCACTGCCTCCGTGACATGGAGCTGTCGCGAGCCTGTTCTGGAATTTTAAAAATTCTGGATTTATACCTCAACGTGTCACGGAGGGTAACGCGGAGGTCCTCCTCCGTGACACGGAGCTATCGCCCTAGCTCACTGTTTTGCCACTTTTTATTAATTTTCATACCTTGAATTTTCCTTTGCGATTCCATGCATATTTTCCTCCGTTTGACCTGAAATTCATCTCACTACACGAAATTGGTTAGAATTATAGGTTTCACTCTAAATAAAAATAAAAACAAAAATAAAACTAAATTTTTTTTAGTAAATCAAGAAGAAGAAAAAGAAAAATCTATTCACACTTTACAAAGAGAAAAATTTTTCACGGGTTGCCTCCCGTGTAGCGCCTGGTTTACCGTCGCGGCTCGACGTCGTTAAGCTCAGTTGTCCTCTAGGGTGATGGACGATTTCTCTCGATCACCGTCCTCCCCCCAGTAGTGCTTACACCATTTCAGTGGCTTTCCCATTAACTCTCGTGAATCCTTAATCTGCTCATCATCGCCTTGATCAATCACATTGATCACCGAGAGTTCTTCATGCACCATCGGGAGCTTGGGTGCCTTGTAGACATCGAACACCTCCACCTTGTCGTGTGCTCGCATTGTTAGCTTCCCCGCAGCTACGTCAATTAGTGCTTTCCCGGTAGCCAAGAAAGGACGTCCCAAAATAAATGGGACTTCCGCGTCTGTTTCAAAATCCAGCACAACAAAATCTACCGGGAAAATCAGGGAGCCAACTTGCACCAGAACATCCTCCACAATGACATCAGGTCTAGCTAAGGACCGATCCGCCAATTGCAAGATTACTGTTGTGGGTCTAGGACTCCCTAGACCCAGCTTTTTGAATACTGATGACGGCATCAAATTTATGCTCGCTCCCAAATCACACAATCCACGAGCTCGGATGCTCTGCCCAATGGTAATCTGTATAGGAAAGCTCCCAGGGTCTTTGAGCTTTGTGGGCAGTCGGTTTTGAATCCGGGAAGTGCACTCCTCCGTTAGAGCCACCGTAGCATACTCAGTCAACCGACTTTTGTTTGCCACGATGTCCTTTATATACTTAGCATATTTCGGCACTCCCTGCAAAACATCAACAAGAGGTAAGTTAACATGTACCTGTTTCAGCACCTCCATGAATTTCTTGAAACATGCCTCTTCCTTGTGTTTCTTTAATCGTTGAGGGAACGGGGGTGGTGGTCTCTCTGCTTCAGCTTCCTTAGTCTTCCCCCTCTCATCACTTTGCTCCCTCTCAACTTCTGCTGCTCCCGATTGTTGAGGTGGTCTTTCTGGTTCCACCTCTTTCAGCTGCAAACCACTCCTTGTGGTCACTGCATTCACCTGCTTGGGATTGGGATCTGTGTCGCTCGGAAGTCCTCCTCTAGGCCTGGTGTTTTGGGCTCCAGCAAATTGCCCAAATTGATATTCAAGTGCCTTGGTAGCTAACTGGTTGTTTTTCACTTCGGCTGCCAATTTCACATAGTCAGCCTGCAATTGAGCTTGGTTAGCTATCATGGTCTTGAACATCTCCTCAATGTTGGGTGATGGTGGTGGAGGAGGTGCATTGTTTTTTCTGAATTGTGCTTGATAATTCTGCTGCCCTCCTTGGTTCCTTTGCACACCCTGACCCGAACTTTGCCCCTGATGGTTGTTGCTACCCCAGGAGAAATTAGGGTGATTCCTCCAATTGGAATTGTAGTTATTACCATACTATTGGTGGTTGTTCCTTTGTACATTTCCCACAAAGTTTACCGAGTCAGGATTTGCTCCACAACACTCAGCTGAGTGCTCACTGCTTCCGCACACTTCACACCAAATCTGCTGCACTGCATTCACTGGGGCTTGAGGCTGGTTCATTGTCATGTTGCTGAAGTGGGTGTTAAGTTGATTTTGTAATGCAGCTATCTGTGCAGCAATAGCTGTAAACCCATCCACTTCTAGCACTCCTGTTGCTTTCCTTGTCCCGCCTCTTAATGAATCAGCATTCCATTCTGGATTGCCCTACGAAATACGGTTCAACAAGGTATATAGCTCCTCATAAGTTTTCTCCAGCGCTTGTCCTCCAGCTGCTGAGTCTAGCAATATTTTTGTATGGGGTTCCAAACCCTCTATAAAAGTATGCACCAGCACATCATTGGACTGATGATGATGAGGACAATCCCGCAACATGGACTTGAATCTCTCCCAAGCCTGATATAAATTTTCTCCCTCCCTCTGTTTGAAACTTAGAATTTGACTTCTAAGTCTTGCTGTTTTACCGGAGGGAAAAAACTGTATCAAGAATTTCCTCGCAAGATCATCCCACGTAGAAATAGAATTCGGTGGCTCAGCTTTCAACCACCTCTTGGCTTCTCCCAATAGTGAAAATGGGAACAATGTAAGCCGGACATAATCTGATGACACTCCAGCGGGGATGTAAGTGTCACTTATCTCCAAAAAATTTTGGAGATGCTGCTGTGGATCTTCATGAGGGAGACCTGTAAACTGCCCGCTCGTGTGCAACAATTGCACCATATTCTGCTTAAGTTCGAACCTCCCTCCTGGCTCAGGTTTGCGAATGCTAGATGTGACATTATTAGCATGTGGTATTGCCACCTCGCGAACCGGCCGAGCTGCTACTTCTTCGGGCACTAACACTGCCCGTACTACCGGTGGATTCTGTTGTTGCTCCATGATCGTCTGTCTGAGCAACTGCAGCTTTCTTTGTAGAGCTTCTCTCCGCTTACTATGAAATATTCTTTCTGGCTCTATATACGAGTCCACCAGCTCCTTGTCTCTTGCCAGTGTTCAACAGAAATTAAATCTGCAAAATACAGGCTAAGACCAAGTTGTCAACACTAAGAAAAAAAAAGTAAATTAACACTTAAAACAATTTCACCAATTGCCAGTCCCCGGCAACGGCGCCAAAAACTTGTTCGGTGCTTTTGCTTTGGGTATAAAGCTACACGCAAGTGCACGTGGTCGAACAAGTAGTAAAGTGGCTTAAGTAAGCCAAGTATCGATCCCACAGGGACTGGGATGAAGTGCAATCTGCTCAAGTGTACTATATTTTAATTCTAGAAATGCAGACAACAGTGTAACCAAAAGTTTGATATTTTGATTTATAATTTTTATGCTAAATCTAAAACAACTATCTAATGTGAGTCTGAACTATGAATGAGAGCATGCTGAGGTTAAACGAACATGTAATGAAATTAATTATCGATGTAATTTGGTTAGTCTTTTCCTCCGGTTGCTAGCCAAGAACTATTGCCAAGAGATTAAAACTCTCGTATTTAACCCCACTTAAGAATCATGAACCATCCACCTACATTTCTGTGATTAAATGCAATTCATGTTCTAGCCATACAAACCCGGTTCCTAAATTGACTAATACGACTTTCAGGTATATTTCTATCCTGAAAGTAAATCAATTCTCAATTTTCCCAAACTAAGAAAAGATCATATCCTATTAATTCACAACTTTCCAATTTCTTGCTTTCTCGAGTGAAACCGGACTTTTTAGATGTACATTAACGTAGGCCACATATTAATGCAGTAAGAACAAGAATTAATAGAACAACCATGGAAGAAAAGATGAAAAACCAAAGAATCAATGCTCACATTTCATTACAATTGTTCATAACCTCAGCAAGAAGATGAATTAGCCACTCATTTGTGGATTAAACATCGTTAAATGAGTGTTAAAGATACAAGCAATTGAATACAAGGAGAAGGAAAGAGAGAAAAACCCTGATAATTTCGTCCCCTCAACTGCCTGTAACCCACGTTCTTGCTCCACCAAGTCAGAATATTGAAAAATGAACCTAAGTGTTCTATTTATACTAGTGGGAATTTTTCCCGGAATAACAAGCAACGTGTCACGGAGTGCATCGCGGAGCACTGCCTCCGTGACACGCTACCGACGCGGACCTTCACTGGAACTGGGGGTCCAGGAAATAAGGCCCAATGTGGCACGACGTGCAACGCGGAGCCATGCCACCGTGCCACGGACCCATCGCGTACCCTCTCTGTTGATTGGGCAAAAATTCCCTATCCAGGCAGAAGGCCTCCGCGATGGCAGCGTGACACGGCTCCATCGCGGAGCCCCTTTATTTTGCTTTCCACTGCCTTGCCCCTTGCTCACGTCCGAGTCCAACCCCGATATCTTCCAACATGCATTTAAGCTTCCCAAAATTACATTTTACCTGCAAAACAATGCTAATCATGTTGGTTAGAATAAATTCACATTTTATTACCAAATGCATGAGAATGTATACACATTGATAGATAAACAAGGCTAAAATTCCACATTTGAGTATCACTTGGGCATATAAATTTGCCCAAGATCACTTACCCCACACTTAAATCCTTGTTCGTCCTCGAACAACAATCCTACACCTCATGCAATTTACATCCCAACCTCGCTACTTTGGTTCGACAATTTAGGCTACGGTCACACCGATTATTCAATATAGCGAATCATCAAGAAAACATGCATGGTCCTATCAATGCAATGACCTTCAATACATCAAGACCTCCTAGACTTAAGAATCGACTCTCGATATTGGCAAACTCATGCAAATCAGCTGATCAAGATATCCGACACGAAAATTAATCTCTCATCAAGCATGTGCCCTCACAACACAAGAGAGTCTTCCCCTTTTTGCTCATATGACTCACAATATTCTAGGCAGGGGCATGTAAACACAATTTCTCTCTCTCTCTCAAAAGAATTCACATGCATCATATCATGACCCATAAGCTTGCCCTTAGTGTATTACTCCACTAATATAAAGAAGTGCGATGTAAGATCACGTAGGACTTTAACTGGTTGTAATGGAAGCTACGGAACTAGTAAATATTGGATTAGCCAATAATAGCCACTAGCATCCTTAAGCGCCTTTTCAACACATCCCATCAACTCATGAACATTGTTTCTTTGTTTCTTTTTCATCCTCCCATTCTTGACGTTTTTCTTTAGTTTAGCCCATCTTATTAAGCACACTTGACACAACAACAAAGGTTATTCATGCACCTTCATTATAGTTTATTTATAACAAGTGCACCTTCAACCTTTTCTTTTCTTCCAGCACTCGGCTTTTCTTTTCTTTTCACCATTCTCACTCTTTGACACTTTGGGAAAATAATTTTCTCTTCTAAAGCGCTTAAGAGGTTTGTATAGACTTTACGGCTAATGAAAAGAAAGGATTAGCTCGGTTTACACTTTTTGACAAAAGAAAAAAATAATAGGTTAAAGGCTCAACGGGCTGACTAGGGTATACAATCAAGGTGGGTACGACAATGAAAAATAGAAACTTTCGGTTAAAACAAAGAAATGCCTACATCCTGTCCTACAATACACCTCCTTCATTTCATTTTGTACACACACCAGGCAAGTTCTAGACACTTCACAATAGCACGGAATAACAAAACCTCACTTCACACTTATTGCACATGCTCAATTCAAGATGTATTCACAGACTCTTCAATCAGCTAATTACAGGAATTCAAACATTAAGCCTCAATCACACTGAATCGAACTCTATGGCCTAGGTATCTCAACATATTTACAAAGTTGCATGCTTTCATACAAATCACCTTTGCATTTTAAATATCATGTACAACACGCAACCAGAATTTCGCAACCATAAAGTAACTCCAGGTTTTGGGATGCAACCCACAAAAGAAAACAACTAAAAAATAATTGAAAACAAACCTACTCCTAATGACTACATTTCCCTTAAGACAGTCGTCATCCATCCATCATAGGGAACGGTCACTACTATGACTTCGGTTCAATGGGACCATTCTCGGTAAAAGAACCGAAAACAAACGCCGAGAAACCCAAGAATTGAAAAAAAATAAAATTTGAAACTATTGATCATTTCGATAAACAAAAATATGTACAAAATTAGCTAGCAACATTCAGCAACACACGTCAATTTCACATAAATTTACAATACAGAACAACAACTTAACAATTCACAAATCACAGGGAACAACAAAATTTCACAGGCACGACAACAGATTAGAGCATACATACATAACAACACAACCAGCACCTAACTACTCGCGCCAAACACTTAGCTCGAACACTGTCCCCAGTGTTCACAAAAATTAAAATAGCACACAAATCGGGTGGTGGAACTCCCTGATCAATCAAAGTACTCCACTTCTTCGTCAGGTGCTGCTGCTTCATCTCCCATGTCTGAATCACCCCCGTCGTCATCATCGGACTCCACATCAGAGTCCTCCCGACGTGTCTCCTCGTATGTGGGGACATCATCATCCATGGGCTCTACAAATGCTGGCCCCACTAGGCATAGAGCCCTGACGTTCTCGCCGAAGGGGTAGTTTAGCTCGAGCTTCCATAGCTCCTCCTCTGTCGCCGGCCTCCCGCCTATCCTCGGCTGGAGTATCTATGGGTCCGATCAACAACTATGGGTCCGCTGCAGCTGCTCGAGTTCGAGACTTCACTCGAATGAACCCTCTGATTTTCCATGGATCTAAGGTGGGAGAGGACCCTCTGGAGTTTGTGGATGAGATTAGAAAGGCCACCTGAATTATGGGTGTAAGTTCCTCAGAGAGTGCCGACTTGGCTGCCTACTAGCTGAAAGGGGTAGCCCAGATCTGGTACGAACAGTGGAAAGAGGGGAGATCAGCATGAGAAGGACCGGTGGAATGGGAGGAGTTCACTACAACCTTCCTAGATAGATTCTTTCCCAGGATCTCAGGTAGGCAAAAGTGGTAGAATTCATGAATCTAAAACAGGCAAATCGGATGGTGGAAGAGTACACACTGGAGTTCACAAGGTTGTCTAAATATGCTCCAGGGATGGTAGCCGAGCCAAGGGATCATATGCTGAAATTTATTAATAGGGTGTCGAACTTGGTCCTCAAGGAATGTAGGACTGCAATGCTTATTAAGGACATTGATCTCTCCAGTTCATAGTTCGTGCTCGGCAAATTGAGGCAGAAAAATTAAAGGAATTAGAGCGGGAGAACAAACAGGAAAGAACTGGCTAGTCAGATTATGGCCATCAAAGATCTAGTGGTAGCAGCCGCCCATAGCAGTAGCAGAGGGCTCCAGCCCCCACTTCAGCTAGTGCCCCAACTTTCCGATCCCGCAAGGATCAGAGAGGTGGAGCATCTGGCTCACAATCCCTGAGTCATAGCGCTAGTAACCACTACAGCTACCCAACTTGTCCTAAGTGTGGCAAGAACCATCTAGGAGAGTGTCTTCAGGGCTGAGAGGGTTGTTTTGGGTGTGGATAGCTTGGTCATCGGCTCAAAGAATACCCATCGGCGGGAAGGGGGAGATCACAATCCACCGCTTCAACAGCTCCAGTAGGCCAACCAGCTCAGCAGACCAACACTTCAGGTATGGATAGAGGCCAACACCAAAACTATTTTTATGCATTGTCTTCTTGTCAGGATCAGGAGAGCTCACCTGACGTGGTCAAGGGTATGTTACACATTTTTCATCTAGACGTGTATGCCTTACTAGATCCAGGAGCCACCCTCTCATTCGTGACTCCCTATGTAGCAGTCCAGTTCGATATCAGTCTAGAGGTCCTCTCACAACCATTCTCAGTCTCTACCCCAGTTGGTGAGTCAGTCAGAGTCATCCGAGTGTATAGGAACTGCCCAATCTCAATCTTCAATAAGTTCATTTCAACTGATCTAGTAGAGTTAGACATGGTCGACTTTGACCTCATTCTTGGCATGGATTGGTTACATTCCGATTATGCCTCAGTTGACTACAGAACTAGGGTCGTTAGGTTTTAGTTCCCTAATGAGCCAGCTTTATATTGGACTGGCAGTAGTTCAAGGCCTAAGAATCGATTTATTTCCTACCTTAAGGCCAGAAAGCTTATTTCCAAAGGGTGTATTTATCATCTAGTTCAGGTCAAATATTTTAGCTCTAAGACCCTGACTATATAGTCAGTTCCAGATGTTAGTAAGTTCCCTGATATGTTTCCTGAAGATCTTCTCGAAGTTTCTCATGAGCGAAAATAGACTTCGGTATAGACCGTCTCCCAGACACTCATCCCATCTCCATCCCTCCTTACAGAATGGCTCCAACTGAGCTTAAGGAGTTAAAGGAGCAACTAAAAGACCTTATCGATAAAGATTTTATCAGACCCAACATCTCTCTTAGGGGTGCTCTAGTACTATTCGTGCGAAAGAAAGACAGTACCCTCAGAATGTGCATCAATTATCGTCAGTTGAACAAGGTTACAGTCAAGAACAGGTATCACCTACCTAGGATTGATGATTTGTTCGATTAGCTTCAAGGAGCAAGTTATTTCTCTAAAATAGATATCAGGTCGGAGTATCATCAGCTGAGAGTCAGAGAATGTGACATACAAAAAGCAACTTTTAGAACTCGATATGGTCACTACAAATTCGTGGTTATGTCCTTCGGACTGACTAATCTCCCCGTAGCTTTCATGTAACACCTCTGAAATGCATAAGAATAGACCCAGGAGGTTGAAAGTTTAAAACTACAAAAATTGGGAAAGAGTTGCAGGACGGGCCATGGGACGACTCGTGGTATCAAACCACGAGTCATTATATGCGGTCGTGGTTAGGATCAGGCTGGGTGGTTGTGTGAACTGATGTTGGGCAGATTTATATGCCCAAGTGATACTCAAAAGTATCATTTTCGCCTTGTTTATCTAGCAATGTGTATACATTTTCATGTAATTGGTAATAAAATGTGAATTTATACTAACCAACATGATTAGCATTGTTTTGTAGGTAAAATGTGATTTCGAGGAGCTAAAATGCATGTTGGAACAATATCGGAGTTGGACTTGGATTCGAGCACGGAAAAGGCATTGGACTGCACCAATTTAAAGGGGCTCCGTGATGGAGCCGTGTCACGCTGCCATCGCGGAGGCATTCTGCCTGGAGGGTGAAAAATGCATCAATTCCAGTGGAGGCTCGCGACAGCTCGGTGGCACGGTGGCAAGCCTCCGCGTTGCACGCCGTGCCACGTTGATGCTTTATTCCCGGACCCCCAATTTCCAGTGAGGGTCCGCGACCACGCCGTGTCACGGAGGCAGTGCTCCGCGATGCACTCCGTGACACGTTGCTTGTTATTCCGGGAAAAATTCCCACTAGTATAAATAGAACACTTAAGTTTATTTTTCATAATTCAGACTTGGTGGAGCAAGGACGTGGGTTACAGGCAGTTGAGGGATGAAAAGTTCAGGGTTTTTTCTCTCCTTCTTTCTTCTCTAATTCAATTGTTTGTATGATTAACACTTGTTTTAGGATGATTAATCCACAAATGAGTGGCTAATTCCCTTTCTTGCTGAGGTTATGAACACTTGTGATGAATTTTTATTATTGAATTATATGGTTTTTCATCTTTTTCTTCAATGTGTTCTATTAATTCTTGTTTCTACTACATTGGTGTGTGGCCAACATTAATGTATATCTAAAAAGTCCGATTTCACTCAAGAGAGCACGAAATTGGAAAGTTGTGAATTAATAGGATATTGTTCTTTACTTGATTTGGGAAAATTGAGTTTTGATGTGCTTTCCTGATAGAAATATACTTGAAAGTTGTATTAGTCAATTTAGGAACCGGAATTGTATTGCTAGGTCATGAATTGCATTTGATCACAGAAATGTAGACGGATGGTTTATGATTCTTAAGTGAGATTAAATACGAGAGTTTTAATCTCTTGGTTAATGTTCTTGGCTAGCAACTGGAAGAAAAGATTAACCAATTTATGATGATAATCAGTTCATTACATGTTCTTTAACCTCGGCATGCTCATATCCATAGTTTCAATTCAAAGTAGATAATTGTTAGTAGTTTTAGTATATATTTTATAAAACAAACCTTTCAATTTTTGGTTGTTCAGTTGTCAGCATACTTAGAAGTAAAAAATATAGTATACTTAAGCTAATTTCACTTATCCAGAGTCTCCGTGGATCGATACTTGGCTTACTTAAGCCACTTACTACTTGTTTGACCACGTGTACTTGCGTGTCGGTTATAACCCCAACAAAAGCACCGAACAAGTTTTTGGCGCCGTTGCCGGGGAGACTAGGCAATTGGTGAAATTGTATTAAGTGTAAATTTACTGTATTTTTATTTTATTTTCTTAAGTGTTGACAACTTGGTCTTAGCCTGTATTTTGCAGACTTAATTGCTGTGAACACTGGCAAGAGACAAAGAGCTGGTGGAATCTTATATAGAGCCTGAACGGATATTTCATAGTAAACGGAGAGAAGCTCTACAAAGGAAGCTGCAGTTGCTCAGACAGACTATTATGGAGCAACAAAATCCACCGGTTGTGAGGGCAGTGTTAGTACCCGAAGAAGCAGCAGCAAGGCCGGTTCGCGAGGTGGCAATCCCACATGCCAACAATGTTACATCCAGTATCCGCAAACCAGAGCCTGGAGGGAGATTTGAACTAAAGAAAAATATGGTGCAATTGTTGCACACAAGCGGGCAATTTACCGGTCTCCCTCATGAAGACCCACAATAGCATCTCCAAAACTTTTTGGAGATAAGTGACACTTATATACCCGCTGGAGTGTCACCTGATTATGTTCGGCTTACATTATTTCCGTTCTCATTACTCGGAGAAGCCAAGAGGTGGTTGAAAGCTGAGCCACCAAATTCTATTTCAACGTGGGATGATCTTGCACGAAAGTTCTTGATAAGATTTTTTCCCTCGGGCAAAACAGCAAGACTTAGAAGTCAAATTCTAAGTTTCAAACAGAGGGAGGGAGAAAATTTGTATCAAGCCTGGGAAAGATTTAAATCCATGTTGCGGGACTGTCCTCATCATCATCAGTCCAATGACGTGTTGGTGCACACATTTATTGAGGGTTTGGAACCCCATACCAAAATTTTGCTAGATTCAGCAGCTGGAGGGCAAGCGCTGGAAAAGACTTATGAGGAGCTGTACACCTTGCTAAACTGGATTTCATAGGGCAATCCAGAATGGAATGCTGATTCATCACGAGGTGGAGCAAGGAAAGCAGCAGGAGTGCTTGAAGTGGATGGATTTACAGCTATCGCTGCACAGATAGCTGCCTTGCAGAATCAGTTGAACAACCACTTCAGCAACATGACTTTGAACCAGCCTTCAGCTCCAGTTAATGCGGTCCAGCAAATGTGGTGTGAAGTGTGTGGAAGCAGTGAGCACTCAGCTGAGTGCTGTGGAGAAAATCCTGATTCGGTTAACTTTGTGGGCAATGCACAGAGAAATCATCAGCAGTATGGGAGTAGCTACAATTCAAATTGGAGGAACCATCCAAATTTTTCATGGGGTAGCAACAACCATCAAGGCCAAAGTGCGGGTCAGGGTATGCAAAGGAATCAAGGAGGGCAACAGAATTACCAATCTCAATTCAGAAATAACAATGCTCCTCCTCCACCACCATCACCCAGCATTGAGGAGATGTTCAAGACCGTGATCGCTAATCAAGCGCAATTGCAGGCTGACTATGTTAAATTGGCAGCCGAAGTGAAAAATAACCAGTTAGCGACCAAGGCTCTTGAGTATCAATTTGGGCAATTTGCTAGTGCCCAAAATACTAGGCCCAGAGGAGGACTGCCGAGCGACATGGATCCGAATCCGAAGCAGGTAAATGCAGTGACCACAAGGAGTGGTTTGCAGCTGAAGGAGGTGGAACCAGAAAGATCACCTCAAAATTCGGGAGCAGCAGAAGTTGAGGGGGAGCAAAGTTCGGAAAGGGGGAAGACCAAAGAAGCTGAATCAGAAAGACCTCCACCCCCGTTCCCTCAACGACTCAAGAAACACAAGGAGGAGGCGTGTTTCAAGAAATTCATGGAGGTGATTAAACAGGTACATGTTAACTTACCTCTTGTTGATGTCTTGCAGGGAGTGCCTAAATATGCCAAATACATTAAAGACATCGTGGCCAACAAAAGTCGTTTGACTGAGTATGCCACGGTGGCTTTGATGGAGGAGTGCACTTCTCGGATCCAAAATAGACTGCCCACGAAGCTAAAAGACCCTGGAAGTTTTACTATCCAGCTTACTATTGGGCAGAGCATCCGAGCTCATGGATTGTGTGACCTGGGAGCGAGCATAAATCTGATACCATCTTCGGTATTCAGAAAGTTGGGTCTAGGGAGTCCTAGACCTACAACCGTAATCTTGCAGTTGGCAGACCGATCCTTAGCTAGGCCGGATGGCATTGTTGAGGATGTGCTTGTACAAGTAGGCTCCCTAATTTTTCCGGTAGATTTTATTGTTCTGGATTTTGAACCAGATGCGGAAGTCCCATTTATTTTGGGACGACCCTTCTTGGCAACCGGGAAAGCATTAATCGACGTAGCTGCGGGTCAACTTACTATGCGAGCACATGACAAGGTAGAGGTGTTCGATGTGTACAAAGCACCCAAGCTCCCGATGGTGAATGAAGAACTCTCAGTGATCAATGTAATTGATCATGGTAATGCTAAGCAAATGAATGATTCCCGAGAGTTGATGGGAAGACCACCAGATAGGTGTAAGCCCTACTGGGGGGAGGACAATGATCGTGAGAAATCGTCTATCACCCTAGCGGACAACTGAGCGTAAATGACGTCGAGCCGCGACGGTAAACCAGGCGCTGCACGGGAGGCAACCTGTGAAAAGATGTTTTTTCTCTTATTTTGTAAAGTGTAAATAGATTTTACTTTTCTTTTTCTTGATTTAGTACAAAATTTTTCATTTTAGTTAGTATTTTTATTTTAGTTAGGTGAAACCTATTATTCTAACCAATTTTGTTTAGTGAGATGATTTTCAGGTCAAACGGAGAAAAATGTGCACGGAATCATGAAGGAAAAGGCGAGGTATGAAAAAAGTAATAAAATGCAGAAGACAGTGAGCTGGGGCGATAGCTCCGTGTCACGGAGGAGGACCTCCGCGTTACCCTCCGTGACACGTTGAGGCATAACCTGGAAATTTTAAAATTTCCAGTAAGCTATCGCGATGGCTCCGTGTCACGGAGGCAGTGCACCGCGATGCACCCCGTGACACGTTGCCATATAAATTGTGATGGGTCACAACGGGTTGCCGGGTGACCCGCGTGTTTTTCTACATTTTAAACCCCGATTTCTCCCCTTTTCCCCTCATTTTTAATTTCCTCCGCGATTAAACATCCCTAAATCCCTTCCCCACCAACGTGCCACGGCTTAAGGCAAAGAATTACCAAGTTTTCTTCGGTTCTTCAACTTCGAGGTATGTTTTCCGATTCTCTCTCAAGTTTTTATCAATTTTATTCGAAATTAAGCATGAGAGGTGAACTAAATCACCCTAAGTTGAAATTAAGCATGAATTCGAGTATTTATTGATTGATAAAAGTTCGGAATGTTGTAATGATTGTTTGAACTTGTCGATTGCATGAATTATTCGAATTTGATTGCGAAATTCAATTCTAGGGCTTGGTTGTTGAAATCGAAATTGGTAATGTGTTGAATCCATTAAATATATGTCGGGTTGTATGTATTGAATGAGATAAATCATTGTACAAATTGTTTGAATGTTAATAGACGACGAGTTCTCGGGTTTTGGGAAAATGTTGAAATTTGTTCAAATTGGGTTGGTTGTATAGGTTCATGTATATAGAATTTTTGTTGTTGTTTTTGTTTCGTTGTTTCTCTTTGCTAAGTGCGATGGTTGAGTTGCTAGCGATGGTAGTGATTGGGATAAGCTGTACGGAGTCTGAGTAGTACGCAGAAGTTATACCGTCGAATTTTTCTTTGTGAACGCACTAAGCATGAATTGTATAGCTGGTTGTTTGGTGTAAATAAAGTTATTCTTGCCGAATTGTTATCACTGTAGCTAAGGTCTAAGTGTGGGGTAAACTTAGTGTAACCCGACCTTAGCCGAAGTTAATATTCATTTAGCTTGACATTGCGATTGTTTACTTGTGTTGACAGACAAAATGGCAAGCAGGCAAGATAAAGGTAAGGGTGCATCAACTTCAGGCACCGGGAGGAAAAGACTTAGACTGGGCACAGCAGTCTCAGCTGCACCAGCAGTTCCACGCGGCCAGCGCCGCCAATACGGAACGAGATGGGTGACTGATGAGGGGAAGAAGTGGTATGCTAAGCACAAGGAAAACAAATACTTCCCCGAGGAGCATATAGCCTGGGAACCATTAGCACAGGAGTTCCCCCGAATAGTTCAAAGGATCGAGGCAGCTGGGCTCAGCTTCATATTTCAAGAGCCCAAGGAATGCAACCTACACCTGGTCCGGGAGTTCTATGCTAATTGGAACCCGGCAATCAGAAGCCACACCATCAAGATCAGAGGGCAGATAGTCACTCTGGAACCCCAACAGCTAAATGCCATCATCGGAGCGCGGGACACAGACGCCCACGTTCTCCGCCAGCTGAATATTACCCCACCGTATGCCGACATCAGACGCACACTGTGTGGGGCTCGATCCACAGCTAGATGGAGCAGACATAAAGAAAGGGGCTACCACCAGACTCTGCCATAATCTCAAATGAATAGGGAAGCCCGAATCTGGCTGAAGATAGTCTGCTCGTGCCTAATCCCGGGGGTACACATGACTGATGTGACCCGGGACCGTGTTTGCCTGGTGTATGCCCTGATGAAAGGGCTGGATATTAATGTTGGGGCGGTCATTATATCCGCCATGAAGAGAGCCCGATTACACCAGGGCCACAGGTATGGTTTCGGTGGACTACTCACCACCTTTCTCAGAGGCCTCGACGTCGAGGAGGAGGCTTTGGATTACATCCCGCAGTTGGAGCGGCGGGCCTTGGATGTGACCAAAACTAAGGCCCCCGACACCACCCACGGGCCAGTGCTGACGCTTGGCGAGCGACATGCTCGTGATGACCAGTACATGGCGCGGATGTTTGGAATGCAAATGCTCCAGCTCAGGATCGGTGGGAGACTAGCCACGGAGGAGGAGCTATGGCAGCTCGAGCTAGATTACCCATTTGGTGAAAACGCCAGGGCTCTATGCCGGGTGGGGCCAGCCTTTGTAGAGCCCACAGACGATGATGTCCCCACGAACGAGGAGACACGTCGGGAGGACTCCGATGTGGAGTCCAATGACGACGATGGAGGCGACTCGAACATGGGAGATGAGGCAGCAGCACCTGATGAAGAAGTGGAATACTTTGACTGATCAGGGAGTTCCACCACCCAATTTTGTGATTTTTAATTTTTGTGAACAATGGGGACAGTGTTCTGTTTAAAGTGAGGGGTGGGGAGTAGTTAGGTGCTGGGCTGGGCTGGTTTGCTTGTATGCTTTCCTCTGTATTTTTGTATGTATGTTTCCCTGTGTTTGTGAATTCGCAAATTGTTCTGTATTTGTACATGTTTGTGTAATTGATGTGTGTTGTGGAATGTTGATGTTGCCAGCTGAGTCTGTAAAAATTTTTGTAAATATTTTTGCTTATCGAAATGATCGATAATTTTAAAATTTTGCGAAAATATTTTGTTCATATTAAAATATTTTGTAAATAATTTTTCCATCGAAATGATCGATGGTTTGCAAAATTTTTCAATTTTTAATTTTTTTTGGGTTTCTCGGCGTTTGTTTTCGGTTCTTTTACCGAGAATGGTCCCATTGAACTGACGTCATAGCTAGTGACTGTTCCCTATGATGGATAGATGACGACCGTCTTAAGGGAAATGTAGTCGGTAGGAGTAGTTATTTTAATTTATTTTCAGTTTTTTTCTTTGGTGGATTGCATCACGGAACCTGTAGTTACTATATGGTTGTGAAATGTTGGTTGCGTGTTGTACCTGATATTCAAAATGCAAAAGTGATTCGTATGAAAGCATGCAATTTTATAAATATGTTGAGATACCTAGGCTGTAGAGTTCGATTCGGTGTGATTGAGGCTTAATGTTTGAATTCATGTAATTAGCTGATTGAAGAGTCTGTGAATGCATCTTGAATCGAGCATGTGCATAAAGTGTGAAGTGAGGTATTGTTATTCCATGCTATTGTGAAGTGTCTAGAACTTGCCTGGTGTGTGTACAAAACGAAATGAAGGAGGTGTAGTGTTGGAAAGGATGTAGGCATTTCTTTGTTTTAACCGAGAGTTTCTATTTTTTTTTCTTGTCATACTCCCCCTTTATGTGATTGCATACCCTAGTCAGCCCTTTGAGCCTTTAGCCTATTATTTCTTTCTTTTGTCCAAAAAAGTATAAACTCAGCTTAATTTTTTCTTTTCATTAGCCGTAAAGTCTATACAAAACTCTTAAGCGCTTAAGAAGAGAAAATAATTTTCTCAAAGTGTAGAGTGAGAATGGTGAAAAGAAAAAGAAGAGCAGAGAGAGGGAAGAAAAGAAAAGGTTGAAGGTGCACTTGCTATAAATAAATGCTAATGAAGGTGCATGAAAAACCTTTGTTTTCGTGTCAAGTGTGCTTGATGAAATGGGCCATACTAAAGTAAATCATCAAGAATGGGATGATGAAAAAAAGAAAAGAGAGAAACAATGTCCATGAGTTGATGGGAATGTGTTGAAAAGGAGCTTAAGGACGCTAGTGGCTATTATTGGCTAATCCAATATATACTAGTTCCATAGCTTCCATTACAACCCATTAAAGTCCTACGTGATCTTACATTGCATTTCTTTATATTAGTGGAGTAATACACTAAGGGCAAGCTTATGGGTCATGACATGATGCATGTGAATTCTTTTGGGAGAGAGAGTGAAATTAATTTTTACATGCCCCTACTTGAATGTTTGTGTGTCACATGAGCAAAAAGGGGAAGATTCTCTTGAGTTGTGAGGGCACATGCTTGATGAAAGATTGATTTTCGTGTCGAATATCTTGATTAGCTGATTTGCATGAGTTTGCCGATATCGAGAGTCGATTCTCAAAGTCTTGGAAGTCTTAATGTAGTGAAGGTCATTGCATTTATAAGACCATGCATGTTTTCTTGATGATTCGTAATATTGAATGATCGGTATGACCGTAGCTAAAATTGTCGCACCATAGTGGCGAAGGTTGGGATGTAAATTGCATGAATTGTGTGTTTATTGTTCGAGGACGAACAAGGATTTAAGTGTGGGGTAAGTGATCTTGGGCAGATTTATATGCCCAAGTGATACTCAAAAGTATCATTTTCGCCTTGTTTATCTAGCAATGTGTATACATTTTCATGTAATTGGTAATAAAATGTGAATTTATACTAACCAACATGATTAGCATTGTTTTGTAGGTAAAATGTGATTCCGAGGAGCTAAAATGCATGTTGGAACAATATCGGAGTTGGACTTGGATTCGAGCACGGAAAAGGCATTGGACTGCACCAATTTAAAGGGGCTCCGCGATGGAGCCGTGTCACGCTGCCATCGCGGAGGCATTCTGCCTGGAGGGTGAAAAATGCATCAATTCCAGTGGAGGCTCACGATAGCTCGGTGGCACGGTGGCAAGCCTCCGCGTTGCACGCCGTGCCACGTTGATGCTTTATTCCTGGACCCCCAATTTCCAGTGAGGGTCCGCGTCCACGCCGTGTCACGGAGGCAGTGCTCCGCGATGCACTCCGTGACACGTTGCTTGTTATTCCGGGAAAAATTCCCACTAGTATAAATAGAACACTTAAGTTTATTTTTCATAATTCAGACTTGGTGGAGCAAGGACGTGGGTTACAGGCAGTTGAGAGACGAAAAGTTCAGGGTTTTTTCTCTCCTTCTTTCTTCTCTAATTCAATTGTTTGTATGATTAACACTTGTTTTAGGATGATTAATCCACAAATGAGTGGCTAATTCCCTTCCTTGTTGAGGTTATGAACACTTGTGATGAATTTTTATTATTGAATTATATGGTTTTTCATCTTTTTCTTCCATGTGTTCTATTAATTCTTGTTTCTACTGCATTGGTGTGTGGCCGACATTAATGTATATCTAAAAAGTCCGATTTCACTCAAGAGAGCACGAAATTGGAAAGTTGTGAATTAATAGGATATTGTTCTTTACTTGATTTGGGAAAATTGAGTTTTGATGTGCTTTCCTGATAGAAATATACTTGAAAGCTGTATTAGTCAATTTAGGAACCGGAATTGTATTGCTAGGTCATGAATTGCATTTGATCACAAAAATGTAGACGGATGGTTTATGATTCTTAAGTGAGATTAAATACGAGAGTTTTAATCTCTTGGCTAATGTTCTTGGCTAGCAACTGGAAGAAAAGATTAACCAATTTATGATGATAATCAGTTCATTACATGTTCTTTAACCTCGGCATGCTCATATCCATAGTTTCAATTCAAAGTAGATAATTGTTAGTAGTTTTAGTATATATTTTATAAAAGAAACCTTTCAATTTTTGGTTGTTCAGTTGTCAGCATACCTAGAAGTAAAAAATATAGTATACTTAAGCTAATTTCACTTATCCAGAGTCTCCGTGGATCGATACTTGGCTTACTTAAGCCACTTACTACTTGTTTGACCATGTGCACTTGCGTGTCGGTTTATAACCCCAACAAAAGCACCGAACATGAACCACAGGAGACATGACTACTCATTGAGGAAAACAACGAGTCTTGGTTAGCCGTCATGGGAAGGGGTTAGGTTCTTCAGGAGGCGTGCAATGGGTGACCCAACGACCCGTTAGGAGAAACGATGAGTCATTGGTTGTGGTCATTGTTGGAGGTTAAGAATTTCCAGGGTAGGTAATGGGTTGAGACCATGACTCGTTGGAAGGAACCATGAGTCGTAGTGAGGCTTGTGGTAAGTGGATTCAGATTTTATGATGAGCAAACAACGGACGGTGTAACGGATCGTGGTTTCATAGGATGAGTCGTCCTGTCCGTCCGTTGGTTAGTTTCGAGAGAAGGCATTCAGCAGCCTATTCAATGAGGGACATGACGGGTCGTTAGTGGTTCCCAAGACCCATTGGTACCACTCGTGGGTTCCATCCGGCCGGTTTTCAGTGCAGGTTCATTAAGGGTATTTTTGAATTTTTCATGATATAAGGCCCTAAACTACGTCGTTTTGGCTTGGGAAAGCTGGGTTTTTAAGAGAATGACCTATTCTAAACTCTCATTCATGCATGCAAGAACTTTGAGAGGTAATTCAAGGGGATTTCAAGCTTTTCACCTCAATTCCTTCAATTTCATTCTTGGTCTTTCAAGGAGGGTTAGGAGTTGATAATCTCAGGTATGTAAGGTCTTCAATGGGTGGATCCTTCCATACCCATGCTCCTTCTCTATTAAATACTCAAATTTTATTTTGAGCTCATGGGGTTTTATATTCAGTTTGTTTAAAAATTTTATGATTTAATTATGGGTCTTGTGATTTTGAAACCCTATCATTATCTACCAATTTTGATCATCTTTTGAGTTCTAAATTGATCTTAATATGGCTGATTTCGAATTTCTAATCAATTAAGCTTGATTATGCATGTTCCTATGATAAATCAATTTTGTGATCCATTGATCCATTGATGTTTTGATAAGCCCAGCGTGTATATTGAATAAAATCATGAATATATTATGTTATCTATTATGATCTTATGGAAACTTAAACTATATGCGTGATCTACAAGTATGTACGTATTTTATCAAGCATGAATTATGTTTTTGGCCGACTCACGGGCCTCAAGTAATGACTAGTTCACGTATGTTCAAGCGTGTTTACGATTATCATGATTTAACTAGCCCATGATCTCATGTGTGTATTATTATGAGCACTATGTACGTTTTGGGAGTAGTATCGAACACCGAGTAGGTTCGGGGCTCAGTTTAAGCCCCGGATCTCATGAACTACATGCCACTATAGGTATGTTGGGACCCATTCATGTTTTTCCCTGGCCCAAACAGCCCTTTTTCATGTGTGATCACGCCCTTCATGGTTCCTACCCTTGGCAAGGTGGAACACCCTCCCGACTAGGGTTACAAGTCGGGCTTCATGTGTGCTCATATGGGGTATGTCGGTTAAGAGAATCTCCCACTGTTCCCCATGATTTATGCATGTTTATAAATATGTATATGGGCTCAAGTTATGTTCAGTAGGAGTTTTTCTCTTATGATTTGATTACGATTGTATTATGAATGACTCAAAAACCTTGAGCCTTGCGTATATTACAATAATTATGTTATGAGCATGTTGTCCTACTCTTATGATCATTTTTGAGTTTTATACATGTTTTAAATGTCTGTTTTACTTACCTTGCATACTCAGTACATTTCATGTACTGACCGCATACTTTCTATGTTGTATCATCTCATGATATAGGTCCCAGTTCTCAGGCGCATCCTCATCTGTAGATAGATTTAAACTTGCTCTACGCGTATTTGGTGATTCCTGATGTTCCGAGGGCTACATGTTCACACTCTATGTTATTCCTTCAGTTTCTGGATGTTGGATTAGTTGGGAAGTTGTCCCATCAATCCGCCTTTCATGTTTAGAGGCTAATCATACTAAAAAGTTGTATTCCATCGTATTGTATAAGTATTGTACTATTTTCTCTCATGTTATGTTATGATTACGTTCTCTATGCTAAGTCTTCCACTCATGTGATTAAACTTGATGTATGCTCATGACATGGGTCAACTTGGGGTCTCTCAGGCCTCCTTGTCCCGTGTCTACGATCTGGGTGTACGTTTGGGTCGTGAAATTTCGTGGACCTGATGAACAGAGTCTTCAAGAAGTATCTAGATATGCTTGTCATTGTATTTATCGACGACATTCTGGTATACTCCAGAAATGAGGAATAACATGCTAATCACCTAAGGATAGTGATTTAGATGCTCAGAGACCGCCAGTTGTTCGCAAAATTCAGCAAATGCAAATTCTGGTTGAAGTTTGTGACTTTCCTTGATCACGTGGTCTTAGGGGAGAGTATCCAGGTAGATCCTCAAAAGATAGCAGCAATGAAAGACTGGCCCAGACCTACCTCCCCAATCAAAATTAGAAGTTTCTTGGGTTTAGCCGGTTACTACCGATGTTTCGTGGAAGGTTTTTCCTCTATAGAATATCCTCTGACTAGGCTGACTCATAAGAAGGTGAAATTTCAATAGTCAAATGTTTGTGAGAAGAGTTTTCAAGATTTAAAAACTCGACTCACTACCGCTCCAGTGTTGGGCTTGCCTGAAGGAACAGATGGGTTCGTGGTATATTGTGACGCTTCCAGAGTTGGACTTAGTTGCTTTATGATTCAGTGGGGTAAGGTGATAACCTACGCCTCCAGATAGCTCAAGGTTCATGAGAAGAATTATCCGACTCATGACTTGGAGTTGGCAGCGGTGGTGTTTGCGTTGAAAATATGGAGGCACTACCTTTACAGGGCTCACGTGGATGTTTTCATCGATCACAAGAGCCTTCAGTATGTGTTCAGTCAGAAAGATCTTAATCTTCATCAGAGAAGATGGTTGGAGCTATTGAAGGATTATGAGATGAGCCTGTTGTATCACCCGGGCTAAGCCAATGTGGTGGTTGATGCCCTAAGAAGGGTGTTTATGGGGAGCGTGGCTCTTGTTGAAGAGGGCAAACAGGAACTGGCAAAGGATATCCACAAATTAGCTCGGTTGGGAGTACAGTTGGTTGATACAGCTGAGGGTGGAGTAGTGGTGCACAGTGGATCAGATTCCTTATTGGTAGTTGAAGTTAAGCCAAGGCAGGATGAAGATCCCATACTGCTTAAGCTGAAGGAGGCGGTTCTCAGAAAAGAAGTGGAGGCTTTCTCCCAAGGAGGAGATGGTGTACTCCGTTACCGGGGTAGGTTGTGCATAGCGGATGTGGGTGACTTGAGACAGTAGATACTAACTGAAGCATGCAGTTCAAGATATTCCATCCACCCAGGTGCTATTAATATGTACCATGATTTATGGGATATTTACTAGTGAAATAGCATGAAGAGAGATATCGTAGAATTTGTAGCTAAGTGCCCGAACTGCCAGCAGGTCAAAGTAAAACACCAGAGATCGGGAGGTATGACTCAGGATATCAGCATACCCACATGGAAATGAGAAGAAGTAAATATGGATTTTATTACAAGTCTACCTCGGACTCGTCGGCAGCATGATTCAATTTGGGTGATAGTAGATCGAATGATTAAGTCAGCACACTTCCTCCTAGTTAAAACTACAGACTTAGCTGAGGATTATGCCAGGCTTTATATCTGGGAGTTGGTCCGACTTCATGTGGTGCCATTGTCCATTATTTCAGATAGAGTACCTAGTTCACCTCTCATTTCTGGAAGTCGTTTCAGAAAGGACTCGGTACCCAGGTTAGGCTCAGCACAACTTTTCACCCGAAGACAGATGGACAAGCTGAGCGGACTATACAGAACTTGGAAGAAATGCTGAGAGTGTGCGTGATCAATTTCAAGGGCAGTTGGGATGACCACTTGCCTCTCATCGAGTTTACGTACAACAACAGCTACCACTCTAATATTTAGATGGCCCTGTTTGAGGCATTGTATGGTAGGAGGTGTAGATCTCCTATTGGGTGGTTTGAGGTTGGTGAAGCTACTCTAATCGGGCCAGACTCAATTCATGAAGCTATGCATAAAGTATAGCTCATCCGAGAAAGGTTGAAAATAGCTCAGAGCCGTCAAAAATCTTATGCTGATGTGAGGATAAAAGAATTAGAGTTTGTAGTGGATGACTGGGTTTATCTAAAAATTTCACCCATGAAAGGGGTAATGAGATTTGGGAAGAAGGAAAAACTCAGTCTGAGATATGTGGGACCCTACAAAATTCTGAAGCAAATTGGAAGTATGGCATATGAATTATAACTACCTCCAAAGTTAGCATCGGTGCACCCAGTCTTCCATGTGTCACTATTGAAGAAATGCATCGGTGATCCAGCCTCGATTGTGCCACTAGACAGCGTGGGGCTAATAGATAGTCTCTCATACGAAGAGGTCCCAGTTTAGATCCTTGACCGTTAGGTTCGTAAGTTGAGAAACAAGAAAGTCACCTCGGTGAAAGTTTTATGGAGGTACCAGCTAATTGAGGGAGCCAATAGGGAAGTAGAAGCAGATATGATGGCCAGATACCCTCGCTTATTCCCTTCCAGTTCTATTCCGACATCAGGTACTAAATTCCTCCTTAGTACTCTTTTTAGTTTTGTACTCAAGAGCTCTATTTAGATTTTCTATGTGCATTCTAGTTGCATCAGCTCTGTTAGTATGGTTAAGTCAGCTCAGAGTCAGTTACTCCTTCAGAAACCAGCTCATAGTCTCAGTCTAGGAATTTCAGCTCTTTTCCTAGTTGTCCAACATTTTTAGTCTTAATTCGAGGACGAATGATCCCAAGGGGAAGATATTGTAACATCCCAAAACTTTTTGAGACCAGACTCAGACATTGCAAGAAAATCCAGAAGAAAAACCATAAAAAAAATGCCTCAGAATGACTGAGACAATGAGTCGTGGTAAACTCCAATGACTCGTTGTGTCTGTCATGGTCAGCAGGGCTTGGTCTCTCAGGAACCCACAATACAAGGAACAATATGTTGTGAGAAACAATTAGTCGTCCTTTTAGTTGTGGTTTCCCCAGTGTAAAAACCCTTTCCAGGACCCCACGACTCAACCAACGAGTCATTGTCAGAAACAACGACCCGTTGTAAGAGTCGTTGGGTGAAAACCCTGAAATCCCCTTCTAGTGACGACGAGTTAAAACAACGATCCGTTGTTTTCCACAACGAGTCGTTGTCATCACCCGTCATGCCAACTTAGACATTTTAAAAAATCCTTCCAGTGAACCTAATGATTAGACACAACGACTCGTTGGGTCCACCAATGAGTCATTGTGTCACCCACCGTCAGAACCTCTAGGTTTCCTTTTACAGTGGCAACAGGAGGAACCAACGGCCCGTTGGTCATTGGTTCATCAAACGAGTCATGGTGACCCCCATTGCCAGATCCAGTGTGTTCTATTCCCTGGCAGTGGGAACAACGAGAGGTCCCAACGAGTCGTGGCCTCAACCAACGACTCATTGAGTGACCCGTTGGGACCCTATTCCCGAGTTTTCATATTTTATTTCCAGGGTTACATCTGTAATTTCCCACCTATTTTATCCCTAAACTACGTCGTTTTAGGAATTATTTCAGATATAATAGGGGGATTGAATGGTTTTCCCCCTCATTCCCCACTCAGACCTTCAGAAAACAATCGTAAAATTCTCTCAGAAACTCTCAGAGTAAGAACTAGGGCAGTCTACTTCTCCTCATATTCTCAAGGGATTTCTTCGGACTTCCTTATTAGGTATGTGGGAATTCAACAAGGGAATATTTCTTTCCTTGTGTCTCTAAAAACCTTGTCTAATTTCTTCTCTATCAGTTATAGAAATGTAACTTCAAAATGTGAAAAGTTTGCAGATAGATTTCTTTGTGGATTCAAAGGGAATATTTCTCATGATTTTAGATTTATTATTTATTCCCTATTTCTAGAAATTGTGAAAGATTGTAGCTAGTAGCATAATTCAGTCCTAGTCACAGCTTAGTAGAAATTAGAAACTTGTGGGTTGAACTAGTTTTCCCTATAGAGTGGTTCTATTAGTTTTGGGATGCACATGTATTTAATTTATGATAAAATCTCAGTTATAATCATGTTAGTCTAGTCTCAGCCAAATTTTTAGCAACCTCAGTGTTGTCTAGAAAAATGTCAGCTGCTTAGCTTGACAGTTAATCCTTGAAGTGTCCGTGATGCCTCCCAGTTATCAATATTAGACTCAGTATCAGATTTTAGTGGTTTTTTAGGCGGTCATGACACTTTTAGATAAGAAGGTTTGACCAGTCTTAGGATCCCAGCTTCATACTGCAGTTGTTCTTTAGAAGGTTACGACGCTTCCAGACAAGCAGCTCTGACAAGTCTTAGAACCCAGTTACAGAATTCGGTTCGTTAAGAATCTCAGGGTTCTTCTAGCTAGGTGTTCCTGACTTAGTCTTGTGCCCTAGTTTCGAGCTATCAGCCTAGTAGTCAGTCTTGGACTATCCAGTAGGAGTAGGACTTAGCACCGAGCGGACCAGGGTTCCGGTGCACCCAGGTTCCCAAAACTACGTTGCCACCATAGGATATATTTTATTGGCCTCATGGCCCCAAACCCGTGATCACTCAATTCATGCCTTTATACCATGGAAAGATATATTGGGTCCTACCGATGGGGTGTATACATCGGACTCCACGTCTATCTTACGTGGTTATATATCGGTTATAGACTCTCCCACTAGTCAGCTCAGTTCAGTCTCAGATTATTCAGTTCTGATAAGTTCAGTACAGTATTTTAGATTAGTATCTCAGATTTAGAGCATGTCTTTGACCATCAGACAGGGTCATTTTGACCACCTCAGTATATCACAGTTATTTAGTTTTAGTATTTTCAGTTGGCCATTGCATGTCTTTCCAGTTCAGTTATTTTATTCCTTGTGTATGGTTTCTCTCACTTACTCAATACATTCAAAGTACTGACACATACTTTTTATGTTGTATCATTTTATGATACAGCTGCACGTTCTCAGTCACAGCACCGTTAGCCGACCTCACTCAGACTTTTCCAGCTGCATCATTGGTGAGTCCTCATTTTTTGAGGACGAGGATTATTTCTTTTAGTTATATTTCTTTTATCTATACTTGAAGTTAGTTGGGGGCTTGTCCTAGCAACTCATCAGTTGTAGTTTGCTTTCAGACATAGATATAGTTTCAGACCTTCAGCTTTGTTTCAGTTGTTTTTAAACTTTATGATTCAGCTTTGTTTTCATAAATGTTTTATATTATTATTTTAAAGCTTCCACTATGTTTTAGTCAGAATGCCAGTGTTATGATATACCATGGATTGACTTAGGGTTACTTGTGACTCCAAGTACCGTGTCCTGTCTAGGCTATAGACTCGGGGTGCGACAGAGTCGAATCCCCACAAGGAATATTAGTTGATCACATAATAGTCGTCTATTAAATTGAACTAATTCGCATCAATGTTGTAAGACACATAAGAGAAAATTGGGGAAATCACGATTTATAAAATAAAATATGGAATTACACACTAAAAATAGGGGCAAAGTATTGAAAAGACCAATGGACAGACTACTAGGGGTGTGATATTGATAAGGGCTTCAATTGGTAGGAATTGTTAATTGCTCCTTTCTTTATTCAACAATATGATAAGCTGCAGATTTGGCGGCATCTTAAGTTTCTCAACCAATTAGATGTCTTATACCTTGGGTTTTCTCAAATCCCAAGGTTCCTCTTCACAACAACCATGTTAGCTTGGGTATGGATTCATTATTTCTAGCTCCAATCCTTAATGGATGTGTAATAATGGGTTTTGTCTATGTCTACCCCACGCCCACATAATTACCACCCAAATACCCATTGGTGTTTCCTCACCCATACTTTAATTTCCTATTTCAAGCAAAATCAAAGTAAGGAAATGCAACCCACATTTCCGACTATTAGTTTTCAACTTAAAATTCAGAGGAAACACTTAAATCATACTAATTGAGTAAATATAAGATCAAATACGCAATACTCAACCCAAATCAACCCCAATCATTCACACACCCCTAGCAAAGAATTTAGCTACTCATGTAAGTAAAATAAGGCATTGCATTAAACAAAAATTCAATATCCATTCACAAACTTGAGTAAGAGAAATTTAAGAAAGGTATGAACTCCAATGGAGTTTTCTACCTTCTCAATGAAGAAGATGACTCCTTTCTCTTTATACTTCTCTCTACTTTCTATACAAGCCAAAAGAAATAGAATAATCAATACTTTCTAGAATGGAATATTTAGTTCTTTTATGAGAGGTACAAATATAGGGTACAGATCTGCTCCTCTTTTTGTATGCTTGACATTTTTACCCCTAGATGACGGGCCTCACTTGCGATTCACCAGCGGTTCGCAAAACACCATTCATCTCTAGATAAAGGACACTAAGGTTTTTGGCTCTTCGGCGCTGGCACCGGTGGTTCTTCGGTGCTTATCCGCGGACTGCCAGTTGGTCATAGCTCCTGGCAGTGAGTTTCTTAGCACTTCGGCATTGGCACCAGCAGTTCACCGGTGCTCATCTGCCATCCGCCAATCTCCAACCTTCTTCCAGAAAGTAGGCAACTGCGATTAATCTAGCGTTTTGCCGGTGTCCTTCAGTGGAGCACTGGTCATCAACTTTATTTTCATGCTTCTTTTCAATTTCATGCTTTTCTCCATTCAAGTTAAGTACCTGCACAGGTTAAGGAGAAAAGACATAAAATTCACCTAATTGGCTTGAAAACTACGCAAAAACTCATGTTTAAGAGCCTAGTGAGTGAAGAAATTACCAACTCATCACTTTGTCGATATCAACTTATCCAATATATGTTAAAAGGCACGGGGTGTTATATCCTTCCCCCTTTGGATTAATCATCCACGAATAATGGCAATGCTTATAAAATTCATTAGAATTTCTCAATATCTCGACAGAGTTTCCTTTGTAATCTGGACTATCCAAAAATGTAAAACTCAGGAAAACCCAAATCTATATGCCTCACTATGCGATGCAACAATATTCTAATAAACTTAACAACCAAAATAATCATATCATATTGTTATAGGAAATACACAATTTGAACAAAGTGACTTAGCTTACTTCCTTGAACTTCTGGATTTATTCTTTTGAATTTCTTTACTTTTTTAGCTTGAAAACAAGTCGGGATATCTAAATTTCATCTCTTCTTCGACTTCCCATGTCACTTCTTCAATGTATTATTCCTCCAAAGCACTTTCATAGCGGCTATCTCCTTAGTCCTCAACTTTTGAATCTAACGATCAAGAATAGCGACAGAAATCTCTTCATAAGATAAATTTTTTGTAATGTGCATATCTTCTACTTGGGTAACAAAGGAGGAATCTCCTATGCATTTTCATTTTATTATCACATGAAAGACTGGATGGACTGCTTCAAATTCTAAAGGAAACTCAAGTTCCCATGCTACTTGCCCTATCCTTAAAATAATTATATACGGGCCGATGTATCTTTTACTAAGCTTGCCTTTCTTACCAAATCTCATAACACCTTTCATTAGTGAGAATTTTAAGAACACCCCATCGATGACATTAAATTTTGACTCACAGTGTCATACATCTAAATATGACTTCTACCTTCTCTAGGCTGCTAGCAGTCATTCTCGTATCAATTTTACTTTCTCTTTGGCTTGTTAAACCAAATGAGGTCCTAATAACTTAGCATCTCGACTTCAAATTAGCCAACAAGAGATATACACTTTCACCTATATAAATCCACATAAGGAGCCATTTGGATACTAGCGCAATAGTTATTATTGTATGAAATTCAATAAGGGGAAAATGATCATCCCAACTTTCCCTAAAAGCCAGCACACATGACCATAACATATCTCGAGCGTCTAAATAATATGTTTAGCCTAACTGTCGGTCTAGGGATGAAATATTATACTAAGGTTTACCTGAGTACCTAAACCTCGTTGGAAAGACCTCCAAAAATGTACAGTAAATTAGGCATCCCTATCTGAGATAATAGAAACTAGTATGCCGTGAAGTCACATTATCTCCTTTATATATATTTTAGCATAATCTTCAGCTATATAAGTAGTCTTGACAGGCAGAAGGTGGGCGGACTTTGTAAGCCTGTTTACTATCAGCCATATAGAGTCATACTTCTGGCAAGTGCGAGGCAAACCTAAAATAAAATTCATATTAATCACTTCCCATTTCCATATTACAACTTCAATGTTTTAAGCTAATCCTATGGGTTTATGTGGTTTTATCTTTACTTGTTAACAATTTGGGCACTGATTCACTAGCTCATCAATATCCCATTTCATGTTATTCCACTAATAGATCTCTTTCATGTCATAATACATCTTTGTAGCTCCTGGGTGAATTGAATTTTGAGAGTAATGAACTTGTGTAATAATTCTTTCTCTAGTCCACCTACATTTGGTACACATAGCTGATCTTGATACTTGAGAACTCTATTTCCTCTAAGCCCCAATATAGGCTTCTTCTGTTGCGGAATTTTATCCTTCAATTCTTCTAATTCTAAATCATCGTACTACCTCTTCTTTACTTCTGATATAAGTGATGATTTAGCTGTATTTTGAATGAAAACTCTGCCATTATTTGAATCTAGGAGTCAAACTCTGAAATTAGCTAATTGATGTAAATCTTTAGTCATCCTTATCTTGCCTGACTCTACATGCTTCAAAATATTCATTGATTTGCAACTAAGAGCATCTGCTACTGTTAGCTTTACCAAAATGGTTTAAAATATCCACGTCATAATCTTTCAACAACTCAAGCCATCTTCTTTGGCTCAAATTTAACTTTTGTTGATTAAAGATATACTGAAGACTTTGTAAATATGTCAACATAAAATATATATAAATAATGATGCCATATCTTTAAGGTGAATACTACAACTTCTAACTCAAGATCATTGAGTTGGATAATTTTACTCGTGTTTACGTATTTGTCTCGAGGAATGCATAATAACCTTTTTGTGTTGTATCATAACATAGCCTAGGCCAATTCTAGAAGCATCATAGTATACAATATACCCCTCTATTCTTTTTAGAAGAGTCAACATAGGCTCCAATGTAAATCTATCCTTTAGTTCTTTAAAGCTTTGCTTTCACACTTCTGGCCACTGAAATTTAGCTTTCTTGTAAGTTAGTTTAGTCAATGTTATGGTGATAGAAGAAAAGTCTTCTACATATCTCCGATAGTATCTTGCAAGACTTAAGAAACTATGGACTTTTGTAGGTGTCATAGGTCTAGGAAAACTCTTTACCACTTTTATTTTCTAGAAACTAATACCTTCACCAGAGATCACATGCCCAAGAAATGCTATTGAACCCAACCAAACATACTTAGAAAATTTGGCATATAGTTGGTGATCTTGAATGTTTGTAATATTACCCTGAAATGACTTGCATGATCTAAATTACTTGCATGATCTTTCTCACTATGTGAATATATAAGAATGTCATCTATAAATATGAGAACAAACAGATTAAGAAAAGGTTTGAACACCGTATTCATAAGATCCACGAAGACTATGTGATCGTTCGTTAAGACAAAGGACATAAAAAGAAATTTAAAGTGCCCATATCTAGTCCAAAAACATGACTTTAGAATATCTACTCCCTGGTCTTTAGCTGATGGTATTCAGACCACAAATCAATTTTTGAAAAACATTTGGTACCCTAGAACTGGTCAAATAAGTCATCAATCCTGGGGGGTGGTTTATTCTTTATAGTGACTTTATTCAGTTGCATGTAATTTATACACTCTTGTAATGAGCCAACTTTCTTATTTACCAATAATATAGGTGTTTCCCAGGGGATATACTAGGTCAGATAAATCCTTTATCAAGAAGATGTTTTAATTAGTCTTTTAGCTCTTTGAACTCTGTTTCAGGCATCCTATAAGGTAGAATAGATATAGGTTGGGTACTAAGATTCACATTAATACCAAAATCTATTACTCTATATAGTGGAAGTCCGAGAAGTTTCTTAGAGAACACATCAAGATACTCATTTACAATTGGTACAAATTGAAGAGTTGGTGCCTCCTTTTCAGCATCTAGATCCCTTACTCAGACCAAGTGATACAAACACCCTTTCAAAATTAGTTTTCTTTCCTTAAGGTAGGAAATAAATCTAACCATGGGCATCACATCACTACCCCATTACATCACTATCCTTCTACTCTAGGACTAGCTCGCTCTGGAATTGTAATCATACAACCTTAGCTCGATAGTTAAGAGTGGCATAACAAGATGATAGCCAATCCATGTCCATAATAAGGTCAAAATCAACCATTTCAAGCTCAAGTATATATTGTAGTATCTCTACCACTTACTGTAATAGAATAATTGTGATAAATTGCCTAGCTATAATTGACTCACCAATTGGAGTTGACACTGCAAATGGTTTCCACAACTTTTCTGATTCTACCTAAAATTTCCCCATAATATAGAAAGAAATGTATGACAACATATCCCCTGGATCTATTAAACGATATACATCATGTGAGAAAACAAATAGTATACTTGTAACAACATCTAGGGATGCCTCAGAGTCCTGATGATTTGTCAATGCATAAAGTGATTCTAACCATCGCCTAAACTAGATGCTCCGCTTTCTCTATATAATACCCCAAAAGTTTCTAAGATCAGTCTCAAGGATTGAATTGGAGAAAAACAGGAGAATTGCACCAGAGTCATAGAACGACTCAAGAAATGAGTCATTGTTGGAAACAATGACTCATTATGTGATTCATTGTAAGCATCTAGTTAAGGTCTCCCATAAATAATGAGCCTAGATATGACTCATTGGATGATCTGACAGATCGTTCTAAGCAGTCATTGAGAGGAGTTCAGGAAAGGGTCAAAGTTGGTTCAGAGACAATAGATGGATACCACGGCTCATTGTGTCAAGTAACACTACATGTTATGAACCCGTTAGAAGAAGTTGCAAATTTATGATGGCGAGGCAGTGGTGACGAGTGGAGTGACGAGTCATTTTTTCATATAATGACTCATCCTGTTCATTCATTGGTCAGAGGATCAGAAGGATACCAGGAGTTCTCCAGATACAACGGACGGATCCAACGAGTCATCGAAGCCAGCAAAGATTCATTGGATGGGTCGTTGTAGCTGGCAGTCTGAATTTTCATGCGTTTTCCTGGGGTTAGTTTTGTAATTTTTCAAGCTGCTAACTCTTTAATGATGTCGTTTTGAGCCCTATAAAGAATGTTTTAAGAGGGTTTAGACTAGCCTAAGTCATTAGGCTCTCATGCATGCATTGAATTGAAGTTCTCTTCTAAGATCAAACTAGAATTCCTCCTCAATTCTCTTGGGCTTTCAAGACCAGTTTAGAAATCAATTTACCCAGGTACCTAGGGACATGAATGGGGGATTTCTTCCACACTCATGCTTGAATTTCCCCTCTAATTCATGAATTCAAGCTTTTAATAAAGTGTATTAATTTCTAGGGTGTTAACCCAATTCTATGAAATTATCTATGCTATGTTTATGGGTCTAATACCCTCATGTTCTAATGTATGAATTAAGTCTAATGGGCAGATTTTTCACTCAATTTGATCACAAATTTATGATTTCAAGTAATTAGAAGCTATTTCCAATGATGCAAGTTTTATGAAAAGTCAAGTCTATGATCCATCATTTCAAGCATGGTGAGTTATCTAGTATGCATGAATGTATATGAACTCTCAACTTATGATTTTATGATTTAGGTAAGCCCATGAAAATTAAGTATGCTTATTATGATTTTAGCCAAGGCTAATAAAATCAGTTTATGATATGGTTTGGAGTCAAGACTCCCAATGCAGTTTATGATATTACTTGGAGTCAATAATCCCAAATGTTCAAATTTAAGCTATGTTTTGAGAGTACGATTATATGAGCAATATGCATATTTTGGGAGTAGTGTCTAGCACTCAAGGCTCCCCAGTCTCATCAACTATGCGCCAACGCAGGTATTTATTTGAGACCTCTCAAGAGAGTGCTTCCCCCGCCTAAGGGCACACCGTGATATCACACCTTATTCGTCCTTTCCCCAAGAAAGGTTTAGGAAGGCTCTCCTCCACTTGGGCAAGACGTGGGATCATCATGCACTCATACATGGTGGTTGTTGGTTATGATGAGTCTCCCATTGTTCCTCATAATTTTAGTTACTCATGTTCATGGTTTATGATATTATGATTTATGGCATGTTTGACCCAATGATTAGTTTATGAGCTTTTACTTATGAGTTCAAGCATGACAAGTCATATGATTTCTATTTCAAAATCTTGGGGCATTATATATAGTTTATGATCAACAACTTATGATTATGCATATCCCAGATATATGGCTTTAAGCATGTGATCTTGGGCAAATTTATATGCCCAAGTGATACTCAAAGGTGTCATTTTAGCCTTGTTTATCTATCAATGTTTATATATTCTCATGTGATTGATAATAAAATGTGAATTTATACTAACCAACATGATTAGCGTTGTTTTGCAGGTGAAATATAATTTTGGGAAGCTAAAATGCGTGTTGGGAGAGATTGGGGTTGGACTCGGATGTTAGCAAGGGAAAAAGCATTTGAAGGCACAAATTAAAGGGGCTCCGCGATGGAGCCGTGTCACACTGCCATCGCGAATGCCTTTTGCCTGGATAGGGATTTTTTGCCAAAATCCAGAGAGGGTGCACGTTGGGGCCGTGGCACGTTGGCCTAGCCCCGCGTTGCACGTCGTGCCACGTTGGGCCTTATTACCTGGACAATCAATTTCCAGTAAGGGTCCACGTCAGTGGCGTGTCACGGAGGCAGTGCTCCGCGATGCACTCCTTGACACGTTGCTTGTTATTTCGGGAAAATTCCCACTAGTATAAATAGAACACTTAGGTTAATTTTTAATTATTCTGACTTGATGGAGCAAGAACGTGGGTTACAGGCAGTTGAGGGGACGAAATTATCAGGGTTTTTCTTTATCTCCTTCTTCTTTAATTCAATTGCTTGTATGTTTAACACTCATTTAATGATGTTTAATCCACAAATGAGTGGCTAATTCCTCTTCTTGCTGAGGTTAAGAACATTTGTATTGAAATGTAGTTATTGATAAATTGGGTTTTTCATCTTTTCTTCCATGGTTGTTCTATTGGTTCTTGTTCTTACTGCATTAATGTGTGGCCAATGTTAATATATATCTAAAAAGTCCGGTTTCACTCGAGAGAGCAAGAAATTGGAAAGTTGTGAATCAATAGGATACGATCTTTTCTTAGTTTGGGAAAATTGAGAATTGATTTACCTTCAGGATAGAAATATACTTGAAAGTCGTATTAGTCAATTAAGGAATCGGTTTTGTATGGCTAGAACATGAATTTCGTTTAATCACAGAAATGTAGGTGGACGGTTCATGATTCTTAAGTTGGGTTAAATACGAGAGTTTTAATACATTGGCAATAATTCTTGACTAGCAACCGGAGGAAAGATTAACCAAAAATTGTATCGATAATTAGTTTCTATACATGTTCATTTAGCCTCAGCATGCTCACATTCATAGTTCAGACTCACATTAGATATTCGTTTTAGACTTAGCATACAATTAGAAATCAAAATATCAAACTCTTCTTTGCACTGTCTTCATTTTTAAAGTAAGTATAGTAACACTTAAGTAGTTTGTTACCTTATCCCTGTCCCTGTGGGATTGATACTTGGCTTACTTAAGCCACTTTACTACTTGTTCGACCACGTGCACTTGCGTGTAGTTAAATACCCCAAAGCAGACGCGAACAAGTTTTTGGCGCCGTTGCCGGGGACTGGCAATTGGTGAATTTTTCTTAAGTGTAAATTTACTATATTTTTTCTTAGTGTTGACAACTTGGTCTTAGCCTGTATTTCGCAGATATAATCTCTGTTGAACACTGGCAAGAGACAAGGAGCTGGTGGACTCATATTTAGAGCCTGAAAGACAATTTCATCATCAGCGGAGAGAAGCTCTAGAGAAAAAGCTGCAGTTGCTCAGACAAACAATCATGGAGCAACAACAGAATCCACCAGTAGTAAGGGCAATGTTAGTGCCCGAGGAAATGGCAGCTAGGCTGGTTCGCGAGGTGGCAATCCCACATGCTAACAATGTCACATCTAGCATCCGTAAACCTGACCCAGGAGGGAGGTTCGAGCTCAAACAAAACATGGTGCGATTGCTGCACACCAGCGGGCAGTTCACAAGTCTCCCTCATGAGGATCCACAGCAGCATCTCCAAAATTTTTTGGAGATAAGTGACACTTACATCCCCGCTGGAGTGACATCAAATTATATCAGGCTTGGGAGAGATTCAAGTCCATGTTGCGGGATTGTCCACATCATCATCAATCCAATGATATGCTGGTGCACACTTTTATATAGGGTTTGGAACCCCACACAAAAATCTTTCTAGACTCAGCAGCTGGGGGACAAGCATTGGAGAAAACTTATGAGGAGCTGTATACCTTGTTAAATCGTATTTCGCAGGGAAATCCGGAGTGGAATGTTGATTCGTCAAGAGGAGGAACAAGGAAAGCAGCAGGAGTTCTAGAAGTGGATGGTTTTACAGCTATTGCTGCACAGATAGCTGCTTTACAGAATCAACTCAACACCCACTTCAGTAACATGACAATGAACCAGACTCAAGCCCCAGTGAATGTAGTGCAGCAGATTTGGTGTGAAGTGTGCGGGAGTAGTGAGCACTCAGCTGATTGTTGTAGAGCAAATTCTGACTCAGTGAACTTTGTGGGAAATGTACAGAGGAACAACCATCAACAGTATGGCAACAACTACAATTCCAACTGGAGGAATCACCCGAATTTCTCTTGGGGTAGCAACAACCATCAAGGGCAAAGTTCGAGTCAGGGGGCGTAGAGGAATCAAGGAGGGCAGCAGAACTATCAGGCACAATATAGAAACAACAATGCACCTCCTCCCCCACCATCACCCAGCATTGAGGAGATGTTCAAGATGATGATAGCTAACCAAGCTCAATTGCAGGCTGACTATGTGAAATTGGCAGCCGAGGTGAAGAACAACCAGTTAGCTACTAAGGCACTTGAATATCAATTTGGGCAATTTGCTGGAGCCCAAAACACCAGGCCTAGAGGAGGACTTCCGAGCGACACGGATCCCAACCCCAAGCAGGTGAATGCGGTGACCACAAGGAGTGGTTTGCAGCTTAAAGAGGTGGAACCAGAAAGACCACCTCAACAATTGGGAGCAGCAGAAGTTGAGAGGGAGCAAAGTGATGAGAGGGGGAAGAAAATGGAAGCTGAATCAAAAAGACCACCACCCCCGTTCCCTGAAAGATTAAAGAAACACAAGGAGGAGGCGTGTTTCAAGAAATTCATGGAGGTGCTGAAATAGGTACATATTAACTTACCTCTTGTTGATGTTTTGCAGGGAGTGCTGAAGTATGCAAAGTACATTAAGGACATCGTGGCAAACAAAAGTCGGTTGACTGAGTATACTACGGTGGCTCTCACGGAGGAGTGCACTTCCCGTATACAAAACCGATTGCCCACAAAGCTCAAAGATCCTAGGAGCTTTATTATACAAATTACAATTGGGCAGAGTATCCGAGCTCGCGGATTATGTGATTTGGGAGCGAGCATTAATTTGATGCCGTTATCGGTATTCAAGAAGCTGGGTCTAGGGAGTACTAGACCAACAACAGTGATCTTGCAACTAGCGGATCGGTCCTTAGCCAGACCTGATGGTATTGTGGAGGATGTGTTGGTGCAAGTGGGCTCTCTTATCTTCCCGGTAGATTTCGTCGTGCTGGATTTTGAGCCAGACGCGGAAGTCCCATTTATTTTGGGACGTCCTTTCTTGGCGACCAGGAAAGCACTGATTGATGTAGCTGCAGGGCAGCTAACCATGCGAGCACACGACAAGATTGAGGTATTTGATGTGTTTAAAGCCATGAAGCTGCCGGCCATACATGAGGAGCTTTCAGCAATCAGTGTGGTTGAACAAGAAGAAATTCGTCAGATTGTTGAATCTCAAGACCCACTGGAAAGAGTGTTGATGCACTCCGATCATTTTGGAGATTGAGACTCTTATGAGGTGGTCCAAATGTTGAATGAGTCACAAAGGCATCCGAGGAGACAGGAATTTCAATCCTTGATGAGGTCCCTAGAACCGTTGCCGAAACCATCCATTGAGGAGGCACCAAAGCTGGAATTGAAAGAATTGCCTCCCCATTTAAAATATGTCTTTTTGGGGGAAGATGAGACGTTACCAATCATCATCTCCGCAGAATTGACGGAGGCACAGGAGAAGAAAGCATTGGGTGTCCTCAGAAAAAAGAAGAAAGCAATGGGTTGGCAAATGTCAGATATTCAGGGTATCAATCCAGCTTTTTGCACACACAGGATTTTCTTGGAGACAGGAGCAAAACCAACCGTTCAGCCGCAACGAAGGCTAAATCCAGCAATGAAGGATGTGGTTAGGAAAGAAATAATTAAGTGGCTTGATGCAGGTGTGGTCTACCCGATTTCAGACAGTGAATGGGTCAGCCCCGTTCAGTGTGTTCCAAAGAAAGGAGGGATGACCGTGGTCACCAATGAGAAAAATGAGTTGATTCCTACACGAACCGTCACAGGCTGGCGGATTTGCATGGACTATAGAAAACTTAATGGAGCCACAAGGAAAGATCATTATCCTATCCCGTTCATTGATCAAATATTAGATAGGTTGGCTGGACAGGAATATTATTGTTTCCTTGATGGGTACTCTGGTTATAATCAAATAGCCATAGCTCCGGAGGACCAAGAGAAGACTACTTTTACCTGTCCTTATGGGACATATGCTTTTAGGCGGATGCCATTTGGGTTATGCAATGCACCCGCCACATTCCAGATATGCATGATGGCTATTTTCCATGACATGATGGAGGATTTTGTTGAGGTATTTATGGATTATTTTTCTGTTTTCGGTAATTCGTTTGCTACTTATTTGATCTTGACATGGTGTTGGCTCGCTGCGAGGAATCCAACCTTGTACTAAACTGGGAGAAATGACACTTCTTAGTTAAGGAGGGTATTGTCCTTGGCCACAAAGTGTCTCGCAAGGGGTTGAAAGTCAATCATGCTAAGATCGAAGTTATTGAGAAGTTGCCACCACCTGTGTCGGTGAAAGGTGTTCGCAGTTTTCTTGGGCATGCAGGATTCTACAGACGGTTCATCAGAAACTTTTCCAAAATTTCTAGACCATTATGCATATTGTTAGAAAAAGAGGTAAAGTTTGAGTTGGATGATGAGTGTGTTAAAGCATTCGAGGAGTTGAAGCATAAATTTATAGAAGCACCTATCCTTACTTCTCCTGATTGGGGACAACCATTTGAGTTGATGTGTGATGCGAGTGATGTGGTTGTGGGAGCTGTATTGGGGCAAAGGAAAAGTAGAATCTTTCATTCTATTCATTATGCAAGCAAAACGCTGAATACGGCTCAAAGTAATTACACAGTCACAGAGAAGGAAATGCTAGCATTGGTGTTTGCATTTGACAAATTCAGGTCCTATTTGGTGGGTTCAAAAGTAGTGGTGTACATCGATCATGCAGAGATTCAGTACCTATTTAACAAGAAGGATGCTAAGCCCAGGCTGATCAGATGGATCCTGTTGTTGCAAGAGTTCGACCTTGAGATCAAGGACAGAAAGGGGAGCGAAAATCAGGTGGCAGATCACTTATCGCGATTGGAGAGTCGATCGCATGTGATGGAAGGTGATAACATCAATGAGGAGTTCCCGGATGAGCAGCTCTTGGTAGTAGGGGAAGCTGAAGTTCCCTGGTATGGAGACATAGTCAACTTTCTAGTGAGTGGAGTCTACCCACCTAAGGCAACAGTCCAACAGAGAAGGAAATTGAGGCATGATTGCCGGCACTTTGTTTGGGATGAACCATACTTATTTAAACAGGGACCGGATCAGGTGATGAGAAGATGCATCCCGGAGAGTCAGATTGCAGAGGTGTTGAGGAGCTGTCACTCTTCATTGTATTGGGGTCACCATGGAGGCGAGCGAACAGCATACAAGGTTCTACAGTCAAGGTTCTTTTGGCCTACACTGTTCAGAGACTCTATGGCATATGTCAAAATGTGTGATAGATGTCAGCGTACAGGAACAATTGGTAGAAGACAAGAGATGTCGCTGCAGAATATACTGGAAGTAGAGACCTTTGATGTATGGGGCATTGATTTCATGGGCCCATTCCCACCGTCATTTGGTAATCGTTACATCTTGGTGGCCGTAGACTATGTATCAAAATGGGTGGAAGCAATAGCTTGCCCCAGGAATGACAACAAGGTGGTACCAAAATTTGTGAAAAAACACATTCTCACCAAGTTTGGGACACCCCGAGCCATTATCAGTGATGGAGGGGCTCATTTTGTCAATGCAAGTTTCAAGAAACTACTAGCCAAGTATGGGGTGCGCCACAAAGTGGCAACGGCATACCACCCCCAAACTAGTGGGCAAGTAGAGGTGTCGAATAGAGAAGTGAAGCAGATTCTCCAGAAAATGGTAAACACACAACGGAATGATTGGTCAAGCAAACTTGATGATGCGTTGTGGGCGTACAGAACTGCTTACAAGACACCGATTGGACCTCACCACACCGATTGGTCTATGGTAAAGCGTGTCATCTGCCGGTGGAGCTAGAGCACCGAGCCTTCTGGGCCGTGAGGAAATTGAATACGGACTTAGAGCTAGCGGGCAAGAAGAGACTAATGCAACTCAGTGAAAAGACTTCCGCTGGCATGCTTATGAGAGTGTCAAGTACTACAAGGAAAAATCGAAAAGGTGGCATGACAACCATGTGGTGCATCGCATTTTCGAGCCAGGGCAGAAAGTATTGCTCTTCAATTCAAGATTGAAGTTGTTTCCAGGAAAGCTGAGGACCAAATGGTCGGGGCCATTTGAAGTGGTGAGAATGACCACGCACGGGGCAGTAGAGTTGTGGCAAGAAGATCGGAGTGCCACGTTCTTAGTCAATAGGCAGCGATGTAAGCACTACTGGGGTGAGGATGGTGGTCGAGAGAAAATGTCCGTCACCCTAGAAGATGACTGAACTGAATGACGTTGAGCCGCGACGGTAAACCAGGCGCTGCACGAGAGGCAACCCGTGAAATTTTTCTTTGTAAAATGTGAATAGATTTCTTTTTTTTTTTTGATTAACAACAAAATTTTTAGTTTTTGTTTTTATTCTTATTTTTATTTTGAGTGAATCCTATAATTCTAACCAATTTCTTGTCGTAAGATGAATTTCAGGTTGAACGGAGGGTAAACATGCAAGGAATCGCAAAGGAAAATTCGAGGTATGAAAAATAATAAAAAGTAGCAAAACAGTGAGCCAGGGCGATTGCTCCGTGTCACGGAGGAGGGCCTCCGCGTTACCCTCCGTGACACGTTGAAGGTAATTCTGGAATTTTTACAAATTCCAGAACACCTACGCGATGGCTCCGTGTCACGGAGGGCATGCTCCGCGTTACCCTCCGTGACACGTTGAGGTGTATATCGCGACGGGTCACACCGGGTCGCCCGGTGACCCGCGTGAAATTCCCACTTTTTAACCCCGATTCCCCCTCATTTTTCCTCATTTTTAATACCCTCCACGACCAACATCCCAAAAACCCCTCCCCCCTCAACGTGACACGGACTTAGGCCCATAATTTCATTAAGTTTTCGTCATTTCTTCGAATTCAAGGTATGTTCTTCAACTCTATCTCAATTCTTGTCGAATTTTTTTCGATGTTGAACATGTGATATGAGCAAAACTTTACCTAGGTAGAAATTAAGCTTAAATTCAATTGAATTATTGTTGATTGATGTTCGGAGTGACTGTGTGATTGCTTGAACTCGATAATTACATGGCTTAATCGAATTTTTGATAAAATCATAGCTAGGGCTTGACTTTGAGTTTGAAATGGAAAAATTGAGTTGAACTAGTGAAATTCATGTTGGGTTGTACATGTGGGGTGAGATGAGTCGATTGTGCTAACTGTTACTATGCTAAAAGACCGACGGATTCTCGGGTTAAGGAAATATTGGAAATTGCAAGAAATGGGTGAATTGTATAGCATCATGTAGTTAAAATTTTCTTTTGTTCTCCTTGCTATGTGCTATGGGATAAAATGTTATCGATAGGTAAGGATTGTGGTTAGCTATACGAAGTCTGAGTAGTACATGGAATATATATCGTCGAATTCTCCAAAGGCACTAAGCATATTTGTTATGTTTTGTTGTTTGTTTGTGTAAATAAGTACGATCTTGCCTTAATGTTGTAATTTTGGCTAAGGACTAAGTGTGGGGTAGCCTAGCTTAACCCAACCTTAGTCGAAGCTAATTTTAATTGGCTTAACATTGAACTTTTCTGTTTGGTTTGACAGGAACAATGGCAAGCAGGCAAGACAAGGGAAAAGGCGCATCAACATCTGGCGCCAGAAGAAAAAGAATCAGACTGGGCACAGCAGTCCCAGCAGCACCAGCGGTTCCACGCGGCCAACGCCGTCAATACGGAACCAGGTGGGTGACAGAGGAGGGGAAGAAATGGTACGCAAAGCACAAGGAGAGCAAGTACTTCCCCGAGGAACACATAGCAAGGGAACCGTTGGCACAAGAGTTCCCCAGGATTGTCCATAGGATCGAGGCAGTTGGGCTGAACTTCATCTTTGAAGAGCCCAAGAAATGCAACTTGCACTTGATTCGAGAATTCTACGCCAACTGGAACCCAACTCTCAGAAGTCACACTATCAAAATAAGGGGGCAAATAGTCACTTTTGAGCCCCACCACATCAATGCTATCCTAGGGGCGCGGGACACAGATGCCCATGTGCTTCGACAGCTGAATATCACTCCACCATATGCGGACATCAGACGCACTTTGTGTGGAACCCGATCAACAGCTCGATGGAGCAGACATAAGGAGAGGGGCTACCATCAAACCTTGCCTTACTCACAGATGAACAGGAAAGCCAGGATATGGCTGAAGATTGTTTGTTCCTGCCTAATCCCGGGGGTGCATATGACGGATGTAACCCGGGATCGTGTATGCTTGGTGTACGCCCTGATGAAAGGGCTGGAGATCAATGTGGGGGGCGGTGATTATCTCCACCATGAAGAGAGCCCGTTTGCATCAAGGGCACAAATAAGGATTTGGTGGACTACTCACCACGTTCCTGAGGGGCCTGGATATTGAGGAAGAGGCCCTTGACTACATCCTGCAGATGGAGTGGCGGGCCTTAGATGTCACTAAAACTAGGGCACTCGACACCACCCACGGGCCAGTTCTTACACTAGCCGATCAACATGCTTGGGATGATCAGTACATGTCTCGCATGTACGGGATGCAGATGCTCCAGCTGTGAATAGGCGGGAGGCCGACAACAGAAGAGGAGCTGTGGCAGCTCGAGCTAGACTACCTTTTTGGCGAAAATGCCAGGGCCCTATGCCGAGTGGGGCCAGCTTTTGTAGAGCCCACGGATGATGATGTTCCCACAGATGAGGAGACACGTTGTGAGGACTCCGATGTGGAGTCCTATGATGATGATGAGGGTGATTCAGACGTGGGAGATGAGGCAGCAGCACCTGATGAAGAAGTGGAGTATTTTGATTGATCAGGGAGTTCCGCCACCCACTTTTTGTGCTATGTTAATTTTTGTGAACACTGGGGACAGTGTTTGATATAAGTGTGGGGTGGGAGTAGTTAGGTGATGGTTGTGTTGTTGTTTATGTTTCTGTTCTGTTGTCGTGCCTGTGAAAAAATTTTGTGACCCTGTGATTGTGATGTTTCTATTTTGTATTTTAATTAATGTGAAGCTGTTGTGTGCTGCTGAATGTTGCTAGCTGATTTTGTAGTGCTGTTGAATGTTGCTAGCTGATTTTGTACATATTTTTGTTTTATCGAAATGATCGAAATTTTTTTTCAATTCTTGGGTTTCTCGGCTTTTGTTTTCGGTTCTTTTACCGAGAATGGTCCCATTGAACCAAAATCTTAGTTAGTGACCGTTCCCTATGATGGATGGATGACGACCGTCTTAAGGGAAGTGTAGTCGTTAGGAGTAGATTTTTTTCATTTATTTTTCAGTTGTTTTCTTTTGTGGGTTGCATCCCAAAACCTGTAGTTACTTTATGGTTGTGGAATTCTGGTTGCGTGTTGTACACGATATTTGAAATGCAAAGGTGATTCGTATGAAAGCATGCAACTTTGTAAATATGTTGAGATACCTAGGCCATAGAGTCGATTCAGTGTGATTGAGGCTTAATGTTTGAATTCTTGTAATTAGCTGATTGAAGAGTCTGTGAATACGTCTTGAATTGAGCATGTGCAATAAGTGTGGGGTGAGGTTTTGTTTATTCCATGCTATTATGAAATGTCTAGAACTTGCCTGGTGTGTGTACGAAACGAAATGAAGGACTTATTTTGTAGGAAAGGTTGTAGGCATTTCTTTGTTTTCAACCGAAAGTTTCGCTTTTTCATTATTGAACCCACCTTGATTGTACACCCTAGTTAGCCCGTTGAGCCTTTAGCCTATAATATTTTTCTTTTATCAAAAATGTGTAAATCGAGCTTAACCCCTTTCTTTTCATTAGCCGTAAATTTGATCCAAAACTCTTAAGCGCTTAAGAAGAGAAAATAATGTTCCCAAAGTGTCAAAGAGTGAGAATGGTGAAAAGAAAAGAAAAGCAAAGTGATGAAAGGAAAGAAAAGGTTGAAAGTGCACTTGTTATAAATAAAATATAATGAAGGTGTATGAATAATCTTCGTTATTGAGTCAAGTGTGCTTAATGAGATGGGTCAAAATAAAGACAGACTTCAAGAATGGGGGGATGAAGGAAGAAACAATGCCCATGAGCTTGATGGGATGTATTGAAAAAGCGCGTAAGGATGCTAGTGGCTATTATTGGCTAGCCCAATATTTACTAGTTCCGTAGCTTACACTACAACCCGTTAAAGTCCTATGTGATCTTACATCACACTTCTTTATATTAGTGGAGTAATACACTAAAGGCAAGTTTATGGTTCGTGGCATGATGCATGTGAATTCTTTTGGGAGAGAGAGTGAAATTGTTTCTATATGCCCCTGCATGTAATCGTTTGAGTTCATGTGATTAAAAAGGGGAAAATTCTCTTGTGTTGTGAGGGCACATGCTTGAGGAGAGATTAAATTTCGTGTCGGATATCTTGATCAGCTGATTTGCATGAGTTTGCCAATATCGAGAGTCGATTCTTAAGTCTAAGAGGTCTTGATGTGTTGAAGGTCATTGCATTGATAGGACCATGCGTGTTTTCTTGATGATTTGTTGTATTAAATAATCGGTATGATCGTAGCCTAAATTATCGAACCAAAGTAGCCAGGATGGGGTGTAAAGTGCATGAGGTGTAAGATTGTTGTTCAGGGACGAACAAGGATTTAAGTGTGGGGTAAGTGATCTTGGGCAAATTTATATGCCCAAGTGATACTCAAAGGTGTCATTTTAGCCTTATTTATCTATCAATGTTTATACATTCTCATGTGATTGATAATAAAATGTGAATTTATACTAACCAACATGATTAGCGTTGTTTTGCAGGTGAAATATAATTTTGGGAAGCTAAAATGCGTGTTGGGAGAGATTGGGGTTGGACTCGGATGTTAGCAAGGGAAAAAGCATTTGAAGGCACAAATTAAAGGGGCTCCGTGATGGAGCCGTGTCACGCTGCCATCGCGGATGCCTTCTGCCTGGATAGGGATTTTTTGCCAAAATCCAGTGAGGGTACGCGTTGGGGCCGTGGCACGTTGGCCTAGCCCCGCGTTGCACGTCGTGCCACGTTGGGCCTTATTACCTGGACAATCAATTTCCAGTAAGGGTCCGCGTCAGTGGCTTGTCACGGAGGCAGTGCTCCGCAATGCACTCCGTGACACGTTGCTTGTTATTCCGGGAAAAATTCCCACTAGTATAAATAGAACACTTAGGTTCATTTTTAATTATTCTGACTTGGTGGAGCAAGAACGTGGGTTACAGGCAGTTGAGGGAACGAAATTATCAGGGTTTTTCTCTATCTCCTTCTTCTTTAATTATATTGCTTGTATGTTTAACACTCATTTAACGATGTTTAATCCACAAATGAGTGGCTAATTCCTCTTCTTGCTGAGGTTAAGAACAATTGTATTGAAATGTAGTTATTGTTAAATTAGTTTTTCATCTTTTCTTCCATGGTTGTTCTATTGGTTCTTGTTCTTACTGCATTAATGTGTGGCCAATGTTAATGTATATCTAAAAGGTCCGGTTTCACTCGAGAGAGAAAGAAATTGGAAAGTTGTGAATCAATAGGACGTAATCTTTTCTTAGTTTGGGAAAATTGAGAATTGATTTACCTTCAGGATAGAAATATACCTGAAAGTCATATTAGTCAATTAAGGAATTGATTTTGTATGGCTAGAACATAAATTTCGTTTAATCACAGAAATGTAGGTGGACGGTTCATGATTCTTAAGTTGGGTTAAATACGAGAGTTTTAATACATTGGCAATAATTCTTGACTAGCAACCGGAGGAAAGATTAACCAAAAATTGTATCGATAATTAGTTTCTATACATGTTCATTTAGCCTCAGCATGCTCACATTCATAGTTCAGACTCACATTAGATATTCGTTTTAGACTTAGCATACAATTAGAAATCAAAATATCAAACTCTTCTTTGCACTGTTGTCTTCATTTTTAGAGTAAGTATAGTAACACTTAAGTAGTTTGTTACCTTATCCCAATCCCTGTGGGATCGATACTTGGCTTACTTAAGCCACTTTACTACTTGTTCGACCACGTGCACTTGCGTGTAGTTAAATACCCCAAACCAGACGCGAACAGCATGCAGTCCTTACTCTCATGATCTATTTAATTTATAAGCATGATTTCAGCTAGCGTTTTACTAAGCATGTTTTACTACCTTACATACTCAGTACATTCCAAGTACTAACCACATACTCTATGATATATCGTCTTATGATATAGGTTCAGGTGATCAAGCTCAGTCTCGTCGATAGGTTGCTCACATATTATTCTAATCCATCCCCTGCTTTGGGCGAGTCCTCATCATTCGAGGACATCTATCAATTTAGACTTGTTATGTTAGCTTAGTTTTAGACTTGGATTTAGCTTGGGGTTTTTCCTAGCATCTCATCAAATAGTAGAGACTTTTCAAACATAGACTAGTGTGTTCAGCTTTGAGATTCAGCTTTTGTGATGTTATTACTTGATATAAACTTTATATATTTAGTCTTCCGCTTATTTACGCTCATGTTGTGTTGTACCACCCGTACCTTTATTTGGACAATGTCGTATTATATGCCTTGGAAGCCCAAATGATAACACACATCCATACTCTGAAGGAATTAGTCCCGGATGTTTCCTTCTTCACTGAGGACAGGGTGGCAGAGGTGGACTCATTTGTCTTAAATGCTCCTGACGGTAGGAGCTAGGTGCCTAGAAATCCTAAAGTGCTCGAACTGAGCATAATGATCATATCTAGGTCTTTGTGACTAGGGTGGAATAATATCGACAGAATACTTTGCGGTAGCCTAAAACTACCCCTGGATCCTCTGTAAGACTCTCAAGATCAATCCCTCTATCTTGTTCTATTTTTCTATTCTAATTATCTAAAAACTAAAGCCTGAGATTTTCTATGTTCTAAGCAACTACCTTGTCACAACCCGAATGTACACCTGGACGATAGACATGGGACAAGGAGCCCCGAGGGACCCCAAGTCAACCCATGGCATGAGCATACATCTAATACCATCACATAAGAGGAAGACTTAACTTAAGAAAACGTAAACATATCATAATTACGGAGAAAAGACAATACATAATCCATACACGACGGTTGAATATAACTGGTAATCTGAAAAGCCTCTAACCATGAAAGACGGGTTGATGGGACCACTCCCCAACTAACCCAGCAAAACAGAAACTGAAAGAAAAGCATGGAGTCTAAGCATATGGCCCTTGGAACATGAGGATTCACCAAGTACGCTGATAGCAATCTCTGGAACACTACTGAGGAGGGTGAGCCTGAGAGCTGGGTCCTGTATCATGAAATGATACAGCATAGAAAGTATGTGGTCAGTACTTGTAATTTACTAAGTATTCAAGGTATGTAAAATGGACGTTTAAAATATATAAAACTCATAAATGATCATAAGAGTAGGACAACACGCTCCTGACATAAATATCATAACATAACATAAGGATCAAGGTTTTCAAAGCATTCATAACACAATCATAATCATAAGAGAAAAGATCTATTTAACATGACTTGAGCCGTTATACATAATCATAAGCATGCATAAATCATGAGAAACAGTGGGAGATTCTCTTAACCGACATACCCCATATGAGCATACATGAAGCCCGACTTGTAACTCTAGTGGGGAGGATGTTCGTACCTTGTCGAGGGTAAAACGATAAAAGTGTGATATCACCATGAATAGGGCCATTTGGGCTGGGGACAGTCCCATAGGAGGTCCCAACATACCAACGGTGGCACATAGTTTATGAGGTTTGGGGCAGAACCTAGGCCCTGAACCTACTGGGTGTTCGATACTACTCCAAAAACGTATTTAGTGCTTATAGTATAACATGCATGAATTCATAGGCTAGTTAAATCGTGAAAATCATAAACATAAATGTACATACATGAACTAGCCATAGCATAAGGCCTGTGAGTCGGCTAAAACATAATTCATGATTCATAAGGCTCATACATGATCGTAAATCATGCATATAGCTTGAAATTCATAAAATCATAGTGGGTAATATAATAATTTCATGAATTTAATCATACTTCATGCTGGGCTTGTAAATCTCATCAATGGGAAGGTAGATTATAATTCGATTCATCATTGGGCATGCATAATTAGGCTTAATTAAATAGAAATCAAAATCAACAACATAATAATCAATTTTAATCACAAAAGCTTATCACAAATCCATATATTATGATAAGATTTTAAAAATCACAAAACCTATAATTAAATCATTCGATTCTATATAAATCAATTTCAAAACCCCATGAGTTTTTAATGAAACTTTGTAAAAATCATAGAGGAGGGGCATGGGTGTGGAATAAATCACCCATTAAGAACCCCACATACCTGGGAATAACTAGTTCTTAACCTCTCTTGATAACCCAAGAAGAAATTGCAATGAATTGATGAGTTCCAAGCTGGAATCACTCTCCTAATTACCCTACCTTGCATGCATGAATGAATGAAGTGAAAACTGAACGTAACCCCTTTAAACTTCCCTATTCATAACCCAAAACATCGTAGTTTACTCCTTAGGATCTTAGAAATTTACGAAAAATACCCTTACTAATTCGTAGAAAATAACTGTCATGGGGTCCCAACGAGGGACCTAACAACTTTTCATGAGGAGCCACGACTCAAGGCCTGAGTCGTGAGGTACACTGCCAAAATTCACCCTGGGACACCACGAATCGTGGTGGATTACCACGACTCATGGTCAACACTGTCCAAAAATCCTAGCCCAGCATCCAGTCTAGGCCACGGGTGACTTCACAAGTCGTGAGGCCTGGCCACGACTAGTGGTCATACCTGTGGTCTCCTCTTTAAATCCTGCTAACCCTGATGGACCACGAGTCACCTCATGACTCGTGGTCACTCCTCATGGGCCTTCTCACGGCTCGTCCTGTGACCTGGTGCGAAATTTTAGTTTTTCGCCGTTTTAACTCCCTGGTCTGATCCTTGGATTTCTGGGGTATAATAACATCTCCCCCTTGGGAAAATTCATCCTCAAATGTTAGAAACAGAAACTCATAATCAAACATTCATCATATCCAAACACTGATCATTTAAATCAAAAACTAACAGAATGACTACCCCCGAAAAGAAATACATAGCTATACTGAATTCAGACATCACATACATCCATCATAACATAAATCAAACTTGCGCACGTGAACTGAACATGGAAACTGATTAGAGAATCAGGGAAAAAACTGATACCTCAAACTAAAACTAAGCCGGTAGGGAATAATTACGGGTATCTAGCCATCATATCTCTTCGGCTTCCTATGTAGCTCCTTCAACATGTTGATTTCTCCACAGTACTTTAACTGAAGCTACTTCTTTGTTCCTTAGTCTTCGAACTTGACGGTCTAATATTTCCATAGGAACTTCTTCATAGCTGAGGCTATCCTTTACACTGACGTTGTCCACCAGGAATACTAGAGCTGGATCCCCCAAGCATTTCTTCAAAAGAGACACATGAAACATGAGATGCACAGAAGATAACTCTGAGGGCAGGTCCAACTCGTACGCTACCCTACCAACTCTTCTTATAATTCGATGGGGACCAATATAGCGGGGACTGAGTTTTTCTTTCTTTATGAACCGCATGACTCCTTTCATGGGGGATACCTTTAGAAATACCAATCGTCTACCTCAAACTCCAAATCTCTTCTTCTCACATCTGCATATGACTTTTGACTACTCTGAGCGATTTTCAGCCTATCCCTTATCATCTGAACTTTCACCATGGCCTCATGAACTGAATCAGGTCCTATCATAGCTGCCTCACCAACCTCAAACCATCCGATGGGCGATCTACACCTCCGCCCGTAAAGAGCCTCGAACAGTGCCATCTGGATACTAGAGTGATAGTTGTTATTATAAGAAAACTCGATCAAAGGAAAATGATTATCCCAGATACCTTTGAAATCCATCACACATGCTCTCAACATATCCTCAAGAGTCTGGATTGTTCTTTCGGCTTGGCCATCCGTTTGCGGATGAAAGGCTGTGCTGAGCTTAACTTGAGTCCCAAGCCCTTTCTGAAAAGACCGCCAAAACTGAAAGGTAAAATGAGTACCTCAGTCTGAAATAATAGACAAGGGCACTCCAATTAAGTCAAACCAACTCCCAAAATACAATTTGGCATAATCATCCACTGAATCTATGGTTTTGACCGGCAGAAAATGTGCAGCCTTCGCCAACCTGTCTACCACTACCCAAATAGAATCGTAGTGTCAGCGAGTATGAGGTAGGCCTGTAATGAAATCCATATTATTCTCTTCCCACTTCCAAGTGGGAATTCTAATATACTTAAGTACGCCTCCTGGCCTTTGATGCTCGACCTTCACTTGCTAATAGTTCGGGCACTTGGCTACAAATTCTATAATATCCTTCTTAATGTTGTTCCACCAATATATTTCCTGCAAGTCATGATACATCTTGGTGGCACCCGGATGAATGGAATACCTGAAGCCATGTCCTCAAGCAATATCCGGTCCCTCAAATTACCTACGTCTGGAATACACAGACAACCCTAGTACCGTAGCACCCCATCTCCCCCTTGGGAGAAAATCTCCACCTTTCGACTCCAAATGGCTTCCTTCAGCTTTACCAACATTGGATCCTCATCTTGCCTAGTTTTCACATCCACCACCAAGGACGATTCTGATCCGTTTTTCACAACAATGTCGCCATTCGTCGAGTCTACCAACCTAACTCCCAACCTTGCTAGTCGATGGAAATCTTTCACCAACTCCTTCTTTCCCTCATCCACATGGGACACACTCTCCATAGAGAGCCTACTAAGTGCGTCTGCCACCACATTAACCTTACCCGAGTGGTAAAGACTCATATCGTAGTCCTTAAGTAGCTCCAACCACCTCCTTTTTCGAAGATTGAGATCTTTCTGCGTGAACACGTACTGCAAGCTCTTGTGGTTCATAAACACATCCACGTGGATCCCATACAAGTAATGCCACCATATCTTCAAAACGAACACCACTGTTCGGTGGTTTTCGGGTATATAACTACACGCAAGTGCACGTGGTCGAACAAGTAGTAAAGTGGCTCAAGTAAGCCAAGTATCGATCCCACAGAGACTGGACTAAAGTAACAATCTACTCAAGTGCCAATAAACTTTAACTCTAAAATGCAGACAACAGTGTGAAGAGAAATTTGATATTTTGTTTCCTAATTTTATACTAAGTCTAAAACGAATATACAAATTGAGTCTGATCTATAAGTATGAGCATGCTGAGGTTAAATGAACATGTAGAGAAATAAATTATCGATACAATTTGATCAATCTTTCCTCCGGTTGCTAGTCAAGAATTATTGCCTATGGATTAAAACTCTCGTATTTAACCCAACTTAAGAATCATGAACCTTCCACCTATATTTCTGTGATAAAACGAAATTCATGTTCTAGTCATACAAAACTGATTCCTTAATTGACTAATATGACTTTCAGGTATATTTCTATCCTGAAGGTAAATCAATTCTCAATTTTCCCAAACTAAGAAAAGATCATATCCTATCAATTCACAACTTTCCAATTTCTTGCTCTCTCGAGTGAAACCGGACTTTTTAGATGTACATTAACGTTGGCCACACATTAATGCAGTAAGAACAAGAATCAATAGAACAACCATGGAAGAAAAGATGAAAAACCAATTTATCAATAATTACATTTCAATACAATTGTTCTTAACCTCAGCAAGAAGAGGATTTAGCCACTCATTTGTGGATTAAACATCGTTAAATGAGTGTTAATCATACAAGCAATTGAAATAAAGAAGAAGGAGATAGAGAAAAACCCTGAGAGTTTTGTCCCCTCAACTGCCTGTAACCCACGTTCTTGCTCCACCCAATCAGAATAATTAAAAATGAACCTAAGTGTTCTATTTATACTAGTGGGAATTTTTCCCGGAATAACAAGCAATGTGTCACGGAGTGCATCGCGGAGCACTTCCTCCGTGACACGCCACCAATGCGGACCCTTACTGGAATCCGAACGTCCAGGTATTTAGGCCCAACGTGGCACGGCGTGCAATGCGGGGCTAGGCCAACGTGCCACGGCCCCAACGCGCACCTCCATTGGAAATAGGCGTAATTTCACCATCCAGGCAGAATGCATCCGCGATGGCAGCGTGACACGGCTCTATCGCGGAGCCCCTTTAATTCGTGCCTTCAAGTGTTTTTCTTCCTTGCTAGCTTCCGAGTCCAATTCCGATTTCTCCCAACATGCATCTTAGCTTCGTAAAATTATATTTTTCCTGAAAAATCATGCTAATCATGTTGATTAGTATAAATTCACATTTTATCACAATTCACATGATAATGTATAAACATCGATAGATAAACAAGGCAAAATGACACATTTGAGTATCACTTGGGCATATAAATTTGCCCAAGATCACTTACCCCACACTTAAATCATCCCCGAAGAACAATCTTACACCTCATGCAATTGACACCCCATCTTGGCTACTTTGGCTCGACAATTCAAGCTACGGTTATACCAATTATTTAACATAGCAAATCATCAAGAAAACATGCATAGTCTTATCAATAGAATGACCTTAAACACATTAAGACCTCCTAGACTCAAGAATAGACTCTCGATATCGGCAAACTCATGCAAATCAGCTGATCAAGATATCCGACACGAATTTTAATCTCTCGTCGAGCATGTGCCCTCACAACACAAGAGAATTTTTCCCCCTTTTTAATTACATGAACTCAAAGACATTACATGCAGGGGCATATAAACACAATTTCACTCTCTCTCCCAAAAGAATTCACATGCATCATGTCATGAACCATAGGCTTGCCTTTAGTGTATTACTCCACTAATATAAGTACGTGTGTTGTAAGATCACGTAGGACTTAACGGGTTGTAATGTAAGCTACGGAACTAGTAAATACTGGGCTAACCAATAATAACAACTAGCATCCTTAAGCGCTTTTTTCAATACATCCCATCAACCTTATGGGCATTGTTTCTTCCTTCATCCTCCCATTCTTGAAGCCTGTCTTTATTTTTGACCCCATATCTTTAAGAACACTTGACTCAATAACAAAGATTATTTATACATCTTCATTATATTTAATTTATAACGAGTGCACCTTCGACCTTTTCTTTCCTTTCATCACTCTGCTTTTTCTTTTCTTTTCACCATTCTCACTCCTTGACACTGTGGGAAAATTATTTTCTTTTCCTGAGCGCTTAAGAGTTTTGGATCAAATTCGCGGATAATGAAAAGAAGGGGTTAAGCTCGGTTTACACCTTTTTGACAAAAGAAAAATAATAGGCTAAAGGCTCAATGGGCTAACTAGGATGTACATTCAAGGTGGATACGATAAGAAAAACAAACTTTCGGTTAAAGCAAAGAAATGCCTACATCCTTTCCTACAATACACCTCCTTCATTTCGTTTTGTACACACACCAGGCAAGTTCTATACACTTCACAATAGCATGGAAGACACGAAACCTCACTATACACTCATTTCACATGCTCAACTCAAGACATATTCACAGACTCTTCAATCAGCTACTTACAAGAATTCAAACATTAAGCCTCAATCACACTGAGTCGAACTCTATGGCCTAGGTATCTCAACATATTTACAAAGTTGCATGCTTTCATACGAATCACCTTTGCATTTCAAACATCATGTACAACACGCAACCAGAATTTCACAACCATAAAGTAACTACAGGTTTTGGGATGCAAACCAACAAAAGAAAAAAACTAAAAAGGGCAAAATGAACAAAGAAATCTACTCCTAACGACTACATTTCCCTTAAGACGGTCGTCATCCATCCATCATAGAGAACAGTCACTAATTACGACTTCGATTCAATGGGACTATTCTCGGTAAAAGAACCAAAAATAAACGCCGAGAAACCCAAAAATTTAAAAATTCATGAAAAATTTTTAAAACTATCGATCATTTCGATAAAAAAAAATATGTACAAAACCAGCTAACAACATTCAATAGCACACAACAGCTTCACCTTAATTACAATACAGACATACACACAAAAATCACAGGGCCACAAGTTTATCCAAGCACAACAACAGAACAGAGACATACATTAATAACAACAGCAACAAACACTACTCCCACCCCACACTTAAATCGAACACTGTCCCCAGTGTCATAAAATTCAGCATAGCACAAAAATGGGTGGTGAAACTCCCTGATCAATCAAAATATTCCACTTCTTCATCAGGTGTTGCTGCCTCGTCTCCCATGTCTGAATCGCCCCCATCGTCATCATCTGACTCCATATCGGAGTCATCACGACGTGTCTCCTCGTCTATGGGGACATCATCATCGATGGTCTCCACAAAAGCTGGCCCCACTCGGCATAGAGCCCTGGCATTTTCGCCAAAAGGGTAGTCTAGCTCAAGCTGTCAAGCTCCTCTTCTGTTGCCGGCCTCCCGCCTATGCGTAGCTGGAGCATCTACATCCCAAACATGCGAGCCATGTACTGATCATCCTGAGCATGTCGCTCGGCTAGTGTAAGAACTGGCCCGTGGGTGGTGTCGGGTGCCTCAGTTTTGGTGACATCTAAGGCCCGCCTCTCTATCTGCTGGATATAGTCAAGGGCCAGGCCCCTCAAGAACGTGGTCAGTAATCCACCAAACTCGTACCTGTGCCCTTGATGTAAACGGGCTCTCTTCATGGCGGAGATAATCACCGCCCCCACATTGATCTCCAGCCCTTTCATCAAGGCATAGACCAAGCATACACGATCCCGGGTGACATCTGTCATGTGCACCCCTGGGATCAGGCAGGAACAAACAATCTTCAGCCATATCCTGGCTTCCCTATTCATCTGTGAGTAGGGCAAGGTCTGATGGTATCCCCTCTCCTTATGCCTACTCCAACGTGTTGTAGACCGAGTTCCACACAAAGTGCGTCTGATATCCGCGTATGGTGGAGTGATATTCAGCTGCCAAAGCACATGGGCGTCTGTGTCCCGCGCCCCCAAGATGGCATTAAGGTGATGAGGCTCAAAAGTGACTATTTGCCCCCGTATCTTGATGGTGTGACTTCTGAGTATCGGGTTCCAGTTGGCGTAGAATTCCCGAATCAGGTGCAGGTTGCACTCCTTGGGCTCTTCAAAGATGAAGTTCAGCCCGGCTGCCTCAATTCTGTGGACAATCCTGGGGAACTCCTGTGCCAACGGTTCCCTAGCATTGTTTTCTTCGGGGAAGTATTTGCTTTCCTTATGTTTAGCGTACCATTTCTTCCCCTCCTCTGTCACCCATCTGGTTCCATATTGACGGCGTTGGCCGCGTGGAACCACTGGTGCTGCTGGGACTACTGTTCCCAGTCTAATTCTTTTCCTTCCGGCGCCTGATGTTGATGCGCCCTTCCCTTTATCTTGCCTGCTTGCCATTGTTCCTATCAAACCAAACCGACAGTCCCAATGTTATTCCAACTAAAATTAGCTTCGACTAAGGTTGGGTTAAGCTAGGCTACCCCACACTTAGTCTTTAGCCACAATCACAACATTACGGCCAGATCATACTTATTTCCAAATAAAAAAACAAAACACAGCAAATATGCCTCGTACATTCAAAGAATTCGACGGCATAAATTCTCTTGTACTACTCAGACTTCGTACAGCTAACCACAACATTACCATCGATCACATTTTATCACATAGCACGCAGCAAACATTTCTATCAACAAAACCAATAAAATTCCCCTAATTTCTATGCAATTTCAACAATTTAATTAACCCGGCAATCCGTCGCGCCTTAATCGTCTTAACGTTAAGCACAACCTCATGTTCCTCACCCAACATGCACACACCAAGAAGAATTACACATTTCAACTCAATTTTAACATCTTCATATTCGAATTCTAACCGTAGCTACCATTTCGCAAGAATTTCAATCAAACATGTATTTATCGAGTTCATACCATTACATCGATACTATGAACATCAATCAACAATAATTTACATGAATTCATGCTCAATTTACACTTAGGGCAAGTTTTCTTCACTTACTATGCTAAAAATCGGAAAAATAAGGTAAGAAATGAGATGAAGTTAACAAACATACCTTAAATTCGATGATATCGAAGAAAAGTTGATAAAATTGAGCTCCTAGTACGTGTCACGTTGGGGAATGGAGATGAAAAAATGGGAAAAATGAGGGAAAAACGTGGTTAAAAAGAAAGTTTTTCGCGCGGGTCACCCGGCGACCCGGTGCGACCCGTCGCGAAATACACTGCAACGTGTCACGGAGGGTAACGCGGAGCATGCCCTCCATGACACGGAGCCATCACGCAGGTGTTCTGGAATTTGAAAAAATTCCAGAATTACCTTCAACGTGTCACGGAGGGTAACGCGGAGGCCCTCCTCCGTGATACGGAGCCATCGCGTGGGCTCACTATTTTGCCACTTTTTATTAATTTTCTTACCTCAATTTTTCCTTTGCAATCCTTTGCACATTTATCCTCCGTTCAACCTGAAATTCATCTCACAACAAGAAATTGGTTAGAATTATAGATTTCAATTAAAATACAAATTTTGTTTTTATTTTTATTTTTCTCTTTTTTTTTCATTTTTTTTTCTTTTTTCTTTTTTCTTTTTTTTCTTTTTTCTACGAAATCTATTCACATTTTACAAAAATTTCACGGGTTGCCTCCCGTGCAGTGCCTGGTTTACCGTCGCGGCTCGACGTCATTAAGCTCAGTCATCTCCTAGGGTGACGGAGGTTTTCTCTCGACCACCGTCCTCTCCCCAATAGTGCTTACATCTTTCCGGTGGTTTCCCCAATAACTCCCATGACTCAAATTCTCTGGAAAACATCAGCTCGATTAATCACATTGATCACCGAGAGTTCCTCATACACACCGGGAGCTTGGTGGCCTTGTATACATCAAACACCTCCACCTTGTCGTGTGCTCGCATGGTTAGCTGCCCTGCAGCTACATCAATAAGTGCTTTCCCGGTAGCCAAGAAAGGACGTCCCAAAATAAATGGGACTTCCGCGTCTGGCTCAAAATCCAGCACGACGAAATCTACTGGGAAGATAAGGGAGCCCACTTGCACCAGCACGTCTTCCACAATGCCATCAGGTCTGGCTAAGGAACGATCCGCTAGTTGCAAGATCACTGTTGTTGGTCTAGGACTCCCTAGACCCAACTTCTTGAATACCGATGACGGCATCAAGTTAATGCTCGCTCCCAAATCACATAATCCGCGAGCTCGGATACTCTGCCCAATTGTAATTTGTATTGTAAAGCTCCTAGGGTCCTTGAGCTTTGTGGGCAACCTGTTTTGTATCCGGGAAGTGCACTCCTCCGTAAGAGCCACCGTAGCGTACTCAGTTAACCTACTTTTGTTCGCCATGATGTCCTTAATATACTTTGCGTACTTCGGCACTCCCTGCAAAACATCAACAAGAGGTAAGTTAATGTGTACCTGTTTAAGCACCTCCATGAACTTTTTAAAACACGCCTCCTCCTTGTGTTTCTTTAATCGTTGAGGTAACGGGAGTGGTGGTATTTCTGGTTCAGCCTCCTTTTTCTTCCCCCTCTCATCACTTTGCTCCCTCTAAATTTCTGCTGCTCCCGATTGTTGAGGTGGTCTTTTTGGTTCCACCTCTTTAAGCTGCAAACCACTCCTTGTGGTCACTGCATTCACTTGTTTGGGGTTGGGATCCGTGTCACTCAGAAGTCCTCCTCTAGGCTTGGTGTTTTGGGTCCAGCAAATTGCCCAAACTGGTACTCCAGCGCCTTTGTAGCTAACTGATTGTTCTTTACCTCGGCTGCCAATTTCACGTAGTCAGCCTGCAATTAAGCTTGGTTAGCTATCATTGTCTTGAACATTTCCTCGATGCTGGGTGATGGTGGTGGAGGAGGTGCATTGTTGCTTCTATATTGTGCCTGATAGTTCTGTTGCCCTCCTTGAGTTCTCTGCGCCCCCTGACTCGAACTTTGCCCTTGATGGTTGTTGCTACCCCAAGAGAAATTCGGGTGATTCCTCCAGTTGGAATTGTAGTTGTTGCCATACTATAGGTGGTTGTTTCTCTGTACACTTCCAACAAAGTTCACCGAATCAGGATTTGCTCCACAACACTCAGCTGAGTGTTCACTACTCGCGCACACTTCACACCAAATCTGCTGCAGTACATTCACTGGGGCTTGAGTCTGGTTCATGCTCATGTTGCTGAAGAGGGTGTTGAGTTGATTCTGTAAAGCAGCTATCTGTGCAGCAATAGCTGTAAAACCATCCACTTCTAGGACTCCTTCTGCTTTCCTTGTTCCTCCTCTTGACGAGTCCGCATTCCACTCCGGATTTCCCTGCGAAATACGATTTAACAAGCTATACAGCTCCTCATAAGTTTTCTCCAATGCTTGTCCCCCAGCTGCTGAGTCTAGCAAGATTTTTGTGTGGGGTTCCAAACCCTCTATGAAAGTATGCACCAGCACGTCATTGGATTGGTGATGATGAGGACAATCCTGCAACATAGATTTGAATCTCTCCCAGGCTTGATATAGATTCTCTCCCTCTCTCTGTTTAAAACTTAGAATTTGACTTCTAAGTCTTGCTGTTTTACCGGATGGGAAGAACCGAATCAAGAATTTCCTTGCAAGATCATCCCACCTGGTGATGGAATTAGGTGGCTCAGCTTTCAACCACCTCTTGGCTTCTCCCAAAAGTGAAAATGGGAACAATGTAAGCCTGACATAATCTGATGACACTCCATCGGGGATGTAAGTGTCACTTATCTCCAAAAAATTTTGGAGATGTTGCTGTGGATCCTCATGAGGGAGACCTGTGAACTGCCCGCTGGTGTGCAGCAATTGCACCATATTCTGTTTGAGCTCGAACCTCCCTCCTGGATCAGGTTTGCGGATGCTAGATGTGACATTATTAGCATGTGGGATTTCCACCTCGCGAACCGGCCTAGCTGCCATGTCCTCGAGCACTAGCATTGCCCTTACAATTGGCGGATTATGTTGTTGCTCCATAATTGTTTGTCTGAGCAACTGCAGCTTTTTCTCTAGAGCTTCTCTCCATTGATGATGAAATTGTCTTTCCAGCTCTAAATATGAGTCCACCAGCTCCTTGTCTCTTGCCAGTGTTCAACAGAAATTAGTATTAGCAAAATACAGGCTAAGACCAAGTTGTCAACACTAAGAAGAAATAGTAAACTAACACTTAAGAAAAATTTACCAATTGCCAGTCCCAGGCAACGGCGCCAAAAACTTGTTCGGTGGTTTTTGAGTATATAACTACACGCAAGTGCACGTGGTCGAACAAGTAGTAAAGTGGCTCAAGTAAGCCATGTATCGATCCTACAGAGACTGGACTAAAGTAACAATCTACTCAAGTGCCAATAAACTTTAACTCTAAAATGCAGACAATAGTGTGAAGAGAAATTTGATATTTTGTTTCCTAATTTTATACTAAGTCTAAAACGAATATACAAATTGAGTCTGATCTATAAGTATGAGCATGCTGAGGTTAAATGAACATGTAGAGAAATAAATTATCGATACAATTTGATTAATCTTTCCTCTGGTTGCTAGTCAAGAATTATTGCCTATGGATTAAAACTCTCGTATTTAATCCAACTTAAGAATCATGAACCTTCCACCTACATTTCTGTGATAAAACGAAATTCATGTTCTAGCCATACAAAACCGATTCCTTAATTGACTAATATGACTTTCAGGCATATTTCTATCCTGAAGGTAAATCAATTCTCAATTTTCCCAAACTAAGAAAAGATCATATCCTATCAATTCACAACTTTCCAATTTCTTGCTCTCTCGAGTGAAACCGGACTTTTTAGATGTACATTAACGTTGGCCACACATTAATGCAGTAAGAACAATAATCAATAGAACAACCATGAGAGAAAAGATGAAAAACCAATTTATCAGTAATTACATTTCAATACAATTGTTCTTAACCTTAGCAAGAAGAGGATTTAGCCACTCATTTGTGAATTAAACATCGTTAAATGAGTGTTAATCATACAAGCAATTGAAACAAAGAAGAAGGAGATAGAGAAAAACCCTGAGATTTTTGTCCCATCAACTGCATGTAACCTGTTCGGTGCTATTTCGATTGGTATTATATATTATAAACCGACACGCAAGTGCACGTGGTCAAACAAGTAATAAAGTGGCTAAGTAGCCAAGTATCGATCCAAGGAGGCTCAAGATATGTAAAGTTGCCTAGTTTACTATATTCCTATTTCACTTCTAACTATGCTAACAACAATGTAACCAACAGTTACTTGAGTTTTTGTTTCTAAACTATATATACTAAAATTAATAACAACTATTTACTGTGAATTCAGACAATGGATATGAACATGCCAAGGTTAAGAACAAGTAATGAACTTGATAATCATGATAATTTGGTTAATCTCTTCTTCATATTGCTAGCCAAGAACATTCGCCTAGAAATTAAAACTTTCATATTTAATTTCACTTTAGAATCATAAACCATCCGTCTACATTTCTGTGATCAAATGCAATTTATGACCTAGCACTACAATTCCGGTTCCTAAATTGACTAATACGGCTTTCAAGTATATTTCTATCAGGAAAGCACATCAAAACCCAATTTTCCCAAATCAAGTTAAGAACAATACCCTATTAATTCACAACTTTCCAATTTCTTGCTCTCTCGAGTGAAATTGGACTTTTTAGATGTACATTAATGTTGGCCAATCACTAATGCAGTAAGAACAAGAATTAATAGAACAACATGAAAGAAGAAGAAGAAAACCATATCAATTATAATCAAAATTCATTACACATGTTCAAAACCTCAGCAAGGAAGAGAATTAGTCACTCATTTGTGGATTGATCATCCTAAAATGAGTGTAAATCATATGTACAATTGATAGAAAGAAGAAAAGAAGAGAAGAAATCCCTTAGCTTTTTCGTTCCTCAACTGCTCCTAACCCACGTCGTTGCTCTACACTTCTGAACTCAGTCTAAAAACTAAAAACTGCTTAAAATAAACCTAAGTGTGCTATTTATACTAGTGGGAAATTTTTCCCGGAATAACAAGCAACGTGTCACGGAGGCCAACGCGGAGCACTGCCTCCGTGACACGGCGTGGACGCGGACCTTCACTGGAATTTCAGGGTCCGGTAAATTAGCCTCAACGTGGCACGGAGGCCAACGCGGAGGCCTCTCTCCGTGCCACGGAGCTGACGCGAAGGCACACTGGAAATTGCCATTTTAATTCCTGTTCAGGCAGTGTGCTACCGCGATGGTAGCGTGGCACGGCTCCATCGCGGAGCCCCTATAAAATGTGCATTCCAAGGTCTTTTCCACGCTCACATCCAAGTCCAACTCCGATATAGTTCCAACATGCATTTTAGCTCCTAAAAATCACATTTACATGCAAAACAAATGCTAATCATGTTGGTTAGTATAAATTCGCATTTTATTACCAATTACATGATATTATATACACATTGCAAAACAAACAAGGTAAAATTGATACGTTTGAGTATCACTTGGGCATATAAATCTGCCCAAGATCACTTACCCCACACTTAAATCCTTGTTCGTCCTCGAACAACACATACACAAATCATGCAAATTACATCCCAACCTTCGTCACTATGGTGCAACAATTTACGCTACGGTCATACCGATTATTCAATTTTTTCAAATCATCACGAAAACATGCTTGGTCTTACAATACAATGACCTTTAATACATCAAGGCTTCCTAGACTTTAAGAATTGATTCTTGATATCGGCAAACTCATGCAAATCAGCTAATCAAGAAATCCGACACGAAAATCAATCTTTCATCAAGCATGTGCCCTCACAACTCGAGAGAATCTTCCCCTTTTTGTTCATGCAACACACAAACATTCAAGTAGGGGCATATAAAAATTAATTTCACTCACTCTCCCAAAAGAATTCACATGCCTCATGTCATGACCCATAAGCTTGCCCTTAGTGTATTACTCCACTAATATAAAGAAATGCACTGTAAGATCACATAGGACTTTAATGGGTTGTAACGGGGCTATGGATCTAGTATATATATATATTGGATTAGCCAATAATAGTCGCTAGCATCCTTAAGCGCCTTTTCAACTCATTCCCATCGACTTATGGACATTGTTCCTCTCTTTCCTCTTTTTCTCCCATTCATGCTGGTTTCCTTTCATACAGCCCATTTCATCAAACACACTTGACACAAAACAAAGGGTTTTCATGTACCCTCACTATCAATTAATTACAACAAGTGCCTCTTCAACCTCATCTTTTCTCTTTTTCTCCACTTTGCTTTTCTTTTTCTTTTCACTCTTTTCACTCTTTGGGAAACATTTTCTTTTCTTTGTAAGCGCTTAAGAGCTTCTTATAGACTTTAAGGCTAATGAAAAGAAGGAATAAAGCTTACTTTATACACTTTTGGACAAAAGAAAGAAAGAAATCGGCCAAAGGCTCAACGGGCTGACTAGGGTATACAACATATAAAAAGGTAGAATTTGACAAGAAAAAAAAATGGAAACTATCGGTTAAAACAAAGAATTGCCTACATCCTTTCCAACACTACACCTCCTTCATTTCGTTTTGTATACACACCAGGCAAGTTCTAGACAATTCACAATGGCATGAAATAACAATACCTCACTTCACACTTCGTGCACATGCTCGAATCAAGATGCATTCACAGACTCTCTAATTAGCCAATCACATGAATTCAAGATTAAGCCTCAATCATACTGAACCAAATTCTATAGCCTAGGTAACTCGACATATTTACAGAATTGCATGCTTTCAAACGAATCATTTTCACATTTTGAACATCAGTTACAACACGCAACGAAATTTTAGCAACCATAAGCAACTACAGTTCATTGATGCAATCCACCAAAGAAAAAAATTAAAAATAAATAAAAATCCTACTCCTACCGACTACATTTCCCTTAAGACGGTCGTCATCCATCCATCATAGGGAACGGTCACTAACTATGACATCGGTTCAATGGGACTATTCTTGGTAAAAGAACCGAAAACAAACTCCGAGAAACCCAAAAAAATAAAAATCGAAAAAATTTTGCAACACATCGATCATTTCGATAGAAACATATTTACAAAAGATTTTGATAATTGCAAAATATCTTCGCAAAAAATTTTGAAAAATATTGATCATGTCGATAGAAAAAAATATTTACAAAATTTACAAAATATTTACACTAGCAACCATAACTTTCAAAAACACACATCATCAGCCACAAAACAAATATATACAGATACATCACAAATCAGTTCACCACAGGGAAAGCACAAACATCCATACAAACCAAGGAAAAAAAACATACAGCAAATTAGAGCCTTGTCCCAGCACCTAGCTACTCCCCACCCCACACTTAAATCGAACACTGTCCCCAGTGTTCACAAAAATACAAAGCACAAAATTTTGGGTGGTGGAACTCCCTGCTCAGTCGAAATATTCGACTTCTTCATCCGGTGCTGCGGCCTCGTCGCCCATGTCTGAATCAGCTCCATCGTCGTCATCGGACTCCACATCGGAGTCCTCACGACGTGTCTCCTCATCAGTAGGGACATCGTCATCTGTCGGCTCCACGAAGGCTGGCCCCACCCGACATAAGGCTCTGGCGTTCTCGCCAAAGGGGTAGTCCAGCTCCAGCTGCCATAATTCTTCCTCGGTGGCTGGTCTCCCACCAATCCGTAGTTGAAGCATCTGCATGCCAAACATACGGGCCATGTACTGATCGTCCCGAGCATGTCGCTCGCCCAAAGTCAGTACAGGTCCGTGTGTAGTGTCGGGGGCCTTAGTCTTTGTCACATCGAGGGCCCTCCGCTCCAACTGCGGAATATAGTCCAAGGCTTCTTCCTCAATGTCGAGGCCTCGGAGGAAGGTGGTGATGAGTCCTCCAAATCTGTATATGTGGCCCTGGTGCAGTCTGGCTCTCTTCATAGCGGATATTATTACCGCCCCCACATTAATCTCAAGCCCTTTCATAAGGGCATACACCAAACAGACACGGTCCCGGGTCACGTCCGTCATATGGACTCCCGGGATCAAGCACGAACACACAATCTTCAGCCATATTCTGGCCTCCCTGTTCATCTGCGAATAAGGCAGAGTCTGGTGGTAACCCCTCTCCTTATGTCTACTCTATCGGGTTGTGGATCGAGCCCCACACAACGTACGTCTGATGTCTGCGTACGGTGGGGTGATGTTTAGCTGGCGGAGAACGTGGGCGTCTGTGTCCCGCGCTCCAATGATGGCATTCAGTTGCTGGGGTTCCAGAGTAACAATCTGCCCTCTGATTTTCACTGTGTGGCTTCTGATGGCCGGGTTCCAATTTGCATAAAATTCCCGGACCAAATGAAGGTTGCACTCCTTGGGCTCCTGAAAAATAAAGCTGAGCCCAGCTGCCTCGATTCTCTGTACGACGCGAGGGAACTCCTGTGCAAGTGGTTCCCGTGCAATATGTTCTTCAGGGAAGTACTTGTTCTCTTCATGCTTAGCATACCATTTCTTCCCTTCCTCGGTTACCCATCTTGTTCCGTATTGGCGGCGTTGGCCGCGCGGAACAGCGGGTGCAGCTAGGACTGCGGTGCCCAGTCTCACCCTTTTCCTACCGGTGCCTGAGGTAGAAGCACCCTTGCCTTTATCTTGTCTGCTCGCCATTGTACCTGTCAATTTACACAAACAAGCACAAAGTTAAGCTAAAAACTTGTTAACTTCGGCTAAGGTCGGGTTACACAACATTTACCCCACACTTAGGCCTTAGCTACTTCTACAAAATTACGGCAAAGATCACTCTAATTACACCACAGACAACACTATACACTTCATGCTTAGTGCGTTCACAAAAAAATTTCGACAGCATAACGGTTAGCGTACTACTCAGACTTCATACAGCTAATCCCAATCCTACTATCGCTAACAATTCACACATCGCACTTCGCAACAAAAACAACAACAAAATAAAAACAACGATAAAAACATTCTATATACAAACGAATCCAATTAATCAAACCAATTTACACAATTTTCGCATTTTCACCAACAATTCGAGAATTCGTCTTCCCACAACATTCACACAATATTTACCTCGACTTATCTCAATTTACAACCACACCCCGGCATCGAATTCATCAAATTATCAAGTTGCCCAAGTCAAATTCAACAACCCAAGCCCTAGAATACTATTCTACAATCAAATTTGAATTATTCACATAATCGACGAGTTCAAACGCTAATTACAACAATCCAAACATAATCAATCACAAAATAATTCAACATCATGTTTAATTGCTACTTGGGGTGATATATTTCACCTCCCATGCTCACATTCGACTAAAATTGCCAAAAACTTGAGAGAAACGGTGAAAACATACCTTTTAGTTGAAGAACCGAAGAAATTGATGTTTTCCTTGCCTATTAGCGTGGCACGTTGGTTGGGGAGGGGAAATTGGGTGTTTTGGTCGCGGAGGAGGAGAGAAATGGGGAAACATTGGGCAAAATCGGGGGTTTATTTAAAGAAAACACGCGGGTCACCCGGCAACCCGGTGTGACCCGACACTGAATAAGGGGCAACGTGTCACGGAGGGTAACGCGGAGCCCCTCCTCCGTGACACGGAGCTAACGCGTTGGCTTACTGGATTTTTGAAAAATCCGGATTTTGCCTTCAACGTGTCACGGAGGGTAACGCGGAGCCCTACCTCCGTGACACGGCGCCAACGTGCCAGTGCACTGTTTCTTCTATTAATTTGATTTTTCATACCTTGCCTCATTTTCTCGATTCCATGTATATTTCCTCCGTTATACCTGAAAATCACCTCACTAAACAAAAATTGGTTAGATTAATAGATTTTCCTAACTAAAATAAAAAAATACTAACTAAAATGAAAATCTAAACCTAATCAAGAAAAGAAAAAGAAAAATAAAAATTGGAAATAAACAAATAAAAACAAAAATAAAGATAAAAACTAACTACACTGTGCAAAAAGAAGAAAAATAAAATATTTTTCTCACGGGTTGCCTCCCGTGCAGCGCCTGGTTTACCATCGCGGCTCGACGTCCTTTATGCTCATTTGTCTACTAGGGTGATGGACGATTTGTCCCGATCATGGTCATCCCCCCAGTAGTTCTCAACCTTATCCGGTGGCCTTCCTAGTAACTCTCGGGAATCACTCATTCCATTAGCATTCCCATGATCAATCACATTGATCACCGAGAGATCCTTATAAACAGTCGGGAGCTTAGGTACCTTGTACACATCGAACACTTCGACCTTGTCATGTGCTCGCATCGTGAGTTGACCCGCAGCTACATCAATTAATGCTTTTCCGGTTGCCAAAAAGGGTCATCCCAAAATAAATGGGACTTCAGCATCTGGTTCAAAATCCAGAACAATAAAATCGACCGGAAAAATGAGGGAGCCTACTTGCACTAACACATCCTCAACAATGCCATCCGGCTTAGCTAAAGACCTGTCTGCTAGCTGCAAGATTACCGTTGTAGGTCTAGGGCTCCCTAGACCTAACTTTCTGAATACCAAAGATGGCATCAGATTTATGCTTGCCCCCAAGTTGCATAATCCACGAGCTCGGATACTTTGCCCAATCGTAAGCTGGATAGTAAAACTTCCAGGGTCTTTCAGTTTTGTGGGCAACCTATTCTGAATACGGGAAGTGCATTCCTCCGTTAAAGCTACCGTGGCATACTCAGTCAAACGACTTTTGTTAGCCACGATGTCTTTAATATATTTCGCATATTTTGGCACTCCCTGCAAGACATCAACAAGAGGTAAGTTAACATGTACCTATTTAAGTACCTCCATGAATTTCTGGAAACACGCCTCCTCCTTGTGTTTCTTAAGTCGTTGAGGGAACGGGGGTGGAGGCCTTTCTGGTTTAGCTTCTTTAGTCTTCCCCTTATCTGAGATTTGCTCTCCCTCAACATCTGCTGCTCCTGACTTTTGAGGCGGTCTTTCCGGTTCCACCTCCTTCAACTGTAAACCACTCCTCGTGGTCACTGCATTTACCTGCTTCGGATTAGGATCTGTGTCGCTAGGTAGTCCTCCTCTGGGTCTAGTATTTTGGGAACTAGCAAATTGCCCAAACTGATATTCAAGAGCCTTGGTCGCCAACTGATTATTCTTCACCTCGGCTGCCAATTTAACATAGTCAGCCTGCAATAGTGCCTGATTAGCGATCATGGTTTTGAACATCTCCTCAATGGTAGGTGATGCTGGTGGAGGAGGGGCATTGTGATTTCTGAATTGAGCTTGATAATTTTGTTGCCCTCCTTGGTTTCTGTGCATACCCTGCCCTGAGCTTTGGCCTTGTTGGTTGTTGCTACCCCACGAAAAATTCGGATGGTTCCTCCAATTTGAGTTGTAGCCACTACCAAACTGCTGTTGATTTCTCTGTGCATTGCCCACAAAGTTAACAGAATCAGGATTTGCACCACAGCATTCAGCTGAATGCTCACTACTACCACACACTTCACACCACATCTGTTGAACTGCATTGACTGAAGCTGAAGGCTGATTCAAATTCATATTGTTGAAGTGGTTGTTTAACTGATTTTGCAAAGCAGCTATCTGTGCAGCGATAGCTGTAAACCCATCCACTTCAAGCACTCCCGCTGCTTTCCTTGCTCCACCTCTTGAAGAATCTGCATTCCATTCTGGATTGCCTTGTGAAATTCGGTTGAGCAAAGTGTACAGCTCCTCGTAAGTCTTTTCCAGCGCTTGCCCTCCAGCTGCTGAATCTAACAGAATTTTAGTGTGGGGTTCCAAACCCTCAATAAATGTGTGTACCAACACCTCATTGGACTGATGATGATGAGGACAGTCCCGCAACATGGATTTAAATCTTTCCCAGGCTTGATATAGATTTTCTCCTTCCCTCTGTTTAAAACTTAGAATTTGACTTCTAAGTCTAGCTGTTTTACCAGAAGGGAAAAATCTGATCAAAAACTTCCGTGCAAGATCATCCCACGTTGATATAGAATTGGGTGGTTCAGCTTTTAACCACCTCTTGGCTTCACCAAGTAAGGAAAATGGAAATAAGGTGAGCCGAACATAATCAGGTGACACTCCAGCGGGTATATAAGTGTCACTTATCTCCAAAAAGTTTTGAGATGTTGTTGTGGATCTTCATGAGGGAGACCGGTAAATTGCCCGCTTGTGTGCAAGAGTTGCACCATATTCTGCTTTAATTCAAACCTCCCTCCAGGCTCTGGTTTGCGGATGCTAGAATGTACATTGTTGGCGTGTGGGATTGCCACCTTGCGAACCGGCCTTGCTGCTGCTTCATCGGGCACTAACACTGCCCTCACAACTGGTGGATTTTGTTGCTCCATCATAGACTGTTTAAGCAACTGCAGCTTCTTTCGTAGAGCTTCTCTACGTTGACTATGAAATTCACGTTCAGGCTCTAAGTACGATTCCACCAGCTCTTTGTCCCTTGCCAGTGTTCACAGAAACAAACTCTGCAAAATAAAGGCTAAGACCAAGTTGTTAACACTTATGAAAATAAAAATAAAAATACAGTAGATTTACACTAAACACAATTTCACAAATCGCCTAGCCTCCCCGGCAACGGCGCCAAAAACTTGTTCGGTGCTATTCCGATTGGTATTATATATTATAAACCGACACACAAGTGCACGTGGTCAAACAAGTAATAAAGTGGCTAAGTAGCCAAGTATCGATCCAAGGAGGCTCAAGATATGTAAAGTTGCCTAGTTTACTATATTCCTATTTCACTTCTAATTATGCTAACAACAATGTAACCAACAGTTACTTGAGTTTTTGTTTCTAAACTATATATACTAAAATTAATAACAACTATTTACTGTGAATTCAGAAAATGGATATGAACATGCCAAGGTTAAGAACAAGTAATGAACTTGATAATCATGATAATTTGGTTAATCTCTTCTTCATATTGCTAGCCAAGAACATTCGCCTAGAAATTAAAACTTTCGTATTTAATTTCACTTTAGAATCATAAACCATCCGTCTACATTTCTGTGATCAAATGCAATTTATGACCTAGCACTACAATTCCGGTTCCTAAATTGACTAATACGGCTTTCAAGTATATTTCTATCAAGAAAGCACATCAAAACCCAATTTTCCCAAATCAAGTTAAGAACAATACCCTATTAATTCACAACTTTCCAATTTCTTGCTCTCTCGAGTGAAATTGGACTTTTTAGATGTACATTAATGTTGGCCAATCACTAATGCAGTAAGAACAAGAATTAATAGAACAACATGAAAGAAGAAGAAGAAAACCATATCAATTATAATCAAAATTCATTACACATGTTCAAAACCTCAGCAAGGAAGAGAATTAGCCACTCATTTGTGGATTGATCATCCTAAAATGAGTGTAAATCATACGTACAATTGATAGAAAGAAGAAAAGAAGAGAAGAAATCCCTTAGCTTTTTCGTTCCTCAACTGCTCCTAACCCACGTCCTTGCTCTCCACTTCTGAACTCAGTCTAAAAACTAAAAACTGCTTAAAATAAACCTAAGTGTGCTATTTATACTAGTGGGAAATTTTTCCCGGAATAACAAGCAACGTGTCACGGAAGCCAACGCGGAGCACTGCCTCCGTGACATGGCGTGGACGCGGACCTTCACTAGAATTTCAGGGTCCGGTAAATTAGCCTCAACATGGCACGGAGGCCAACGCGGAGGCCTCTCTCCGTGCCACGGAGCTGACGCGAAGGCACACTGGAAATTGCCATTTTAATTCCTGTTCAGGCAGTGTGCTACCGCGATGGTAGCGTGGCACGGCTCCATCGCGGAGCCCCTATAAAATGTGCATTCCAAGGTCTTTTCCACGCTCACATCCAAGTCCAACTCCGACATAGTTCCAACATCCATTTTAGCTCCTAAAAATCACATTTACCTGCAAAACAAATGCTAATCATGTAGGTTAGTATAAATTCGCATTTTGTTACCAATTACATGATATTATATACACATTGCAAAACAAACAAGGTAAAATTGATACGTTTGAGTATCACTTGGGCATATAAATCTGCCCAAGATCATAACCCACGTTCTTGCTCCACCCAATCAGAATAATTAAAAATGAACCTAAGTGTTCTATTTATACTAGTGGGAATTTTTCCCGGAATAACAAGCAACGTGTCACGGAGTGCATCGCGGAGCACTTCCTCCATGACACGCCACCAATGCGGACCCTTACTGGAATCCGGACGTCCAGGTATTTAGGCCCAACGTGGCACGGCGTGCAACGCGGGGCTAGGCCAACGTGCCACGGCCCCAACGCGCACCTCTACTGGAAATAGGCGTAATTTCACCATCCAAGCAGAATGCATCCGCGATGGCAGCGTGACACGGCTCCATCGCGGAGCCCCTTTGATTCGTGCCTTCAAGTGTTTTTCTTCCTTGCTTGCTTCCGAGTCCAATTCCGATTTCTCCCAACATGCATCTTAGCTTCGTACAATTATATTTTTCCTGAAAAATCATGCTAATCATGTTGATTAGTATAAATTCACATTTTATTACAATTCACATGATAATGTATAAACATCGATAGATAAACAAGGCAAAATGACACATTTGAGTATCACTTGGGCATATAAATTTGCCCAAGATCAACCACCGCTGCCAACTCAAGATCATGGGTTGGGTAATTCTTCTCATGGATTTTCAACTGTCTTGAGGCATACGCTATCACTTTCCCATGCTGCATCAACACACACCCAAGTATGATTCTGGAAGCATCACAATAAACTACAAAACCATCGGTACCCTCGGGTAGGGTCAACACTGGTGCTGAAGTGAGTCGAGTCTTCAACTCTTGGAATCTTTTCTCACAAGCGTCCGACCATTGGAACTTTATCTTTTTCTGGGTCAACCTGGTCAATGGTGTTGCAATTAAGGAGAAACAAAATTGAGGAGAAACCCTCTACGAATCTCCTGTAGTAGCCTGCCAGGCCCAAGAAACTCTGAATTTCTGAAGGATTCACCGGTCTAGGACAATTCTTTACTGCTTCGATCTTCTGAGAATCTACCCTTATGCCCTAACTCGATACCACATTGCCTAGGAATTCCACGGAGTCCAAACAAAATTCACACTTGCTAAACTTTGCATACAACTGACGATCCCTGAGGGTTTGAAGCACTACTCTCAAGTGAGCGGCATGTTCCTCCTCGCTATGAGAGTATATAAGGATATCATCGATGAACACAATCATGAACATGTCTAGATATTGCTTGAATGCCCTGTTCATCAAGTCCATGAAAGCTGTAGGGGCATTGGTTAGTCCAAAAGACATAACAACAAATTCGTAATGACCGTACCGAGTCCTGAAAGCAGTTTTTGGGATGTCACTCTCTCGAACCCTGAGCTGGTGATACCCGAATCTGAGATCAATCTTGGAGAAACACTTGGCACCCTGAAGTTGGTTGAACAAATCATCAATCATGGGTAACGAATACCTATTCTTAACGGTGACCCTATTTATCTGTCGATAGTCAATGCACATCTGAAGCAAACCATCCTTCTTCCGGACAAATAACACTGGGCACCCCATGGAGACTTACTCGGCCTAATAAAATCCTTATCCAACAAGTCCTTCAACTCCGTTAGCTTGGCTGAATCCATCCTGTAGGGAGGAGTAGAGATGGGCTACGTATCGGGTAAGAGATCAATGTCGAATTCAATGTTCCTCTTCGGAGGAACACTTGGCGAATCATCGGGAAAACCTCCAGATACTCACACACCACCGGAACTGACCGGATAGTCGGCATCTCAGACTCAACATCATTAACCCTAACTAGGTGATATATACAGCCCTTAGAAATCATTTTCTTGGCCTTAAGATATGAAATAAACCGACTGGCTAGTACATCTGACTTACCCTTCCACTCCAAGACTGGCTCACTCGGAAACCTGAATTCTACTGACCGATTCTACAATTAATCGAAGCATAACATACAAACAACCAATCCATGCCCAGAATGAGGTCAAAGTCAGTCATAGCTAACTATACTAAGTCTGCGGAGGTAACCTTATGCAACACCGTGATGGGGCAACTTCTATACACCCCCCTAGCTACAACTGATTCACTAACTAGGGTGGAAACCGAGAACGATTCTGACAGAATTTCAGGGCTAAACCCAAAGCTACTAGCAATATAAGGGGTCACAAAAGACAAAGTAGCTCCTAGATCTAACAAGGCATAAGCATCAATATGGAAGACTTGCAACATACCAATAACCATATCTGGAGAAGCCTCCTGCTCCTGGCGAGGTACTAAAGCATAAAACTTGTTTTCTGATAGCCAAGTCATACTTTACCCGACTGCATTTTATTGTAATTGAGATTATACCCTAGAGAAATTTGACTTTACTTTTTGTTTCTGAAGTAACTCGGCGTTGACTGCCTGCCGAGCTAGTAGAGGCACCCTGCTAAAGGGGGCGTGCTGCTGGAGCGGTAGAACTGGTTGCTGTCACACGGGTCCCACCAACCCCTGATCTGGCTGAGGGGAAATCCCTAAGTCTGTGCCTGGGTTGGCCACACCTGAAACACGCATCTGAGCTAACTAAGCACCTCCTGGGATGATTCTTGTCGCACTTCGCACAAGCTAGAAAGGTTCGCTCCACCTACATGCTACCCTAATCCCTCGAGCCTGAATCCCTGCTCCTCTGATCTCCTCTAAACCTAGATGGCGTGCTAGTCGATGATGGAGCTAGAGCGATAGACCTATGCCGGGACTACTGACGCTGTCCACCCCCTGACCTAACTTGAGAAACCCCATAGTTGTTGGTCCTAGCCCTTTTAGACTCCCTCTGCCTCCGGTAGACCGACTCCATCTGTTGTGAATGTAATACAATACGGGAAAAATCAATGTCCCGATGAAGCATGGCGATCCAGCAATCCTTGTCCAAGTAATTCACCACCCCATGCACAAAACGGCTCACCCGAGCCCTCTGGTCGGCCACCAACTCTGGAGCATACTTGGATAATCGGGTGAACTCCGATGCATACTCCTGCACGGAGATGTTATCCTGCTTCAAATTAACGAACTTGGCCGCCTTGAGCTCCCTCATCTCTCAAGGGAAGAACCGATCCATAAATGTTGTGTGTAACTCCTCCCAACCGATCGTGCTTGCACCCACTTCCCTAGCATCTCTCCATTTCTTAAACCATATATGAGCTACACCCTTTAGCTGAAAGGAGGTCAAGTCAACACACTCTCCATTGTTCACCCCCATAACATGGGTGATCTTCAGAATCTCCTCAATAAAATCGTGGGGGTCCTTGTCCAACTTCGACCCTGTGAACTCAGGAGGACTCATCCTCAAGAAATCCCTTACCTTGGCTTCCACCGCATTCCAATTCTGAGGGTAATGCGCCACTTTCTGATTTTGAACCTGGGCCGTCATGGCCTATGCCAGCATCTGAATCGCTGACCTAAGCTCAGTATGGGCAGCTGGCTCTGGTGCGTGCTCCTCGCGAATGGGTGGGGTTGGCTAATGCTCCTCACCATTGGCACCCTCATGATCATCACCGTTATCATTTCTCCTGGCGTTCACTCTGTGTGGAGGCATGATTCTACAAATTCGAATAGCACAAATTAGAAGGGTAGAGTACTTTCATCGCACGACATAGATCATGAAAGAAGGGAACATTTCCTAAACGTCTAGTAGCCTCTTTGTCATAGGTGTGGCACGCTTCACACCCATGAAAAAGACTCTACTTAACGTGGCTTTCAGACTCCCTAGGACACTTCAAACCTATGGCTCTGATACCAAGTTTGTCACGACCCAAACGTACACCCGGATCGTAGACACGGGACAAAGAGCCCCGAGGGACCCCAAGTCAACCCATGGCATGTGAATACATCTAATACCATTACATAAGCGGAAGACCTAACTTATGAAAACGTAAACATGTCATAGTTATGGATAAAAGACAATACATAATCCATACACGATGGTTGAATATAACTGGTAGTCTGAAAAGCCTCTAATCATGAAAGACGGGTTGATGGGACAACTCCCCAACTAACCCAGCAAAACAGAAACTAAAGGAAAATCATGGAGTCTAAGCATATGGCCCTCGAAATATGAGGACTCACCAAATACACTGATAGCAATCTCTGGAACACTACTGAGGAAGGTGAGCCTGAGAGCCGGGTCCTGTATCATGTAACGATATAGCATAGAAAGTATGTGGTCAGTACTTGGAATGTACTGAGTATGCAAGGTAAGTAAAACGGACATTTAAAATACATAAAACTCATAAATGATCATAAGAGTAGGAAAACATGCTCCTGACATAAATATCATAACATAACATAAGGCTCAAGGTTTTCAAAATATTCATAACACAATCATAATCATAAGAGAAAAGCTTTATTTAACATGACTTAAGCCACTATACATTATCATAAACATGCATAAATCATGAGGAACAGTGAGAGATTCTCTTAACCGACATCCCATATGAGCATACATGAAGCCCGATTTGTAACCCTAGTCGGAAGGGTGTTCGTACCTTGCCAAGGGTAGAACCATGAAAGTGTGATATCACCATTCACAATCAAATTTGTTCCCAAACCATTTACAAAGTTATTGACTCTGGACTGCATTATATCCACAATATAGGGAGTATATCTGGTTAAAAAGTCAAACTTGAGATGGTATTCTCAAGCAGTCATGCTGCCTATCTAAAAGAACTTATCAACTCTACCTTGTCTAGCTTTTTGTGGAAGATAGTGATTTAGAAAAGATACTGAAAATTCCCCCTATTTAACTGGAGGTAAATCTGATCCCCTGGAGTTTTCCCAAGCCTCATACCACAAAATAGCCACATCTCGTAATTGAAAAGATGTCAATTCTACTGCTTTTGTTACTAAAGTATGCATGAATCTAAGTATCCTATTAAGCTAATCAATAAACTTCTTAGGGTCCCCTTTTGGATTAGAACTCATAAATATCGGAGGATTTAGGTTGACAAGTTTTCAAACACTTGGAGTTATCAAAAGATCCAGCTATATGTTGTTATTTTAATAATACCGCCTGTGTCAACAATTGGATCACCTTTTCCATACACATAACTATTGGGTCAAGTTAGGGAACTGGGGGTGTTGGGTCCCCTATAACTGCTCCTTTAGGAGCAAGTGGAATATGAGGAATGGGGGTCACAGGATGCCTTCTTTCTTCCTCTGTCTTTTGCACCACAAGACGTGCCAATGATGTTGATGATTCACCCTAGTCTTCATGCCCAATTCCCTAAATAGGTGGCGCACAACTAGTGCATTTTCCCCTGTCCGCATTAGCTCATCTTCTAGTGATATTCAATCCTAGTAAAAGGCATTGTTGTAACAATATTATAAAGCACAATTTAGACTTGGATTCTTATGACTCATCTCTATTTGCACGACTCTAAGAGATAAAAAAAAAAAGGTAACCCTCCCAAATGTCCTATAGCCTCCTGATTATAAGTGTGCTGCACAACACACTCACAAGAAAGATTCTACTAAACACGGCTTATAGACTTCCTAGGACTCGACGTACTCTTCTACCAAGTTGTCACACCCCAAACCTAGGGAGGCGTGACAGGCACCCGGTGTCTTACTTGACCAAGCTAGCCACTAACACTTATAAAATTTGGGTAGAAGTTGGGGCGACAAGGCCACTAAGGTAACATTGCTATAGAATAAAATAAATGGAATTAACAGGATATGAAACATACTTTATAAATAGTTGATAATCCCAAAAACATATATACAAGGCTAACAAAGCCACGGAGTATCTTAGTTAATAAACAACTAGTCGATAAGGCTATAAACTGTACAACTCATAACATTTGTCTTCAAGCCTCTAAGAGTATCTAGCTATCATATAGTCATGATAGGGCCCCGACCTACTCATCTACTATAAACATACTCAAAATGTAAGCTATATCTCTGACTCATCAATTCCAGGAAGAATGGATCTACCGAAGTGGCTAAACACTGCAGCTCCTACTGATGAGGTCTATTTGGGTCTTGATCTGGACTTGCAAGAAAGAATGCAATGCCCTCTAGGAAATAGGGACATTAGTATGAAAGAAGGTACTGGTATGTAAGGTAGAAATATTATTTGAGTAAGACGCAAACACTAAATGAGAGCAGACAATATAAAACTCGAAAACTGAAATCTGTAAGACTCTTTAAGCTTCTACCTTCTTTATTCTTTTTAGAACAAAACACATGCCTTAACTCACACTATAACACACACTAACCTTAGCGCCTTGGCGTATATTATAATTAATATTATCCACAATAGGGGCAACAGCACCTTGGTGCATACTATGTGTATATCATACTATCATATAGGAAGCCCCTAAGTTGAAAGTTAGATTATCATTTTGCCCCTCCTCTAAATTAAAATTTAATTAATATATAATTAAATATTAATATTTTATCATATTTATATGTTTATTACTATATAAGTGGAAAGCCAAAAAGCGAAAAACTTAAAAAAATAAATAATAACAAATAAATATAAAAATAATAAATAAATAATAATAATAATAATAAATAATAATAATAATAATAATAATAATAATAATAATAATAATAATAATAATAATAATAATAATATACTAAAAGTGAAAAGCCCTTATCTTAAAAGTTGAATTATCATTTTTCCCTTATAGTAAATTAAAATATAATAAAATATTTAATTAAATAGTAATATTTTACCCTCGAGTATTTAATATATGTATATATATATATATATTAATGTTTTTATTGAACCAAATAAGTGAGGAGGATTGTTTCACCTGTAAGTAATTATTGTAGGTTACATTTTTATATTTTTTTTAATTATTATTTCATATATTACCTTTTCACCTTCTAAATATTTCATCTTCTAAGCTTCTATCGGTTACAATAGTATTTATACACAATCTTCTAATGAAGATCTATACCATTAAGCAGACTCAATATGAGAAATATGTCTTTGGTCATGATTATACTCTACACCTTTTAATAGGTAATATGAAGTTGTTGCATTTTTTCTTCTTCTTTTTGATAGTTTTTCATATATTTTCTGATTTACCTTCTTGTTTGGTTGTTGTTGGCATTTTGGATTTGTATGAAATGTCCATAAACTTGATAGAAGCAGCCTTAAACCAGCAGATTAAATTTACTTTTAGCGTGTGACTTATATTTATGTCCATCATGGTAACTTGTATTTTATGTAATGCTTGCACTTCTCTACATAAATGTTGAAAAAAATTTCTTCATTTTATTTAGGTATTCTTTTCACGCTTTATACTTAATCATCATCAAAGCATGATTAATAAACTAAGATAACCAAAATGTCTGTCCAATCATTTTAAATTTACACTTATCTTAACTCTATATTTAAATATTTAATGTGGATATACACGTGCGAAGCACATGTCCAGAAACTAGTATATATATATATATAGCTTCAATATGGTAGTAGCGCCTTGGCACATACTATATATATATATATATATATATATATATATATATATATATATATATATATATATATATATATATATATATAATAGCCTCATATGACAATAACGCCTTGGCACACACTAACACATGCAACTCACACATAATAAAAGTATTAATGGAGCTAACTTCTATAGTTACTTCTATTAGTTATTAATACACTTTTTAGCTAATTTCTTTAGGATCGAGTTAAAAAGATATTCCAAAGTACTCTTTAGGATTCAAATTAATAATTGAATACGAATAAAGATTAACTCGCTAAACTTTTCTTGTATAATTTTTAAAGTTTGAATAGGGATCAAGATGAAAAGGGAAACTTGACAAAAGAATAACCTCCATTTCTTTTTTTAAAAAATCATATTTCTTATACGAAAGCGACTTGGTTCGTCATAATGTAACAATAAGTTATTTATGGTTCACTTAGTTACCAAAATATATCCCTTACAATACGAAACTCAAATTCATCCTTTTGGAAACTTATAATTCCGTTTCTAGATTTATACTGATTAGGAATAGAGAAGTCTCAACATACCTCATTTCCGTCAGTGATAATACCTAGCATGTCTTGGTCTTTCCTTTATGAAGTTAATCTACAATATAAGTGCATAATAAAGATAATATTTCCCTGAACACAATGCAACTTCGCCAAAATAGTAGCTAAACAAATTCTGAGCAGATTGTACGTATTGGCATTAATTCAATGGTGTATCGCCACACCCTTCTCTCCTGTTTCAATACAACACACACATGCACACCAATTTACTGCCTCTGACCATATAAAACACATAAGACTGCCCATACACAATGTATCAACCAAAATACAATAGCAACACATTAAACCCACGGCTTCCGACTACCATCCCGTAAGTTCTTAACAACAATATAAAAAGATTTCTTCACTTGAACTTCCATATAAAAAGAAGAACATGGGAATAGTTCTTAACACACTTGTATGATGTCTTTATTCTCGTTTTCTTGAATTCTTGGAGAGTTTAAGTATCCTTCACACGTACACCAAAAAGAGAAGAAGAAACCTTTCAAGTGTTACACAATTTGGGCATCCAACTAGGAGAAAGAGGTTGTCATATTTCATCTACTTCTCACCCATGATTTCTTATCAATATGTAGGAGATTAACACCAAAATCATAAGAACCTTAAGGGGAAAAAATATGGCAACTTGCTTAAGAAGACAAGAGAGAGTTTTTGAAATTTTTTCAGAGTTTTTTCAGAGTATGAATGTTGATACTTGATCAATATAAGGTCCTTATATGGGGTACCTTTGGCCGACTTTATGGAGTGGTTTTAGACCCCAAATTTGGGCCAAAATGGGTCAAAAAGTGTGGGCCAACATTACCTTTGTTTGGGTTTCAAATGGGTTAAGTTTTGTGGCTGCTTTGTGCTTCTATTTGGGCCACAATTTGGTCAATATTGGAGGCTACTTTTGTACTAATTTTGGGATAGATTTGGTGTATTTTATAGTGCTAACTTTAAGCTTCATTTGGGCCAGCATTAGATTCAATAATCCATGTAGGTGTTGCCCCAAATCGGTCATCATAACTTAATTCATTTAGCGTAAGTAGGTAATATACCTACTTGTCACCTTTTAACTTAAATAAATAGGTAATGCACATGCTTATCACCTTTTAACTTAAATAAGTCGAGCAACGACCTCAATTATTTTAATCCATTTTCAAAGCCTTCATCTTAGACTTCAAATTATCATTTATAATTTGGCCATTTCAAATTCTTGGCCCAAAGATCACCTTACCATCCCGAGCTTAAGTACCTTTGTTGATATTAATTTAGTCATATATGTGTTGAAAGGCACGAGATGTTACATACAATACCTATATTGGATAGCTAATATAATATTAGTGCTTATAAAGCTTAACAAATTTACGATAATATACATATTTCAAAGATCTAAATAAGGCATGCTTGAGAGACTCTTTTCCCCTGCCTTACATCGATCAAACAATTGATGCAATGACAGGGAACGAGTTGGTCATAATTTTAGATGCCTATTTTGGGTACAATCAAATAAATTTGGACCTAGAGGATTAGGAGAAAACTTCATTTCTTACAGAATGTGACACTTATTGTTACAATTTTATGCTTGTTAGGCTCACAAATGTCAGAGCCACTTACCAAAGGCTAGTAACTAAAATATTTGAAAAACAGATAATAAGTCTATGAAAGTTTACATTGCTGACATGCTAAGTCTTTAGAAACAAAGAGCCATTTGGAGCATTTATAGGAAACCTTTGACATCCTTCGGAAATACAACATGAAGTGAACCCAGAGAAATGTGCTTTTGGATTTAGTTTTTGGAAGTTCCTTGGGTTGCTCATCTCAAGCAAGGGAATTGACATAAACTCAAATAAAATCAAATCAATTGAAGATATACTAGACATACTCGGGAATGTAAAGGTCATTCAAAGGCTCACTAGAAGGTTAGCTGCATTAGGGAGATTTATATCAAGGTCATCAAAATGGTTCCACAAGTTCTTCAACTTGTAAAGAAAACAAACGATTTCGAATGGACACTTGAATGCCAATAGGCACAAAAGATCTTAAAAAGTACCTGTGTAGCTTCCCCTTGATGGCAAAACTAAGAAAGTGAGAGCAAATGCTCTTGGCTGTATCTGAAGTAGGGGTAAGCGGAAATTGGTCCCTAAAGAAAAAGGTACACAGTCTCTTATTTACTATATCAGTAAGATATTGTTGGATGTTGAGAAACCGTACTACACCTAGAAAAATTGCCTTTACTGCTTATTACAACCACTTACAAACTCAAGCCTTATTTTTAATGGCATCCTATCAATATAGTATTCCTTTTCCTATTATAGAGCTTCTCCCACAAGCTAGATCTCTCGGGGTGGCTAGGCAAATGACAGTCAAAATAAGCAAGTAGACATAATGCACGCTCCTAGACTGCTATTATGTCGCAAGTTTTAGCTGACATTATTATTGATTTCAGTTTGGGCATGTTATCAAATATAGAAAAGGAGTCAATATTAGCCTCCGGGGCTATGCTCGAGGTACGGACCCTATACATGGATGGTGTCTCTAATATAAAGGGTATTAGTCTTAGTATAGTCCTACTCGTACTGTCCGTAAAAGTAATTAGGAAAGCATAAAATGTGTTCGTTTGACTAATAATGAGGCAAGTATGAGGTCGTAATTGTGGGTTTAAAATTAGATTATGGTCTTGAAATCGAGATTGTGGAGGTAAAAAGTGACTCACAACTCATTGTCAACCAAGTCCCTAAAATTTATGAATCTACGTAAGAATGGATGCAAAGATGCTGGAGAAAAGTCAGAATCCTGATATCCTGGTTCAAAGAGTGAAAAATAATCAGATCCCATAAGAGGAAAATATGGAGACAGAGGCCCTTGATAACCTAAAATCTTTAGTTGACATTTTGGGGTCGAGATCAGACAGAATCATCATCTTCTCATCTCTGCCCTAAACTCAAGAACGGGTGAGGTAAATTCCATAAATTTAACTTGGGATTGGCTCATTAATATCATGGATTAATTGTAGAACGGTAACTTACCCAAAGATAGTAAAGAATAGCTACCTTTCCCAAAGATAGTAAAGCATCCAGGGCCCTCGGAATTAAAGCAGTCAGGTATTTCCTAGTATGGATTTAGTTATACCGGAGATATTTTCATGGCCTATTGGCTAAATGCCTATGACTAGGGGAAACCGACTACATAATGAGGGAAGTACACAAAGGAAGTTTTGACAACCATTCTAGGTACGAGTTGCTGGTGTGCAAACTAATGAGGGTCGAGTACTATTGATCCTGGGTGGAACAAGACACAAAAGTATTTACGCAAAAATGTGACCAGTGCTATTCATATGCCCAGATGGTTCATCAACTAGAAGAACCTTTCACTCGATTATTGTTTCTTGACCTTTCATGAAATGGGGAATGGACATAGTAGGCTCGTTTTCTCTAGCTCTTGGTCAGGTAAAATTTCTATTAGTTTTGACTAGTTATTTCTCTAAATGGGTAAAATAAGAGCATAGAGGAACATCTGGGAATGCGAAGTGATCAAATTCATATGGGACCATATCATATGTAGATTTGGAGTCCTAAAGGAAATAGCGTGTAACAACGAGACATAATTTATAGGTTCAAAGCAACCAAATTCTTGGTACAATTAAAATCAAGAGAATAACTTTTTTTCCTCCACCATAATGCTAATGGATAGGTTGATTCAACCAACAACATATTGATTTAGAACATCAAGAAAAAATTAGAACAGGCTCAAGAAAAATGGACAGAAGAACTGCCCGGAGTATTATGAGCTTACCAGACCACATCATAAACCAGCACTGAAGAGGCATCCTTCTCTCTTGTCTATGGTGTAGAGGCTTTGATACCGATTGAAATTGGATAACCTATCCTAAGGTTTGCCGAGCAATTGAGGAAATTAAGTCTAAGGTTGTGGCCATTGGCTTGTATTTGCTCGAGTAACGGTGGAACATAACACTTGTCCAAATGATAGCACAAAAGCAAAGGGTCAAAAGATACTCCAATAGGAAAGCTAACCTATGATATTTTAAAGTCGGGGACTATGTCCATAGGATAGTAATGATCTGCACTAAGGAACTTAATGCCGAGAAATTGGGTCCAAATCAAGAAAGACCTTATCAAGTCATTAAGCGGATAAAGGCGCGTATCAAATTAAAGAGGAAATCAGTGTAGAGTTGCAGAACAATTGGAACGTTAGTTAACTAAAGCAAGTGTGCATCATCTTTAAAGTTATTTTATTTTCTACTAACACATGATGGGAGGATCAATGCATTTTCCACTGGGACTGCTCCACTGATATTGGACGGGTAAGCCAACTATGTGATAGGGACCTAAAGTCCGTATGAAAACTAAAAATATGCATTGCACTTTTTTCCTTGACCGAGGATTTTGTCCTGATTGAATTTTTCAGTAAGATTTTTAATGAGGCAATAAATTTAAAACATAAGCATTTGCTAGAACTCTGGGTAAGAATATTAATAGGAAGCTCCAGTGCCCATGTTTTCATTCTTCACACTCATGCACTGGGGGGAGAGGCCTACTGATGGAGATTAAATAAAATTCAAGCATGTTGGGACTAGCTCACTAGATCAAAATAGCTCATAGCATTGGAACTGCACTAATGATCTAAGATTGCTGGAACAAGCATGGCAGTCAAAATTTGCTTTTCATTGTTTTCCATGTAGATGTTCTCAACCTTGTTCAAAGAATGGCATTTCAAACGCACAAAAGTGTATTATGAATTACTAGGGTCGGCTTTCCCCCTCTTTATATATCATTAAGGTTGTTTGCCTCCCAATAAGAATGAAATAAACTCTTCAAATCTTTCCTTATTTTTTTTCACTATGAATAAGTCTCTGAACTTGAACGTATAGGTTTTGTTGAAACAAAATGATACAGGGTCTGGATTAACTTGTAAATGTCCTAAAATGAACTAATAAGTCTCCGGAGTTAAATATATATGATTTGCTGCAATCAAATGATACATTCTCTATGCTTAAATCATAAAAATTCTGAAAAAGAACTAACAAGTCTCTAAACATAAATATATAGGTTTTGCTCCAACCAAATGATATATTCTCTAGACTCAAATTGTAAAAATTTGAAAAAAGAACCAACAAGTCTCCAAACTTAAGGAATAGCTTTCATCAAAACCAAACAATACTCTCTTCGTACTTAAATCATAAAGGTTCTAAAAATAACCTTATACTTAAAAATTGAGGTCGAGATGTCCTCCTCATAAGAACCAAGAAAATTAAAGAGCCGTCCTTTATGGAGAATCAGATATTTTATTCTCGATTTATTCCTTATAAATTGAATTTTAATCCCTGGTCATAACACGCGATCAGAAGTCATATACTCAAATTCATCCAAGAACTTGGTAAAGGTAAAAGGATTAGAGAACAAAAAAATCTTTAAAGGCCAACTAAAGCTTTCTTCTAATCTAGAAGTACTTTCCCATGTCACTTAAAAAAGAACGGTGTTCCTAAAAAGGGTTGAGATGGCTAACACTTAAGAATAAGTGTTCTCCTTTAAGAGTCGGGTGATTATCCCCGATTTCTTCCTTATGAATCAGATGTTATTCCCTATCATAGCGCGCAATTAGAAGTGATATACCCCGATAAGTTACAAGTTTGGCTCTGGCAAAAGGTTCACAAAAATAGAAAATACTTAAAACCAGCCAACACCCTTAGCTAATCCAGAAGTATTTTCCCTGGTATCCTAAAACGAACATAGTTCCAAAAGAGGGTTGAAATATAAAAATCCTTATGGCTAAGTGTTCCATATTCGGTCAAAGGAACTATTAAATTTTCTTACAGCACATTCTGTTATTTTTACTTCTTGAAAAACTATAACACTCAAGTAATTATAAGTGTTGAAAACAAGCAAAAATAGCAATGAGAATTTAAAGAAAAAAGGGAACAACTCTATTTCTTTCAAGAAAAAAAAACTTCTCATGCAACTACAAAGATCATACTTCGGATTATAGCTAACAAGAGAAGGCATCATTCATACAAAAAAAGTCCTACAATATCTGGCTTGAGCATCCAAAAAACAAAAATGAATAAAAGGAGCGAAACAACCCAAAGGATCCTTAAAAACTAGCAACAAAAAGGATTACTGGCCCCTTAGGTACCTCGAAGCCACAGGTTGAACTCACTCCACCTTCTCTAGTTCCACCAAAACCCTCAAAAACTTTGTCAGAGTTCATAGAAAGGTGTTGTACACTGCTGATATTAAGGATATATTCACCTCTTTTCTTAGCTTCGCTAAAATCCTTAACAAATTCATTAGGGTCGATTTCAAGAAGGTCTTCACCTTTTCAGTTGCAAACATTTTCTTTTTCTTCATCCACAAATGATGACCACTTTAGGCACCTTCTTTCGAGTCTAGCCACTCTATAGCAATGAAAGAGCCAAGAACTGATAGCCTCTTCCACAAGCTACATATAATCTTGATCCCTCCTCTTTCTAAGAGAGTTATATAAAGTGAAGCGAGAAGGTATTCTTATCCGACCCATTGGCACCCAGCCGCAATACTAGAATATTTGCACCTACAGCTCTAGACAAAGATGGAATCTTGGTAGAAGAACTCTTCCTAGTCAACTTAAAAAAAGAAATATATACCCATAGATGTGTGGTAGGATTAAAAAATAGAAGAAGTGACAAAGTATTGTGGCCAGTTACCATGGTTCTTTCCTTTCCATCAGTTGAAGGATATAGCCTTCCACATTCTAGAATCCTTGTTGGAGGTTTGTAAAATGGCTTTCGCCTCATCGAAGATTTTAGGTACCAGAATAAGGGAAATATATCGGTTGTGAAACATGTTAAGATAAAGTGCAAAATGGGGATGGGGGATATGGAAGTAAATATGAAAGGGTCGTTTTCTCAGAACACTTATGATCATGCCCCCACTTTTTTGGGAATAACTGAGAGGCCAGCCAGTACAGCTGGTTAGTACGAATCATCATGAACTAATCACACAAATCTTGTTCATGGTCTTCCTACATGTTGGTTACTAGCCCATGAGAAAACGAGTGGTCAATTGGACTCATACTCTCTTGAATAGTTGTGGGTAAAGATGTAACAGATGGTCTGTAGTGAGTTCTAATTCAGTCTACACGGCCAGAAACCAGGTACACACCACCAATTGCCAAAGTTATAGAGCTAGGAAAAGTTGATAGGTTCTGCAAAACTCCTCAACAACTGTAACAACCCAAACGTCCGTAAGACTAGACATAAAACTCGTGGGTTGAGATATTTTAACGCCGCGGACTTTCGAGCTAAGTTTGAAATTGTTCTAGGGGTGTGGATAGACATGAGCCTGATGAATTTTATGGAAACTAGGTGTTAAAATTAATTCTTAAGTGTGAGAAGTGCATTCGATAAAAATTAAGGTCATAAGAAACCTCTAGCACAAAGTTGAGTTAAGAGCCTTCTTACCGATTGAGTTTTCGTATAACTTCTTACAAAGGTCAACTTTAAGTGACCATAACTCCTAATTTATGAAGTGCGTCTAGGTGATTCAACATATAAAATTGAATACCTATGAGTCTTCTTTCCAACTCATCCGACCTTGCATCAATCGAAGTTCGAAGTAAGAAGTTATGAGCAATTTAGTGGAGCACCGTAAGCTGTGATAGAAAGAGTGACGACCTGTCAACCACCCGACGGCCTGTCAAGATTGCTCCGTCACCCTTAACCAGAAACTATGAAATTTCACCCAAAGTGACGGTAAAGTTGACGGTACGTCAGGGGACGAACGACCTGTCACTTGGGGCATCATATGGGGGTTTTAGGACTTTTTAAAAGTCATCTTAAAAGATTCTTTTGGGCATTGTTCCACCTCCATATCAACCCTATCAGTTCCAAGAGCTCTCTTTAATCCTACTAAGGCTAGGTAAACATTCTCCAACCTATTACAATATCAATCCATGAATTTCTTCATGATTCTAACATCAAAATCATCTTCCTATCTCTAGCAAAATAAAGAACAATCTTTGAATTTCAAGACTTGAAATCTAAGCACTCCTCATTCCTCCAAGGTAAGTAACTCTACTAAAATCTTACATGAGTATTGTTTTCTACTCCTTAGGAATTTTCTAAGGTCAGAACTCATGGAATGGTACTAGAAAGCCATGATTTCATGTGATGACTTAGGGTTAGGGTTTATGGAACTGTTTTGCTGTTGAGGATGGAGGTGGTTGTTTTGGTTGGCCTTGTAATGGTTATGCTTGTTGTTAAGGGGTTGTAGAAAGAAGTGGGTGTTAGGACACCCAACTCATAAGAAGCTTGAATTTCCTATGCTCTCCAGGTGTTTGATGAAATGCCTTTATGACTTGAATTTCATTGTTAAGCTATTGATTGTAGTTTCTATCTATACAATTGTTACAGATTGATGTTATAAGAGGATTGTGGCTTTGTGTTAATATTTGTGAGGCCAAATATAAGGTATGCAGGTCATGAATGTGAGATTTCATCCACCCTCATGCCCAATTTCACCTCTATCTCGTGAATTCAAGTCTCCAATCATGTTGTGATGAAATTCTAGGGTTAAACCCGATTCTCATAAAATCTCTTAGGATATTTTATGAATTCATGTCTATTATGATTCAATCCATGTTGTATGATTGTGACCATATGTTTTCTACTAGAATCTCTCATGAATCCATGATTTACAAGTTATGATGATTTACTCGATTTCACATGATTTTCATGAAATTCAAGTCTATGTATCATGGCCGGTCTTTGGCACTATTTTCATGACTAGTCCACATATGTTAAAATATCATGAATTTCATGATTTAAACTAGCCCTTTAGACCCATATTTCATGATTATGATATCAGCACTATATATATTTTGAGAATAGTATTTAGCACCGAGTAGGCCAGGGTTCCAGCACACCTAGGTCTCAGAATTACGTGCCAACATGACCATGATAGGGTTCTCCACGAGAGTGTCTCCCATGCCCCAATGGGCCACCCATGAGTGATATCACGCCTTCATGGTTCATACCCTTGGCAGGGTATAAATGCACCTCCCAACTAGGGTTACAAGTTGGGCTCCATGTATGCTCACGTTTATAAGAATCCCCATTGTTCCTTAGTTTCTGTATATATATATATTCATGATCATGATTCATGATTTTATGACTTATGATGATCTATTTCAGAATATGTTTTACGAGGTTTTTACTTATGAATTCAGCCATAATCAGCTTTATATTATAGTTTTAGAACCTTGAGCCTTCATGTTCGGCTTACGATTTTAACCTCATGATTTATACGAACTTATACTCATGATCTTTATTTTAATGTGATTTAATAGAATGTTTTACTTACTCTATATACTAAGTACATTCAAAGTACTGACCGCATACTCCATGTTATATCGTTTCATGATATAGGTTTGGGTGACCAGTCTAAGTCCCAACATTAGTCTCACTCCCACATCAGTCCAGCTTAGCCCCCTTTTGGGTGAGCACTCATATTTCGGGGATATTTATCAGCTTTATGTTTTATGTCCATATCTTTCAGTTTCATACTTAGTCGAGCTAGTTGGGGGTGTTGTCCCATCAGCTCATTCTATGATTAGAGGCTTTTCAGATAGTTATGCTAGATGATTCAGCGTTGTAAACTAGTGACCTCTATTTATGTTTTATGGTATGTTCTAGACTTCCGCTTATGTTATACTTATGATCAATTTCTCTTTAGTTTATGCTCATGATCATGCTATTAGCTTAGAGCCATTCGTTTTTTTAGGTCTCGTGTCTTGATCCGGAATCCACGCTCAGTCGTGACAATAACCTCCATCACTTGGAGTTTAAAACTAATGGTGAATGGATAGTGTAGATTAGGGAAAAGTCCTCAATGTGATGAGTGATTCAGGTATCCATACTGATGAGCACAATCTCCACATTGTCACCCCAACTACAATCAGACTTCACATAGGGGAGGCCGCTATCTGGTATTAATGAACTAATATTTTCCATTGACTTGCCATAGCCATCACCTTGGCAGTCGTTGCAAAGATAATAGAGCGGGGAATGATGCAAGCTGTGGAAATTTCCTTATCGACATCATAAAATATCTCATTCATTGAGGCCTTTCCTCTCATGTGGTTCCCTTTTTGAGTATGGATTCCTATCAAAGATAATTGTTAGTTTAAATAAAGTTGAGAGTAGTCATTGATACGGTAAATCACAAGGTCTCTCCCAACCGATGGGCAACAAGTACCTTGTTTGCGGGGTTAGATAGACATCGTTGAACGAGATTCAAGGACAATAAATGGTGACACAGATATATGACTGATTTCTGAAACTTTCAAAAGTATTTTCGATTATTCTCCCCCCAAAGTTAGCAACTTTTTCACTTCTGAATATATTTTATTTAATATTTGAAAAGTGGGGACTACTTGTATATGATGAAATTCGAGCTTGGTAGGAGGACTTGTTGAGATTTGACACATGAAAGCATTGGTGCGATTAAAACTAATCCCATAATGGCGTCTCCAATTACGACTTGGCTATAATTTGGAGTCGATGTCACCAATAGAATCTTGGTGCAACTAGGATTATTCAGTGACCAGGAGACCATTGACACTAATTTTAACGGACCTCCTCCCCTGGTCCCTTTCCACAGCTTAACGGACGAAAACTCAAAACAGTCTCTAGCCTAACACTAATCAACCTCTGCCTAGACACAGACTCCAAACACATAACTATACTTGAGTCTTATTGAGAATAGACTTTTACAAATGGAAGAATAGTTTTTTCACATCGGTGTCCTTAGCTCCTTTGCCCCTTAAATAAACCTTTGCATGGGACAAGAGGACATCTGATTTCAACTTCACTTGTAAAAGAGCACCTTTTAATACAAAAGATTCATAGCCTCTTTATTCTTACTATTATTCTTATTCTTTGTGTTGTTTTATGTTCTATCATTTATCTTTCATTTATCAAGCCAAAGAAGAAAGGAGCTTGATCAATCATAATATGTTTGCCTTTGACCCCATTTTCACAACTTTAACTTGTTATTGCAAAATAACTATTTTTTCAAAAAAACAATTTTGATTTTTCATTTTTTATTTTCCCTACTAATTAAAATAAAGGAATGCTATACTATTAAAGGGAAAAAGTTTGACATTAGCAAACAATTACGTCAAACATATTAACTATCCCTATCTTAGAGGAAAAAAAATCAGAAAAATGAATGGGTGGAACAAAAATATTAGAATTTTCATATAGTTGGTCATCTGAACTTTCACCTTAGTGATAAGGGTTCGATTTTTAAAAAAAAATATTGAAATCTTAGTATGCTTGGCTATCTGAACTTTCATCTTATTGATGAAGGTTCAAATTTTTACCTTGTTATTCTCTTCCACATTTTCAATACCCCCAATTTTTTTTAAATAAAAAATATTTGCTTATTTGGTTATGGTGGTATAAATAGTGACATGATGGAAGGTAAAGGAGGTGATAGTGTGGAAAAACATATGAATGGAAGGAGTAAAATGGGTTGGGCATTGAGATTGCATGTCACGTGAGGTCCACGTCATTAAAATGTCAGTGCCACGTAGGTATTGGGCGGACACCTTGTACAACTCTAACAGAGGAGAGGTATATTTAAACTATTTATCTAACGGTAAAAGTATTTTTATATAAACTAGTCTAAGCGTACGCGCTTCGCACGTGTCCCTCATATTAATAAGAATAAATTTATAAAAATAACATAAATAATATTAAAAAGATATTTTTGTGTATCAATATAAGAACTTTAGAAAGAAAATTATGAATTTCAAATTGAAAAATGATTATTTTAAGAGTTTGATCCAATCTAGTGATAATTAGTTAGTTTAATAAATAATGGATTGAATTGTAATTGAAAATATTGAATGTTAGAATTTTTAATATAATTCAAATAAGGAAAGATTTAAGAAGCAAAATTTTAGTCAATTTTAAAATACTAAATATTAGGAGTTTTACCTTTTATAAATTAGTAAAGATCTATAATAATTAAATAGCAACTATTGAAGAAAATAGTAAATGACAATTTTATTTTAATGAAGGATAAAAAGTTCAATCTACATTTATAAGGATCTTCGTGCTTATATCTACAAAAAAATATTTTGTTAAGTAAATAAGAGTAAAATATTATGCATATATTTAATATTAGATTAGTTGATGAAATCTAAAGAAATTATCAAAGATTGTTCCATCGGAAGATTGTATTGCATCTCCAAACGAAATAAAATTATTTGAAAAAATAACAATAGAAAAGTGATTGTTGCATTCATAAACTATAATGTTGTCATTGAATCCAACATCAATCTCCTTGTTTATTAATACAATATTAGGATTAACACAATCAATGCGTCTGTTTATGATGTAATAGATCTTATATTGTTGTAAATATTCTTTTCACTTTTTAATATATAATTATTGAAAAATATAGCATGAACTTTTATACCCCGCAAAAAATTAAACTTTAATGGTCAAAATATATATATATATATATATATATATATATATATATATATATATATATATATATATATATATACAGAGAGAGAGAGAGAGAGAGAGAGAGAGAGAGAGAGATAAGAACTCAAACATATATGTAAAAATAATATAAAATATATAGAATATAATACGAAAAATAATTTTACCTCTTCTTTAACTAATGTTATAGTCATTAGTATGCCTTTCTTTGTACCCTTTTTATATTTTTTTACTAATCCAGCTTCAATTACTAAGACTTTTATTATCCAATGAGAATCATATTCCCGTAAGTTGTTAATTGGCATAATTTTAATCACGAATTCATTGCAATATTATTTAAAATAAATTCTGCATAAGAGTTATAATTATAATAATTTATAATTTTATTTAAAAAATTATTTTATGAGATGAAAAAATTACTTTACCTAAATAGATGAAACTTGTGAATATATGAGTAGATGAAGCATGTCAGTTATAAATCATACAAAATCTAAATCGCATAATATTAATATAATACTCAATTAGAGGAGATAACATAGTACAATATTAGATTCAACTAAAAGAGATAATCTAAGTTAAATAATTTTAAATACAAACAACTTGAGTTGGCATAATAATTGCTATTATATTTTTCAAATCCACAACATAAAAAAAATTCATAACATGAAAAGAAGAAGAAGATAAATTAACACGAAAATTTACAAGGTTGGAGATTGAATCAAAATTATTGATGTAGAAGAGTTGCTGAATTAAATTATGCAATTATAAATCCCTTTATAAAAGTGGACGGATTTATAAATAAAAAAAATTAAAAGTATAAGAATATTAGGATATTACTATTAAAAAAAGGAAAAAAATATTTTTTTAGAAAAGGAAAAAGAAAAAACTTTCGTCGACTATGAAAAAGGAAGAAAAAAAACCTTTTTAAAAAAGGAAAAGGAAAACAAATCCAAATAAAAAAGGGGGAAAAGTTTTCGTGGAAGGTTTTTTTTTTAGGTTTTCTTTTTTTTTAAGAAAAATACTATAAATTGAGTTATGACACAAGTAGAAAATCTAATATAATAAATTAAAGCAGAAAAATTTCATAACTATCGTAAAGGAAAAAAATTTTGGTGATTTTTTTTTAATTACACCACAAATACAGTTATGTCATAAATAAAAATTTTAATATAATAAAATAAAATAAAATGATGAGAAAATTAAAAATATTAATTTTAAATAATACTTGAATAAAAATAATAAATAATAATTTTATCTATTATAATATTTTTTTAATAAAAAATAAAAAATTTAATCAATATTTTTAAGGACCTTTGCACTTTTAATATAATATAGATAGACTAACAGAAAGTAAAAGTGATTCTTTTTACATAATAAAGAGGCAAATTTGTCCATTTTCCTTTATACATTTCAGTAGCCACTTCAAAATATTTAAAAGCATCATTTGCAGTCCGCAGACCCAACTAAAGCTTGACTAATAATCTGATCTGAACTAGTCTCGGTATTACTGGTGCAGGGGAATTTCATATTTATTTTACAGAATTAAAACTAACAGATATCCACAGCAAACAGTAACCGGCCTTTGTACTTCATATCACCCTTTGGGTTTGGGCCATAAACCATTTGACCGCAAGGAGGCAACTAATTTTAGCATTTTTCTCTTAATATAGAAGCAGCAGTTAAGCTGCTTAACCAGCCTGTTTCATCAACATGGCTGCTTGAAGTAATTAATTATAATTTGTGATTGTTATAGTCATTTTAGTTAAAATTTAAATGGTACGTCTGTAATTGTGACAAAATGAAGCAGTTCTAACTGGCTAAAAAATTAGGTTACGGTAGCTCCTATACAAAATGTTTGGTGTGTTGACCAAATTGCCCTTTTACTAACTCCTCTGCATGGTGGGCCCTATCTAAAATTTATTTAATTCCTTTGTTTTCTTTTGCTTAACAGGATAAAATTTACATAGTTTTTTAGAAAAAACTTAATAGAGATGCGATTTGATTAATATAACCCTACTAATTGACAGGTATTTTTAGATACAATAATTATTCTTTTCACATTTCAGAGTGACTTAAATATTAAAAAATAACCAATTATTTTTTAAATTTTTAAATTGATAACTATTTTAGAATAAATATTTTTAGTATATCTATCAAGTAAAAAAGAACACAGGAAGTATAATTTATAGCAAAACGCAAGAAATACGATTTATACTATTGGTCGCTCCAAAATAATTATTAGCAACCTACTCATGGTTTATAATAGTTTATACATCACTATTCACAAAGATCTCTGCGTACAAGATTAATAGCTTATTTGGTTAAGTTTTTGGAAGGCCAAAAGTGCTTAATTTTTTAAAAATATTTTTTTTTAAAAAAAAAAAGAGGTGTTTGATCAAATATTTGGGAGAAAATAAGTGTTTTTAAGGAGCAACAAAAGCTATTTTTCATAAGTTAAAAAAAGTAGTTTCTCTCGAAAAACACTTATTTAAAAAGCACTTTCAGAAAAATACTAATTGCTGCTCAAAAATTTTGAAAAAAAGTAGTTTTCAGAATAAGCTAATTTTAAAAGTTTGACCAAACAGATTATAAATAATATTCATGGACTCCTTTTAAAATGCAACTGGAACAGTTGCATATTTTATTGTAATTTGTTTATGCAAGAACTTTAGCTCAGAAATACAAAAGTGTCATACGCATAACTCCCGCTATTTCTCGTCATTACGTATAATAATATATATATATTTTTACTACCTTTCATGTAACTTTTAAAATTACATCCCAAAATAATTCTACATTAATACATATCGACAAAATATTGGGCCCGTGCAATTAGCGTCTAGTCAATCAATAGTCTAAAGTTTCTTTTCTGTTTCGTTTTATAAATAAGGGTAGCGTCCAAAACAACTGATGAGCACCGCGACTATTTTATTGGATATTTGCAATCTCCTAAACTCTGCTCACCAAGACTTAGAGCCCATTTGGATTAGCTTAAAATTTTGACTTTTAAAATAAATGCTTAAAGTACTTTTTAAATGTTTAAACTCATTTTATAAATAAGTAATTATGTGTTTGAATAAAAATGTTAAAACTGAAAAAAAGTTACTGATGTGTTTAGTACACAGGTGCTTTTAAGCACTTTTTAATGTCAAAATAACTGAAATACCCTTAATGAAAATAGGAGAAGAGAGACACTTTTAGAGTTCTATGGTAGCAAGTGTAGTATTGAAATTAGAAAAAATATAAGAAGATAATAGGGTAATGGTCTTGAACAAACTAAAATGACTTTTAACCCAGAGTAAAAAGTTGGGGAATGCCAACTTTGGTTTTAACTTTTTCAAAGCAACTTTGAGTTTATTTTAAGCACTTTTTTATTTTATCAAAACACTCAAAGGTTAAAAAATGCTTGAAAACTGATTGAACCAACTTTTAAGCCAATCCAAACACCCTCTTAAGCAAATGCAATGAAAAGACTAAGCTGAAGAAGGCAACAATGCAAAGACTCTTTACACAAGGTCAGGGCTAAGAACCAGAACTACGGATCTCCCAAATTAAAGATAGCTCAAAGGTTGATGACGATGGCCTCTGGTAGCTGACTAGTGACTTTAGTCATGAAAGAGATGCTCGATGTGGTTAACTGTCAGAAAATTCCATACCTACGCGCACCTTGGTGACACTTGCACAATAATGACTGGAGCAATAACAATAGGGACTTCCCTTTTCAATAGGTCTTCCAGTGCAATGAAATGGAAAGCCCCAACAGTGCTTATGATATGCTTGATAAGGAAAAAGTCATACCTTATTTATTACAAATATTTGGCTAGCATATCAATTTCAGAGGCTAGACTAATACAATTTAATGGGATATGTGCAAATGCATAAAGAAATATGCACACTCATTCATTTGAACTATAAAGATGCTTCTGCTTCCTACGTTTTTTTGGAGACACAATGAAAGATTACTTCATTCTTCAGCATAGGATTTTATATCCAAAATCAGCTTTGCGCAGAGGTAGCCGGATTGCTACTTGGAAACGATGAAACACCAGCACCGCCTTCTTGACCAGTTTGCTCTTCGCTAGCATGCCGCACAAACTCTTCAGGTGACATGTGAGACCCATGACAAGCACAAACAATCCTGATTTGAGTGGGACTGTATCTATAAGTAACACCAGATATTGTTCTACCATTTGGACCAGGACCAGTTGTTGAAACCCATGGTAGATTCGGATAGGAACCAGATCCTCCAAATTTCAGATCTGCAGCAAGACCTGGCCTTATAGTTGGAAATTCTGAAGGAACTACTTCTGCTCTGGGCTGCTCAGGAGGGCCTTTTGCCCTGAAGCTTATGTTGCTACCTTTAACATTTTCTTCCCCTTGAGAAGTCGAAGTTTCTTCCGCCATATGCTGTCTCCCATTGCCCTTCACATGCTCCATTGCCCTCCCATCATATTGTACAGATTCAGATGACTTATGTGGAATAATCTGCAAAGTTGCTATATAAACATAGCAAGTAGAACTTCTTAGTCACAAGGCTGGACAATTATTGAACTAAGAAATCATGCACATTGATGCCAGCAGTCTCTGCATAGTTTGAAATGCAATAAAATTTGAAGTTTTCGAGAACTTTTGGGCATCTCATGCAACAAATTAGAAATTATATGAAATTTATGGTAATGCTCAATAAGTGTATAAGAGGAAAGGATGCAAAGATAAATGATGATAAATGATGCAGGTTGAAAGTGGTTGTCAAGAAGAAAGATGAAAATTTGAATGAGCAAGAATAAGAAAAGCTAATGAAGCAGGAAAGGAGTTAAGGTACTATGGTTGCAGTATAATTTAAGATAACAAACGTTGGGCAGTAACAATGAATGGTAAGATCATCTGTTCACTAATTTAGAGAGGGTCCATAACAAGTTTATGTTGATTAAGTATGGGCTGCGAATGTCTGTTTCTAATCTTCATTTTTACTGCAATGTATACAGGTTACATCCTTGCTGATGCTCTTATAATGAAATTATTTATCTATTCGGGAAAATAAAAGGACAAAAGTAAGGTTTCCGCAAATAACAGGTGCTCAATATCAATGTTAAGCAAGCGAACAACCCCAACATCATATGTTTTGAGCAGTCAAGTTCATTTGACATCAAGGTGGCACTTGTTATTCAATTGCAAATAATTTTTTATAATTTTTTGAACACAAACACTGTAGACCCACATTTTTACTTCTTTTTTTTTTTTTAAGAAGGTAACAAATTTTATAGATGAGATAAAGTAACCATTAGCACAGAGGTTGTGCTAAAGAGTAAAACATAATTACAAGACAGCAAAAAAGAACAAAAACCAAGTCTCTTTTTTTTTTTTTTAGTTTTAAAAAAACCAACTCTTGTGGTAATTACTGGGACCCAATGATGCCCACTATAGATTCTGCATCCTCTCCGGGGCCTCTTTACACCAAAAGTGAAACAAAAATATACAATTCATCTTTGATATGTTGTTCAAGATTTGAACTATCTTCAAAGCATCTTGAATTCCTTCCCTTCCATATTGTCCACCAGATACACGCAGGGACAATGTTCCACCATTTCTTCTGCCTCACAAGGATACCTAAATCATTCCAGCATGCTATATTTCTGCAGTTGTCTTGGGAACCCTCCAATTCAATCCTTTCATACTCATGAACAAAAACCAAAGATTGCTGGTTATTGTGCAGTGTAGAAAAACAAGTGACGACTGACGATTTGTTTCAATCTCTTGTTCACACAGAGAACATCTAGAGCACAAGTGTTAGCACAACCTCTTTTACCACAAGACAACAGAAACAAGCCAGTTTAAATGGAATTTTCACCTTCCAAATATGCTTTCAGTGCCAAGGCCTAGTGTAAGGCAATATATGCGGACGTCATAGAATGAACTCTTCTACTATCTTTTCCCACACTTGTATGTACTATGTCCTCTTGTTCAACAGTACCTTCGAAGTTTTCCAGAAATTTGAAGAATTCAGTCACTCTAATAACCTCCAAGTCATTTTTTTGTTTAGAAACTGGTACTGTTGTCTTTCTCAGCATTAAGGGTATGTTAAAGACCTCCAAGAAGAACAAAAAATATAAACAGATAAAAAGAAATAGAATTATAAAGCTCCTAATATTCTACAATATCATCAACTTCCACTGTACATTCTTCTTTACACCAAAAATAAAAAGATACAATGTAATTGCATTTCAATTTCGAAATGGAATTAGATGTATCTTCAAAACAACTCTCATTTCTCTTTCCTAACTATCCACCAAATACACGAAGGGATTACCGTCCATTTCTTCTGGCTCTTGCTTCCCCCTCTTCTAATCCAACAGCTCAACAAGTCAGCAATATGTTCAGGCATTGTCCATTTAACTTCTGTGAGGCTTAAGAACTTTGCCCAGATTTGTGTGGTAAATCTGCAATGGAGAAAAAGATGGCTATTTGTTTCTCTTGCCTCCATACATAAGAAGCATCTGTTGTTCAGTTAGACCTTTTCTCTGAAGCACCTCTAAAGTTACACATGTGCTTCTTGAAACCAACCAAGTAAAGCATTTCACTTTGGTTGATGCTATACTATCCAAACATTCTTCCATAAATCTAACCTCCCTACAATATTAGCCCTGTTATCTCTCTTGTACAGCCTACTGACAGAGAAGACTCCATCAGTGTTGTGTCTCCATCTGAGAGTATCAGTCCCAGTACTTGTACCTGTGAAATTTTCAATGTCCTTCAGAAGCTTTGCCACTCTTCCCACCTCCCAATCATTCAAATATCACCTAAAAAGGAGATTCCATCCTTGAAGAGTCCAACATTCATCAAATTATAGTATTCTGATTTGACCATATGGAGAATAAACCAGGGAAGGCCTCCTTCGGGGAAGTCAGATCTAACCAAACATCACTCCAGAACAGTATCTTAGAACCATTGCTCACTCTAAGACATGTCTTCTTTCAAGCTTATTCCACAAAGCTCTGATAGTTTTACAAACTCCCACACCATATGTACTATTGACCTCATATGTGCACCAAGGTTTGTGCTGATCATAGTTAGAGTGTAGTGGATGCATGGATATTGAATGTTCTTCCTCATTAAACCTCCATAGCCACTTCATCGAGAGGCTATTGTTGTGTATCATCGGGTTTCTAGTGCCCATACCCCCTGTTTCTTTCTTTATTGAACTACTTTCCATCTAACCGAATTATAACCCTTGCCTTCTTTATTACCTTGCCACAAAAATTCTCTTCTTAGCTTATCCTAGCCTCTTAATCACCTTGGTAGGTGTTACAGGGGTGATATTTTTCACTTTCACCACTGCCGGCAGTCGCACTACTCAGCACAACTCAGCCTCGCACACTCGCCTAGCCGTCAAGGGACTTAGATTAATTTTAGGCACAACGGAACATAAAAAGCACACACACAGCCATTACGGGAAAATTCCCAACCTTTATTAATCTCGCAGATTTACAAAAGGACTCACTGAATTTGGAAGGCTTACAATGACTCTCATTGCCTTAGGCAAATTCTGACAACCAAAATTTATAGCTGCAAACCGGCAGTTACAAGGGGGGGCGTGTGTCTGGCACATGCCAGCTTACAAGGAACCAACAAACAATATCCAAAGTACAGGGGCGCCCAAAGGCAGTTACAATTTCAAAATTCGAAATTCAAACCGGCCAACCACTCCTAGTGTTGCGCGCGCGTCCACGCCAGCACGCATGCCAGCACACCTGCCAGGCTGGCGCGCATGCCAACACCCAACACTTAGAATATTTTTCAGCCTTCCTTGCCTTGCTCACGCCATGACAATGCCCACAAGCTTGCCTTGCCCACTCCATGACAATGCCCACAAGCTTGCCTTGCACCCGTCTAGCTCTTGCCCATGCCATCGCCTAGCCGAGTCATCCCACCGCTTGCACGCACGCCCGATAGGTGCCGTGCGCCTGTCCATCGCCCCTTGCTGATCAAGGCCGTCTTGCCAACACTCAAGTCTGCCTTGCCTTAGCTGAATGCCATACACAACATCCAGCCACATGCACTGCTGCCGAAGCCCACAACTGGCCGTGCCAAGGCAGTGCATCCTTGGCACGCCACTGCCGACATACGTCAAGTTCGAACTTGGGGGTCTAACAAACCACCCCCACTAGTTGAACTCGACGTCCTCATCGAGGCCATCTTAAGATAGTCCTCTAGCTGCTTCTCAAACTGCCATAGTTTTGAACTCTACTCCCAAGTCGCGTCTGCCACGGACTTGCCTTTCCAATGTATCAAGAATTCTGTCCGCCTGTTTTTCTTGCTCATGCCCAGCACCCGATGATCCAGCACCTATTCAATCTCCCCTTCAAACTGTGTGCGCACCACAGGAGGAGCCCTCTTTGCTTTGTGCCTGTTCGGATCTGCATCATCTTCAAAATAAGGCTTTAGAAAACTAACATGAAAAGTAGGATGAATTTTTAACCTTTTCGGCAACTTCAGTTTGTAAGCAACTTCGCCTATCTTCTGCACCACCTCGAATGGGCCATCATATTTGGGAATCAGTCCCCTATGCCTCTGTTTACTCACAATTTGTTTCCAAATCTGCGGTGTGAGTTTGAGCAGCACCTTGTCACCCACCTTAAATTCCAACGGGCGTCTATGCTGATCGGCATATTTCTTCATGCGACTTTGGGCCTTGCGCAAACTGTCTTGCGCTTCTGCAAGCATCTCATGCTTGTCCCTTGCATAACGGTACGCAGCCGGGCATTTCCCTTGATGCTTCTGCTTTGCGACATCTAGCAGCGTCAAGGGCTGTCTGCCCAAGACTAATTCGAAGGGACTCATCTCAGTTGCTGAAGACTTGTGCAGATTGTAGCAAAACTGCGCTGTATCCAACAAGTCTACCCAATTCCGCTGGCTTGCTGTCACGAAATGTCTAAGATATTCCTCCAACAAGTGATTAATTATTTCTGTCTGGCCATCTGTTAGAGGATGATTTGCTGTCGAAAATCTCAGATCAGTCCCCATCATATTGAACAAAGCTGTCCAAAATCGACCTGTAAATCTAGCATCCCGATCACTCACAATATCAGCTGGCACACCAAACAGTTTAACCACATGTCTATAAAATAAATCAGCAGCAATTTCTGAAGAACAACCAACTGGAGCCGCAATAAAGATAGAGTATTTCGAAAATCTGTCAACAACAACCATTATAGATGCCTTACCGTCAATCTTTGGGAACCCAATAATAAAGTCCATAGAAACAGACATCCATGGCCTTTCAGGAATCGGAAGAGGCTGCAACAAACCTGCCTCCTTCTTGCGCTCAGACTTGTCTAATTGGCACACTAGACAAGTTTTCACATAAGCTTCAATATCATCTTCCATCTTTGGCCAGTAGTAAACACGCGACAGCAAGGCTAACATCCGTTCCACACCCGGATGACCAGCCCATGTAGTGTCATGCGCCTCCTTCATCAAGTCTCTACGTAGCCCACCACCTTGAGGTACGACAATCCTCCCCCCTTTGAAATAAAGGAGATCGTCCTCGATCCAGTACCTCCTAACTATCCCTTCTTTTACTTGACTCATTCATTTCACATACAATGAGTCATTAGCAGCACATATTCTAATCTTATCAAGAAAATCAGTTTCAAGTCTGGAAATTGAATACATAGCAGCAACTACCTCTTTTCGGCTCAAGGCGTCAGCAACTTGGTTGTGCTTTCCCAGCTTATGTTCCCACACGAAATCATATTCTGCCAAGAATTCTTGCCAACGTGCTTGCTTTGGACTTAGCTTGCGTTGAGTCTTGAAAAATGTATTAGCCACATTGTCAGTCCGCACCACAAAACGTGTGCCCAGCAAATACACCCTCCATGTCTGCAAGCAATGTACAACAGCAACCATTTCCTTCTTATGAGTCGAATACCTCTGCTCAGCATCATTCAATTTCCTGCTTTCATAGGCCACTGGATGGCCTTCCTACACAAGAACACCTCCAATAGCCTTGTCGGACGCATCTATTGCACTTGAAATGGCAACTCAAAATCAGGCAACTTTAGGATAGGCTCCGATGCTATTGCCTCCTTCAACAGTTGGAATGCAGCTTCACACTGATCGGACCATGCCCGCTTAACATTCTTCTTCAGCAAATCTGTTAAGGCGGCTGCCTTCTTAGAATAGAGGCAGCAATGAACTTGCGGTAATAATTAGCCAGCCCTAAAATGGACCGCAACTCTTTTACGCCACTGGGTGCCTACCAATCCACGATTGTCTGCACCTTCTTTGGGTCCATCCGCACTTGATTCTGACTCACCAAGTGCCCAAGGAACTTGATTTCTTTTTGAGCAAATTCACATTTTTCCATCTTCACACACAGTTTGTACTCCCTCAAACGAGACAGCACTTTGCTCAAATGTATCAAGTGTTCATCAAGGGAGCAACTATAAATAACAATGTCATCTAAGTAAACAACAACAAACTCATCAAGATACTCAAACAACACGTCATTCATTAAATTGCAGAAAGTGGCCGAGGCATTAGTTAGCCCAAACGGCATTACAAGAAACTCATATGAGCCCATACCTAGTTACAAAAGTAGTTTTAGGCTCATCACCCTCTGCTATTCTAACCTGCCAATAACCAGACCTAAGATCTAGCTTAGTAAACCAGCATGCCTTGCTCAGCCTGTCCATCAAGTCTTGCACCAGCGGTACCGAATATTTGTTCTTCACAGTCACTTTGTTCAATGCCCTATAGTCCACGCACATCCTCAAGGATCCATCCTGCTTCTTTTGAAACAAAACAGGAGCACCATAAGGAGCCTTTGAAGGCTGAATCAGTCCGGCATCCAGCAGCTCATTCAATTGTTTGCGCAATTCAGCCAACTCTTTAGGAGCCATCCGATAAGGAGCCTGGGCAGGGGCAACTAATCCTGGCAGCAACTCAATCTTATGATCAATATCCCTTCTTAGTGGCAGCATCTTGGGCAATTCAGGGGGCATCACATCAGCATACTCTTTCAACAATTCTGCCACAGAATCGGGCACCTCAATCTTCACATCTGGTTTGACTTCAACCATGGCAACAAGAAAGGTTTGATCTCCCTTCTTCAATCCCTTCTCAACACTAATAGCAGAAATAATAGGTGTCTTGTACTTCTTCACTTTCTCAGCTTCTCCATAAGGATGAACAGCATTGATAAAACTCGGTTTCTTCTCGTCCATTAGCATCAACCCATCCAAATGAGGGAATGGAACGAACCGGTGCTTCTTCAAGAAATCAACTCCAAGTATTATTTCAAAGTCTCCCAACAGCGTCACCATCAAATTATGTTTTCCAGTCTACTCTCCAATGATCATGAAAACATCATACGCCATTCCCACAATAGCTTGTGCTTTGGCGTTAACAGTTTGGACATACGATGGGCACTTCTTCAGCTTCAGCCCATGCTTGGCAGCAACTTTGACATCAACAAACGTATGAGTAGCTCCAGTATCCACCATTGCTATCATACGCTTGCCATCAACTTTCATTTCAATATGAATCAAGGCAGCATACGGGTTAGAAGAAGACTTTGACGCTTCCCCAAAAATTTCATCAAACTTACGTTATTAAAAGACAAACCCAATGGATTTGCCAAGGCAGCAACGACTTCCTCTTCTTCTGCATCCTTCTTCATACTTCCAACAAGCAATGCATTCACCCGTTCAAGGTTGGAACAACTTCTGGCCAAATGTGGACCACCACACGTCCAGCAGCCTTTAGTGTTATCATCCTTCAGCTTTGCCTTCATGTTTCCAGCATTTACCACAGCTTTTCCTTTGTCCACAAATTCTTTCCGCCCTTCCTTCCTCCATTCCCCCCTCTTTTCAGTCTTTCTCTTTGACTTAGAAGAAGTAGGAATTTCAGAAGCAACCCAAGTTGAGCGGAAATCAACCAACGAATCAGCAGCAGCAATAGCACTAGGGAGGTCTTTCACATTCTGCCTCCTTAGTTCATTTTGCGCCCATGCTTGCATTCCCGAAATGAAATTGTGCAGCTTGTCTTCATCCGACATGTTCTGTATGTCTAGCATCAAAGAAGTAAATTCCTTGATATAATCCCTCACCGAACCTGTTTGCCTCAATCTCTTCAAACTGTCCCTAGCAAGCCAAGATGTGTTGCTAGGCAGGAACTGGTCTCTCATTTCCTTCTGCAATTTCGCGCAAGTATCAATTTTGGGACGGCCAGCACTTTCACCATCCGCACTTCTGGACCTCCACCACAGTTTAGCATCACCCGTCAAATACATGGTGGTGATGTTCAACTTGTCATGATCAGAAACGTGGGCAGTAGAGAAATACTGCTCCATGTCCCAAAGGAAATTCTCCAATTCCTTGGCACTTCTTGCCCCACCAAAAGGCTTAGGTTCAGGAATTTTTACCTTAGAACGTTCATCATGGGTCTGTCCACCGCCAGCAGCAATAGCACACCGCAGCACCGCTACTTTAGTGGCCAAATTTTCGTTTTCCCTCTTCAGATCCTCAATCTGCAGGTCAGCATCTTCACGAAATTTGCCAAATTCCAGCAGTTGGGTCCGGACAGTCTCACGAAACAGGGCCAATTCCGTGTTCAACCCATGTAACTGGGTCTTGAAATCAACCAGACTCAGATCATTGTCATCCTCCTCTGTCAAAACAACAAGGGCCTCCAATCGTGCAACTTTTTCCCTCAGTTCTGCGTTGGTCACCATCCTCCAAGTCACGTACAGCCTGTGCTCTGATACCAGTTGTTACAGGGGTGATTTTTTTCACTTTCACCACTGTCGGCAGTCGCACTACTCAGCACAACTCAGCCTCGCACACTCGCCTAGCCGTCAAGAGACTTAGATTAATTTTGGCACAACGGAACATAAAAAGCACACACACAGCCATTACGGGAAAATTCCCAACCTTTATTAATCTCGCAGATTTACAAAAGGACTCACTGAATTTGGAAGGCTTACAATGACTCTCATTGCCTTAGCCAAATTCTGACAACCAAAATTTATAGCTGCCAACCGGCAGTTACAAGGGGGGGCATGTGTCTGGCACATGCCAGCTTATAAGGAACCAACAAACAATATCCAAAGTACAGGGGCTCCCAGAGGCAGTTACAATTTCAAAATTCGAAATTCAAACCGGCCAACCGCTCCTAGTGCCGCACGCGCGCGTCCACGCCAGCGTGCATGCCAGCACACCTGCCAGGCTGGCGCGCATGCCAGCGCCCAACACTTAGAATAGTTTTCAGCCTTCCTTGCCTTGCCCACGCCATGACAATGCCCACAAGCTTGCCTTGCACCCGTCTAGCTCTTGCCCATGCCATCGCCTAGCCGAGTCATCCCACCGCTTGCACGCATGCCCGATAGGTGTCGTGCGCCTGTCCGTCGCCCCTTGTTGATCAAGGCCGCCTTGCCAACACTCAAGTCTGCCTTGCCTTAGCTGAATGTCATACATAACATCCAGCCACATGCACTGCTGCCGAAGCCCTCAACTGGCGGTGCCAAGGCAGTGCATCCTTGGCACTCCATTGTCGACATACGTCAAGTTCGAACTTGGGGGTCTAACAGTAGGAATAGGAAACAAAGACATCACATTGGTGGGTAGTGAATCTAAGACAGAGTTTAGATATTGTGTCTTCCATTTTGCTAATTTCTTCTATGTCTTCTCTATAATACCATCACATTTCATTGCCTTATGTTTGTAATCCAAAGGCATTCCAAGATACACAGTTGGCAGAGCCTCTATCTTATACTCCAAAATGTCGACCAATTTTTTAATATGTGGCACTTCCTTCATAGGAAATAAACTATCTTTCTCCAGTTAACAGTCAATCCAAAGGAGGCTTAGAAAACAATCAAAATCAAACGCACCTAATTTGGTCAAACCAGGCTCACAGAAAAAACTTTCATCGGCATAAAGCAGATGATAGATTTCCCTATTCTCCTCACTCCTACTTCCCTTTTTGAAACTTGTCATCCATCTATTCTGGAGTGCAACTCTCATCATATTGTTGAAACCCTCCATGGCTAGAATGAACAAAGAAGGGAATAAAGGGTTCCCCTGTTTAAGTCTCCTTTCCGAGTGAAAGAAGCCCACAAGTTTACCATTTACAAGCACTAAAAACCTGATAATCTTGATACAATAACTGATCAATTTCACTCATTTTTCCCCAAAACCCATTTGCCTAAGAATGTTCAGCAACAAATTCCTATTTACATGATCATATACCTTTTCTACATCTAGTTTACACATGATGCCAAGGGCCTCTCTGCTCGATCTGGAATCCACACACAAGCAATGAGAATAGCATCCATGATCTATCTTCCTTTAATGAAAATCACTTGGTGTTTATTAACCAAACTACTTGTTAGTCTTTTCAATCTTTAAAATCTTTGGAATTATCTGGTATATTCCTGTCATAAGGCTAATAGGTTTGAAATCTCTGAGCTGTGATACCCCCCCCCCCCCACTTTCTTTGGAATGAGTGCCATAAAAATGGCATTGAAATTCCCCTCAAAGACTTGCTGAGAATGAATATAATGTAAAGTGTTCTTTATGTCTTCCTTCAACACCTCCCAAAAGACTTGAAAAGAACTCATAGAAAAGCTATCTGGACCAGGTGCCTTGTTAGAAACTCAAAGTCTTATGCGCTCCAATATTTCTTCTTCTTCGAATTGTCCCTCCAATCATTCCTGATCCTCACTAGAAATACTAGCAGCTCCTTGTATCTGAAAATCAAGTCTCCACTTCTCAGTCTTCTTATAAAGTTGCTGATAAAAATTAAGGACTGCTTTTTTTAATCTATGCACAATCTGTAGTGCTATTGCCATTAACTTCCATAGGATCTTGGTGTTACTCCTCTTGTGTTGTAGCAATTCTGTAAAAGTATTTAGTGTGTTTATCTCCATTTTTCAACTACTAAACTTTGGACCTCTGCCTCCATGTTGTCTCCTCCCTTTTAACTACTTCTTCAAACTCCATTGCCAAGTTGAAAAAGAATTCAGGTAATAGTTTGAAATGCTCCTAGGCACGCTTTCGCAGATAACTCTCTCTCCTACTTACTAGGAGAGGGAGGGGGTAGTTCCCTTCTTCTTAGCCACTGGAATTTCACTATCCTATTTTTCAGTTTGATTAGTCAGTTTTAATGGACGCAAATCAGATATATTTTTCTGTGGGTTTTAAGTCCTTTGATATTACGAGATATGACACGTGAGCAGATACATGGTACGATTGGGTGGAACAAGGCAGGAACATGCTATGCAGAACGAGCTTTAATCAGAAGATCATGGAATGGCTATGTAGGGTCTTAAAGGAGGCATCAAAAGTTAAAGGTAGCAGTGTCAGAAGATGGAGATATCAGGATTATCTTTCTCAATGCTTCTGTGCAAGAAATTATAGTAGCAAGGGTAGGAATATCAGCATCATTAATGTACGAGGTCTAAACAGAGCAACAATAATTATTCCAGAGGGTGCTTTCCATGCTGGTTGGTGGGAGATAGACAACAAGGTGGAGAAGTTTATTTATCACAATGTACCAAAACCAAAGTTGAAACATCCAAGGTTGGTCGAGCAGGGGGTCCTTTATGCAGATAGCGTCAAAAGGAACAAATGGATATCTAGAGAGGCTGAGAAGGTTTCAATGTTTCAGAAGGGCGGTGCCATTGTTATAGGAGGAGGGAGTCCTCTGCAAAACGAGCAGCTATCTAGGAGCATTTATGGCACACTTCCGAAAGCAAGCTCTGAAACTCTGTCACTATTGGAAGTTAGAAGATGGGCTAACACAAATTGGAACCAGATTCATGGTCTGAACATTTATGAAAAGGGCAACAACAGTTTATTGTTCGAATTCCCTACCCTCATAGATGCTGAATAGGTGATGAGAGGAAAATGGACATGGAAGAAGTTATTATGGAATCTGCAATGGTGCTCTCAGACGGTAGGAATAGTGCCTGCCAAAGATACATATAAAGGGCCGTCGATACGGTTGGTGGGTCTTCCTCTTCAACTCTAGTCACAGAAGGTCTTCAAAGCTGTAGGAGACTATTGTGGAGGTTGGATCAGAACGGAGGAGGAAACAGAGCTTTGTAATCACCTGAAATGGGCAAGGATCCTTGTCAAGGGAGGCAGTAAGCAGATACCAAAGGAAGTTAAGTTAGGAATGGAAGGCATGGGTTATGTCATCCAAGTTTGGGAAGAGTCACCAGTGAGAAGCTATGGGGGAGAAGAAAGGGCTAAAGGATCGGACCATTGGACAAAAGAACAGTGGAATACCGAGATAGCTAGAAGGGCTACAACTGGTGCCAGCAAGGAGCACATGGGGTGCTCAAAACAAACTTCCGGTTTAAAAAAAGCACGTGACTAAGCACGTGAATCGGGTAGAATCAAAAAAAGAGTAGTTGAGAAAGAATTACAATTGGGCTTGGATGCACTGGCCCAATTGGTCTCTATTAACTCTGAAACAAGGAATGATGAAGGAAAAAAGCCAATTGATCTATTTAAAGATGAAGTAAAAGCCATTGTCTCGCTTCAATCCCAGATAAACAAAGGGAGGATTACAGAAGACAGACAACTCACACCAATCAACAAGGGGATCGAAGAACATTCACAGGAGATACTAAATAACACACGATGGTCGAGGACATGGTTAATCTCAGCTATGATGATCGACACAGTCTGGTAGAACATGCAGCCATCAACTTACAATTACAAGGAAAGGAAACGGTGGAGACAGGAGATCGATCAATCGAGGATGTTATCCCTCTGAATTTTGCTATTCAAGGCGACACAATTGAAGACATATCGAAGATTCCCACCTGGGTACAACTGAACATCATTAGATTGAGCCAAGAGTACGGGGTTCATTTTCAAGGGTGTGAAAAGGCGGCGCTAGATTTGTTCATGAGAATCGATGAGAAGAGACAGGTCTCAAGCAAGGAGATTGTAACAGCAATGATGACAACTCCTAAAACCAAAGGCTCTAAGGAACTGAAGAATTTGGAACCAGCTAGCAATTCATCAGTTATGGTATGAGAAGCAAGAGGGTTGTTTCATAAACAATATACATGAACATTAAAATTGTTTCATGGAATGTGAGGGGGCTCAACGACCCTAGGAAGAGGCTAAGTATTAGAAACATGGTGAATTTTTGGAGACTTGATGTATATTGTTTTCAGGAATCAAAGCTAGAAGGCGACATAGAGAACATAGTTAAGGAGCTATGGGCAAATAAGAGGGTGAAATATGTGCAACTTGAGGCCAATGGTACTAGAGGGGGTATCATAATGTTTTGGGATAGCAGTTTATGGGAGGGTGAAATATGTGAGGTGGGTTCATATACAATTACTTGTAAATTCATGGGGAAATCACAGGAGTTTTGCTAGCATCTTTCTGGGGTATATGCTCCAAATGATAAAAGGGAAAGGGAAGAGGTTTTGGGGGAAATTGAGAGCAGTCAGAAGCCAATTCAATGGCCCTTGGGTGGTAGCGGGAGATTTCAACACTGTGAGATTCCCGTCTGAAAAGAAGAATTTCAACAGATTTAACCTAGCAATGGGAAACTTATCTGATTTCATTGAGGACATGGAGTTGGAGGACTTACCACTAGCTGGTGGCAAGTTCACTTGGAGAAAGGATGAGAATCATGATGCAGCTGCGAGGTTGGATAGATTCCTAATATCTGAAGAATGGGAGTCCTCTTTCAAAAACATAAAACAATCAATTATGCAGAGAATCACATCTAATCACAGCCTATTATTACTGGAAAGTGGCAACTGGGAAAGGGTAAACAATTACTTTAAATTCGAAAATTGGTGGTTACAATCTAAAAATTTCAAGGATAGAATGAAAAAATAGTGGGAGGAAGATATTCAGGAAGGCCGACCAAATCTCATCCTTGCTAGTAAACTGAGACATGCTAAAACAAGGTTGAAAGAGTGGAGCAAAACTCTACAAGGCCATTTGGGATTGCAGAAACAAAATATTCTCAATCAGCTGGCTGAATTAGAAGCAATACAAGAGAGCAGAAGACTGACTGACGATGAGGCTTACTTGAGGGCTGTGCTTACTATGGAGTTTGAGGAGAATGCAAAAAAGGAAGAAGTGGCATGGAGGCAAAGATCCAGGACATTATGGTTGAAAGAGGGAGACAGAAACACCAAATTTTTTCCACAAAACTGCAAACTGCCATAAGAGGTATAATAACATTGACAGTCAGTCTACTAATCAACGGGGCAGTAGTAGCTGAACCAGTAGAGATAAAAGAGAAGATTACCACTTCTACCAGAATTTATATACTGAGACAGAGTCATGGAGACCACAATTCAATTTTAGAGAACAGCCCATGATCACAGAAGAAGATAATCTGGTCCTACAAAGCAGATTTGAAGAGCAGAAGATAAAGGATGTTATCATGTCATGTCCAGGAGACAAAGCGCCTGGCCCCGATGGCTTTTTCATGGCTTTCTTCATTCATTGTTGGGAGATCATCAACAAGGAGGTGGTTGTAGCTGTACAGAATTTTTATGACCAAGAATACTTTGAAAAAAGCTTCAATGCCACCTTCATAGCATTGATACCCAAGAAGATGGGAGCAAAAGAGTTGAAGGACTTTAGACCTATCAGCTTGATAGGGAGCTTTTACAAGATTATCTCTAAGCTACTGACTGAAAGGCTGAAGAAAATCATACATAAACTAGGATGCACAACAGATTGTCTTTATCAGGGGGAGACAGATCATGGATGCCATTTCGATAGCTAATGAATGTGTGGATGTGAGAAAGATATCCAATGTTCCTGGAATCCTTTGCAAACTAGATATTGAGAAAGCATATGACCATCTCAATTGGGAATTTTTGTGGAAGTCCATGGAAAGAATGGAGTTTGGGAGTAGGTGGATGAAGTGGATCAAATTTTGTGTCAGCACTGTAAAGTTTTCTACTCTAATCAATGGTGCCCCTTCTAGTTTCTTCTCATCAGAGAGAGGATTGAGACAAGGGGACCCCCTATCCCCTTTCCTCTTCATTTTGGCTATGAGGGACTCAGTGACATGTTGAAAACAGCTCAAGTGGATAGAAGAATCACGGGCTTTAAGGTGAACACTAACAGTAACCACAGAATATCAATCTCCCATCTCCAATATGCTGATGATACCCTAATATTTTGTGATGCAAACAAGGATCAAGTGAAGCACCTGAGAATTATCTTTATACTGTTAGGCAGTATCTGCGCTACACATAAACTGGGGGAAGAGTTATGTGTTCCCAATCAATGAATTTCCAGAAATAAACTCCCTAGCCAACATATTGGGTGGAAAGGTAGGAGATTTACCTATCATATATTTGAGCATGTCACTGGGAGCCAAAAGCAAGTATACAAATATTTGGAATGGGATGTTGGAGAAATGTGAGAAAAAACTGTCTAATTGGAAGAGCCAATATCTCTCTCTTGGGGGTAGAGTAACTCTAATCAATAGTGTACTTGATGCCATGCTTACCTATATGATGTCACTATTTCCCATGCCTACAAAGGTTATCAAAAAGATGGATGCACTCAAAAAAAATTTCTTATGGCAAGGCAATTGTGAATCCAAAAAGTACCACTTGTATTACTGGGAGGTAGTCACTGCTAGCAAACAGAAGGGTTGCTTGGGTATCAGGAATTTGAAGACACGGAATAAGAGCCTGCTCCTCAAATGGTTATGGAGATATGCCTTAGAGGAACTTAGTCTTTGGAAAGAAACTATCATGTCCAGATATGGAGTGGAGAATCATTGGATAACCAAGGAAGGTCAACCCATATGGTATTGGCCTTTGGAGAACAATTAGAAACCAGTGGCCAATTCTTTGGCAGAAAACAAAGATACAAGTAGGCAATAGAGGCAAGTCATCCTTCTGGAGTGATGTTTGGTTGGGACATACCCAATGAGAAGTATGTTTCCAGATTTATACCTTTTGAATCAACAGCAGACTGCAACTATTTCTGAAGTCAGAGATAATCAAGGATGGAATCTAAGCTTCAGGAGGAGATTTAATGATTGGGAAGTCAAGAGGCTGGTAGAACTATATAATGCACTAGATCAGCTCAAGTATTTTACTGATGGAGAGGACAGACTATTGTGGCTGAGACAAACAAGGTAAGTTCTCTGTAAAGTCAGTCTACAAAGAACTCAGCAACACTACTTCTCGGGTTAGCTACTGGCCTTGGAGAATGATATGGAAAGTCAGGAGTCCATACAAGGTGGCCTGTTTTGTGTGGTTAGTAGCTAGATAAGCTGTGTTAACACAAGATAACTTGATAAAAAGGGGTCTGCCCTTATGCTTAAGATGCTTTTTTTGTAAGACAGAAGCTGAGACAATAAACCATCTTTTCCTACATTGTAGAGTAACAAAAAAACTATGGCAGTTCTTCTTAAACTTGATAGGGATTAGTTGGTGTGTGCCCAGGAATACTGCAGCAGCCTTAGCATGTTGGAATAGGGATGGCAACTCATCAGGACATAGGGAGAGATGGAAGATTGTCCCAGCATGCATATGGTGGACAGTTCGGAAGGAAAGAAATCAAAGATGCTTTGAAGAGAGGAGTATCACTTTCCTGAAAATGAAAATGAGTTGTATTGTACTCTTTTATTTTTGGTGTATACGTGTACTGCCCCAGGAATCAGAGGACATTGCTAGAGTTTTAGAATGTATATGAGGGGTCTAGGTGGTAGGTTTTGCTTTCTTTAACTAACACCTGTAATTACTTACGAAAGTGTACTTTTGGTACAATTTTCATTGTTGTAATACAGCAGTTACCTTACTCAAAAATAACTCCATTGCCAAGTGAAGATTTTGGATAAGTTCATCATCTGTCAAAGCTTTCTGGTCTTGGATGATTTCGAAATTGCTCAACTAATTGAGAATTTCTGCTTTTCTGAGCTTCCAGTCCCTTTTATTTTCCTTACTCCACTCCAATTTTCCTTGAGAAGTCTTCACTTTGTAGCTAAAACAAAGCTCTCTGGTCTTGGATGATTTCCAAATTGCTCAGCTAATTGAGCTTCCCCTTTTCTGGGCGTCCAATGCCCTTTATTTCCCTTACTCCACTCCTTCAATTTTCCTTTGAGAAGTCTTAACTTTGTAGCTAAAACAAAATAAGGTCTACTAGTTATTGAGAAAGAAGACCACCAGCTCTTCACTTTGTCTTTGAATCCTTTCACCCCCGACTACCAATTTTCAAACTTGAAATAGAAATTTTTGAAATCAGAATTCCCAAAAAGTTAACATATTTGGGTTGTGATATGATCCCAAATTTAGTAATAAAGTCTTCTTTATTTGGAGGAAATTTCTTCCCATTCTGAGAAAAACTGGAATCTGCCATTCTTGAAAGCACTTCCATGATTATCCCCCTTTTCCATGTGGAAGACCCTCCAAATAAAAGAAGGTTTAATAGTTTCAAGTCATTAATACAAACAGAGAATTCAGACACTGCACATGATATTTTGTTGCTATATGATCTTTCAACAGGGTATCTAGTGACATTAAAGTACCTCCAAGTCATTCAGAAACCTTTTGAAGCTAACATTACAACCTTGCATACTCTATCTCAGCCACAGTAGCTTGAGGTTGTTGCAATAGATTAAAATTATCTGGAAATATTTCTTTGAGAGGTCCGTTCCCAATCCAATAATCATGCCAAAAGGAATTTTTGATGCCATTACCAACTTTTTTTGGCAATACATGTGAAATATTACCATACCAAACCAAGGATTTACACCTAATGAGCACCCCATTCTTGTGACAAAGATGAGGCCTCAAGTTTCCAAACTAGTTACATAATCTCAAAATCAAATCTGTACACTTCATGGCCTTCTTAGAATTATTAAACATACTAACTCTCTCCTTAATTTCTAACTGCATATGTTGCAATTTCCAATTCCTAGCATTCCATATATGATAAATCAAAGCACCCAAGCCAGCAATCACAATCTGTTTCCTCATCAGCTTCCAGTGCTTCCTCCTAAGTTGTTGTAGAGCCCTTTCAATGTCAATCTGCTGCAAATCATTCCAAAATGCAGTAGACCAAACATACTCGTCAAATAAGTGTTGACCATTCCACAGAACCATCCTCACATAAACAGCAAGTAGGATCATCACAAGGAATTCCCATTTTTAACATCTATCATTAGTCAGTAGTCTCCTTTGAACAAACAACCAAAAGAAAAATATGTGCTTTGGAATTGTAATGGCATTCCATAGTCTTTGACAAGTTCCATACATGCCTTCTTCCAATCAAAGTTAGATAGCTCAATGATATTGAGTACTCTCCAAAAGCAGTGAGAGTATATTTCTTGTTTGTGTACTAGTCACGAGTCACCCCTTATAGTTTATGCAATTTTCTCCAATACCAACTGTTATTCGCCGGTGGAGTATGCGCCCAGAAATCCAAGTCCTTCAAATAAAATATATATCCACTTAACCATAAAATATCACTTCTATTCAAACACCGCATCGATTTGCCAACAGATGTCACATTCCGGAGTGTAGAATCTTCGATGTTGAGTCCCCCAAACTTCTTACGTAACCATAGCTTTTCCTAGGCCATCAAGGCAACTTTCTTCCTTTCATCATTGCTTCCCCACAAGAATTCTCTGCATTACTTGTCCATAGCTTTCAGTTCACCTTGGAGAGTATAAATACTGAACTTGAAAAGTTGCAATGAGAATAGAACTGATATAATAATTTGGATCCCGCCTGCATATGGTACGTGTGTCTGGGTTTGGTTGGGAAACAAATTATCCTGGAATAACTAATCTCGGATTTAGTTATCCCGGGATTGTTATCCCACCCTAAATGAGGGATAAGGGATAAACAATTTCGGAATTAATTTTTGGATGGATTTATCCACGTTTGGTTGGGATAAATTATTCCGAGATTGTTATCCCACCCTCAATATGGGATAAAAGTAACACTATAATCTCGGAATAACTAACTCCGGAACAAGTTATCCTGAGATTTTATACCAACCAAACGTGGGATAAACCCATCCCAAAATTAATCCTGGGGCTATTTATCCCTACTCCCTCATTGAGATTGGATAACAATCTCGGGATAACTAAACCCGAGATTAGTTATCTTGAGATAACTTATTTTCCGACCAAACGACCCCTTAGAGGCTTGTGGACAGACTGTGTGGGTTGTTCGGTGTACAATTAATTTAGTATGTTTGGCCTTGCCAAACCTTATTATGTATAATGTGCAGTTGCAGCCTTGTCGGCTTATTGTCATCTCTGCCTGAGTTGTGGCCTAGTCGGCCTAATCCTTATTCATTTACATTGTGGTGGCCTTGTCGGTCCAGAGTTTTCTATTGTTAGCAGCTTTAATGTGGTGGGCTTGTCAGCCCAAATTGTTATCTTATAGCTGAGTTTCAATGGCTAGCTCGGTCAAGTAAAGCACCGGATATCGGTCGCATCCCCCGAATTTGGGGCATGACATGATCCGCGAAAAAGTTATGCTTCTATCATTTTAATAGTTTATGTTTACTACATAAGCCACCTTACACATCACCCTAAGTTTTAAAATTGAAGAGCATTCATAAATTTGTATTAAGAGCTTAGTCACGCATGCGTTCTTTTACTAGTTTAATCTAGCATTGAAGTCGTAAATAAAAATACAAATAAAATCTGGAGTTATCTTTCCCAAACATTCACGGTCTTTGATGTTTGTTGTCCCGTTCTTGAATTTTCATTCTTTTCCCTTTGTGTAAAAATTGGTTCTGATGGAAATCCTTCTAAACGTAAAATCCAACTAAACTTAGATGGCAAGTATAAGGGGTTGACTCCATAATACCACAAATCTTAGGATTACTAATTCATCAAAGTCACTATTATTCAATTTTAATTTGACAAGGATCGTAAAAACAGTCTCTTGCACAAATTTCCATGGCCAAACCTTTTACCTAACCTTTCACCTGGTGAAGCTAGGGGTAATTTTCATGTAATTTTAACCATGTCAATTTAGGATCTTGAGAGACACAGTGTTCCAAGACTACAACTTTTTTTTTAATAATCTTGGTGTCCAAGACAACTTGCAGGTATCTCGACCAATTCGACAAGGTACCTGCTACCTCCCACCACCATATGTATTGTGTAATTTTGTCCACCAATGCTTGGATAGATGGGAAAAAGCCACCTAATGTTTTTTTGCTTCTGCTGGAATTTGAACATGAGACCTCATGATTCTCAACCACTTCACTAGCCACTAGGTCACACCTTAGGGTGCCCCTAGACTACAACTAGAAACATAATAAACCCGATTTTCAAGGAAAAAATGATTGAACAAAAGAAGGCTTAATTACTAAATTTTTAGTGAACTTAGCCTAGTGCATGTTGAAAGAAAATATAAAGTCAAAATGATTTCAACCTCTAGACAATACACATCTAAATTCTTTGTTTTTCTTGGGGAAACTTCCAATATGGGATGGTCTCTCACAATGACTTATTGAAGTCTTCATGGTCTTCAAATCCCTAAGGAAGAACATAACACATAGGTTAACTATGAGTGAAGATTTATTGCATATACTACAAATATTAATGGGGAAATTTCATTGGAATGCATATTGTTAAAAGACACCCAAATTCCCCTCTTTCCCAGGAACACAACTTGCACTCTTAGCTACTAGATTTTGCCTCCCTCATCTACAATCAAGGGAAATCATCAATAGGCATATCTTAGCCGTTGCTGCAAAATCTTCAAATACTTCAAACATCTTCTTATCCTTATCATGCGCCAATGTATGATGGATGATCTCTATGTAGCTAAGTTTGGAAACTATACAAAGAATCCAACTGCTCAATTAACTTTAATTCTTGTAAGGTAGGCTATACTTGCATTTTTATATTTTATTCTGCATTACATTCAGCTAGTATGAAAAGATTACTTTTTAGTTTGCTTCTATAACCATTTTTGCTTTAAAATTTAAAGAGTAGCTTTTGTTTTAGATTAAAGCAGTATTTTTCCCTTTGATTGGTAAAAGCACAAATGCATATATGGCCCTTTAAATAGTATATGAAAAAGTGGATTAAAAAAGAAGAAGGAAACCATAAAGTTTGTCTTCCAAGTTCCAAGACATTACTACTCACTAGGAGCAATAAAGTCGTCCTCCCAATGAATGTTCAATGACTACAAAGGTCTACAGGTCATTTAATCACCGCTTCTCACGACGGGGAAGTATCTCAAAGATCAAGAACTAGAATGGGCTTGTTAGCTATTTCCTACGCACAAACAGGAAATGCACAAGATACCAAGGAGTGATTTGATTATTCCAAAATCTTCTTTCTATTATTGTAAAGTGCTAAGGGTCCTCCACTCCTAAATATGATTTAGGTCCAAACAAATTGTCAACATGCATTAAAGAAAGAAAACTAACAAAGTTAAAAGGAAAACCTTGAGAAATATTTGGTCCATCTTTGTGCTTATCTGAGCCCAACGGACCTCGTCCATAGGAAGGGTGAAGCTGTTGAAGATGAGAACCTACACTGCATGAATTATCCTTCTCTAATGTTGGCAGCTGTATAGAAGAGTAGCCAAACATTAATGGCAAATTTGTAGGTATGACAGGCTGGGCTCCTGGTCTATCTCCACTTGTGGAAGCCATTACTTGCATCACGCCAGGAACTGGGTAACCAGTCGTACTTGCTGTATTACTAGGGTTAGAATCTTTCAGAGGCATAGAGTACGGCAGGTTCATGATGTTTATTGATTGGCCTTGGAATGGGATACTATATGGCATATTCCCAAACTTAACATCCTTCTCAGATGAAATGGTAAACCTTCTTTGTCCAAGTATTTCTACACCACTTGAATCAGGAACCCCATGAAGCTCCTTATGAACCTCACCTAGACCACTACTTCCAGCAAATCTCTTAGAGTTCTCATCATGCTGCAAAATTTGCCTAGATGTTGAACCCACAGTTTCAGACTCAGCTACATCTTCATTTTCTGCAGTTGAACCATCATCCGTGGTTATTGATATGTGTGATGTCCTTGTCTTGTCATGCATATCGGCATGATGACCTTCTCTCTCATGCTTCTTTTGTTGACTTGACTCCCCGAACAAATTTTTACGTTTGTCACCCACATCTGTTCTCCTTTCTTCTTCAACTTCTATAGGTCTATTATCATTTGAAACCCAAAATCCTCCACTATTTAACTTTTCAGAAGCATCTATATCAACACTACTGCTGGAAAGCAAGTTTCCATCATGTTTCCTTGAATCACCTCTCTGAGAACCCACACAAGATTCATGCTTTTGGCTGCTAGTGCCTCCATCCAGAAAGTTCTTGAAATCACTGATCACCTTGCCATCTCTATCAACTTCCTCAACCTTAGAATCCGATGAGCTCCCACTTTTACTTTTCTCTGAGGTAACCACTCCACCACAGGGCAGACCCAAGCTTAGATCAAGACCATTTTCATCCATTTTGATTAAACACAAAACACATTGACCAGATTCAGATGTGAAACTTCAGTTCACTCTGTCACCAAAACAAGAAAGAAAGTTTCAGTCTGCAATTTTTCACTGCTTCATCTTGAATGGCAGAAACTTTATTCAGATTGAACACCTATTGTATTATCTGTTAATGTGAAACATGCTCAAGTCTCATAGACAAGAATAAAATACTGTTTATCAGTCAAACAAGGAACAAATACTAATTATATGTCAAAATAAAAATTAGAAGACAAGCTAGCATTTAATAGTACATTAAGGCACAAGAAGAAGCTCATACAAAATGCAGAGTATAGCCTGATTGGTTTCTCTTCAAGACCCCTATGCTGTGTTAAACTAGCATAAGAAAGCTTGAAATGTTTACATAAGTGGTTTATGTCTCACTCTATGATTATTCAGTTTAGTCTGACAAGTGAGATTAATACTCATCCACTCACAATTGCTAGGGTACCAATCAACTCTTCTAGATAGCTAATGACCAGAAATCCAATCTGTTCATCCACAGTCAGTGAGCTACTTTTTTTTCTTATTGATAAAGGTGGTGAACTGACGTTTAAAAGGAAGCGGTACTCAAGACAACAGGAGAAATTGAAGATCGAAGTAGTCAAATAGGACCTCCTTTCATACTAGATTTCTGGAAAGAAGAAGAACATCGAAGAAACTGTAGCAAAAAAAGCAATAAGGTAAGAATATGAAATGAACCAAAAGTTGTTTTAGCTTTCACAGACTATGCCTGTAAATCATCCATATCTATTCCGCACTATTCTGAGGATTTATCCACTACTACTTCCTTGGTCTTCTACCTACTAGAACCCTCTTCCTTCCTTTGGGCTTGGACCAGCCATGCTTTGCAGAGCTCATATAGGCAGAGTTCAGAAGTAGCTCTACCCATTAACACAAGGCACTGTTATTTTTTTTTTTGAAAACTGGTAACTTAACATAAGCGTATTTACATATGCCTAAACGTTCAGAGAATCATCTAGTTCAATTATTCCCAAAAAAAAAATAATAATAACAACAATCAAACAGACCCCAATTCATTTGCACCCTCATTAAATAGATCTAAAAGTAGAACTATAAGAAACAGAAAGCCTATAAAAGAACAAATAAACTTAGGAAAACCAATTAAACTAGCAATTTTTAGGGACAAACAATAACAAATCTGTCTACATATCGATCTGCCTCTAACACACGTTTTGCACAAAACCTTAATTTCAAGAAGTAAAAAGATTTACTTACTGACAGGATAGATACAAAGTAGAACCTAAACTAATTCGAATTCCAGATGATCAAATGAAAAGGGTTAAAAGTCTTCACACAAAATACTCGAACTAGCTTCAAAAATAAAAGGATTATGAGAGTAAACGTTATATACACACACGCCTGATGAAAAGAGTACAGAAAACCCTAGCAATGTGAACCACACAGAAAGATGAGAAGAACAGGGAAAATGCGTCGTTGAGGAAACGGGACGTTGGCGCCGCAGTGAGGGCGCCGGCTAGCAGTAGGTGGTGTGCGGGTGGAGTGAGAAAATGTGGACGCAAGGACTGACTGACTAAACTTTTCTTTGTTTCCTGTTTAACATGGAGCACGTGGTGGATACGTAACTTAAATGTACCACATCTCCCACAATACCTTCTTTTGTGTTTCCTCCGCATGTAATAATTCATTACTCTTGTTGGATGATATCTATAGTACGAATTGATTTAATTTTTCGGAAAAAGGGTTAAATATATTTTTCTATTTTAGTTTAATAGTTAATTTTATTTTTCGTCATACTATATGGCTAAATATATCTATGTTGTTATTAAAGTATTCAAAAATACTCCTCATTTGGATGGAATCCCCAAATAAGGGACATTTTAAGTGAGATTTGGAATATGAAACTTAAAATCGAATTTGAATAACTTATATTAATTTGAAGTGTGTCAGATTGAATGCGGTTTGGCAAAATAAAGCATGATATATTTGTTAAAATTTTGACTTTTTGAAGTTGTGATTTTTTAATATTTAAAATTATATTTAAATATATTATAGGAAAAAATATGAAAATTTGTGAATGAAATTTTAAAAATTCAAAAATTAATTTGATATAATTTTTAAAAATTTTAAAATATTTAAAAGTTAAATTTTTATTATTAAATAAATATTTAAAGGTAAATTTTTAAAATTTATCCTGGTAAATTGAACTTCAACTTTTGATCATAAAAATTCAATTTTATGAGGTCCATTTTTTATAGATAAATTTTTTTAAAAGTCATGGCTAGTTTAGTGAAGCACTGCTAGGTTTGACGGACAGGACCAGCCAGTCACCATGAGTCATGGTACGACTCGTGGTATGTAGGTATGACTCATACTAAGCACCCATAGCAAGAGTTTCAGCAAGTTGTTAAGCCATCCAGAAGCCACGAATAGCATACCACGACCCATGGTATGTTACCACGAGTCGTGGTATGACACATAGAACTGGACGGGCAGATTTTTAAGAATATTTTCCCAAGGGTATTTTTATTATTTTATATGCTTTTAACTCCTAAACTAGGTCATTTTAGGCTTCATATGGGATGAATTAAAGGGTTTTCCTAGCCCAATCCCTCATTCTACTCTAAATCATTTGTAAGTCAACTTCTCCCTTCTTCTCTCAAGGCTCAAGAACTAGGGTTTCCTCTCCAAGGTGCAGCAAGCTTTAAGATCTTTAGGCGGATCCTTCAACCAGGTATGTGAGACTTCAATAAGGATCTTCTTTCATCTTGTCTCCCAACTAATTTTATAAACCTTAGAATCTTCAATTCTCTAGTAAAACATGTCTTAGGGTTTTGATTCTACGTGTGAAATCTCCTATAATTAGTCATGTGTTTGAAGTTCTTATGATCAATAATTATGTATGTTCATGATTTCCCATTCAATTTCATGATTTTGTCCATGATACAATAATAACAGGATTTCTAATGCTCAACTATAATTTAACACTGCTTTCAAAAAATACTTTTTTGAAATATATGATTTTTCCATGATTTCCATACGTATGATCTACACTATGATTTGAGTTTTTGATTTCATGAATTCAATATAATTGGCATGTCTATGGTTCTTTAGGCTCTCAGGTCTCTTGCTATAAGAAAGTAGCCCTGACTAGTCTTAGAAAATTAGTTTTAAGCCCTTTGTATTAGTATGTTCATGGTCCTCTAGGCTCTCGAGATCCTTGTTAGATAAAGTGGTTTTGACTAGTCTTAGGACATTAGCTTCAGACTTTCAGTTCACATGTATTTTCATGTTCAGTTAGGAGTAGTACTTAGCACCGAGTAGGTTAAGGTCCCAACGTACTTAGGTCTCGGAATTACGTGCCACCATAGGATAAGGAATTCTCAATAGTAGAGAATGATTTCCTTAGCCCGAGGAATATGAGATCTTTATCCCTAGGAATATGAGATCTTTGTTATTTGAGAGTGTCTTTTTTATTTGAGAGTGTCTTCCTCGCCTCAATGGGCGCATATAGGAGTCGTCATTATTGGAGATTGTCACCCTGAGTCACGAGTGATATCATGCCAGCAATGGTTCTTACCCTTTAGAAAGGTATGAACGCCCTTCCAACCAGGGCTACAGGTTAGGCTCCATGAGGCTCACATCGGAGTTTGTCGGTTAATAAGTTCTCCCACATTACAGTCTCAGTTTCAGTTAATTACCGTTTACAGTTACAGTTACAACTTTAAATTTTCAATGCACGTACATGACCCTTAAAATTAGTTTTACTTGTATTTTATTTAACTATTTTCAAACTAGCATAGCATCTCAGATAGGGTCATTGTACTTCACCTCAGTTATGCATTCAGTTCAGCCTTTTCTCAGTTTACTAGCATGTTTCCAGGTTTAGTTACTTTTCTTATATACTCATTACATTCAAAGTATAGACTGCATACTCTTGATGCTATATCGTTTTATGATATAGATCCAGGTATTCAGACTCAGCCCCGCGGTTAGACATGTTCCAGATTCTATCAGCTGACAGTGGTGATTCCTTATCTTCCAAGGATGAGAGTTATGTTTTCTTTATTTCTATATATTTTTCTAGCTTCAAATTTTGGAGTTAGCTGGGGACTTGTCTCAGCAACTCATCAGATTAGTATAGGCTTTTAGAGTGTAGTGTTAGTTTCAGCTTATTTCAGTGAAGCTTCCACTTAGATATACTCAATTAGTTGGTGTTATGTTAGAATTATGCTATGTCATGGGTTAGCTTGGATCTACTCGTGGTTCTAAGTCCCGTGTTATGGTCAGGGTGTAGACTTGGGTCGTGACATTTTTCTTGCCAACAACCTCCTTGGGCTTACCACCCACATTCTCAACTATTTTTCCACTCCTAGTGATATTTGCAATGCAATGGCCATCACTCTTTGGGTTTGGACAAGTGTCACTAGGAAGTGTACCCTTCATCCTGCGGTTCATTTGAGCGGACAGATGGTTTATTTGTGCCTCAAGGTGTATTATTGATGCCGAATGAGAGCTCACAGTTTAATCAAGGTTGAATACCTCACCCTTCAACTCTTTCACTCCATTATCGTTCAATTCAACCCTTTTTAACATCCAAGCCAACTTTTCTTTAATTTTTGAATTTTCGAGATCACTAACACTTATTTGCATCGGAGCCACATCAGCCTTCGGAGGAGGTATGTATGGATTTAAGCTTCAGTGATTGTATATATCTCCCTTTCTCTCATGCTCACGATCTCTCCATCGGCCATCCCTATCTCTTCATTGGCCATCACGATCTCTCCAACCTTGATTCCTATCTCGAGGACATTAAGGGCCTTGGTTGGCACTTTGATACTCCAGATGAGAACCCACCATTTGGCTCGTCATGTATTGACACTCTTCATCAAATCTGGCATGTGGAGCATCATTTTCACAGGAGTTGTTCCCTTGGGCTCCAATATCATTTACACTTTTGGTTCCAGAGCCCATCATATGCTTAGTGATCACGTCTAAATTACACCCTCGCAATTGAAGTATAAAGCGGTCGCTATCAAATAGGGTAACTCGACTTAGATTGGGGTCGATCCCACAGGAAATAGGGAAGAAATAATATGTTAACGATGATTAGATTAACTTGTAGCTAGTATTTATAAAGAGGGGTTTGCAAATAAAAAGAAGAAAATAGTTCAAACAATGATTGAGTTATTTATCAAATTAAAGATAAAACTAGAACTGTTTTCACCATGATTTTATAATGTAGTAGGCTTATTTTATTAGTGATCTATCTTGGTGAATTTAGCGTAATACTGACAATTAAGTTCATGTAACATCTCTCGACCTATATAGAGGAATTTCACCTAAATCCTCTCGGACTTAGGTATGTATTTTTTGTCATCGCCATAAGTCTTGGTTTAACTATCTCGGTTAGAGCTTGAGGCAGCGGATATTGCATGATGCTCATGGTTCAAAATATTCCATACATCCAGGTGCCACTAAAATGTACTTGACCTACGGGAAGTTTATTGGTGAAATGGCATGAAGAAGGACATAGCAGAGTTTGTGGCAAGGTGTCCGAATTATCAACAGATGAAAGTTGAGCATCAAAGACCTAGAGGTGTGCTTCAAGACATTAGTATCCCTACTTGGAAGTGGGAGGAAATCAATATGGACTTCATTACAGGGTTGACTTATACTCATCAACATTATGATTCCATTTGGGTTGTTATAAAGAGGTTGACTAAAGCAGCTCATTTTCTACTGGTTAAAACTATCGATTCAACGGAGTATTATGCCAAATTGTATATTCTGGAGCTATTATGATTGCATGGAGTGCCCTTATCCATCATATCAGATAGAGGTACTCAGTTTACCTCCCAGATTTAGAGATCATTTCAGAAGGGACTCGGTACTCAAGTCAAGCTTAACACAGCTTTTCACCCGCAAACAGATGGTCAGGCTGAACAGACCATTTAGACTCTTAAGGATATGTTGAAAGCATGTGTGATTGATTTCAAGGGCAGTTAGGATGATCATTTAACTCTCATCGAGTTTGCATATTACAACAGTTATCATTTCAGCATTCAGATAGCTCTGTTTGAGGTTCTTTATGGGCGAAGGTATAGATCGCTAATTGGTTGGTTTGAAGTCAATGAAGCTACGTTGATAGGATCAAATTCAGTTCATGAGGCTATGGAGAAGGTTCAACTTATAAGGGAAAGGTTGAGAACAACTCAGAGTCATCAAAAGTCCTATGTGGATATGAGGAGGAGAGAACTTGAGTTCGAGACTGATGTATCTCCCATGAAGGGAGTTGTGAGACATGTTGGCAAGGTGGCCTACGAGTTGGAATTGCCCCCAGAATTGGCTTCAGTACATCCAGTTTTCCATATGTTGCTTTTAAAGAAATGCATTGGTGATCCAGCTTTGGTTGTCCCGGTGGAAAGTGTAGATGTGAAGGATAGCTTTAGATACGAAGAGGTTCCGGTTGAAATAATTAATCGTCAAGCTCAGAAGCTAAGAAAAAAAAGAAGTAGCTTCAGTAAAGGTTTTGTGGATGAATCAACATGTTGAGGGAGCTATGCGGGAAGCCAAAGCAGATATGATGGCTAAATACCTACATCTATTCCCTTCCAGTTCAGTTCCGGCTTGAGGTACCAGTTTTCTCCTTAGTACTCTATTCAGTTTCATGTTTAGTTCATGTGCCCTAGTTTCTTTCATGTCAAGGTGTGTATGTGTGATTCATTAATTCACTTCAGTCATGTATTTCAGTACGGAGTCAGTCACTCCGTCAGTTTTCAACTCTAGATGTTCACTATTTGGGATGACAGGTTTTTCCCCCTAGTGTTTCATCATGTTTACCCCACAATCAGGGATGAATATTCCTAACGGGGAGATATTGTAACACCCCGGTAATGCCAAAGACTAAACTCGGGAATTTGAAATGAGAACAGTAGGAAAATATGAGATTTGACTTAGAACGACTCGTGGTATGAGTCGTGGGAAGGTGTAACGACCCGTAGGAACCACCCGTGGTCAGATTCTGCAGTAGGAGGCTCAGTGGTAATGGGTCCAGGGATGACCCGTTAGGTGATATAACGGGTCGTGGATTAAGGTTGTTGTTTGTCTCTGGGATACTAGGTTGGATGGTACAAGTCGTGGTACGACTCATCGGGAGGAGCCACAAGTCGTGGTAAGTGCAGTGAAAATTTAATAGAGGTAACGGATGGGTCCAATGACCCGTGGTTTGGAGGTACGTTCCGTTGATTGACTCGTGGTGGGAGTTTTAAAAATTATACTAGTAGGGTTAGTGGTGATGATGAGAGGACACAACAGATCGTTCTGTTGAGTAACGACTCATTCTGTCGAGTCGTCATTCACAGGACCTGCAAACTGAGGAAATTCTGGAAGGAAGTAACGGATGGACATCACGAGTCGTGGTATTGAGGACGACTCGTGGTATGAGTTGTGGTCACAAGCAGTGTTAAATATCCAAATTTTTTATTAAGGATATTTTCGTAATTCCTAATCTCTAAGGTCCTAAACTATGTCATTTTAAGCTCAATTAGAAGGGTTTTAAGGGTGCTTAACCTATTCTAAACCTCTCCATTCCATGCATGTAAGTTTAGAGTTCTTCCTTGGAGATCAAGCTTGAGAAATTCCCCAATTTCTTCTCCAATTCCTTTGGGCTTTCAAAGAGCAGTGTAAATTAGATTTACCCAGGCATGTAAGGCTATGAATGAGATTTTCTTTCACTCTTATGCTCAAAATTCTTCTAAATTCCATGAATTTAAATTCTAGATTCAAGTTCATGATCTTATGGGGTTTATTCCTAATTTTGTGAAATTCTCTATGATCTATCTGTAGGTCAATTCTCTTTATGTATCAAATCATATTTTAAGATCTATGGGTAGATTTTATACCTATTTTGATTATTAATTCATATTTTCAAATTTTAATTAAATTTTGCTCAATTATGCAAGCTTCATGAAAAGTCAAGTTATGATTCTATTATGATTTTGATCTTACTAAGTCTAAATTATGATTTATGATTCATGTTAAGATTCCTCTTTAAGTACCTTTTATGGATTTATGAATATCGAGTATATGTATTTTCACAAGTATGCATGTTCTTCATGATTTATGAATTTATGACTCTTGGCCGACTCACGAGCCCTTATTCATGGCTAATCATGTATTTCAAGTATGACCAAGTATGTTATGATTTATTTGTCCATGAACTTCATGAATGATTCACGATTATGATATGAGCCTCATGTGCATATTTTTGGGAGCAGCGTCTAGCACAGAGTAGACCCCTCGTTCAGGTAAACCTCGTGGTCTCAAAACTATGTGCCACCGTAGGTATATACATATATTTATGGATCCCTTGTGATATCACATCATGTACTTCCCTTGCCCGGCAAGCCTGAGACAGCTCTACCTACTTGAGCGAAAAGTTGGGGCATCATGTAAGCACTATCATGATGGTGTCGGTTAAGACGAGTTCTTCCAGTGTTCCTCATGATTTATGCATGGTTATGTTTATGTTACTTTGGCTCAAGTTATGTTTTAGAAGTTTCTCTTATGGCTATGGTTATAATTGGATTATGAATGGTTTGAAAAACCTTGAGCCTTTATGTTTACATTATGATATTTACTTCATGAGCATGTTGTCCTACTCTAATGAACTCTTATGTATTTTAACTGTCTATTTTTACTTACCTTGCATACTCAGTACATTCCAAGTACTGACCGCATGCTCTATGTTGTATCATTTCATGATACAAGCCTAGACGTTCAGGTTTTGTCCCGTCGTTAGTCAGATCTTCAGAGTTAGCATTTCTCAGCCTATTGCTGAGTCCTCATCCTTTGAGGACCTTCTTATCAACTTGTTATCAGTACTTTCAGTTTCAGTTTATTAGTGAGTTAGTTGGGGTCTTGTCCCATCAACTCGTCAGGTTATAAAAGCTTATCAAATATAGCATGTATTCAGCTTCGGATCAGTATTATGTTTTCCATTGTTCAGATGTTATTGGATTTGCAGCCTTAGGCTATTTTCCATTTTAGATTTCCGCATTTATTATATTGAGTTGTAGTTATCATATTCATGCCATGGGTCGACTTGGATCCTCTCGGGGTTCTTTGTCCCGTGTCTCGATCCGGCCTACGTTCGGGTCGTGATAGATTTCGTTTCGAATTTTTAAAAATTTAAACTCACCCGCTTTTGGTTGGTCGGGTTGCTATAACGTCCATGTGGGTCGTTATAATTACATGCCATCACAATAAAATTCACCACATTTAACTTCACTAGTAGCATTTGGGAATTCAGACTACCCACACTTATTTTCATGCTCTGCATATTGAATTATGATTGGGAGGGGGCTAGACTAACCCCACACTTAATTTCATGCAATTTTTTTGCACAAGCTTCCACTTTGCATTTTATCATACACCTTGTGGGCATGAAGAACTCAACTCTATTTTCATGGAGTTTGAGCATGCAAGATCACATCAACAACCTAATTAATAACCCAACAATCACTTTTACGTATTTTTTCATTTACCCACATTACAGTGTCAGTCGTATAGCTTTTCAGATTTTAGTAGTGGTTTCACATACTAGTGAGGTGCTTTTGTTATGTTGCAGTTAGGATTTGTACACTTAGGGCCAAAAGTCCTTATATTATACATATATTGTTTCTTACTAAGAATGTGTCCATTTGCTTTCAAGCTAATTGATGTAGTAGAATTTAATATATTTATGCATATCAGTTTTACGTGTTCATATAAAGCAAAGTCCACCTCACCTAAGGTTCAGCGTGATAAAACTGTAATTATTATAAAATATTTTGAAATATATTTTAATAATATCTAGGTCTATTCCTTAGAACGCGCTTCGGCTCCATGTATCATGTGGAGTTTTCTACAATGTCCAAAAGGTATTATAGACTTTGATATTGTGAATGATAATTTGTAACCAATAGTGGAGGTAGTGAGCGACATGTTGCTCCGCATGCGTAGCTAGTTAACAAAAGGTACCTTTATTCTCACGATATGAATTCTTACACGAATCAAATTAAGTGATCTATTTGATTTTAAAGTCTAAAATTTTAATTTTCACATCCTAAATATTAATGGTGAAGTTTGATCTTTTCTATTTATAGAATTTAGAGTTCAAGTGCAATGAAACTCTTTAAATTTTAATGTACGTCGTAATAGTTTTAATCAACATATATATATATATATCAAGGAATATTTTAGCTATTAAAGCATATAAAAGTCGGTCAATATTTAGTTGATCAATATTTAGCTTTTTAATATTCGTGCCTTTATATATATACACGCGCACACATACTCTCTCTCTCTCTTTGAATTTAAATGTACGTAGTAATTGTTTTAACCAACATAAAATATATATATTTGAAGGAATATTTAGCCATCAAAGGGTACAAAAATTGGTCAATATTTGGTTGATTAATATTTAATTTTTTCCTAATTATGCTTGCAAGTATATATATATATATATAGAGAGAGAGAGAGAGATTATAGAATTAGAGAAAATCTTCTCCGAGCCAAATTTCAACTTTTCACATAGCTATCTAAAGCTATGTCAGAAATCTATCATTAAAAATCAGCTTTGATTTTAACTTCAATGATGAATTATTTATTTAGATAAAATTTTAAAGAGATGTCAAGAATTACAATTCGTTTTTTATGGACAATATTCCAAAGTAGTAACAATTTTCTAACGGCTAGACAATCTGTAATTATAAATATGCATTTTAAATATATGAAGTCAACATCATGGCAGGTCATTTATTAAAAGGAAGGAAACATGAAAAATTGGTAATAATAATATGCTATTATTTTCACATTATTAAATAAGTTATATATTTAGAAGATTTTATATATTTTGGGTAAGTTTAATTTGTTTTGAATGCATTATTTAATAATGTTAGAAATATCTAAAAGAGTTTGAATTTCAAGTTTGAAATGATTTGGTGGAGATTTGAATTAAAAATCCTAAGTAAATGATGAACATGGAAGAAAATGAGATATGTATTTTACTGTGTATAAATTTATTTATAAATTATGCAAAGTAATATTTGAAAAATATACAACAGTGATATAAATTTTATCTTCAAATCTTTATAGCCTGCCTAGCAATAATTATCACATTTGCAAAATTTTACTATAAGCCTAACATAGTAACTCTATTTTCTGCCAAAAATCTCTATTCCCTGCCTAATAATAATTACCGCATTAGCAAATCCTACTATAAACCTAATATCCTAATTCTATTTTCTGCTAAAATCTCTATTCTCTGCCTAAAATCTTGCCTTACTCTAACTAATAATTTGTTCTAAATTTTTAAGCCTAAAATATAGCCTAACACTAACTGCTAATCTATTCAAATTTTATGATCTTCCTAATGTTTGAAAATTTATATTTTAACAATAATATATGTCAAATATATTATATAATATAAATATATATTGTATCTCCAATATGTTATTATTTGTTGTATCACACCTAAAAGTTTTTTTACAAGATATTATTAGTTTATAATCTTTTTATTTAATTGATTATTATATCATGATAAAATAAATTTAATGTCTCCATTGATAATTATCTTCTAAAGTGAAATATTTATATATATGTGTGTGTGTATGTTTGTTCACAGGAGAGGCAATACTAAAATGAATGCAATTCAACTTTTGTTATAGTTTGATACTATAATTTATTGATTACCATAAAATAGTTGATAACTCGTCAAAATTATGATTTGATAATAGTTTTCACTTTTATGTATAGTAATAAAAAAATCAGATATTTTAATCCGTCAAGATTCTAAAATATATATTTGTCACAACCTAAATGGTTAGATCATGCAGGCACCTACATCGACTATAGTTTGATAGGAGAACTCCTTTTTGATCAATGTATAAAATAAGTTCAATACTCCTTAATTTGCACAAATCAAATGTTTTTGAAATATCAATAAGATGCTTCTCAAAAACCTTGACTCTCCCAAGATCTAGTCTAAACAAATACAAGAGTTCTAAACAGAATATCGACAAATAAAAAGACAACTTCACCTGCAGAAAAGTACAGAAGTTGATGCTGAATATGCCACGTTAATCATGAAACTTCAAAACTGCCACAACCTACACCAAAAAAGGTGTAGCAAGAGTAGTATCCGTACGCCACACGTACTGGCAGGCATAATCGAGGCCGACTGCAATCAGTTCACGCAACAACATAAAATTAATATTGAATCAATAATTTTGTTTTTAAATAACTACTCAACAATTTATCAAGACAATTTCTCACTCTTTTTTTATCCCAGTTATATAAAGATATATCGATATTTCTCTACGTAGCTTCGCTACAAAGGCTGCACATTGTTTAGGCCTCGCTACATCGGTAATTTGACCGTTGCCGTGGTTTCGCCGTAGAGGGAATTTTATTACTGTAGCGACACTACTCTTGGCAGTAACTCGACTTTATTGGCAACCTTAGTCCTTTCAACACTTCATCAATCACACAAGGTCTAACATCACACAAAATTTTAGCAATCTACACTCAATTGAAAAATACACTTCACCACTTTTTATTTTTATCATAATTATTCATTTTATTCCCCTTTTCATGAAATACTGTGACAATCAGGATCAATTAAGAAAAAACACATAAATTATATTTACCTGAATATTTTGAATACAATATTAACTCATTCACAAAAAATTCATCAAAACACTAATTCTTACAATATAAGTAAGACACAATTATGCATCAGATCATATGCACGCCGAACACACCGTAAATAGACCTGTCATCATTAATTTCATCTTACTAGATGTCTGTACATGCATCGGTGTTATACCTGTCACTGAACTCTATAATCCAGTCGTATGTATATCATAACATACATGTACGATCTCCCCTACACTGCCATATATATATATATATATATATATATATATCATAACATACATATACTGATATCTATCACAATCATGCCATCGATAATGTGCTAGACAAAAGCCTCTGTCACATCACTATACACACCCACACAAAATATCATTGTACACATATGCCAGAGGTTCTTATTTCTCCCTTCCAGTCATGTCCAGCAAGGGACTTTAGAAATTCATGTACGTTACACTCATTCGTTTGAACACCATATAATACCTGTTTGTGTACTCCTACCTGTACACCCAGTCGTATGAACATCATATCATACCCTTCTATGTACTCATACCATACTGCTCGCCCGGATGCTTATCTCAGGCACGAATCACTGATCTCCAAGTATCTATATGTACCACAATCAATCACACCTTCGCTCATCCGGTGTTATACCCCGAGAATCCAAGGATCAGACCCGAAAGTAAAAATGGAAAAAAACTGAAAATTCGCATCAGGTCATAGAACGACCCGTGAGGTGGGTCGTGAGGAGTGACCATGAGCTGTGAGGCGACTCGTGGTTAGCATAGTTTGAAAATGCTTGAGTGAGGAGGCCACGGGCTTGACCACGAGTCGTGGTCATACCTCACAACTCATGAGGTCACCCGTGGTCTACCTTGGAGGTTTGGCAAGTTGGGATGGTTAGTGTAGGGCACGGAAGGTGACCACGAGTCGTGATCTGACATCACGACCCGTGAAGTCACCCGTGGGGTCCCCTTGGATGTTTTGAATAGTGGACTCAACGGACCATGGCCATGAGTCGTGCCCTGTGACAATGACCCGAAAGGTCCCTCGTGGGGACTGGGTGACCAGAAATTTTATGCGTTTTAATAAGGGTGTTTTTATAATTTTTAAGTTCCTAAGGTCTAAACTACGTCGTTTTGGATATTTTTCTGAGTGAGATAAGATGAGTTAAGTCCTTTATGCATGCCCATTCTCATGCAAGAGCTTAGAGAGATTTTTGGGAGATTCAAGGTCTTCTTTCCTAAATTTTCATTAATTTCTTTGTGGGTATTCAAGGAACCTCGAAAGCAATCCATTCCCAAATATGTAGTGTTTTAGAATTGGTGAAATTCTTCCACACCCATACCCAAATTTTGAATTTAATCATGAATTCTCCTATTCAATTCCATGGGGTTTACCCAAAAGCATGAAAATGTGATTTCTCTTTATGGGTTTGATTTAATTGAGTTTTAATTATTGAATTATGAATGATGGGCAGGTTTTACATTATTTCCTTTAAAATTATGTTTCAATCTTTTAAATCGAAAATGCCCATTTGATGAAAGTTCATGGAAGTTATGATTTATGATGAATACTCTATATTTTGAGTTTACTGATGATGAAAAAGCATGATGCCAAACTCCATTGTTTATAGCATATTTTGAAAGAAATGAATATGATGAAGTATTGGGCAATGCCCACATGGTGAAGATGATTTATGATTTATGAAGTGAATTAGATGATTTATCGATTTATGATGTTGGCCGATGAAAAAGGCCTATGATTCTTGGCTAAGCATGTTTTAAAGGGGATCCGTGATGATAAATGTTATATTCTAGCCAATGAATCTTAATGCATGATGTTTTTGATTTATGTATAAGCCAATATGCATGTTTTTGGGAGCTGTATCTAACACCGAGCAGCCCGACGTTCAAAGGACTATGTCGGTGTCTCATAACCACGTGCCACCGTGGGTAGGTGGTTTCTAAATGATATGATGTATTGATAATGATCCCCTAAAATGTGATATCACGCCTAATGCACGACCCTCGCCTGGCAAGCCAGGGTCGACTCTACCCACTTGAGCAAGATAGTGGGGCATCATAAAAGGCTCTACCATGATGGTGTCGGTTATGACGAGTCCTCCCATTGTTCCGCATGTTTTATGCATTGTTATTTTTATTTTGTTGGCTCAAGTTATGTTTTGATAAAGTTTACTTACTATTATGAAAATGAATGATTATGAATGATTTGAAAGTCTTGAGCCTTATGTTTTATTACGAAGATTTGATGTAAGCATGATGTCCTCTTATATTTATTTATGAGTTTTATTTACTCTAAAATGTCCGTTTTACTTACCTTGCATACTCGGTACATTCCACGTACTGACCGCATACTTTCTATGCTGTATCATTTCATGATACAGGGTTCGGATCTCAGGCTCATCCTCACCCTTAGTCCATCTCATCTTAGGCTTTCAACTTATTGGTGAGTCCTCATGTTCCGAGGGCTGTTTGACGTACTTTCATATTATTTATGTTTCAGTATTGGTCGGGTTAGTTTGGGATGTTGTCCCATCAACCCATCTTATGTGTTAGAGGCTTTCAGACAAGTATGTAGTGCTTAGCTATGTATATGTCCAGTATTTCCTGATGTTATGCTATAATTACGTTTATGCTATGTTTTTATGATTATCATTCCGCTTATTTGAAGGAGAATAGTTGTATGCATGTGCCATGGGTCGACTTGGGGTCTCTCGGGGTCCCTTGTCCCGTATCTACGATCCGGGTGTACGTTCGGGTCGGACAAACTTGGTATCATAGCAATAGGTTTGAAGTGTCCTAAGGTGTCTGAAAGCTACGTTAAGTAGAGTCTTTTTCATGGGTGTGAAGCGTGCCACACTTATGATGAAGAGGCTGCTAGACGTTTAGGAAATGTTCCCTTCTTTCATGTTCTATGTTTCAGATGAAAACCCTTTCCATCCTTCTAATTCGTGCGATTCGTGATTGCAGAATTATGGCTCCTAGAAGAATGAACGGAAGGAGGAATGGAAATGATAAAGGCCATGGAGATGGAAATGACCATGGGCATCAGCAAGCCCCACCTGTTCAGGAGCCCCAGGCGCCAGAGCCAGCTACCCACGCTGAGTTTTGGGTGGCTATTCAGATGTTGGCGTAGGCCTTGACTACTTAGGTCAACCAGCAGGCTGTTGTGCAGGTCCCACATAATGGAAATGCAGCGGCGGCTCGGATTAGAGACTTCTTGAGGATGAACCCTCTTGAGTTTATGGGGTCAAAGGTGGACAAGGATCCATACGAGTTTATTGAAGGGATCTTGAAGGTCACTCAGGTTATGGGGGTGACAAATGGGGAGTGTGTGGACTTGGCCTCTTATCAGCTAAAAGAGGTCGCTCATATTTGGTACAAGCAATGGAAGGATAGCAGGACAGCGGGAGCGGGCCCTATCAGCTGGGATGAGTTCCGCATGACCTTTCTCAACAGGTTCTTCCCTCGGGAGATGAGGGAGTTGAAAGAAGCTGAGTTTCTGAACCTCAAGCAGGGGAAGATGCAGTGCTGGAGTATTCGCTTGAGTTTGCAAAATTGTCAAAGTACGCCCTAGAGTTAGTGATGGATCAGAGGGCGCGGGTGACCCGACTCGTTCATGGTATGGCTGGTTATTTAGACAAGGATTGCAGGACTGCTATGCTCCACCAAGATATAGACTTTCCTCGTATAGTGTTGTACGCCCAACAGATGGAGGCGGCTCATGCAAGGGAGAGGGAGGGAAAGAGGACTCAGACGGACAGCTGTTGGTTTTCACATCAGAGGTCCGGCGGTGGCTACCGTCTGTGGTTTCAGCAGAGGTCACTAGCCTCAGCACCATCATCAGCTTGTGTTCCATTCAGGCCCAGGAGCGATTAGAGGAGCAGGGCTTCAGGGTCGAGGGATCAGAGGGGCACCCAGTTAGATATACCTCTCCAGCCTGCAGGAAGTGCAACAAGAGTCATGCCGGGGAGTGCTTGCTCGGTTCAGATGTTTGCTATGGGTGTGGTAGATTTGGGCACATGCACCGAGCATGCCCATATTCTAGACAGGGTGATGATAGGGGTCGTGCACAAGCCACCAGGACAGTAGCAGCTCCAGCCTGTTCCACTCCGCAGGGAGCATCGATTAGTGGAGGTGGCGGAAAATGCCAAAACCGATTCTATGCCCTTTCCTTGCGCCAGGAGTAGGATACTTTGCTAGAGGTGGTCACTGGTATGTTGCATGTATTTCATATTGATGTTTATGCCTTGCTAGATCCGGCAGCTACCTTGTCTTTCATGACCCCTTACATTGCTAGTAACCCTTGGAGTTAGTCCCGAGACCTTGTCAGAACCGTTTTCAGTTTCGACCCCTATTGGTGATTCGGTCATAGCTAGACGAGTATATAGAGAATGCTCGGTCACTGTGTTGCATAAGGTTACCTCCACAGACCTCGTAGAGTTAGCCATGAATGACTTTGACATTATTCTTGGCATGGATTGGTTGTTCTCATGTTACTCTTCGATTAATTGTAGGACCCATATGGTGGAATTTCATTTTCTGGGTGAGTCAATGTTGGAGTGGAAGGGTAGTTCGGCGGTACTAACAGGTTGGTTTATTTCCTATCTTAAGTCCAGGAAGATAATCTCTAAAGGTTGCATGTACCACCTAGTTAGGGTTAAGAATGTAGAGTCAGAGACCCCGACTATTCAGTCAGTTCTGGTGGTGTGCGAATATAAAGAGGTGTTTCCTGATGATTTGCCCGGTGTTCCTCCGAAGAGGGAAATTGATTTCGGTATTGATCTATTACCCGATACGCAACCTATTTCTATTCTTCCCTATAGGATGGTTCCAACTGGACTAAAGGAATTGAAGAATTAGTTAAAGGATCTGTTGGATAAGGGCTTCATTAGATCGAGCCAGTCTCCATAGGGTGCACCAGTTCTATTTGTTCGAAAGAAGGACGGTTCCCTTCGCATGTGTATTGACTATCGACAGTTGAATAAGGTTACCGTCAGGAACAGGTACCCCTTACCCAGGATTGATGATTTGTTTGACCAGCTTCAGGGTTCCAAGTGCTTCTCCAAGATTGATCTCAGGTCCAGGTATCACCAGCTCAGAGTTCGGGAGAGTGACATCTCGAAGACCGCTTTTAGGACTCGGTATGGTCACAACGAATTTGTTGTTATGTCTTTCGGACTAACCAATGCCCCTGCAGCTTTTATGGATCTTATGAATAGGGTATTCAAGGCATATCTGAACACATTCTTGATTGTGTTCATTAACGACATATTGATATACTCTATGAGCGAGGAGGAGCATGCCGCTCATCTGAGAGTAGTCCTCTAGACCCTCAAGGATAGCCAGATATACGCCAAATTCAGCAAATGCGAGTTTTGGTTGAACTTGGTTGCATTCTTTGGGCATGTAGTTTCAAGCGAGGGTATAAGGGTAGACTCCCAGAAGATTGAGGCGGTAAAGAACTAGCCTAGACCAGTAATCCCTTAAGAGATTAGAAGCTTTCTGGGATTGGCAGGCTACTGCCAAAGATTCGTGGAGCGTTTCTTATCCATTTCAGCCCCATTGACCAGATTGACCCAGAAAAAGGCAAAGTTTCAGTGGTCGATATTGTGTGACAAGAGTTACCAGGAATTAAAGACCTGACTCACTTCAGCACCTATATTGACCCTACCCGAGGGCAAGATTCGTAGTATATTCTGATGCTTCTAGGGTTGGACTGGGTTGCGTATTGATGCAGCGTGGGAAAGTCATAGCATATGCCTCTAGACAACTGAAAACCCATGAGAAGAATTACCCAACCCATGATCTTGAATTAGTCGCGGTGGTATTTGCTTTGAAGATATGGCTACATTACTTGTATGGGGTTCATGTAGATGTATTCACACCACAAGAGTTTGCAATATGTGTTCATGCAGAAGGATCTCAATCTTCGGCAATGGAGGTGATTGGAGCTACTAAAGGACTACGACATGAGTGTCTTTTACCACTCTGGGTAAGGCCAATGTGGTAGCAGATGCCCTTAGTAGACTCTCTATGGGGAGTGCGTCATATGTGGGTGAAGGCAAGAAGGAGCTAGTGAAAGAGGTACATCGACTTGCATGACTGGGAGTTAGATTGATCGACTCAACTGATGGCGGCGTTATTGTGCAGAATGGGTCAGAATCGTCCTTAGTGGTCGATGTCAAATCTAAGAAAGATGAGGATCCGATTTTGAGGAAGCTGAAGGAAGCAGTGCGGAGTCAAAAGGTGGAGGTTTTCTCCCAAGGGGGAGATGGGGTGCTACGATACCAGGGTCAACTATGTGTTCCGAACGTTGCTAATTTGAGAGTTCAGATATTGCATCGGAACATGGTACTAGATATTCTATCTACCCAGGATCCACGAAGATGTTTGGGGACTTGCGAGAAATCTATTGGTGGGATGGTATGAAGAAGGATATTGCGGAGTTCGTAGCTAAATGTCCAAACTGTCAGCAAGTGAAAGTCAAGCATCAAGGCTGGGAGGTGTACTTCAAGATATTAGCATTCCCACTTGGAAGTGGGAGGAAGTAAATATGGATTTTGTTACAGGCGTACCTCGTACTTGCCGACACTATGGCTCCATTTGGGTGGTGGTAGATAGGTTAACTAAGGTGGCACACTTCCTACCGATCAAGACCACGAATTCAGCGAATGATTATGCTATGTTGTATATTCGGGAGTTGGTTCGACTTCATAGAGTGCCCTTGTCTATTATTTCAGACTGAGGCACTCAGTTTACCTCGCAATTCTGGCGTTCTTTCCAAAAAGGGCTTGGGACTCAAGTCAAGCTCAGTACAGCATTTCATCCGCAAATGGATGGCCAGGCGAAACGGACTATTCAAACTCTAGAGGATATGTTGAGAGCCTGTGTGATGGATTTTAAAGGTAGTTGGGATGACCACTTGCCCTTGATCGAGTTCGCTTACAATAACAGCTATCACTCCAACATCCAAATGGCACTATTCGAGGCTCTTTATGGGCGGAGGCTTAGATCACCCATCGGATGGTTTGAGGTTGGCGAGGCAACTATGATTGGACCAGATTCATTTCATGGGGCGATGGTGAAGGTTCAGTTGATAAGGGACTAGTTAAAAACCGCTCAGAGTCGTCAGAAATCGTATGCTGATGTGAGGAGAAGGGATCTAGAGTTTAATATGGACGACTAGGTATTTCTAAAGGTATCTCCCATGAAGGGAGTCATGCGGTTCGAAAAGAAAGGAAAACTCAGTCCCCGCTACGTTGGTCCTTACCGGGTTATGAAAAGAGTTAGTAAGGTGGCGTATGAGTTGGACTTACCTTCAGATTAGCTTCAGTTTATCCTGTGTTTTATGTATAGCTCTTGAAAAAGTGCTTGGGTGATCCAGCTTTAGTTGTCCCTGTAAATGGCGTTGGTGTAAAGGATAGCCTCAGCTATGAGGAAATTCTAGTGGAGATCTCAGATCGTCAGGTTCGGAGGCTGAGGAACAAAGAAGTAGCTTTAGTTAAAGTATTATGGAGAAATCAACATGTTGAGGGAGCTACGTGGAAAGCCGAAGCAGATATGATAGCTAAAATATCCTCATTTGTTCCCTACCGGCTCAGTTTCAGTTTGAGGTATCAGCTTTTCCCTAAACCTTTAATCAGCTTTTCATGTTCAGTTCATGTGTACAAGTTTGTTTTATGATATGGTATATGTATGTGATGTTTGAATTAAGTTCAGATATGTAGTTCTTTTCAGAGGTAGTCATTCCGTTAGTTTTTGACTTAAATGACCGGTAATTGTATATAGTGATAGCTTGTCTCTGAGTTTTATGCATGTTTCTAACATTCGAGGATGAATGTTCCCAAGGGGGAGATATTGTTATACCTCAGGAACCCAAGGATCAGACCCGATAGTAAAAACGGAGAAAAAATGAAAATTCGCACCAGGTCACAAAACGACCCGTGAGGTGGGTCATGAGGAGTGACCATGAGGCATGAGGCGACTCGTTGTCAGTATGGTTTGGCAAGACCTGAGTGAGGAGGCCACGGGCCTGACCACGAGTCGTGGTCAGACCTCACAACTCGTGAGGTCACCCATGGTCTACCTTGGAGGTTTGGCAAGTTGGGATTGTCAGTGTAGGGCACGGAAGGTGACCACGAGTCGTGATCTTACATCACAACCCGTGAAGTCACCCGTGGGGTCCCCTTGGATGTTTTGGACAGTGGACTCAACGGACCATGGCCACGAGTCGTGCCCTGTGACAATGACCCGTGAGGTCCCTCGTGGGGACTAGGCGACCGGAAATTTTCTGCGTTTTAATAAGGGTGTTTTCATAATTTCTAAGTTCCTAAAGTCCTGAACTATGTCTTTTTGGATATTTTTCTGAGTAAGATAAGATGAGTTAAGTCCTTTATGCATGCCCATTCTCATGCAAGAGCTTAGAGAGATTTTTGGGAGATTCAAGGTCTTCTTCCCTAAATGTTCATCAATTTCTTTGTGGGTATTCAAGGAACCTCGAAAGCAATCCATTCCCAAGTATGTAGGGTTTTAGAATGGGTGAAATTCTTCCACACCCATACCCAAATTTTGAATTTAATCATGAATCCTCCTATTCAATTCCATGGGGTTTTACCCAAATGCATGAAAATGTGATTTCTCTTTATGAGTTTGATTTAATTGAGTTTTAATTATTGAATTATGAATGATAGGCAGGTTTTACATTATTTTCTTTAAAATTATGTTTCAATCTTTTAAAACGAAAATGCCCATTTGATGAAAGTTCATGGAAGTTGTCATTTATGATGAATACTCTATATTTTGAGTTTATTGATGATGGAAAAGAATGATTCCAAACTCCTATGTTTATGAGCATATTTTGAAAGAACTGAATATGATGAAGTATTGGGAAATGCCCACATGTTGAAGTTGATTTATGATTTATGAAGTGAATTAGATGATTTATTGATTTATGATGTTGGCCGATGAAAAGGGCCTATAATTCTTGGCTAAGCATGTTTTAAAGGGGATCCATAATGATAAATGTTATATTCTAGCCAATGAATCTTAATGCATGATGTTATTGATTTATGTATGAGCCTATATGCATGTTTTTGGGAGCCGTGTCTAGCACCGAGCAGCCCGACGTTTAAAGGACTACGCCGGTGTCTCATAACCACGTGCCACCGTGAGTTTCTAAATGATATGATGTATTGATAATTATTCCCTCAAATGTGATATCACACCTAATGCACGACCCTCGCCTGGCAAGCCAGGGTCGGCTCTGCCCATTTGCGCGAGATAGTGGGGCATCATGAAAGGCTCTACCATGATGGTGTCGGTTATAACGAGCCCTCCCATTGTTCCGCATATTTTATGCATTGTTATGTTTATGTTGTTGGCTCAAGTTATATTTTGATAAAGCTTACTTACGATTATGAAAATGAATGATTATGAATGATTTGAAAGTCTTGAGCCTTACGTTTTATTACAAAGATTTGATGTAAGCATGATGTCCTTCTCTTATATTTATTTATGAGTTTTATTTACTCTAAGATGTCCGTATTATTTACCCTACATACTCGGTACATTCCACATACTGACCGCACACTTTCTATATTGTATTGTTTCATGATACCGGGTCTGGATCTCAAGCTCATCCTCACCCTTAGTCCATCTCAGCATACGCTTTCAGCTTATTAGTGAATCCTCATGTTCCGAGGGCCGTTTGACAGACTTTCATTATTTATGTTTCAGTATTGGTCGGGTTAGTTGGAGATGTTGTCCCATCAACCCATCTTATGTATTAGAGGCTTTCAGACAAGTATTTATTGCTCAACTATGTATATGTCCAGTATTTCCTGATGTTATGCTATAATTACGTTTCCGCTATGTTTTTATGATTATCATTCCGCTTATTTGAATGAGATTAGTTTATACATGTGCCATGTGTCAACTTGGGATCTCTTGGGGTCCCTTGTCCCGTGTTTACAATCCGAGTGTAGGTTTGGATCGTGACATCCGGATGCTCACCTCAAACGCGAGCCACTCATATCAGGATAAGAACTTTTTATCCAACTTTCATCAATATATCCAATACGCTTATCAATCAATCACCTCATATGATAACTCAGAGTGATATGTCAACCAACATTCATCAACATAATTTATTATGAATTTCATTTAGTCCACTCATACGACAATTCAGAAATATATATAAATCAATAATAGTTAACACAATTCAACATGCCATTAATTTAATCAGCATACATGACCCCTCATAAGTACATATTGATTATTATAATTGCACTTAATTTTCACAACAACAAACCATATTTATTCATCTCGGGGTTCATTCATAGAATGAACTAAATCATCATTATCTCCATCACAATCAACGTCTGAAAACCAATTAATCATATTGTCAATCCACATAGATTTACATCATTATGTAAAGTCTAACTCCTTATAAATCATGACCTACTATCTTTCTAGTTATTTATCAATTAGTCAAACCTCGCGTTATCTATCATAATAATAAAACACACAACGTAACCTTCACAATTCGTCAGTTCAACCTTTCCTACCCTCTCACATAAGGATCTATCACATAAATTGGTTATTTTAATATTAATCAAAATATTTCTATGTAACATCCCAAAAGTCCCTACGATCTAGCCTTAGACTTGTAACAGAACCAGTAAAAAAAATCTACAAAATTTCTGAGAATGACTCTTTGTATGAGTCGTGGCTTGAAGTTGTTACACCCCATAAGTTCTTAATGTTTAGTCAACCTATTCGTACGTTAGTCAAGAGTTTTAGAGTACAACGTGTACTGGTAAGGGCCCGGGGGAAGGTCGAACGAGCGTGGAATCGGGACAGCGCAGGAGAAGGCCGGATCAGCTGCCCAAAGGGGAAACATATCAGCTGCCCAAAGGGGCAACATATCTCCGTGGCACACCCATAAATTGGCGCGATAGGGTTCGTGCCATGGACGCCAGTCCACCACCCTATTTTATATAAGTAGGCCTTAGTTCATTTTCAAGTTATTTCCAAGAGTATTCACGGCCAGAGGAGAGGAAACACGAAGAAACCAATAAATTTTTCATCTATTTATGCTACGAAACACCGTCCAAATTCAAATTAACTTTGGGTATCGAAGTTTAAGGCCGTAGGGAGCATTACTATGGAGTTATTTTTGTGAAATTCGCCTGGCGAATCATAGCCCCACAGATCCAAAGTTGTTAGAATTTCTCCAAACTGGTTTCTATATGATCACATGCTTCAAGTAAGTATTTCTCCGTTATGAACTTTCGAGGAATTATACGTTTTCGACTATGTTTTATTAAGTTAATGTATAGTTAATATTTATATAAAAAGCTATCGTTTTTGCTGAATTTAGTACTGAAATTAGTCTCATTTTCCCAGTAATACGATTAATGGGGAAGAGATATTGAATACTAACTAAAACCCGCTAGTTAATAAGAAATCAGCGATTGAGGTATGTTAAGGCAAATTCCTTCGGCACGTTAGTCTCTTTAGTATTGTAACTCAGTTTAAATCTCAGTAAAAGCACCATAAACATATCAATTGTTATTAGCTGTTGTTATTAGCTTAACCAGTACCTTATGTATAGTTTGGGATTGACTATGCCCTGTGTAGCTTCTATAACCAACCTCAGGGTTACTAGCTATGCCGACGCCCGCCAGGGGCGAGATGACGTCGCTCCACGGAGTGCTATGCCGTCTGCGAGGTACAAAGATGGGTCCCAAGTCCTCATACAGTCCATTCCATGGATGGACTATTATATGCCATATCGGCACCACACCTCCGTCGAGCCTGGCACCCGGGGTGCAGATATTAGGAGTCCACTAGACACAGACACAACTACAGTCAGGGGCCAAGTAGGCTCGATTGCAAACCCAAGGGACTGGTAGGACGACTATAGCTATTAGTTGACCCAGTGTGACCTTTTTAGGGGTATATAGATTGAGGTGTGCTCATCAGGGCTTATGGGGGCCCCAGGTGGGTTATTCTGTGCTGGGTGTTCCTTCCGGCTTATGGGGGCCAGGTAAGGTTCTTGTTTGCATTAGTTATTGATAAACTAGATAGTAGGAAGTGTAGCTAGTATCTCTATCCTTCCCTTTTAGTTATCTTTAGTTTCATTTCTTTTATTTAGTCATTTACAATTAATGCCTTACATATTCGGTACATATTGTACCGATGCCCTTCTTGGGGCGCTGCATTACTTGCCTGTAGGTGCTGATTGACGTGGACCATGACCTTCTTAGCTTTTTGTGAGGATTAGCAGAGCAGTCAGCTCCATTCCTCCGGAGCTAATAGTTAGCAGGTTGACTCTCTTTTGTTGTATAGTTTATGGGCAGGTCAGGGCCCTGTCTCGACCAGTATACCACTCCTAGAGGCTTGTATATTCTTTCAGATTCCCTGTGGTTAGCTGTTGATTGGTCGTGTGAGGCCCATACGTTCTTTATTTTGCTGTTGGCCGTGTGGGGCCTTGTGTAGCTGTTAGTTAGCGGCCTTGTAGGCCATACCTTAGTTAGTCTTGGATTTACTTTGTGGTCATAACTAGACATCATGGTGGTCTTGTTGGCCCGTATAGGATTCCCTATTGTTACCTGTTTCTGGTTAGCTGTTTTCTTTTACAGGTGGCTATAACGCCTTGTTGGTTGGGGGTTGTGTTTATAGCCGAGATATAGCCCGTTGTTTTCCTTATTTAAGCTTTAGTGCTAGTCAGGCACTATAGGTGCGTAAGCAGTCATGCCAGTTCAGACCCTAGTAGGGCACCAGGTGCCAGTCATGCCTCCCAGGGTGGGGCGTGACAAACTTGGTATCAGAGCAGGTCGTATCCTAGGGAGTCTGCAAGCCGTGCTAAGTAGAGTCTTGTCTATGGATGTGTTGTGCACCACATTCTATAGGCAGGAGGCTGTGAGGCATGATAGGATGGTCGCTCTTCTTTCTCTTCCAGTCGTGCTATAGAGCTATACAGTATAGGGTCGAGTCCCTAAGCTTACCATATTCTTCTTGTCTACAGAGAAATGTCAGACCCGCGATATAGTATGACTAGCAGGGAGCTGGACGTTGCAGTAGGAGAAGGCACTAGCAGGATGCCTTAGTCAGAGTCAGCCTGATCTGAGGGCAACAGGGAGACTCCATCTCGGTCTCCCATGCAGTCTCTGCTCTGTCAGGAGCCTTTCGGAGCAGTAGAAGCATCGGCACCACCTCTAGCAGTTCCTATACTAACACCATCAGATCAGGAGGTTAGGAGTGCTGTTGTTATGTTAACTCAGATGATGGCTACGCAACGTCAGCCAGTGGCACCCGTAGTTGTAGAATCTTAAGGAGGACCAGGTAGTTCGAGGGTCCAAGAATTTCTCGCATTGAGTCCCCCGCAGTTTACAGGGACGGACCAGGATGAGGACCCTAGGGCTTCTTGAATCAGTTGTAGTGGATCTTTAGGGTGATGCATGCCACACCTGCAGAGTCAGTTGAGTTAGCAGTATTTCGGCTACGGGACATCGCAGTATTATGGTACGAGAGTTGGGAGAGGTCCCGAGGTAGAGATGTACCTCCTCCGACTTGGCGTAGTTTTTCGTAGGCCTTCCTAGATCATTACTTTCCACGGGAAATTCGATAGGCCTGGGTTGATCAGCTTTTGTATTTGGAGTAGGGCTCAATGAGTGTTCGGGAGTATTCATTCCATGTGGTTTGAGTCCCTGGTCTGATATGGACCGGCCTTTGTAGATACCATGCCAGCCAGGGTGCACCAGTTTATTATGGGGCTAAATCCAGAATATGTGGAGACTTATATTACGACTACTCTATGAGAGGACATGGACATTGCTCGTGTCCAGGCATTTGCCCAGAATATCGAGAGAATCAGGCAGCGATAGTGGGAGATAGAGAGGGAAAATCAGGAGCAGCGCTGCAGGGCTAGACCGAGTGATGTGCAGGCAGAATTTCAGGGCGGACCGAGGCCACGACTATCAGACATACCACCTAGATCCCCACCTCTACAGCAACATCAGGGGAGCAAATTTGGTTGTCGAGGGCGGTTAGGGCCTGGCGAGAGCTCACACCAACTGGTTCGCCGCAGGAGAGAGGGTTAGAGCAGAATAGATTTACTATACCTCTTTTCCCTATCTGCAACTGACATCATTCTGGGGCATGCGGGTATGGTTCCACGGCATGCTACGCATATTGACAAGAGGGTCATCGGATCAGGGACTGTCCAGCCAGGGGTTAGAGTGATCGGGACCTACATGACAGGTCTTTAGTAATGTCACATGCCCTAGCACCTCCAACAGGGTGTAGACCCTTAGCTCCATCCAGCAGAGGCCAAGGCAGACCAGGGGCATCTAGTTCAGGATTTGGTCCAGATCGCACATATGCTTTACTAGAAAGACGGGAGTTAGAGTCGTCATCGGATGTGGTGATAGGTATGCTGGACATTTTCTCTCATTCTATTTATGTGTTCATACACCCAGGATCCACTTTGTCTTATATTACCCCATTAGTGGCTTGGAAGTTCGGTATTATGCCAGAATTTCTTCAGCAACCTTTTTCAGTGTCTACTCCCGTCGGTGACTCCATTATAGCCAATAGGGTCTAACGGGGATGCACAATAGAGGTTGCTGGTCGCCAGACTTTAGTAGATTTGGTAAAATTAAAAATGACTGACTTTGATGCAATTATGGGTGTGGATTGGCTGGCGCCATGTTATGCCAATGTAGAATGTTGGACCAAAACTGTCCGATTCCACTTTCCAGGGGAGGTAGTACGGGAGTGGAAAGGTAATGCAGCCACGCCAAAAGATAGGTTTATTTCCTATCTTCGAGTGAGGAAGTTAATAGCGAAAGGTTGTATCTATCATATTGTTAGGGTTCAGGACCTGCAGGCAGAATCTCTGACTCTCCAGTCCATTCCAGTAGTTAATGAATTTCTAGATGTATTCGCAGATGAACTTCCTGGTATTCCCCCAGAACGGGAGTTCGATTTTGCAATTGATTTATTACCAGGCACTCAGCCTATATCCATCCTTCCATATCAAATGGCCCCTGTCGAGCTCAGAGAATTGAAGGAACAGTTGAAAGATCTATTAGATAAGGGCTTCATCAGGCTGAGTACTTCACCGTGGCATACGCCAGTCCTACTCGTGAGAAAGAAGGATGGCTCCCTCCGCATGTGTATAGACTACCGACAGCTGAATAAAGTCACCATCAATAATAAGTATCCGCTTCCTAGAATAGATGACTTGTTTGATCAGTTACAGGGGGCGAAGTATTTCTCAAAATCGACTTAAGGTCTGGGTACCATCAGGTTCTGGTTCAATAGAGGGATATTCCAAAAACCGTTTTCAGGACCAAGTATAGCCACTTCGAATTTCTATTCATGTCCTTCGGGTTGACGAATGCTCCGGCAGTGTTCATGGATCTGATGAACAACATCTTTAGACTGTATCTGGACTTGTTTGTGGTAGTGTTTATTGATGACATTCTGGCGTATTCCCATTTAGAGGCAGATCATCGAGATCATCTACGAACAGTACTCCAGATTCTCAATGATCGCTAGATATATGCGAAATTTTCTAAATGTGAATTTTGGTTGAATTCAGTGGCCTTCCTGGGACACATTGTGTCAGATGCTGGTATTCGGGTAGATTCACAGAAGATTGAGGCATTAAAAACAAGGCCTAGAGCTACCACTCCAATTGAGGTACGTAGTTTCCTGGGGTTAGCCGGGTATTACAGAAGGTTTATAGAGGGATTTTCTACCTTAGCAGCACCTTTGACCAAGCTAACTCAGAAAGCAGTTAAATTTCACTAGACTGAAGCATGTGAACAGAGCTTCCAGGAGTTGAAAAATAGGTTGACATCAACACCGATATTAGCTTTGCCAGAAGGGTCAGAGGGTTATAAAGTGTACTGCGGTGCTTCGGGCGTCGGGTTAGGATGTGTTCTGATGCAACATGGTAAGGTAATTGCTTATGCTTCAAGATAGTTGAGGAAGCATGAAAAGAACTACCCCACCCATGATTTGGAATTGCCCGCGGTAATTCATGCCTTTAAAATATGGAGACATTATCTGTATGGGTCCATGTAGATATTTTTACCGATCATAAAAGCCTTCAGTATATCTTTACACAGAAAGAGTTGAATCTGTGGCAGCGTCGCTGGTTAGAGCTGTTAAAGGATTACGATGTGAACATTTTATATCACCCAGGAAAAGCTAATGTTGGAGCAAATGCCCTCATTCGTAAATCCATGGGAGGCCTGGCATATTTGAAGCCCGAACAGAGGGAACTGGCTCGAGAATTGCATCAGTTAGCCAGTTTGGCCGTCCAAATAGTAGACTTGGGAGATAGTGGAACAGTGATCTAGAATACTGCAGTATCATCCTTGGTTGTAGAGGTGAAAGAATGACAATACGAATACCCTAACCTGGCCTAGCTCAGAGATAAAGCTCAACAAGGGGAAATATCATCTTTCAGAGTAACTGTAGACGGGGTCTTGAGATGTAGAGGTCACCTCTGTGTTCTGGACGTGGCAGGACTTCGCCAGCAGATTATGACAGATGTGCATTATTCCCGTTATTCTCTTCACCCATGTTCAACAAAAATGTATCATGACATAAAAGAGATTTACTAGTTGCCGGGAATAAAGAAGGAAGTAGCAAAATTTGTAGCACAATGTCCTAATTACCAGCAGGTGAAGGCAGAACATAAAAAATCTAGTGGATTGACACAGGAGATAGCATTGCCTATGTGGAAATGGGAAGCTATCAATATGGATTTTGTGACTGGATTACCCCGTACCAGACGCAGATCTGATTCTATCTGGGTGATTGTCGATAGATTGACGAAATCAACTCATTTTCTACTAGTCATGGCTACCTTCTCAGCTGAGGACTATGTCGAACTGTATATTAGAGAGATAGTCTGATTGCATGGTGTTCCGGTATCAATCATTTCTGACAGAGGGGCGCAGTTTACAGCTAAATTCTGGCAGTCCTTTTAGGAGGGCCTGGAGACGCAGGTTAATGTAACATCCAGAAAGTCCTTGAGATCAGAACCCAGAGTTAGACGAAGCTCAGCAGAAGATTCAGCAGAAATTGCCTCAGAACGAGTCAGGTAACGACTCGTTAAGAGACTTAATGGATCGTGGTTTGACCCGTGAGGAATTGAAAGGAGGGGATGGCAAGCCCAGTGGCCACGGATGACCTGGCGAGTCGTCATGCCTGGCAATGACTCGTTAGGTTGGTTTTTGGGTGGTGAAGAGTTAAAGTCGTGAAGTGTTATCTAGTGTACCTGATGAGTGGGCACAACGAGTCGCTGGAGCTGGTGACGATTCGTTACGTTGGTCGTGGGCTGTGTTGAAGAAATTTTTGAGGGCTGGGCAGTGCACTCCACGACTTGGTTCCCACGAGTCGTTGCCTGTCCCCACGACTCGTTGGGTGCCTCGTGGGGGCTTGACAGAGTATTTTCTCTGCGTTTTTCCAGGGGTGTTCTCGTAAAGTCCTATGCTTTTTAACTCCTAAACTACGTCGTTTTGGGTATTAATTGGGACGTTTTTAAGGGTTTCTACAAGTCTAAACCCTCATTCTCTCAAGATATCTCTCAAGCTTTTCTTCTTCCTCTCCTCTCAAGATTCAAGAACTTCACCAAGGCGCTCATCAAGCTTCAAGGGAAATTTTAAGCTGGATCTCTCTACCAGGTATATGGGTTTTTCAGCAAGGATACTCTTCCATCCTTGTGTCCCAAAATGTTTTTAATTAAAATGCCCAATTTCAACTATTCTAGAAAATGCATGACCTACGCTTTTAAATTGATGGTGAATCCTCCTACAACCCTTTAAATTCCAAGATCTATTGTGATGATTAGATAAGTACGACGTAAAATGATCGGGTCACCCTGAATTATGTGTTGGGTGATGAAAAGTGTGGGGTTATGAAATATTCTTCATGAATGAGTTGAGATTTAAATACGACTTTGTCATTGTTCATTCAATTATCACAAATCCCTTGCATCCATGTTTAATATGTGAAACTTGTATGATTATCCCTGAGAATTTGAATATGTCAATGATAGATGTGATGAGATTAAATTAGAGTTCATGGACTTGAATAATTGAAGATAAAATATGCATGTCCTTATGTATTGATGGAATTAATTGGGTAAGAAGTAAATCTATGATAATGGCCTATCTAATGCATCCTTCTCATGAATTGGAGTAAATCTTGACATGGGTCTTATGAAAAGAAGATGTACACTTCTCACATTATTCCGTTGTATATGTTTGAGATATGAGTAAGCACATAGCTTCCTGAGAATCTAGATTTTATGAATCAATGTATGTATGCTAAAGTACGAACTGAATCCATAGGCCATGAGTGTCTCTATGATACGTGCTGATTAATATGAAGATGGAATTTAATGATGAGATAGTAGTATGCATGATGTGAAACTAAAGATGCTCATTAATGTTAGACCTATGAAGAAATACTAGTATGGCTCCATGATGATATGAGTTATGATGATAAAGCATGAGAATGATAAATTCTGAATGTTGGGCTTGTTGTTAGTAGAAAATAGCCCCGATCCTTCCGAAATAAATGATGTATGAAGAAAGTAGAGTATGCTCATGTTTCTGATTAGCTGCAGTAGTATAGACCATATATATATATATATATATAACATCAAACCTGTACCTCTCAGATCCTAGCAGCAGTCGGGATCCTTCGTAGTAGAGAGTGACTCCCTAGGTTAGTCGGGATCCTCTATAGTAGAGAGCTCCCTTTCTCAGTCAGGATACTCAATAGTAGAGAGTGACTCCGTAGCATCGTCAGGACCCTCCATAGTAGAGAGTGACTCCCTAGCTCAATCGTGATCCTCCATAGTAGAGAGTGACTCCCCAACTCAGTTGGGATCCTCAATAGTAGAGAGAGATTCCCTAGCACAGTCAGGATCCTCCATAGTAGAGAGAGACCCTTAATGATGATTGCAGTATAACTCAGTTTTGCATGACCCAACTTTCAGATTATAACGGGCTTAATAAGATGATGATCAGTTTCAGTTATAAATAATGATCCAATACAGTATGTGATACTAACTTCAAATTTGGAACTTATTAAATGTTTAGAACTTTACCCTTATGAATGAGTTCTAAGATGTTATATAAATGAGATTCAAAGAGAAATATCATGTATATCTGTATATGTGAACCATAGAGTGTGCGTAATAATATGTTGATGCAACTATGTTGATGTATTTGATTAAATCCTTATCATGTATTTATTTATTTAATAGTTTATGTTATCCCGCATGCTCAATACATTTCAAGTACTGACAACACGCCTTTTGTGCTATATCATTTCATGATATAGATTCAGGTTTCCAGACTCGGCCTCATGGTTAGATACGCTTCATCCTTATTAAGCAGCTATTGGTTAGTCCTCATCCTTCGAGGACATGATTATGTTCATACTTTTTTATGTTTTCAGTTTTCAGACTTTAGGAGTTAGCTGGGGCTTGTCCCAACAACTCATTAGTTTAGTAGATGGCTTTCAGACTTATCTAGACAGATTCAACGTTGTATCTAAGATCTATTAAATTGTCCTTATGGTTTATATTAGATTCTTGTTATTGCTTCCGCTTGTTCATGTTGTTGGTCGTTTCTCATGTTAAGTGTATACTATGATAATGCCATGGTTCGACTTAGAGCCACTGGGGGTTCCTTGTCCCGTGTTACGGCCAGGGTGTGAACTCGGGTCATGACAAACTTGGTATCAGAGCCAAGGTTTAGAGTGTTCTAGGGTGTCCGAAAGCCGCGTTAAGTAGAGTCTTATTAATGGGTGTGAAGCGTGCCACAGTTATGAAGAGGAAGCTATGAGACATTTTAGGAATGTTCCCTTTCTTCATGATTCTTATTGTGCATAGAGTATGAAGCTCTAAACAGTTCTTTCCCCTGACTCATGCTTTACGCGCTCGCAGATAATGCCTCCTAGACAAGCAAATGGAAGGAGAAATAGTAATGACTATCAACAGGCACCACCAGCCCCGGCGAACCCGAGGGACGGCCATGTTATCCATGCTGAGTTTTGGGAAACTCTTAATATGTTGGCACAAGCCGTAACCACCAAGATTAATCAGCAAACAATGGCTCGTATTCCACAGAATGGAAATATAGTGGCAACAAGGGTGAGAGATTTTCTCTGAATGAACCCACCTGAGTTCTTGGGGTCGAAGGTAGAAGAGGACCCGTATGAGTTCTTGGAAGAGATTCAAAAGATCAATCACATCATTGGTGTGACGGGAATTTAGAGTGCAGACTTAGCCTCCTACCAGCTAAAAGGAGCTTCTTATATATGGTTTTGTTAATAGAGGGAAAGTCGAGGGATTGAAGCAAGCTCCGTAAGTTGGGATGAATTTAAAACCGCGTTCCTGGATAGGTTTTTCCCTAGAGAGTTAAGAGAGGCTAAGGCAGCAGAATTCATCAACTTGAAATAGAATGACATGACAGTTCAAGAGTACGTGTTGGAATTTACCCGGTTATCCAAGTATGCCTCGGAGATGGTAGCGGACTAGAGGGCCCGGGTGAGCAGGTTCGTGAATGGAGTGTTAGACTCTTTGATTAAAGAATACAGGACTTCTATGTTGGACAGGGACATATACTTTTCGCGCTTGGTGATATTTGCGCAACAAATAGAGGCAGAACAAGTAAAGGAAAAGGAGAGAGAGGACAAGACGGACAGAAGAGGAGATTCAGAGTCCTTTCGCCAAGGATGAGTGTAGTCACTGCCCACTTTCTCAGCAAAGGTCGGTAGCCCCGGTATTTTCAACAGTAAGTGCTCCATACATACCTAGAGTAAGGGGGATCACATATCCCATGTGCCCCAGCTATGGGAAGCACCACTTGGGAGAGTGTATGGTGGGTCGGATGTTTGCTTCTGGTGCGGTCAGTCAGGTCATAAGCACCGGGACTGCGTAGCGGCAAAGCTAGGCGAGAGTAGGTCCTCAGCCATTTCATTAGTGGCCCCATAGCTCGCCCATTTTAGTAGGATGCAGTATCTAGCCTAGATGGCGGGCATCGTCAAAACCGCTCTCATGCTAGAACAACACACCAGGATAAAGGCAAGTCGCCAATAGTGGCCACAGGTAAGAAGCCTTGTTGTAATTACAAGAAGAGATTGTCGATGGGTAATGTGAATAGCTTCTAATGTGAGGCTTGTAGTGGAGGTTAGAGGTGGAAGAGAGGCTAGGAGTTTGTAAATTGGCCTGACCTTAAGGAAGATTCGGGAGTCTTAGAATGGTGATTTTAAGCTAGGGGGAGATAGTGAGTATGCGTAGTAAGTCAGACCTTGAGAATGCTTATAAAGAAGTTTCACCCTTAGAAGTTGCAGCATATAGATCTCTTCAAGGTTTATATAATTTCCCTTGTGTTTTAGTTCAGGTTAAAATGATGTCCATTCCTGAGGTTTAAAAGTAACCGCTTCAGACAGTGATGCCAGTCTTTCTATATGAGTTCTTTATGCTCATTTTAATGTTATGAATCAGTTATGTATGTTAATTTATGTTTTCCAGTGTGGTCAGCTCGAACTCAATCTTTAAAGTTGTTTATTAACTCAGTAGAGTCAGATTATCTCTTGTATGTGCTCAGTTTTAGATGTCGGGAATAACTCATGCTCATGAATTCCCTACCCTCAGTTAGATTAGATATCATGAATGTTAGTTTAGTATTAAAAAGCGATTCAAGAATGAAGGATCAGTCTGTATCAATTCTGTGCCAGATAAAAAGGGGAAAGAATTTTCTTTCGGTGTTCTGTCTAGTTCTATATTGGTCTCATGTTCTTCGGTTTCCCTTGTGCCATGTTATGCATGTTAGATGTGGATATTCAGATTTGGTGTATAGGGTTGGTCCGGAGTCAGATACGCCATTGGTGTTTAGCTATGATCGATTAATATTTGGATATCGGTTTCGTCTTTATCTTATTAGTATGTTCAATCAACATTCGAGGATGAATGTTTCCAAGGGGGAGATATCTTAACACCCCGGAAGTCCTTGAGATCAGATCCCGGAGTTAGACGGAGCTCAAGAGAAGAGTCAGCATATATTTTCCTCAGAATGAGTCAGGGAACGACTCGTTAAGAGACCTAACAGGTCGTGGTTTGACCCGTAAGGAACTGTAAGGAGGGGATGGCAAGCCCAGTGGCCACAGACGACCTGAAGATTCGTCATGCCTAGCAACGACTCATTAGGTTGGTCGTTGGGTGGTGAAGAGTTGAAGTCGTGAAATGTTATCTAGTGTACTTGACGAGTGGGTACAATGAGTTGTTGGAGCTGGTGATGATTCGTTATGTTGGTCGTGGGCTATGTTGAAGAAATTTTTGAGGGCTGGGCAGTGCACTCTACGACTTGGTTCCCATGAGTCGTTGCCTATACCCACGACTCGTGGGGCCTGGCAAAGTATTTTCTCTGCATTTTTCCAGGGGTATTCTCATAAAGTCCTATGCTTTTAACTCCTAAACTATGTTGTTTTGGGTATTAATTGGGAGATTTTTAAGGGTTTCTACAAGACTAAACCCTCATTCTCCCAAGATATCTCTCAATCTCTTCTTCTTCGTCTCCTTTCAAGATTCAAGAACTTCACCAAGGTGCTCATCAAGCTTCAAGGGAAATTTCGAGCTGGATCTCTCTACCAGGTATGCGGGTTTTCCAACAAGGATACTCTTCCATCCTTGTACCCCAAAATGTTTTTAATTAAAATGCCCAATTTCTACTATTCTAGAAAATGCATGACCTAGGCTTTTAAATTGATGGTGAATCCTCCTACAACCCTTTAAATTCCAAGATCTATTGTGATGATGAAATAAGTATGACGTAAAATGATTGGGTCACCTTGAATTATGTGTTGGGTGATGAAAAGTGTGGAGTTATGAAATATTCTTCATGAACGAGTTGAGATTTAAATACGACTTTTTCATTGTTCATTCAATTATCACAAATCCCTTGCATCCATGTTTAATATGTGAAACTTGTATGATTATCCCTGAGAATTTGAATATGTCAATTATAGATGTGATAAGTTTAAATTAGAGTTCATGGACTTGAATAATTGAAGATAAAATATGCATGTCCTTATGTCTTGATGGAATTAATTGAGTAAGAAGTAAATCTATGATAATGGCCTATTTAATGAATCCTTCTCATGAATTGGAGTAAATCTTGTCATAAGTCTTATGAAAAGAAGATGTACACTTCTCACATGATTCCGTTGTATATGTTTGAGATATGAGTAAGCACATAGCTTCCCGAGAATCTAGATTTTATGAATCAATGTATATATGCTAAAGTACGAATTGAATCCATGGGCCATGAATGTCTCTATGATACGTGCTGATTAATATGAAGCTGGAATTTAATGATGAGATAGTAGTATGCATGATGTGAAACTAAATATGCTCATTAATGTTAGACCTATGAAGAAATACTAGTATGGCTCCATGATGATATGAGTTATGACGATAAAGCATGAGAATGATAAATTCTAAATGTTGGCCTTGTTGTTAGTAGAAAGTAGCCCTGATCCTTCTGAAATAAATGATGTATGAAGAAAGCAGAGTATGTTCATGTTTCTGATTAGTTGCAGTAGTATAGACCATATATATATAACGTCAGACCTGTACCTCTCAGATCCTAGCAGCAGTCGTGATCCTTCATAGTAGAGAGTGACTCCCTAGATTAGTCGGAATCCTCCATAGTAGAGAGTGACTCCCTAGCTCAGTCTGGATCCTCAATAGTAGAGAGAGACTCCCTTGCATTGTCGGGACCCTCCATAGTAGAGAGTGACTCCCTAGCATAGTCGGGACCCTCCATAGTAGAGAGTGATTCCCTAGCTCAATCGGGATCCTCCATAGTAGAGAGTGACTCCATAGCTCAATCGGGATCCTCAATAGTAGGGAGAGACTCCCTAGCACAGTTGGTATCCTCCATAGTAGAGAGAGACTCCCTTAATGATGATCGCAGTATAACTCAGTTTTGCATGTCCCAGCTTAATAAGATGATGATCAGTTTCAGTTATCAGTAATGATCCAATACAGTATGTGATACTAACTTCAAATTTGGCACTTATTAAATGTCAGAACTTGACCCTTATGCATGAGTTCTAAGATGTTATGTAAATGAGATTCAAAGAGAAGTATCACGTATATCTGTATATGTGAACCATAGAGTGTGCATAATAACATGTTGAAGCAGCTATGTTGATGTATTTTATTAAATCCTTATCATGTATTTATTTATTTATTTAATAGTTTATGTTATCCCGCATGCTCAATACATTCCAAGTACTGACCGCACACCTTTTGTGCTATATTAGTTTCATGATATAAATTCAGGTTTCCAAACTCGGCCTCATGGTTAGATACGCTTCATCCCTATTCAGTAGCTATTGGTGAGTCCTCATGCTCCAAGGACATGATTATGTTCATACTTTCTTATGTTTTTAGTTTTCAGACTTTAGGAGTTAGCTTGGGGATTGTCCCAACAACTCATCAGTTTAGTAGAGGGCTTTCAGACTTATCTCGACAGATTCAACGTTGTATCTAAGTGCTATTAAATTGTCCTTATGACTTATATTATATTCTTGTTATTGCTTCTGCTTGTTCATGTTGTTGGTCGTTTCTCATGTTAAGTGTATAATATGATAATGCCATGGGTCGACTTGGAGCCTCTCGGGGTTCCTTTTCTCGTGTTACGGCCAGGGTGTGAACTCGGGTTGTGACAGTTAACCTGAGTATGGCCTTCCATCCTTAAACAGATAGGCAGGCAGAACGTACAATTTAGACACTAGAGGACATGTTACGGGCATGCGTGCTGGACTTTGGGGGCAGCTGGGATGAACATTTACCCCTTATTGAGTTTTCTTATAATAATAGTTATCATTCTGTGATCCAGATGGCGCCTTATAAGGCCTTATATGGGCGGAAATGCAGGTCCCCAGTTGGTTGGTTCGAGGTAGGAGAGTCGGAGTTAATTGGGCCAGACATAATCCACCAGTCAGAAGAGAAAGTGAAGCTTATCAGAGAACGCATGCTGACAGCTCAGAGTCACCATAAATCTTATGCTGATGTACGATGTAGGTACCTGGAGTTTGGTATAGGTAACTGGGTATTTCTGAAGGTTTTTCCAATGAAGGGTGTGATGAGGTTTGGTAAAAAGGTCAAGCTTAGCCCGAGATTTATAGGACCGTACCGAATCCTCCGGAGGATAGGCTTAGGTGGCATACGAGCTAGATTTACCCCGGTTCGCTTGGTGCTAAGTCCTACTTCCACTGGATAGTCCTAATCTGACTACTAAGCTGATAGCTCGAAACTGGGGCCCAAAACTAAGTCAGGGATACTTATCTGGAAGTACTCTGAGAGTCTTATCGGACCGGATCCTAAAATTGGTGTCCTAAGACTGGCCAGAGCTGCTTATCTGGAAGTGTCATAACCATCTAAAGAACAAACTAAAGCTGAAGCTGGTGGTTCTAAGACTGGTCAGAGCTACTTATCCAGAAGCGCCGTAACCATCTAAATGACTAACTAGTAACTGATAACTGAAAACTAATAGTTGGGTGGCATTACTGACACCTCAAGAACTAACTGTAGCCAAACTAATCAGCTGACATTACTGAAAGACTGAATACACTAACATTATAAGTTAACTGAGCTAGCATGAAACTGACTGAGAATTCAATTGATATTAACAATATGGGAAATCCAACACTGATAAAATCAAGCAACATGAGTAACTAATCAATTACGCGAGACTCTAATTACTATATTCAAGAGCTCGGGCTAAAACCCCTTTACAGGAAGCAAGTACCAACATGATCTCTAAGTAATGGAAATATAGCAACTAACAAGATGAACAACATTCCCACATGAATTACATCGGAATCTAACTAAAAGATTATTCAATTTCGAAACCTCAGGGCTAGAACTGATAAGAAAGTCTAGATGGGTTTTGGGGCACAAGGGAAGGACAATTCCCTTACTAAATTCCCACATACCTGGTGTAGAAATCCTGGAGAAAACTCTTGAGAATTTGAGATGAAAAGTCGAATGCCCTAGCTTTGCTATGAGGAGTCTGTCTGAAGGTTCTTCGCTCTGGAGATCGAGAGATGAGTGAAAGTGAGAGGGATTTAGTCGATTATCTCTTTAATTCACTTCAAGACATGACCAATGCGACGTAGTTTAAAGCCTAGGAGTTTAGAAAATTACAAAAGAAGACCTTAATAATTTTGTAGAAAAATCAAACTGCCAGTCCCCACGAGGGACTAGACAATTCGTCATCACTGACCACAACTCATGGTCATCACTCATTGCCAACACTGTAAATTGTTAATCACGGGTCATCACGAGGACACCATGACTCGTGGTGTACCCAATGACTCGTGTTGACCAAGTCGTAACTATCCTTGCCCAATTTTTCCACTTCAAGTCAACCTCTGACCACGAGTGACCTAATGACTCGTGGTCCTGACCATAACTCATGGTCAACGCCAAACCAAAAATTCCAACCAAGTTTACCCTCCTCCCCAAGAGTCACTTAACAACTCGTGGTGCACCTCACGGATCACTGGACGATGTTCACTGTTTACTCTGGGGTAATTACTACACGTAAGTGCATGTGGTCGAACAAGTAGTAAAGTGGCTTAAGTAAGCCAAGTATCGATCCCACAGGGACTGGGCTAGGGTACAATCTACTCAAGTGTCACTATATTTTAACTCTAAAAATGCAGACAACAGTGTGAAAAAGAGTTTGGTATTTTGGTTTCTAATTTTATGCTAATTATAAACGAATATACAAATTTGAGTCTGAACTATAAGTATGAGCATGCTGAGGTTAAATGAACATGTAGAGAAATAAATTATCGATACAATTTGGTTAATCTTTCCTCCAGTTGCTAGTCAAGAATTATTGCCTATGGATTAAAACTCTCGTATTTAACCTAACTTAAGAATCATGAACCTTCCACCTACATCTCTGTGATAAAAAGAAATTCATGTTCTAGCCATACAAAATCGATTCCTTAATTGACTAATACGACTTTTAGGTATATCTCTATCCTAAAGGTAAATCAATTCTCAATTTTCCCAAACTAAGAAAAGATCATATCCTATAAATTCACAACTTTCCAATTTCTTGCTATCTCGAGTGAAACCGAACTTTTTAGATATACATTAACGTTGGCCACACATTAACGTAGTAAGGACAAGAATCAATAGAACAACCATGGAAGAAAAGATGAAAAATCAATTTATCAATAACTACATTTCAATACAATTGTTCTTAACCTCAGCAAGAAGAGGAATTAGCCACTCATTTGTGGATTAAACATCGTTAAATGAGTGTTAAACATACAAGCAATTGAATTAAAGAAGAAGGAGATAGAGAAAAACCCTGACAATTTCGTCCCCTCAACTGCCTGTAACCCACGTTCTTGCTCCACCAAGTCCGAATTATTAAAAATGAACTTAAGTGTTCTATTTATACTAGTGTGAATTTTTCCCGGAATAACAAGCAACGTGTCACGGAGTGCATCGCGGAGCACTGCCTCCGTGACACGCCACTAACGCGAACCCTTACTGGAAATTGATAGTCCAGGTAATAAGGCCCAACGTGGCACGGCGTGCAACGCGGGGCTTGGCCAACGTGCCACGGACCCAACGCGCACCCTCACTGGATTTTGGCCAAAAATTCCTATCCAGGCAGAAGGCATCCGCGATGGCAGCGTGACACGGCTCCATCGCGGAGCCCCTTTAATTTGTGCCTGCAAATGCTTTTTCCCTTGCTAACATCCGAGTCCAACCCCAATCTCTCCCAACACGCATTTTAGCTTCCCAAAATTATATTTCACCTGCAAAACAACGCTAATCATGTTGGTTGGTATAAATTCACATTTTATTATCAATCACATGAGAATGTATAAACATTGATAGATAAACAAGGCTAAAATGACACCTTTGAGTATCACTTGGGCATATAAATTTGCCCAAGATCACTTACCCCAAACTTAAATCCTTGTTCGTCCCCTAACAATAATCTTACACCTCATGCAATTGACAGCCCAACCTGGCTACTTTGGTTCGACAATTCAAGCTACGGTTATACCAATTATTTAATACAGCAAATCATTAAGAAAACATGCATGGTCCTATCAATGCAATGACCTTCAACACATCAAGACCTCATAGACTTAAGAATCGACTCTCGATATTGGCAAACTCATGCAAATCAGCTGATCAAGATATCCGACATGAAATTTAATCTCTCATCAAGCATGTGCCCTCACAACACAAGAGAATTTTCCCCTTTTTCATCACATGAACTCAAACGATTACATGCAGGGGCATATAGAAACAATTTCGCTCTATCTCCCAAAAGAATTCACATGCCTCATGCCATGAACCATAGGCTTGCCTTTAGTGTGTTACTCCACTAATATAAGAAAGTGTGATGTAGGATCACGTAGGACTTTAACGGGTTGTAATGTAAGCTACGGAACTAGTAAATATTGGGCTAACCAATAATAGCCACTAGCATCCTTAAGCGCTTTTTCAATACATCCCATCAAGCTCATGGGCATTGTTTCTTCCTTCATTCTCCCATTCTTGAAGTCTGTCTTTGTTTTGACCCATCTCATTAAGCACACTTGACTCAATCACGAAGATTATTCATACATCTTCATTATATTTTATTTATAACAAGTGCACCTTCAACCTTTTCTTTCCTTTCATCACTCCGCTTTTCTTTTCTTTTCACCATTCTCACTCTTTGACACTTTGGGAAAATTATTACCTCTTCTTAAGCGCTTAAGAGTTTTGGATCAAATTTACGGCTAATGAAAAGAAAGGGTTAAGCTCGGTTTACATATTTTTGACAAAAGAAAAAAATAATAGGCTAAAGGCTCAACGGGCTAACTAGGGTGTACAATCAAGGTGGGTACAATAATGAAAAAGAGAAACTTTCGGTTGAAAACAAAGAAATGCCTACATCCTTTCCTACAATACACGTCCTTCATTTCGTTTCGTACACACACCAGGCAAGTTCTAGACATTTCATAATAGCATGGAATAAACAAAACCTCACCTCACACTTATTGCACATGCTCAATTCAAGACACATTCACAGACTCTTCAATCAGCTAATTACAAGAATTCAAAATTAAGCCTCAACCACACTGAATCGACTCTATGGCCTAGGTATCTCAACATATTTACAGAGTTTCATGCTTTCATACGAATCACCTTTGCATTTCAAATATCATGTACAACACGCAACCAGAATTCCGCAACCATAAAGTAACTACAGGTTATGGGATGCAACCCACAAAAGAAAACAACTGAAAAATAAATGAAAAAAAATCTACTCCTAACGACTACATTTCCCTTAAGACGGTCGTCATCCATCCATCATAGGGAACAGTCACTAGCTAAGACTTCGGTTCAATGGGACTATTCTCGGTAAAAGAACCGAAAACAAACGCCGAGAAACCCAAGAATTGAAAAATTTTTTAAAAATATCGATCATTTCGATAAAACAAAAATATGTACAAAATCAGCTAGCAACATTCAGCAGCACACAACAGCTTCACATTTAATTACAATACAGAACAGAAACATCATAATCACAGGGTCACAAAAATTTTTTTTTCACAGGCACAACAACAGAACAGAAACATAAACAACAACACAACCAACACCTAACTACTCCCACCCCACACTTATATCGAACACTGTCCCCAGTGTTCACAAAAATTAACATAGCACAAAAATTGGGTGGTGGAACTCCCTGATCAATCAAAATACTCCACTTCTTCATCAGGTGCTACTGCCTCGTCTCCCATGTCTGAATCGCCCCCATCGTCATCATCGGACTCCACATCGGAGTCCTCACGATGTGTCTCCTCATCTGTGGGGACATCATCATCCATGGGCTCTACAAAAGTTGGCCCCACTCTGCATAGAGCCCTAGCATTTTCGCCGAAAGGGTAGTCTAGCTCGAGCTGCCACAGCTCCTCTTCTGTCGCCGGCCTCCCGCCTATTCACAGCTGGAGCATCTGCATCCCGTACATGCGAGCCATGTACTGATCATCCCGAGCATGTCGCTCGGCTAGTGTAAGAACTGGCCCGTGGGTGGTGTCGAGTGCCCTAGTTTTAGTGACATCTAAGGCCCGCCACTCCATCTGCAGGATGTAGTCAAGGGCCTCTTCCTCAATATCCAGGCCCCTAAGGAATGTGGTGAGTAGTCCACCAAATCCGTATCTGTGCCCTTGATGCAAACGGGCTCTCTTCATGGCGGAGATAATCACCGCCCCCACATTGATTCCAGCCCTTTCATCAAGGCGTACTCCAAGCATACACGATCCCGGGTTACATCCGTCATATGCACCCCCGGGATTAGGCAGGAACAAACAATTTTTAGCCATATCCTGGCCTCCCAGTTCATCTGTGAGTAAGGCAAGGTCTGATGGTAGCCCCTCTCCTTATGTCTGCTCCACCGAGCTTTTGATCGGGTTCCACACAAAGTGCGTCTGATGTCCGCATATGGTGGAGTGATATTCAGCTGTCGAAGCACATGGGCGTCTGTGTCCCGTGCCCCTAGGATAACATTGAGGTGGTGGGGCTCAAAAGTGACTATTTGCCCTCTTATTTTGATGGTGTGACTTCTGAGAGTCGGGTTTCAGTTGGCGTAGAATTCCCGAATCAAGTGCAAGTTGCATTCCTTGGGCTCTTCAAAGATGAAGTTCAGCCCAGCAGCCTCGATCCTTTGGACAATCCTGGGGAACTCCTGTGCCAATGGTTCCCTTGCTATGTGTTCCTCGGGGAAGTACTTGCTCTCCTTGTGCTTTGCGTACCATTTCTTCCCCTCCTCTGTCACCCACCTGGTTCCGTATTGACGGCGTTGGCCGCGTGGAACCGCTGGTGTTGCTGGGACCGCCATGCCCAGTCTGATTCTTTTTCTTCTGGCGCCAGATGTTGATGCGCCTTTTCCCTTGTCTTGCCTGCTTGCAATTGTTCCTGTCAAAACAAACAAACAAGTTCAATGTTAAGCTAATTAAAATTAGCTTCGACTAAGGTTGGGTTAAGCTAGGCTACCCCACACTTAGTCCTTAGCCAAAATTACACCATTAAGGCAAGATCGTACTTATTTACATAGACAAACAACACAACACAACAAATATGCTTAGTGCCTTGGGAGAATTCGACTGTATATATTCCCTGTACTACTCAGACTTCGCACAGCTAACCACAATCCTTACCTATCGATAACATGTTATCCCATAGCACTTAGCAAGGAAAAGCAAAAGAAAAATTTTAACTACATGATCCTATACAATTCGCCCATTTCTTGCAATTTCCAATATTTTCTTAACCCGAGAATTCGTCGGTCTTTTAGCATAGTCACAGTTAGCACAATCGACTCATCTCACCCAACATGTACAACCTAGCATGAATTTCACTAGTTCAACTCAATTTTTCCATTTCAAACTCAAAGTCAAGCCCTAGCTATGATTTTATCAAAAATTCGATTAAGCTATGTAATTTTCGAGTTCAAGCAATCACACCGTTACTCCGAACATCAATCAACAATAATTCTATTGAATTTAAGCTTAATTTCTACTTAGGGCAAATTTTGCTCATATCACATGTTCAAACTCGAAAAATTTCGATAAGAATTGAGATAGAGTTGAATAACATACCTTGAATTCGAAGAGATGACGAAACTTGATGAAATTACGGGCCTAAGTCCATGTCACGTTGAGGGGGAAGAGGTTTTTGGGAGGTTGGTCGGGGAGAGTATGAAAAATGAGGAAAAATGAGGTGGGATCGGGGTTAAAAAGTGGGAATTTCGCGCGGGTCACCCGGCGACCCGGTGTGACCTGTTGCGATATACACCTCAACGTGTCACGAAGGGTAATGCAGAGCATGCCCTCTGTGACACGGAGCCATCGCGTAGGTGTTCTGGAATTTGAAAAAATTCCAGAATTACCTTCAACGTGTCACAGAGGGTAACGCGGAGGTCCTCCTCCGTGACACGGAGCCATCGCCTTGGCTCACTGTTTTGCCACTTTTTATTATTTTTCATACCTCGGATTTTCCTTTGCGATTCCTTGCATGTTTACCCTCCGTTCAACCTGAAATTCATCTAACTACAAGAAATTGGTTAGAATTATAGGATTCACTCAAAATAAAAATAACAATAAAAATAAAAACTAACAATTTTGTTGTTAATAAAAAAAGAAAAAGAAAAAGAAATCTATTCACAAGTTACAAAGAAAAATTTCACGGGTTGCCTCCCGTGCAGCGCCTGGTTTACCGTCGCGGCTCGACGTCATTCAGCTCAGTCATCTTCTAGGGTGATGGACATTTTCTCTCGACCACCGTCCTCACCCCAGTAGTGCTTACATCGCTCCGATGGTTTTCCCATTAACTCTCGTGATTCAACTATCTGAGCATCATCAGCTCGATCAATCACGTTGATCACTGAGAGTTCCTCGTACACAGTCGGAAGCTTGGTGGCCTTGTACACATCAAACACTTCCACCTTGTCATGTGCTCGCATGGTTAGCTGCACTGCAGCTACATCAATTAGCGCTTTCCCGGTTGCCAAAAATGGACGTCGTAAAATAAATGGGACTTCCGCGTCTGGCTCAAAATCCAGCACGACGAAATCTACTGGGGAGATAAGGGAGCCCACTTGCACCAGCACATCCTCCACAATTCCATCAGGTCTGGCTAAGGACCGATCCGCTAGTTGCAAGATCACTGTTGTTGGTCTAGGACTCCCTAGACCCAACTTCTTGAATACCGATGACGACATCAAATTAATGCTCGCTCCCAAATCACATAATCCGCGAGCTCGGATACTCTGCCCAATTGTAATTTGTATAGTAAAGCTCCCAGGATCTTTGAGCTTTGTGGGAAATCAGTTTTGTATCCGGGAAGTGCACTCTTCTGTGAGAGCTACCGTAGCATACTCAGTCAACCGACTTTTGTTCGCCATGATGTCCTTAGTGTACTTTGCATACTTTGGCACTCCCTGCAAAACATCAACAAGAGGTAAGTTAATATGTACCTGTTTCAGCACCTCCATGAATTTCTTGAAACACGCCTCCTCCTTGTGTTTCTTTAATCTTTGAGGGAACGCGGGTGGTGGTCTTTCTGATTCAACTTCCTTTTTCTTCCCCCTCTCATCACTTTGCTCCCTCTCAACTTCTGCTACTCCCGATTGTTGAGGTGGTCTTTCTGGTTCCACCTCTTTAAGCTGCAAACCACTCCTTGTGGTCACCGCATTCACCTGCTTGGGGTTTGGATCTGTGTCGCTCGAAAGTCCTCCTCTAGGCCTGGTGTTTTGGGCTCCAACAAATTGCCCAAATTGATATTCAAGTGCCTTAGTAGCTAACTGGTTGTTCTTCACCTCGACTGCCAATTTCACATAGTCAGCCTGCAATTGAGCTTGGTTAGCTATCATCGTCTTGAACATCTCCTCAATGCTGGGTGATGGTGGGGGAGGAGGTGCATTGTTGTTTCTATATTGTGCTTGATAGTTCTGCTGCCCTCCTTGATTCCTCTGTGCCCTCTGACTCGAACTTTGCCCTTGATGGTTGTTGCTACCCCAAGAGAAATTCGGGTGATTCCTCCAGTTGGAATTGTAGCTGTTGCCATACTGTTGGTGGTTGTTCCTCTGTACATTTCCCACAAAGTTCACCGAGTCAGGATTTGCTCCACAACACTCAGCTGAGTGCTCACTACTCCCGCACACTTCACACCAAATTTGCTGCACTACATTCACTGGGGCTTGAGTCTGGTTCATTGTCATATTACTGAAGTGGGTGTTGAGTTGATTCTGTAAAGCAGCTATCTGTGCAGCAATAGCTGTAAAACCATCCACTTCTAGAACTCCTGCTGCTTTCTTTGTTCCTCCTCTTGACGAATCAGCATTCCACTCCGGATTTCCCTGCGAAATACGATTTAACAAGGTATACAACTCCTCATAAGTTTTCTCCAATGCTTGTTCCCCAGCTGCTGAGTCTAGCAAAATTTTTGTGTGGGGTTCCAAACCCTCTATAAAAGTGTGCACTAGCACATCATTGGATTGATGATGATGTGGACAATCCCGCAACATGGACTTGAATCTCTCCCAAGCCTGATATAGATTCTCCCCCTCTCTCTGTTTGAAACTTAGAATTTGACTTCTAAGTCTTGCTGTTTTATCGGATGGAAAAAATCGTATCAAGAATTTCCTTGCAAGATCATCCCACGTAGTAATAGAATTAGGTGGCTCAGCTTTCAACCACCTTTTGGCTTCTCCCAATAGTGAGAATGGGAACAATGTAAGCCTGACATAATCTGTTGACACTCCAGCGGGGATATAAGTGTCACTTATCTCCAAAAAATTTTGGAGATGCTGCTGTGGATCCTCATGAGGGAGACCTGTGAACTGCCCGCTGGTGTGCAGCAATTGCACCATGTTTTGTTTGAGCTCGAATCTCCCTCCTGGCTCAGGTTTGTCGATGCTAGATGTGACATTGTTAGCATGTGGGATTGCCACCTCGCGAACCGGCCTAGCTGCCATTTCCTCGGGCACTAGCATTGCCCTTACTACTGGTGGATTCTGTTGTTGCTCCATGATTGTTTGTCTGAGCAACTGCAGCTTTTTCTCTAGAGCTTCTCTCCGCTGACGATGAAATTGTCTTTCAGGCTCTAAATATGAGTCCACCAGCTCCTTGTCTCTTGCCAGTGTTCAACTGAGATTATATCTGCGAAATACAGGCTAAGACCAAGTTGTCAACACTTAAGAAAAAAAAATATAGTAAATTTACACTTAAGAAAAATTCACAAATTGCCAGTCCCGGGCAACGGCGCCAAAAACTTGTTCGCTGTCTACTCTGGGGTAATTACTACACGCAAGTGCACATGGTCGAACAAGTAGTAAAGTGGCTTAAGTAAGCCAAGTATCGATCCCACAGGGACTGGGTTAGGGTACAATCTACTCAAGTGTCACTATATTTTAACTCTAAAAATGCAGACAACAGTGTGAAAAAGAGTTTGGTATTTTGGTTTCTAATTTTATGCTAATTATAAACGAATATACAAATTTGAGTCTGAACTATAAGTATGAGCATGCTGAGGTTAAATGAACATGTAGAGAAATAAATTATCGATACAATTTGTTTAATCTTTCCTCCGGTTGCTAGTCAAGAATTATTGCCTATGGATTAAAACTCTCGTATTTAACCCAACTTAAGAATCATGAACCTTCCACCTACATCTCTGTGATAAAAAGAAATTCATGTTCTAGCCATACAAAACCGATTCCTTAATTGACTAATACGACTTTCAGGTATATCTCTATCCTGAAGGTAAATCAATTCTCAATTTTCCCAAACAAAGAAAAGATCATATCCTATAAATTCACAACTTTCCAATTTCTTGCTCTCTCGAGTGAAACCGAACTTTTTAGATATACATTAACGTTGGCCACACATTAACGTAGTAAGGACAAGAATCGATAGAACAACCATGGAAGAAAAGATGAAAAACCAATTTATCAATAACTACATTTCAATACAATTGTTCTTAACCTCAGCAAGAAGAGGAATTAGCCACTCATTTGTGGATTAAACATCGTTAAATGAGTGTTAAACATACAAGCAATTGAATTAAAGAAGAAGGAGATAGAGAAAAACCCTGACAATTTCGTCCCCTCAACTGCCTGTAACCCACGTTCTTGCTCCACCAAGTCCGAATTATTAAAAATGAACCTAAGTGTTCTATTTATACTAGTGTGAATTTTTCCCGGAATAACAAGCAACGTGTCACGGAGTGCATCGCGGAGCACTGCCTCCGTGACACGCCACTGACGCAGACCCTTACTGGAAATTGATAGTCCAGGTAATAAGGCCCAACGTGGCACGGCGTGCAACGCGGGGCTTGGCCAACGTGCCACGGACCCAACGCGCACCCTCACTGGATTTTGGCCAAAAATTCCTATCCAGGCAGAAGGCATCCGCAATGGCAGCGTGACACGGCTCCATCGCGGAGCCCCTTTAATTTGTGCCTGCAAATGCTTTTTCCCTTGCTAACATCCGAGTCCAACCCCAATCTCTCCCAACACGCATTTTAGCTTCCCAAAATTATATTTCACCTGCAAAACAACGCTAATCATGTTGGTTGGTATAAATTCACATTTTATTATCAATCACATGAGAATGTATAAACATTGATAGATAAACAAGGCTAAAGTGACACCTTTGAGTATCACTTGGGCATATAAATTTGCCCAAGATCAGACGACTCGTCCTATGACTTGGTGTAGAAAATCCTATTTCTCCGATTCCATCCTCGGGTATGATCTTAGGGCTTCTGAGGTATTACAATATCTCTACCTTGGGAACATTCATCCTTGAATGTGGGATATCATACTGAAAAGTTGAGAAATGCAATCATCATTCCAAATACTGAACGATTTAAGTTGGAAACTGACAGAGTGACTGACTCTAGACTGCACTATGTGGCTGAACTGAATTCATGCATCACATTTACGTACATAGACATGAATGAAATTGGGCACATGAACTGAAAATGGAACTGAATAGAGTACTAAGGAAGAATTTAATACCTGATGCTAAAAATGAACTAGAAGGGAACAAATGAGGGTATTTAGCTGTCATGTCTGCTTCTGCCTCCTATGTGACCCCCTCAACTAGCTAGTTCCTCTACAATACTTTCACTGAAGCGATTTCCTTGTTCCTTAGCTTACAGACCTGACGTCCTAGGATTTGAACTGGGACTTCTTCGTAAGAAAGGCTATCCTTCACTGCCACACTGTCCAATGACACAATTGAGCTCAGATCGGTGATGCACTTCTTCAATAGTGACACATGGGCTAAGGGGTGCACAACTGCTAACTCTGAAGGTAATTCAAGCTCAAAGGCCACATTGCTAATTCGCCTCAAAATTCTGTAGGTTCCTACATACCTCATACTGAGTTTCCCTTTCTTTCCAAACCTCATCACCCCTTCCATGGGTTAAATTTTCAGATATACCCGATAATCTAAGCAAATTCCAACTCTTTCCTCCTCACATCAACATATGATTTCTGTCGGCTTTGAGTTGTTTGCAACCTTTCCCTAATAAGTTGCACTTTCTGTATAGCTTCATGAACTAAGTCTGGCCCTATCAAAGTAGCTTCACCAACTTCGAACCACCTTATTGGAGACCTACACCTCCTACCATATAATGCCTCAAACGGGGCTATCTGAATACTGGAATGGTAGCTGTTGTTGTATGCAAACTCAATGAGAGGTAGGTGATCATCCCAACTACCCTTGAAGTTGATCCCACAAGCTATCAACATATCTTCTAAGGTCTGAATAGTCTGCTCAGCTTGTCCATTTGTGTAAGGGTGGAAAGTTGTGCTGAGCTTGACTTGAGTATCGAGTCCTTTCTGAAATGACTTCTAGAAATGTGAGGTGAACTGGATACCTCTATCTGAAATAATGGATAAAGGAACCCCATGTAGTCTGACTAACTCCCAGATGTATAGCCTAGCATAATCCTCAACTGAGTCTGTAGTTTTAATTGGGAGGAAATATGCTGACTTGGTCATCCGATCCACTATCACCCAAATTGAGTCATGCTGCCGGCGAGTACGAGGTAGACCTGTCATAAAGTCCATATTCACTTCTTCCCACTTCCAGGTGGGTATGCTGATATCCTGAGTCATACCCCCAGGTCTCTGATGCTCCACCTTGACCTGCTAGCAGTTCGGACACTTAGCCACATATTCTGCAATGTCTATCTTCATGCCGTTCCACCAGTAGATATACCGTAGATCACGGTACATCTTAGTGGCACCTAGGTGGATAGAATATCTGGAGCTGTGTTCTTCTGCCAGTTTCTATTGTCTCAAGTCACCTACATCCGATACACATAGTCTGCCCTGGTAATGAAGCACACCATCTCCCCCTTCAAAGAAAGCCTCCACTTCTTTTCTGAGAACTGCTTCTTTCAGCTTAAACAGTAACAGGAATCCAATAATAAACATATATAAACCGACGGTGGCACGTAGTTCTGAGACCACGGGGTTTTTCTTTGAACGCCGGGTCTACTCAGTGCTAGACACTACTCCTTAAAACATGCACATGAGGCTCATGTCGTAATTGTAAAATCATTCATGAAGTCCATGCCCAAATAAATAATAACATGATAGATCCCACTTGAAATACATGATTAGCCATAAATAAGGGCCCGTGAATCGGCCAAGAGTCATAAATCAATAAATCATGAAAACCATGCATGCTTGTAAAACATTCTTACTTGATATTCATAAATCCATGATGAGTACTTGGAGAGAAATCATAACATGAATCATAAATCATAATTTTAGACTTGATAAGATCAAAGAGTCATAACTTGACTTTTCATGAAGATTGCATAATTGGGCATAATTTAATTAGAAGTTGAAACTACAAATTAATAACCAAAATAACTATAAAATCTGACCATAGATCATAAAATATGATTTTATACATAAAGGGAATTGACCCATAGATAAATCATAGAGAATTTCACAAGAATTGGAATAAACCCCATAAGATCATGAAACTTGAATCTAGAATTAAAATCCATAGAACTGATAAGAATCTAGGGCATGAGAATGAAAGGAACTCCCATTCATTGCCTCACATACTGGGTAAATTGAATTCACACTCCCACTTAAAAGCCCAAAGGAAATTGGAGAGAATTTGATGAAATTCCTCAAACTTGATCTTCAAGGAAGGCTCTAGGTTGCTTGCATGGAGTGGGGATTCTTAGAATAGGTTTATCCCCCTTAAAACCTTGCTAACTGAGCTTAAACGACATAGTTTAGGAAATTAGGGCTTAAGAATGATGAAAATACCCTTAATGAAAAACCTGGAAAATCTGCACTACCAATGACCACGACTGATCCAACGGATCGTACCTCGGTCCTACGAGTTGTGGTTTCTTTTCGTCGGAGCCACTGATCACCTCTGAGTTTTGAAGTTCGCATGTACCATACCACGACTCATACAATCTACCAACGGATCGTTGAATCCTTCTGTTACCACGACTAGGAGAAAATCCCTGCTCCTTCCAACGGATGGAAGTAACAACCCGTCGTCACTTACCACGAGTTGTACCTTGACCTGTACCATCCAACTTTGCCAACCTAGCCCCCAACCAACAGGTCCTTACCACGATGCATTACTTCAACCAATGGGTCATCCTAAGACCCATTACTTCCTAGCCTATTCTGCAGATTCTCACCACGAGCACCTCCAAGGGGTCGTTAGTCCCACCAATGACCCATACAATGACTCATTCTGAGAAGAAATCTTAGATCGGCTCTTTTCATTTCAAATCCCAAATCTAGTCTTAGGCACTTGCAAAGTATTGCAATATCTCCCCCTTGGGAACATTCTTCCTCGAATGTGGGTAAACATGCTGAATAACTGGAAAAATGCAACTACGATGCCAAATACTGAACATTTAAGCTGAAAACTGACGGAGTAACTAACTCTGGACTAGAATACATGACTGAACTAAATTCATAAATCACACATACATACATTCATTGACATTAAAGAAACTGGGTAAATGAGCGGAATATGAAACTGAATAGGGTACTAAGAAGGAAACTGATACCTCGAACTGAAACTAAGCCGTAAGGGAATAGATGTGGGTATTTAGCCATCATATTTGCTTCAGCTTCCCATATAGCTCCCTCAACATGATGATTCCTCCACCAAACCTTGACTGAGGCTACTTTTTTGTTTCTTAGCTTACGAACCTGACGACAAGTATTTCTACCGGAACCTCCTAATAACTAAGGCTATTTTTCACACCGACACTGTCCATCGGAACAACCAGAGTTGGATCACCCAAACACTTCTTTAAGAGAGATACATGGAAAACTGGATGAACTGAAGCTAATTTTGAGGGCAACTCCAACTCATATGCTACCTTGCCAACTCGTTTCACAATCCGGTACGGACCAACATAACGGGAACTGTGTTTCCCTTTCTTTTCGAACCTCATCACTCCCTTTATGGGAGACACCTTTAGAAACACCCAATCTTCGACTTCAAACTCAAGTTCTCTCCTCCTCACATTCGCATATGACTTTTGGCAACTTTGAGCTATTTTCAACCCATCCCTAATAAGCTGAACTTTCTCTATAGCCTCATAGACAGAATCTGGTCCTAGCATTGCAGCTTCACCGACTTCAAACCAACAAATAGGTGATCTACATCTCCGCCCATAGAGAGCCTCGAATGGAGCCATCTGAATGCTGGAATGGTAGCTGTTGTTATATGCAAACTCGATGAGAGGCAAATGATTATCCCAACTACCCTTGATATCAATCACGCACGCTCTCAACATATCCTCCAAAGTCTGAATGGTCCACTCTATCTGACAATCTATTTGCGGGTGAAATGTTGTGCTAAGCTTAACCTGGGTACCAAGGCCCTTCTGAAATGATCTCCAAAACTGGGAGGTAAATTGTGTACCTCTATCTGATATGATGGACAAGGGCACTTCATGCAACCGAAATAACTCCTGAATGTATAACTTAGCATAATCCTCCACTGAATCGATAGTTTTGACTGGTAGGAAATAAGTTGCTTTAGTCAACCTATCCACAACCACCCAAATAGAGTCATACTGTCTGCGTGTACAAGGCAACCCTATAATGAAGTCCATATTGATTTTCTCCCACTTCTAAAAAGGGATACCAATGTCTTGAAGTACACCTCCTGGTCTCTGATGCTCAACCTTCACCTGTTGATAATTCGGACACTTAGCCACAAACTCTGCTATGTCCATCCTCATGCCATTCCACCAATAGACTTCCCGTAGGTCACGGTACATCTTGGTGGCACCTGGATGTATAGAGTACCTGGAACCATGAGCTTCATGCAACATCCGCTCCCTCAAGTCACTAGCAATCGATACACACGAACGACCCTGATATCAGAGCACACCATCTCCCCCTTGGGAGAAGACCTCGACCTTCTGATTCTAGACCGCTTCCTTCAACTTCACCAAAATAGTATCCTCATCTTGCCTAGACTTAACATCGGTCACCAAAGATGATTCTAATCCATTCTGAACAATGACACCACCATTCGTCGAGTCAACTAGATGAACTTCTAGTCGTGCAAGTTGGTGCACATCCTTTACTAACTCCTTCCTTTCCTCATCTATATGGGACACACTCTCCATAGAAAGCCTGCTAAGAGTATCTGCCACCACATTAGCCTTGCCTGGATGATAGAGGGCACTCATATCATAATCCTTCAACAACTCCAACCACCACCTCTTCCGCAGATTCAGATCCTTCTGGGTAAACATGTATTGTAGGCTTTTGTGGTCCGTAAATACATCCACATGGACCCCGTACAGATAGTGTCTCCAAATATTCAAGGCAAATACTATCGTCGCCAATTCGAGATCATGACTTGGGTAGTTCTTTTAATGGACCTTCAGCTGCCTGGAAGCATAGGCTATGACCTTACTGTGCTGCATGAATACACAACCAAGGCCGATCCTTGAGGCATCACAATATACCACAAACCCCTCGGTACCCTCGGGTAAGGTCAACACTAGTGCTGAGGTGAATCGATTCTTCAACTCTTTGGAGCTCTTCTCACAAGCCTCCGACCATTGAAACTTCACTTTCTTCTGGGTCAATTTAGTCAACGGGGATGCAATGGATGAAAACCCCTTAAGGAATCTCTGATAATAACCAATTAGACCCAAGAAACTCCTGATATCTTAAGGATTCATCGGTCTAGGCCAATTCTTCACCGCTACTATCTTTTGAGAGTCTACTTGTACACCCTCACTTGACACCACATGACCCAAAAAGGCCACTGAGTTCAACCAAAACTCACATTTGCTAAACTTAGCATACAACTAAAAATCCTTAAGAGTCTGTAGCACCACCCTAAAATGAGCGGCATGCTCCTCCTCGCTCCGAGAGTATATGAGAATATCATCTATGAGCACAATCACGAACAAACCTAAGTATGGCTTGAATACCCTATTCATCAAATCTATAAAAGATGCAGGAGCATTCGTTAGTCCAAAAGACATAACTACAAACTCGTAGTGACCATACAGAGTCCTGAAGGCTGTCTTCGGAATATCAATCTCCTAAACCCTGAGCTGATGGCATCCAGATCTGATGTCTATCTTTGAAAAGCACTGAGCACCCTGAAGCTGGTCAAACAAATCATCAATACTGGGAAGAGAATACTTATTCTTAATGGTAACTTTGTTCAATTACCGATAATCAATGCACGTCCGAAGGGAACCATCCTTCTTTTGGACAAAGAGAATTGGTGTACCCCATGGGGACTTGCTCGGTTTGATGAAACCCTTGTCTAAGAGATCTTTCAACTGCTCCTTCAACTCCTTTAGCTTAGTTAGAGACATTCTGCAAGGAGGAATAGATATAGATTGTGTATCGGTAAGAAGGTTAATACCAAAACCGATCTCCTACTTGGGAGGGATTCCCGGCAGATCATCTGGGAACACTTCTAGGTACTCACACACAATAGGAACTAACTGGATAGTCAGGGTTTTGGATGTAACAACTTTAACCCTAACTAGATAGTACACACAACCTTTAGAGATCATCTTTCTGGACTTAAGATAGGAAATGAAGTGACCTACAGGCACAATTGAATGCCCTTCCACTCTAGGATTGGATCACTCGAAAATCTGAACACTACTGCACGAGTTCTACAATTGATTAAGGTATAACATGCATGTAGCTAATCCATGTTGAAGATGACATCAAAATCAGGCATGGATAGCTCTACTAGATCTGCTGAGGTGACTTTCTAAAGGACTAAGATAGGGCAATTTCTATATACCCATCGAGCTTTAACTGAATCACTGATTGGAGTAGAGACTGAGAAGGGTTCTGATAAAATTTCGGGACTGACTTTGAAACTACTAGAAACATAGGGCGTCACAAAAGATAAAGTAGCACCTGGATATAACAATGCATATATATCAATATGGAATACTTGTAACATACCAGTAACCACATCTTGTGAAGTCTCCTACTCTTGTCGAGATGCAAGGGCATAAAACCTATTCTGGCGCTGGCCACCTCCTGCACTGGTGGACGCACTATGCGAAGTTAGGCGTGCTGGTGCTGTTGTTGAGCTGGTAACCTGAGTACGACCTCTAGCATCACCCCGTCTAGCAAACGGACACTCCTAGCACCTGTTCCAAGTCTACCACACCTCAAAATAGATATCTGACCCAATCAAGCACTCCTCTATATAGGCTGGGAAAGTACGCGCTGTTTGCATGCTACTCTGGCCCCTCAAACCTGAGGCTCTACTCCTCTGATCACCTTGCGTTCTGATGGTGCACTGGCCGATGATGGCTCTGGAGCTAATGAACTGTGATGAGACTGCTAGTGATGTCCGCCTCCCAATCTCTACTGAGAGAACCCATGACTGTCTGTCCTGACCCTCTTGGCCTCTCTCTCTCTCTCTCTGATGCACCACCTCTATCTGCTGGGCATACAAAACCTTCTGGGGAAAATCAATATCCTAATGAATCATGGTGATCCTACAATCCTTGTCCAGGTAGTCTGCCACTCTATGTACAAACCTGCTCACCCGAGCTCTCTGATCAGCCACTAGCTCTGGTGCATTCTTGGTAAAACGAGTGAACCCCCAAGCATACTCCTGGACTGTCATGTTACCCTACTTCAGGTTCATAAACTCCGCTACTTTAATCTCCCTCATCTCATGAGGGATGAACTGATTCAAAAATGCGGCATGAAACTTCTCCCAACCAATAGGGCCTGCTCCAACTGCCCTGCTATCTTTCCATTGCTTGAACCAGATGTGCGCAACCCCTTTCAATTGATACGAGTCTAGATCAATGCACTCCTCTCCGATCATCCCCATGATCTGGGTGATCTTCAGAACCTCATCAATGAACTCGTGTGGATCCTTGTCCACCTTTGATCCAAGAAACTCTGGAGGGTTCATCCTTAGAAAATCTCTGACTCTTGCCGTTGCTGCATTCCCGCTCTGAGAGACATGGGCTACCGCTTGTTGATTGACCTGGGCGGTCAAGGCCTGATCTAGCATCTGAATGGCAGCCCTAAACTCTACGTGGGCCACCTGCTCGGGTACATGATCCTCATAGGCTAGTGGGGCCTGCTGGTGCCAATCTCCATTGCCATTCTCGTGGTTCCCGTTTCTTCTTCCATTGACACAACAAGGAGGCATGATTCTAAAAATTCATATAGCACGAGTTAGAAGAATATAGAGACATTTCATTGCACGACATAAATCATGAAAGAAGGGAACATTTTCTAAACATCTCGTAGCCTCTTCATCATAAGTGCGGCGCACTTCACACCCATGAAAAAGACTCTACTTAACATGGCTTTGAGACACCCTAGGACGCTTCAAAACCTAATTCTCTGATACCAAGTTTATCACAATCCGAATGCCGACTCGGATCGAGACACCAGACAAGAAGCCCCGAGAGGCTCCAAGTCGACCCATGGCATGAACATAATATCTAAAATCAGCATTTTAAAGCTGAAGTCTACATATATATATATATATATATATATAGCTAAAATTGAATCAACAACGACAAGCTGATTTCTACATAATATTTGAAAAGCCTTTAAAATAATGATGAGCTGATGGGACAGCATCGCCAACTAGATCGAAGGATGAGGACTTACCAACATCGGCTGGACAGGTCTTAGAGGGAAGTAGGGGCTAATGATACGACTGAGACTGATCCCTCAGACCTGTATCAGGAAATGATACAACATAAAGTATGCGGTCAGTACTTGGAATATACTGAGTATGCAATACAAGTAAAAGCGGACAGTCAAAATACATAAGAGTAGGACAATGTGATCATAAAGTAAATATCATAATGTAAAAATAAGGGCTCAAGGTTTTCAAAACATAGGAGAAAAGCTTCATTAAACATGACTTGAGCCAAAGTAACATAAACATAACCATGCATAAATCATGAGGAACAATGGGAGGACTCGTCTTAACCGACACCATCATGATAGAGCCTTACATGATGCCCCACTATTTCGCCCAAGTAGTCAGGACCGTCCAACGTGCATGCGTGGTGATATCATAGGGATCCAATAATAAACATATATAAACCTACAGTGACATGTAGTTCTGAGACCACGGTGTTTTTCTTTGAACGCCGGGTCTACTCAGTGCTAGACACTACTCCCAAAAACATGCAAATGAGGGCTCATATCGTAATCGTAAAATCATTCATGAATTCCATGGCCAAATAAATAATAACTTGATGGATCCCACTTGAAATACATGATTAGCCATGAATAAGGTCCCGTGAATCGGCCAAGAGTCATAAATCCATAAATCATGAAAACCATTCATAGTTGTAAAATATTTTTACTTGATATTCATAAATCCATGATGAGTACTTGAAGAGAAATCATAACATGAATCATAAATCATAATTTTAGAGTTGATAAGATCAAAGAGTCATAACTTGACTTTTTATGAAGATTGCATAATTGGGCATAATTTAATTAGAAATTGAAACTACAAATTAATAATAAAAATAATTATAAAATCTGACCATAGATCATAAAACATGATTTGATACATAAAGGGAATTGACCAATATATAGATCATAAAGAATTTCACAAGAACTGGAATAAACCCCATAAGATCATGCAACTTGAATCTAGAATTAAAATCCATAGAATTGAGAATAATATAGGACATTTGAATGAAAGGGACTCCCATTCATAACCTCACATACCTGGGTAAATCGATTTTACACTCCCACTTGAAAGCCCAAAGGAAATTGGAGAGAATTTGATGAAATTCCTCAATCTTGATCTTCAAGGAAGGCTCTAGGTTGCATGCATGGAGTGGGGATTCTTAGAATAGGTTTATCCCCCTTAAAGCCCTGCTAACTGAGCATAAAATGACATAGTTTAGGACCTTCGGGCTTAGGAATAATGAAAATACCCTTAATGAAAAACCTGGAAAATTTGCACTTGCCGGTGACCACGACTGATCCAATGGATCGTACCTCGATCCTACGGGTTGTGTTTTCCTTTCGTCAGAGCCACTGCTCACCTCTAAATTCTAAAGTTCCCACATACCATACCACAACTGGTACCATCTACCAACAAATCATTGAATTCTTCCGTTAGCACGACTATGAGAAAATCCCTGCTCCTTCCTACGGGTGGAAGTAACGACCCGTTGTCACTTACCATGGGTCGTACCTTGATGCGTACCATCCAGCTCTGCCAACCTAGACCACAACCAACATGTCCTTACCATGATCCGTTACTTCAACGTATGGGTCATCCGGAGACCCGTTACTTTCCAGCCTACTCTGTAGATTCTCACCACGAGCACCTCCAACGGGTCGTTAGTCTTACCAACGACCTGTAAAACGACTCATTCGGAGAAGAAATCTTAGATTTCTGCTACTTTTCATTTCAAATCGGGAGTCTAGTCTCAGGTACTTCCGGGGTATTACAAAAACAATGACGAACATGTCTAGATACTTTTTGAAAACCTTATTCATTAGGTCCATGAAAGTTGCAGGGGCATTAGTTAGTCCAAAGGACATAACCATAAATTCATAGTGACCATACCAAGTTCTGAAGTCTGTTTTCGGTATGTCACAATCCCTGACTCTAAGCTGGTGATACCCTAACCTAAGATCTACCTTGAAAAAACAACTAGCTCCCTGAAGTTGATCAAACAAGTCGTCAATCCTGGGTAGGGGATACCTATTCTTAACTTTAAACTTTGTTCAGCTGACGGTAGTCGATACATATTTTGAGAGTACCGTCTTTCTTTCGCATGAACAACACTGGAACACCCCATGGAGAGATGCTGGACATGATGAAACCCTTATCAAGTAGGTATTTTAGCTATTCCTTCAACTCCTTAAGCTCAGCTGGAGCCATTTTGTAAGGAGGAACGGAGATGGGCTGAGTTTCTGGAAAAAGGTCTATACCGAAGTCTATTTCCCACTCGGGAGGGACTCCAGGAAGATCTTCGGGAAACATGTCAGGGAATTCATTGACAATAGGAATTGACTGGATAGTTGGAGTCCCAGAGCTAGAATCTTTGACCTGAACTAGGTGATAGATGCACCATTTAGAAATGAGATTCCTTGCCTTAAGGTAGGAAATAAACTGACCCTTGGGCGCAAAACTACTACCCATCAATTCTAAAACTGGCTCATTTGGAAATTGAAATCTGAGGACCCTAGTTCTGCTGTTGACTGAAGCATAACCAGAGTGTAACCAATCCATGCCAAGAATGAGATCGAAATCGTCCATGTCTAACTCTGTTAGATCAGCTGGAATGACTTTACTCAATACTGATACTGGGCAGTTTCTATACACCCAGCTGGCTCTAACTGACTCACCAACAGGGATAGAGACTGACAAAAGTTCTGAGAGGACTTCTGGATTGATTTAAAACTGAACTGCTACATAGGGAGTCATGAATGATGGCGTGGCTTCTAGATCTATTATGGCTTACACATCTAGATCGAAGAGATGTAACATACCCGTAACCACGTCAGTTGAGCTCTCCTGATCCTGACGAGATGATAAAGCATAAAAATGATTTTGGTGCTGACCGCCATTTGTACCTGAAGTGTTACCCTGCTAAGATGGACGGCCTGCTGCAACTACTGAAGTGGTAGATTGTGATTTCACCCATCTTGTTGATGGACACTCTTTTAGCCGGTGACCTAGCTATCCACATCCAAAGCAACCCTCTTTTCCCTGGAGGCATTTAACTAGATAGTTTCTACCATACATAGCACAAGCTAGGTAGCGATTACTGACACTGTAACTCTGGGACTGAGATCCAGATGCTCCACCCTTTCGATCCTTGCGGGATCGAAAGGTGGGGGCGCTGGCTGAAGTTGGTGCTGGAGACCTCTGCTGCTGCTATTGTGGCGGCTACTGCCGCTGGACCTTTGGTGGCCATAATCTGATTGACCCCTTTTAGGCTGTTTGTTCTCCTTCTCCATATCTTTCAAATTTTCTGCCTCAATCTGCTGGGCATGAACGACGAGGCTGGAGAGATCAATATCCTTCATGAGCATCACGGTCCTGCACTCCTTAAATACGAGGTTTGATACCCCATTGACGAACTTAAGCATGTGAGCCCTTGGCCCGACTACCATTTTCGAAGCATACCTTGACAATCGCGTGAATTCCAATGCATATTCCTCCACAATCCTGTTACCCTACTTTAAGTTCATGAACTCAGCGACTTAGCCTCCCTTAATTCCCGGGGGAAGAATCTATCTAGAAAAGCTGTGGTGAACTCTTCCCACTCTATTGGTTTTGCTCCTGCTGTTTTCCCTTCCGTCCACTGATCGTACCAAATCTGAGCCACCCCTAGGTGGCCAGATCAGCACTCTTCGCGGAACTAACACCCATAATCCGGGTGATCTTCTGCACCTCATCTACAAACTCTTGTAGGTCCTCTCCCACCTTAGATCCATGAAAATCTAGAGGGTTCATTCGGGTAAAGTCTCGAACCCTAGCAGCTGTTGCGAACCCATTTGTATTCACAAGAACCACCTGCTGGTTCACCTGGTTAGTCACTGTCTGAGCCAGCAACTGGATTGACATTCTGAATTCAGCTGAGGACACTTGATCGTCCTGAGGGGCTGTTGGAGCTGGTGGAGCAGGTTGGTTGGCATTACCAGCCCTTCTTTTGTTTCCTCGTTTTGGAGGAAGAGTTTCACTAAAACAAAATAGAGCACGAGTTAGGAGAATGTTTCTGGAATTGAACTTCATCGCATGATACGGAGTATGAACAAAAGGTAGTTTTCCTAATAACGTCTTGTAGCCTCCCTGTCATAAGTGTGGCGTGCTTCACACCCATGAAAAGGACTCTACTTGACGCAGCTTTCAGACATCTTTGGATACTCTAAACCTAGTGCTCTGATACCAAGTTTGCCATGAACCGAGTCTGTACCCTAGACGAGACACGGTACTTGGTGCCACAAGTGACCCCAAGCTAATGTCACGACCCGAGTTTACACCCTAGCCGTAACACGGGACAAGGAACCCCGAAAGGCACATGTGACCCATGGAAAAATCATAGCATGAAACTTAACAATATAAACAGATAACAAACATAATTGAGCGGAAGCTAACTTCAAGAGCCAAATTTAACACATAAGGACATAATATAGCAAAACAAAATACATATATTGAATCTGATTACACATATCTGAAAGCCTATACTAAACTGATGAGTTGCCGGGACAAGTCCCGAGCTAACTCCTAAAGTCTGAAAACTGAAATACAACTGAATAAGAACATAGACCTTATCCTTGAGAGATGAAGACCCACCACAAAGCGCTGAGATGGAGGAAGGAGCGTGTCTACCCGCGGGGCTGAGTTTGGATACCTGGATTTATATCATGAAATGATATAGCACATAAAGTATGTGGTCAGTACTTGAAATGTATTCAGTATACGAGAAACGTAAACAAACTAAACATACAAGTATACAAAGGAAATAAACTGAGTATATTCACATAAAACTGACTTACAATGCAACAATTCTCTTCTGGGTCACATGCACAAATATATACATGAAACTTTCATTTGGACTTCATATTCAGAAACACTATCGAACTCATGCATAAGGGTCAACTATTGAACATTTAATGAGAGCCGAAGCTGAATCTAGTATCATACACTATATTGGATACCTGCTGATAACTGAGTCTACATTTCATTATATTATATATGTTCTAAACTGAAGTTTGAATCATACGAAACTGAGCCATACTGATAACATAACTAAGGGAGTCATTCTCTGCTATGAAGAGTCCAAACTAAACTAAGGGAGTCATTCTCTACTATGGAGAGTCCCGACTGAACTAAGGAGTCATTCTGTTCTATAGAGAGTCCTGACTGAACTAGGGAGTCATTCTCTGCTACGGAGAGTCCCGACTAAACTAGGGAGTCATTTTCTTATATGGAGAGTCCCGACTGAACCAAGGAAAACATTCTCGGCTATGGAGAGTCCCTGGCTGACTAGAACATAAGGAATACTGATCCGACATTATACATCTGGTCTATGCTACTACAGCTAATAAAAAACATGAGCATTTATTAGTTTCATCATACAACATTCCTTTGAAAATGATTAGGGCTACTTTCTACTAACAACAAGCCCAAACATTGGAAGGATCATTCTCATGCTTTATCATCATAATTCATATTGTCATGGTACCATATTAACATTTAATTCAAAAATCTTACATTAACAAACATCTATATATTTACATCACACATTTCACTTTCAATACATTCAAGTTACGAGTTCATATCATACAACATATAACATAGGGTCATGTAGGATCCATAGGTCAGATTTACACTCTAACATAGATACATTGTAACATATATTTAGAATTACAAAAAGCCCATACACTTAACTCATACCTTAAACGTTTACAACGAGATCATGGGAGAAGCATACATTTTCATTTCATAGAACCCATTTAAAAATTTACTCAAATTCGTAAGAAAGGTACAATAATTATGCTATTATAATAGGTTTACATCATGCCCAAAGAATCTTCATCAAAAACATAATGAAAACATATATTTACTTTCAATTGATCAATCCCATAAACTCTAATCTCATCTCAACATATTTATCAAATGGTATATTCTAATTTTTTTAATGGAATTCTAATGATCATCACATATTTTATACATGATTACGGGTTATTTATATAATCAAATGAACAATAATAAAATTCCAATCAAAGTTTAAGCCATCTCATGAAGAAGATTCCATAATCATGCATTTTCACCATCTAGCACATAATTCCAGATAATAAAATAATTCCATAAGCGTAATTAACTTGTAATCCTAGTAGGTCTTAAAATTCATAGAAGATATAGAAGAAATCATCCATAATACAGAACCCTAGGTCATGCTTTTCTTGAATAATTGAAATCGGGTTTTTGATAAAACATTTTAGGGCACAAGGATGCAAGAATATCCATGTTGAAAAGCCCACATGCCTAATCCAAGAAGAAATCCCCACATGAACTTGCACCTTGAAGCCTTGAGGAACCCTTGATGAATCCTTGAGTCTTGAGAGAGAAGAGGAATAAGAGTTTGAGAGTGATTTTTGATAAAAAATGAGGGTTTTGACTAATTATCCCCTTGAAGACGTCCCATACCATGCTCAAAATGACGTAGTTTAGGAGTTAGAAGCATAATATTTTATGAAAACACCCCTGGAAAAACACAAAAAAAATCCTCCAGCCAGTCCCTAGGAGGCACTCCACGAGTCGTGGGGTAGGCAACGACTAGTGGGTCCAAGTCGTGGAGTGCACTGTCTAAATTTTCTTTTTCTGCTCTTTTCTCCCCACATATTACTTGATGTGTCGTCAGGTACACGACGACTCTTCCCTCCTTCCGTTGTCTCCACTGCCTTGGAACCCCACCAGGAATTTACCTCCTTTACCCAACGGCCGACCTAACGAGTCGTGGCTTGCCTAATGACTCGTTGGGTCGTCCATTACCAACTGAGCCCATGATTTCCTGAATCTCCTTCCCATGACTGCCCTGACTAGTCGTTACCTGACACGACGACTCATCAGTTCATCTGTGGTCACTAGACCTGCTTCCCGATTGCTCCTTATTGGCTTTACCACGATCCGTTAGGTCACCTAACGACTTGTTCTGAGGCAAATCCTTCTGGTTTTCTCATCTTAAGTCTGGAGTCTGTTCTTAGAAACTTCCGAGGTGTTACAATATCTCCCCCTCTGGAACATTCATCCTCGAATGTTGGGTAACCACACTAGAAAAGGGAAATAGCTGATATCCCAAATATTGAACAATCAAAACTGAAATTGATGGAGTATCTGACTCCGGGATAATCTTACATATCTGTACTGGACATCAAAGTTGTACATGCATGCTAAGACATGAGAGGGAATGAAAGACATAGAACTGCCAAGGAACTAAATAAAACACTAAAAAGAATCCTTTCCGCCTAACCGACACTGAGCTAGTGCAGACTGAGTCATTATTCACAAATCACTTTCTAATACCAGGCTAGAATTCTTAACATCCGGTCTAATTGAAAGTAAAGTACTCATGAGCACGAATCATTCATCACATCTAAAACTGAGCACATACATGGAGTACCCTCATCTACTGGGCTATTAAAGCAACTTCTAGAGACTAAATTTGAGCTAAACATAATAGAAGGCATGAGTTGACACATATAGCTGATTCATAACATGAAGGTGAGCCTTAAGGATTTGTGGAGTAAGACTAGAATCGCTGTCTGAAGTGGTTATCTAGAAATTCCGAGAGTCCGCTCATAGAGATGGGCATAACTTAGCTTCAACTGAACTACAAGAGAAATTATCTAAACCTGAAGGGATTGACATATCGCAACTATTAGGGCTGAAACTCTTCTATTAGCATACTCAAGATTCGACTTGTCGTACATACTTACCGTTTCCTCCTTAGCTGAAAGCCATCATTCTAAGGTTCCTGAATCATTCTTATGATCGGGGCTAATTCACTAACTCCTAGATTCTTCCTCGCCTCTAACCTTCATTGCCAGCCGTACACTAACAGCTATTAAATTCACACAACGACAATCTCCTTTAAACAACTATCACAGAGCTCCTTATTCACTACTAGGGTTCTGGGGCTGGGAACATACAAAGAGTAACACAAGATTTACAACATACCTGTGGCCACTTCTGGCGACTTTCCCTTATCATGGTGTGCTGCTATGGCATAGGAGCGATTTTGATGTCGTCCGCCACCCAGGCTAGATGATGCACCCTGCTGAAATGAACAGGCTATTGGATCTACTGAAGAAGTGGCCGAGGATCTACTCTCGCCTCGCTTAGCTACTACGCAATCTCGGTGCTTATGGCCCAACTTGCCGCACCATAAACAAACATCCGAGCGGCCATGCATTCTCCTAAGTGGTGCTTCCCACAACTGGCACACAACGAATACATAATCTCCCTTACTCTAGGTTTGTACAGAGCACTGACTATCGAAATTGCTGGGGCTGATGATTTCTGCTGGGAATGTGAGCAGTGTCCACCACTCGTCCTCGGTAGGGAGAACTCTGAATCTCCCATTCTGGCCATCTTAACCTCTCTCTCTTTTTTCCTTTACCTGCTCTACTTCCATTTGTTGAGAAAATATCACCAAACGTGGAAAATCTATATCCCTATAAAACATGGCAGTCCTGTACACTTTAAGCAAGGAGTCCGACACTCCGTTCATGAACTGCTCACTCGGGCCCTTTGGTCGGCTACCATCTCTGGTGCATACTTGGATGACTCGGTAAACTCCAACGCGTGCTCCTGGATAGTCATGTCATTCTATTTCAAGTTTATGAATTCTGCCGCCTTTGCCTCTGTCAACTCCCTAGGGAAAAACCTATCCAGGAACGCAGTCATAAATTCATCTGAACCTACAGGGCCTGCCCCAATTCCTCGACTAGCTCTGCACTGACAAAACCATATAGAAGCGACTCCTTTTAGCTTGTAGGAGGCTAAATCCGTGCTCTCTATTCCTGTCACCCCCATGATTTAGGTCGGATTTTGGTAATCTTATAGATCTCTTATAAGAACTCATACGAGTTCTCGTCAACATTCGACCCCAAGAATTCGGGTGGGTTCAATATGAGGAAATATCTTACCCTTGCCGCCGCCACATTCCAATTCCGGGGAAAACGAGCCATCGCCTACTGATTAATCTGGACAGTCATGGCCTGTTCCAACATATTAAGGGTTGCCCAGAATTCGGCATGAGTAATATGGTCGTCCATCAGGTTCGCCAGGGCTGGTGGTTCCTACTAGTGGCCATTACCATTTCTTCTTCCATTCACTCTTCTAGAAGGCATTGCTTGCGAGCGCGTAAAGCAAGAGTCAGGGGAGGAACTATTTAGAGTATCATACTCTATGCACGATAAAAATCATGAAGAAAAGAGAACATTCCTAAAATGTCTCGTAGCCTCTTCGCCATAAGTGTGGCGCGCTTCACACCCATGAAGAAGACTCTACTTAACGCGTCTTTTAGACACCCTAGGACACTCTAAACCTTTTCTTATACCAAGTTTGTCACGATCTGAGTTTACACCCTAGCCGTAACACGGGACAAGGAACCCTAAAGGGCTCCAAGTTGATCCACAGCATAATCATAGCAGGACACTTAACAATATAAACTACTAACAAACATAACTGAGCAGAAGCAAACTTCAAGAGCCAAACTTCACACTTAAGGACATAATATAGCAAAACATAATACATAGACTAAATCTAATTACAGATGTCTGAAAGCCTCTACTAGATTGATGAGGTACTGGGACAGGTCCCCAACTAACTTGTAAAGTCTGAAAATTGAAATACAACTGAATAAGAACATAGACCTCATCCCCGAGAGATGAGAACTCACCACAATCCGCTGAGATGGAGGAAGGAGCGTGTCTACCTTCGGGGTTGAGTTTAGATATCTAGATCTATATGATGGAATGATATAACACATAAAGTACTTGGTTAGTACTTGAAATGTACTGAGCATGCGGGAAACGTAAACAAACTAAATATACAAGTATACAAAGGAAATAAACTAAGTACATTGACATATAACTGACTTAGAATGCAACAATTCTCTTCAGGGTCACATGCACAAATATATACATGAAACTTTCATTTGGACCTCATATTCTAAAACACCATTGAACTCATGCATAAGGGTCAAGTATCGAACATATAATGAGAGACGAAGCTGAAGCTAGCATCATACACTATATTGGATACCTGCTCATAACTGAGTCTACATTTAATTATATTATATCTGTTCTAAACTGAAGTCTGAATCATACGAAATTGAGCCATACTGATAACATAACTAAGGGAGTCATTCTCTGCTATGGAGAGTCCCAACTAAACTAAGGGAGTCATTCTCTACTATGGAGAGTCCCGACTGAACTAGGGAGTCATTCTCTGCTATAGAGAGTCCTGACTGAACTAGGGAGTCATTCTCTGCTACGGAGAGTCCCGACTGAACTAGGGAGTCATTTTCTGCTATGGAGCATCCCGACTGAACCAAGGGAAACATTCTTGGCTATGGAGAGTCCCTGGTTGATTAGAATATAAGGAATACTAATCCAACATTATACATCTGGTCTATGCTGCTACAGCTAATCAGAAACATGAGCATTTACTAGTTTAATCATACAACATTCCTTTAAAAATGATTAGGGCTACTTTCTACTAACAACAAGACAAAAATTTAGAAGGATCATTCTCATGCTTTATCATCATAATTCATATCATCATGGTACCAGAACAACATTTAATTCAAATATCTTACATTAACGAACATTTATAGATTCATATCACACATTGCACTTCCACAATATTCAAGTTCCGAGTTCATATCATACAACATATAACATAGTTTCATGTAGGATCCATAGGTCCAATTTACACTCTAACATAGATACATTGTTTTATATATTTTAGATTTACGGAAAGCCCATACACTTAACTCATACCTTAAACATGTACAACGAGATCATGAGAGAAGCATACATTTTCATTTCATAGAACCCATTTAAAAATTTACTCAAATTCGTAAGAAAGGTACAATAATTATGCTATTATAATAGGTTTACAACATGCCCAAAGAATCTTCATCGAAAACATAATGAAAACACATATTTACTTTCAATTGGTCAATCCCATAAACTCTAATCTCATCTCAACATATTTATCAAATGGTATACTCTAATTTTTTTAATGGAATTCTTATGATCTTCACATATTGTAGACATGATTATGGGTTATTGATATAATTGAATGAACAATAATAAAATCCCAATCAAATTTTAAGCCATCTCATGAAGAAGATTCTATAATCATGCATTTTCACCAGCTAGCACATAATTCCAGATAATAAAATAATTCCATAAGCATAATTAACTTGTAATCCAAATGGGTCTTAAAATTCATAGAAGATATAGAAGAAATCATCCATAATTTAGAACCCCAGGTCTTGCTTTTCTAGAATAATTGAAATCGGGTTTTTGATAAAACATTTTAGGGCACAAGGATGGAAGAATATCGTTGTTGAAAAGCCCACATACCTGATCCAAGAAGAAATCCCCACTTAAACTTGCACCTTGAAGCCTTGAGGAACCGTTGATGAATTCTTGAGTCTCGAGAGAGAAGAGAAAGAAGAGTTTAAGAGTGATTTTTGATAAAAAATGAGGGTTTAGACTAGTTATCCCCTTGAAAACGTCCCATACCATGCACAAAATGAAGTAGTTTAGGTGTTAGAGGCATAAGATTTTACAAAAACACCCTGAAAAAATCCTCTTGCCAGTCCCCATGAGGCACTCCACGAGTTGTGGGGTAGGCAACGTCTCATGGGGCCAAGTCATGGAGTGCACTCGCTAAATTTCATTTTTCTGATCTTTTCTCCCCATGGGATACTTGACGAGTCGTTAGGTACATGATGACTCGTCCCTCCCTCCGTGGTCTCCACTGCCTCAGAACCCCACCAGGAATTTACAACCTTTACCCAACGGCCGACCTAACGAGTCGTGGACGGCCTAACGACTCGTTACCTGACACGACGACTGGTCAGGTCATTTGTGGTCATTGGACCTGCTGCACCTCCAGATTGCTCCTCAAGGTATTGACCACAATCCGTTAGGTCACTTAACGACTCGTTCTGAGGCAAATCCTTCTGGTGTTCTCATCTTAAGTTTGGAGTCTGTACTTAGAAACTTCCGGGGTGTTACCATATCTCCCCCTTGGGAACATTCGTCCTGGAATGTTGGGTAACCACATTGTAAAAGGGAAATAACTGATATCCCAAATGTTGAGCAATCACAACTGAAATTGATGGAGTATATGACTCTGAGATAATCTTACATATTTTAACTGGACATCTAAGTCGTACATGCATGCTAATACATGAGAGCGACTGAAATACATAGAACTGCCAAGGAACTAAATAAAACACTAAAAAGAATCAGTTCCCCCTAACTGACATTGAGCTAGTGCAGACTGAGTCATTATTCACAAATCGCTTTCTAATACTAGGCTAAAATTCACATTCGGTCTAATTGAAAGTAAAGGACTCATGAGCAAGAATCATTCATGATATCTAAAACTGAGCACAAACATGGAGTACCCTCATCTACTGGGCTGTTAGCGTAGCTTCAAAGACTGAATTCGAGCTCAACGTAATGGAAGGCATGAGTTGACACATATAGCTGATTCATAACATAAAGGTGAGCCTTAAGGATTTGTGGAGTAAGACTAGCATTGTAGTCTAAAACAATTATCTAGAAATTCTGGGATCCTGCACATAGGGATGGGCATAACTTAGCTTCAACTGAACTACAAGAGAAATTATCTGAACCTGAGGGGATTGACATATCGCAACTGTTAGGGTTGTCACTCTTCTATTAGCATACTCAAGATTTGACTTGTTGTACATACTTACCATCTCCCCCTTAGCTTAAAGCCGTCACTCTAAGGCTCTTGAATCATTCTTAAGATCGGGGCTAATTCACTAACTCCTAGCTTCTTCTTCGCCTCTAACCTTCACTGCAAGCCTTACACTAAGAGCTATTCATATCACACAATGACAATCTCCTTTCAACAACAGTCATAGAGCTCCTTATTTACTTCTGGGGTTCAAGGGTTGGCAACATACAAAGACTAACAGAAGATTTACAACATACCTTTGGCCACTACTGGTGACTTGCACTTATCTTGGTGTGCTGCTACAACATAGGAGCAGTTTTGACGTCGTCCGCCACCAGGCTAATGCACCTTGCTGAAATGAATGGGCTATCGGAGCTACAAAGAAGTGGCCAAGGATCTACTCTCGCCTCGCTTCGCTATTGCGCAATCTCGGTGCTTATGGCCCAACTTTATGCACCATAAACAAACATCCGAGCCGGCCATGCATTCTCCCAAGTGGTGCTTCCCAAAGCTGGCACACAACGGATACGTAATCTCCCTCACTCTTGGTTTGTATGGAGGACTGACTATCGAAAGTGCTGGGGCTGATGATTTTTGCTGGGTATGTGAGCAGTGTCCACCACTCGTCCGCTGTAGGGAGAACTCTGAATCTCCTATCCTGGCCCTCTTAGCCTCTCTCTCTTTTTCATTCACCTTCTCTAATTCCATTTGTTGAGCGAATATCACTAAACATGAAAAATCTATATCGCTATGCAACATGGAAGTCGTGCACACTTTAACCAAGGAGTCTGACACTCTGTTCATGAACCTGCTCACTCGGTCCCTCTGGTCGGCTACCATCTCCAGTGCATACTTGGATAATCGGATAAACTGCAATGCGTACTCTTGCACAGTCATGTCTTATGTTTCACGTTGATGAATTCTGCCGCCTTTGCCTCTCTCAACTCCCTAGGGAAAATCCTATCCAGGAACACAGTCATAAATTAATCCCAACCTACAGGGCCTTCCCCAATTCCCCGACTATCTCTCCACTGACAAAACCATATATATGCGACTCCTTTTAGCTGGTAGGAGGCTAAATCCGCGCTCTCTGTTCCCCTTACCCCCATGATTTGGTAATCTTCTGGATCTTTTCTAAGAACTCATCCGGGTCCTCATCTACCTTCGACCCCAAGAATGCAGGTGGGTTCATTCTGAGGAAATCTCTTACCCTTACCGCCACCACATTCCCACTCTGGGGAACACAAGCCATCGCTTGCTGATTAATCTAGGCTGTCATGGCATGTGCCAACATATTAAGGGTTTGTCGGAACTCGGCATGAGTGACATGGTCGTCCATCGGGTTCGCCGGGGTTGGTGGTGCCTGCTGGTAGCCATTACCATTTCTTGTACCATTCACTCTTCTAGGAGGCATTATCTGTGAGTGCGTAAAACAAGAGTCAGGGGAGGAACTGTTTAGAGTTTCATGCTCTACGCACGATAAGAATAATGAAGAAAAGGGAACATTCCTAAAACATCTTGTAGCCTATTCGTCATAATTGTGGTGTGCTTCACACCATGAAGAAGACTCTACTTAACATGACATTCAAACACCCTACGACACTCTAAACCTTTTCTCTGATACCAAGTTTGTCACGACCCGAGTTTACACCCTAGCTATAACACAGGACAATGAACCACGAAAGGCTCCAAGTCAACCCATGGCGTAATCATATCATGACACTTACAAATATAAACAACTAACAAACATAACTGAGCGGAAGCTAACTTCAAGTGACAAATTTAACACTTAAGGACATAATCTATCAAAACATAATATATAGATTAAATCTAATCGCACATGTCTGAAAGCCTCTATTAAACTAATGAGTTGCTGAGATAGGTCCCCAGCGAACTCGTAAAGTCTGAAAACTAAAATAAACATGAATAAGAATATAGACCTCGTCCTCAAGAGATGAGAACTCACCACAATCCGCTGAGATGGAGGAAGGAGCGTGTCTACCCATAGGGCCGAGTCTGGATACGTGGATCTATATCATGAAATGATATAGCACATAAAGTTGCGGTCAGTACTTGAAATGTACAGAGCATGTGGGAAACGTAAACAAACAAAACATACAAGTATACAAAGGAAATAAAATGAGTACATTAGCATATAACTGACTTAGAATGCAACAATTCTCTTCTGGGATGATCTGTATCATAAAATGATATAGCACATAAAGTATGCGGTCAGTTCTTGAAATGTACTGAGCATGCGGGAAACGTAAACAAACTAAACATACAAGTATACAAAGGAAATAAACTGAGTACATTAGCATATAACTGACTTAGAATGCAACAATTCTCTTCTGGGTCCATACACAAATATATACATGAAACTTTCATTTGGACCTCATATTCTGAAACACCACCGAACTCATGCATAAGGATCAAGTACTTAACATTTAATGAGAGCCAAAGCTGAAGCTAGCATCATACACTATATTGGATACTTGCTGATAACTGAGTCTACGTTTCATTATATTATATCTATTCTAAACTGTACTGACTCATATGGAACTGAGCTACACTAATAACATAACAAAAGGAGTCATTCTCTGCTATGGAGAGTCCCAACTATAATAAGGGAGTCATTCTCTACTATGGAGAGTCCCGACTGATCTAGGGAGTCATTCTCTGCTATAGAGAGTCCCGACTGAACTAGAGAGTCATTCTCTGTTATGGAGAGTCCCCACTGAACTAGGGAGTCATTCTTTGCTATGGAGAGGCCCGACTGAACCAAGGGAAACATTCTCGGCTATGGTGAGTCCCTGACTGAAAAGAACATAAGGAATTCTGATCCGACATTATACATCTGGTCTGTGCTACTATAGCTAATCAGAAACATGAGCATATACTGGTTTCATAATACAATATTCCATTAAAAAGGACTATGGCTACTTTCTACTAACAACAAGCCCAAACATCGGAAGGATCATTCTCATGCTTTATCATCATAATTCATAGTGTCATGGTACCAAATCAACATGTAATTAAAACATCTATAGATTCACATCACACATTACACTTCCACAACATTCAAGTTTTGTGTTCATATCATACAACATATACCATAGGGTCATGTAGGATCCATAGGTCCAATTTACACTCTAACATAGATACATTGTTTTATATATTTAGATTTACGGAAAGCCCATACACTTAACTCATACCTTAAACATTTACAACGATATCATGGGAGAAGAATACATTTTCATTTCATAGAACCCATTTCAAAATTTACTCAAATTCGTAAGAAAGGTACAATGATTATGCTATTTGTCCGGTGGTTTGGTATAGGTTAAAAACCGACACGCAAGTGCACGTGGTCAAACAAGTAATAAAGTGGCTAAGTAAGCCAAGTATCGAACCAAGGAGACTCTGGATAAGTAAAATTGCTTAAGTATACTATATTCTAGCTTACTTCTAATTATGCTGACAACAACGTAACCAAAAGTTAAATAATTTTTGTTTATAAATTATATACTAAAACTATTAACAAATATTTACTGTGAATTGAAACTATGGATATGAGCATGCCAAGGTTAAGAACAAGTAATGAACTTGATTATAATCATAATTTGGTTAATCTTCTCTTCCTGTTGCTAGCCAAGAACATTAGCCTAGAGATTAAAACTCTCGTATTTAATCTCACTTTAGAATCATAAACCATTCGTCTACATTTCTGTGATCAAATGCAATTTATGACCTAGCAATACAATTCCGGTTCCTAAATTGACTAATACGGCTTTCAAGTATATTTCTATCAGGAAAGCACATCAAAACCCAATTTTCCCAAATCAAGTTAAGAACAATACCCTATTAATTCACAACTTTCCAATTTCGTGCTCTCTCGAGTGAAATCGGACTTTTTAGATGTACATTAATGTCGGCCACACACTAATGCAGTAGAAACAAGAATTAATAGAACAATATGGAAGAAGAAGATGAAAAACCATACAATTCAATAATCAAAATTCATCACCATTGTTCATAACCTCAGCAAGGAAGAGAATTAGCCACTCATTTGTGGATTAATCATCCTAAAACAAGTGTTAATCATACAAACAATTGATTGAAAGAAGAAAGAAAGAGAGAAAAACCCTTAGCTTTTTCGTCCCTCAACTGCCTGTAACCAACGTCCTTGCTCCACCAAGTCTGAATTTATTAAAAATAAGCCTAAGTGTTCTATTTATACTATTGGGAATTTTTCCCGGAATAACAAGCAACGTGTCACGGAGGCCAACGCGGAGCACTGCCTCCGTGACACGGCGTGGACGCAGACCCTCACTGGAAATCCAGGGTTCGGGAATATAGCCTCAACGTGGCACGGCATGCAACGCGGAGGCTTGCCTCCGTGCCACGTAGCTATCGCGAGGCTTCACTGGAAATTGCCCAATTAATTCATCCTCCATGCAGTGTGCCTCCGCGATGGTAGCGTGGCACGGCTCCATCGCGGAGCCCCTTTACATTGTGCATTCCAATGTCTTTTCCGTGCTCGCATCCAAGTCCAACTCCGATATTGTTCCAACATGCATTTTTGCTCCTCTAAATCATATTTTACCTACAAAACAATGCTAATCATGTTGGTTAGTATAAATTCACATTTTATTACCAATTACATGAAAATGTATACACATTACACAACAAACAAGGCGAAAATGATACGTTTGAGTATCACTTGGGCATATAAATCTGCCCAAGATCACTATTATCATAGGTTTACATCATTCCCAAAGCAGCTTCATCAAAAACATAATGAAAACATATATTTACTTTCAATTGATCAAACCCATAAACTCTAATCTCATCTCAACATATTCATCAAATGGTATATTCTAATTTTTTAAGGGAATTCTTATGATCTTCACATGTTTTAGACATGATTACGGGTTATTGATATATTTGAATAAACAATAATAAAATCCCAATCAAAGTTAAGCCATCTCATGAAGAAGATTCTATAATCATGTATTATCACCATCTAGAACATAATTCCAAATAATAAAATAATTCCATTAGCATAATTAACTTTTAATCCTAATGGTTCTTAAAATTCATAGAAGATATAGAAGGAATCATCCATAATTCAGAACCCTAGGTCATGCTTTTCTAGAATAATTGAAATCGGATTTTTGATAAAACATTTTAGGGCACAAGGATGGAAGAATATCCTTGTTGAAAAGCCCACGTACCTGATCCAAGAAGAAATCCCCACTTGAATTTGCACCTTGAAGCCTTGAGGAACTCTTGATGAATCCTTGAGTCTTGAGAGAGAAGAGGAAAAAGAGTTTGAGAGTGATTTTTGATTAAAAAATGAGGGTTTAGACTAGTTATCCCCTTTAAAACATCCCATACCATGCTCAAAACGATGTAATTTAGGGGTTACAAGCTTAAGATTTTATAAAAACACCCTAGAAAAATGCAGGAAAAATCCTCCTGCCAGTCCCCACGAGGCTCTTCACGAGTTATGGGGTAGGCAACATCTCGTGGGGCCAAGTCGTGAAGTGCACTAGCTAAATTTCTTTTTTCTGCTCTTTTCTCCCCACGGGATACTTGACGAGTCGTCACGTACATGACGACTCATCCCTCCTTCTTTGGTCTCCACTGCCTCAGAACTCCACCAAGAATTTACAACCTTCACCCAACGGCCGACCTAACGAGTCAAGGCCGGCCTAACGACTCGTTGGGTCGTTCGTTGCCAACTGAGCCAATGATTTCCTTCTTCTCCTTCCCACGACTGGCCTGACGAGTCGTTAACTGACACGACGACTGGTCATGTCATCTGTGGTCACTTGACCTGCTGCACCTCCCGATTGCTCCTCAAGGGATTGACCACGATCCGTTAGGTCACCAAACGACTCGTTCTGAGGCAAATCCTTCTAGTGTTCTCATCTTAAGTTTGGAGTCTGTACTTAGAAACTTCCGGGGTGTTACCATATCTCCCCCTTGGGAACATTCATCGTGGAATATTGGGTAACCACATTGTAAAAGGGAAATAACTGATATCCCAAATATTGAACAATCACAACTAAAATTGATGGAGTATCTGACTCTGAGATAATCTTACATATCTGAACTGGACATCAAAGTCGTACATGCATGCTAAGACATGAGAGGGACTGAAATACATAGAACTGCCAAGGAACTAAGTAAAACACTAAAAAGAATCCTTTCCCCCTAACTAACATTGAGCTAGTGCAGACTGAGTCATTATTCGCAAATCGCTTTCTGATACTAGGCTAGAATTCATAACATTTGGTATAATTGAAAGCAAAAGACTCATGAGCACAAATCATTCATGACATCTAAAACTGAGAACAAACATGGAGTACCCTCATCTACTCGGCTGTTAAAGAAACTTCAAAGACTGAATTCAAGCTGAACGTAATGGAAGGCATGAGTTGACACATATAGATGATTCATAACATGAAGGTGAGTCTTAAGGATTTGTGGAGTAAGACTAGAATCGCTGTCTGAAGTGGTTATCTAGAAATTCTGAGAGTCCTCTCATAGAGAGGGGCATAACTTAGCTTCAACTGAACTACAAGAGAAATTATCTAAACTTGAAGGCATTGACATATCGCAACTGTTAGGGTTGTAACTCTTCTATTAGCATACTCAAGATTCGACTTGTTGTACAGACTTACCATCTCCCCCTTAGCTTAAAGCCGTCACTCTAAGGATCCTGAATCATTCTTAAGATCGGGGCTAATTCACTAACTCCTAGCTTCTTCTTCGCCTCTAACCTTCACTACAAGTCTTACACTAGCAACTATTCATATCACACAACGACAATCTCCTTTCAAAAACCGTCACAGAGCTCCTTATTCACTTCTGGGGTTCTGGGGTTGGCAACATACAAAGAGTAACAGAAGATTTACAACATACGTGTGGCCACTACTGGTGACTTTCCCTTATCTTGGTGTGCGGCTACAACATAAGAGTAGTTTTGACATCGTTCGCCACCCAGGATAGATGATGCACCCTGCTGAAATGAACGGGCTATCAGAGCTACTGAAGATGTGGCAGAGGATCTACTCTCGCCTCGCTTCACCGCTGCGCAATCTCTGTGCTTATGGCCCGACTTGCCGCACCATAAATAAACATCTGAGCCGGCCATGCATTCTCCCAAGTGGTGCTTCCCAAAGCTGGCACACAACAGATATGTAATCTCCCTCACTCTTGGTATGTACGGAGCACTGACTGTCGAAAGCGCTGGGGCTGATGATTTCTACTGGGAATATGAGCAGTGTCCACCACTCGTCCTCTGTGGGGAGAACTCTGAATATCTTATCCTGGCCCTCTTAGCATCTCTCTCTTTTTCCTTCACCTGCTCTGCTTCCATTTGTTGAGCGAATATCACCAAACATGAAATATCTATATTGCTGTGAAACATGGCAGTCCTGCACACTTTAACCAAGGAGTCTGACACTCTGTTCATGAACCTGCTCACTCGGGCCAATTGGTCGGCTACTATCTCCGTGCATACTTGGATAACTAGGTAAAATCCAACGCATACTCCTAGACAGTCATGTATTCTGTGTCACGTTGATGAATTCTGCCGCCTTTTCCTCTCTCAACTCCCTAGGGAAAAACCTATCAAGGAACACAGTCATAAATTCATCCCAACCTGCGGGGCCTTCCCCAATTCCCCGACTATCTCTCCACTGACAAAACCATATATATGCGACTCCTTTTAGCTGGTAGGAGGCTAAATCCACGCTCTCTGTTCCCCTTACCCCCATGATTTGGTCATCTTCTGGATCTTTTCTAAAAACTCATCCGGGTCCTCATCTACCTTGGACCCCAAGAATGTGGGTGGGTTCATTCTGAGGAAATCTCTTACTCTTGCCGCCGCCACATTCCTATTCTGGGGAACATGAGCCATCGCCTGCTGATTAATCTAGGCGGTCATGGCCTATGCAAACATATTAAGGGTTTCTCAAAACTCCGCATGAGTAATATGGTCGTCCATCGGGTTCGCCGGGGCTAGTGGTGCCTGCTGGCGGCCATTACCATTTCTTCTTCCATTCACTCTTCTAGGAGGCATTATCTGTGGGCATGTAAAACAAGAGTCAGGGGAGGAACTATTTAGGGTTTCATACTCTACGCACGATAAGAATAATGAAGAAAAGGGAACATTCCTAAAACATCTTGTAGCCTCTTTGTCATAAGTGTGGCGCGCTTTATACCCATGAAGAAGATTCTACTTAACGCGACTTTCAGACACCTTAGGACACTCTAAACCTTTGCTCTGATACCAAGTTTGTCACGACCCAAGTTTACACCCTCGCCATAACACAGGATAATGAACCACGAAAGGCTTCAAGTTGAACCATGGCGTAATTATAATATGACACTTAATAATATAAGCAACTAAAAAACATAACTGAGAGAAGCTAACTTCAAGAGCCCAAATTTAACACTTAAGGACATAATCTATCAAAACATAATACATAGACTAAATCTGATTACACATCTGAAAACCTCTATTAAACTGATGAGTTGCTGGGACAGGTCCCCAGCTAACTCTTAAAGTCTAAAAGCTGAAATACAACTAAATAAGAACATAGACCTCATCCTCGAGAGATGAGAACTCACCACAATCCGCTGAGATTAAGGAAAGAGTGTGTCTACCCGCGAGGCTAAGTCTGGATACATGGATCTATATCATGAAACGATATAGCACATAAAGTATGCGGTCAGTACTTGAAATGTACTGAGCATGTGGGAAACGTAAACAAACTAAACATACAAGTATACAAAGGAAATAAACTGAGTACATTAGCATATAACTAACTTAGAATGCAAAAATTCTCTTCTAGGTCACATACACAAATTTATACATGAAACTTTCATTTGGACCTCATATTCCGAAACACCATCCAACTCATGCAAAAGGGTCAAGTACTGAATATTTAATGAGAGCCGAAGATGAATCTAACATCATACACTATATTGGTTACCTATTGATAACTGAGTCTACATTTCATTGTATTATATCTATTCTAAATTGAAGTCTGAATCATACGGAACTGAGCCATACTAATAACATAACAAAAGTAGTCATTCTCTACTATGGAGAGTCCCAACTAAACTAAGGGAGTCATTCTCTACTATGGAGAGTCCCGATTGAACTAGGGAGTCATTCTCTACTATAGAGAGTACCCACTGAACTAGAGAGTCATTCTCTTCTACGGAGAGTCCCGATTGAACTAGGGAGTCATCTCTGCTATGGAGAGTCCCGACTGAACCAAGGGAAACGTTCTCAGCTATGAAGAGTCCCTGGCTGACTAGAACATAAGGAATACTGATTCGACATTATACATCTGGTCTATGCTACTACAGCTAATCAGAAACATGAGCATTTATAGGTTTCATCATACAATATTCCTTTAAAAAGGATTAGCGCTACTTTCTACTAACAACAACCCCAAACGTCGAAAGGATCATTCTCATGCTTTATCATCATAATTCATATCATTATGGTACCAAATCAACATTTAATTCAAACATCTATAGATTCACATCACACATTACACTTCCAAAATATTCAAGTTCCATGTTCATATCATACAACATATAACATAGGGTCATGTAGGATCCATAGGTCCAATTTGCACTCTATCATAGATGTATTGTTTCATATATTTAGATTTATGGAAAGCCCATACACTTAACTCATACCTTAAACATTTACAATGAGATCATGGGAGAAGAATACATTTTTATTTCATAGAACCCAATTCAAAATTTACTCAAATTCGTAAGAAAGGTACAATAATTATGCTATTATCAGAGGTTTACCTCATTCCCAAAGCAGCTTCATCAAAAACATAATGAAAACACATATTTGCTTTCAATTGATCAATCCCATAAACTCTAATCTGATCTCAACATATTTATCAAATGGTATATTCTAATTTTTTAAAGGAAATTCTTATGATCTTCACATATTTTGGACATGATTACGGGTTATTGATATAATCGAATGAACAATAATAAAATCCCAATCAAAGTTTAAGACATCTCATGAAGAAGATTCTATAATAATTAATTTTTACCATCTAATACATAATTCAAGATAATAAAATAATTCCATAAGCATAATTAACTTGTAATCCTAATGGGTTTTAAAATTCATAGAAGATATAGAAGAAATCATCCATAATTCGGAACCCTAGGTCATGCTTTTCTAGAATAATTGAAATTCAATTTTTGATATATATTTTGGGACACAAGGATGGAAGAATATCCTTGTTAAAAATCCCACATACCTAATCCAAGAAGAAATCCCCACTTGAACTTGCACCTTGAAGGCTTGAGGAACCCTTAATGAATCCTTGAGTCTTGAGAGAGAAGAGGGAGAAGAGTTTGAGAGTGATTTTTGATAAAAAATGAGGGTTTAGGCTAGTTATCCCCTTGAAAACGTCCCATACCATGCTCAAAATGATGCAGTTTAGGAGTTATAAGCATAAAATTTTATGAAAACTCCCATGGAAAAATGCAGGAAAAATCCTCCTGCTAGTCCCCACAAGGCACTCCACGAGTCGTGTGGTAGGCAATGACTCGTGGGGCCAAGTCCTGAAGTGCACAGGCTAAATTTCCTTTTTCTGCTCTTTTCTCCCCACGGGTTACTTGATGAGTCGTTAGGTACATGACGACTCGTCCCTCCTTCCGTGGTCTCCGTTGCCTCGGAACCCCACCAGGAATTTACAACCTTCACCCAACGGCCGACGTAATAAGTCGTGGCCTGCCTAACAAATTGTTGGGTCATCCGTTGCCAACTGAGCCCATGATTTCCTAGTTCTCCTTCCCACGACTGCCCTGACGATTCGTTACCTGACACGATGACTCGTCAGGTCATCCGTGGTTTCTGGACCTGCTGCACTTCCCGATTGCTCCTCACGGGCTTTACCACGATATGTTAGGTCACCTAACAAGTCATTCCATGACTCGTTCTGAGGCAAATCCTTTTGGTTTTCTCATTTTATGTTTGGAGTGTATTCTTAGAAACTTCTGGGGTATTACAGCTAACTCATGATCTATCATTACACTGATTTACTGAGTAACACATAAGCAGAAGCTTTAAATAAATGAATCCATTTAAGCAATGTGTACAAAACAATACTGAATATCTGAGTCTAAGTCTAAAAGCCAACTACTAATAAATGAGATTCTAGGACAAGCCTCCAGCTAACTCTAAAGTCTTACTAAAAGAACTAGTTGAAAATAAATATCGTCCTCAAAAAATGAGGACTCACTAAATGCAGCTGCTGATATCATCCGGGGGAAACTACTGACGATGCTCGTACTGTGAACCTGCGCCCGTATCATGATACGATATAGAATGGAAGGTATGCGTCAGTACTTTGAATATACTGAGTAAGTGAGAGATATAAGCATAAAAGAAAAATAACTGAATTGAAATGACATGAAATGACCAACTGAAATGCTGTAAACTGATGCAACTGCAAAATAACTGATATGGTCAATAATTACCTTGGCTGATAGTCATAAACATGTCCTAGATCTGAGATACTGAACTGGTCTAAACTGAATTGAACTGAACTGAGACTGTACTGACTGACATGTAACCACGTGAGCTAAACATGGAGCTCGATGTATACGCCCCACCAATCTGGGGCCATTGGATGAATAAAATAACCTACGGCAGCACTGTAGTTCTGGGAACCTAGGTGCGTTGGAACCCCAGTCCGCTTGGTGCTAAGTCCTACTCCCGCTGGATAGTCCTAATCTGGCTACTAAGCTGATAGCTCAAAACTAGGGCCTAAGAATAAGTTAGGGATACTTATCTGGAAGTACTCTGAGAGTCTTATTGGACCGGATCCTGTAATTGGTGTCCTAAGACTAGCCAGAGCTGCTCATCTGAAAGTGTCATAATCGTCTAAAGAATAAACTGAAGTTGAAGCTGGTGGTTCTAATACTGGTCAGAGCTGCTTATCTGGAAGCATCATAACCATCTGTAGAACTAACTAGTAACTGATAACTGATATCTGATAACTGGAAGGCATTACTGACACCTCAAGAACTGACTGTAGTCAAACTGAGCAACTGACATTACTGAAAGACTCTGAATACACTAACATCATAACTGAACTAAGCTAGCATGCATCTGACTGAGAATTCAACGGATATTAATAATATGGGAAATCCAACACTGATAGAATCAAGCAGCATGAGTAACTAATCAAATACACGAGACTCTAATTACTGTATTCAAGAGCTAGGTCTAAAACCCCTTTACATGAAGCAAATACCAACATGATCTCTATGTAATGGAAATATAGCAGCTAAAAATATGAACAACATTCCCACATGAATTACATCGAAATCTAACTAAAACATTATTCAATTTCGAAACATAAGGGCTAGAACTAATAAGAAAGTCTAGATGGGTTTTGGGGCACAAGGGAAGGAAAATTCCCTTGATAAATTCCCACATACCTGGTGTAGAAATCTCGGAGAAAACTCTTGAGAATTTGAGGCGAAAAGTTGAATGCCCTAGCTTTGCTCTGAGGAGTCTGTCTGAAGGTTCTTTGCTCTAGACATCGAGAGATGAGTGAAAATGAGATGGATTTAGTCGATTATCTCCTTAATTCACTTCAAAACGTGACCAATACGATGTAGTTTAGAGCCTAGGAGTTTAGGAAATTTCGGAGAAGCCCTTAAAAATTTCGCAGAAAAATTACACTACTAGTCCCACGAGGGAATGGGCGATTCGTCGCCACTGACCACGACTCGTGGTCATCATTCATTGCAAACACTGGAAATATTTCAGCACGGGTCACTATGAGGGACAACATGACTCGTGGTGTACCCAATGACTCGTGGGGACCAAGTTGTGACCATCACTTCCCAATTTTTCCACTTCAAGTCTACCTCTGACCAAGAGTGACCTAATGACTCATGGTCCCGACCACGACTCGTGGTCTAAGCCATGGTTATCCCCCAAACAAAATTTCCAACCAAATCTACCCTCCTCCTCACGAGTCACTTAACGACTCGTGGTGCACCTCACGGGTCACTGGACGACTCGTCCTGTGACTTGGTGCAAAAAATCCTATTTTTTCTGATTCCACCCTTGTGTCTGATCTTAGGGCTTTCAGGATAATAAAAAATTAGAGAAAAGAGAAAGTTGAAAAGTTTCTTTCCCAACAGTTGTCATTCCAAACAGACACCAATTGAACAAGTGTCTTCACACCCCTTCACTTAAGCTCTTTTGCTATAAATAAAGGCCTTTTGCCTTTATTTTTGATAGAAAATTGTTGAACATTCTACATATTCTCAAACAAATAAAATCGAGTCTGTTGTAATTTGTTACTGCTCTTAGAGTTCGACGAAGTTATTGGTGTTTGAGGTACTGCTACACCATTAACAAGTTTATCTATTTTATCCTGGGAGGAAGTAATTCAAAATCTCGAGTACATTGAGGAGAGTAAATTATGTTGTCTTGGATATTAATTATATTTTCTATTTTACTGATTTGAATATAGGACAACAATAAAAATTACTCTAATCTTATTCCAATCATATATAGACTTTGCTAATAAGAATAAATGATCAACATATCATGTTAGAATTTAATATTTTTATAATAGTAGGATATATAGACTCATATACACATAGAATTTTAATTTAGAAAAAAATTAAAAATGTAGAAGAAATGTCCAAAATTAGGATTTGCTACAACAAAAGAAAGAAAGGGATAATTTAATTTTTCTCTGCCTTCTAAATCCAAAAATAAATATTTTGCAATGATCTCATTTTAAAATTTCTTTTCTATTTATCACATTAAAAAATTTCTACTTCACGATTTGCTATCTTAAAATTCTAGAGCTCCAATTTACACTTTCTGGTTCAAGCATTGTTCAATTTTCTTAGATGAGATAAAATATGTTAATTAAATATTAAATATATTTAATTTGGTGAAAATTAATTTTTCAATGTCAATAGTTATATTAGAGACTTCACTTAAGAAAAATAACATTGTTGCGCCTAGACCCCAAATTTGAACTAGTAGAAGCTATTTACAAAAGTTATTACACAATTATTTTAGGATTAATTAGTAATTATGTACGTGTCTTGCACGTGTCCCTCATGTTATCCTTTATTTTCACGACCCGAGTCTATACCCAGGATGAGACACGATACTTGGTGCCACAAGTAACCTCAAGCTAACCCATGGTCTATCATTACACTGGTAACTGAATAAACATAAGTGGAAACTTTATAAAATAATTAATACTTCTGAAAGTAAATATGACTGGATACAATACTGATTAACTATGTCTGAAAGCCAACTACTAATTCATGAGTTGCTGGGACAAGCCCCCAGCTAGCTCTAAAATCTGACTAGAAAGAAACTAGCTGAAATGCAAATGTTGTCCTCAGAACATAAGGACTCACCAACTGATGTTGCTGCTAAGATCGTCAGAGGGGACTATTGACGATGCTGTGACAGAGAACCTAGGACTGTATCATAATATGATACAACATGAAAAGTATGCGTCAATACTTCGAATGTACTGGATAAGTGAGAGATACAATAAACATAAAAGAAATAAGTAACTGTGCTGAAATAACATGAAATGATCAACTGAAATATGTAAACAGATAACACTAAACCATAGCTGATATGGTCAATAATGACCCTGGCTGATGGTCATAAACATGTACTAAGATACTGAATTGAGCTAAACTGAATTGTATTGAACTAAACTAAACTAACAAGTGGGAGAGTCTATAACCGACATATAACCACGTGAGCTAAACGTGGAGTTCAATGTATACGCCCTATCAATAGGACCCAATATACCTTTCTAGGGTATAAAGGCATGAACTGTGAAATCACTATCTGGGCCTATTTGGGCTAAATAACCTACGGTGGCAACGTAGTTCTAGGAATCTGGGTGCGCTGGAACCCCGACCCTCTCGAAGCTGGGGCCCATGACTAAGTCAAGAAATACTTATTTGTAAGTACCCTGAGAGTCATATTGGACCAGATAACTGTAACTAGTGTTCTAAGACTGGGTAGAGCTGCTTATCTGGAAGTGTCGTAACCGTCTAAAGAACTAACTGATAATTGGTAACCGAGAACTGATACTGGGAGGCGTCACTAACACCTCCTGTCTATAGTCAAACTGATCAACTGACATTTCTGAAAGATACTGAAGGTATTAACATTCTGACTGAGACTGAACTAGCATGCAACTGATTGAGAATTCATATGATAATAATAACATAGAAATTTCAACACTGATAGAGTCAAGCAACATTAATATCTAAACAATTATGCAAGACCCACATTACTATATTTAAGAACCAGGGATAAAATTATCATAATTCATGTAAAGGAGATAATGACCAGAATTATTACTAACAACAACCCTCAATACTCAAGAGAATTATAATAGGAAGAAATTCCACAATTTACTGATGATTTAACCTTAACAGTGAACTTTAGTGCTAGAACTAATAAGAAATTGATGGATGGGTTTTGGGACACAAGGGAAGAACAATCCCCTTGTTGAATTCCCACATACATGGTGAAGGATTCTCGGAGAAAACCCTTGAGAATTTGAGAAAAAAAAGTTGAAACCCTTGCCCTGCTCTATGCTTCCTAACTGAGTCTTTATGTTTAGACTTTGAGATAATGAGAGGAATGAAGAGGGAATGTCTATTACCTCTCTAAATTCCTTGAATATAATCCAAAATGACGTAGTTTAAAGATTAAAAAGATGGAAAGTTACTAAAATACCCCTAGAAGAAAATTTGGAAAACTGCCCGACAAGAACCAATAGATCACACGATGAGTCGTTGGTTGACACCACGACTCATTGGGACCAGTCATTGGTCCTGGGCCTAAAATTTGGTTCATTGGAAATTGGTAACGAGAGGGGACCACGACCCGTGGGATGAAACAATGGGTCATTGATCCTTTCTGTTGTCACTGGAAGGAAAAACCTGGGAAGCCCCCTAACGAGCGACACAATGACTTGTTGGTAGAGCCAACGGGTCGTTGTATCTGCTCGTCATCCCTACTTGAAAATTTGAGGATTTTTGGACTTGTTGTAACAGTTTCACACCACGACTCATTAGGAGATTCAACGGGTCGTTGTCGCATCTCGTTGCTACAGGAATTAGATTTTCAACAGCATCTGGATTCCAACTAATGAGTCATCCCATGAGTCATTATATCAAATGATGACTCGTCGTTTAATTCGTGGGTTTATAGAAAGGGCATAACTGATCTCTGAACTGGGGAGGCAATGAGTGACAGGACGACTCGTTATTCCTCACAATGGGTCATTCCATGTCTCATTGGTTTTCGAAGGACCAGTGGTAGGGCTGACCATGACCTAGACAATGGGTCATTACTGCTGACAACGACTCGTTGTCTTGGTCGTTCTAAGACAAATTTTCCCGATTCTATCTGCTGAGTTTGAGTTTGGTCTAGGAAAGTTTTGGAGTGTTACAATATCTCCCCCTTGGGATCATTTGTACTTGAATGAAGGTTAAAGCTGCTGGAAAACTGGGAAAAGAGCTGTAAATTCCTAGACGGAGACTATAAACTAATTTCTGAAGGAGTGACTAACTCCAAACTGATTTAACCATGCTAACTAAGTTGATGCAACTAGGTTGCACATTGAAAATCTGAATAGAGCTGATGAGTATTGAATCGAATATAGTATCGAGGAGGAATTTAATACCTGATGTTAGAACTGAACTGGAAGGGAATAAATGAGGGTATTTGGCCTTCATGTCTGCTTCTTCCTCCCATGTGGCTCCCTCAACTAGCTGGTTCCTCCACAAGACTTTCACTAAAGTGACTTCCTTGTTTCTCAGCTTATGAACCTATTGGTCTAGGATCTGAACTGGAACCTCTTTGTAAGAGAGACTTCACTCCCGCACTATCTAGTGGCACAACTGAGGTTGGATCACCTATGCACTTCTTCAACAGTGACACATGGAAGACTGAGTGCACAAATGCTAACTCTAAGGATAACTCTAACTCATAGGCCACATTGCCAATTCGCCTCAGAATCTTGTAGGGTCCTACATACCTTGGACTGGGTTTCCCTTTCTTTCCAAACCTCGTCACCCCTTTCATGGGTGAAAGTTTTAGGCAAACCCAATCATCTACAGCAAATTCTAACTCTCTCCGCTTCACATTCGCATAAGATTTCTGCCGGCTCTGAGCTGTTTTCAATTTTTTTCTAATCAATTGTACTTTCTGTATAGCTTCGTGAACCAAGTCTGGTCATATCAAGGTAGCTTCGCCAACTTCAAACCACCCTATAGGAGACCTACACCTCCTACCATATAATGCCTCAAATGGAGCCATTTGAATACTGGAGAGGTAGTTGTTGTATGCAAACTCGATGAGAGGTAGGTGATCATCCCAAATACCCTTGAAGTCGATCACACAAGATCTCAACATATATTCTAAGGTCTGAATAGTCCGCTCATCTTGTCCATCTATTGTTATACCCCGGAAGCTTAAAGATCAGACCCAAGAGTTGAAGCGTAGAAAAACTAAAATTCTGCACCAGACCTCAGGACGGGTCGTTCGGTGACCTGTGAGGAGCGACCACGAGTTGTGGGGTGAATCGTGGTCAAGGATGAGGGGTGTGGTCTGGAGGGGTCACCACGGGCATGACCACGAGTCGTGGTCAGGCCACACGACTCGTGGTGTCACCCGTGGCTTGGACTGGAGGTGGCAAGAAAATTTTTGACAATGGGTATCACGGGTGGTGACCATGAGTCGTGGTCATCCGCCACAATTTGTGGGGTCCCCTAACAGGAAATTGGCAGTGAACATCATGGATTGAGGCAACAAGTCGTGGCCAGTGAGGACGAGTCATCAGGTCCCTCGTTGGGACCTCCTTGCAGTCTTTTCCTGTGAAATTAGTAAGGGTCTTTTTGTAATTCCTAAGTTCCTAAAGCCTAAGATACGTCATTTTAGCCTATGAAAGGTGGGTTTTAGAGGGAGAAACTATCCTAAAGACTTCATTCATGCATGCAAGAGAATAGAAGAGTGATAGAGAGGTGATAAAAGGGTGATTCAAGGTTTTCTTCTTCAATTTCTTTCAATTCCTTTTTGAGCATTCAAGGGAGAGTAAGATTTAGTCTCCATCAAGTATGTAGGGTTATGAATGGGTGGTTTCTTCCACACCCATGCCCAATCCCTCTCTAAGAAGTATGAAATTCTATGATTAATCTATGGGGTTTTTACCCAAATGCATGAATTATCTATTTATACACATGGGTATGAATTAAATTGTGATTTTATTATCGAATTGTGAAGCATGGGCTATTTTATAATGATTTCAATTAAAATTTTATTTTTAGCCTTATGAAAGTTAAAGCCTATTGATGAGATGATCATGAAAAGTGAGATTTGTGAAGTATATGTGATAATGATGAGATCTTATGATGAAAAGCATGATTTTAAGCTACCCATGTTTATAATTATATTTTTAATGAGAATTGAGTATTTCTAAGTATGATAAAGCTTGGGATAATGCCACATGTTAAGTTTAAATGATGATTTTCCCAAACAAAGCTTACCACATTATTTTGGAGCGAAGACTCCCAAATTTATATTTTAGCTTGTGGTATGTTTTGAGTTAAGTCTTCCTAAGCATAACTTACCATATGGTTTTGGAGCAAAGGCTCCCAACTATGTTTTCAGCTTGTGGTATGTTTTGAACTAAAGCTTCTCATATGCATGATTTCACATTTGAGATGTATTTGATCATTGAGCTTCATCAATAGATGATGTTGAGCTTTGTTATATACGATGTATAGAATATGCATATTTTTGGGAGTATTTTATAGCATCGAGTAGGCTATGGGTCAATCACCCTATGCCTCAGAACTATGCGCCAATGTAGGTTTATACTATTATATGACTTGGGACCTCCCCTGTGAGCTTCCCCTTGCTCGAATGGGCCTTCAGCTTGATATCGATATCATGGTAGCATCGTTATCCTTGACAAGGTTTTAGATAGCTCTTCCCACTTGAGTGTAATAGTCGGGACCATGTAAGCTCTATCGTGGTATGTCCGTTAAAAGACGAGTCTCCTATTATTCCTCATGATTTTAGATATGAATATTCATTACCTATGAGATTTATTTAAATGCATGTTCTAAAGCAGGCTTGACTCAATGTTCAGCTTTTACTTATAAATGTCAGAATTCAGCTTTGAGTCAATCGATTTAGTTACGATGTTATGAAGCATGCTATATCATGTTACGAAGAGGTCATGATTTCAGAAAGAATTAATACAAGTCCTACTATCAGTTTTTTGATGTTATGTTTTAATTAATGTATTGTCTTTAAATGATTTTACTTACATTAGCCATTTTACTTACCTCGCATACTCGGTACATTCCACATACTGACCGCATACTTCTATGCTGTATCATTTCATGATATAGGACCCGACTCTCAGCTTCAGCTCCGCTCTTAGTAGCTTATCGGAGTTAGCGTTGCTTTATTGGTGAGTCCTCATCTTCCGAGGACTAGACTATCCATCTTTTCTTTATGTATTTCAGTTTCAGCTTATTGAGTTAGTTGGGGTCTTGTCCCATCAACTCGTCATGATTAAAAACTATTCAGACATATGTATGTATTTAGCTTCAAATTTTATATTCTGATGTTATATTCAAGTTAGACTTCTTCTATGATTGTATTGATGGTTATTTAGTTCTTGATTGAGTTAGATGTATGCTTATGCCATGGGTCGACTTGGGGTCTCTCGGGGCTCCTTGTCCTGTGTTTACGATTTGGGTCTACTCTCGGGTTGTGACAAACTTAGTATCAGAGCAATAGGTTTGAAGTTTCCTAGGGTGTCTAAAAGCTGCGTTAAGTAGAGTCTTTTTCATGGGTGTGAAACACGCCACACCTATGATGAAAAGGCTATGACATTTAGGAAATATTCCCTTCCGTCATGGTCTATGTCGTCTGATGAAAGTCTTTCTATCCTTCTAATTCATGCTATTTGCGATTGCAGAATCATGGCTCCTCGAAGAATGAACAGAAGGAGTAATGGAGATGGTGAAGGCCATGAGGACGGTAATGTTCATGGGCATCAGCAAGCCCCACCAGTTCAAGAGCCCCAAGCATCGGAGCCTGCTGTCCATGCTGAGTTCCGGGATGCTATTCAAATGCTTGCATAGGTATTGACTGCTCAAGTCAATTAGCAGGCCGTTACACATGTTCCGTAGAATGGCAACGCAGCGACAGCTCGAGTCAGAGACTTCTTGAGGATGAACCCGCCAAAGTTCCTTAGGTCCAAGGTAGATGAGGACCTACATGAGTTCATAGACGAGATTGTCAAGATCACCGAAGTCATAGGGGTGAATGGGGTTGAGTGCACCGAGTTGGCCTCTTATCAATTAAAAGGGGTAGCGCACATCTGGTTTTGCCAATGGAAGGATAGCAGGGTCGTAGGAGCAGGTCCGATCACTTGAGAAGAGTTCCTGTTGCATTTCTAGACCGGTTCTTCCCTCGAGATATGAGGGAGTTGAAGATAGTTGAGTTCATGAATTTGAAGCAAGGGAAAAAATGACTGTACAAGAGTATTCCTGTGAGTTCACTCGCCTATTGAAATATGCCCTAGAGTTGGTAGCCGATCAGAGGATGTGGGTGAGTAGATTCGTCCATGGAGTAGCGGGCTATTTGGACAAGGATTGTAGGACCATTATGCTCCATTAGGACATGGATTTCCCACGGATAGTTTTGTACGCCTAGCAGATGGAGGCGGCGCATTCGAGAGAGAGGGAGGCCAAGAAGGCCAGGACCGAGGACCACTAATTCTCTAAGCAGAGGTCCAGTGGTGGGCATCGACAACAGACCCACCATAGATCATCAGCCCCAGCATCTTCGGCATTGAGTGTGCCATCCAAGCCCAGACATGATTAGAGAGGACGGGCATCAGGCTTGAGGGGTCATAGTAGACCCGCAGATTCTAGCATCCCAACTTGTCGTAGATGTGGTCGAGGGCACACAGGATAATGTTTGGAAGGTTCAGGCGCTTGTTTTGGGTGTGGGCAGCTCGAATACATGCTTAGAGATTGTCCAGCTATGAGACAGGATCAAGTTGGAGGCCCAGGCCCAGCTTTTAGCTCAGCAGCACCTCCCGTACGCTCAGCACATCAGGGATCATCTACTAGCACAACTGGAGGTCAGTGCCAGAATAGATTCTATGCTTTAGCATCCCGTCAAGAGTAGGATGTCTCCCTGGATGTGGTCACTAGTATGTTGCGAGTTTTCCATATTGATGTTTATGCTTTTATAGATCCGGGGGCTACCTTGTCTTTTGTGACACCTTATGTTGCCAGTAGCTTCGGAGTAAGTCTCGAAGTCTTGTAAGAGCCCTTCTCAGTTTCCACTCCATTAGGTGACTCAATTATAGCTAGACGGGTGTATAGAGGTTGCCCAGTCTCAGCCCTTCATAAGGTCACCTCAGCAGATTTGATAGAGTTAGCCATGATCGATTTTGATGTTATTTTCGACATGGATTGGCTATTTGCATGATATGCTTTAGTAAATTGTAGAACTCGAGCAGTAGAGTTCAGATTTTCAGGTGAGCTAGTCTTAGAATAGAGGGGTGGTTCAGTTGTGCTTGTAGGTCGTTTCATTTCCTACCTTAAGGCCAAGAAGATGATTTCTAAGGGTTGCATGTACCATCTAGTTAGGGTTAAGGATTTCAAGTTTGAGACCCGACTATCCAGTCAGTTCCAGTAGTACGTAAGTATCCAGGTCTTTCCTGATGATTTGCCAAGTGTTCCTCCGGAGCGGGAGATCGATTTCGATATTGACCTTTTTCCCAACATGCAACCTACATCTATTCCTCCCTACAAGATGGATCTAGCCGAGCTAAAAGAGTTAAAAGAGCAGTTGAAGGACTTGTTAGATGAGGGTTTCATTAGACTGAGCAAGTCTCCATGGGGTGCACCAGTTCTTTTTGTCTGAAAAAAGGATGGTTCTCTTCGCATGTGTTTGACTATCGACAATTGAACAAAGTCACCATCAAGAACATGTATCCTTTACCCAGATCGATGATCTGTTTGACCAGCTTTAGGGTGCCAAGTGTTTCTCGAGGATAGATCTCAGGTCTGTGTATCATCAGCTTAGAGTTCGGGAGAGTGATGTCCCGAAGATAGCCTTCAGGATGCGGTATGGCTATTATGAGTTTGTAGTTATGTCTTTTGGACTAACGAATGCTCCTGCATCTTTCATGGACCTGATGAATAGGGTGTTCAAGCAATATCTGTACATGTTCGTGATTGTGTTCATTAATGGCATCCTTATATACTCTTGAAGTGACGAGGAGCATGCCGCTCACTTGAGAGCAGTACTTCAGACTCTCAAGGATCGCCAATTATACGCCAATTTAAGAAAGTGTGAGTTTTGGTTGGACTCCGTAGCATTTTTGGGCCATGTGGTATTGAGTGAGGGCATAATGGTAGATTCTCAGAAAATCAAGGCAATGAAGAATTGGCCTAGACCGGTGAATCCTTCAGATATTCAGAGTTTCTTGGGTTTAGCTGGTTACTATCGAAGGTTTGTTGAGGGTTTCTCATCTATTGCAGCACCTTTGACCAAGTTGACTCAGAAGAAGGTGAAATTCCAATGGTCGGAGGCTTGCGAGAAGAGCTTCCAAGAGTTGAAGACTCGACTTACTTTAGCACCGGTGTTAATCCTACCCGAGGGTACCGATGGGTCTGTAGTGTATTTCGATGCTTCAAGGATCGAACTTGGTGTGTGTTGATACCACATGGGAAGTTGATAGCATATGCCTCTAGACAGTTGAAAGTCCATGAGAAGAATTCCCCGACCCATGATCTTGAATTGGCTGCGGTGGTGTTCGCATTGAAGATATGGCGACACTATTTGTATAGGGTACACGTGGATGTGTTTACGGATCACAATAGCTTACAATATGTGTTCACGCAGAAAGATCTCAATCTTCGGCAAAGGAGGTGGTTGGAGCTACTCAAGGACTACAATATGGGTGTCCTTTACCATTCGATTAAGGCTAATGTGGTAGCAAATGCACTTAATAGGCTCTTTATGGAGAGTGTGTGCCATGTGGATGAAGGAAAGAAGGAGTTGGCGAAAGATGTACATCGACTCGCGGAGGTTGGCAGTTAGGTTGGTCAACTCGACCGATGGCGGTGTTGTTGTCCAGAATGGGTCAGAATCGTCCTTGGTGACTGATGTGAAAGCTAGACAATATGAGGATCCGATTTTGGTAAAGCTGAAAGAAGCCGTTCGAAGTCAGAAGGTGGAAGTCTTCTCTCAAGGGGGAGATGGTGTGCTTCGGTAACAGGGTGGCCTATGTGTTTCAGATGTCGGTGATTTGAGGAGTCGGATGTTGCATGAGGCTCATAGATCTAGATATTCTATCCATCCGAGTGCCACCAAGATGTATCATGATTTGCGGGAAATATATTTGTGGAACGACATGAAGAAGGGTATTGCAGAATTCGTAGCCAAGTGCCTGAACTGTCAGCAAGTAAAGGTCGAGCATCAAAGGCCGAGAGGCGTACTTCAGGATATTAGCATTCCCACTTGGAATTGGGGAGAGATTAACATGGATTTCATAACAAGTCTACCTCGCACTCGTCGACACTATGACTCTATCTGGGTTGTGGTAAATAGGTTGACCAAGGTTACACACTTTCTATCGGTCAAAATCACAGACTCAGTAGAGGATTATGCCAAGCTATATATATAGGAGTTGGTTCGATTGCATAGAGTGCCCTTGTCTATCATTTCAGACCGAGGTACTCAATTTACCTCTCAATTTTAGCGGTCATTTCAAAAAGGGCTTGGTATATAGGTTAAACTCAGCTCAACATTTCATCAGCAAACGGATGGTCAAGTGGAGCGACAATTCAAACTCTCAAAGACATGTTGAGAGCTTGCATGATGGACTTTAAAGGTAGTTGGGATGATCAGTTGCCCTTGATCAAGTGTGCTTACAATAACAACTATCACTCCAGTATCCAAATGGCACCGTTCGAGGCTCTCTACGGATGAAGATGTAGGTTTCCCATTGGATGGTTCAAGGTTGGTGAGGTAGAAATGATAGGGCCAAACTCGGTTCATGAGGCAATGGAGAAGGTTCAGTTGATAAGAGATAGGTTGAAAACTACCCAGAGTCATCAAAAGTCCTATGCGGACATGAGAAGGAGAGAATTAGAATTTGAAGTCGATGACTGGGTCTTTCTGAAGGTATCTCCCATGAAGGGAGTGATGCGGTTTGGAAAGAAATAAAAACTCAGCCCTTGTTATGTTGGCCCCTACCGGATTGTTAAACGGGTTGGTAAGGTGGCATATGAGTTGGAGTTACCCTCAGAGTTATCTTCCGTGCATCTTGTGTTTCACATATCACTTTTGAAGAAGTGTTTGGGTGATCTAGCTTTAGTTATCCCGGTGGATAGTATTGATGTAAAAGACAATATTAGCTATGAGGAGGTTCTGGTGGAAATATTGGATCAATAGGTTCGAAGACTAAGGAACAAGGAAGTAGCTTCAGTTTAAGTGGTATGGAGGAATCAACATGTTGAAGGAGCTACTAGGAAGCTGAAGCGGATATGATGGCCAGATACCTATATTTATTCTCTACCAGCTCAATGTCAGCTTGAGGTATCAGTTTTGATCTAAATCTCTATTTAGTTTCATGTTCAGTTCATGTGCACAAGTTTCTTTTATGTATGTGTATGTATGTATGATTCGAGAATTCAGTTCAACTATGTATTTTGAATCAGAGGTAGTCACTCCATCAGTTTTTGGTTTAAATGATCAGTATTTGATTATAAAATTGCATATCTTTTCTTTTATGTGTATTTTCCAACATTCTAGGATGAATGTTCCCAAGGAGGAGATATTGTTATACCTCGAAAGCCCAAAGACCAGACCCGGGAGTTGAAGCGGAGAAAAACTGAAATTCTGCACCATACCTTAGGACGGGTCATTAGGTGAACCATGAGAAGGGACCAAGACTCGTGGGGTGACTCATGGTCAAGGATGAGGGGTGTGGTCTGGAGGGGTCACCACGGGCATGACCACGAGTCATGGTCAGGCCACACGACTCGTGGTGTCACCCATGGCCTGGACTGGAAATGGCAAGGAAATTTTGGACAGTGGGGATCACGGGAGGTGACCACAAGTCGTGGTCATCCACCATGATTCGTGGGGTCCCTTGATGGGAAATTGGCAGTGAACAACATGGATTGAGGCAACGAGTAGTGTCCAGTGAGGACGAGTCGTTAGGTCCCTCATTGGGACCTCCTGGCAGTCTTTTCCTGCGAAATTAGTAAGAGTCTTTTCATAATTCCTAATTTACTAAATCCTAAATTACATCATTTTAGCCTATTAAAGGTGGGTTTTAGAGGGGGAAACTATCCTAAAGACTTCATTCATGCATGCAAGAGAATAGAAGAGTGATAGAGAGGCGATCAAAGGATGATTCAAGGTTTTCTTCTTCAATTTCTTTCAATTCCTTTTTGGGCATTCAAGGGAGAGTAAGATTTAGTCTCCATCAGGTATGTAGGGTTATGAATGAGTGGTTTCTTCCACACCCATGCCCAATCCCTCACTAAAAAGTATGAAATTCTATGATTGATCTATGGGGTTTTTACCCAAATGCATTAATTATCTATTTCTACACATAGGTATGAATTAAATTATGATTTTATTATCGAATTGTGAAGCATGGGCTATTTTATAATGATTTCAATTAAAATTTTATTTCTAGCCTTGTGAATGTTGAAGCCCATTTATGAGATGATCATGAAAAATGATATTTATGAAGTATATGTGATAATGATGAGATCTTATGACGAAAAGCATGATTTTAAGCTACCCACATTTATAATTATGTTTTCGATGAGAATTTAGTATTTCTAAGTATGATAAAGTTTTGGGAAACGCCCATATATTAAGTTTAAATGATGATTTTCCCGAACTAAGCTTACCACATTATTTTGGAGCAAAGACTCCCAAATTTATATTCTAGCTTATGGTATGTTATGAGTTAAGTCTTCTTATGCATAACTTACCACATGGTTTTGGAGCAAAGGCTCCCAAGTATGTTTTCAGCTTGTGGTATGTTTTGAACTAAAGCTTCTCATATGCATGATTTCATATTTGAGATGTATTTGATCATTGATCTTGGTCAATAGACGATGTTGAGCTTCATTATATACGATGTAGAGCATATGCATGTTTTTGGGAGTATTGTCCAGCACCAAGTAGGCTATGGGTCGATCACCCTATGCCTCAGAACTACGCACCAACGTAGGTTTATACTATTATATGAATTGGGACCTCCCTTGTGAGCTTCCCCTTGCCCGAGCAGGCCTTCATCTTGATATCGATATCATGGTAGCGTCCTTATCCCTGGTAAGGTTTTGGATGGCTCCGCCCACTTGAGTATTATAGTCGGGACCATGTAAGCTCTATCGAGGTATGTCGGTTAAAAGATGAGTCTCCCATTATTCCTCATGATTTTAGATATGCATATACATTACTTATGAGATTTATGTAAATGCATGTTCTAATGCAGGTTTGACTCAATATTCAACTCTTACTTATAAATGTCAGAATTCAGCTTTGAGTCAATCAATTCAATTATGATGTTATGAAGCATGTTATATCATGTTATGAAGAGATCATGATTTCAGAAAGAATGCATGCAAGTCCTACTCTCAATTTTCTGATGTTATCTTTTAATTAATGTATTTTCTTTAAATGATTTTTATATTAGAGGTTTTACTTACCTCGCATACTCAGTACATTCCATGTATGACCACAGACTTCTATGCTGTATCGTTTCATGATACAGGACTCGGCTCTCAGCTTCAACCCCGCTCTTAGTCAACTTATCGGAGTTAGCGTTGCATTATTGGTGAGTCCTCATCTTCCGAGGACTAGACTATCCATCTTTTCTTTATGTATTTCAGTTTTAGCTTGTTGAGTTAGTTTGGGTCTTTTCCCATCAACTCGTCATAATTAGAGGCTATTCAGATATATGTATGTATTCAACTTCGAATTTTATATTCTGATGTTATATTCAAGTTAGACTTTCTCTATGATTGTATTGATGGTTATTTAGTTCTTGATTGAGTTAGATATATGCCTATGCCATGGGTCGACTTGGGGTCTCTCTGGGCTCCTTGTCCCATGTTTATGATCCGGGTCTACTCTCGGGTCGTAACATTTGTCTGAGGGTGAAAAGCTGTGCTGAGCTTGACCTGAGTACTGGGTCCTTTCTGAAATGACTTCCAGAAATGCGAGGTGAACTGGTTACCTCTATCTTAAATGACGGACAAGGATACTCCATATAGTCTGACCAACTCCCGGATGTACAGTCTAGCATAATCCTCAGCTGAGTCCATAGTTTTAACTTGGAGGAAATGTGCTGACTTGGTCATCCGATCTACTATCACCCAAATTGAGTCATACTGCCAGCGAGTACGAGGTAGACCTGTAATAAAGTCCATATTCACTTCTTTCCACTTCCATATGGGTATGCTGATATCCTGAGTCATACCCCCAGGTCTCTGATGTTCCACCTTAACCTGCTGGCAGTTCGGGCACTTAGCCATAAATTCTGCAATGTCTCTTTTCATGCCGTTCCACTGGTAGATATCCCGTAGTTCACCGTACATCTTAGTGGCACCTGGGTAGATAGGATATCTAGAGTTGTGGGCTTCTACCAGTATCTGCTGTCTCAAGTCACCTATGTATGGTACACATAGTCTTCCCTGGTAACGAAGCACACCATCTCCGCCTTTGGAGAAAGCCTCCACTTCTTTTTGTAGAACTGCTTCTTTTAGCTTAAGCAGTATGGGATCTTCATCTTGCTTTGACTTAACCTCAACAACTAACGAGGAATCTGACCCACTCTACAGCACTACTCTGCCCTCAGCTGAATCGACCAATTGCACTCCCGATCGAGCTAACCTGTGGATATCCTTTATTAGTTCTTTTCTGCCCTCTTCAACATGAGCAATGCTCCCCATGGACATCCTTCTTAGGGCATCGGCCACCACATTGTCCTTGCCCAAGTGGTATAGAATGCTCATTTCATAATCCTTCAGTAACTCCAACCACCTTCTCTGACGAAGGTTCAATTACTTCTGACTGAATACGTACTGAAGGCTCTTGTGATCGGTTAAAACATCCACGTGAACCCCATAAAGATAATGCCCCATATCTTCAAGGCAAACACCACCGCTGCCAACTTGAGATCATGAGCCAGATAGTTCTTCTCATGAACTTTGATCTTCCTGGAGGCATAAGCTATCACCTTACCCTTCTGCATCAGAACACAACCGAGTCTAATTCTGGAAGCGTCACAATATACTACGAACCCATCTATTCCTTCTGGTAAGGTCAGAATTGGAGCTATAGTGAGTCGAGTCTACAGCTCTTGGAAACACTTTTGACATGCATCTGACCACTGAAACTTTAACTTTTTCTGAGTTAGCTTAGTCAGAGGGGACGCAGTAGAGGAGAATCCTTCTACAAACCATCGATAATAACTGGCTAGACCCAGGAAACTTCTGATATTTGTTGGGTAAGTAGGTCTTGGCCAGTCTTTCACCGCTGATATCTTTTGAGGATCTACTTGAATACCCTCACCTGAGACCACATGACCAAGGAAAGCCACAGACTTTAGCCAGAATTCGTATTTGCTGAATTTAGCAAACAACTAGCGGTCCCTGAGAGTCTGTAACACCATCCTTAGATGGTTACCATGCTCTTCCTCATTCCTAGAGTACACCAAATTGTCGTCTATGAACATAATGACGAATGTATTCTGATACTACTTGAATACTCTATTCATTAGGTCCATGAATGCTGCTAAGGCATTAGTTAGTTTGAAGGACATAACCACAAATTAAAAGTGACCATACCGAGTTCTGAAGGCTATTTTCAATATATCACATTCCCTAACTCTAAGCTAATGATACCCCGACCTGAGATCTATTTTGGAAAAAAAACTAGCTCCATGAAGCTGATCGAACAAGTCGTCAATCCTGGGTAGGGGATACTTGTTATTAACTGTAACTTTGTTCAGTTGACAGTAGTCGATACACATTCTGAGAGTATTATCTTTTTTTTGCATGAACAACACTGGAGCACCGCATGGAGAGATGGTGGGCCTGATGAAAGCCTTATCAAGTAGGTCTTTTGTTGTTCCTTCAACTCCATAAGCTCATATAAAGCCATTCTATAAGGATTAATGGAGATGAGCTAAGTGTATGGAAGAAGGTCTATACCGAAGTCTATTTGCCGCTTAGGAGGGACTTCGGGAAGATTTTTGGGAAAGACGTCAAGGAACTTGCTAACAAATGGAACTGACTAGATAGTTGGGGTCTCGGAGTTAGAATCTTTGACCCGAACTCGAATAAATGCACCCTTTTCAAATGAGCTTCCTTGCCTTGAGGTAGGAAATAAACCGACCCTTTGGCACGGAACTACTACCTATCCATTCTAGAACTGGCTCTTTTGGAAACTGAAATATGATGACTCTAATTCTGCAGTCAATTGAGGCATATCTAGAATGTAACCAATCCATGCCCAGAATGAGGTAAAAATCAACCATTTCTAGCTCTACTAGATCAGCTGGAATGACTTTATTCAACACTAAGACTGGGTAGTTTCTATATACCCGACTAGCTCTAACCGATTCACCTATTGGGGTAGAGATTGAGAATGGTTTTGAGAGAACTTCTGTACTGATTTCAAGCTGAACAACTACATAGGGAGTCACAAATGATAGTGTAGCTCCTGGATCTAGTAGGGCATACACATCTAGATGGAAGAGATTTAACATATCTGTGACCACGTCAGATGCACTCTCCTGATCCTGACCAGAGGAAAAAGCATAAAGGAGGTTTTAAGACTAACTGCCATCTGTACCTAAAGTATTACCCTGCTGTGCTGGACGGCCTGCTGGGGTTACTGAAGTGGTAGACTGTGATCTCCCCCATCCTGCTGACAGACATTCCTTTAGCCTGTGACCTAGCTGTCTGCATCCAAAGCAACCCTCTTTTCCCAGAAGGCATTCACCTGGATGGTTCTTGCCACACTTAGGACAAGTTGGGCAGCAGTTGCTGGCGCTATGACTCTGGGACTGAGAGCCAGATGCTCCACCCTTCCGATCCTTGGGGGACCGAAAAGAAGGGGCACTGGCTGAGGTGGGTGATAGAGTCCTCTATTGCTGCTGCTGTGGGTGGCTACTACCGCCAGACCTCTGGTGGCCATAATCAGATTGACCCATTCTAGCCCGCTTGTTCTCCCATTCAATATCCTTCAACTTTTCTGCCTCAATCTGCTGGGCATGAACAATGAGGCTGGAGAGGTCAATTTCCTTAATGAGCATCGCGGTCCTGCACTCCTTAAGTACCAGTTTTGATACACCATTGATGAATTTAAGCATGCGAACCCTTGGCTCAACTACCATATCTAGAGCATACCTCGACAACCGCATGAACTCCAATACATATTCCTCCACGGTCCTGTTACCCTGCTTTAAGTTCATGAACTCTGTGACCTTAGCCTCCCTCAACTCCCGGGGGAAAAATCTGTCAGGAAATGCTATGGTGAACTTTTCCCACTCTACTGGCCCTGTTGCTGCTGGTCTCCCTTCCTTCCATTGGTTGTACCAAATCTGAGCCACCTCTTTCAACTGGTAGGAATCTAGATCAGCAGTCTCTGTGGAACTAACACCCATAATCCGGGTGATCTTCCGCACCTCATCCACAAACTCCTGCGGGTCCTCTCCCACCTTGGAACCATGAAAAGTTGGAGGGTTCATTCATGTGAAGTCCTGAACCCTAGCAGCTGCAGCGGACTCGTTTGTATTTACCAGAACCACCTGCTAGTTCACTTGGTTAGTCACTGTCTTAGCCAGCAGCTGGATTGCCGCTCAGAATTCTTCTAAGAACACTTGATAATCCTAAGGGGCTGCTGGAGCTAGTGGGGCAGGTCAGTTGGCATTACCAGCCCTTCTTCTGTTTCTTTATTTTAGAGGCATCAACTCACTGAAACGAATAGAGCACCAGTTAGGAGGACATTTGTGGAATTAAACTTTAACAAACGATAAGGAGTATGAACAAAAGGGAGTTTTCCTAATAACGTCTTGTAGCCTCCCCGTCATAAGTGTGGCACTCTTCAACCCATGAAAAGGACTCTACTTGACGCGGCTTTCAGACATCCTAGGGTACTCTAAACCTAGTGCTCTGTACCAAGTTTGTCACGACCCGCGTCTATACCCTGGATGAGACACAGTACTTGGTGCCACAAGTGAACTTAAGCCAACCCATGGTCTATCATTACACTGGTAACTAAATAAACATAAGCGAAAGCTTTATAAAATAATCAATACTTCTGAAAGTAAATATGACTGGATATAATACCGATCAACTATGTGTGAAAGCCAACTACTAATTCACGAGTTGCTGGGACAAGCCCCACGCTAGCTGTAAAATCTGGCTGGAAAGAAACTAGAAGAAATGCAAATATTGTCCTCAGAATATAAGGACTCACCAACTGATGCTGCTGCTAAGATCGTCGGAGGGGACTACTGACGATGCTGTGACTGAGAACCTGGGCCTATATCATAGTACTTACAATATGGAAAGTATGCGTGAGTACTTTGAATGTATTGAGTAAGTGAGAGATAAAATAAACATAAAAAAAATAAGTAACTGTGCTAAAATAACATGAAATGACCAACTGAAATATGTAAACCAATAACACTGAACCATAATTGATATGGTCAATAATGAACCTGGTTGATGGTCATAAACATGTCCTGGAATTGAGATACTGAATTGAGCTAAACATAACTATACTGAACTAAACTGAACTAACAAGTGGGAGAGTCTATAATCGATATATAACCACGTGAGCTAAACGTGGAGTTCGATGTATATGCCCCATCTATAGGATCCAATATACCTTGCTAGGGTATAAAGGCATGAACTATAAAATCACTGTATGGGCCCATTTGGGCTAAATAACCTATGGTGGCAGAGTAGTTCTAGAAACCTGGCTGCGGTGGAACCTCGACCCTCTCGGTGCTAAGTCCTAATCCCGCTGGATAGTCCTAATATGACTACTAAGCTAATAGCTCGAAGCTGGGGCCCAAGACTAAGTCAGGAAATACTTATCTGTAAGTACTCTGAGAGTCTTATCAGAACATATAACTGTAACTGGTGTTCTAAGACTGGGTAGAGCTACTTATCTGGAAGCATCGTAACCGTCTAAAGAACTAATTGATAACTGAGAACTGATACTGGGAGGCGTCACTAACACATCAAGAACTGACTATAGTTAAACTAATCAGCTGACATTTCTAAAAGATACTGAAGGTACTAACATTCTAACTAAGATTGAACTAGCATGCAACTGACTGAGAATTCATATTATAATAATAACATGGAAATTTCAACACTAGTAGCGTAAACAACATCAATATCTAAACAATTATGCAATACCCACATTATTGTATTTAAGATCTAGGGCTAAAATCATCATAATTCATGTAAGGAGATAATGACCAGAATTATTACTAACAACAACCCTCAATACTCAAGAGAATTATAACAAGAAAAAATTGCACAATTTACTGACGATTTAACCTTGACAGTGAACTTCAAGGCTAGAACTCATAAGAAATTTATGGAAGGGTTTTGGGACACAAGGAAAGAACAATCCCCTTGTTGAATTCCCACATACCTTGTGAAGGATTCCCGGAGAAAACCCTTGAAAATATGAGAAGAAAAAGTTGAAACCCTTGCCTTGCTCTGTGCTTCCCGCCTGAGTCTTTATGTTCATACTTTGAGGGAATGAGAGGAATGAAGAGGGAATGTCGATTACCTCTCTAAGTTCCCTGAATATAACCCAAAATGATGTAGTTTAAAGATTAAAAAGATGGGAAGTTACTAAAATGGCAATGGAAGAAAATCTAGAAAACTTCCCAACAGGAACCAACGGGTCACACAATAAGTCGTTGGTTGACGCCACGACTTATTATAACTAGTCATTGGTCCTGGGACTGAAATTTTGCTCATTGGAAATTGGTAACGAAAGGGTTATATATATATATATAACACAACTTGTTGGATGAACCAACAGGTCATTGGTCCTTCTTGTTTTCACTGGTAGGAAAAACCTGGGAACCCCTTTAATGAGCGACACAATGACTCGTTGGTAGAGCCAAAGGATCATTGTATCTGCTCGTCATCCCCACTGAAAAATCTGAGGATTCCTACACTTGTTGTCATGGTTGCACACCATGACTCATTGGAGATTCAACGGGTCATTGTCGTATCTTGTTTCTATAGGAAGAATATTTTCAACAGCATCTAGACTCCAACTAACGAGTCACCCCACGATTTGTTACATCAAAAGACAACTCGTTGTCTGACTCGTGGGTTTCTGGAGAAGGCATAACTGATCTTTGAACAGGGGAGGCAATGAGTGACCGAAAGACTTGTTATTCCTCACAATAGGTCATTCCATGTCTCGTTGATTCCCGAAGGACCACTGGCAGGGATGACCACGACCCAGATAAAAGGTCGTTACTGCTGACAACGACTCATTGTCTTGATCGTTCTAAAATAAATTTTCCTGGTTCTATCTACTGAGTCTGAGTTTGGTCTAGGAAAGTTTCAGGGTGTTACATTTATGAGCATGATTTTAACTTATTTTTCTCTCTCTCTCTTAATCTATATGTCTAGTCAAGTGCCTTCAAATAAATTAAAAGGGAAGAAATAGTGTATTTAACTAAAAGAAGGTGAATAACAAGAGTACTAATCAATTGAAACAACTTAAAATATGTTGTATTTCTATATTTTCTTTTCTTTTATTCGATTATACTTTCTTTTTAAAAAAGAATAAGAAGAAGAAAAAGAAGAAAGAGAATTAAACATATTAATGCATCATAAAATTACGCTCTTAATTTTCTCGTACATTAAAAAATTATGATGCACAACTAGTTATTTTAATAAATAAAAAATTAGTCTAGATTAAATTTTTTTTAATTAATATTAAAGTCTTAAATGTTTGAATATTTAATATAGTTCAAATAAGGAAAGACTTAAGAGACAAAATTTTAGTCAATTTTAAAATACTGAATATTAGGAGTTCTTACCTGTTGGAACTTTTACTATTGCTCAAATAACAAAAGATTTAAGAAGAAAATTTTTACCCAATTTTAAAATACTAAATATTAGGAGTTCTTACTTTTTTACAAATAAGTAGAGATTTAATAGCTTTAACATTAATTAATTTCAAAGTCCTAAATATTAGAATAATAAGTAAATGATAATTATATAAGAAAAATAGTAAATGATTAAACTACCAAAAATTGTTTCATCGGGACATTATGTTGCATCTTCAAATGAAATAAAATTATTTGAAAAAGTAATAGTAGAAAATTACTTGTAACAACCCATCTGTCATTACGAGAGAATTATGTCCGGAACTATCATGACCCAAGTTGTCGTGATTGGAACCCACACTATCCCCTCCATTGGGTGATGTAATACCCCAAAAATCCCTAAGATCAGACCCGAGGGTGAAAGCAGAGAAAACAAAAAATGTTGCACCAGGTCACAAGACGACTCACACAGTGATTCGTGAGGTTACGCCACTAGTCATGGAGTGACTCGTGGGGTGGAGGCTAGCAGGTTGTAAGTTGTGGTCAGGGGGTGACACGGGTGGATGTCACGAGCCGTGAAGTCACTTCACGACCTGTGGTTGGTCATGGTTAGGAGGAAGAGTTGGAGGTTGATTTTTTCAGTGGAGATCATGGGTTGGAATTCACGAGTCTTCCCCTACCCCATGATTCATGAAGTCCCTCGTAGGGACTAGCAGAGTCCATTTTCCTGCAAATTTAGTAAGGGTGTTTTTGTAATTTCTAAGCTTCTAAGTCCTAAACTACATCATTTTAAGATCTGTTAGGAGGGTTTTAAGAGTGCTTAGCCTAATCTAAGTCATTCTCTCCCATGCATGCAAGATTAGAGAGTTATATTGAAGTTCAAGCTTGAGAATTCTCCCAACTCTTCCCCAAATCTCTTGGGCTTTCAAGGAAGGGTGTAGGATCAGATCACCCAGGTATATAGAATTATAAATGGGTGTTTCTCTTCACTCTCATACCCAAATCCTATCCCAAGTTCATGAATTCAAGTGTATGATTATATGGGGTTTTAACCCAAAGTATGAATTTTCTATGTTTTAATCATTGATAGATTCCCTCATGTTTTAAATGCTATTTTTAAGATTCATGGGAATGTTTTATATTTATTTTGAATTAAAATTCATGATTTTAAGTTTTGAAAATATTAAGCCTAGTTACGCAAGTTTCATGAAAACTTAAGATTATGATCTATGTTTTCAAGCATGATGAGATGTTTAGCACGAAAGAATGTTTATGAATTACCATGTATGAATCCATGATTTTTGACTCTCAAGTCTATGTCAAGTATGTTAAAGTTTTGGCAAGCCCACATGATCTAAGTATGTTTTCATGATTCAGTTCAATTTTATGATACTAGCTTACCACATGGTTTTGGAGTCCATACTCCCACTTTAAGCTTGTGGTATGTTTTGAGCTAAGGTCCCTCATATTCAAATTTCAAACTACGCATGTTATTATATTATCAGATTCATTGAAAAATGATGGATTCAACTTCAATGAAAAACGAAGGAGAGCAATTGCATGTTTTTAGAAAAGTATCTAGCATCGAGTAGGCTAGGGGTTCAGGAATACCCTGAGTCTCAAAACTATATGCCAATGTAGTATTTATTCAATTACTTTGCAACCTCCCTTGTGAGCTTCTTATGTGCTGTGGATTTTCAGCACTTTCGATGCTCAAAACTAAGAAAATAGCATGGACTTAGGTGTGTTTATGTGGATATAAGGAACTTTTCCTTTGGTTGCAGGATAAATTAGTGTTGGATCTAAAAATTTCAAAAGAAAGCCTGAAAGATGCATAATATGCTCAGATTGCAGACCACAGTAAGAGTAATAGGAAGGACCTATGAGTCGTACTGATGGTCATGAAAAGCTATAGAAGGCTAAGTTGAAGAGATGCAATGTAGGAGTCTCAGTACGAGTCGTACCAAGCTGGTATGAGTCGTGGTGTTGATGTCGTGACAAAATCCAGAAGATTTGCATAAGAGGCTGACTCCTGTTACGGAAAGACAATACGACCCGTGGGAAGAAGGTATGAGTCGTACCATGACGGTCGTGATGAATTTCAAAAGAATTCCAAAGTTTAAGAATCAAACAACATGAGCTCAGTACGGATCATAGGAATGCGGTATGAATCGTACCAAGATCCAACACTTAGTCAAAATTCAGACAACCATGCATGGTACGACAGGAAGCTACGGGTCATAAGATGCTGCTACAGATTGTAGGTTAGCTCGTGAGGACTACAGCACCAGATATGGAAATTCATCCTGTTAGCCTAGGAAAAGGATTCTTGTGTCTGTATAAATACGTTTTAGGTTTTATTTTTCTGTAGACAAGTTGGAGAGACATGAAAGACACGAGAAGGCAAGGAGAGAAGAGATTTGTAGGAGAATTGAGTTGATTCAATTAGTGGTCAACCTTTTCTTGAATTTATCTTGTTCTTACTACTTGTACTTCAAGATTTTGGTGACTAATTAAAGGAAGTGTTTTTCTCATTCATTCTTGTAAGTATTGATTTATGTTCTTAATCATGAATACAAATCACAACCTTACCACTATGAGAGGCTAAAACCTCCATAGCTAGGGTTGTGGGAACCATGGTGGATTACAAGCTAGGGTTACACAAAGTGATTTTAAAACCAATACAAATACTTAAATTGTATTCTCTTCATGCTAAAACGTTTATTAACGGTGCGCAGGACTTGCCTGAATTCTTTACTTTCTTTGGTCGAAGAGGTAGAGATTAGAAAAAGAGAATTACAATGGAGCCTTGATTTTGATAATCATTGTATTAACTTGAGCTCTGGTCGTAGGATAGTTAAATCTGGAACTTAGTGATAATGGATAGTTTGAAACCGCTCATGAGACATGGTCGAGTGATTGAGTATAGTCATTTAGTAGGGACTGGTTGGTCGTTTAAATGAACCTAAGTTATCAATTCTATAAGTAAGTATTGGTGATAATCATGAGTGTATACCCAAGAAATTATGAATCCATGGGGAACACAAACCCTAGTTATCCTTTAATATTGACTCAACATCAGATTTTTGATACTTGTTTTTCTTATTGATTTTTCTTAGAATCCCCCTATTTTGAAGTAACTACCTTACAAGTTCAATTACCGGCTATAATCCAGTTCTCCCCTATTCCCCGTGGATTTGACCCCAACCTCTAGTTGGGTTCTTTATTGACAACGTCCGCTTCTCACTTTAGTAAGAGGTATGGTTTGAGAGTTATTAGAAAGTGGCGCCGTTGTCGGGGAATACGACTAAGACTAGATTATTTACTTGTATTTGATTTTTTTGTAGTTATTTCCTCTTCTACATTTTTGTTTGTTTTGTTTTATCTCATCCAGGGAACCTCTTGGCAAAGCCAATCATCCAAGATAGTGGAGGATGAGTCCAAGTTCCTTGACGAAGTATAAGTAGTCAAGAGATTTGCATAGTTCCGCGACGTTAAATCAGGTGCTTCTTGGGAGGAAACCCAAGTGGTAGACTGGTGAGGTATGAGTAACCAGGCTACCTACGTCGTGCCGCGACATTAAATAAAGCGCTGCATGGGAGGCAACCCATTGAAGGTGAAGTCTGATTAGCCCCAGTTATGTCATCTTCCCTATGTTCTTATAGTTGTTTTGGGGACGAAGCTTACTTTTCAAAAAGGGGAGGGGTGTACTTGTGATTTTTGGGATTTTTGGTTCATCTGATGATTTTTCTTGCCTTGTTTCTTTTCCCTCGAGAATGCTATCTAGTAGAACCGGTATGTGTAGGATTGTTATTTTTTTAGTTTATTATTTTTATTTAATTAGAAAGTATCTTAGGAGTACTCAGCCAATAAAATGCACTAGTTTTGGTTTTTGAAAAAAAAATGTTTGACCCTATTTAAAAATTTTCTGATGCATTAGATATCTATCTGTGACAACATGCATGATTGTTGTGGATCTTTTGATGTCATTTAGTATGTCAACATGAGTAGTCTTGTTAAGCCATGTATAAATCAGACAGGTGAGGTGAAAATAGTTCATGTACCATGTGTGAGTAAGGTATAGTAGTCAGTTCAGTATTGTGTTGTAGATCTAGAACTTGCCTGGTTGGTCTTTGCATAGGCTAAGGATGGTTGGTTAAGATATGATCATAGGATATTTTTGTTTAGCTCACTTTTAGCCTATATTACCCTACCAAAAGTTGGATGAATCCTTTGATCCCAAGTTTGAGCCTTAATAAACCATGTTTCTTTGATTTACCGATTAACCATACCCATTTTGTCACGCCCCGCCTTGGGAGGCATGACTGGCACCTGGTGCCCTTACTAAGACCTGGACTGCTGGACTAGCTGAGCCTAAGCACTTCTGGTGCCAGGCTGGCTCTAACTCTGGATTCAAGAAAATGATGGGCTATATAACGGCTGTAAATACAGCCTCCGGCCGACTAGGCCTATAGCCACCTGTAAGAAAACAACAGCTACCCAGAACAACTGAATCAATAGGGAACCTATGCGGGCCGACAAGGCCACCATGCTGTCTAGTTATTTCTGAATCATGAAGACAAGTGCTAAACTACTACGAGACTAGCAAGGTCACCACTACCAACTGAATAAGGCCCCACACAGCCATCGTAAACAAACTAAAACATACACACGGCCTCACACGACCGGTACAGCTAACCACAGGGAATATACAATCTGCAAGCCTCTAAGAATACTGATAAGAAGGTCAGGACAGGGCCCGGCCTACCCATACTATACAACAAAAGAAAAGGAATAAACCTCTAGCTGTCTAGCTCCGGATGTCAGGAGCTGATGACTCTATGTGCTGATTGGAATTACGAGGGATCGGCTCCTCGTCTAGGAGTACCTGCAGGCAATTCATGCAACACCCCAAAACGGGCGCGAGTACCGCTGGTACTGAGTATGCAAAGCAACAGCTGGAAAATAACTAAAGACAAGCAATATAACTGATAGAACTAAAGTAGAAAGAAATAGACTATAACTGACTGAAAGTATGAGTTTAAGACTGTCCTCAACTATGCTGAAAGAAGTAGGGGTCGTACCTGATAACGGGGCATTTTACTGTCTATCTATTCATAACTATCATAACATGGAATAATATAGCATAACATCACATAACATAGCATACATAAACCTTACCTGGCCCCCATAAGCCGGAAGGTACAACCAACATGCAATCTATACCCCTACCCCAGTCATCCCATCTCCTATAGTAACTATAAGCATCCTGTCGGTCCCTTGGGTATGTACTTGGGCCTGCTAAACACCTAAATATAACTGTACCTGAGTCTGTAGGACTCCTAAATCAACACCCTTGGTGTACCCGCTCGACGGGTGTGTATAAAAGCCGACCAAGGCAAAATATGGGGAAACGACATCCCATCTTCGTCCCTAGGGGACGACATGCCACTCCGTAGAGCGACGTATCCTCGCCTTCTAGCGGACGAGTTGATACCACTATTAAGCCTGGGGCGGTCATGAATGCTAAGTAATCCATCCCAAAACAATACAGTCAAGTCTCAACTAATAGTACTAATTACGTACGCTACATGCTGAAACTAATGATAGTAATATGTGTATATATATAGTACATGCTGAAACTGATAATGGCATATCTATAATTTCTGTCATACTATGCTGAATATGATACTGAAACAAGATATAATATTTCTGTTGAGAATCATGCTGTATAACTAAGTTTCATGGTAAACATGATTTACAATTTCTAACATGCTTTCTAAAATTCATATTAAGCTACTATTCTATTTCTGAATTACTTTATGAGAACTTATATTGATTTACTAAGTTTCGGCTGAACACGATAATATCCTAACGTACTTTACTAAATTACATACTGGCATGTTGTACTGCTTCTGAAACTTTCTACTAGAATTTATACTAGTTTGCTCTACTGGAATTACTAACTTGTCGAAAGAAACCAGCTTCACATACCTTGTCCGTTAACTTTCTGAGTATCTGGCATAACTCGGCTAATTTTCAGCTATTTCTTCCAACTGCATTCATATTCATTGCAATTAGAACTAAATTCATCGATATTCTGGAAGAAAATACTACTTTGAATATATATATAGCCCAAACTTTGACTTATCAAAAAACAGCCGAAAACTTGCTATTTCTCGGAAGTCCAGAAGGGAAAAATACTCACTTTAGGGCTAGGAGTATATTGACACTAATTTGGAGCAATTCCACTTACTTATCTCGCTAGGACGACTGTTCGCTGGTCGAATTTCACGAAACTAACTCCGTAGGAATGTTCTCTACAACTTTATACTTTGGTATCTAAGGTTAATTTGAGTTTGGACTGCGTTTGATGGCGTAATCGGATGAATATTTATAAGAAACCCTCGTTCTCCCCTGTTCCCCTTCATTTCTGCTGGAAATTGTATATTGAAATGAAATAAAACCGAAGTGGAGAGGTTTATATACTTGAGCCTGGACAGCCCCTCCGTGGCACATTGGCCATCACGGAGGGACGACCTTCGTGGCAAGTTATAGAGGGGGTCTGCTCGGCCTCCTCTTGCGACGGTTCGATGCGACGCTTGTCCAGTCTTCCCCCGGGCCTTTTATAGCATGTACGGTATTCTAAAACTCTTAACCAATATGCGAATAGGCCATCTAAATGTCAAGAATATACGAGGTGTAACATCCTCCCCCTCTTAAGAACATTCGTCCTCGAATGTAAACTTCTACTTGCAAGAATTTCAACTTACTTGACTTATTCTAGAAAAAAAATTTCGGCAGAGTTTCCCCTGCAATATGGACTATCTCAAAAATCCTAAAACGCAGAAAAGTCCAATACAGGTACTCCACATAATGCTACAACATTCATTTCACTAAATTGAAGTTAGCATCTCGATTATACACATAAATATAAAGCAACAGTAATAACAACATACCTCTAGCTAGCTAAGTCTGAAATAACTTGGGATATCTGACTTTCATATCTTCCTTTTCTTCCCAAGTCATTTTCTCTCGGTTCCTATTACGCCATAACACCTTGACAGAAGCACCATCTTTAGTTCTTAATTTGCGAATCTTCCGGTCTAGTATGGCTAATGGAACTTCTTCATAAGCCAGCTCCTCCATAACTTGGACATCCTGAACTAGGACAACTCTAGAGGGGTCTCCTATATACTTCCTCAGCATGGACACGTGGATAACTAGATGGACAGACTCTAATTTTGGAGGCAAGTTCAACTCGTATGCCACTTGACCTATTCTTCGATGAATCTGATAAGGCCCAACAAATCTCGGGCTGAGCATACCTTTCTTGCCGAATCTCGTCACCCCTTTCATAGGAGAAACTTTCAAAAACACCCTGTCATTCACATTAAATTCTAGGTTTCTGTGCCGCACATCAACATAGATTTCTGGAGGCTCTGAGCAGTCAGTAGGAGTTCTCTGATAAGCTTTACCTTTTCTTCTACTGATGAATAATATCCGGCCCAATCAGCGCTGACTCTCCTACTTCTAACCAGCCAACTGGCAATCTGCATTTTCGTCCATACAAAGCCTCATAGGGCGCCATCTGGATAGTTGAGTGGTAACTATTGTTATAAGCAAACTCAATAAGTGGTAGGTGCTCATCCCAGCTATCTCCAAAGTCTAACACACACGCTCGCAGCATATCCTTGAGCGTCTCAATAGTGTGTTCTGCCTGCCCATCTGTCTGAGGGTGGAAAGTTGTGCTCAGGTTAATCTGTGTCCCCAGGCTTCTCTGAAATGATTGCCAAAATTTAGCTGTGAATTGCGCCCCTCTGTCAGAGATAATGGACACTGGAACTCTGTGCATTCTAACTATTTCTTTGATATACAACTCAGCATAATCTTTGGCAGAGAAAATAGCCCTTACTGGCAGAAAATGGGCTGATTTTGTCAATCTGTCAAAAATTACCCAAATCGAGTCATTTCTATGTATGGTACGGGGTAACCCTGCTACAAAATCCATATTTACTGCTTCTCACTTCTAAAGAGGCATAGCTATGTCTTGAGTCAATCCGCCTGGTTTCTGGTGTTCCGCTTTTACTTGCTGGCAGTTAGGACACTGGGCTACGAATTCTGCTATTTCCCTCTTCATACCTGGCCACCAGTAGATTTCTTTAATATTGTGGTACATTTTAGTCGCGCCTGGGTGGAGAGAATAGCGGGCGTAATCTTCCTCACTCATAATCTTCTGGCGAAGCCCTGAAATATCTGGAACACAAAGGCGGTCTTTACATCGCAACACTTCATCCTCAGTTACCTGAAAATCCGGCGCTTTTCCTTGTTGAACTCTGTCTTTAAGATGAACCAGGTCAAGATCTTCATACTGCCGTTCTTTACCTCCATAACTAATAACGACACTGCGGTGTTCTGAATTACCGCTCTATTGTCCTCTATTTCTGCTACACGAATGGCTAAACTGGCTAACTGGTGTATTTCTCAGGCCAATTCCTGCTGGTCGGGCTGCAAGTACGCCAAACTCCCCATAGACTTATGGCTAAGGGCATCTGCTACTACGTTGGCTCTGCCTAGGTGATACAGAATATTTACATCATAATCTTTCAATAATTCCAACCAGCGACGCTGCCGTAAGTTCAACTCTCTCTGGGTGAAGACATACTGTAGGCTCTTATGATCAGTGAAAATATCCACATGAACTCCATACAAGTAATTCCGGGTCATGGGTAGGATAATTATTTTCGTGTTTCCTCAGCTGTCTAGAAGCATAAGCAATTACTTTACCATGCTGTATCATCACACATCCTAACCCAATACCCGAAGCGTCACAATAAACTACATAACCCTCTGTACCTTCTGGATATGCTAACACTGGGGCGGAGGTCAACCTATCTTTCAATTCCTGGAAAGTCTGCTCACATGCCTCCGTCCACTGAAACTTTACTGCTTTTTGCATCAACTTAGTCAGAGGTGCCGCTATGGTGGAGAATCCCTCAAAAAATCTTCTGTAGTACCCTTCTAATCCCAGAAAACTGCATACTTCGGTCGGAGTGGTAGGTCTGGGCCACGTTTTTACTGCCTCTATTTTCTGCGTGTCTACCTGTATACCAGCATCCGACACGATGTGTCCCAAGAAAGCTACTGAATTCGTCCAAAATTCACATTTAGAGAACTTGGCATACAACTGACGGTCCCTGAGAATCTGGAGCACTGTCAATAAATGAGCCTGATGGTTTGCCTCTAAGCGAGAATACACCAGAATATCATCAATAAACACTATCACGAACAGGTCTAGGTATGGTCTGAAGATGCTGTTCATCAGGTCCATAAATACTGCTGGGGCATTCGTCAGCCCAAAGGACATGACTAGGAATTCAAAATGGCCGTATCTGGTCCTGAAGGCAGTCTTTGGAATGTCCCTTTCACGAACTCGAACCTGATGGTATCCGGACCGTAAGTCAATCTTGGAGAAATATCTGTCCCCCTGTAACTGATCAAACAAATCATCTATTCTGGGAAGCGGATACTTATTTTTGACTGTAACCTTATTCAACTGCCGGTAGTCTATACACATGTGGAGTGAGCCGTCCTTTTTTCTCACAAATAGAATTGGCGCACCCCAAGGTGAAGTACTCGGCCTGATAAAGCCCTTATCTAACAGATCTTTCAACTGCTCCTTTAGTTCTCTGAGTTCAGCAGGAGCCATGCGATATGGGGGAATTGATATGGGAGGAGTGCTTGGTAACAAATCAATTGCAAAATCTATTTCACTTTCTGGGGGAATACCAGGTAACTCATCTGGAAATATATCTGGGAATTCATTCACCACTAGAACAGACTGGAGAGTCAGTGGCTCTACTCGAACATCCCAAACTCTGACAATGTGGTAAATGCACCCCTTAGCTATCAACTTTCTCGCCTGAAGATAGGAAGTAAACCTACCTTTTGGCATAATTGTACTGCCCTTCCACTCTCGTACTGCCTTCCCTAGAAAGTGGACTCAGGCTGTCTTGGTCCAGCATTCTACATTTGCATAGCACGGAGCCAACCAATCCATACCCATAATGGCGTCGGAATCAACCATCTCTAATTCTACCAGATCTACTATGGTCTGATGATCAGTAACCTCTACTGTACACCCTCAATAGGCCCTTCTGGCTATGATGGAGTCACCGACGGGTGTGGATACTGAAAAGGGTTGCTGAAGCAACTCTGGTGCAATACTAAAAACGTAGGACAAAGTAGATCCTGGATCAATCAATACATAAGCAGGGTATGAGCAGATAGTTATCATACCTGTCATAACATCAGGTGACGCTTCTGAATCCTGCCTCCCTGGTAAAGCATATGTGCGGCTTGGACCCGCACCTACACTAGAGGCCCCTGATCTGCCCTGACCTCTGTCTGCTGAAATTGAGGGCTTGCGCCCTGCCGAGGATGCTGAAGCTCGTGACCCTGCAGATGCCCTGTCCTGTCTATCCCGGTCATCTTGACCTTTCGCTGGACAATCTCTCATCAGATGACCCTCTTGACCACAAATATAACATCCAGTAGAGCCGTATTTGCATGCTCCAGAATGGCATCGACTGCATATAGGGAAAAGTGGTAAGGTATACCTACTCTTTTCCTCCCTCCTCTATAGTGGTGAATCTGCGGTCTGCGAGCCTCTACCGTTCTCTGACTGCCCCCTGCGACTAAATCTGCCCCTCTGCGGCTGTGGTGGAGGTAGGGGTCTGGGAGACTTATCTGACAATCGTGGCCTAGGTCCTCCCCGGACCTCCCTCTGTAACTTGATTGGCCTATCCCTGCGATGCTGTTCCTGACTGGTTCTCCTGATCTCCCACTGCCGCTGCCTGATGCCCTTAATATTCTGAGCGAATTCCTGAACTCGGGCAATATCCATGTCCTCTCGTAGAGTAGCCGTAATACAAGTTTCAACATACTCTGGATTCAACCCCATGATGAAGCAGTGTACTCTGGACGCCATGGTATCAACAAAGGCTGGTGCATACCGAGCTAAAGAATCAAACCCCAAGGTGTATTCTCGAACACTCATGGCCCCCTGCTCCAAATGTAAAAACTGATCCACCGGGGCCTGTTGAATCTCCCGTGGTAAATAGTGATCCAGAAAAGCTCCTGAGAAGCTGGACCAGGTCGGAGGGGAAGCATCTCTCCCTCGGGACCTTTTCGAGCTTTCATACCACAACACGGTCATGTCTCGTAACCGAAATGCTGCCAATTCAACCGATTCTGTAGGCGTGGCATGCATAACCCTGAAAATTCTCTGCATCTGGTCTAGAAAATCCTGAGGGTCCTCTGTCTGGTCTGTACCTGTAAACTGTGGGGGATTCAAAGTCAAAAATTCTCAGACCCTCAAACTACCGGGTCCTCCTGACGACTCTGCAACTGTAGACGGCATCGGCGGACGCTGAGCAGCCATCATTTATGCTAACATGACTACTGCACTCCTGACCTCTTGGTCGGAAGGTGTCAGTATAGGGACTGCTGGAGGTGGTGTCGCCCCAAGTGGCTCCTGATATGGTGGAGACTACTGAGAAGGTTGGGATGATGCCTCTGTAGTGCCCTCTGATCGGGCTGATTCTAAACGAGGGTGAGGCATCCTGCTGGTGCCTTCCCCTGCTGCGGTGTCCAATCCTCGGCCTGTGATAGGATGTCGTTGGTCCGACATTTTATTTGTAACCAAATAATATAGTAAGCTCTAGGGACTCAACCCTATACTTACCGCTCTCCAGCACGACTGAATAAGAATAAAAAGCAACCATCCTATTACGCCTTGCAGCCTCCTGCCTATAGTATGTGGTGCACAACACATCCATAGGAAAGACTCTACTTAGCACGACTTACAGACTCCCTGGGATACGACCTGCTCTGATACCAAGTTTGGCATGCCCCGCCTTGGGAGGCATGACTAGCACCTGGTGCCCTTACTAGGACATGGACTAGCTGAGCCTAAGAACTTCTGATGCCAGGCTGGCTCTAACTCTGGATTCAAGAAAACGACGGGCTATATAACGGCTATAAATACAGCTTCCGGCGACTAGGCCTATAGCCACCTGTAACAAAACAACAGCTACCCAGAACAACTGAATCAATAGGGAACCTATGCGGGCCGACAAGGCCACCATGCTGTCTAGTTATTTCTGAATTAAGAAGACAAGTGCTAAACTGCTACGTGACCAGCAAGGTCACCAGTACCAACTGAATAAGGCCCCACACAGCCATCATAAACAAACTAAAACATACACACGGCCTCACACGACCTGTACAGCTAACCACAGGGAATATAAAATCTGCAAGCCTCTAAGAATACTGATAAGATGGTCGGGACAGGGCCCCGACCTACCCATACTGTACAACAAAAGAAAAGGAATAAACCTCTAGCTGTCTAGCTTCGGATGATAGGAGCTAATGACTTTGTGTGCTGATTGAAATTACGAGGGATCGGCTCCTCGTCTATGAGTACCTACAGGAAAGTCATGCAGCACCCTAAAACGGGCGTCAGTACCGCTGGTACTGAGTATGCAAAGCAACAGCTGGAAAATAACTGAAGACAAACAATACAACTGATAGAATTGAAGTAGAAAGATATAGACTGTAACTGACTGAAAGTATGAGTTTAAGACTGTCTTCAACTATGCTGAAAGGAGTAGGGGTCGTACCTGGTAATATGGAATTTTACTGTCTATCTATTCATAACTATCATAACATGGCATAATATAGCATAACATAACATAACATAGCACACGTAAACCTTACCTGGCCCCCATAAGCCGGAAGGTACAACCAACACGCAATATATACCCCTACCTCGGTCATCCTATCTCCCATAGTAACTATGAGCATCCTGCCGGTCCCCTGGGTATGCACTTGGGCCCGCTGAGCCATTGACTATAACTGTACCTGAGTCCGGAGGACTGCTGAATCCACACCCCGGGCGTACCCACTCGACTGGTGTGTATAAAAGCCGACCAAGGCAAAATATGGGAAAACTGGCATCCCATCCTCGTCCCTAGGGGACGGCATGCCACTCCGTAGAGCGACGTATCCCCGCCCTCTGGCGGACGAGTTGATACAGCTATTAACCCTGGGGCGGTCATGAATGCTAGGTAATCCATCCCAAAACAATACAGTCAAGTCTCAACTAATAGTACTAACTGCGTACGGTACATGCTGGAACTAATGATAGTAATGTGTGTATGTACATATATAGTACATGCTGAAACTGATAAGTGCATATATATAATTTCTGTCATACTGTGCTGAATTTGATACTGAAACAAGATATAATATTTCTGTTGAGAATCATGCTGTATAACTAAGTTTCATGGTAAACATGATTTACAATTTCTAACATGCTTTCTAAAATTCATATTAAGCTACTATTCTATTTCTGAATTACTTTACAAGAACTTATATTGCTTTACTAAGATTCGGCTGAACACGATAATATCCTAACGTACTTTACTAAATTACATACTGATATGCTGTACTGCTTCTGAAACTTTCTACTAGAATTTATACTAGTTTGCTCTACTGGAATTACTAACTTGCCAAAAGAAACCTGCTTCACATATCTTGTCCGTTAACTTTCTGAGTATCTGGCGTAACTCAACTAATTTTCAGCTATTTCTTCCAACTGCATTCATATCATAGCAATTAGAACTAAATTCATCGATATTCTGGAAGAAAATACTACTTTGAATATATATATATATGTATATATATATAGCCTAAACTTTGACTTATCGAAAAACAGTCGAAAACTCGCTATTTCTCGGAAGTCCAGAAGGGAGAAATACTCACTTTAGGGCTAGGAGTATATTGACACTAATTTGGAGCAATTCTGCTTAACTTAGCTCGGTAGGACGACGGTTTGCCGGCCGAATTTCACGAAACTAACTCCGTAGGAATGCTCTCTCCAGCTTTATACTTAGGTATCCGAGGTTAATTTGAGTTTGGACTGTGTTTGACAGCGTAATCGGATGAATATTTATAAGGAACCCTCATTCTCTCCTGTTCCCCTTCGTTTCTACTGGAAATTATATGTTGAAATGAAATAAAACCGAAGTGGAGGGGTTTATATACTTGAGCCTGGACAGCCCCTCCGTGGCACATTGGCCATCGCGGAGGGTCGGCCTCCGTGGCACGTCGCCATCGCGGAGGGGGTCTGCCCGGCCTCCTCTTGCGACAGTTAGATGCTACGCTTGTCCGGTCTTCCCCAGGGCCTTTTCTAGAATGTACGGTATTCTAAGACTCTTAACCAGCATGCGAATAGGCCATCTAAATGTCAAGAATTTATGGGGTGTAACACATTTTTTTGCAATGAACCTGTTTTGACCCTAGTCCTTCCTTGGATATTGTGAACCTCAACATAAGAAAAACGCTTAAGTTGAGGGTGGCTAGAGTAGGGGTGCGTAAATAGTGGGAAAGGAAGAAAGGAAAAGAAAAGAAAAAAAAGAAATAGTGAAGAATGAGGTGCGGTGTGGTGATAAAAAGAAAAGATGAAAAATGCTGAAAATCTTGAAAATGAAAGGTCAAAGAAAATATGACAATGTTGAAAAAAAAAGTTGAAAACTCACCACACCCATGCAAATGTGAATAAAAAGACAAGAAAGGGAAGAAAAGGGGAGTTAAAGAATAAAAGGGTGAAATAGGTGGATGTGTAGCCAATGTATGTAGTGCCAAGGAATAGTCACTTATAAAATCTTCCATCTTTACCATGTATAGCCCTGAGCCTACATTACAAGCCATATCAAGTCCTATAGTGATCCTTACCCGACTATTTGATGAACAAAAGTAGAGAAAATAAGGGCAAGCCTATGGTATCTGACAGATAATACTTGTAACTTCTTTGTGAGAGCAAGTGCCTTACTTGTTTAGTCCTATATTATATTTGACATCTCATATCTGAGTGGGGACTTCATTTGTGTATGGGTACATGGATTATGATTGCTTTTACCATTGGTCTACGTGGAAAACATTGGTAATGACTTGATTGTCTGTTGATAGATGAATGACATGTTTCGATCCCTGTTTATGATGTTTTGAGGTTGCTTGTTGGCGTGCCCGATTCGCGCGTCCGCAAGTGTACGGGTCGTGCAAGTAATATAGTGGCTCTTTTTAAGAACCGGATTGTCGAACCCACAGGGACTGGACCCATTCCTCTAACTATCCATTTCTAGTGTGATCTTAAATACCTCAAGTGTTGGTTATAGATATTTTCGATCGAGATTAATTAAGTCTAAGTTTGGGTCAACGAAGTATTCTGAAATTACTCTAGGAGCAACATAGAGTTAAAACCAAGTAATCATGCGATACTACGAATTGCAATGGGTTAAGCATGGAACTATCAATTGTTATTTCACATAATTAGAATTGCATGTTTATGGTCTTTCGAGCCTCTAAACACGGCAATCTAGCCTCACTGCATCATTGTGAGCGAGGAGTTTAATTTCTAGTCGCGGGCAATCAATTATGTTGTGGTTTACGGGGAGACGATTAGGGATTTTCGTGCGTCTAACCATTTAACTAAACTTAGCCTCACAACTAATTCTTCGAGTGGTGATGTGACATCCCAAGTTGGTCTTTCATAACCCCCGTGTCTCAACCAAGCACGGTGTTAGGTATATTTCTATCCTGACACAAAAATCTCTCCCGAGATACAAACGTGCTCCTCACATTCTCATGTCCTGACCTAGGTAATGCTTTCTCAAGCTATTACTCAAGCTAACAAATATGCTTTCATGGTGATCAATCATAAAAACAACCAACAATCCAGAATGAAAGACGAAAACAACAATCAATAACTTAATTTCAAAACAATTTCATAAAATCACAATCGTAATTCATGGCTTCAACCCTAGAGGAAGGGTTCTTGCCATTCATGTTCGTAAAACTACAATTAACTAATACTAAACTAACATACTTACATGAATTTGGTAGATGAGAAGGGAATTTGACAAACCCTAGATGAGTTCTCCCACTTCTCCCTTCACTCCTAGGTAGTTTTCCAGAATAAAATCGTGACCAAATGATTTTAGGAGCTAAGGGTTCAATTTATACTAAATGGAGAACGTGTGTAATTTAGTCTGTCGTGGAACGACTCCGTGTCACGGAGTGTATCGCGGAGCACTACCTCCGTGACACGGAGGCAATGCGAAATCTCTCTGGAAAGTGCCTCCGGAAGCCAAACTGCTGAGGGTCACCGCGCTGGCCAACGTGACACGCTGCTCATGCAGCGCGATGGCATCCTGCTGGCGCGCAGCTGGCCTAGCGTGGCACGGTGCTGGCGCGCTGGAATTCTGCCTGCTGCTGCCTTTTCTCGTGCGCCTAGAGGGGGCGTGGCACGGCGCTGGGCGCGACACACGTACAGCGTGGCACGCTGCCTGGCGCGGCCAGCCTTGCCAAGGCATGCTTCTTGCCGACTTTCGCCAATTGCTTCCACTCCATTCCCAACTTGTGGATTAGTTCCTCAAAATCCTTGAAACCTACAAAACAAGGACTAATCATGTTGGTTAACACATATATTCACATTTATATAAAATTGCATGAAAATGTATAAAATAACTTAGATAAACAAGACTAAATTAAGGTGTAAAGCGTATCTCGGGCATGCTATCTTTGCCCGTGATCACTTGTAATACAATAGCTGATGTTGTTCCATGAGAAAGGGTCAATTGAGTATGTATAGAAAAATGCAAGTTTGTTTGAGTATTGGCTATAGTATCTTAAGTCTATTTTCTAGTTGAGCGTCGTGTATTAGTGTTTCTTTTCTTTGCCTGAGGACATGAAAAAGTCTTAAGTTGAGGGTGTTGATGTGGTGTGGATTTACGGCACTTTCGATGCTCAAAACTAAAAAAATAGCATGGACTTAGGTGTGTTTATGTGGATATAAGGAACTTTTCCTTTGGTTGTAGGATAAATTAGTGTTGGATCTAAAAATTTCAAAAGAAATCCTGAAAGATGCAAAATATGCTCAGATTGCAGACCACAGTACGAGCCGTCGGAAGGACCTACGAGTCGTACTGATGGTTGTGAAAAGTTATAGGAGGCTAAGTTGAAGAGATTCAATGTACGAGTCTCAGTATAGGTCGTACCAAGATGGTACGAGTCGTGGTGTTGAAGTTGTGACAAAATCCAGAAGATTTGCATAAGAGGCTGACTCCTGTTACGGAAAGACAATACGACCCGTGGGAAGAAGGTACGAGTCGTACCATGACGGTCGTGATGAATTTCAAAAGAATTCCAAAGTTTAAGAATCAAAGAACGGGAGCTCAGTACGGATCGTAGAAAGGCGGTACGAATCATACCAGGATCCAACACTTAGTCAAAATTCATCCAACCATGCAAGGTATGACAGGAAGCTACGGGTCATAGGATGCTGCTCAGATTGTAGGTTAGCTCGTGAGGACTGCGGCATCAGATATGGAAATTCATCCTATTAGCATAGGAAAAGGATTCTTGTGTCTGTATAAATACGTTTTAGGTTTTATTTTTCTGTAGACAAGTAGAAGAGACACGAAAGACACGAGAAGACAAGGAGAGAAGAGATTTGTAGGAGAATTGAGTTGATTGAACTAGTGATCAACCTTTTTTTGAATTTATCTTGTTCTTACCACTTGTTCTTAAATATTTTGGTGATTAATTAAAGGAAGTGTTTTTCTCATTCATTCTTGTTAGTATTAATTTATGTTCTTAATCATGAATACAAATCACAACCTTACAACTATGAGAGGCTAAAACCTTCATAGCTAGGGTTGTGGGAACTATGGTGGATTAACAAGCTAGGGTTACACAAAGTGATTTTAAAACCAATACAAATACTTATATTGTATTATCTTCATGCTTAAATGTTTCTTAACGGTGCACAACATTAGGACATGCCCGAATTCTTTACTTGCTTTGGTTGAAGAGGTAGAGATTACGAAAAGAGAATTACGACGGAGCCTTGATTTTGATAATCATTGTATTAACTTGAGGTGTGGTCTCTTATCGTGGGTAAAAATAGCATGCCCGAGTGATACTTTATAACTTAGTTTTTCCTTGTTTATCTAATTTAATTTATACATTTTCATGTGATTTTATATAAATGTCAATACATGTACTAACCAGCATGATTAGTCTTTGTTTTGTAGGTTTTAATGAATTTGAGGAACTAATTCATAAGTTGGTGAAGTAGAGGAATGGAGTCAGGAGCAAATTGTGAAAGTCGACAAAGAGCATGCCATGGCAAGGCTGGCCGCGCCAGGCAGTGTGCCACGCTTTGCGTTTGCCGCGCCCAGCGCCGTGCCACGCCCATGCCAGGAACGCGAGAAGAGGCAGTAGGCAGGCAGGCTCCAGCGCGCCAGCGTCGTGCCACGCCAGGGGAGATGCGCGCCGGCAACAGCCCAACGCGCTGCATGAGCAGCGTGTCACACCGACAGCGCGGTGACACTCGGCAGTTTTGGCATCCGGAGGGAATTTCCAAAGAGCCTCCGTGTTACCTCCGTGTCATGAAGTCAATGATCCGCGATACACTCCATGACACGGAGTCATTCCACGACAGGCTAAATTGTGCACGTTTCTCATTTACTATAAATAGGTCCCTTAGCTCCTAAAAACACTTTGTCACGATTTTATTTTGGAGAACCACCTAGGAGTGAAGGGAGAAGTGGGAGAACTCATCTAGGGTTTGTCAAATTCCCTTCTCTTCTACCAATTTCTTGTAAGTATGTTAATTTAGTTGTAGTTTCTTGTAGTTTTACGAACATGAATGGCTAGAACCCTTCCTCTAGGGTTGAAGCCATGAATTATGATTGTGTTTTTATGAAATTGTTTTGGAATTAAGTTATTGATTGTTGTTTTTCCTTGCATTCTGGATTATTGGTTATTTTTATGACTGATCACCATGAAAACACACATGTTAACTTGGGCATTTGCTTGAGAAAGCATTTACCTAGGTTAGAATATGATAATGTGAGGAGCATGATTGTATCTCACGATATAATTTGTGTTAGGATAGAAATATACCTAATGCCTTGCTTGGTTGATAAAACGGGATTATTTAGAAATCGACTTAGGTTTATCACATCACCACTCAAAGAAGTAGTTGTGTGGCTAAGTTGAGTTAAAATGATTAGGTGCAAGAGAGTCCCTACTCATTTCCACGTAAACCACATCCACGTAATTAATTGCCCACGAACTAGAAGTAGCATCCTCGCTCACAATGATGTGGTGAGGCTAGTTTGTCGTGTTTAGAGGCTCGAAAGGCCCTGAGCATGCAATTCTGATTATGTGAGACAACAATTAATAGTTTCATACTTAACCCATTGCAATTCGTAATAGCGCATGATTATCTGGTTCTAACTCTATGTTGCTCCTAGAGTGAATTTAGAAAATGTCGTTAACCAAAATTAGACTTAATTAAACTTCCCTTGGAAACTTTTCTAATCGACATTTTTGGCATTTAATATCACACTCAAACTAGATAGTTAGAGGAATGGGTCCAGTCCCTGTGGGTTCGACATTTCGGTTCTTTAAAAGAGCCACTATATTACTTGCACGACCCATACGCTTGCGGTATGCGCGAAATGGAGTCGAACAGTCGCAGGATAGTTAAATCTGGAACTTAGTGATAACAGATTGTTTGAAACTGTTCATGATACTTGGTCGAGTGATTCAGTATAGTCATTTAATAGGGACTGGTCGGTCGTTTGAATGAACCTAAGTTATCAGTTCTATAAGTAAGTGTTGGTGATAACCACGAGTGTATACCCAAAGAAGTTATGAACCCATGGGAAACACAGACCTGAGTTATCCTTTAATATTGACTCAACATTAGATTTTTGATACTTGTTTTTATTATTTATTTTTTTTAGAATCCCCCTATTTTGAAGTAACTACCTCACAAGTTCAATTACCGGCTATAATCCAGTTCTCCCCTATTCCTTGTGGGTTCGACCCCAACCTCTAGTTGGGTTATTTATTGAAAACATCTGCTTCTCACTTCAACAATACATGTAGTTTGAGCTTTATCAGCTTCTCCTACCCCGAATGGGTCTTCAGCTTGATATCGATATCATGGGAGCACCCTTAGCCCTAACAAGGCTTTAGACAGCTCTACCCACTTGAGTGTATAGTTGAGATCATTTAAGCTCTATCGTGATACTGTTAGTTATATGGCAAGTCTCCCATTGTTCCTCATGATTTCAGTTATGCATGTTCCTCAGTTATGATAATATATTTTTAGAAGGTTTTACCCAATGATCAACTTATTAGTTTTTACTTATTAATATTAGTTTCAACTTTGGGTCATTCAGTTTAGTAATAAAGTTCTATTTATATCTAATCATGTTTTCAAACATCAGCATGCGGTCCTTATTCTCAAAATCTTATCATAATATGATTTATGTTATGCATGTTTTCAATTTATACTTAGTTATTTACTTACTTTGCATACTCAGTACATTTCAAGTACTGACCGCATACTCTATGTTGTATCATCTCATGATACAGGCACAAATGTTCAGATTCAGTCTCGCTGCTAGCCAGTTTCCAGTGTTTTATTGGACAACTTGTTGGTGATTCCTCATTCTTTGAGGACCTTTAATTAGTTGAGTTATCATCATTTCAGTTTTAGATTTCTAGTGAGCTAGTTAGGGGGGGTTGTCCCATCAGCTCACCATTATGTTAGAGGCTTATCAGACATAGTTTGTATATTCAACTTCGAATTCAGTGTTTGAGATTTTTCGTTGTTTAAATGTTCTATTATTCAGACTTCTGCTATTTCAGAATTTAGTCTTCCAGTTCATTTATTTTGAGCTTTTGTTTTCATGTTCATGCCATGGGTCAACTTGGAACCATTTATTTTTCTAGGTTCAGAGTCTCAATTCGGGCCTGTGTTCCAGTTGTGTCCTAGGGTGTCTAAAAGCCGCATTAAGTAGAGTCTAAAAGCCACATTAAGTAGAGTCTTTTTCATGAATGTGAATCGCGCCACAATTATGAAGAAGAGGCTACAAAACATTTTAGGAAATTTCCCTTCTTTCATAATCTATGTCGTATGATGAAGAATCTCTCTATCCTTCTAACCTGTGCTATACGCGTTTGTTGAATCATGCCCCCCAATTGAGTTAACGGAAGAAGGAATGGCAACAGAAATGGAAATGGCCACAAGGATGGCAATGGAGATGGGCACCATCAAACCCCACCAGCCCCAGCAGATCATGCGCCCGAGTAGGTTGCCTATGCTGAGTTTAGAGCATCTATCCAAATGTTGGCGCAGGCTTTGACCACTCAGGTCAATCAACAGGTAGTGGCTCATATTCCCTAGAATGGGAATTCAATGTTTTCTAGAGTTAGGGACTTCCTCAAGATAAATCCCCCTAAGTTTCTTGGGTCGAGAGTGGACGAGGACCCACATGAGTTCATTGAGGAGATTCAAACGATCATCCATATTATGGGAGTTAGGGGGGAGGAGTTTGTCGACCTAGCCTCATATCAGTTGAAGGGGGTTGGTCATATTTGGTATAGACAGTGAAAGGATGGCTGCGAAGCCTGAGTGGGTCTCATTAGTTGGGATGAATATCTCACCGCATTCTTGGACCGATTCTTTCCCTGGGAGATGAGGGAAATCAAGGCAGCTGAGTTCGTGAAATTGAGATAGAATAATATGATTGTCCAGGATATGCTATAGAGTTCATCCGATTGTCCAAGTATGCATCGGAGATGGTGGCTGATCAAAGGGCTCGGGTAAGCAGATTTGCGAAGGGGTAGTGGAATACTTGGTTAAGGATTGCAAGACCACTGTGCTCCATCAGGACATTGACTTCTCCCGATTAGTCCTGTATGCCCAGCAGGTGGAGACAGTATAGATGAGGGAGAGAGAGAGAGAGAGAGCAGGACAAATAGTTTTGGGTTCATCCAGCAGTGGTCTAGTGGTGGACATCATCAGCAGTTCGACCAGAGATCATTAGCCCCAGCACTGTCAGCAGTAAGTGTGACATCCAGATCTAGGCATGATCAGAGGGACAGGTGTCAGGCTCTTGAGGTCAAGGGAGCAGGTCAGTGGAGCCCAATATTCACGGTTGTGATAGGTATGGTAGGAGGCACACCGGTCAGTGCTTAGATGGAATAGGCACATGTTTAGGGTGTGGGAAGCCCGGCCATATGCTCAAAGATTGTCTAGCAACCAGACAGGGTCGTGGCAGAGGCCGTGACACAGCCACCAGTTCAGTAGCTGCACCAGCATGCTCAGCTCAGCAGGGTGCATCTACTAGTGTAGGTGGTGGTCAGTGTCAAAACAGATTTTATACCCTCTCGTCTGGTCAGGAGCAGGAGGTCTCTTCGGATTTGGTCACTAGTATGTTAAAAGTATTTCATCTTGATGTTTATGCATTGTTAGATCCAGGGGCTACCTTATCTTTTGTGATGCCCTATGTTGCTAGTAGTTTCAAATTCAGTCCCGAAATCCTATCAAAACCCTTCTCAGTCTTTACTCCAGTCGGTGACTCAATTATAGCTCCATGGATATACAGAAATTGCCCTGTCGCAGTCCTTCAGAAAGTGTTAGTAGATCTAGTAGAGTTAGATATTACAGAACTTGATGTTATATTTTTCATGGATTGGTTACATGCATGTTATGCCTCCATGAATAATAAAACCCATGTGGTAGAGTTTTAGTTTGTGGGTGAGCCAGTCCTAGAGTGAAAGGGTAGATAAGCTCTGCATGTAGGTCTCTTTGTTTCCTACCTTAAGGCCAGAAAGATGATTTATAAGGGTTTTGTTTACCATCTAGTTCAGGTTAATGATGCTACATCTAAAACCCCGACTCTACAGTCAGTTCCAATAATGTGTTAGTATCCGGAGGTGTTCCCAAATAATTTACCCAGATTCCCTCCCGAGTGGGAGATCGACTTTGGTATTGACTTTCTTTTTGATACGCAGCCTATATCTATTCCTCCTTACGGAATGGCTCCAACCGAGCTAAAGGAGTTGAAAGAACAGTTCAAAGATCTCTTAGACAAGGGTTTCATCAGACGTAGCAAATCCCCATGGAGTGCGCCAGTTCTCTTTGTTCGAAAGAAGGATGGTTCTCTTTATATATGCATCAACTACCGACAAGGTGTACTCCTACGCACTTCCAGGGTATTACCATAAGAAAGTGGATTTAAGTGGGAATTCTGGGGTTATACCCTATAATTTTTAAAACACAAAGGTTCAAGAGCTGAAGGTAATTTTCACCCCCAGAGCAGTGGAATTCCCAAGGTAAGTCTCTTTAACTTCTACCTCTATGATAGATTATTTAAACAGTAGGATTCAAGGAGAACCTCTAATGGTGATTTTCTAACAAAGAAATCCTAGGTTGATAGAATAGGGCTGGATCATGGGGAACTAATGGGGTGGTTTGATTATGAATTTATAGGGGCTAATGATCATTCCCCAAGGTTTAGTTGTTAAAGATGGTGGTTTATGCCGGAATTGAGACCTAGAGCTAGGTGGAATTAGGGTTTTACTCTTAAAATTTCCCTGAAGGGAAGGGTTTGAGTTTCTAATACCCTTGTGTGGGTGGTAGGATTTTGAATTCTGCCATGTTCTTGTTTAGACTTTGAACATTCGGAAACAGTAAGGAAGGGCAAGGCTCCAGCAGAGTGATTTCCATTCGAACCCTCCCAGTTTGAGGTAGGTTATGGTTTATAGGAGTTAGACTTTATATAATATCCTATATGTATGTGCAATGATAATGTGTTGATTTGGTCTATGAACATTACTTGTTATGATAATTGCCCTGTCAAATTAAACTGTTGATGTAAATTTGATATGATGTGGTCACCGAACCATTGTGGAACTATGTTGAACTGTTAGATGTGTTTCTTTTGTGTTGTCATTGAAGTGATTGATGAATTGTTTATTATTCTAGTAAGGGAGGTAGATTGTAAATTATTGAATGTCTTAATAACGCGCTCTACTATGTTACGATTGCCATAAGAATACTTAAGGATAGTAAGAACATCCTGTGATGAGAGGCTCATGCCCGAGGGGAGTATGCGGACGAGAAATAATGATTGAGTGGCTTGTGTCCGAGGGGATCATCCCGACGAGAATATGAGTAGGAGCGGGTATCATGCCAGTACAGTATATGGATTTCTAGAGTTCCCTACGGGCCATGACTGGATGGGTAAAAATAAGACCCTTTAGCATATGTGTACATCGATGTCGGTGACAGAGTGTTTATGGTGATATTGTAGAGGTTTGTGCCCGACATGTCACCATTTGTTCTATTTAATGATATAGTTGTAAAAGTGTTAAATACCTAGAATGTGTAAGTGCTATGTGGCTGAGTTGGGCTTGTGATCATGTAGTTGTTGCCTGAATGAGGAAGAGTGGAATAGACTTGATGTTTGATATGGTTAAATGAATATGAATTTTTGAGTTGTACTATCTTGTTATGAATTTCTCTATATTACATGTGGTTAGGTAATAGTTTGTGTATCGATGTCAATAGCTTACATTTATATCTGAATAAGCACGAGAATGTGTGAATTGCTAAAAGCTGGTGAAATGATTAAGGTGCATCTAAGTCAAGCTACTGCTCAGGGTAGAACCACTGCAGTGGGACTTATTTCTCTATGGCGAGACCGCGACAGCGGTCAAGTGACCACTATAGCGAAAGGCCTAAACTAGTGAATAGGCCGCTTGTCACCTGTGCAGAGTTGAGGTTTTAGAAATGTGTATTATATATATGTATGATGTTCTGGACTGGTTTTATGTTGTTGTTGCATGCTTATATGTTATTATGTAAGGTCAGCAGATGATGCCTCCCAGTATCGTGTTTCGTACTGATGCTAATCCTATGCTTCTTTTTTTGAGTGCAGAATTTGATCTAGGAAGCTCTTCTCGTCCTCACCTCTAGAGTAGTAGTAGTTTCATTATGGAAGGTGAGCGATCGCAAGATAGGCAGTCCCACTCCCCCGTGGAAGATGTCCCTTCGGACATTATAATTTCTTTTATTTCCTAGACTTGTCACTGTTAGCTGTATAGTTAGATCTATGGTGCAATGATAATCAGATTATTGGAATTATAATCAAAATTGTGGTTTCTTTCATTTGCCTTAGCAAATTTTAAATGTAATCTATTGGTTTATTTATGTTTGAGCTTATTATTCTTTTCTAATTGTTGTTTTCATGGAAATTATTGGGAATCGTTGGTTGGCCCACTAGGGGGGTAGTGTGGGTTCCAATCACCGCCATTTGGGTCATGACAAAGTTGTTATCAGAGCTCTAGGTTCATCGATATCATTGCACTAAGACGGGTCTAGTAGAGTCTCGCGGATCGGTGCAAAGACGTTCACATCTTATCTTCGAGAGGCTGTAGGAATTTAGGAAAACACCCTTCTTCTTTCTTTTTGTGTGATTACTTGATTCCAATTGGTATCTGATGATCCAAATCGGTATCTAACAACTCTTCTTTATTTCTCTCGTAGATGTTGAGAACACGTGTAGATAGGAACAGAGAAGCAACACCCCAGTCAGCAGCATCAGCAGCAGCCACAGTTCGCGGTAGAGGACAGGGACGAGGATGTGAGCGAAGCACTGCCGCTTCCAAAGGGGGGTCTGTGCTCCTGCTCCAATACGGGAGAGGTCAGCATCTTCGGTATCTCCTGTAGATCAGGAAAGGGTGACGATTAAGGTGGAAGTCTTGGCCCAGGGAGAAGTTCTTTCCGCTCCAGTATCCTCTAAGGTTCTAGCTCAAGTTCTTAATCTCCTGAGTAGCCTCATGGGTAATGGGGCATCGACAGTGACTCCTGTAAGATAGCAATCAGGGATACATGCCTGAGGCGGTTATGTTTCTGAGGCAGGTGGTTGGGCTATTGATGACAGTGGAGGACCATGACTTGTCTGTTGGTTCACCAAGATGAAACCTCCTACTTTTTATGGCACTGAGGCAGAGGACACCTACAATTTTTTTATAGATTGTCACAAGAGGCTCCATAAGATAGGGGTGGTGGAGAAGTACGACGTGGAGTTTATCACCTTCTAGTTTATAGGTGGTGTTAAGCTCTGTGGAGGGCTTTCGTGGAGTGCAGACTAGCAGGGTTACCATCGTTGACTTGGACCCAATTTTACTCCATGTTTTTGGAAAAGTAGTTACCCCGTACCTTGAGAGATAGGAGACAGGACAAATTCACCACTATCAAGTAGAAAAGCTCTTCTGTGCTAGCCTACAAGGCCTAGTTCCATTAACTATCCAGATATGCTCTATCCTTACTAGACACAAATAAAGAGAGGATCAAGAAGTTCATTAAAGGCCTGAATTTGGGTTTCCAATTATCAGCTCTTCAGATGGTCTCCTCAGGTAAGACCTTTCAGGAGGTAGTGGAATATGTGAAGAAATATAGGGGGGGGGGTGAAATAGGAAGGGTATGCAAAGAATGCCAAGAAGAAGGTTCGGAGGCTGGGTTCCTACAGTGGATTTATTTCTAAGGCTCTGATAACACAGGGTTTCTCTAGGCGTCCTATTCAGTAGGCTATGCAGGTGTCAGCTGGAGGTCTATTAGGAGACACTCCCCAACTATCAGGTATAGTCGGGTGTAGTCAGCTTATTCGCTCAGACTTCGGGGCTCACACTATTTCTTCTAGTCTGATTCTGTGGCCACTAATTGATAAGGTATGCCACGAGTGTAGGGAGTATGACCACATTTGTAGATGGTGTCCTAGGTTTGCTTAGGGCGGACAGATCATCCCGCACCCAGCTCCTCGAGCTCCAGCCCTTGCCTGAAGAGGAGGCAATGTGTTGAATAGAGATCGTCCATATAGCTTGGGCGAGGTAGTCAGCCAAGCGTCAGAGGCGGTGCTCAGCTAAGTAGAGGAGGTGCTCAGGTGGGTAGGGGTGGAACCCAGCCCAATAGAGGGGTGGCACAACCTAACCGGGGTAGTTCACAAGCAGGTAACCATGCTTACTTTTATGCTTTTCCTTGTAGGCCCGAGGCAGAGCTTTAGATGTTGTTATTATAGGTACGATCTTTATGTTTGACAAAATGTCTATGGCTTTGTTTGATCCGGGTTCTACTTTTTCTTATACGTCTGCTTATTTTGCATTGTTATTAGATCTTGCTTGTGATATACTTAATGCTCTTATCCATGTGTCTTCTCCTATTGGGGATTTTATGGTGGTGGATAGGGTTTGTTGGGATTGTATTGTTGACTTTATGGGTTTTGACACTCTAGTAGACTTAGTGATCTTGGACATGGTTGATATTGACGTGATTTTGGGAATGAGCTGGTTATCTCCTTACCGTTCCATTTTGGATTGCCATGCTAAGACCGTCACTATATTGAGCCCAGGGTTGTCCAGGTTGGAGTGGAAAGGTAATTGTAGCCCTTCTCCTAAGAAAATCATTTTTTATATTTGTGCTCGTAAGTTGATAGAGTAAGGGTGTTCAACATATCTAGCTCATATTCGGGATACTAATTCCGAGGGTCCTTCCATAGAGTCGCTCCCAGTAGTTTGCGGATTCTTAGAGGTGTTCCTTGCAAATCTACTAGGCATGCCTCTTGACTATGATATTGATTTCTGTATATATTTAGAGCCATGGACCCGACCCATTTCTATTCCGTCGTATCGAAGGGCACCATATGAGTTAAGAGAACTCAAGGAACAATTGCAAAAGCTTCTCAAAGGGGTTTATTAGGTCAACTGTCTCTTCGTGGAGTGCCCCAGTCTTGTTTGTGAAAAAGACAGACGGTAGCATGTAGATTTACATTGATTACCGTCAATTGAATAAGGTAACTATTCGAAAAAAGTACCCTCTTCCTCGAATAGATGATTTGTTTGATCAGTTACAAAGGGAAGTTGTGTTCTCAAAGATTGACTTGAGGTCGGGTTATCACCAGCTGAAGATTTAGGCTAAGTACATTCCCAAACAGTCTTCCGGACCAGGTATGGGTATTATGAGTTTCTGTTCATGTCATTCGGACTCACTAATGCCCTAACTTCATTCATGTGCTTGATGAATGGTATCTTCAAACCCTATTTAGATTCCTTTGTGATTGTTGTTATTGATGATATCTTGGTGTACTCAAAGGACAAGCAGGAGCATGAGAATCATTTGAGAATCGTGTTGGGGTTGTTGAAGAAGAAGCAGTTGTATGCCAAATTCACTAAGTGTGAGATTTTGTTGGACTCAGTGTCTTTTTTGGGCATGTGGTCTCCAAAGAGGTAATCAAGGTTGATCCGCAAAAGGTGGAGTCGGTCAGAAACTAGGCTAGGCCAACTACGGTGATAGAGATTCGGAGTTTTGTGGGGCTGGCCAGCTACTAGTGCTGGTTTGTGAAGGGGTTTGCATCCATTGCTTCCATATTGACCAGGTTGATTCAGAAGGATGTACCTTTCTAGTGGTCTGAGGAATGTGAAGAGAGTTTTCAGAAGCTCAAGACCCTGCTAACCACGACACCTATCCTGGCATTATCGGTGGAAGGTAAGGATTTTGTTGTTTATTATGATGCCTCACGGTCTGCATTGGGTTTTGTCCTAATGCAGGAAGGGCAGGTCATTTCTTATTCCTCGAGATATTTGAAGGTGTACGAAAAGAATTACCCCACGCATGACCTAGAGCTAGCAGTGGTGGTGTTCGCCCTAAAAATCTGGAGGCACTACCTATATAGGGCTTGTTGTGAGGTATTCACAAACCATCTTAACTTGCAATATATGTTTTCTCAGAAGGATATCAATTTGAGGCAGATGAGGTGGATGGAACTACTCAAGGATTATAATGTCACCATCTTTTATCACCCAGTGAAGGCTAAGGTGGTGGAAGATACATTGAGTGGGAAAGCAGTAAGTATGGGCAGTCTAGCTTGCTTGGAAGCTACTTGACGACCGATGGCCAGAGAAGTTCAGACACTGGCAAACAGTTTGATGAGGCTCTCTTTAATAGAAACAGGTGGGATACTAGATAGCTTGGAGGCTAAGTCCTCGCTGTTAGAGGAAATAAAGGCAATATAGTTTGAGGATGAGAAGTTGGGAAAAACCTGAGATAAAGTTATGTAGGAAGGATCTAAGGAAGTAGTGCTAGATGGCAAAGGGCTCTTGAGAAGAAGGGATGCGTGTGTGTTCCTCGAGTTGTGTGCTAATTAAGACTCTCCTAGCAAAAGCCCACAACTCGAGGTACTCTATTTATTCTGGGGCTATCAAAATGTACCATGACTTGAAGCGGCACTCTTGGTGGGGTAGAATGAAGAGAGACATTGCTGACTATGTCACATAGTGTTTGAACTGTTAGTAGGTGATGTACGAGCACTAAAATCTTGGGGGAGTACTTTAGGAGATGCCTATCCCCGAGTTGGAATAGGAGAGAATAGCGATGGATTTCCTAGTTGGTCTTCCAAAGACATTGGAGATATTTTACTCCATTTTGGCCATTGTGGATAGATTTTGACCAAGTCTGCTCACTTCATGCCTGTCCAAGTGACCTATAATGCCGAGAAATTGGCCAAGCTGTATGTGAAGGAATTTATTCGGTTGCATGGGGTGCCAATGTCGATTGTGTTGGATAGGGGTACTCAATTCACCTCTCATTTCTGGAGAACCTTGCAAGCAGAGTTAGGCGCCAGGTTGGATTTGAACACAAACTTCTATCCTCAGTCAAAAAGACAGTCAGAAAGGACCATCAGGTATTAGAGGACATGCTCCGGGCCCGTGTTAGAGATTTTGGGGGCCATTGGGATAAATTCTTACTCTTGACAAAGTTTGCTTACAACAATAGCTATCACTCGAGCATTGGTATGACACTGTTTAAAGCCCTGTATGGGAGGAAATGCAGGTCTCCAATTATGTGGTTTGATACATTTGAGGTGAGACCCTGGAGAATAGATTTGCTGAAGGAATCTTTGGAGAAAGTTCAATTAATCCAAGAACGTCTGGTGGCTGCTCAAAGCAGACAAAAATAGTATGTAGACAAGAAGGTGAGATATATGGAGTTTATTGAGGGAGAGCAAGTCTTGCTCAAGGTATCCCTCATGAAGGGGGTATGAGGTTTGGTAAGTGGGGAAATCTTAGGCTGAGGTACATTAGGCCATTTGAAATCCTCCGATGTGTAGGTGAAATAGCTTATGAGTTGGCCTTACAGCTAAGGCTGTCAGGGGTGCATCCAACCTTCCATGTTTCTATGATGAAGAAATACCATAGGGATGGATCGTATATCATCAAATGGGATGATTCCGTGTCGCTAGATGAGAACTTGTCCTATGAAGAGGATCTAGTGGCGATATTTCCTAGGGAGGTTAGCAAGCTGAAATCAGAGGAGATTGAGATGGTAAAGGTCCAGTGGAAGAATCTCCCTATAGAGGAAGCCACTTGGGAGACCGATGCTGATATATGAATAAAATATCCTCAATTTTTCTTGGAATATGGTACATTCTCTTCCTTGCCTTTGTAGACGGTTCGAGGACGAATGGTGTTTTAATTGGTATCTTTTGTAACGACCGGTATGTCATTACGAGGGGAAATGAACCTAGAACACTCTAACGGGGCTAGACTGTGGATAGAAAAGTTGTGGTGGGAGATAGTGAAAGTTTGTTGATTTTGGGGGAACACTGTAGCGGGAATTGACGGTTGGAGTTCAACAGCAACGAACCGAGGAAGTAACCACCGGATCTGCTGTAGCAGCTTCTTGACCTCCACAGCAGATCCGTTGTAGCAGAAATGTGATCACTACAGTGGACTACGGGAATCAGAAAGTGGGTTTAAGTGGGATTTATGGGGTTATACCACATAATTTCTAAAATATGAGGGTTTAAGGGATGAAGGAGATTTTATGGGAGTAGACTACGGGAATCAGAAAGTGGGTATAAGTGGAATTTCTGGGGTTATACCACATAATTTCTAAAACATGATGGTTTAAGGGATGAAGGTGATTTTCTCCCACAGTGCAATGGAATTTCATTCCCAAGGTAAGTCTCTTGAATTCCTACCTCTATGATAGATTATGCAAACATTAGGATTCAAGGAGAACCTCTAGTGGTGATTTTCTAGAAAAGAAACCCTAGGTTGATAGACTAGGGCTGCATCATGGGGAACTAATGGGGTGGCTTGATTATGAGTTTATGGGGGCTAATAATCATTCCCCAAGGTTTTGTTGTTAAAGAAGGTGGTTTATGCGGGAATTGAGACCAAGAACTAGGTGAATTGGGGTTTTACTCTTAAAATTTCCCTAAAGGAAAGGATTTGAGTTTCTAATATCCTTGTGTGGGTGGTACGATTCTTAATTCTATCATGTTCTTGTTTAGACTTCGCGTGTTGGGATACACCGAGGAAAGGCAAAGCTCCAGCAGAGTGATTTCCATCCAAACCCTCCCAATTTGAGGTTGGTTATGGTTTAGAGGAGTTAGACTTTATATAATGGCCTGTATATATATGTGCAACGATAATGTGTTAATTTGGTCTATGAATATTACTTGTTATGATCATTGCCCTGTTAAATTAAACCCTTGAAGTAAATTTGATATGATGTGGTTACCAAACCGATGTGGAACTGTTTTGAACTATTAAGTGTGTTTCTTTTGCATTGTCATTGAAGTGATTAATGAATTGTTTATTATTCGAGTGAGGGGGTACACTATAAACTACTGAATCTCTTAATAATGCACTCTGCTATGTTACAATTGCCTTGAGAATGGTTAAGGATACTAAGAACATCCTGAGATGAGAGGCTCATGCACGAGGGGAGAATTCAGGTAAGCAATATTAATTGAGTGGCTCATGTCTGAGGGGAGCATCCTCACGAGCATATGAGTGGGAGCAGATACCACGCCGTATAGTACATGAATTTCTAGAGTCCCCTACAGGTTATGATTGGATGGGCAGAAATAAGACCCTCTAGCATGTGTGTATATTGATGTTGGTGACAGAGTGTTTATGATGATATGGAGGAGGTGTGTTCTCACTCCCCGAGTTTACACCTTGGACGGAACATGGAACTTAGAGTTACAAGTAACCTCAAGTCAACCCCTGGTCTTTCATACACTGGCATTCTGAGTAACATGAAACTATATACAGTGGAAGTTTAAGGCAAATAAAAAATACTTTGAGAGAAGTAAACTGGTTCCTAATATATGAAAATATTTGAACAAACTTCAAGTCTGAAAACCAAATTTGTATCTGAAAGCCACTATGACTGATGAGTTGCTGGGACAAGCCCCCAGCTAACTCCAAATCTAAAAGAAGAAAAGAAAATATATCTGAAATAAATAATCTCCGTCCTCGAAGAATGAGGACTCACAAACAAGAATAGCTGAGGTCTTCGATGAACGGTCGGCTAACGAGGTGAGACTGAGATCCTGCAGTTGTATCATAAAACGATACAACATAAAAGTATGTGTCAGTACTTTGAATATACTGAGTAAGTGAGAGGAACATAGCATAATGGGATAAATAAAAGAAAATGCTGAACCGAAAAGTCATGCAATGACCAACTAAAGCTACTGAACTGAATAACTGAAATACTGAGGTGGTCTAAAAGACCCTGTCTGGTGGTAAAAGCATGTTCTAGGTCTGAAATACTGATCTGAACTGAATTGAAACTGGACTAAACTGACTAGTGGGAGAGTCTATAACCGACATATAGCCACGTGAGCTAGATGTGGAGTCCGATGTATACACCCCATCAATAGGACCCAATATACCTTTTTAGGGTATAAAGGCATGAATAGGGTAATCATAAGAGTCTGGGGCCAATCAGGACAATAAATACTATAACCTACGGTGGCAATGTAGTTCAAGGAACCTGGGTGCGCTGGAACCCCAGTCCGCTCGGTGCTATGTCCTACTCCCACTAGATATTCCTAGTAATACTAAGCTGATAGCTCGAAACTGGGGCCCAAGACTACTTAGGGGTACATATTTGGAAGAACACTGAGAGTCTTATAGGACCAAATTCTGAAATTGGGTTCTAAGACCGGTTAGAGTTGCTTATCTAGAAGCATCGCAATCGTCTAAAGAACAAACTAAATAAAACTGGGGTCCTAAGACTAGTCAGAGCTGTTCATCTAAAGTGTCATAACCTCCTTGTGGACGAATAAACTGAATTCTAAATCTGATTCTGATAATTGGGAGGTACTACTGACACCTCGGGAATTCTGTAGTCAAACTGATCAGCTGACATTTTCTGACTGACATTGAGAATTCTAACATTCTTACTAAAACTGAATTGACAATATTCTAATTGAGATTCAATGATACTAACAACATAGGAGTTCCCAACACTGATAAAATTAAGCTAAAATTTAATATTCAAGCACTAATGCCGATTTCAAGATTTTCTAGCTCAAGAATTAGGGCTAAATTTCACTTCACAAGATTTAACATCATTTCAGTCACAAACTGTTTGAAAATATCTATAATTAACATGGTAAAATAATTCACATGATTTAGATGAAGTAAGACTAGAATTTCTTCATATTCAGTAATTTCAGGGCTACATCTAATAAAGAGAAATAGGGAGGAATTTGGGGACGCAAGGGAAGAACTATTCCCTTATTGAATTCCCACATACCTGGTGAAAAAGCCCGAAGAATTCCTTTAGAAATTGAGGAGAAAATATTGCCATAGCTCTTGCTCTGAAAAATTCTGAGAGAAGTTTTACGATCTATTTTCTGAAGGTCTGAGTGGGGAAATGAGGAAAGAAACCATTTAACCCCACTAATAAGTCTGAAATTATGATTAAAATGATGTAGTTTAAAGTTTATGAGGTTAGGAATTTACTAAAAACCCCTGGAAAACTCACAGGGGAAAACTAATGGTCAGTCCTAACGGGTCGTGGTTGGTGACCACGACTTGTGGTCACCTCTCGTGATGTGCACTTCCTTAAACACCTAGGAGTCCCCATGGGTGACACCATGACTCGTGGTGTCCCAAATGAGTCATGGTGTTGACCCGTTGGGTACACTGTCGACCTCCCCTAATTCCTGACCAAGACTTGACCATGAGTCACCTAACTGGTCGTGGCATGGACCACGACTCGTGGTGACAAATCATTAGGTGCACTGTCTATCCTTTCCCAATTTTTAAATTATTCTCGACCACAGTTTTATATCACGACTCGTGGGGTTTGACCATAACTTGTGGTCACACCCTTGGTCACCCTTTTCCCCAAATTTCCACCTAAGTTCCCAGGCCTTATCATGAGTCACTTAACGACTCGTGGTCTCTCCCCCACGGGTCATAGAACGAGTCATTCCGTGACCTGGTGCAGATTCTCCAAATTTCTCTATTTTGAGTCCCGAGTCTATTCTTTGAGTTTTGGGGTATTACAATATATGTGAGAATGGCAACTTTTATACACGAATACTGATCATGAAAGCTAAAAACTAGTGGAATGACTATCTCTGAACTGAATCACTAGTCTGAACTGAATTTACTAATCATGCACACATTCATTCACATTAAAGAAATTGAGACATATGAACTAAAATCAGTTTTGGGAGCAGAGTTGATACCTTAAATTGAAACTGGGTCAGAAGGGAACAAATGGGGGTATCTATCCATCATATCCGCTTTAGCCTCCCGCGTACCTCCCTCAACATGCTGATTTCTCCATAAGATCTTGACTGAAGCTACCTCCTTGTTCCTCAGCTTACGAACCTAACGGTCAAGGATCTGGACTGGGACCTCCTCGTATGAGAGACTTTCTTTTACTTCCACACTGTCCAATGACACAATTGAAGTTGGGTCACCAATGCATTTCTTCAATAGTGACACATGGAATACTAGGTGCACAGAAGCCAACTCTAAAGGTAATTCTAACTCATAAGCTACTTTGCCAATTCGCCACAGAAATCTGTAAGGTCCCACATATCTCGGACTGAGCTTTCCCTTCTTGCCAAACCTCATCACCCCTTTCATGGGTGAAATTTTTAGATAAACCCAGTCATCCAAAACAAACTCTAATTCTCTTCTCCTTACAACAACATAAGATTTCTTATGGCTCTGAGCTATTTTTAATCTTTCCCTGAAGAGTTGTACCTTCTGCATAGCTTCATGAACCGAGTCTGGCCCGATTATAGTAGCTTGACCAACTTCAAACCATCCAATAGGAGAACTTCGCCGTCTACCATACAACACCTTAAACGGGGCCATCTGGATACTGGACTGATAAGTGTTGTTGTATGCAATCTAGATAAGAGGCAAGTGGTCATCCAAAATGCCCTTGAAATCGATCGCGCATGCTCTCAACATGTCTTCTAGGTTTTGAATAATCCGCTCAGCTTGCCTATCTGTCTGCGGGTGAAAAGCTATGCTGAGCATGACCTAGGTACCAAGTCCCTTCTGAAAAGACTTCCAGAAATGCGAGGTGAACTGGGTACCTCTATCTGAAATAATGGATAATGGAACCCCATGAAGCTTGACTAACTCCCACATATAAATCCTAGCATGGTCTTCAGCTGAATCTGTAGTTTTAACTGGGAGAAAATGTGTTGACTTAGTCATCCGGTCTAATACTACCCAGATGGAATCATGTTGCTGACGAGTTCGAGGTAGACCCGTAATAAAGTCCATATTTACTTCTTCCTACTTCAACATGGGTATGCTGATATCCTGGGTCATACCTCCCAGTCTTTGGTGCTCTACCATGACTTGGTGGCAGTTTGAGCACTTAGCTACGAATTCGACGATGTCTCTCTTCATGACATTCCACTAGTAAATATCCCACAAATCGCGGTACATTTTAGTAGCGCCAGGGTGGATGAAGTATCTCGAGCTGTGTGCTTTAGCCAATATCTGCTGTCTAGGTCACTGACATCTGGTACACACAATCTACCTTGGTAATAGAGCACACCATCTCCCCTTTTAGAGAAAGCCTCAACCTCTTTCCTGAGAATCGCTTCCTTAAGTTTAAGTAAAATGGGATCTTCATCCTATTTTGACTTAACTTCAACAACCAAAGAGGAATCTGACCCGCTCTACATTACCACTCCACCCTCAGCTGAGTCAACCAACTGTACCCCTAACCAAGCTAGTATGTAAATGTCCTTCGCCAATTCCTTTTTGCCTTCCTCAATAAGAGCCATGCTACCCATACACACTCTGCTTAGGGCATCAACCACCACATTGTCTTTGTTAGGGTGATATAGCACGCTCATTTCATAATCCTTTAGGAGCTCTAACCACCTTATCTAACGAAGATTTAGGTCCTTCTGACTGAAAACATACTGAAGGCTCTTATGATCAGTGAAGACATCTACGTGAGCTCCGTATAGGTAATGTCTCCATATTTTCAACGCAAACACCACCACTGCCGCCAACTCCAAGTCATGAGTTAAATAATTCTTCTCATGAACCTTGAGTTGTCTAGAGGCGTAGGCTATCACTTTGTCCCACTACATCAGAATGCAATAGAGTCTAACTCTGGAAGCTTCACAATATACTACAAACCCATCTGATCCTTTTGGTAGGGTCAACACTGGAGTGGTGGTGAGTCGAGTTTTTAATTCCTGGAAACTCTTCTCACACGCATCTGACCACTGGAATTTCACCTTCTTCTAAGTCAGCCTAGTCAGTAGAGATTCTATAGAAGAAAAGCCTTCCACAAAGCTTCAGTAATAACTAGCCAAACCCAAGAAACTTCTGATTTCGATTAGGGTTGTAGGTCTGGGCCAGTCTTTCACAACTGCTATCATTTGAGGATCAACCTAAATACCCTCACCAGAGACCACATGACCTAGGAAAGTCATGGACTTCAACAAGAATTCACACTTTCTGAACTTGGTGAACAACTGGAGGTCTCTGAGTGTCTGAAGCACTATCCTTAGGTGATTAGCATGCTCTTCCCCATTTCTGTAGAATATTGGAATGTCATCGATAAATACAATGACGAACATATCCAGATACTACTTGAAGACTCTCTTCATCAGGTCCATAAAGGCTGCAGGGTCATTAGTTAGTTTGAAGGACATAACACACGCTCGTAGTGACCATACCGAGTCTTGAAAGCTATTTTTGGTATGTCACACTCTCTGACTCTTACCTGATGATACCCCAACCTGAGATCTATTTTTGAGAATGATCTGGCTCCCTGAAGCTGGTCAAACAGGTCGTCAATTATGGGTAGGGGATACCTGTTCTTGAATGTGACCTTGTTCAACTTACGATAATCATTGCACATTCTAAGGGTACTGGCTTTATTTCACACGAAAAACATTGGAGCACCCCAGGGAGAGATGTTGGGTCTGATAAAACCCTTACTAAGAAGATCTTTTAGTTTCTCCTTTAACTCGTTTATGTTCAGCTGGAGCCATTCTATAAGGAGGGATGGAGATGGGCTGAGTGTCTAGAATAAGGTTTACGTCAATTTCCCATTTAGGAGGAACACCGGGAAGATCTTCGTGGAACACATCTGGAAATTTGCTGGAAATAGGGATTGACTGGATAGTTGGGGTCACAGAGTCGAAATGCTTGACTCGAACTAGATGGTAAATATATCCCTTAGAAATAAGCTTCTTGGCCCTAAGGTAGGAAATAAACCTTCCTTTTGGTGCTGAACTACTGCCCGACCATTCTAGAGCTGCCTCAGTAGGGAACTGAAAACTGATGACCCTAGTTCTGTAGTTAACTGAGGAATAAATGGAGTGTAACCAATCCATGCTAAGGATGAGGTCGAAATCGACCATGTCTAAATCTACAAGGTCAGCTAGAATTACTTTATTGAAGACTGAGATTGGGTAGTTTCTATACACCCGACTGGCTCTAACTAACTCGCCAACTAGGGTGGAGACTAAGAATGGTTCTGAGAGGACCTCTGGACTGATATCGAACTGGACTGCTATGAAGGGAGTCACAAAAGATAGTGTGGTCCCTGGATCAAGTAAGGCATATAAATCTAGGTGGAATAGACATAACATACCCGTGAACATATCCGGTGAGTTCTCGTGATCCTGACGAGATGATAATGCATAAAAATGGTTTTGGCATTGACCGCCCTCAGTACCTAATGTGTTAGCATACTGGAGCAGCTGAGGTAGTGGATTATGATCTCCTCTATCCTGCTGATGGGCATTCCTTAAGCTGAGGCTCAAGCTGTCCACAACCAAAACAACCCTCTCGACCCTGAAGACACTTTCCTGGGTGATTCTTGTCACACTTGGGGCAAGATAGAAACCTGTTACCGGCACTATAACTCTGGGATTGAGAGTTAGATGCTCCACCCCTCCAGTCCTTACAGGACCGAAAGGTTGGGGAACTGGCTGAGCAAGGTGTTGGAGCTCTCTACTGCTGCTGCTGCTGTTGCTGCAGGTGGCTGCTACCGCCAGACCTCTGGTGGCCATAATCTGTTTGGCCAGTCCTTGCCTTCTTGTTCTTTCACTCCACGTCCTTCAGTTTTTCGGCCTCAATCTGCTGGGCATAGACAATCAGGCTGGAGAGGTTGATATCTTTGATCAGCATCACTATCCTGCACTCTTTGAGGACCAGGTTCCACACCCCATTTACAAATTTCAGCATGCGAGCCCTTGTCTTGGCCACCATCTCTGGAGCGTATTTGTACAACCTGGTGAACTTTAGTGCATACTCTTCTACTGTCCGGTTTCCCTGTCTCAGGTTCATGAACTCTTCTACCTTTGCCTCCCTGATCTCCCAAGGGAAGAATATGTCTAGGAAGGCTGTAGTGAACTCCTCCCATTCCACCGGTCCTGCTACAACTGGCCTCCCCTCTTTCCACTGCTCGTACTAGGCTTGGGCTACCCCTTTCAGCTGGTAGGCAGCCAAGTCAGCACTCTCTTAGGGAATGACACCCATAATTCAGGTGATATTTTTCACTTTATCCACAAATCCCTGTGGGTCCTTTTCCACCTTAGATCCATGAAAATCTAGATGGTTCATCGGAATGAAGTCCTGCACTCAGACAGTTGCTGCAGAACTATTGTTGTTGATTGGAACCACCTACAGGTTCACCTGGTTGGTAATAGTTTGGGCGAGCAGCTGAATGGCGAACAACTGGAGGTCTCTGAGTGTCAGAAGCACTATCCTTAAGTGATTAGCATGCTCTTCCTCATTTCTGGAGTATACCAGAATGTCATCGATAAATACAATGATGAACATATCCAGATACTACTTTAAGACTCTGTTCATTAGGTCCATAAAGGCTATAGGGGCATTAGTTAGTTTGAAGGACATAACCACAAACTCGTAGTGACCATACCGAGTCCTGAAAGTTCTTTTCGGTATGTCACACTCTCTGACTCTTAGTAGATGATACCCCGACCTGAGATCTATTTTGGAGAAACAGCTAGCTCCCTAAATTTGGTCAAATAGGTCATCAATTCTGGGTGGGGGATACTTGTTCTTGATTGTGACCTTATTTAACTGACAGTAATCAATGCACATTCTAAGGGTACCATCTTTCTTTCATACGTAAAACACTGGAGCACCCTAGGGAGAGATGTTGGCTCTTATAAAACCCTTATTAAGAAGATCTTTTAGATGCTCCTTCAACTCCTTATGTTCAGCCGAAGCCATTCTATAAGGAGGGATGGAGATAGGCTGAGTATCTAGAATTAGGTCTATGCCGAAGTCAATTTCCTGTTTAGGAGGAACTTCGAGAAGATCTCGGGGAACACAATTGGAAATTTGCTGACAATAGGGACTGACTGGATAGTTGGTGTCTCATAGTTGGAATTCTTGACCCGAACTAGATGGTAAATACATCCCTTAGAAATAAGCTTCCTGGCCTTAAGGTAGGAAATAAACCTTCCCTTTGGCGCTGAACTACTGCCCGACCATTCTAGAGCTGGCTCATTAGGGAAATGAGACCTGACGGCCCTAGTTCTGCATTCAACTGAGACATAATTGGAGTGTAACAAATCCATGCTAAGGATGAGGTCAAAGTCGACCATTTCTAACTCTACAAGGTCAGCTGGAATGACTTTATTGAAGACTGAGATTGGACAGTTTCTACATACCCGCCTGGCTTTAACTGACTCACCAACTTGGGTGGAGACTAAAAATGGTTTTGAAAGGACCTATGGACTAACATTAAACTGGACTGCTACGTAGGGAGTCACAAAAGATAGTGTGGCCCCTAGATCAGGTAGGGCATATACATCTAGGTGGAAAAGACGTAACATACCTGTGATCACATCCGGTGAGTTCTCGTGATCTTGACGAGATGATAATCCATAAAAAAGGTTTTGGCATTGACCGCCCTCCGTACCTGATGTGTTAGCCCACTGAGCTGGTCGGCCTGCTAGAGCAGCTGAGGTAGTGGACTGTGATCTCCCCCGTCCTGCTGACGGGCATTTCTTAAGCCGATGCCCAAGTTGTCCAAAACCAAAATAGCCCTCTCAACCCTAAAGACACTCTCCTGGGTGATTCTTGCTGCACTTGGGGAAAGCTAGATACATGTTACTGGCACTGTAACTCTAGGACTGAGAGCTAGATGCTCCACCCCTCCTGTCCTGGCGGGACTGAAGGTAGGGGTGCTGGCTGAGCTAGGTGTTGGAGCTCTCTTCTGCAGCTGCTGCTGTGGGCAGCTGCTACTGCCATATCTCTGGTGGCCATAATATAATTGGCCAGTCCTTTTCCCCTTGTTCTTTCTCTCCACGTTCCTCAGTTTTTCGGCCTCAATCTGCTGGGCATAGACAATTCGGCTGGAGAGGTCGATATCTTTGATCAACATCTCTATCCTGCACTTTTTGAGGACCAGGTTCGGCACCCCATTTAAAAATTTCAGCATGCGAGCCCTTGGCTCGGCCACCATCTCTGGAGCATATTTGGAAAACCTGGTGAACTCTAGAGCATACTATTCTACTATCTGGTTTCCCTGTCTCAAGTTCATGAACTCTGCTACCTTTGCCTCCCTAAGCTCCCAAGGGAAGAATTTGTCCAGGAAGGCTGTAGTGAACTCCTCTCATTCCACTGGTCCTGCTTCCGCAGACCTCCCCTACCTCTACTGCTTGTACCAGACTTGGGCTACCCCTTTCAGCTGGTAGGCAGCCAAGTCAACACTCTCTCAGGGACTGACACCCATAATTTGGGTGATCTTTTTCATTTCGTCCACATCCTTGTGGGTTCTCTCCCACCTTAGATCCATGAGAATCTGAAGGGTTCATCCAAGTGAAGTCCCGCACTTGGGAAGCTACTGCGGAATCATTGTTGTTGAATGGAACCACCTGCTGGTTCACCTAGTTGGTAACAGTTTGGGCGAGCAGCTAAATGGCCACCCTGAATTCTGCGGTAGAAACCGAGTCATCCTGAGGGGCTGCCAGGGCTAGTGGGGTTGGTCGTTAAGCATTATCAGCCCTCCTTCTATTACCACGTCGTGGAGGCATTATTCACTGAAATGAAGTAGAGAACGAGTTAGGAGAATGATTCTAGAACTGAATTTCGACACACGGTAAGGAGTATGAAATACGGGGAATTTTTCATAATAATATCTCGTAGCCTCCCTGTCATAAGTGTGGCGCACTTCACACCCATGAAGAGGACTTTCTCTATGCGCCTTTCAGACATTCGAGGATGCTCTGAACCTAGTGCTTTGATACCAAGTTTGTCACACCCCGAGTTTACACCTGGACGAAACACGAAACTTGCAGTTACATGTAACCCCAAGTCAACCCCTGGTCTATCATACATTGGCATTTGGAGTAACATATAACTATATACAGTTGATGTTTAAGGCAAAATACAAATACTTTTAGAGAAATAAACCGGTTCATAATATTTGAAAATATTTGAACAAACTACAAGTCTGAAAACCAAATCTGTGTCTGGAAGCCACTATGACTGATGAGTTGCTGGGACAAGCCCCCAGCTAACTCCAAATATAAATAGAAGAAAAGAAAATATATCTGAAATAAATAATCTCCATCCTTGAAGAATGAGGACTCACCAACAAGAATAGCTGAGGTCTTCGATGAGTGGTCGGCTAACGGGGCTGAGACTGAGATCCTACAGCTGTATCACAATAAAATACAACATAAAAGTATGCATTAGTACTTTGAATATACTGAGTAAGTGAGAGGAACATAGCACAATGGGATAAAAAAATAAAATGTTGAACTAAAAAGACATGCAATGACCAACTAAAGCTACTGAACTGAAAAATTGAAATACTGAGGTGGTCTAAAAGACCCTGTCTGGTGGTCAAAACATATTCTAGATCTGGAATACTGATCTGAACTGAACTGAAACTGGATTGAACTGACTAGTGGGAGAGTCTATAACCGACATATAACTATGTAAGCTAGACGTGGAGTCCGAAGTATACACCCCATTGGTAGGACCCAATATACCTTACCAGGGTATTTAGGCATGAACTGGGTGATCATAAGAGTTTGGGATCAATCAGGACAATAAATATTGTAACCTACGATGGTAATGTAGTTCTAGGAACCTAGGTGCACTGGAACCCAGGTCTACTCGGTGCTAAGTCCTACTCCTACTGGATAGTCCTAGACTAAATACTAAGCTGATAGCTCAAAACTGGGCCCAAAACTAGTCAGGGATACATATTTGGAAGCACCCTGAGAGTCTTATCGGACCATATTCTGAAACTAGGTTCCAAGACTGGTTAGAGCTGCTTATCTAAAATCATTGTAACCGTCTAAAGAACAAACTAAAATATGAAACTGGGGTCCTAAGGCTAGTTAGAGTTGTTTATCTAAAGTGTCATGACCTCCTTGTGGACTAATAAACTGAATTATGAATCTGATTTTGATAATTGGGATGTACTACTGACACCTCGGGAAATTCTATAGTCAAACTGATCAGCTGACATTTTCTGACATTGAGAATTCTAAAATTCTTACTAAAACTGAATTGATAATATTCTGATTGAGATTCAATGATACTAACAACATGGCAGTTCCCAACACTGATAAAATTAAGCTAAAATTCGATATTCAAGCACTAATGTAGGTTTCAAGATTTTCTGGCTCAAGAACTAGGGCTAAATTTCACTTCACAAGATTTAACATCATTTCAGTAATAAACTGGTGGAAAATATCTATAATTAACATGGTATAATAATTCACATGATTTAGATGAAGTAAGACTAGCAATTTCTTGACATTTAGTAATTTTAGGGCTACATCTGATAGAGAGAAATAGGGAGGAATTTGGGGATACAAGGGAAGAACTATTTCCCTGTTGAATTTCCACATACCTGGTGAAAAAGCCCGAAGAATTCCTTGAGAAATTGAGGAGGAAAGATTGCCCCAGTTCTTGCTCTGAAAAACTCTGAGAGAAGTTCCACAATTTGTTTTCTGAAGGTCTGAGTGGGGAATGAGTAAAGAAACCATTTAACCCCATTAATAAGTCTGAAATTATGATTAAAACGATGTAGTTTAAAGTTTAGGTCGATAGGAATTTACTGAGAGGCCCTTGAAAACTGGCAGGGAAGAACTGATTGTCAATCCTCACGGGTGACCTAAGGGGTCGTGGTTGGTGACCACGACTCATGGTCAACTCTCGTGACATGCACTGCGTTAAACACCTAGGAGTCCCCACGAGTGACACCACGACTCGTGGTGTCCCAAACGAGTCATGGTGTGGACCCGTTGGGTACACTATCGACCTCCCCTAATTCCTGACCAAGACCTAACCACGAGTCACCTAACGGGTCGTGGCATGGACCACAACTCATGGTGACAAATCATTAGGTGCATTACCTAACCTTTCTCGATTTTAAAATTGTTCTTGACCACAGGTCATTGCACGACTCATGGTCACACCCATGGTCACCCTTTTCCCCAAATTTCCACCTAAGTTCCCAGGCCTCACCATGAGTCACTCAGCGACTCGTGGTATCTCCCCATTGGTCACAAAATGAGTTGTTTTGTGACCTGGTGTAGATTTTTCAGATTTCTCTGTTTTGAGTCCCGGGTCTAGCCTTTGAGTTTTAGAGGCGTTACATGTGTACCCGATGTGTCACCATTTATTCTATTTTATGATGTAGTTGTAAAAGTGTTAAAGACCTAGAATGAGTAAGCGCTATTGGTTGAGTTGAGCTTGTGATCACATGGTTGTTACCTGAACATGGAAGAGTGGAAAATACATGATGTTTGATATGGTTAAATGAATATGAATGTTTGAGTTGTACTATCTTGTTATGAATTGCTCTATATCGCATGTGTTTAGGTAATAGTTTGTGTATCGATGTCAAAAGCTTACATTAATATCTGAACAAGCATGAGAATCTGTGAATTGCTAAAACCTGGTGAAATGATGAAGGTGCAACTAAGTCGAGCTACTACCTAGGGTAGTACCACTGTAGTGGGACTTATTTTGCTATGGCGAGACCGTGGCAGTGCTCAACTGACCACTGCAGTGAAAGGCCTAAACCAGTGAGCAGGCCACTTGTCACCTGTGCGTAGCTAAGGTTCTGGAAATATGTATTGTGTATATGGATGATTTTCTGGACTTTTTTAATGTTGTTGTTGCATACTTATATGTTATCGTGTAAGGTCGGCCGATGATGCCTACTAGTATCGTGTTTCATACTGAAGCTACTCCTACACTTCTTTTTTGAGTGCAAAATTCAATCCAGGAAGCTTCTCTTGTCCTTAACTCTTAGACATTATCGACCAAAATAACAATATATATATATATGGAGCAACATTATGAGATTAAATTAGAACACCATTTCAATAGATAATACTCATTCAAAAATTAAATCTGTGTGGGGTGCTAACCGGCCTGCTCACTAGATTGGAGCTCGCTACAGCAGTCACTTGAATGCTGCCATGGTCTGGCTGTAGCGAATTAAGTCCAGTTTGGCAGTAACTCGACTTAGTTGCACACCCAATATTCTCTCGACTCTTTTCTATATTCTATTCATTATGATCAACCAATCATTTCATAGTCATCACATAAACAATCGAAACATCATAATTACAAGAAACATACAATGATCCCTTCACGAAAGGTTTCACAACTCATCATGAGTCCTCATTTTAACTTTACATAAACCATCAAATCACAATAAAACACGTCAACAATTCAAATGCACTAAATATATGACCATAAGTTTTGTTCATTTAGGTCCTCACATTCATAGTTTGATCTTACCTCTTACATTCAATTAATCAATACAATAAATGGTGATATGCCAGGACTTACCTCTATACATCATTATTAATACTCAATCACTAAACATCGATGTACACATATGCTAGAGGGTCTTATTTCTGCCCTTCTAGTCATGATCTGCATGGTACTCTAGAAATTCATGTACTATACTAGCGTGGTACCAGCTCCCACTCATCCGCTTGTCCAGATGCTCCCCTTGGACATGAGCCACTCAACCATAATTGCTCTCCCCGATGCTCCCCTCAAGCATGAGCCACTCAATTCATTATATTCATATTATCCACTTTCATTCACACATCTTAATGTTTTACCACACAGTCAGTTAATTGACCCCTGGGAGGCCTCACCTTACCTCCTTTAACAATTACTCACACAATTCATGCATAATGTTTCAAACAATACAAACGAATATAAAGCACCACTCAACATTTAATTTCCATATTATATAAATAATGATTCATGGCAAATCATTTCAATGATAGAATTCAACAAAAGGCTATTTCAACAAGTAATGTTTGAAGACCAATTAACAAAAAATCATCCCACACACACATACACCGTTATCCAAACTCTATCTCCTTTTAAAACCATAGCCCACCTCATTTGAAAACAGACTTCATTATTTACCTTCCTCAGTGCTTCCGAACATTCAAAATATAAAATAAAAGAATAATGAAGGATCAACCAACTATTTCGGGAAACAACGATTTTGGAAATTTCACCCCGCCCCCATTCTATCCGTTTCATGGGATTCTAGAAATTACCTGTGAGTTAGTCATCCCATTCTAATCCTACCATGATTATTCAACCTCGATTTATGGGGTTTTCACTCCCCAAACCCTCTTTCTAGAAGCTTTTACACTAGATTCCCCACTTCTACCAAACTCAAGGTCTCCAATTCTAGGAATGCTGAACTAGTACCATGACATTCACCCTAGGAAGAAACAATTACTTGCTTTAGACCTAGGAATCAATCAACCTTCAATATCCAATAAATTTCCCTTACTCTCTTCATTCTAGGGCTTTTCAACATAGAATTTCCACCATAACAGGCGCCCTATTAATTCTATGGGGTTAGGGCATCAAAATATAGAGAATAGACTAATATTTGTACCTTCAAGAAGGGAAAACTACTCTACACATGGGGAATTCTCTTTGAGTTTTCACAGATAGTTTTTGTAATAATGGGGTAAACCCCATGAAATCCCACTTAAAAACCACTTGCTGGTTCCTGTCATCCGCTGCAGTGGTCACATTTCCACTACAGCGGGCCCACTACTACTCTCAATACACCATCATAGCGGATTCGCCGATATGTTTCTCGATCCATTACAGCGGAACTCCGACTGTGGTAATAATCTCGCTGTAGTAGTCCCCCCTAACTAGTAGCTTCTATTTCTTGCACACAGACCATTTCCCATCTTCAAAATCCCCACAACTTCTACTCAACACTTTCCCACCAACTGTTAGGCTAAAGAGGGGTGTTTGGTCTCATTTTTCTCCACGTAATGACAGACGGGCTGTTACATCAGATACCAACCAAAATATTATTTGTACACAAATGACCTACAAAAGCATGAAATAGGACATACCTGATTCTACAAATAGCTGTGGATATTTGTTCCGCATGTCAGCCTCGGTCTCCCAAGTGGCTTCCTCTATAGGGAAATTCTTCTACTGGACCTTAACTGTTGCAATCTCCTTTGATCTCAGCTTGCGGACCTCTCTATCTACTATACCACATGCTCCTACTCACAGGACAAATTCTCATCTAGCAACACCGAGTCCTATTTGATTATGTATGATCCATCCCCATAGTATTCTTCAACATGGAATTATGAAAGGTTGGATATATTCCTGACAGTCCCGACAACAAAGCTAATTCATAAGCTACTTCCCCCACTCGCAAAAGTATCTCGAATGACCCAATGTATCTCGGGCTCAGCTTGCCTCACTTTCCAAACCTCATCACCCCCTTCATAGAGGAGACCTTGACCAATACTTTCTCTCCCACCATGAGCTCCATGTCCCTCACCTTTCTCTCTGCGTATTGCTTTTGCCTTCTTTGAGCAGTGACCAGACGTTCTTGAATCACTTGAACTTTTTCCAAGGACTCGCTAAGCAAGTTAGTACCCCAAGGCCTCACCTCAAATGCATCGAACCAACCAATAGGAGACCTGTATTTCCTCCTATACAGAGCATCAAATGATGCTATGCCAATACTATAATGATAGTTGTTAGTGTAAGAAAACTCTGCCAAAGGGAAAAATTTATCTCAATGGCCAACAAAATCGATCACGCAAGCTCGGGGCATGTCCTCTAACAACTAAATTATCCTTTTTGACTACTCGTCTGCCTTCATATGGAAGGCTATGCTCAAGACCAACCTGGTACCTAACTCCGCCTATGAGGTCCTCCAAAATAGGATGTAAACTGCGTACCCCAATCCAGCTTGATCGAAACTGGCACCCTATGCAAATGAATCACCTCTTTCACCTATAGCTTGGCTAGTCTCTCAGCATTCTAAGTCACTTGAATAGGTAAGAAATAGGCAGACTTACTTAGTCTGTCAATAGTAACCCAAATGGAGTCAAACTTTCCTAATATCCTTGGAAGGCCAACCACAAAGTCCATCACTATTAGCTCCCATTTCCACTCTTAGGATGGGCATCCTCTAAAGTACTCCCCCAGGTTCTGATGCTTATACTTAACCTATTGACAGTTCAAACACTGGACAACATGATCAACAATGTCCCTCTTTATCTTTCCCCACCAATAATGTCGTTTCAAGTCATGATACATTTTAGTAATCCCAGGATGGACGGAGTACCTCGAGTTGTGAACTTTTGACAGGATGGTTTTAATGAGCTCACCAACCTAAGGCACATACATATGCCCTTTAACTCTCAAGAACCCTTTGTCATCTAGTACTACTTCCTGAGCTTCCCCTTGTAAGACCTTGTCCCGGGTCTTACTTAGCTTTGCATCTTCAAACTACCTAGCTTTCACTTCCACCAACAATGATGAGTTAGCCTCCACACTGGCTAAAATCCCTCCTATCTTTATCAATGAAAGTCTCATCAGACTGTTCACCAGTGTATGGACTTCTCTAGCAATTGGCTGCTGAGTAGCTTCTAAACAAAATAGATTGCCCATACTTACTGGTTTTCGGCTCAAGGCATCTGCTACCAACATTTGCCTTCCCTGGGTGATACAGGATTGTAACATCATAGTCCTTAAGCAGTTCCATCCATCTTCGCTATCTCATATTATGATCTTTCTGGGAGAACACATACTGCAAGGTGCGAGGGTCTGTAAAAACCTCACAACAAGCCCCATAGAAGTAATGCCTCCAGATTTTTAGGGCGAACACCACCACTACCAACACCAGGTCATATGTGGATTCTTCTCGTGAACCTTCAACTTTCTTGGAGCATGAGAAATACCCAGACTCTGAGGCATCGTAATAAACTACAAAATATTTACCTTCTACCAGTAGTCCCGGGGTCGGTGCCATGGTTAGCATGGTTTTGAGCTTATGAAAACTCTCTTCACATTCCTCGAACGATTAGAAAGGCACATCTTTTTAAGTCAACCTTGTCAACATCGAGGTAATGTATGCAAATCCCTTCACAAACCAGCGGTAATGACTAGCCAGCCCTACCAAACTCCAGATCTCTGTCACTATAGTAGGCCTAGCTTAGTTTTGGACCGCCTCCACCTTCTGTGGATCCACTTTAATCCATTCTTTAGAGACTTTATGTCCTAGAATAGATACCGACTCCAGCCAAAATTCACATTTAGTAATCACATCAAAATCTACCATGTCTAAGATCGCCAAATCTACCTGAGTATCACAACCCATGAAGTCAATAATACAAGCACGACAGACCCTACCACCACCATAGAATCCCCATAAGGAGTAGACACATGGATAGGAACATCAAGTAAATCATAAGCAAGATCCAATCCTATAGCAAAATAAGCAGAAACATAGAAAAAAGTAAAGACAAGATCAAACAAAGCCATAGCCATTTGTCGAATACAAAAATCGTACCTGTCATAACAACATCTGAAGCCTCTAACTCGGGCCAAACCAAAAAGGCATAGAAGTGGGCCTGATTACCTTCTTAAGACACACCCTTGTTAGGTTGTGCAACCCCCTTAATGGACTAGTTACCACCCTTTTTGACCTGGGCACCTCCTCTACCTGACTGGGTGCCACCTCTAATCGCTGGCTAATTGTCCCACCCAAGTTGTGGGTGATCCTTGCTGAACACACACCTTCCTCTTTCGAAAAGGATCGAAGCTTGAGGAGTTGGGTGCAGAACAATCCATCTGCCCTGATCGAACTTGAGACACCATCTATAGATATGGCCATACGTCTTACACTCGTGGCACACGTTCTCAATCACTGATCTCTGAGTCGAAACAGAAGAAATAGGATGAGCCCCAAAATTAAAACAAACTATCTAAGTACCCCTCACTGTACCTGATGGTGGTGTAGTGGTCCCTAGCAGACCCCCTGCTGACACCTTCAAGGATGAATAAACAGGGCGTCCCGAGTAGCACTAGGGGATCGGAGTCCTAGTAAAGGAGCCATTCTAAGTACCGACCTTCCGAGCCTTCTTGTCGTCATTCTTTGCATACCCATCATGTTTCACCCCCTCCACATTCTTCACAAACTCTACTACCTTCTAGAAATTCTTACCTATAGAGAGCATCTGGAGCGCTAACAGCTAGAGACCCACATTCTGGCCCTTAACAAATCGTCTGATCCTCTCTTCCTCTGTGGGAAATAAAGGCAAAAATTACCTAGACAGTGAGAGGAATCTAGCCTCGTATGCTACAACTGAAGAGGTCCCTTTCTCTATGGTGGTGAAATTATCCCGCCTCTGATCATGTAGTGTACGGGGCATGTACTTCTCCAGAAAAGTGGAGTAGAATTAGGTCCAGGTCAATGGTGTTGAACCCCTGGTCTGCACTCCACAAAAGCCATCCACTAGAGCTTAGCATCACCCATCAGCTAGAAGGTGACAAACTCTATTCCATACTTCTCCACTGATCTCAATTTGTGGAGCCTCTCATGGCAGTCGATGATAAAATCATAGGCATCCTCTGCCTCAATACCATAAAAGGTGGGAGGCCTTATATTGGTGAACCTCCAGAACAAGTCATGCTCCTCTGTAATCATTACCGGTCTAGCTATCGGCGTCGGAAAAATCACAGCCTCTGACATATCATCAATACGGGGAGCCATAACAGCTGCATGTTGTATCCCTAACTGTTGCCCTGCAGGAGTTGTTGGCGCTGCCCCATTACCCACGATGCCACTCAGAAGATTAAGGATGTGAGGTAGGACCTCGAAGGATGCTGGAGCGGCTGCAGCCTCTCCCTAAGTAGGGACCTCTACCTCCACACCTACCCTCTCTTGCATCACTAGTTGTACTAGAGATGCTGATCTCTCTTGAATTGGAGCAAGACCATAGGCCCCTCCTCTGGCAGCAACAAGCCTCCATCCACAACCTTTGCCCCGTCCTCTACCATGAACTACGGATGCTACTGTGGTGCCTCCTCTTAGTTTCTGCCTGCATGTGTTCTAACCATTTGTGAAAGAAAGAAATAAGAATTGTCAGATACCAATTTGGATCACCAGATACCAATTGGAATCAAGTAATAGCACAAACAGGGAAGAATGAAGGGAGTTTTTCTAATGTCTTGTAGCCTCTCGAATATAAGTTACAGACGTCTCCGCACCGATCCTCGAGACTCTAGTAGACTCATCCTCGTGCAATAAAATCAACAAACCTAGAGCTCTGATACCAACTTTGTCACGACCCAAATTGCCGTGATTGGCACCCACATGAACCCCCTGGTGGGCGAACCAACATTTTCCAACTAATTATACAAAACCATCGACAGTTAATAGGGATAAAACACATTATCAAAATGTTTAACGGACAATCACCATAATAAAAGGAACCAATAACAACCTGTGGTTAAAACATTCCCAAAACCTGATAGTCATTGTACACGAGGATATTGCCTATTTTTGGTCTAAGAGTGATCCATAAGAAAAAGAAAATGCCAAGGAATCAATATGTATCTGAACTAGAGACATCAGTCGCGGATGAGTTGATCAGCATGTCTTGAGCCTCTTATCTTTCTAAGACTTCACTACTACTTTAGAGATGAGGGTGAGATAAGCTATCGGGATTGGGTTCTGCACTTAGAAAGAAGTGTAGGAGTAGCGTCAGTATAAAACACAATACTAGTAGGCATCATTGGCCGACCTTAAATAATAACATATATATATATATATATATATATATATATATATATATGAAACAACATTATGCGATTATCTCGAGACACCAGTTTAGTAGATAATACTCATTCAAAAATTAAATCTATGTGGGGTACTAACTGGCCTGCTCATTGGATTGGGCCTCACTGCAGCGGTCACTTAGCCACTGCCCCACGGTCTCTCCGCAGCGGATTAAGTACTGCCACTGCGGGCAGTAACTTGACTTAGATGCACACCTACCCTTCCCTTGACTCTTTTTCGTATTCTATTCATTATGATAAGCCAATCATGTCATAGTCATCACGTAAACAATCGACATATCTAATTACAAGGAACATACAATGATTCATTCACGAAATGTTTCACAACTCATCATGAGTCTTCATTTAACTTCACATAAACCATCAATACATTATAAAACACGTCAATAATTCAACTACACCAAATATACGACCGTAATTTCAGTTCATTTAGGTCCTCACATGCCTAGAGTGATCTTACCTTTTACATTCAGTCAATAAATACAAGAAATGGTGATATGTTGTGCACACACCTCTATCACATCACCATGAACACTCAATGATTGAACATCAATGTATACACATGCTAGAGGGTCTTATTTTTGTTGTTCCGGTCATGACCTGCAAGAGACTGTAAAATTCATGTACTGTACCGGCATGGTACCCGCTCCCACTCATCTTTTCATTCGAATTCTCCCCTCGGACACGATCCACTCAACCATCATTTCCCGCCCGGATGCTCCCCTCGTGGCCGAGCCACTCAACTCAAGATATTCATATTGTCAACTTTCATTCACACAACTCGGTGTTTTACCACTCGAGTGATTTATTGACCTTGGTGAGGCCTCATCTTACCTTCTTTAACTAGATTACTCATAGAATTCATGAATCATGTTTTAAACAATATAAAAGAATAAACCACCACACAAAATTCAATTTCCACATTATGTAAATAATGATTCATGGCTAATCATTTCAATGGTAGAATTCAACAAAAGGCTATATCAACAAGCAATGTTCGAAGATCAATTTACATAAAATCATCCCACACACAAATACACCATTATCCAATGTATAAATCATTTTAAAACCATAACCTACCTCGTTTGATGACAGACATCACTAGTTACTCTGCTGGAGCCTTGCCTTTCGTCAGTACTTCTGAACATTCAAAATCTAAAACAAAAGAATAACAAATGATCAACCAACTAATTTGGGAAACAAGGGTTTTGGAAATTCCACCCTGCCCCCATTCTACCAGTTTCATGGTGTTCTAATCATTACCTGTGAGTAAGTCATCCCATTCTAATCCTACTATGATTATTCAACCCCGATTCATGGGATTTTCACTCCACAAAGCCTCCTTCAAGCAGCTTTTACACCAAATTTCCCTCTTCTACCAAACTCTAGGTCTCCAATTCAAGGAATGATGAACTACTACCATCTCATTCACCCTTCGAAGCAACAATTACATGCTTTTAGAGATAGGAATCAACCAACCTTCAATACCAAATCAATTTCCATTACTCTTATAATTCTAGGGTTTCTCATCCTAGAATTTCCACCATAACAGCTCCCTCTATTGATTCTATGGGGTTAGGGAATCAAAATAAAGAGAATAGACTCTTATATTTGAGAAAGGGAACTTCTCTGCACTTGGGAAATTTTCTTTGAGTTCTCACAGTTTTTATTGAAATTATGGGGTAAACCCCCTGAAATTCCACTTAAAACCCACTTACTGGTTCCCTTCATCTGCCATAGCGGATGTATTTCTGCTATAGCTGGCCTGCTACCATGCTCAAGGCATCTTCATAACGAATCCACCGATATATTTCTCGATCCATTATAGTGGGACTTCGACCGTGGTAACGGTCTTGCTGCTATGGTTGTCCCTCTGCTACAATGGTTTCCATAACTAGTAGCTTCTATTTCTTACTCACAGACCATTTCCCAGCTTCAAAATCCCTCCAACATCTACTCAACATCTTCCCACCAACAGATAGGGTAGAGAGGTGTGTGCTAGAGAGGGGTGTTCGGTCTCATTTTTCTCCCCATAATGACAGATGGATTGTTATTATAAATACCATAATATATGCATAACTCAATGATGAAAGATAAAATAAAATAATTTACATTAATTTCATAATACTATATAAAGAAAAATAACATGAAATATATTATAGTTATGATACATAGCAAATATTTCTTTTCATAAAAAGTAAATAGTAATTGATTTTAAAGTGTTAAATATTAAGCCTTCCTACATAGTATCTTAAATAAGGAAAAAATAATTGATTTCAATGTTCGATATATCAATATTTAATAAAATAATTACATAATACATTTTTTTTGTTTGATTTATTTCAATATATTATGTTAGACTAGTTCTCTACAAATGAAAATAAATTTGTGCTAGAGAAGTATGTTGTGCTCATAATTTTTCACACATATCGTATGCCAAATTTGAAACGCTTTTATACGATATTTTTCATACATTTCTGTTAGAAAAAGTAATATGGAGTGTTTAGTATTATGTACATATAAGACAAAATTTATCAAAAGGTAAAATTCTTATTGAATTTCAAGTTCTTAATCTAAGAATTTACCTACATTGTTCAAATAATAAAGGATTTAACAAGCTAAAATTTAAAATTATTTCAAACTTTAAAGTATTAAAAAATAATTATATTGACAAATTTTTCCTAGTATTAACTTAGGTAGGGGCTTCGAGAATGTAGGCACCTTGTTATACCCAAGGAACCCAAGGATCAGACTTGGGAGTTCAAACGAGGAAAAACTAAATTTTTTGAACCAGGTCACAAAACGAGTCATTCTGTGACTCGTGAGGATGGACCACGAGTCGTAGGGTGACTCATTGTGAGGAACTGGAGCCAAGTTTGGAAAGTAGAAGTTGAAGTCACCACGGGCATGACCACGAGTCGTGGTAAGTCCTCACAATTCGTCGAGTCAATCGTGGTCAAGGGAAATGAGTAAAGGAAATGGGGTTGGCGGTGTACACGACGGAAGCTGACCACAACTCATTGGAGGAAGTAACGAGTCGTGGTGAGAGTCTTGAGAAGAGGTGAGAGAGAAATGAAGAAGTAAGGAAGTATACTCAACGAGTGGTGACCACGAGTTGTGGTCACCCCTAACAAGTCGTGAAGTGACCTCTACGAGCCCAGGAGAAAAGATGATGCAGTGCACTTGACGAGCGAAGTAACGAGTCGTTGCCCTGGGCCACGAGTAGTCAGGTCATCCGTTAGGACCACCTGGCAGTTATTTTCTGTGAATTTAGTAAGGGCCTTTTCATAATTTCTAAGTTCCTAAAGCCTAAACTACGTCATTTTAGCCTATGAAAAGTGGGTTTTAGAGGAGGAAACTATCCTAAGTCTTCATTCATGCATGCAAGAGAATCGAAGAGTGATACAGAGGTGATCAATGGGTGATTCAAGGTTTTATTCTTCAATTCCTTTCAATTTCTTTTTGGGCATTCAAGGGAGAGTAAGATTCAACCTCCAATAGGTATGTAGGGTTACGAATGGGTGTTTCTATTCACACCCATGCCCATTCTCTATTTATTTATGGAAATTTACCAAAAATATATTTGGGGTTTTAAATCAAATTTTATGAAAATCTAATGATTTACAAATGGGTTGTTATAAATTGTAATTTACCTTATATTATATGAATTTTGATCAAATTTTATAACTATTTGATTATATAATTGTTGATTTCAATTTCTATTAAATTAAGCCTATCTAAGCATGATCTATGATAAATCGATTTATGATCTTTGCTTCAATTGATAAGATTTACAAGACCAACATGATTTATGATTTGAGATATGAATTTATTCAGTTACCCATCATGATTTGATGATTTACAATTTATATGTAAGATATACATGTATGTATGGGCCCTATGAATTATGAATTATGTTGTTGGTCGGCTCACGGGCCTTGTTTCATGGCTAGTTCATGTATTTACGAGCATATATGTGATTATCATGATTTAACTAGCCTATAAACTCATGAATATTAAACTATGGGAACTATATATGTTTTGGGAGTAGTATCGAACACCGAGTAGGTTTCAGGCCCAGGTTCTGCCCCGGATCTCATAAACTACGTGCCACCATAGGTATGTTGGGACCTTCTTTGTGAATGTCCCCGGCTCAATTGGCCCTTTTCATGGTGATATCACACTTTCATGGTTCTACCCTTAGAAAGGTATGGACACCCTCCCGACTAGGGTTACAAGTTGGTCATCATGTGTGCTCATATGGGGTATGTCGGTTAAGAGAACCTCCCAATGTTCATCATGATTTATGCATGTTTATGATTATGTATGTTGGCTCAAGTAATGTTTATTATGGCTTTTCTCTCATGACTATGGTTACGATTGTACTATGAATGCTTTGAAAACCTTGAGCCTTATGATATGTTATGTTATGATATGCATGATATAAGCATGATGTCCTACTATTATGTTGTTTTATGAGCTTTTACATATTTTTAATGTCCGTTTTACTTATCTTGCATACTCGGTACATCCCACGTACTGGACGCATAGTTTCTATGTCGTATCGTCTGATGATACAGGTTCTGGCTCTCAGGCTCATCCTCATATCTAGATCACCTCAGATTGTACTTTCAGCTTATTGGTGACTCCTCATGTTCCAAGGGCCGTTTGATAGACATTCATGCTATTTTATTTTCAGTTCTTATCCGGGTTAGTTGGGGATGTTTTCCCATCAACCCATCGTATGTAGTAGAGGCTTTTAGATAGTGTGTAGTACTCAGCCTGTGTATGTCTAAGCGATTTCATTTGTTATGATAAGTCATGATTATGCTTACGTTTCCACTATGCCTTGTGATTAGTCTTCCTCTTATACTGACTGAAGTTAGATGTATGCTTATTTCATGGGTCGACTTAGGGCCTCTCGGGGTTTCTTGTCTCGTGTTACAATCCGGGTGTACATTCAGGTCATGAAAAACTTGGTATCGGAGCAATAGCTTTGAACTGTCCTAGGATGTATGAAAGCCGCACTAAGTAAAGTCTTTTTCATGGGTGTGAAGCGCGCCACACTTGTGAAGAAGAGGCTACGAGACATTTAGGAAATGTTCCCTTCTTTTATGATCTATGCCGTGTGATGAAAGGTCCTTCTATCTTTCTAATTCGTGTTATTCATGATTGCAGAATCATGGCTCCCAAGAGAGTGAATGGAAGGAGAAATGGGAACGGTGAAGGACACGGAGATGGCAATGATCATGGGCATCAACAGGCCCTACCTATTCAGGAGCCCCAGACACCAAAGCCAATTTCCCACACTGAGTTTCGGGCAGCTATCCAGATGTTGGTGCAGGCCTTGACCACTCAGGTCAACCAGCAGGCTATTGCGCATATCCCCCAAAATGGCAATGCGGCGGCATCCCGAATTAGAGACTTCTTGAGGATGAACCCTCCGGAGTTCCTTAGGTTCAAGGTGGATGAGGATCAGCACGATTTCATCGAGGAGATTCTGAAGATCATCCAGGTTATAGGGGTAAGCAGTGGAGATTGTGTTGACTTGGCCTCCTAGCAGCTAAAGGGGGTGGCCAACATATGGTTCAAACAGTGGAAAGATGCTAGGGCAGTAGGTGCAGGCACTATCAGTTGGGAAAAGTTCCACACAACATTCTTAGATCGATTCTTCCCTCGGGAGATGAGGGAGTAAAAGACGGCCGAATTTGTTAACTTGAAGCAGGGTGACATATTGGTTTAGGAGTACGCATTGGAGTTCACCCGACTATCTAAATATGCACCAGAGTTGGTGGCAGACCAGAGGACTCAAGTGAGTCAATTCATGCATGGGGTGGATGACTACTTGGATAAGGATTGCAGGATCGCTATGTTGCATCGGGATATAGATTTTCCCTATATTGTGTTGCATGTTCAGCAGATGGAATTGGTGTATCGGAGGCAGAGAGAGGCCAAGAGGCTAGGACCGACAGTTATGGGAATTCTCAGGTTAGATCAAGGGGTGGACAGCATCAGCAGTCTCAACATAGGTTTACTGCTCCAACACCATCATTGGCCAGTACACCATCTAGATTCTGAGGGGATCGAAGGAGTAGGGCTCCAGATTCAAGAGGCCAGGGTAGCATGCAAATAGAGTGCACTTTCCTAGCTTGTGCGAAGTGCGGCAAGAATCATCCCAAAAGGTGCCTAGTCAGCTTGGATGCTTGTTTTGGGTGTGGCAAACTTGAACATAGACCCAGGGATTTCCCTTCAGCTAGATCAGGGGTCGGTGGAGCTTGTATGCCAGTAGCCAGTTGTGCCGCTCCAGCAGCACGTCCCCCTCAGTAGGGTGCCTCAATTAGTTCAGCCAACGGTTAGCGCCAAAGCAGGTTTTATGCTTTAGCACCCTGTCAGGAGCAGGAGGTCTCCCCGGATGTGGTTACTGGTATGTTGTGTGTTTTTCATGTTGATGTTTATGTTTTGCTAGATCCGGGAGCTACCTTGTCTTTGGTGACTCGTTACATTGCTAGTAGCTTTGGAGTTAGTCCTAAGACTTTGTCAGAACCATTTTCAATTTCTACTCTTGTTGGTGATTCAATTGTAGCTAGGCGGATGTATAGAGGATGCCCGATCACTATATTGTATAAAGTCACCTCCGCAGACCTTGTAGAGTTAGCCATGACTAACTTTGACATTATTCTTGGTATGGATTGGTTGTATGCGTGTTATGCTTTTGTAAATTGTAGAAATCGTGTGGTGGAATTTCATTTTTCGGGTGAACCAATTTTGGAGTGTAAGGATAATTCGGTCATACTAGCAGGTCGATTTATTTCATATATTAAGGCCCTGAAGATGATTTCAAAGGGTTTCATTTACCTTCTAGTCATGGTTAAGGATGTTGAGTTCGAGACCCCGACTATCCAGTCAGTTCCTGTGGTGCGTAAGTATCTAGAGTTCTTTCTCGATGATTTGCCAGGTGTTCCTCCCGAGCAGGAGACTGATTTTTGTATTGACCTTCTACCTGATACGCAACCTATATCTATTCCTCCTTACAGGATAGCTCCAGTCAAGCTAAAAGAGTTGAAGGATTAGTTGAAGGACCTGTTAGATAAGGGCTTTATTAGATCGAGCAAGTCTTTATGGGGTGCACTAGTGTTATTTGTCCAAAAGAAGGATGATTCACTTCGGATGTGCATTGACTATCGGCAATTGAACAAGGTCACTATTAAGAACAGGTATTCTTTACCTAGGATCGATGATTTGTCTGACCAGCTTCAAGGTGCCAAGTGTTTCTCAATGATAGATATCAGGTCCGGTATCATCAGCGTAGGGTTCCGGAGTGTGATATCCTGAAGACAGCCTTTAGGATGCAGTATGGATATTATGAGTTTGTAGTTATGTCTTTTGGACTAAAGAATGCTCCTGCATCTTTTATGGACCTGATGAACAGGGTGTTCAAGCCACATTTGGATATGTTCGTGATCGTGTTCATCGATGACATCCTTATATACTCTCAGAGCGAGGAGGAGCATGTCGCTCCTTTGAGAGTAGTGCTTCAGACTCTCAAGATCGCCAATTGTATGCAAAGTTCAGCAAGTGTGAGTTTTGGCTGAACTCAGTAGCATTTTTGGGCCATGTAGTATCATGTGAGGGCATAAAAGTTGATTCTCAAAAAATTGAGGTGGTGAAGAATTGGCCTAGATTGGTAAATCCCTCGGATATTCAGAGTTTCTTGGGTTTAGCATACTACTATCAGAGGTTTGTTGAGGGTTTTTCATCTATAGCAACACCTTTGACCAAGTTGACTTAGAAAAAGGTGAAGTTCCAATGGTCGTAGGCTTGTGAGAAGAGCTTCCAAGAGTTGAAGGCTCGACATACTACCACACCAGTGTTGACCCTACCAGAGGGTACAGATGGTTTTGTGGTATATTGTAATGCTTCGAGAATGGGACTCGGGTGTGTATTGATACAACATGGGAAAGTGATAGCATATGCCTCAAGACAATTGAAAGTCCATGAGAAGAATTACCCGACCCATGATCTTGAATTGGTCGCGGTGGTGTTCGCGTTGAAGATATGGCGACATTACTTGTATGGGGTCCATGTGGATGTGTTTACGGACCACAAGAGCTTACAATATGTGTTCACATAGAAAAATCTCAATCTTTAGCAAAGGAGGTGGTTGAAGTTACTCAAGGACTATGATATATGTGTCCTTTACCATCCAAGTAAGGATAATGTGGTAGCGGACGCACTTAGTAGGCTCTCTATGGAGAGTGTGTCCCATGAAGGCGAGGGAAGGAAGGAGCTGGTGAAAGATGTCCATTGACTCGCAAGGTTGGGAGTTAGGTTGGTTGACTCGATAGATGGCAGTGTTGCTGTCCAGAACAGATCCTCATCCTTGGTGACTGATGTGAAAGCTAGACGAGATGAGGATCTGATTTTGGTAAAGCTGAAAGAAGTCATTCGAAGTCAGAAGGTGGGGGTCTTCTCCCAAGGGGGAGATGGTGTGCTTCGGTACCAGGGTCGCCTATGTGTTCCAGAAGTTGATGATTTGAGGAGCCAGATATTGCATGAGGCCCATGGATCCAGGTATTCTATCCATCCAGGTGCCACCAAAATGTATCGTGATTTATGAGAAATCTATTGGTGCGATGGCATGAAGAAGAATATTGTAGAATTCATAGCTAGGTGCTGGAACTGTCAGCAAGTAAAGGTTGAGCACCAAAGGCCGGGAAGACTACTTCGGGATATAGGCATTCCTACTTGGAAGTGGGAAGAAATTAATATGGATTTCATCACAGGCCTGCCTTGTACTCATTGACAATATGATTCCACTTGGGTGGTGGTAGATAGATTGACCAAGGCTTCACATTTTCTACCGGTGAAAACCACGGACTCAGCGGATGATTACGCCAAGCTATATATCTGGGAGTTGGTTTGATTACATGGAGTACCCTGTTCCATTATTTCAGACCAAGGTACTCAATTTACCTCTCAGTTTTGGTGGTCCTTCCAGAAAGGGCTGGGGACTTAGGTTAGGCTCAGTACAATATTTCATCCGCAAATGGATGGTCAAGCGGAGGGGACAATTTAAAGGTAGTTGGGATGATCACTTGCCCCTGATCGAGTTTGCTTACAATAAAAGCTATCACTCTAGCATTCAGATGGCACCGTTTAAGGCTCTTTATGGGCGGAGATGTAGATTGCCCATCGAATGGTTTGAGGTTGGTGAGGCAGCTATGATAGGGATAGATTCGGTTCATGAGGCTATGGTGAAGGTTCACTTGATAAGGGATAGGATAAAAACCGCTCAGATTCGTCAAAAGTCATATACTGATGTGAGGAGGAGAGAGTTGGAGTTCGAGGTGGAAAATTGGGTATTTATAAAGGTATCTCCCATGAAGGGAGTCATGAAATTTGGGAAGAAAGAAAAACTCAGTCCCCGTTATGTTTGTCCCTACCGGATTATGAGAAGAGTTGGTGAGGCAGTGTATGAGTTGGACTTGCCCTCAGAGTTATCTTTCGTGCACCCTGTGTTTCATGTGTCTCTTTTGAAGAAATGTTTGGGAGATCCAGCTCTAGTAGTCCCGGTGGACAGTGTTGGTGTAAAGGATAGCCTTATCTATGAGGAAGTTCCAGTTGAAATATTGGATCATCAGTTTCGGAGGCTGAGGAACAAGGAAGTAGTTTTAGTAAAGCTGTTATGGAGAAATCAACATGTTGAGGGAGCTACGTCGGAAGCCAAAGCAGATATGATGGCTAAATACCCTTACCTATTCCCTACCGGCTCAGTTTCAGTTTGAGGTATAAGTTGTTGCCCTAATACTTTATTTAGTTTCATGTTCATTTCATGTGCGCAAGTGTGTTTTATGTTATGATAAATGTATGTGATTTGCGAATTCAGTTCAGGTATATATTTTAAATCGGAGGCAGTCATTTAGTCAGTTTTCGATTTAAAAGATCAATATTTGATAATGATAATTGCATATCTCTGCTTTTCTGTGTGTTTTCCAACATTCGAGGATGAATATTCCCAAGGGGAAGATATTGTTATACCCCAGGAACCCAAGGATCAGACTTGGGAGTTCAAACGGGGAAAAACTAAAATTTTTGCACCAGGTCACAGAACGAGTCATTCTGTGACCCACGAGGATGGACCACGAGTCATAGGGTGATTGTGGTGAGGGACTGGAGCCATGTTTGGAAGATAGAAGCTGAAGTCACCACGGGCATGACCACGAGTCGTGGTCAGTCCTCACGACTCATGGAGTCAACCGTGGTCAAGGGAAATGGGTAAAGAAAATGGGGTTGGCAGTGTACACGACGGAAGTTGACCACAACTCGTTGGAGGAAGTAAAAAGTCTTGGTGAAAGTCGTGAGAAGAGGTGAGTGAGAAGTGAAGAAGGCAGTGTACTCAACGAGTAGTGACCATGAGTCGTGGTCACCCCTAACGAGTCGTGAAGTGACATGTTACGTGCCCAGAAGAAAAGATGATGCAGTGCACTTGATGAGTGAAGTAAAGAGTCATTTCCGTAGGCCACGAGTCGTTAGGTCGTCCATTAGGACCACCTAAGTTATTTTCTGTGAATTTAATAAGGGCCTTTTCGTAATTCCTAAGTTCCTAAAGCCTAAACTACGTCGTTTTAGCCTATGAAAGGTGGGTTTTAGAGGGGGAAACTATCCTAAGTCTTCATTCGTACATGAAAGAGAGTAGAAGAGTGATAGAGAGGTGATCAAAGGGTGATTCAAGGTTTTCTTCTTCAATTCCTTTCAATTTCTTTTTTGGAATTCAAGGGAGCGTAAGATTCAACCTCCAACAGGTATGTAGGGTTATGAATGGGTATTTTTGTTCACACCCATACCCATTCTCTATTTATATATGGAAATTTACCAAAAATATATTTGGGGTTTTAAATCAAATTTTATGAAAATCTAATGATTTACAAATGGATTGTTCTAAATTGTGATATACCTTATACTATATGAATTTTGATCAAATTTTATAACTATTTTGATTATATAATTGTTGATTTCGAATTCTATTAAATTAAGCCTATCTAAGCATGATCTATGATAAATCGATTTATGATCTTTGCTTCAATTGATAAGATTTACAAGCCCAACATGATTTATGCTTTGAAATATGAATTTATTTAATTACCCATCATGAATTGATGATTTACAATTTATATGTAAGATCTACAAGTATGTATGGGCCCTATGAATTATGAATTATGTTGTTGGTCGGCTCACGGGCCTTGTTTCGTTGCTAGTTCACGTATTTACGAGCATATATATGATTATCATGATTTAACTAGCCTATTAAATCATGCATATTATACTATGAGCACTGTATATGTTTTGGGAGTAGTATCAAACATCGAGCAGGTTCGGGGCCCAGGTTTTGTCCTGGATCTCATAAACTACGTGCCACCATAGGTATGTTTGGACCTCCTTTATGACTGTCCCCGGCCCAATTGGCCCTTTGATGGTTCTACCCTTGCAAGGTACGGACACCCTCCCGACTAGGGTTACAAGTTGGGCTTCATTTGTGTCATATGGGGTATGTCGGTTAAGAGAACCTCCCACTGTTCATCATGATTTATGCATGTTTATGATTACGTATGTTGGCTCAAGTAATGTTTATTATGGCTTTTCTCTCATGACTATGGTTACGATTGTACTACGAATGCTTTGAAAACCTAAAGCCTTATGATATGTTATGTTATGATATTCATGATATAAGCATGATGTCCTACTCTTATGCTATTTTATGAGCGTTTACATATTTTTAATGTCTGTTTTACTTACCTTGCATACTCGGTACATCCCACGTACTGACGCCATACTTTCTTTGTTGTATCGTCTTATGATACAGGTTCCGGCTTTCAGGCTCATTCTCATATCTAGTCACCTCAGAGTGTACTTTCAGCTTATTGGTGAGTCCTCATGTCCTGAGGGCTATTTGATAGATATTCGTGCTATTTTATTTTCAATGCTTGTCCGGGTTAGTTGGGGGTGTTGCCCCATCAACCAATCGTATGTTATAGAGGCTTTCAGACAATGTGTAGTACTCAACTTGTGTAAGTCTAAGTGATTCTGTTTGTTATGATATGTCATGATTATTCTTACGTTTCCACTATGTCTTGTGATTAGTCTTCCGCTTATAATGAATGAAGTTAGATGTATGCTTATGCCATGGGTCCATTTGGGGCCTCTCGGGGTTCCTTGTCCCGTGTTACGATCGGGGTCTACGTTCGGGTCGTGACACACCTGCACTTTGATACTTTCGAATAATTTAATTCTCTTTGATGTGATTTATAGTCATTCAACTATTGATTTTCCTTTGCATTAGCTGATGTGGGATATCTTAAGTACTTTTGAAAGTAGTTAAATGAGAATTTTGTCTATTGTAGAGTCTTTTAAAGAATAGCAAAAATTTCAATCAACATTTCAAAGGATCTTCATGCTTTTAATTTAGTACAAGTTTAGTGTACGTGTATTGCACATGTGTCTCGCCAATATATTAAATTTTAACATATAAAAGAAACATAAAATCATTGAAAAATAATAATCGAAGCTAAAATAAATATTACATTTCTATAAAAGTATTTACATAACATAAATTTTAAGTAAAATAAATATGAATATTAGTAAGCAAAAGTATAATTTAAGACATTTATGATGGTTGTGCTCTTTTTATTTGATTTGTTGTAACAATTTGTACATCCTTATGAGAGAAATAAGTTCGGAACTCCCTATCTGGCCTAGGTTGTTGGTGAGAAGGTGTTGTATAAGTGTTAGTGAAAATTCTGAAGTTGGGGAGTGGTCTGAGTGTAGAAAGTGGGAGCTACTATTTATAGGGGACAGTTGCAGCAGAGGCAGTACCGCTATAGCAAAACCGTAACCACGATCGGAGGCCCGTTGTAATGGACCAGGGGATATAACTTAAAATACATTGTGATGGCGTCTTGGGTGTTACAACAGGTCCGTTGCAGTGGAAATGTGGCCGTTGTAGCAGATGACAAGAATCAGAAAGTAGGTTTTATGTGGAACTTCAGGGGTTTAACCCATTATTTCAAAACATGAACTATGAGAGCTTAGAGTGAATCCCCCAAGTGCAGAGAAATTTTCCCTTTTGTAAGGTAAGAATCTCAGGCAATTCTCTTTACTTTGACGCCCTAACCCCTTAGAATAAAAAAGGAGACCATTAATGGTGGAAATCCTAGGTTGAAAAACCCTAAAACTGTGATAAATAGGTAAGTGGGTTGGGTATGGAAGGTTATGGATTCATAGGGTTGTAAGCATGTAATTAATTCCTCCTAGGGTAAATATGATGGTGCTATTTCATCATTGCTAGAATTTGAGACCTATGTTCGGTAGAAGTGGGGGGTTTTTACTATTAAAAACTACTTCGAAGGGGGTTTGGGAGTTGAAACCCCATGAACCGGGTTTGAATGATCATGGTGGGATTAGAGTAGGATAACTTAACTCGCGGGTAATGATGAAGACTGTGAGGTTAGGTAGAATGGGGGCGAGGTTGAATTTCCAAAACACTTGTTTCATGAAATAGTCTATTGAATTCTCCATTAATCTTTTGGTCTAGATTTTGAATGTTTGAAAGCGCTTAGGAAAGGCAAGGCTCCAATGGAGTAATTGTGATTCCCATCTATAAATCAAGGTAGTTTATGGTTTAGAAGGAGTTAGACTTTGGATAACAGCTTGTGTTATGTGGAATGACTATGTGTGAATTTGGTCTCCTGACATTGTTTGTTTTCATAAGCCTTTGTTGAATTCCATTGTTGAATGATTTTCTACAGGATCGTTATTTATGTGATGTGTGAAGCGGATGCTGAGGTTTGTTCTCATTCGTTGTATTATCTAAACATGATCCTTGAGTTGTGTTAATATCGCATTGAGGGAGGAAGATGAGGCCTCCCAAGGGTCAAATAACTGAATGAGTGGTAAAACACAGAGATGTATGAAATAGAAGTGCATAATATGATAGTCCTGATTGAGTGGCTCGTGCCTGAGGGGAGCATCCAAGCGAGAAATGATGGTTGAGTGGCTCATTTCTGAGGGGAGAATCCGAACGAGAAAATTAGTAGGAGCGGGTACTACACCGGTACAGTACATGGATTTCTAGAATCCCCTGCAGGTCATGACTGGAAGGGCAAAAATAAGACCCTATGACATGTGTGTATATCGAGGTTTAGTGTTGGAATACTCATGGTGATGTGACAGAGGCATATGCCCGGCATATCACCAATCATTTCATTATTTGACTGAGTGTAAAAAAATAAGATCGGTCCGGGAATGTGAGAACTTGAATGCACTAAACTTTTAGCCACATATTTTGTGTGATAGAATTTTTGATATATTTATAATGATTTTGATGGTACATGTGAAGTTAAATGAGGACTCATGATGAGTTGTGAAATCTGTCCTGAATAGTTCATTGTATATTCCGTGTGATTATGATATATTTCTTGTTTATTTACGATTATGAGTAACTTGGATGGTCATGATGATAGAACGTTGAAAGGTGTTAAGAGAGAGCTGTAAGTGTGCAACTAAGTCAAGCTATTGCCAAAGCAGTGCCACTGCAGTGGGACACCTTCCACTGCATCAGGACCATGGAAGTGGTCAAGTGACCGTTGCAGTGAGGCCCAATCTAGTGAGTAGGCCGGCTAACACCCAATACTTGTTGAAATCCTAAATATTTATTAATTAGTGAAATTGTAACCTGAGGAGATTGCATCATGTTATTTACTTATATATGTTATTATTTAAGGTCGACCCAATGATGTCTACCAGTACTATGTTTTGTACTGATGCTACTCCTGCACTTCTTTTTTAAATGCAAACCTCGATCCGGAAGCTCTTCTCGACCCCATCTCTAGAGTAATCGCAGATTTGTAAAAAGGTGAGCGGTTCAAGATGTGTTGTTCAAATCCTCCATAGAAGATGTCTATTGTCTAGACACTGTTTTTTTTTTCTTAAATTACTCTTTTAGACAGTGTTAGGTGGATATCCTCATATACAATGACCTTCAGATTTTGGGGATGTTTAAATTAGCTGGATGTTATTGTTTTCCCTCTCAATTAAGTAATATTTCTGTTATTCATTTGTATAATGTGATTTACTCGTAATTATTGGCGGATTTGGATAACTAAATGGTATTCATTGGTTCGCCTACTGGAGTGGATAGTGTGGGTTTCAATTACGACCATTTGGATTGTGACATTTGTTCGATGTAATATCTAAGATTGTTAGTCTACAAATGAATATGAATTTGAGTTAGAAGACAAATGTTGTTCTCATAATTTTCCGCACATATTGTATTTGAATTTGAACACTTCTATATAATATATTTTTCATGTAATTTTTATAGAAAAGTAACATGTAATGTTTCTTATTATGTATATATAGGAAATGAATTTATTAAAGATAAATTCTAATTAAATTTCAAGACCTTAATAGAATTTCCTATCTAGTTTAAGGTGCAATATACATTCATGGAGAAACAACTTTGCAACAAATACAATTCAACTTTTATTATAGTTTGACACTGAAATTTATTTATTTATCACTGCATATGATAAATTTATTAGATATCAATAGATAACTCTTCTATATTATATGATTCAAAAATAGTTTTCACTTTTATATATAATAATTAAAAATTAGATTTTAATTTGTCAAGATTCTAAAATATATATCTTACGTGTAAAAATAAAATTAAACTATTTTAACTTTTTCGCGTACAAGTATTACACAAAGATATTGGTGAAAATTAGAAAATATCATCTTTTTCGTTTATTTTTCTTTTGTAGAGTCGATGGTAATTGTTATTGTTTTGACGTTTATAGATCTGATTTGAATGTTCAATATGGTGATAAAGTTTATTCATTATCTAGGTACAAAATAATATTGGTTCAATCAAAATTTATCAAAATTAATGGTGAGCTAAGTGGACATCTTCTAATGCAAATGTTTTTCTTAGATTATTATTAATGGAAGCCTACAATCTCTTCTTTATCACGTTAACCAAAAGAACAAAAGAGGTTAAAATTAATTATACTAAACTTATTCTAATCATGTGAACTTTACCGGTAAGAAAAATCGATCAACGTATTATGTTAAAGTTTAATACTTTTATACTAATAGGGTAAATAGACATACAGATAGAGTTTCTAGTTCATAACAAAACAATATAGAAGAAATGTACAAACTTAGAATTAGTCATATCATGAAAGAAAATCATAGTTCAATTTTCCTTTGTCCGCTAAACTTAAAAATAGAATATTTTGCAGTGACCTCAATTTCATATTTCATTCAATTTATTCTATTCAAAGTATTGATACTTGATGATTTGCTATTCCAAAAGTCAACATCTCCAAGTCACTTTTTTTGGTTTAAGAACTATTCATTTTTCGTAGATAAGATGAAATATTTTAAATTAAATGTGTTTAATTTAGTGAGAAATTAATTTTTCCATATCAATAGTAATACAGTAAAACTTGTTATAACAGTCATTCGTTATAACAATATTTCACTATAAAAACCTGATTTCTCCAGAATCGATTTTTCATGTTATATTTTACTTCTCTACAATAGCATTCTACCAGTGATGTTGGGTATATTTCTATGCCCATTTGCCTTGTTTTTGCCCATCTTTTACCTTGTTTTGAGTTCATAATTTTTATGAAATTCATAAATTCATATGTTTGTGTTTTTGTATGCTAACAAACAATTTGAGGTGTTTTGGGCAGGAAATCATGTGAAAAGGACCCAAATGAACCAAGGTTGAAGATTTCAGAAGCTGAGAAGAAGGTTCGGGGGCTATGGTTGAAGCCCAATGCTCGACCCTCCACTCCTTGACAAAATTTCATCATATTTGGTGTTATCGCACCAGCTCCTTAATATTTAGAAGATAATTATGCAACACCTTGGAGAGATGGTGGGTGTGGAGCCCCAGAGCTTCCCAGACTTAGAAGTCACCAAAATTCTGGTGAGATAGAGGAGGCGACGTGCCTGAAGGGTCCAAATGTGCAAGAATTTGACTAACACTCAGGTATTATGGTGAGAGAGGTGTGCCAGAGGTACTAGACGTGCAGAAAAAATGGCTAAGTCCTTGGTGAGATGATGGGGGTGGCACACCAGGTCCATCCCAGAGCTGAAATTGCTGGAAATTTTACTAAGTCTGTGGTGAAATGGCAGGGGCAGCACGCTAGACCCTTCTAGAGCAGAAATTGTTGATTTTAAAGCTAAGTGTTGGAGGAAAAAAACATCATTTGAAGGCTCAACTATAAATACAACCCCTAGGTCATTTGTTATAGAACTTTTAACAGTCTTTTGTTCATTTTTACATTACGTAGTTCATCTGTGGAGGCTTGTAAGTCGTTTCGAAGGAAGACAAAGTTCTAATCTAGGTTTCTTCTTTTCTTTACTATTTTATTTCGAATGATGATGATTAATTATTTATTTTTCCACTTGTCTATGAGTGGCTAATCTCATACTCTAGGTTTTTGGCCACAATGGATAGTTGAATGTTCGAAAGACTGATTTAATCTAGATTTGATTCTTCATTATGGTTGTTTGTATTTACTTGTTTGAATTGCTTATTTATTAGATTGATCACTTTATAATTAAATCCATTGGCTTTCGATTGAACTTGGGAAAGGGAGTCGAAAGGGCTAAAGGTAAATATAGAACAGGAACTCAAAGACCCCCAAACCCATTGGTGAGAGGATAGAAGTTGTTGTTGAGGATAGGTAAATATCCTTCAACCCTATTTAGTTGAAATACAAGTAGGCATAATCGTCGTTCCATGTTTCTCCTGCGACTATAGGAATATAGGAATTAGGGTTCATAAAATAGTCCTTGGATGCTAGGAATAGTGACAAGGAATGGGATAGTAACTTCCAACTAGCAACCATTAGAAGAATCATAATAATGTAATTGTCACACCCAACCTTGGGAGGAATGACTGGCATCTGGTGCCATACTGGGATCTGAACTAACATAACTGGGCTTATGCACTTTTGGCGCATGCTTGCTCTTAAAATCAAGAAAATGACAAGCTATATCTCGGCCATAAACACATCCTCCGGCCGACAAGGCCACATAACTACTTGTAAAAAGAAAACAGCTGACCAACAACATGCAGTAAAGGGGGATCCTACACGGGCCGACAAGACCACCACGCTGCCTAATTATAACAGAATGAAAAACAAGCAACCATAACTACACTATAGCCGACAAGGATGCTAACTAATAGCTGAACTAGGCCCCACACAACCATCACACAGAAGAAAATGTACATAGGCCCCACACAGCCAACAACAAAAGCTAACAATTGGAAATCCATAGCCCGTAAGCCTCTAAGAGTGGATTAATGGTCGGGATAGGGCCCCGACCTACCCATAAACTGTACAACCAAAAGAACAAACATTCTAACTAACAACTCCAAGGCAAGAGGAGTTGAATAGAGTGCTTACTCGGCTGATAACAAGGGAGGTCCTGAACTGCGTCTAACTGTACCTGCAGGCAAGTAATGCAGCGCCCTAGAGATGGGTGACAGTACAACACGTACCGAATATGTAAGGTAGTAAATGAAAATGACTGAGTAATACTGATAATGAAATTGAAATAATTCAATAGGATGGATAGAGAGATAACCTAAATAGCCTTATAACCTGCTGTATAACTAACAATAAGTAATACAAACAAGAACCTCACCTAGCCCCCATAAGCCCAAAAGGTACAACCGGCACAGAATAACCCGCCCGGGGCTCCCATAAGCCCTGGTAAACACACTTCAATCTATATACCCCTAATAAGGTCAAAATATGTTAATAGGTAACTATAGCCAACCTACAGGTCCCCTGGGTCTGCAACTAAGCCCACTCGGCTCCTAATCTGCAGTTGTGTCTGAGTCGAGTGGACTCCTGATAACTACACCCTGGGCACCAGGCTCAACAAGAGTCAGTGAATACCAATATGACATAAAAATAGTAGTCCATTCATGGAATAGACTGTAATATGGGCCTTAGGCCTCTATGTAGTCCCTTGGGACAACATTTAGCTCCTTGGAGTGATCTATATAGCCCCGTAGGCAATGACACAGCTAGTAACTCAGGGGTTAGTCACGGAAGGCTATATAAGGTAGGGTAAATCCCAATTTGAACATAAAATGCTAATCGCAGACTAATAATAGCAGCTAACCACAACAATCATGCTTCTGGTGTTCTTACGAGAATCTAAGTTGTATTACAACACGACAGGAATAACTTCCCGAAGGAATTTTCCTTAACATACCTCTTATGCTGATTTCTGATTTAACTGGTGGGGTTTAACTTGCAATTGGCAGTTCTCTTCAACTGTAACCTTTATGCTGAGGAAATAGAACTAATTTCAATACTAACTCGAAAAATAGGGGTAACTTTCGATAATAATATTAACTATAATTCAACTTCTAATAACTCGGCTGAAAACCTATAATTTTAATAGTTCAGAAGGGAGAAATGCTTACCTAATGCCTATGGCCAGGTAGGAATCTATTTGGAGCAATCCTGACAACTTTTACTCGGTGGAGTTCTGGTTTTCTGAGCACATTTTTGGGAAATAACACCTTAGAAATGCTTCCGGTAGGCTTAGGACTTGTTACCTAAAGTTAATTTACGTTTGGACGGTATTTGATAGCGTAATCAGACAAAAGTTGGATGAAAGTTGCATCCTCACTTGCTTTTGGCTAAGGGAGATATTAATGTAATGAGTTACAATTGAACTAAGGGGGTATTTATATAAGTGTGGGCGGTGTGCTAGGGGGCTCCCCAAGCCGGCTAAGGCGCCGCAATGCTCTCACGCCACACCTCTCAAAGCGCCAGCAGGCTTGGCGTGCCATGTTGGTGCGTCGTGTTGGCCTCTCATGACCTAGCTTCACATGACCCTGCTTTCAAGGCTATTTCCACACGCGTCAAGCTCTCCTTACCTGTCATAAACCATGTGTACACCTACTAACCGTTAACATTTTACAGGGCGTAACATCCTCTCCCTATTAGGAACATTTGTCCTCAAATGTCATCCTCATGTTTAAAGGAGTTAACTCTTTTAACCAACATTTAGAAAAATTTCGGTAGAGCCTCCTCTATATTATGGACTATCTTAAAACCTAAAACATAGAAAAGTCCTACATAGGCTCCTTGCACGATGCTATAAACAACTATTTCACCATAAAGAGGTGGCCAGATAAACAACACAGATAACTTAAGTAGTAAAATAACAACTGAATAACAACATCACCTTTAACTACATAATTTGAATCAATCCTGCAACAAGTGAAGATATCTAGAACACATGTCATCCTCAGCTTCCCAGGTTATCTCTTCTTCATTCCTATTCCTCCATAGTACTTTAATAGAGGCTACATCTTTAGTCCTTAATATATGAACTTGCCGATCTAGTATGGCAACTGGAATCTCTTCATAGGCTAACTCCTCAGTAACTTGAATGTCCTCAGCTAGCACAACTTGGGATGGATCCCCTATAAACTTTCTCAATATGGATACGTGAAAGACTGGGTGGACAAACTCCAGCTCCGGAGGTAATTCTAGCTCATATGTCACTCGGCCTATTCTCTGGAGGATTTGATACGAGCCAATGAACCTAGGGCTAAGCTTTCCCTTCTTACCAAATCTCATTACGCCCTTCATCGGCGACACATTGAGAACTACCCAATCATCAACATTGAATTCCAAGTCGCTACACCGCACGTCGAAATAGGATTTCTGCCAACTTTGGGCTGTCAGTACGCGCTCTTTGATGAGTTTTACTTTCTCTTCTGATTTTTGGATCATATCCGATCCAAATAACCCTGATTCCCCTACTTCGAACCATCCGATGGGGGACCTGCAATGTCTCCCATATAATGCCTCATAAGGTTCCATGAAGATTGCCGAATGGAAACTATTATTGTATGCAAATTCGATAAGGGGTAAATGCTCTTCCCAACTTCCTTTAAAATCTAGCACACACGCCCATAACATATCTTCGAGCATCTAAATTATGCATTCTGCCTGACCGTCTATTTAAGGATGGAATGTTGTACTCAGATTAACCTGTTTCCTTAATCCTTTCTGAAAAGAATGCCAGAATCTAGCTATAAATTGCGCCCCTCTATCAGAAATGATAGAGGTGGGGACACCATGTAGTCGGACTATCTCTTTAATATACAACTCAACATAGTCTTAGTGGAGAAGTTAATCTTGACTGGTAAGAAATGAGCTGACTTCGTTAATCTGTCGATAATGACCCAAATAGAATCAAATCTACGCCTGGTATGAGGTAATCTTGTCACAAAGTCCATGTTGATTGCTTCCCATTTCCACATAGGCACTGCTATATCCTGAGTTAAGTCGCTGGGTCTCTGACGTTCAACCTTTACCTGCTAGCAATTAGGACACTGAGCGATGAATTCGGCTATACCCCTTTTCATTCCAGGCCACTAGTATATCTCTTTTATATCATGGTACATCTTTGTCGATCCCGGATGAAGAGAGTAACGAGAGAAATGTACTTTTTCCATAATATGCTGATGGAGCTCTGCTACATCTGGAATGCAGAGGCGACCCTTGAATCTCAAGACCCCATCTTTTGCATTTCGAAAGTCATTAATTCGCCTTGCTGGACCTTATCTCTAAGCTGCACTAGATTAGGATTTTCATACTGCCACTGCTTTACCTCCACAACCAGGGATGATACTGCGGCATTCTGAATCACAGGCCCATTATCCTTTGAGTCTACAATCCGGATAGCTAAGCTAGCTAACCGGTGTAGTTCTTGAGCCATTTCCCACTGTTCTAGCCTCAAATGTGCTAAAATCCCCATAGATTAGTGGCTAAGTGCGTCTGCTACAATATTGGCCTTCCCTAGGTGATAAAAAATATTTACGTCATAGTCCTTAAGTAATTATAGCCAACGATGCTGCCACAAATTCAATTCCTTCTGCCTGAAGATGTACTAGAGGCTCTTATGATCAGTAAAAATGTCCATGTGCACCCCATACAGGTAATGTCCCCATATTTTCAAGGCATGAACTACTACAGCTAACTCCAGGTCATGAGTGGGATAGTTCTTTTTATGCTTTCTGAGTTGCCTCGAAGCATAAGAAATCACCTTACTGTGCTGCATCAGGACGCATCCTAATCCAACACCTAAAGCGTCACACTATACAACATAACCCTCTGAACCTTCTGGCAAAGCTAACACTGGTTCCAATGTCAACCTATTTTTCAATTCTTGGAAACTTCGCTTGCAGGCCTCGGTCCACTGAGATTTGGCTGCTTTTTGAGTTAATTTAGTCAAAGGTGCTGACAGGGTAGAAAATCCTTCCACATACCTCCTGTAATACTCGGCTAATCCTAGAAAACTGCGAACTTACGTTGAAGTTGTAGGTATAGGCCGTCTATACTGCCTCAATTTTTTGGGAATAAACCTGAATACTAACCTCTGATACAATATGGCCCAGGAAGGCCATAGAATTCAACCAGAACTCACAGTTAGAAAATCTTGAATACAACTAGTGATCTCTAAGAGTCTGAAGTACCATCTGCAAATGATTTCTGTGTTCTATTTCTGAACGGGCATACACCAGGATGTCATTCGATAAATACTATCACAAACAGATCTAAATATGGCCTAAAGATGTTGTTCATTAGATCCATGAACACTGCTGGGGCATTTTTCAACCCGAAGGACATGACTAGGTCAAAATAACTATACCTGGTCCTGAAAGCTATCTTCGGGATATCTTCCTTCCAAGTCCATACCTGGTGATATCCCGACCTTAAGTCGATCTTGGAGAGATACTTCGCCCCTTGAAACTGATCAAACAAGTCATCTATTTTGGGGAGTGGGTATTTATTCTTAATTGTAACCTTGTTCAATTGTCGATAGTCTATGCACATGCAGAGGGATCCATCTTTCTTTCTCACAAACAAAACTGCCGCACCCCATGGTGATGTATTTGATCTAATAAAGCCCTTATCTAACCGATCTTTCAACTGTTCATTCAATTCTCTCGATTCAGTTGGAGCCATTCGATACGGAGGGATGGATATAGGCTGAGTACCTGGTAGCAAGTTGATAGAGAAATCAATTTCCCGTTCTAGGGGGATACCGGGAAGTTCGTTTGGTAACACATCTAGAAACTCATTAACCACTGGAATGGACTGTAGAGTCAGGGATTCTGCTTGCATGTCCTGAACCCTAACAATATGATATCTACATACATTTACTATCAACTTTTCGCCCGAAGATAGGATATGAACCCACCTTTTGGCGTAGCTACACTACCCTTCCATTCTCGAACTACCTCCCCTGGGAAGTGGAATCGAACTGTCTTGGTTCAACACTCTACATTGGCATAACATGGAGCTAGCCAATCTATGCCCATAATTGCATCAAAATCGATCATTTCTAGATCCACTAAATCTGCTAAAGCCTGGCAACCAACAACCTCTACTGTGTAGCGTCGGTAGATCCTATTAGCTATAATAGAATCACCGACGGGCATAGACACTGAAAATGATCACTGAAGCAATTCTGGTGTTATACCAAACTTTCGGGCCACTAATGGGGTAATATAGGACAAAGTGGAACTTGGGTCTATCAAAACATAAATTGAGTGAGAGCAAATGTCCAGCATACCTATCATAACATTCGGCGATGACTCTGACTCTTGTCTCCTAGGTAAAGCATAAGTGCGATCCAGACTGCTACCTGAACTGGATGCCCTTGACCTACCTCGGCCTTTGCTGGCTGAAACTGAGGGCCTGTGCCTTGCTGAAGGTGCTGGGGCATATGACCCTGCTGAAGATCTGTTCTGTCGGTTCCGATCACCCTGACCTCTAGCTGGACAATCCCTCATCATGTGACCCTCTTGTCCACAAGTGTAACAAGCGGTAGAACCATACATGTATTGCCCAAAATGATGTTGACTATAGATAGCACAACGTGGCACAGTAGGCCTGCTTTGATCTGACCCCCTCTGCTGCTGAGGACTTGATTCCCATGAGCTCTCACCAGGACTGCCCTCGGCGGTCTGATCTACCACTCTACTACTGCAGTGGAGTGGGGGTCTGGGTAGGCCTGCCTGATATTCATGGTCTAGGTCCGCCCTGAAATTCTGCCTGCATGTCACTAGGTCTGGCCCTACGATATTGCTCTTGATTTGTTCTCTCTATATACCATTGTTGCTGCCTGATCCCCTCAATATTCTAAGCGAAATCTTGAATGTGGGCAATGTCCATGTTCTCCCGCAGAGTAGCTATAACACAAGTTTCCATGTATTTTGGAAGCAGCCCCATAATAAACCGATGTACTCTGGCTGGCATAGTGTCTACAAAAGCTGGCGCATATCTGGCCAAGGAATCAAATCTCATAGCATTTTCTCGAACACTCATCGAGTCCTGCTCCAGGTGCAAAAACTGGTCCACCCAGGCCTATCGAATTTCTCGCGGCAAGTAGTGATCTAGGAAGGCCTCTGAGAAAATAGACCAAGTCGGAGGAGGAGTTTTTGTACCTCGGGACCTCTCCCAGCTCTCGTACCATAACACAACTATGTCCCGCAATTGGAATACCGCTAATTCAACTGACTCCGTGGGCGTAGCATGCATTACCCTGAAAATCTGCTGTAACTGGTCTAGGAAGTCCTGAGGATCCTCCTCCTAGTCCGTTCCTGAAAAATGTGGGGACTCAGGGCAAGAAACTCTCAGACCCTCGAACTCCCAGGTCCTCCCGAAGATTCAACAACCATTGGTACCATGGGCTGGTGATGAGCAGCCATCTTCTGGGCTAACATATAGACAATGCTCCTAACCTCCTGATCTAATGGTATAGGTATACGAGCTTTTGGAGGTGGTGCTGACATGTCCGCTGCCCTGAAAGACTCCTGGCGTGGTGGAGACTACTGAGGAGACTGAGGTGAGTCTCCCTAGTGCCCTCAGATCGGGATGGCTCTGACTGGGGCACCCTGCTAGTGCCCTCTCCTGCCGCAAAATCTAACTTCCAGCCGATCATAGTTTGTCGCGTGTCCGAAATTTGTCTGTAGATAAGCAGAATAAAGTAAGCTTAGGGACTCAACCCTATACAACATATCTCCACAACATGACTGAAGAAGAAAGAAGGGTAACCATACTATTATGCCCCGTAGCCTCCTGCCTATGGAATGTGGTGCACAACACACCTATATATAAGACTCTACTAGAAACGGCTTGCAGACTCCCTAGGATACAACTTGCTCTGATACCAAGTTTGTCATGCCCCACCTTGGGAGGCATGCTTGCCACTTGGCGCCATACTGGGATCTGAATTAACCTAACTGGGCTTATGCACTTCTGGTGCATGCCTGCTCTTCAAATTAAGAAAATGATGACCTGTATCTCGGCCGCAAACATAGCCTCCGGCCAACAAGGCCGCATAGCTACCTGTAAAAAGAAAACAACTAACCAACAACATGCAGTAAATGGGGATTCTATGTGGGCCGACAAGACCAACATGCTGCGTAGTTACAACAGAATGAAAAAAAAGCAACCATAACTATACTATAGCCGACAAGGATGCTAACTAATAGCTGAACTAGGCCCCACATGACCATCACACATAATAAAATGTACATAGGCCCCACACGGCCAATAACAAAAGCTAAGAACTAGAGATCCGTAGACTATAAGCTTCTAAGATTGAAATAATGGTCGGAATAGGTCCTCGGCCTACGCATAAACTGTACAACCAAAAGAACAAACCTTCTAACTAACAACTCCGGAGCAAGAGGAGCTGGATAGACTGCTGACTCGGCTGATGACTAGGGAGGTCCTGAACTGCGTCTAACCGTACCTACAGGAAAGGAATGCAGCATCCCAGAGATGGGCTTCAGTAAAACATGTACCGAATATGTAAGACAGTAAATGAAAATGATTGAGTAATGTTGATAATGAAACTGAAACAATTCAATAGGAGGAATAGAGAGATAACTTGAATAGCCTTATAACTTGCTGTATAACTAATGATAATTAATACAAACAAGAACCTCGTCTGGCCCCCATAATCCCGAAAGGTACAACCAACACAGAAATAACCCGCCTGGGGCCCCCATAAGCCCTGGCGAGCACACTTCAATCTATATATCCCTAACAAGGTCAAAATAAGTCAACTGGTAATTATAGCCAACCTATCGGTCCCTTGGGTCTGCAACTGAGTCCACTCGGCTCCTGATCTGTAACTGTGTCTGAGTCTGGTGGACTCCTGATAATTGCACCCCAGGCACCAGGCTCGACGAGGGTCAATGATGCCAATATGACATAAAAAATATAGTTTATCCATGGAATGGACTGTAATAGGGCCCTTGGGCCTCTATGTAGTCCCTTGGGACAACATCTAGCTCCTTAGAGCGATCTATATAGCCCCGTAGATAACGACACAGCTAGTAACTCTGGGGTTGGTCATAGAAGGCTATATAAGGCAAGGTCAATCCCAACTTGAACAGAAAACTCTAATCTCCGACTAATAATAGTAGTTAACCTCAACAATCATGCTTATGATGCTCTTACGAGAGTCTAGATCGTATTACAACATGAAAGGAATAACTTGCCGAAGGAATTTGCCTTAACATACCTCGGATGCTGATTTCTAATTTAACTGGCGGGGTTTAACTTGCAATCCGTAGTTCTTTCCAACTGTAACCTTTATGCTAAGGGAATGGAACTAATTTCAAAACTAACTCAGCAAATAGGGATAACTTTCAATAATAATATTAACTATAATCCAACTTCGAATAACTCGGCCGAAAACCTATAACTTTTCGAGAGTTTAGAACGGAGAAATGCTTACCTAATACTTGTTGCCGGATATGAATCAATTTGGAGTAATTTTGACAACTTTTACTCGGTGGAGTTTTGATTTGCCAAGTGAATTTTTGAGAAATAACTTCGTAGAAATGCTTCCCATAGTCTTAGGACTTGTTATTTGAAGTTAATTTACATTTGGATGGCGTTTGGTAGCGGTAATCAGACGAAAGTTGGAAAAAAGCTGCGTCTTCACTTGCTTTTGGCCGAGGAGATATTAATGTAATGAGTTATAATTGAACTAAGGGGTATTTATATAAGTGTATGCGGTGGTATGGGGGGGTGCCCTGCGCCGGCCAAGGCGCCACAAAGCCTCCACGTCGTGCCTCTCAAAGCGCCAGCAGGCCTGGCGCGCCGCGCTGGCTAGTGCACTGCTGGCTGGCGCATTGCACTGGCCCCTCACGGCCTGGCTTTGCCTGACCCTTCTTCTGAGTCTTTTTCCACACACGTCAAGCTCTCCTTACCCGTCACAAACCACGCGTACTCCTACTAACTGTTAACATTTTACGGGGTTTAACAGTAATCCTATCTTAAAAACTCAACCTAAAATTGAACAAGTGCCATTTCCTAGATTTTTATCATCATCGATGTAAAACCAAGCTTCCTACCGCTTTAGTTATTTTTATATTTAAAGTCTTAGTAGTTTAATTTCCCAATCAATTCTCCATTTCAACTGCTTTGTTAGATTAGCAAAATAAAGTTATAACCTTATAGCAATTGAATGATAAATCTCTATGGGTACGATAATCAGGACTTCCAGTCCTATATTACTTGATGACCACGTGCGCTTACGTACGCTTGGTCTACATCAAATAGAAGTGGCATTCAGTATAACGGTACACTCTCTATAAAATTATCCCAATATCCATACTCAAATATTATGCAATAATATTTTGTAAGAAAATATATTATTTATAGAAATAAATATTAAAATATTTATGGCAATCATGATTAATTTTATATACGTAGATTATTTCTAGTACGAATATCTAAAAGAAAAAATTATTTAAATAGCGCCTATCGATCATGGTCGTAACTTCACGAGGAAAGGCTACTAACACTTTCCTTTTTTTATATTGACTCTCTTTTTATTTTTTTTATTTGGGGGGCGGGTGGAGAGGGTAAATTGGTTGACAAATACATTTCTTCTTAGTACATAAAATCATTAAACTAGATTTTTGTGTACTTTTATTTATAATAGCTAAATAAGATCTAAACGTTAAATGCCAATATTCATATATAACAACACGTCACCATAGCAGTCATAAAATTTTCAGACAAATGATGTCACTATAGCTAGGTTTGACTGTTTTTTAGAACTGAGTAAATTCAAATATCAGTATTGGGGTTAGGATTTCAAATTCAAACTAATAAAACTTATTTATAAAAGTTACTGCAACACTATTTTAAAATTAATAGGAATTTCATTTGTCATTAAATTATTATTAAGGTATTCATACAAAATAAAAGCACAATTTTCTTTGATAGGAGTTACAGTTATGTTACATAGTTTAAATAAGAAAGTCACAATTTTAGTTAAATTTAGAGTCTTAAATATTAGGATGCCCTACATAATCTAAATAGAGAAAAAAATAATTAAACTTAAGCCAATTTCAAATTTCTAATTATTAGAAAAATAATTAAGTTATAATTTTGGCTAATGTAAAATATATTATAAAATGATAAAAAATTTAATCAATATTTAGAATAGGATTTCATTCTACAATGTCAAAAATTCATCCATAGCACAAATAAAAAAAGAAAAATTTTAAAAATTTTAAATTAACTCCATAATTGTATATTAAGAAAAATAACATGAAATATATTATGATACAAAATTTAAATATCTTTTTTTATAAAGTATAAATACTAATAGATTTTAAAGTCTTAAATATAAAGATATCCTACACAGTATTCCAGATAAAAAATTTAAGATTTTAATGTTCAAGATAGTAATAATTTCTAGAACATTTACTTAATAAGTATTTTAAGTGAATTTATTTAAGTAAAATAAATATGAAGATTAAAGTATGCAAAAATATAATTTTAGACATTTGTGATAGCTATACTTTTTTATTTGACTTATTTCAATGTACTATTATAGACTGATATTAGAAAATAATTAAATGATAATTATGCCATAATATTATCTTGGGCAAGCACCATTAGAATAAAGATCCTCTCTTATTGACACTATCAGATACATATATTTCTCTTTAATATGATTTTGTAGTCATTCAACTTTTGATTTATCTTTTCATTGGTTGATGAAAGACATCTTAAATATTTACAAAAGTAGTTGAATGAAAATTTTATCTATTTTAAAGACTTTTAATGTTACACCCCGTATGTTTTCTTCGTCTAACCGATGTGTATGTATGCATCTCGAGAGTTTTTAGAGTACGACATATACGAGAGAAGGCTCGAAGGTGGAACGCGCAAGCGTGTTATCGAGCGAGCTAGTGGAAGGAGATTGGGGGCAGGCTGCAATGGGCCCCACACCGCGCACCCCTCCCAAGCTCGGAGTGGCGCACCGCTCCCCTATTTTGGCGTGATGGGAGGCGCGCCGCGACCTAGGCCATTACCCTACTATATATATATATATGTGTGTGTGTGTGTGTATGTATGTATGTATATATGTTATGTCTCAAGTGGTACATTTAAAATTAAGTCACGAATGCAATAGGTTCCCCTAGGCAATTTCCTTCTTGTTTCCGTCAAAGTGAAGGAAAATTATGCTATGAAATTATGTCTAATACAAATTCTTCTTGGGTAATGAATTATGGGTCTATGAAGAACATATCTACGGAGTTGAATCATTGAAATTGGCTCGGATTGATAGGGCCCTACGAAGTAGAAGCCGTAGAAATCATCTCTATCTAAGACAAGTATCTCTACAAGTGATAGTAAGTACTTATACCCTTCTAATCTATAAGAATTCATAAGATCTTTGCCGAATCGAACTCGTTGTGACTTGTCGCCGTTGCGTTTGCGTGATGATGTTGCTGGCCTACTTTCTGAAATAGAATAGCTCTATTTCCTTGACGTATGAACTAAGATACAGAGGGATTACGAGTTCTTAATCAAGACATGATTGGTAGAGCAGAGTTCGACAATTGAGGTATGTTAAGGCTAACCTCCTTCAGCAAGTTATTCTCATCGTATAGTTGATACAACTTGTACCTTCACAGTAGTTGTGATAATGTGTGTTGTGGTTAACTGCTACGAAATGAATTGATATTGTAGTGTAGTATCCTTTGTCAGGATTGACTATATTCAGCTTTGCCTCTCGCTAGAAGCGACATAGAGATTTCCTACTTGTTTTATTGCCATCTACAGGGGCTAAAGATGTTTTGCTGTCGTACCTAGGCCATAGAGGATTTTGCTTATCTGTTGAGCGTACTTTGTTAAATTGGGCAGCAAAGAGCGCAGCTTGGCGGTACAACATTCTATTTTGACGCTTCTATATGTAGTAAAGCTCACCTAAAGGCCATTGGCGTACCATAACGCCTACAGGGCTAGATTTTTGGTAAAGTAGCATATCATGATCCGAACATGGGCCCGGATCAAGACATAGGTTAAGGAGCCCCGAGAGACTCCAAGTAGACACATGGCATGAACATACACCTAACTCGATCAATAAAAGCGGAAGATCAACATAACAAACATAGAAAAAGTCTGAACATAGCATAACATCAGAACATATAATACGAGTTTGAAGTTGAATACAATCTATATCTGAAAAGCTCTATTTCTGATGAGTTGATGGGACAAGACCCCAACTAACTCTCTAAGACTGAAACTGAAAATATAATGATAATTGATAAGGAATGGTCCTCGGGAGATGAGGACTCACCAACTGAGATTGGATACGCTACTCTGGAAGGTTGGCTAGCAACGAGGCTGAGTCTGAATATCGGTGCATCATTTCCAGCATAGAGTATGCGGTCAGTACGTGGAATGTACCAAGTATGCAAGGTAAGTAAAACCGCTAAGTAAGTAAACTCATTGAACATGAATAATATAAAACATAATCAAGATAAGAATCTGAGAGTAGGGCTTCCATGCTATTTTTTGAAATCATGATCTGAACATAACTGAACATCATAACTGAATCAAATGACCCAAAACTGAAATATGATAATTATAAGTAAAACTGAACATTGGGTCAAACCTGTTGAAAACATAATATCATGACTAATGCACATCCATAATTGAAATCATGAGGAAAAATGGGAGACTCATCATCTAATCGACCTTACCATGATAGAGCTTACATGGTCCCGACTATCACACTCAAGTGGGCAGATCCGTCCAAAGACTTGCCAGGGCTAAAGACGCTACCATGATATCGATATAAAGCTCAAGGCCCTTTGGGAGCAGGGGGAAAACTCCAAAGGAGGTCGCAAATAATTTGATTATATGTATATTGGCGTGTAGTTCAGAGGCATAGGGTTGACTGACCCTTAGCCTACTCGATGCTAGACACTACTCCCAAAAAAACATGCAGATGATCTCTATCATTTTTCAATGAAGCTGACCATCGTCTAGTGACGAAGCTGAATAATAACATACATAATCTGAAATCATAACATGAGGAGCCTTAGCTCAAACCATACCACAAGCTGCAAAAAAATGGGAGTCTTGACTCCAAAACAATGTGGTAAGCTATTTCATGACATCGTAGAACATACTTGATCATATAGGCTTGCCCAATACTTGAACATTCTTGAAATCAACTTGATTCACTTTGAAAACATGAACATAACATGATCGAAATCATACTTTCTTCATAAATATCACATCATACTTGAACATATATCTCATAGATCTCAATTTTCATGATCATTCATGGATGGGCATCATAGTTTAGAGCATTTGAAAACATAATTTATAATTTAAAACATTATAAAATCTTCCCATTAATCATAATTCATCATTTAAAACATGCTTAGATCATACCCATGATTAATACTTAGGAATTCATGCATTGGGTAGAAACCCCATGGAATCATCAATTAGAACATCATTGAATTGAGAGGGAATTGGGCATGGGTGTGGAAAATTGCACCTATTCATAGCCTGACATACCTGAAGGGATCTGATTTTCACACTTCCTTGATAGCCTAAGGAGAATTTAGGAAGAACTTGGAAGACCTAGCCTTGATCACCTCTCAAACTTTTAAACTCGCATGCATGAATTAGGATAGGCTTAGAATGACATAAAACTTCTTAAAACACTACATTCTGACCTTAAAATGATGTGGTTTAGGCCTTAGGAGCATAGGAATTACGGAATAGCTCTTAATAAACTCGTATGAAAAAACAGACTGCCAGACCCAACAAGGGACTGGACGGGTTGTCTGGTCGTCGCCTTAACTGCCCAAAACATTTAACTCTAACTAACTGCTGACCACGACCGAATCAACAATTTGTGCCATTGACCACGACTCGTGGTGTCTAGTTGTTGGGTTTAGTGCCTGCTCTTCCTCCATCCTTCAACTACCTTTGACCACGGGTGACCTAACAGTTCATGCGTCTAACCACGACTCGTGGTCATAACTGTGGTCAACCCAACCTTGAAAATTTTCAACTAAGTCACACTCCTCACCACAAGTCACCTAATGACTCGTTCATCTTGACGGGTCACTGGACGACTCATCCTGTGAGCTGGTGCAGAAAATCCTATTTTTCTCCATTTCAACTCTCGGATATGATCTTAGGATTTTTTGGACATAACAATATCTCCCCCTTGGAAAAGTTCATCCTCGAATGTTGGAAAACATACAGAAAAGCAGAGAAAGACAATCATTATATTCAAATACTGATCATATAAGCTGAAAACATACAGAGCGACTGACTCCGATTTGAACTACATGACTAAACTAAATTCCCGAACCACACATATATCCATTTACATGAAAGAAACTGAGGTACATGAGCTGAACATGAAACTGAATAGAGTATTAAGGAGAAAACGGATACCTCAAGCTGAAACTGAGCTGGAAGGGAATAAATGCGGGTATTTAGCCATCATATCTTCTTCAGCTTCCCACGTAGCTCCCTCAACATGCTAATTCCTCCATCAAATCTTGATTAAAGCTACTTCTTTGTTTCTTAGCCTTCAAACCTTACGATCCAATATTTCCATCGGAACCTCTTCATAACTAAGGCTGTCTTTCACACCGATACTGTCAATCGGAACAACTAGAGTTGGATCACCCAAACACTTCTTTATGAGCGATACATGAAAAACTAGATGGACTAAAGCTAATTCTGAGGGCAACTCCAATTCATATGCTACCTTGCCAACCCATTTCACAATCTGATATGGGCCAATATAACGGAGACTGAGTTTTCCTTTCTTTCCAAACCTCATCACTCCTTTCATGGGAGATACCTTCAGAAACACCCAATCATCGACTTCAATCTAAAGTTCTCTCCTCCTCACATCCGTATAGGGCTTTTGGTGACTCTGAGCTATTTTCAACCTGTCCTTTACAAGCTGAACTTTCTCCATAGCCTCATGGACTGAATCTGGACCTATCCTTGCATCTTTACCAACCTCAAACCAACCAATAGGTGATCTACATCTCCGCCCATAGAGATCCTCAAACGGAGCCATTTGAATGCTAGAATGGTAGCTGTTGTTATATTCAAGCACGATGAGAAGCAAATGATCATCCCAACTACCCTTGAAGTCAATCACACACGCTTTCAACATGTCCTCGAGAGTTCGAATAGTCCACTCCGCCTGACCATCCATTTGCGGGTGAAACGATGTGCTAAGCTTGACCTGAGTACCAAGTCCCTTTTGAAATGATCTCTAAAACTGGGAGGTAAACTGAGTACCTCTATCTGATATGATGGACAATGGCACTCCATGAAACCGAACTAACTCCCAAATGTACAACTTAGCATAATCCTCTGCTGAATTAGTAGTTTTGACCGGTAGAAAATGAGCTGCTTTGGTCAACCTATCCACGACCACGCAAATGGAGTCATACTATCGACGAGTGCGAGGCAACCATGTGATGAAGTCCATATTGATCTCCTCCCACTTCCATGTAGGAATGCTAATGTCTTAAAGTACACCTCCTGGTCTTTGATGCTCCACTTTCACCTGTTGACAATTCGGACACTTAGCCACAAATTCTGCAATGTCCTTCTTCATGTGATTTCACCAATAGACTTCTCGTAGGTCACGATACATCTTGGTGGCACCTGGATGTATAGGGTGTCTGGAACCATAAGCCTCATGCAACATCCAATCTCTCAAATCATCAATATTTGATACACACAATCGACCCAGATATCGGAGCACACCATCTCCCCCTTTTGAGAAGACCTCCACCTTCTGATTCTGAATGTCTTCTTTTAACTTCACAAAGATAGGATCCTCGCCTTGTCTAGCTTTTACATCTATCACCAAGAATTATTCTGATCAGTTCTGAATAATAACACCACCATCTGTTGAGTCAACCAAATGAACTCCCAACTATGTAAGTCGATGCACATCCTTCACCATCTCCTTCCTCCCCTCATCTACATGGGATACACTCTCCATAGAAAGCCTATTAAGAGCGTCTGCTACTATATTAGCCTTGTCCGAATGGTAAAGGACACTCATATCATAATCTTTGAGTAACTCCAACCACCTCATTTGGCGTACGTTTAGATCTTTCTATGTAAACACATATTGTAAGCTTTTGTGGTATGTAAACACATCTACGTAGACCCTGTACAAATAGTGTCTCCAAATCTTCAAGGCAAATACTACCACTACCAATTCGAGATCATGATTCGGGTAATTCTTTTCATGAACCTTCAACTACTGGAAGCATATGCTATAACCTTACCATGTTGCATCAATACATAACCAAGACCGATCCTCGAAGCATCACAATATACTACAAACCTATCGATACCCTCAGGTAGGGTTAACACCGATGCTGAGGTAAGTTGATTCTTCAACTCTTCGAAGTTCTTCTCACAAGCCTCCGACCATTGGAACTTCACATTCTTATAGGTCAATTTGGTCAACGGTTCCGCAATAGATGAAAACCCCTCAACAGATCTTTGATAATACCCAGCTAAACACAAGAAGCTCCTAATATCCGAAGGATTCACTGGTCTAGGCCAATTCTTCACCATTTCTATCTTTTGAGAGTCTACCCGCACACCCTTACTTGACACCACATGACCCAAAAATGCCACCGAGTTCAACCAAAACTCGCATTTGCTGAATTTAGCATATAGTTGACGATCCTTCAAGGTCTGTAGCACCACCCTCAAATGAGATACATGCTCCTCCTCGCTCCGAGAGTATATAAGGATATCATCTATGAACATAATCACGAACATATCCAAGTATGGCTTGAACACCATGTTCATCAAATCCATAAAAGGTGCAGAAGAATTTGTTAGTCCAAAAGACATAACTACAAATTCGTAATGACCATACCGAGTCTTGAAGGCTATCTTCGGAATATCGCTGTCCCAAACCCTAAGCTGATCGTATCCAGATCTGAGGTCTATCTTTGAAAAGAACTTAGCACCCTAAAGATGGTCAAAAAAATCATCAATCCTGGGGAGAGGATACCTACTTGATGGTGACCTTGTTCAATTATCGATAATCAATACACATACAAAGAGAACCATCTTTCTTGCGGACAAAGAGAACTGGTGCACCCCATGGGAATTTGCTAGGTCTGATGAAACCCTTGTCTAGAAGGACCTTCAACTACTCCTACAACTGCTCCTTCAATTCCTTTAGCTTGGTTGGAGTTATTTTGTAAGGAGGAATAGATACAGGCCGCATATCGAGAAGAAGGTCAATATCAAAATTGATTTCCCTCTTGGGAGTGATTCTCGGTAAATCATCTAGGAACACTTTGGGATATTCACATACTACTGGATCTGACTAGAGAGTCAGGGTCTCAGACTTTGCATCCTTAACCCTAACTAGATGGTACACACAACCTTTAGAAATCATCTTTCTGGCCTTAAGGTAGGAAGTGAAACAACCTATAGGCTCAACTAAACTACCCTTCCATTCTAGGATTAGCTCACCTAAAAATATGAACTCTACTGCACGGGTCTACAATTGACTAAGGCATAGCATGCAAATAACCAATCCATGCCAAGGATAACATCAAAATTAGACATGGCTAACTCTACTAGATCTGCTGAGGTGACTTTATGAAGGATTGTGACAGGGCAATCTCTGTACACCCGTCTAGCTATAACTGAATCACCATCTGGAGTAGAGACTGAGAAGGGTTTTGATAAGATTTCGGGACTAACTCCGAAACTACAAGCAACATAGGGTGTTACAAAAGATAAGGTAGCCCCTGGATCTAACAATATGTATACATCAAGATGGAATACTCATAACATACCAGTGACTACATTTGGGGAGACCTCCTATTCCCGACAGGATGCTAGGGCATAGAATTTATTTTGGCACTGTCCTCCACCTGTGCTAGTATATGCCCCCTGCTGAGTTGTGTGTGCTGGTAAAACTGCTGAACTAGAAGCTGGGCCTTGGCCCTATCATGACCTTGTCTGGCTGCTGGGCAATCCCTAAGCATGTGTTCGGGCTTCCCGCACCCGAAGCAAGCACTTGTACTTGCCAAGCACTGGCCTGTGTGTCTCCGACCACATCTGCTACACTCTAGGATGCTGGGCTCTACGAGCCTGCTGCTCTGTCCTCTAGAGCCTGATGCTTGCCCCCTCTGGTCGCACCTATATCGAGATGGCACACTAATGGCCGATGGCGCGGGGGCTGAAAATCTATGGCGGGACTGCTGCTGGTGCCTGTTATACCCCGTAAGATTTCCAACACCTATATGGCCTATTCGCACGGTGATTAAGCATATTTGAAAGCCATACGTGCTAGAGAAAGGCCTGGAAAAGGATCGGACGGATAGCCTGTCGAACCATCGCACAAGGAGCCAAGGCAGAGCCCCTCCGCGATGGCAACGTGTCACGGAGGTGGAGCCTCCGCGTTGGCTCCATGACACATTGGGCCTGTCCAGGCCCAAGTATATAAAGCCCCCACGTCGGTTTGTAGGTCATATCTCTTATTTAATTTCTAGAAAACGCAGAGAAACAGAGTGAGGTGAAGAGAGGTAATATATGATCGTTGGATTACACTGTCAAACGTAGTCTAAACTCAAATTAACCTTAGGTACCGAGGTATTTAGTAGCAGGGAGCATTCCTACGGATTTAGTTTCGCGAGATTCGGCCGACAAATCGTCGGGATACCGGACTAAGGTAAGTGGAATTGCTCCAAACTAGTGTCTATGTGTTCCTAGCTGTAAAGTGAATACTTCTCTCTTCTGGACTTCTGGAAAATAGCAAGTTTTCGACCGTCTTTCGATAGGCCTAAGTTTAGGCTATAATTATATCGAAAGTAATGTCGTCCTTCAGAATAAAGTTGCATTTAGTACTGATTGACATATATATGAATGCAGTTGGGAGGAATAGCTGAAATACTGACCAAGCTATGCTGGTTAGTCGGGAAATCAGAAGTGAAGGTATGTAAAGCTAGTTCCCTCGGCAAGTTAGTAGTCTCCATATAGTAAAATAGTTTAAAGGCCAATAGAATGTTCAGAAGTCATGTATTATGTTTATTATGAATGTTGGTACGATATTGGAAGAATCATGTTATGTATAGCGTGAAACTTGCTAGCAGGATATAAATCCTAATACAAGGTGTTAGGAACTGTACAACATGCCTAGTATGTGAATTAGTAAAGCATGTAAGGATATTATTGTATTCAGTTGAAACTTAGTAAAGCAATATAAGTATCTGTAAGGTATCTCAGAAGTAGAATGGTAGATTAAAAAGAAGTTTAGGAAGCATGTTAGAATAGTAAATCATGTTACTATAGAAACTCAGTTATACAACATGATTTCCAGCAGAAAAACTATATCTTGTTCAACATTAGACTCAGCACAGTATGACAAAAGATTATATATTTATATATACCATTGTCAGTCTCAGCATACATTAAATACATACATACCACTATCGGTAGTTCAGCATATAGCATGTACAGATACATTATCATCACTAGCTTCAGCATGTGGTATATGCGGATAGTATTACTAGTTGAGATCACTGTATTGTCTTGGGCTTGGATTACCTAGCATTCATGACTGCCCCAGGGTTAATAGCTGTATTGACTCGTCCGCCAGAGGGCGAGGATACGTCACTCCACGGAGTGGCATGTCGTCCCACAGGGGACGAAGATGGGATGCCGATTTTCCCATATTGTGCCTTGGTCGGCCCTTATACACCCCCGTCGAGCGGGTACGCCCGGGGTGTTGATTCAGGAGTCCTCCGGACTCAGGTACAGTTATAGTCAGGGGCTCAGCGAGCCCAAGTGCATACCCAGGGGATCGGCAGAATGCTTATAGTTATTATAGGAGATGGGACGACCGGGGTAGGGGTATAGATTGTGTGTTGATTGTACCTCCCGGCTTATGGGGGCCGGGTAAGGTTTGTGTGTGCTATGCTATGTTATGTTGTGTTATGCCATGTTATACTAGATACGAGTAGATCGACAGTAAAGTGATACATCTCCAGGTATGACTCCTACTCCTTCCAGCATAGTTGAGAGTAAGCATAGCTTTACATTTCCAGCCAGTTAGTCTATTCCTTCCTATTTCAGTACCATCAGTTGTATTGTTGTTTTCAGATATTTCTTTCAGTTATTGTTTTACATACTCAGTACCAGTGGTACTGACGCCCAGTGGGGCGCTGCATTACTTGCCTGCAGGTACTCATAGACGAGGGGCCAATACCTCGTGATTCCAGCCAGCTCATAGGGTCATCAGCTCCAGTCGTCCGGAGCTAGATAACTAGAGGTTTATCCCTTTCTTTTGTTGTACAGCATGGGTAGGTCGGGGCCCTTTCCCGACCATCTTATCCGTATTCTTAGAGGCTTGCAGTCTGTATATATTTCCCTGTGGTCAGTTGAGCCGGTCGTGTGACGCCGTGCAGTATGTTATAGCTGTTTAGCATTTTAGTTTATGTTAGCCGTGTGAGGCCTTATCCAGTCAGTAGTGGTGACCTTGCCGGTCACGTAGTTATTCATTATTCCATTGTTGAGTTGCAGATAACTAGAAAGCATGGTGGCCTTGTCGGCCCGCATAGGTTCCTTGTTACGAGTGTGTTTCTGGTTAGCTGCTATTACAGGTACAGGTGGCTATAGGCCTAGTCGGCCGGAGGCTGTATTTACAGCCGTTATATAGCCTGTTGTTTCCCTAAATCTGAGTTAGAGCTAGCCAGGAACCAGATGTGCTTAGGCTCAATAGTCTAGCAGTTCAGGTCCTAGTAGGGCACCAGGTGCTAGTCATACCCCCCAAGGCGGGGTGTGACAAACTTGGTATCAGAGCAGGTCGTATCCCAGGGAGTCTGCAAGCCGTGCTAAGTAGAGTCCTGCCTATGGATATGTTGTGCACCACATACTATGGGTAGGGGGCTGCGAGGCATAATAGGATGGTTACCCTTCTTTCATACTCAGTCGTGCCATAGCACAGTACAGTACAGGGTTGGTCCTTTTAAAACTTATCATATTCTTTGAATACAGATACAAGTCAAACAAGCGAAATCCTATCCCAGGCAGAAGATCAGATATAGCAACAGGAGAGAACATCAGCCAGTTACAAGGTAACTACAGCAGCAGGAGGAGGTAACAGGGACCTCCCAATGTTATCTTTTTATTGGTACCATCCCCAGTATATGTCGATAACTTCAGAATAGGAAGTCATAAGCATAACGTATAAATGAGTCGATTTATTTGTTAGATATATATATATAAGACCTGATTAAGATAGTAGACAATATTAGATTATCAGATAAGTGTGAGAAAGAGAGGGAAATGTAGGATTCCCACTTCCATTCCTTCAGGTGTGGTACAGTTCCATGTCTTCGTTTCGTTGCAGTAAGAAAAAGTCATTCCTACCCCTTAGTTTTGATCCCAGTGTAGCAAAGGGCATAAGGATTGAGATGATGTTGCCCAAAGCAGGCAGTAAGTGAAAGGTGGATTGGTTGATTCCAGAAAGTGTTAGAAAGAGTAAGGAGCCCATATGATTATGTAAGTTGTGCAAACCTTCATGGTAATAAGTCAGAAGAGAAAGCAAGACTACTAGCTTACTCGAGGTGGGTGTAGGAGATCCGTTAATGATGGACTCCCAGTAAGAGTCAAGTTCAAGTCAGGAAAGGGTTGAATCTGCCGTGGCATGCTAACGACGGCAGGGTATGTCTGCAAGATAATAGTTATAATCTTAGCTGTGATATCAAAAGACAGGGAGATTATATGAATAAGATGGGTCCGATTGCAAGTCAGAAGAAGTATAGGTTGGAACTTGACTGGCAACCTTATTGACAGTGTAAGGCAGGTACCTTGAACCCCATAGCCCAGTTTAAGGAAGATGAAGGTGAAGAGCATGAATACTAGATTTTGAGGGGAAATCAGAATCACCTCTAGATTGATAGAACATCGTGTATTAAGGACTAAACCTTAGACGAACAGCTAAGAGACAGTAAGGTTGTTGTTTAGAATGTTGCGGTATGTCCGGAAAGGAGAAGGTAAGAGGGTACCGAACCAGAGACTCCAATCTAGTGTGGCCTAGAGACAAGGTCCAATAGATAGTCACGGGCCTTAATATAATCCCAAGTAAGGCCACAAGGTTCGGATGTTGACCCCACATTGTAAGAGTGGCAAAATTTCAAATAGCAGATCATAGCTAAAGTGCATGTGTGTGTTGCTTCCATAATGGAATGAAAAAAAAATCCCATGAAATAATACGAGAGGATATGAGATATCATTAGACCGTAGGAGCGGTATATCATGTGCAGTATGAAATTCAGTAAGGCATGTTAGAGATTATGTATCACCACAAAATTCAGTATGTATTGTACATAGTTGTTGATATATATATATCTACAGATGATAGATATGATGTAAGTGTTCGGTGGTTTGCTATATGGGTTAAAAACCGACACGCAAGTGCACGTGGTCAAACAAGTAATAAAGTGGCTAAGTAAGCCAAGTATCGAACCAAGGAGACTCTGGATAAGTAAAAATTGCTCAAGTATACTATATTCTATCTTACTTCTATATATGCTGACAACAACGTAACCAAAAGTTAAATAATTTTGTTTATAAATTATATACTAAAACTATTAACAAATATCTACTTTGAATTTAAACTATGGATATGAGCATGCCAAGGTTAAGAACAAGTAATGAACTTGATTATAATCATAATTCGGTTATTCTTCTCTTCTAGTTGCTAGCCAAGAACATTAGCCTAGAGATTAAAACTCTCGTATTTAATCTCACTTAAGAATCATAAACCATTCGACTACATTTCTGTGATCAAATGCAATTTATGACCTAGCAATACAATTCTGGTTCCTAAATTGACTAATACGACTTTCAAGTATATTTCTATCAGGAAAGCACATCAAAACCCAATTTTCCCAAATCAAGTTAAGAACAATACCCTATTAATTCACAACTTTCCAATTTCGTGCTCTCTCGAGTGAAATCGGACTTTTTAGATGTACATTAATGCCGGCCACATACTAATGCAGTAGAAACAAGAATTAATAGAACAACATAGAAGAAGAAGAAGAAAAACCATACAATTCAATAATCAGAATTCATCACCATTGTTCATAACCTCAGCAAGGAAGAGAATTAGCCACTCATTTGTGGATTAATCATCCTAAAACAAGTGTTAATCATACAAACAATTGATTGAAAGAAGAAAGAAAGAGAGAAAAACCCTTAGCTTTTTCGTCCCTCAACTGCCTATAACCCACGTCCTTGCTCCACCAAGTCTGAATTAATTAAAAATAAGCCTAAGTGTTCTATTTATAATATTGGGAATTTTTCCTGGAATAACAAGCAACGTGTCACGGAGGCCAACGCAGAGCACTGCCTCCGTGACACGGCGTGGACGCGGACCCTCACTGGAAATCTGGGGTCCGGGAATATAGCCTCAACGTGGCACGACATGCAACGCGGAAGCTTGCCTCCGTGCCACGGAGCTGTCGTGAGGCTCCATTGGAATTTGACAATTAAATCGCCCTCCAGGCAGTGTGCCTCCGCGATGGTAGCGTGGCACGGCTCCATCGCGGAGCCCCTTTGCATTGTGCAGTCCAATGTCTTTTTCGTGCTCGCATCCAAGTCCAACTCTGATATTGTTCCAACATGCATTTTAGCTCCTCAAAATCATGTTTTACCTACAAAACAATGCTAATCATGTTGGTTAGTATAAATTCACATTTTATTGCCAATTACATGAAAATGTATACACATTGCACAATAAACAAGGCGAAAATGATTTGTTTGAGTATCACTTGGGCATATAAATCTTCCCAAGATCACTTACCCCACACTTAAATCCTTGTTCGTCCTCGAACAACACATACACAACTCATGCAAATTACATCCCAACCTTCGCCACTATGGTGCGACAATTTGAGCTACGGTCATACCGATCATTCAATATTGTAAATCATCAAGAAAACATGCATGGTCTTACAATGCAATGACCTTTAATACATCAAGACTTCCTAGACTATAAGAATCGACCCTCGATATCGGCAAACTCATGAAAATCAGCTAATCAAGATATCCGACACGAAAATCAATCTTTCATCAAGCATGTGCCCTCACAACTCAAGAGAATCTTCCCCTTTTTGTTCATGTGACACACAAACATTCAAGTAGGGGCATGTAAAAATTAATTTCACTCTCTCTCCCAAAAGAATTCACATGCATCATGTCATGACCCATAAGCTTGCCCTTAGTGTATTACTCCACTAATATAAAGAAATGCAATATAAGATCACGTAGGACTTTAAGGGGTTGTAATGGAAGCTATGGAACTAGTACACATTGGATTAGCCAATAATAGCCACAAGCATCATTAAGAGCCTTTTCAACACCTTCCCCTCAACTCATGACATTGTTTCTCTCTTTTCTTTTTTCATCATCCCATTCATGCTGATTTACTTTCGTATGGCCCATTTCACCAAACACACTTGACACAACAACAAAGGTTTTTCATGCACCTTCATTATCATTTCATTATAACAAGTGCCTCTTCAACCTTTTCTTTTCTTTCCTCACTCTGCTTTTCTTTTTCTTTCCACTATTCTCACTCTTTGACACTTTGGGAAAAAATTTTTTGTTCTTCTTAAGCGCTTAAGAGTTTTGTATAGACTTTACGGCTAATGAAAAGAAAGAATTAAGCTCAGTTTATACAATTTTTGGACAAAAAAAAGAAATAATCGGCTAAAGGCTCAACGGGCTGGCTAGGGTACATAATCACATAAAAAGGTAGTGTATGACAAGAAAAGAATAGAAACTCTCGGTTAAAACAAAGAAATGCCTACATCCTTTCCAACACTACACCTCCTTCATTTCGTTTTGTACACACACCAGGCAAGTTCTAGACACTTCACAATAGCATGGAATAACAACACCTCACTTCACACTTCATGCACATGCTCGATTCAAGATGCATTCACAGACTCTTTAATTAACCAATTACATGAATTCAAAAATTAAGCCTCAATCACACCGAATCGAATTCTACAGCCAAGGTAACTCAACATATTTACAAAATTGCATGCTTTCATATGAATCACTTTTACATTTTGAATATCAGTTACAACACGCAACCATAATTTCACAACCATATAGTAACTACAGGTTCCGTGATGCAATCCACCGAAAAAAAAAAACTGAAAACAAAGTAAAATCACTACTCCTACTGACTACATTTCCCTTAAGACGGTCGTCATCCATCCATCATAGGGAACGGTCACTAACTATGACTTCGGTTCAATGGGACTTTTCTCGGTAAAAGAACCGAAAACAAACTCCGAGAAACCCAAACATAAAAATCGAAAAATTTTGCAAAGCATCGATCATTTCGATGGAAAAATATTTACAAAATATTTTAATATGTACAAAATATTTTCGCAAAATTTTAAAAATATCGATCATTTCGATAGAGAAAAAAAACATAAGAAAATATTTACAAAAATTTTTACAGACTTAGCTGGCAAACCACAACATTTCACAACACACATCATCAATTACCACAAATATATACAGATACAAACCAGTTTGCACTTCACAAACATAGGGAAACTTAAACATACAAAACAAACAGAGGAAAGAACATACAAGCAAACCAGCCCATCCCCCAGCACCTAACTACTCCCCACCCCACACTTAAATCGAACACTGTCCCCAGTGTTCACAAAAATTCAAATCACAAAATTTTGGGTGGTGGAACTCCCTGATCAGTCGAAATATTTGACTTCTTCATCCGGTGCTGCTGCCTCATCGCCCATGTCCGAGTCACCTCCATCGTCGTCATTGGACTCCACATCGGAGTCCTCCCGACGTGTCTCCTCGTCCGTGGGGATATCATCGTCAGTGGGCTCTACAAATGCTGGCCCCACTCGGCATAAAGCCCTGGCATTTTCGCCAAATGGGTAATCCAGCTCCAGCTGCCATAACTCCTCCTATGTGGCTGGTCTCCCACCAATCCGAAGCTGAAGCATTTGCATACCAAACATCCGTGCCATGTACTGGTCGTCGCGAGCATGTCGCTCGCCAAGTGTCAACACTGGCCCGTGTGTGGTGTCGTGGGCCTTAGTTTTGGTCACATCAAGGGCCCTCCGCTCCAACTACGGGATGTAGTCCAAAGCCTCTTCCTCGACATCGAGGCCCCGGAGGAAGGTGGTGATAAGTCCGCCGAACCCATACCTGTGGCCCTGGTGTAGTCGGGCTCTCTTCATTGCGGATATGATGACCGCCCCAACATTAATCTCTAGCCCTTTCATCAGGGCATACACTAGGCACACACGGTCCCGGGTCACATCCGTCATGTGCACCCCCGGGATCAGGCACGAACAAACTATTTTCAGCCAAATTCTTGCCTCCCTGTTCATTTGAGAATACGGCAGAGTCTGGTGGTAACCCCTCTCCTTATGTCTGCTCCATCTGGCTGTGGATCGAGCCCCACACAATGTGCATCTAATATCGGCATATGGTGGGGTGATATTCAGCTGGCGGAGAACGTGGGCATCTGTGTCTCGCGCTCCAATGATGGCATTTAATTGTTGGGGTTCCAGAGTGACTATCTGCCCTCTGATCTTTATTGTGTGGCTTCTGATTGCCGGGTTCCAATTTGCATAGAACTCCCGGACTAAATGTAAGTTGCACTCCTTGGGCTCCTGAAATATGAAGCTGAGCCCAGCTGCCTCGATCCTCTGCACTATACGGGGGAACTCCTGTGCTAGTGGTTCCCGCGCAATATGCTCCTCAGGGAAGTATTTGTTTTCCTTGTGTTTAGCGTACCACTTCTTCCCTTCATCGGTTACCCACCTCATTCCGTATTGGCGGTGTTGGCCGCGTGGAACAGCTGGTGCAGCTGGGACTGCTGTGCCCAGTCTAAGTCATTTTCTCCCGGTGCCTGAAGTAGATGCACCTTTACCCTTATCCTGCCTACTTGCCATTGTACCTGTCAAAACAAATAAAAAAGCACCATGTCAAGCTAAATGCATATTAGCTTCGGCTAAGGTCGAGTTAAGCTAAGTTTACCCCACACTTAGTCCTTAGCTACGGTTACGATACTACGGCAAGAATCACTTTATTTACACCAAAAACAAACACCTATACAATTTATGCTTAGTGCGTTCGCAAAGAAAATTTCGACAGTAAAACCTTAGCGTACTACTCAGACTTCATACAGCTAATCCCAATCCTACCATCGCTAGCAATTCAACCATCGCACTTAGCAAAGAAAACAACAAAACAAAAACAACAACAAAAATTCTATATACACATGAACCTATATACTCAACCAATTCGAACAATTTTTACATTTTCCCAAAATCCCGAGAATTCATCGTCTATTACATTCAAACAATATTTACAACGACTTATCTCAATTCACAAGCACACCCCAGCATATAATTTACAAATTTACCAAGTTACCCAATTCGAATTCAACAACCCAAGCCCTAGAATTGAATTTCACAATCAAATGCGAATCATTCACGCAATCGACAAGTTCAAACGCGTATTACAACATTCCGAACATTTATCAATCAAAGAATAACTCAATTTCATGCTAAATTTCGACTTAGGGTAATATATCTCACCTCCCATGCTCAAATTCGACTAAATTCGACAAAAACTTGAGAGAGACGAGGAAAACATACCTTTAAGTTGAATAATCGAAGAAACTCGACAACTTGGTTGCTTAATACCGTGGCACGTTGGTTGGGGTGGGAAATTTGGGTGTTTGGTCGCGGAGAAGAGAGAAAATGAGGAAAAAGGGCCTAAAATCGGGTTTTAAAATGAAGGAAAACACGCGGGTCACCCGGCAACCCGGTGTAACCCGTCACAAAATATAGGGCAACGTGTCACGGAGGGTAACGCAGAGCCCCTCCTCCGTGACACGGAGCTATCGCGATGGCTTACTGGAATTTTCAAAAATTCCAGATTAACCCTCAACGTGTCACGGAGGGTAACGCGGAGCCCCTCCTCCGTGACACGGAGCCATCGCCCCAGCTCACTGTCTCTTCATTTTATTCATTTTTCCATACCTTGCCTTTTCCTTCCCGATTCCACGCATATTTTTCTCCGTTTGACCTGAAAATCACCTCACTAAATAAAATTGGTTAGATTAATAGATTTCCCTAATTAAAATGAAAAATACTAACTAAAATGAAAAATTTGTACTAAATCAAGAAAAATAAAAATAAAATAAAATCTATTTACACTTTACAAAATAAAAGAAAAAAATATTTTTCACGGGTTGCCTCCCGTGCAGCGCCTGGTTTACCGTCGCGGCTCGATGTCCTTTATGCTCAATTATCCACTAGGGTGATGGACAATTTTTCACGATCATTGTCCTCCCCCCAGTAGTGCTCACCCTTATCTGGTGGTCTTCCCATCAACTCTCGGGAATCATTCATTTGTTTCGCATTCCCATGATCAATTACATTGATCACCGAGAGTTCTTCATTTACCATCGGGAGCTTGGGTGCTTTGTATACATCGAACACCTCTACCTTGTCATGTGCTCGCATTGTAAGTTGACCCGCAGCCACGTCGATTAATGCTTTCCCGGTTGCCAAGAAGGGTCGTCCCAAAATAAATGGGACTTCAGCATCTGGTTCAAAATCCAGAACAATAAAATCAACCGGAAAAATGAGGGATCCCACTTGCACAAGCACATCCTCAACAATGTCGTCCGGCCTAGCTAAGGATCTGTCTGCTAACTGCAAGATTACGGTTGTAGGTCTAGGACTCCCTAGACCCAACTTTCTGAATACCGAAGATGGCATCAGGTTTATGCTCGCCCCCAAGTCACACAATCCACGAGCTTGGATACTCTGCCCAAGAGTAAGCTGGATAGTAAAACTTCCAGGGTCTTTTAATTTCGTAGGCAGTCTATTTTGGATCTGAGAAGTGCATTCCTCCGTCAAAGCCACCGTGGCATACTCAGTCAAACGACTTTTGTTGGCCACGATGTATTTAATATATTTGGCATATTTTGGCACTCCCTGCAAGACATCAACAAGAGGTAAATTAACATGTACCTGTTTAAGCACCTCCATAAATTTCTTGAAACACGCCTCCTCCTTGTGTTTCTTGAGTCGTTGAGGGAATGGGGGTGGAGGCCTTTCTGATTAAGCTTCTTTGGTCTTCCCCCTATCCGAACTTTGTTCTTCCTCAACATCTGCTGCTCCTGACTTTTGAGGTGGTCTTTCCGGTTCCACCTCCTTCAGCTGCAAACCACTCCTTGTGGTCACTGCATTTACCTGCTTCAGATTAGGATCTGTGTCGCTAGGCAGTCCTCCTCTGGGCCTTGTGTTTTGGGCACTAGCAAATTGCCCAAATTGATACTCAAGAGCCTTGGTCGCTAATTGATTGTTCTTCACTTCGGCTGCCAATTTAACATAGTCAGCCTGCAATTGCGCCTGATTAGCGATCATGGTCTTGAACATTTCCTCAATGTTAGGTGATGGTGGTGGAGGAGGGGCATTGTGATTTCTGAATTGAGATTGGTAGTTCTGTTGCCCTCCTTGATTCCTGTGCATACCCTGACTCGAACTTTGGCCTTGTTGGTTGTTGCTACCCCACGAAAAATTTTGATGGTTCCTCCAATTTAAGTTGTAGCCGCTACCAAACTGCTGCTGATTTCTCTGTGCATTGCACACAAAGTTAACAGAATCTGGGTTTTCTCCACAGCACTCAGCTGAGTGCTCACTGCTTCCACACACTTCACACCACATTTGCTGGACTGCATTGACTGAAGCTGAAGGCTGGTTCAAGTTCATGTTGCTGAAGTGGTTGTTCAACTGATTCTGCAAGGCAGCTATCTGTGCATCGATAGCTGTAAATCCATCATCTTCAAGCACTCCTGCTGCTTTCCTTGCTCCACCTCGAGATGAGTCAGCATTCCATTCTGGATTGCCCTGTTAAATCCAGTTGAGCAAAGTGTACAGCTCCTCATAAGTCTTTTCCAGCGCTTGCCCTCCAGCTGCTGAGTCTAGCAAAATTTTAGTATGGGGTTCCAAACCCTCAATAAATGTGTGTACCAACACCTCATTGGACTGATGATGATGAGGACAGTCCCGCAACATGGATTTAAATCTTTCCCAGGCTTGATATAAATTTTCTCCCTCCCTCTGTTTGAAACTTAGAATTTGACTTCTAAGTCTGGTTGTTTTACCAGAGGGAAAAAATCTTATCAAGAACTTTCGTGCAAGATCATCCCACGTTGATATAGAATTTGGTGGTTCAGCTTTTAACCACCTCTTGGCTTCACCAAGTAAGGAAAACAGAAATAGTGTGAGCCGAACATAATCAGGTGACACTCCAGCGGGTATATAAGTGTCACTTATCTCCAAAAAGTTTTGGAGATGTTGTTGTGGGTCTTCATGAGGGAGACCGGTAAATTGCCCGCTTGCGTGCAATAGTTGCACCATGTTCTGTTTTAATTCAAATCTCCCTCCAGGCTCTGGTTTGTGGATACTTGAATGTACATTGTTGGCATGTGGGATTGCCACCTCGCGAACCGGCCTTGCTGCTGCTTCGTCGGGCACTAACACTGCCCTCACAACCGGTGGATTTTGTTGCTCCATCATAGTTTGTCTGAGCAACTGCAGCTTCTTTTGTAGAGCTTCTCTGCGTTTACTATGAAATTCACGTTCAGGCTCTATATAAGATTCCACCAGCTCCTTGTCCTTTGCCAGTGTTCACAGAAATCAAGTCTGCAAAATACAGGCTAAGACCAAGTTGTCAACACTTGAGAAAATAAAACAAAAATACAGTAAATTTACACTTAACACAATTTCACCAATTGCCTAGTCTCCCCGGCAACGGTGCCAAAAACTTGTTCGGTGGTTTTCTATATGGGTTAAAAACCGACACGCAAGTGCACGTGGTCAAACAAGTAATAAAGTGGCTAAGTAAGCCAAGTATCGAACCAAGGAGACTCTGGATAAGTAAAAATTGCTCAAGTATACTATATTCTATCTTACTTCTATATATGCTGACAACAACGTAACCAAAAGTTAAATAATTTTGTTTATAAATTATATACTAAAACTATTAACAAATATCTACTTTGAATTTAAACTATGGATATGAGCATGCCAAGGTTAAGAACAAGTAATGAACTTGATTATAATCATAATTCGGTTATTCTTCTCTTCTAGTTGCTGGCCAAGAACATTAGCCTAGAGATTAAAACTCTCGTATTTAATCTCACTTAACAATCATAAACCATCCGTCTACATTTCTGTGATCAAATGCAATTTATGACCTAGCAATACAATTCTGGTTCCTAAATTGACTAATACGGCTTTCAAGTATATTTCTATCAGGAAAGCACATCAAAACCCAATTTTCCCAAATCAAGTTAAGAAAAATACCCTATTAATTCACAACTTTCCAATTTCATGCTCTCTCGAGTGAAATCGGACTTTTTAGATGTACATTAATGCCGGCCACACACTAATGCAGTAGAAATAAGAATTAATAGAACAACATAGAAGAAGAAGAAGAAAAACCATACAATTCAATAATCAGAATTCATCACCATTGTTCATAACCTCAGCAAGGAAGAGAATTAGCCACTCATTTGTGGATTAATCATCCTAAAACAAGTGTTAATCATACAAACAATTGATTGAAAGAAGAAAGAAAGAGAGAAAAACCCTTAGCTTTTTCGTCCCTCAACTGCCTGTAACCCACGTCCTTGCTCCACCAAGTTTGAATTAATTAAAAATAAGCCTAAGTGTTCTATTTATACTATTGGGAATTTTTCCTGGAATAACAAGCAACGTGTCACAGAGGCCAACGCGGAGCACTGCCTCCGTGACACGGCGTGGACGCGGACCCTTACTGGAAATCTGGGGTCCGGGAATATAGCCTCAACGTGGCACGTCATGCAACGCGGAGGCTTGCCTCCGTGCCACGAAGCTGTCGCAAGGCTCCACTGGAATTTGACAATTAAATCGCCCTCCAGGCAGTGTGCCTCCGCGATGGTAGCGTGGCACGGCTCCATCGCGGAGCCCCTTTGGATTGTGCAGTCCAATGTCTTTTTCGTGCTCGCATCCAAGTCCAACTCCGATATTGTTCCATCATGCATTTTAGCTCCTCAAAATCATGTTTTACCTACAAAACAATGCTAATCATGTTGGTTAGTATAAATTCACATTTTATTGCCAATTACATGAAAATGTATACACATTGCACAATAAACAAAGCGAAAATGATACGTTTGAGTATCACTTGGGCATATAAATCTGCCTAAGATCAGTAAGTAGTTGGCAATGGGGGTTACAGTCACATAGATTTTGGTTAGCTGCTGGGAAATAAATACAGATCGTACTTCAGGACCCCTCACCAAAAGAGAGGGGGGCATGTTAAGTGGTCGTACATCGTTTTCCCAGCCTTGTAGGTGAGAGTCGGCCTTAGTCAACCTAGCAGCTATTATGCGGAACACCCCGCAAGTCAGCCGACCGTCTCAGTCAGACAAACCTGTGGGTACCCCAAGAAAGAGTCCATATCAGTAGTCAGTGACGGACTAGTACTTCAGCTGGTTCTCGTAAGGTATTTGTTCGGTGGTTTGCTATATGGGTTAAAAACGGACACGCAAGTGCACGTGGTCAAACAAGTAATAAAGTGGCTAAGTAAGCCAAGTATCGAACCAAGGAGACTCTGGATAAGTAAAATTGCTCAAGTATACTATATTTTATCTTACTTCTATACATGCTGACAACAACGTAACCAAAAGTTAAATAATTTTTGTTTATAAATTATATACTAAAACTATTAACAAATATCTACTTTGAATTGAAACTATGGATATGAGCATGCCAAGGTTAAGAACAAGTAATGAACTTGATTATAATCATAATTCGGTTATTCTTCTCTTCTAGTTGCTAGCCAAGAATATTAGCCTAGAGATTAAAACTCTCATATTTAATCTCACTTAAGAATCATAAACCATCCGTCTACATTTCTGTGATCAAATGCAATTTATGACCTAGCAATACAATTCCGGTTCCTAAATTGACTAATACGGCTTTCAAGTATATTTCTATCAGGAAAGCACATCAAAACCCAATTTTCCCAAATCAAGTTAAGAACAATACCCTATTAATTCACAACTTTCCAATTTCGTGCTCTCTCGAGTGAAATCGGACTTTTTAGATGTACATTAATGTCGGCCACACACTAATGCAGTAGAAACAAGAATTAATAGAACAACATAGAAGAAGAAGATGAAAAACCATACAATTCAATAATCAGAATTCATCACCATTGTTCATAACCTCAGCAAGGAAGAGAATTAGCCACTCGTTTGTGGATTAATCATCCTAAAACAAGGGTTAATCATACAAACAATTGATTGAAAGAAGAAAGAAAGAGAGAAAAACCCTTAGCTTTTTCGTCCCTCAACTGCCTGTAACCCACGTCCTTGCTCCACCAAGTATGAATTTTGAAAAATAAACCTAAGTGTGCTATTTATAGTAGTAGGACTCTTTCCCGGAATAACAAGCAATGTGTCACGGAGTGCATCGCGGAGCACGGCCTCCGTGACATGCTACGGACGCGGAGGCCCTCTGGAAATCACCCGAAATCGGCCCGGGCAGCACCCTGCCGCGTTGGCAGCGTGTCACGCTGCTTGGCCAGTGCGTTGGCAGCCCTTGGTCGCATTGCCAATGCGTAGGTGGGCTGTTGTGAGCGGCCTGCCTGCCGTGGCACCTTGTCGACGCACCGGTGGGCTATTTTGTGGCTCCTCTTTGCCGACGTTCGCGTGTTGATTCCATTTCCAAGCCTCTACCTCACCAACTCATGGATTAGTTGCTCAAAAGTCATCAAAACCTACAAAACAAAGGCTAATCATGTTGGTTAGCACATATCTTTACTTTATCTAAAATTACATGAAAATGTATACAATAATCTTAGATAAACAAGACTAATTTAAGTCGTAAAGCATATCTCGGGCATATATTTTTGCCCGTGATCACAACCCCACACTTAAAGCCTTGTTCGTCCTCGAACAACCTTCTACATATCATGCATATGGAGACTCCCACATAACTAATTTCGCAAGAGAATTCAAGTTACGGCTATAATGATTACGTAAGATACAAGCTAAAAATAGAGCATGCCTGATTTGATCATTGAAATGAAGTACAACTATGTTAAGACTTCTTAACCTCAAGAATCGACTCTCAATTTTAGCAAACTCATGCAAATCAACTGACTAAGAAATCCCACATTATTTATATCCTTCATTCAACATGTGCCCCTCACGGAAAGAGAGTTACACATTTTCACATGCAAAAACAATTTTTATATCACAACATGTGTGGGTACATGCATAGAATTACACTCACTCTCACAAAGAATTCGCATGCATCATGTAATGACCCATAAGCTTGCCCTTAGTGTTTTATTCCACTACTTTAAGGATGTGTGAATGTAAGATCAAGTAGGACTTTTTAGGTTGTAATGTAACTCAGGTGCGGGTAAGTACTATTATGATCAGTAATAGTGACTATCTTTCCTAAGCGCTTTTATTACATCATGCCTTCATTACGAACTTCCCTTCCCTCACTTCACCTTTTTCTCTTTTCATCTTTCTTTTTCCTCTTTTGTTCCCCCATTTCTTTAGGCACTTTTAGCTTATTAGTAAGGAGTTCTATAAGTGACTTTTCATTTATTTATTTTCTTACTCCCTACTAATATTCACCCATATTCAAACAAGTGCACCCTCGCCCTTTCTCAACTTTTACAATTGCTACTTTCCCTTATTTTTCATTCTTCTCACTCCTTTACTCTTTCGGAGTTTTCCTTTAAGCCCTTAGGAGTTTTGGTTCAATTTCAAGGCTAATGAAAGAAAAAGGATTAAGCTTATGTTGCAGCTGTCAAAGAATAGGCTCAAGGCTCAATGGGGTTAACTAGGATTAATTTTTCAAGGTAGGTAAAATGAGGGATAAAAATTGGTTCATTCAAAGAAATGCCTAAATCATCTCCTACAATTCACATCCTTCATTTCGTTTTATATACACACCAGGCAAGTTCTAGACATTCCACAATAGCACAGAATACTCAAAAACCTTACACTCATGGCACATGCTCAAATCAAGACACAATCAGTAGACTCTTACTCAACTAATCACAAGAATTCAGAATTAAGCCTCCATCATATTGAGTCAAATTCAAGAGCCTAAGTGTCTCAAACAAAGTTATACGCTTGCATGCTTCACACTGAACATACTTGCCTCTTACGAACATTTATAACACATAACAAGAATATCAAGCCGTCAATTAGCTACGGGTTCAAAAACCATCCTACTGACTAATTTTCCTCAAGACGGTCGTCATCCATCCATCGTTGGAAACAGTCTCTAACTATGACTAAAAACATTATATACAAACAAAGAAAAAAAATTTTATTCTTCAGTTCAAAGACCCCCCGTCGGAAAAGAACCGAAAAGAAAAACCAACGGGTGATGAAGTCATGCTTAATTCACAAAGATTTTTCAAATTTTTCAAATTTCTCACCAACTTTTGCACAAGCATTACATTCACCAAAATCGTTAAGCACAAAAAATTTTGAAATTTCCCTCACCCCACACATAAATCATGCTATGTCCTCATAGCATCAAATTAAAATTTAAAAAGGGTGAGAAATACTCCCTGAGGCCTTTAGGCCTAGCTAATAGCATGCCTTACTTCAACTTTGCACAAGTGGGTGTTTGACCCCACACTTTTTCTCTTCCATGCTTGTTAGCTTCCTCCTCCACGGGTACTCAGACTTCCCCTCCATCTGTGCTTAACTTTCCACCAAAACAACACAAGATGAAAATAAATAAAAATTAACTCAATTGCAAGAAATTAAAATGGTACTTGTGGTACCCTTGGGTTGCCTCCCAAGCAGCGCCTAATTTTACGTCACGGCACGACGTACCAAGTTTCACCACTTTTTCCTCCACCTTGAGGATATGAATCTCACCCCTAATTTCTTTTCTAATTTCCTCTTATGCTCCAGGGGTGGTGGTGAAAAATTGTAAGGACCAAGAAGTAGATGTTGCCGTTTGCATTTATTGGTCCTTAAGTAAGCGAAGTCATTTTGGCTCTCTGAGTTAGCAAATTTCAAAATATACGGGGCTTGGTCCTCCTTTAGACATTTCTCTATAAGCTTGGAAGACTCTACTTCTATGTTCTCAACCAAACTTAATGTCGAAAAATGCGTCGAGTGTGGTCCAATACACCTCAACTCTGAAACTGCATTATGCTTGACCTCCTTACTTGGATACACCTTCTCAGCATCGACATCTATCTCTCCATTAATGTCAAATGGGGGATACTCTATCTCTTCTTCCATGAATGGATTTTCCATAAGTGTGAGCCCATCACGGGGACACTCAAGAGATTCTAATTGTTGGGCTTCATCCAAAAATTCACCCTTGTCTTCCTCTTGTAGTTCCTCTTGAATATCGGCTAAAACTGTCACCTGCAATTTAGCACAAGCTTCAGCCTCAGCAATCATCTCCGTGAATTTGACGCTCATCCTTTCTAGAGCCTCTACATTCTCTTCTTGCTGAATTCTCAATACTTCCATCGCCTCCTTCATTGCTTCTGATTGCTCCAAGAGTTGTTTCAGCATGTCTTCTATTCGAGCTTGGCGTCCCAAGTCCTCATTTTCAGCATGCCTATATTCAGGAAAAACAACAGAAGGATCATAGTAGGGGCTTGGGGGAGGGGAATATGCATTCGGACAGCCATCCCAATGGCCATCTTGACCACCACATATATTGCACGTGTTACATTGTTGCCACGAGTGGTGTCCTCCGCAATTCAGACAAGATTTACTAAAATATGAGTATCCACCATTGAAACCATTTATATTCCACGATGTCATGTCAATCAGGGTATACGAACAAGCAGAAAAATAAAATCAAATAAAATAAAAAAAAGAATTAAAACAAACACTAAGACCAACTTGTCAGCACTTAAGAAAAAAAAAATATAGTAAATTTACACTTAAAACAATTTCACCAATTGCCAAGTCTCCCCGGCAACGGTGCCAAAAACTTGTTCGGTGGTTTGCTATATGGGTTAAAAATCGACACGCAAGTGCACGTGGTCAAACAAGTAATAAAGTGGCTAAGTAAGCCAAGTATCGAACCAAGGTGACTCTGGATAAGTAAAATTGCTCAAGTATACTATATTCTATCTTACTTCTATATATGTTGACAACAACGTAACCAAAAGTTAAATAATTTTTGTTTATAAATTATATACTAAAACTATTAACAAATATCTACTTTGAATTGAAACTATGGATATGAGCATGCCAAGGTTAAGAACAAGTAATGAACTTGATTATAATCATAATTCGGTTATTCTTCTCTTCTAGTTGCTAGCCAAGAACATTAGCCTAGAGATTAAAACTCTCGTATTTAATCTCACTTAAGAATCATAAACCATCCGTCTACATTTCTGTGATCAAATGCAATTTATGACCTAGCAATACAATTCCGGTTCCTAAATTGACTAATACGGCTTTCAAGTATATTTCTATCAAGAAAGCACATCAAAACCCAATTTTCCCAAATCAAGTTAAGAAAAATACCCTATTAATTCACAACTTTCCAATTTCGTGCTCTCTCGAGTGAAATCGGACTTTTTAGATGTACATTAATGTCGGCCACACACTAATGCAGTAGAAACAAGAATTAATAGAACAACATAGAAGAAGAATATGAAAAACCATACAATTCAATAATCAGAATTCATCACCATTGTTCATAACCTCAGCAAGGAAGAGAATTAGCCACTCATTTGTGGATTAATCATCCTAAAACAAGGGTTAATCAAACAAACAATTGATTGAAAGAAGAAAGAAAGAGAGAAAAACCCTTAGCTTTTTCGTCCCTCAACTGCCTGTAACCCATGTCCTTGCTCCACCAAGTCTGAATTTTGAAAAATAAACCTAAGTGTGCTATTTATAGTAGTAGGACTCTTTCCCGGAATAACAAGCAACGTGTCACGGAGTGCATCGCGGAGCACGGCCTCCGTGACACGCTACGGACGCGGAGGCCCTCTGGAAATCACCCGAAATCGGCCCGGGCAGCACCCTGCCGCATTGGCAGCGTGTCACGATGCTTGGGCAGCGCGTTGGCAGACCTTGGTCGCGGAGGCCACCTGTCGTGGCACGTTGCCAACGCGCAGGTGGGCTGTTGTGAGCGTCCTGCCTGCCGTGGCACCTTGTCGATGCACCGGTGGGCTGTTTTGTGCCTCCTCTTTGCCGACGTTCGCGTGTTGATTCCGTTTCCAAGCCTCTACCTCACCAACTCATGGATTAGTTGCTCAAAAGTCATCAAAACCTACAAAACAAAGGCTAATCATGTTGGTTAGCACATATCTTTACTTTATCTAAAATTACATGAAAATGTATACAATAATCTTAGATAAACAAGACTAATTTAAGTCGTAAAGCGTATCTCGGGCATATATTTTTGCCCGTGATCAGTATTCAGATACAGAGCCCTAACAGAAGGCCAGTCTTTACAGAATGGCTCATAAGATCGAGAATTTCCAAGGACAGTAATATAATCCAAGGGGGTACAAATAAGGCGTAAGAAATTGGTAGTGCTCTGCTAGCACAGTGTTTACTAAGACAAGGAGATCGGTAGGTTCCCTATGAAGATCCAGGGATGGATCACCGGAGAGTAGGTTATACTAAGCACAACACCACAATTGTTCAATTAGGAGGACGAAACAGTTAGCTGTCCACAACCCCGCAGTTATGCATGAGCTACAGATGTCCGAGTAGGACATGTATAGCATCGTTAGACTTCTGCAGCATTCGGATCATTTAACCCAGCTATTTAGTTAGTCAAGATTATTCAGCCAGACTATTAGAGTTCATGATAATTGTCAGGATCCTCTGATCAGATACGGGCACATGGTGTGTAGATAGTCGTTCAGGTTACCTTAGCAACAAGTAGCCTTAGCATGCGGCCAGAAGGCCAGATAAGCTCTAGCTATACTGGTAGATTACTTGTCAGATTCTCCGATATAATAAACCAGTATGACCGTCAGTTATATGTCAATTTTTCTAAATGTGAGTTTTGGCTGAGTTCAGTAGTCTTTTTGGTCACATTGTGTTGGAGGCTGGTGTACAGGTAGATACACAGGAAATCGATGCAGTGAAGACATAGCCCCGACCTACCACTCCGATCGAAGTACGCAATCCCTGCGGTTAGCCGGGTACTACAGAGGGTTTGTGGAAGGATTTTCCACCTTAGCAGCACCTCTGACTAAATTGACACAGAAGGCAGCAAAGTTCCAGCAAACTGAGGCGTGTGAGCAGAACTTCCAGGAGTTAAAAGACAGGTTAACATCAGCTCCAGTGTTAGTATCGCCAGAAGGTACAGAGGGTTGATGCAGCATGGTAAAGTAATAGCTTATGCTTTCAGGCAGTTGAAGAAACATGAAAAGAATTATCTTACCCATGACCTGGAGTTAGCTGCAGTAGTTTATGCCTTAAAGAGTGAATATTTTGTATCACCCAGGAAGGGCTAATGTGGTAGCAGATGCCCTTAGCCGTAAATCTATGGGGAGTTGGCATACGTGCAGCCTGAACAGCGAGAATTGGCCCGAGAATTACACCAGTTGGCCGGTTTAGCCACTCACATAGCAGAAATAAAGGACAACAGAGCGGTAATACAGAATGTCGCAGTGTTGTCTTTAGTGGTGGAAGTAAAGGAACGGCAGTATGGATACCCTAGCCGGGTTCAACTTGAACACAAGGTTTAGCAAGGAGAGGTGACATATTTTCAGATAACCAGGGATGAAGTGTTGCGATGTAAAGGCCGCATTTGTGTTCCAGATATTTTGGGGCTTCGCCAGTAGATTATGAGCGAGGCGCATTACGCCCACTATTCTCTCCACCCAGGCGCGACGAAAATGTACCATGATATCAAAGAAATCTACTGGTGGCCAGGTATGAAAAGAGAAATTGCTGAATTTGTAGCTCAGTGTCCTAACTGCCAACATGTGACAGCAGAACATCAGAAACCATGCGGTTTTACCCAAGACATAGCTGTGCCTCTCTGGAAATGGGAAGAAGTAAACATGGAATTTGTAGCAGGATTACCCCGTACCAGGCATAGACATGATTCAATCTGGGTAATTGTTGACAGACTGATGAAATCAGCCCATTTCCTGCCAGTAAAAGCTACTTTCTCTGCCAAAGATTACACCGAATTGTATATCAGAGAAATAGTTAGATTACATGGTGTTCCAGTATCTATTATCTCTGATAGAGAAGCACAGTTTACGGCTAGATTTTGGCAGTCATTTCAGAGAGGTCTGGGGACGCAGATTAATTTGAACACAGCATTTCACCCTCAGACAGATGGACAGGCTGAGCGCACTATTCGAACGCTCGAGGAAATGCTACGAGCGTGTGTGCCAGATTTTGGAGGTAGCTGGAATGAGCATTTGCCGTTAATTGAATTTGCTTATAATAACAACTATCACTCAGCCATCCAGATGGCGCCCTTTGAGGCATTATACGGGCGTAAATGCAGATCGCCGATTGGTTGGTTTGAAATAGGAGAATCAGCATTGGTTGGGCCAGACATCGTTCAGCAGTCAGAGGAAAAGGTAAAGCTTATTCGAGAACGCTTACCGACTGCACAGAGCCGCCAGAAATCATATGCAGATGTGCGGCGTAGAGACCTGGAGTTTGATGTGAATGACTGGGTATTTTTGAAAGTATCCCCAATGAAAGGGGTGATGAGATTTGGCAAGAAAGGTAAGCTCAGTCAAAGATTTGTTGGGCCTTATCAGATTCGTCGAAGGATAGGCCGAGTAGCATATGAGTTGAACTTGCCTCCAGAATTAGAATCCGTTCATCCGGTCTTCCATGTATCTATGCTGAGGAAATGCATAGGAGACCCATCCAGAGTAGTCCCAGTTCCGGATATCCAGGTTACAGAAGAGCTGGCCTATGAGGAGGTTCCAGTAGCTATCCTAGACAAACAGATTCGCAGATTGAGGACTAAAGATATTGCGTCTGTCAAAGTGTTGTGGCGTAACAGGAACCGAGAGGAGATGACATGGGAAGCTGAGGAAGATATGAAAGCTAAATATCCTCACTTATTCCAGGCCTAGTCAGGCAACAGGTATGTCCGTATTATTACTTATGCAATACCTTATAGTTGTGTATAAATAAATGAGAAAGATTGATGCTTAGCTATCCAGTGAATCCTAAAGTATTGTGTGCAGTACCTGTATTGGTCTTTTCTGCGTTTCAGGTTTTTGGTATAGTCCATATTACAGCGGAGACTCTGCCAAAATTTTTCTAAACAAGTAAGTTGAGAAGTCCTCTAGATAGCAGTTTCCATTCGAGGATGAATGTTCTTAAGGGGGGGAGAATGTTATACCCCGTAAGATTTTTGACACCTAGATGGCCTATTCGCACAGTGATTAAGCATATTTGAAAGCCATACGTGCTAGAAAAAGGCCCAAAAAAGGATTGGACGGATAGCCTGTCGAACAATCACGGAAGGAGCCGAGGCAGAGCCCCTCCGCGATGGCAACGTGTCACGGAGGTGGAGCCTCCGCGTTGGCTCCGTGACACGTTGGGCCTGTCCAGGCCCAAGTATATAAATCCCCCACTTCGGTTTGTGAGGTCATATCTCTTATTTAATTTCCAGAAAACGCAGAGAAACAGAGTGAGGCGAAGAGAGGTAATATATTATCGTTCGATTATGCTGTCAAACGTAGTCTAAACTCAAATTAACCTCAGGTACCGAGGTATTTAGTAGCAGGGAGCATTCTTACGGATTTAGTTTCGCGAAATTCGGCCGACAAATCATCGGGCTACCGGACTAAGGTAAGTGGAATTGCTCCAAACTAGTGTCTATGTGTTCCTAGCTGTAAAGTAAATACTTCTCTCTTCTGGACTTCTGGAAAATAGCAAGTTTTCGACCGTCTTTCGATAGGCCTAAGTTTAGGCTATAATTATATCGAAAGTAATGTCGTCCTTCAGAATAAAGTTGCATTTATTACTGATTGACATATATATGAATGCAGTTGAGAGGAATAGCTGAAATACTGACCAAGCTACGCCGGTTAGTCGGGAAATCAGAAGTGAAGGTACGTAAAGCTAGTTCCCTCGGCAAGTTAGTAGTCTCGGTATAGTAAAATAGTTTAAAGGCCAATAGAATGTTCAGAAGTCGTGTATTATGTTTATTGTGAATGTTGGTACGATATTGGAAGCATCATGTTATGTATAGCGTGAAAATTGCTAGCAGGATATAAATCCTAATACAAAGTGTTAGGAACTGTACAACATGCCCAGTATGTGAATTAGTAAAGCATGTTAGGATATTATTGTATTCAGTTGAAACTTAGTAAAGCAATATAAGTATGTGTAAGGTATCTCAGAAGTAGAATGGTAGATTAAAAAGAAGTTTAGAAAGCATGTTAGAAATAGTAAATCATGTTACTATAGAAACTCAGTTATACAGCATGATTTCCAGCAGAAAAACTATATCTTGTTCAACATTAGACTCAGCACAGTATGACAAAAGATTATATATATATATATACCATTGTCAGTCTCAGCATACATTAAATACATACATACCACTATCGCTAGTTCAGCATATAGCATGTACAGATACATTATCAACACTAGCTTCAGCATGTGGTATATGCGGATAGTATTACTAGTTGAGACCACTGTATTGTCTTGGGGTTGGATTACCTAGCATTCATGACCGCCCCAGGGTTAATAGATGTATCGACTCGTCCGCCAGAGGGCGAGGATACGTCACTCTATGGAGTGGCATGCCGTCCCACAGGGGACGAAGATGGGATGCCAGTTTTCCCATATTGTGCCTTGGTCGGCCCTTATACACCCCCGTCGAGCGGGTACGCCCGGGGTGTTGATTCAGGAGTCGTCCGGACTCAGGTACAGTTATAGTCAGGGGCTCAGCGAGCCTAAGCGCATACCGAGGGGATCGGCAGGATGCTTATAGTTATTATAGGAGATGGGACGACCGGGTTAGGGGTATAGATTGCGTGTTGATTGTACCTCCCGACTTATGGGGGCCGGGTAAGGTTTGTGTGTGCTATGCTATGTTATGTTGTGTTATGCCATGTTATACTAGATACGAGTAGATCGACAGTAAAGCGATACATCTCCAGGTATGACTCCTACTCCTTCCAGCATAGTTGAGAGTAAGCATAGCTTTACATTTCCAGCCAGTTAGTCTATTCCTTCCTATTTCAGTACCATCAGTTGTATTGTTGTTTTCAGATATTTCTTTTAGTTATTGTTTTATATACTCAGTACCAGTGGTACTAACACCCAGTGAGGCGCTGCATTACTTGCCTGCAGGTACTCATAGACGAGGGGCCGATACCTCGTGATTCCAGCCAGCTCACAGGGTCATCAGCTCCAGTCATCCGGAGCTAGATAGCTAGAGTTTTATCCCTTTCTTTTGTTGTACAACATGGGTAGGCCGGGGCCCTGTCCCGACCATCTTATCTGTATTCTTAGAGGCTTGCAATCTGTATATATTTCCCTATGGTCAGTTGAGCCGGTCGTGTGAGGTCATGCAGTATGTTATAGCTGTTTAGCATTTCAGTTTGTGTTAGCCGTGTGAGGCCTTATCCAGTCAGTAGTGGTGACCTTGCCGGTCACGTAGTTATTCAATATTCCATTGTTGAGTTGCAGATAACTAGATAGCATGGTGGCCTTGTCGGCCCGCATAGGTTCCTTGTTACGAGTGTGTTTCCGGTTAGCTGCTATTACAGGTACAGGTGGCTATAGGCCTAGTCGGCCGGAGGCTGTATTTACAGCCGTTATATAGCCCGTTGTTTCCCTAAATCTGAGTTAGAGCCATCCAGGCACTAGATGTGCTTAGGCTCAGTAGTCTAGCGGTTTAGGTCCTAGTAGGGCACCAGGTGCCAGTCATACCCCCAAAGGCTGGGTGTGACAGTGCCCACCACCTGTTCTCTGCTGAGAGAACCTATAGGTGTCTATCCTAGCCCTATTGGCCTCTTTTTCTCTCTCATATGCACCGCCTCCATCTGCTAGGCATACAAAACTATTCGAAGAAAATCCATAACCTGATGAAGCATAATGGTCCTGCAATCCTTATCTAGGTAGTCTGCCACTCCATGTACAAACTTGCTCACTTGAGCTCTCTGATCAACCACTAATGTTGGTGCGTACTTAGATAGATGAGTGAACTCTAAGGAATACTCTTGCACTGTCATCTTCGGTTGTCTCAGATTCACAAATTCAGCTGCTTTAATCTCCTTCATCTCACAAGGGAAGAACCGCTCTAGAAATGCGGCATGAAACTCATCCCAACCAACAGGGCCTGCTCCCACTACCCTACTATCCTTCCACTGTTTAAACAAAATGTACGCAACCCACTTCAACTGATACGAGGCTAAATCGGCGCACTCCTCTCTAGCCACCCCCATGACTTGGGTGATCATTAGAATCTCGTCGATGAACTCATATGGATCCTCGTCCACCTTTGACTCAAAAACTCTAGAGGGTTTAACCTCAAAAAATCTTTGACCCTTGCTTCCGCCGCATTACGATTCTGAGGGACATGTGCTACCGCCTGCTGGTTGACCTGGGCGGTCAAGGCCTGAGCTACCATCTAAATGGCTTCCCCAAACTCAGTATGGGCAACTAGCTTGGGTGTATGCTCCGCATGGGCTGGTGGGGCCTATTGATGCCCATCTCCATTTCCATCCTCGTGGCCATTTCCATTTTATTTTCTCCTTTCATTAAATTTGTAGAGAGACACAATTCTGCAAATGCATATAGCACGAGTTAGAAGCATAGAGAGGCATTTCACTGCACGACATAGATCTTGAAATAAGGGAATATTTCCTAAATGTCTCGTAGCCTCTTCGTCATAAGTGTGGCGTGCTTCACACCTATGAAAAAGACTATACTTAATGCGGCTTTTAGACACCCAAGAACAATTCAAAACCTAATGCTCTGATACCAAGTGTTATACCTAGGAAGCCTAAAGATCAAACTCGGGAGTTGAAATGGAGAAAAACCTAAACTTTAGCATCAGGCACAGAACGAGTCATAAGGAGACCCATGAGAGCATCTCACGAGTTGTGATGTGACTCGTGGGGAGGCCAAGTGAGGAGTTTGGAAATCTGAGATACAGGATCCCCACGGGCGTAACCACGACTCGTGGTCAGACCCCACGAGTTGTTAGGTCAGTAGTGGGGTGAGTGAGTAAGAAAAGAGAAGGAAGAGAGGCAGTATACATGACGGGAGGACCCCGCGAGTCGCGGTCAGTCCCCATGACTCATGGAGTGAGTCATGACCAAGCAAGGAAAAATATATCTAAGGATAAGGAAATGTACTTCACGGATGGTGACCCCGACTCACCTGGAACGTGTGATTGAGTAATCCGTGATGAGCCCAGGAGACTACGGAGGCATTATACCTCACGGACCATGCCACGAGTCGTGGCCAGAGGGGACGAGTCGTTAGGTCCCTCATTGGGACCACCTGGCAGTAATTTTCTGCGAATTTAGTAAGGGATTTTTCATAATTATTAGAATTCTAAGGCCTAAACTATGTCAGTTTGAGTTATGAATAATGACTTTTAAAGGGGCTAATTTCATTTTAGGCAATTTCGCATTCATGCATGCAAGAGTGATAGTCTAGAGAGGTGATCAAGGAAATCCTTCAAAGTCTTTCTTCAATTCCATCTTGGGCATTAAAGGAAGTGTTAGAATCAGTTGTAACCAGGTATGTAAGGTTATGAATGAGTGTTTTGTTCACACCCATGCCCAATATCTCCTAATTCATGAAGTTTTGTTCAAAAATCTTATGGGGTTTCATCTTAAATCTTGTGGAATTCTAATGATCTATCCATGAGTTATTACTTCTCATGTTTTACACTATATTTTATGAATCATGATCAGATTTTACAACTAATTCGATTATAAATATATTGAATTCAATGTCTATTAAATTATGCCTAATTATACATGTTCTATTATGAATCGAGTTATGATCTTTACTTCAATTGTTGATATTCATAAATCCACCATGATTTATGAGTCATAATATGGATTTATTCAAATTCCCATTATGAAATTATGATTTTATAAGTCTATATCCTATTTGCAAGCACGCATGAACCTTATGATTTTACTAATTATATTTTGGCCGACTCACGAGCTTTACCTCATGGCTAGTCATGTATTTACAAGCATGATTATGAATCATGATTTAACTAGCCCATGAATCTCATGTATATTATCCTATGAGCACTATATATATTTTGGGAGTAGTATTTAACACCGAGTAGGTTCGAGGCTCAGGTTTTACTCCGAATCTTAGAACTACGTGCCACCAAAGGACATGATGGGACCTTCTTTGTGACTGTCCCATTGCCCAAATGGGCCCTTTCATGTGTGATATCACGTCCTTCATGGTTCTACCCTTGGCAAGGTATGAACACCTTCTTGACTAGGGATTTACAGGTCGGGCTCCATGTGTGCTGATATAAGGTATGTCGGTTATAAGAATCTCTCATTGTTCCTCATATTTTATGCATTGATATGTTTATGTTATTTGTCTTAGATGATGATTTAATTAAGTTTCTCTCATGACTATGATAATGAATGGTTTACGAACGAATTGAAAAACTTGAGCCTTATGTTATCTTATGGTATTTATGTTACGAGCATGTTGTCCCACTCTTATGATTGTTTATAACATTTTATGTATTTTTAAATGTCTATTTTACTTACCTTACATACTAGGTACATTCCACGTACTGACCGCATACTCTATGTTGTATTGTTTCATGATACAGGACCCGGCTCTCAGGCTCAGCCCCATCAGTAGTCCATTTCAGAAGTTTAGCATCCAGCCTTTTGGTGAGTCCTCATTCTCCAAGGACCTTATATTTACAATATTGATGCCCCTTTTTGCTTTCATTTTTGATAGGTTAGTTAGGGATATTGTCCCATCAACCCATCTGATACTATAGAGGCTTTCAGTCTAATGGTAGTACTCAGCTATTATGTTTTTTGTACATTCCACTTATCATGCTATGTTATTTATGTTTATGTTTCACCTATATCATCTTGTTATATATTATGCTTAATGATATGAAGCTATATGAATATTCATTCCATGGGTCGACTTGGAGTCTCTCGAGGCTCCTTGTCCTATGTTATGATCCAGGTCTACATTTGGGTCATGATAAACTTGGTATCAGAGCCATAGGTTTGAAGTGTCCTAGGGTGTATGAAAGCCCGCGTTAAGTAAAGTCTTTTTCATGGGTGTGAAGCGCGCCACACTTATGATAAAGAGGCTACGATACGTTTAGAAAATGTTCCTTTCTTTCATGATCTATATCATGCGATGAATTGTCTTTCTATCCTTCTAATTCGTGCTATTCATATTGCAGAATCATGGCTCGCCAAAGAATGAATCGTAGGAGGAATGAAAATGGAGAGGGGCATGAGGATGGAAGCGGGAATGGGAACCAACAGGCTCCACCAGTTCAGGAGCACCAGGCACCAGAGCTAGTTGCCCATGCTGAGTTTTGGGCTCCTATTCAGATGCTAGCATAGGCCTTGATCGCTCAGGTCAATCAGTAGGTGGTTGCGCATGTTCCATGAAATGGCAATGCAGTGGCGGCTTAAGTCAGGGATTTCTTGAGGATGTACCCGCCGAAGTTCCTTGGGTCAAAGGTAGATGAGGAACTGCATAAATTCATCAATGAGATTCTGAAAATCACCCAGGTCATGGGGGTAGCAAATGGAGAGTACGTTGATTTGGCCTTTTATCAGCCGAAAGGGGTGGCACATATCTAGTTTAAGTAATGGAGAGAAAGTAGGGCAGTGGGGGCAGGCCCTATAGGTTGGGAAGAGTTTCATAAAGCCTTTCTAGATCGGTTTTTCACTCATGAGATGAGGGAATTGAAGGCGACCGAGTTTGTAAATCTGAAGCAGGGTGATATATTGGTTCAGGAGTACGCTCTAGAGTTCACCTGCTTATCCAAGTATGCACCAGAGTTAGTGGCAGACCATAGGGCTCAGGTGAGCCGATTTGTGCATAAAGTGGCAGACTACTTGGATAAGGACTGTAGAATCTCCATTCTGCATTGAGATATAGAATTTCCCTGCATAGTGTTGCATGCTTAGAAGATGGAGTCAGTGTATCGGAGGCAGGGAGAGGCCAAGAGGGCCAGGACAGACAATTATGGGATTTCTTAGCCTAGATGGGGGGTGGACAGTGCTAGCATTCTCATCACAGGTCTTTTGCTCCAGCACCATCATCAGCTAGTACACCATCTAGATCACAAGGGGATCAGAGGAGCAGGGCTTCAGATTTGAGGGGCTAGGGTAGAATGAAGATAGAACGCACTTTCCCAACTTGTGCAAGGTGCGATAAGAATCACCTAGGGAGGTGCCTAGTTGGCTCAAACGCTTGTTTTGGTTGTGGCAAACCTGGGCACAAACTCAAGGATTGTCCTTTGTCTAGATTAGGGGGAGGCAGAGCCCATGTGCCAGCTGCTAGTTTAGCCGCTCCAGTAGCACATCCCTTCCAGCAGGGTGTCTCTACTAGTCTGTTGGCAGTTAGCGCCAGAATAGGTTCTATGCCCTTGCGACCCGTCAGGAGCAAGAGACTTCACCGAATGTGGTTACTAGTATGTTATGAGTGTTTCACCTTGATGCTTATGCTTTGTTAGATCCAGGGGCTACCTTGTCCTTTGTGATACCTTATATTGCTAGTAGCTTTGGAGTCAGTCCAGAAACTCTGTCAGAACCATTTTCAGTTTCTACTCTTATTGGTGATTCAATTGTAGCTAGGTGAGTGTATAGAAGTTGTCCGATCACAATATTGCATAAAGCCACCTCCGCAGACCTTGTAGAGTTAACCATGACTGACTTTGATATTATTCTTGGCGTGGATTGGTTGTATGCGTGCTATGCTTCTATTAATTGTAGAACCTAGGTAATAGAGTTCAGATTTCTAGGTGAACCAGTCTTAGAGTGGAAGGGTAGTTAAACTAGCCTGTAGGTCATTTCATTTCCTACCTTAAGGCAAGAAAGATGATTTCTAAGTGTTGTGTGTATCATCTAGTTAGGGTTAAGGATGTTGAGTCCGCAACCCCGACTATCCAGTCAGTTCCGGTAATACGTGAGTATCCAAAAGTGTTCCCTGATAATTTTATTAGGTGTTCCTCCCGAGAGGAAATTGATTTTGGAATTAACCTTCTTCCCGACACGAAGCCTATACCTATCCCTCCTTACGGAATGGTTCCATCTGAGTTAAAGGAGTTGAAAGAGAAGTTGAAGGACCTGTTAGATAAGGGTTTCATTGGACCAAGCAAGTCTCCATGGGGTGCACCAGTTCTTTTTGTCCGAAAGAAAGATGGTTCTCTTTGAATGTGTATTGATTATTGGCAGCTGAACAAAGTGACCATCAAGAACATATATCTTCTACCAGGATTGATGATTTATTTGACCAGCTTTAGGGTGCCAAGTGTTTCTCAAAAATAGATCTCAGATCCGGGTACCACCAGCTCAGGGTTCGGGAAAGTGACATCCTGAGGACAGCCTTTAGGATGCGATATGGTCATTATGAGTTTGTAGTTATGTCTTTTGGACTAACAAATGCTCCTGCAACTTTTATGGACTTGACGAACAGGGTGTTCAATCCATCCTTTGATATGTTCCTGATTGTGTTTATTGATGACATCCTGATATACTCTAGGAGCGAGGAGGAACATGCCGCTCATTTGAGAATAGTGCTTCATATTCTCAAGCATCGCCAACTATATGCCAAATTCAGCAAGTGTGAGTTTTGGTTGAACTCTGTAGCATTTTGGGCCATGTAGTATCAACTGAGGGCATAAAGGTGGATTCTTAGAAAATATAGGCGGTGAAGAATTGGCTTAGACCTATGAATCCTTCAAATATTCGGAGCTTCTTGCGTTTAGCTGGCTATTATCAGAGATTTGTTGAAGGCTTCTCATCTGTTGCAGCACCGTTGACCAAATTGACTCAGAAGAAGGTGAAACTCCAATGGCCCGAGGCTTGTGAGAAGAGCTTCCAAGAGTTGAAGACTCGACTTACTCTAGCACCGGTGTTAACTCTACTAGAGGGTACTGATTGGTTTGTGGTGTATTATGATGCTTCAAGGATCGGACTTGGGTGTATGTTGATGCAGCACGGGAAGGTTATGGTATATGCCTCTAGAAAGATGAAAGTTCATGAGAAGAATTACCCGACCCATGACCTTGAATTAGCCGCAGTGGTATTCACTTTGAAGATATGGCGACATTATTTGTAAGGGGTCCACGTGGACGTGTTTACGGACCATAAGAGTTTACAATATGTGTTTACCCAGAAGGACCTCAATCTTCGACAAAGGAGGTTACTGGAGCTACTCAAGGACAATGATATAAGTGTGCTTTACCATCCGGGTAAGGCCAATGCAGTAGCGCATGCACTTAGTGTACTCTCCATGGAGAGTGTGTCTCATGTGGACGAAGGGAAGAAGGAGCTGGTGAAGGATGTGCATCGACTCACAAGGTTGGGAGTTAGGTTGGTTGACTCAACCAATGGTGGTATTTTTGTTCAAAACAGATCAAAATCATCATTGGTGAGTTATGTAAAGTCTAGACAACAAGAAGACCCTATTTTGGTAAAGTTAAAGGAAGCCGTTCAGAATCAGAAGGTGGAGGTCTTCTCCAAAGCTGAAGATGGCGTGCTTCAATACCAGGGTCACTTATGTGTTTCATATGTTGATGATTTGAGGAGTCGGATGTTGCACGAGGCTTATGGATCCAAGTTTTCTATCTATTTGGGTGCCACCAAGACGTATCATGACTTACGGGAAATCTATTGGTGGAACGACATGAAGAAGGATATCGCGGAATTCGTAGCTAAGTGTCCGAACTGTCGGCAAGTAAAGGTTGAGCATCAAAGACTGGGAGGTGTGCTTCAAGATATCAGCATTCCTACTTGGAAGTGGGAAGAAATTAATATGGACTTCATCACAGGTTTACCTCATACTCGACAACAATATGACTCCATTTGGGTTGTGGTAGACAGGTTGACCAAGGCCACTCATTTAGTACTGGTCAAAACTACGGATTCAGTGGAGGATTATGCCAAACTATATATCTGAGAGCTAGTTCGATTGCATGGAGTTCCTTATCCATCATTTCAGACAGGGTACTCAATTTACCTCTCAATTTTAGAAATCGTTTCACAAGGGACTTGGTACACAGGTTAAGCTCAACATAGCATTTCACCCATAAACGGATGGTCAAGTGGAGTAGACAATTCAGACCCTCGAGGACATGTTGAGAGCATGCGCGATTGGCTTCAGGGGTAGCTCGGATGAGCATTTTCCACTTATTGAGTTTGCATACAACAACAACTATCATTCATGTATCCAGATGGCACCGTTCGAGGCTTTCTATGGGCGGAGGTATTGTCCTCCTATTGGATAGTTTGAGGTTGGCGAAGCAGCGGTGATAGGACCAGATTCAGTTCACGAGGCTATGGAGAAGGTTCAGTTAATAAGGGACGGGTTGAAAACTGCCCAGAGTCGCCAAAAGTCCTATGCCGATGTAAGGAGAAGAGAATTAAAATTTGAGGTCGATGATTGGGTATTCCCAAAGGTTTCTCCCATAAAGGGAGTGATGAGGTTTGGAAGGCAGGAGAAACTTAGTCCCTGCTATGTCGGCCCATACCGGATAGTGAGATTTGTTGGCAAGGTGGCCTATGAGTTTCCCTCATAATTAGCTTCTGTGCATCCAGTATTCCATGTGTCACTCTTGAAGAAGTGTTTGGGAGATCCAGCTCTAGTTTTCCTGGTGGGCAGTGTCGGTTTAAAAGACAGCCTCAGTTATGAGGAGGTTCCGGTAGAAATACTGGATCATCAAGTTCAAATGCTAAGAAACAAGGAAGTAGCTTCAGTTAAAGTGTTATGGAGGTATCAGCAGATTGAAGGAGCTATGTGGGAAGTCGAAGCGAATATGATGGCTAGATACCCACATTTATTCTCTATCGGCTCAGTTCAACTTGAGGTATCAGTTTTGCTTTAAAACCCTATTTAGTTTTCATGTTCGTCTCATGTGCCAAAGTTTCTATTATGTATATGGATGTATGTATGATTCGTGAATTCAGTTCAGCTATATAGTTTGAATCGGAGGTAGTCATTTCGTCAGTTTTCGGTTTAAATGATCAATATTTGTTGATGATAATTGCATTTCTTTGTTTTTTTGTGTGTTTTCCCAACATTCGAGGATGAATGTTCCTAAAGAGGAGATATTGTTATACCCCATAAGCCCATAGATCAGACTCGAGAGTTGAAACGGAGAAAAAACTAAAATCTGGCATTAGGCACAGAACGAGTCGTGATGTGACCAGTGGGGAGGCCAGGTGAGGAGTGGGAAATCTGAGACACAAGATCCCCACAGGCATGGCCACGACTTGTGGTCAGACCCCACGAGTCGTTAGGTCAGTCGTGGGGTGGGTGAGTAAGAAAAGAGAAGGAAGAGAGGAAATGTACATGATAGGAGGACCTAGAAGTTGTGGTCAGTCCCCACGATTTTTGGAGTGAGTCTTGACCAAGCAGGGAAACATATATCCGAGGCTAAGGCAGTGTACATCACGGATAGTGACCATGAGTCGTGGTCACCTGGAATGAGTCGTTGAGTCATCTGTGATGAGCCCAAGAGACTTGGGAGGTATTGTACTTCACGGACCATGCCACAAGTCGTGGCTAGAGGGGACGAGTCGTTAGGTTCCTCAATGGGACCACCTGGCAGTTATTTTCTGTGAATTTAGTAAGGGCTTTTCTGTAATTCCTAAGTTCCTAAGGCCTAAATTACATCATTTTGAATTATGAATAATGAATTTTACAAGGGGTTAAGTTCATTTTAGGTCATTTCATATCATGCATGCAAGAGTGATAGTCTAGAGAGGTGATCAAGGCAATTCGTCAAAGTCTTTCTTCAATTCCTTCTTGGGCATTCAAGGAAGTGTTAGAATCAGCCATAACCAGGTATGTAAGGTTATGAATGAGTGTTTTCGTTCACAGCCATGCCCAATCTCTCCTAATTCATGAAGTTTTGTTCAAAAATCTTATGGGGTTTCATCTTAAATCTTGTGAAATTCTAATGATCTATCCATGGGTTTTTACTTCTCATGTTTTACACCATATTTTATGAATCATGATCAGATTTTATAACTAATTCGATTATAAATTTATTGAATTTACTTTCTATTATATTATGCCTAATTATACAAGTTTTATGATGAATTGAATTATGATCTTTACTTTAGTTGTTGATATTCATAAACCCATCATGATTTATGAGTCATAATATAGATTATTCAAATTCCCATTATGAAATTATGATTTTAGAAGTCTATACATTATTTGAAAGCATGCATGAACCTCATGATTTTACTAATTATGTTTTGGCCGAATCGCGGGTTTTACCCTCATGGCTAGTCACGTATTTACAAGCATGCTTATGATTATCATGATTTAACTAACCCATGAATCTCATGTATATTATCCTATGAGTAATAGATATATTTTGGGAGTAGTATTTAACACTGAGTAGGTTTGGGGCTCAGGTTTTGCCACGAAACTCAGAACTATGTGCCACCGTAGGCATGATGGGACCTCCATTGTGACTGTCCCCTTGCCCAAATGGGACCTTTCATGTGTGATATCACGCCCTTCATGGTTCTACCCATGGCAACGTATGAACACCCTCCCGATTAGGGATTTATAGGTCGGGCTCCATGTGTGCTCATATGGGGTATGTCGGTTATAAGAATCACCAATTGTTCCAAATGTTTTATGCATTGGTATGATTTGGCTCAAGTGATGATTTAATTTTCTCTCGTGACTATGATAATGAATGGTTTACGAACGAATTGAAAACCTTTAGCCTTATGTTATCTTATGGTAATTATGTTACTAGCATGTTGTCCCACTCTTATGATTGTTTATAAGCTATTATGTATTTTTAAATGTCTGTTTTACTTACCTTGTATTCTCGGTATATTTCATGTACTGATCGCATACTCTATGCTACATCATTTCATGATATAGGACCCGACTCTCAAGCTCAGCCCCGTCAGTAGTCCATTTTAGAGTTTAGCATCCAGCCTTTTGGTGAGTCCTCATTCTCCGAGGACCCTATGTTTCAAATATTGATATCCCTATTTGCTTTAAATTTTGCTGGGTTAGTTGGAGATGCTTTCCTATCAACCCATCTGATGCAATAGAGGCTTTTAGACTTATATTATGTTTATGTTTCCGATATATCGTCACGTTAAGTATTCAGCTTAATGATATGAAGTTAGATGAATGTCCATGCTATGGGTTGATTGGAGTCTCTCGGGGCTGCTTGTCCCGTGTTATGATCCGGATCTATGTTCGGGTTATGACACCAAGTTTGTCACAACCCGAACATGGGCCCGGATCAAGACACGGTACAAGGAGCTCCGAGAGACTCCATGTCGACCTATGGCATGAACATACATCTAACTCAATCAATAAAAGTATAAGATCAGCATAATAAACATAGCAGAAGTCTGAACATAGCATAACATTAGAACATAAAACACAAATCTGAAGGTGAATACAACCTATGTCTGAAAAGCCTCTATTTCTTATGAGTTGATGGAACAAGACCCCAACTAACTCTCTAAGCCTGAAACTGAAAATATAAAGATAACTGATAAAGAATAGTCCTCGGGAGCTGAGGACTCACTAACTGAGACTGGATACGCTATTCTAGAAGGCTGGCTAGCAATGAAGTTGAGTCTGAATATCAGAGCCTATATCAAGAAATGATACAACATAGAGTATGTGGTCAGTACATGGAATGTACTGAGTATGCAAGGTAAGTAAAACCGTTAAGTAAGTCAAATTATTGAACATGCATAATATAAAACATAATCAAGATAAGAATCTGAGAATAGGGCTTGCATGCTATTTTTTGAAATCATGATCTGAACATCAAAACTGAATCGAATGATCCAAAGCTAAAATCTGATAATCATAAGTAAAATTGAACATTGGGTCAAACCTGCTAAAAATATAATATCATTACTGATGTACATTCATAACTAAAATCATAAGGAACAATGGGAGACTCGTCATATAACTTACATTACCACGATAGAGCTTACGTGGTCTTGACTATCACACTAAAGTAGGCAGAGTCGTCCAAAGCCTCGCCAGGGCTAAAGACACTACCATGATATTGATATCAAGCTCAAGGCCCCTTGGGGAAAGGGAAAACTCCAAAGGAGGTCCCAAATAATCTGATCATACCTATGTTGGCGCGTAGTTCTAAGGCATAGGGTTGACTGACCCTTAGCCTACTCGGTGCTAGACACCACTCCCAAAAAAACATGTACATGCTCTCCATTATTTTCAAACGAAAATGACCATTTTCTAGTGACGAAACTGAATAATAACATACATGCATAATCTGAAATCATAACATAAGGATCCTTGGCTCAACCATACCACAAAATGAAAAATAATGGGAGTCTTGACTCCAAAACGACATGGTAAGCTAATTCATGAAATCGTAAAACATACTTGATCATATGGGCTTTCCCAATACTTAAACATGCTTGAAATCAAATTGATTCACTTTGAAAACATAAGCATAACATGGGTATTTCGAAATCATATTTTCTTCATAAACATCACATCATACTTGAATATATATCTCATGGATCTCAACTTTCATGAACATTCATGGATGGACATCATAGTTTAGAGCATTTGAAAACATAATTTATAATTTAAAGCATTGTAAAATCTACCCATTAATCATAATTTATCATTTCAATCATGCTTAAATCATATCCATGATTAATACTTAGGAATTCATGCATTGGGTAAAAGTCCCATGGAATCATCAATTAGAATATCATGAATTGAGAGGGAATTGGGAATGGTGTGGAAAATTGCACCCATTCATAGCCTTACTTACCTGAAGGGATCTGATTTTCACACTTCCTTGATAGCCCAAGGAGAATTTAGGAAGAACTTTGGAGAACTAGCCTTGATTACCTCTCAAACTTCTAAACTCGCATACATGAAATAGGATAGGCTTAGAATGACCTAACCCTTCTTAAAACACTCCATTCTGACCTTAAAACTGCGTAGTTTAGGCCTTACTTACATAGAAATTATGGAGAAGCCCTTAATAAACTCGCAGGAAAAAATAGACTGCTAGTCCCGATGAGGGACTGGACGGGTCGTGGTTAGTGACCGCGACTTATGGTCACCGATTGTCTCCTTCACTAACCAAAACATTTAACCTCTAACCAACTGCTGACCACGACCCACTTAACGATTCGTGGCATTGACCACAACTCGTGTTGTCTACTCATTGGGTACACTGCCTGCTCTTCCTCCATCCTTCAACTACCTTTGACCCCGGGTGACCTAATGGATAGTGGGGCTAACCACCACTCGTGGTCACCCCAACCTTGAAAATTTCCAACTAAATCACATTCCTCACCATGAGTCACTTAACGACTCGTGGTCATATTGACGGGTCACTAGATGACTCGTCTTGTGACCTGGTGTAGAAAATCCTATTTTCCCTCCATTTTAAATCCCAGGTCTGATATTAGGTTTTTTAGGGCATTACATAGCCTTTCCTTTTAATTAGTGGCATCAGGGTTGCCTAATGATTTGGGTAGTAGGTTGTTATATGAACTACTGATTGTCAGTGACCGTATAAGCTTCATCCGACATACATCTTGTTGTATTGGTCGCTCAGGAAACCACCCTAACTGTAGAAATCTGATAGACTATGTGATATCCTAAGTAAAGATCTTATCATCTGTCAAACATGGGGCTAATGCCTCCGAATACTCATATAGCTGCCCACGTATATGTTGCCTAGAAGGGCTAAGTTCTAGTATACTTGCCTATGGGGCTGTAATTTTCTCAAGGGAGCTATATGACATCAAGAAGGACAAGATTGAGACCTGTAGAGCCATATTTAATTACATTCACTTATGGACTTTCCTTATGTCGTAGTGGCATCACTGACCCTCAGTAGAGTCTTGTGTGCTCGAGGTGCAATTATAGGAGCCCAAAAGGCTCGGATACAATCCCAAATGATGAGTATGTTTAGTTACAGCTTGCTTAGGGGACTATAGTGGTACAGTTAAAAGTATGTAGATTGGTTTGCACTTGCCAAGGATTATTCAGGCTCAGGTATATTTTTTTGTACCTTTCAAGATTATGGGGCCAGCTTAGGTTCTTGTTTGAATATTACCTGTTAATTGCAATTCATGCTCGTGAGATCATACAGGTTAACTTCTAGCCCTTATTGTTGATTACTTTCAGTTTCTCGATCAGCTCCTATTCAGTTTATTATTACTGCCTTACATATTCGGTACATATGGTACTGACGCTCATGCATGGGGTGCTGCATACTTGTCTGCAGGTTCAGAAAGATAGTTTTTTAGACCTCTATAATAGCCGTTAAGATTCAGCAGATTAGCCAGCTCATTTCCTTTGATGTTTCCATATGATTAGAGGTTTTTTTGTCTTTTGATATATAATTTTAGGTAGAATGGGGCCCAGTCCTGACCAATAACATACTCTTTAGAGGCTTGTAAAGTACATGTTGTTAGACCTGCATTATTGGCCGTGTGGGGCCTAGTTGTATTATCAGTTGGCTGCCTTATTGACTTGCATGTATGTATATGTGCGTTTATGTTATTTGATCTGATTTAGACAGCACGGTGGTCTTGTCGGCCTACATAGGATGACGTTATTATTGCAACTGTTGGGTCAACTCTTTTTGTGCAGGTGTATGTTGCGGCCTTATCGGGTTAAGGCTATGTTTTGAGCCAAGATATAGCTGATTGTTTTCTTGAATCTGTGTTGCGGGTATGCACCAGAAGTGAATATGTCCTTCTAGATCAGCTAAAGGTCCAGTATGGCATTAGGTGTCAGTTATGCCTCTCAAGATGGAGCGTGACATTTAATAAAGGAAAAAAAAGTTCAATAAATATTTTTAAGGACCTTCACACTTTTGATATAGTATAGATATAAACACATAGATTAATATGTTGTACAACGTAACATTTACTTATTACTTATATTTCATTGAAAATGTTACTACTTATTAGCCTGAGCCCAAAAGTAATCCTTAAAATAGCAAAATATTCACTTCCAAATAATTTTCATAAAGATTTTTTATCATTAAAAGTTATATTTTACGCCGTAATTATTAGTATTTCCCAACAACTTTTAGTCTGGAACTTTGTTATTTCACAACAATATGTCAAGATGATTAGATTAATTAAATGTACAATCATGCAAGTTGATTTAATTATTCACAACAGATATTTTATATAAAGGCTAGAATATCTCTCTAAATCTACAAACTTCTCCTGTTAGAAAATCTCACTCAGTTTTAAAAAATGAGTCTTAAAGGCAAATTGATCTCTCAAATAGAGATGAAGTGTGCTTGACATTTGCTTCTTGAGCACTTCAAAGCAAATCCACACCAAACATATATCATGTCTCCTGATAGGACATCAAACTTCACATTTCATGAAAGTCAGCTGGGCAAAAGTGGCTCTGTTGTCAGCTGAAAATATATTCTTGGTAAGTCTATATTTATATTTCGCATTTCAATTTTCTTTGATAGAAGTGATTGGTTAATTTACTTTCTCTCCTTTTTTATTTTATGATTTTGTAATGAATTCCACATTTTTCCATGAAAATGAGATGCAAAAGAAAAAAATAAGGCTAGGGTATTATGGAAAGTTTTCTTTATACATATTTTAATGGTTCACTTTATTTCACATTAGTTTATGTAAAGGGTAGGGAGAATAAAAATCAGAATATCTAGTTTTTAATAGGAAAAAGAGTATAAATTTAAATATTCAAAGAGAGTTCAACAAATTATAATCAACAGAAAAATATTCGATTCCTCCTATAATAACAATTCATATAAAAAGGACAAAGGGAGTAACTATTTTCAGATAATGCTCACAAAGAAATTTTCTATATAAAATTCTTGCAATCTATTTAGAGTAAAACCCCTAAAATACTAAGGAATAAAAAGTATTTTACATTGTAATATTATTGTTAAAGAAAATATATTCAATGGTATTTTTTGTTATGAACTTAAGGTTGTTAAGGATTATGATATATTTCTAAAAAAATTATTCTTTTTTATATGTGTGTAGTGTATCATGATGAATTTAAATGTGCGTGTTTTTTATTTTTTGGTGCTATGAATATGTTTTCTTTGAAAATAGGAGGAAAAGAGCAACATGCCAAATAGTTCCTTCACATAGACGATGCGAAAAAATCAATCGCGTTCAATTTTGTTAAATGATATATGAATGAACTATACAAGTTAATAACAGCTACATTGGTTGAAAAAGAAAATTGGATCACTTGGACTATTTTGTATGAAAAATTGAATGAAAATATTTCAGAGCCCCTTGATCTTAGAGAGTTTGTTATTGGTCTCATCAAGGACCTTGAGGTTCACTATGCCGAGAAATAGATTTATGTCACCATTCCCAATAATAATATGACTATCTTAAATCTTTTCGAATAAACAAAACAATATGGTGTAATATATTTTTACAAGCATGATGAAGTATTACGACTATCGTAAATCTTTATAAATAAATAAAACTATTTTTTGTGATATATTTTTCACAAGCATGATGAAGTATGTTTCATGGAAATTCAAATTCATATATTATATGCATAATTTCTATTTGTTCTTGACGTTCCCATTTGACGAATCTGGCTCCTCCCAACATTACATACTCTCTCTATTTCCATGTATACATTTGGATAAAATGGTTATTATCTAATATAATATTTAACGGTCTAGATTAATTTAATTTAACAAGTATTTCTATTTAAAATTACTATTTTTAAAGCTTTTCTAGATGTAAATTAGTTAATAGATTTCTTAGAATCAATTTTTTTAAAATAATTCTCTTTTAATTGACAACAAAGCTATTTCGCTAAGCTTCCTCGAGATAATGTTGTTCTCAGATAAAATATTCTTGAGAATCAATGTTAAACTCCATATAATTTTATTGGTTACTAAAATTTAAGGCAAAATCATCTTTTGAAGATTGTATATAGTAGATTACAAACAAGTTGATCATCTATATGAATTCTCACTATTTATGTTGTTACTATGCTTGAATATATCTAAGGTCAAACAGGGGCGGCTAAATAAGTTTTGTTGTCTAAAGATAAACTCTAATGGAAGGACTCATCTTTTAAGAAAGAAAAATTATATTTTTAAATTAAAATATATTTTTTTTAGCTCGTTGAGATGTGAAGTTGATAAAAAAATATTTTATGCACATTTAACTTGTCCTATGATATTATGGATCTCAGGTAATAGAACTTGATTCACAAAGTCTATAATTTGATATCGAAATAATTTTTGATTTAATATATTTATTGTAATTCTTGAAATTTAAGAAATAATTATAATAGTAATATTAATAATAAAATAGGTGAAATATAATTTGTTCAATCATACTCTATTCATTTCTTGTTTCTAGTAGAACATAACTTTATTCATTAAAGAAAAATGTAGCTTATCAAAAATTTCTATAGACAAAGAAGGGACTATAGAAATATAGTACACGTTTGCTGATGAGAAAGGTAAAAATCAGACTTGGACTTTTGGAGGTGTCAAAATGAGATTTTGAAAGTTCATTGCACATTTTCTAATGAGAAATATAAAATAATAGAAGAATAATATATTTATCTCTCTAATGATGTCAATTGTAAAATATAAATAAATCTGAAATTTAACATTTAGGGTTTTAAGGAAGTTATCCTCTTTTTCTTAATCATACTATTACATTAATCACAAAATTCAAAAATATATTTCCTTTGTATACGATATTTTACTTTTCTACATTGAGATACTAAATATTTCTTTTTTTAAAAAAATTAACCTATAAGTCTTTTATTAGTATAAATTGGTGTCTAGCATAAAAGGTTATGGTGCATTGAAAAAATTCTTCCTGCCTTAATAAGTGGTATGAAGTTCGAGCCCTAAAATGAAAATAATCTTGTTAGGGAGTATTTTCCTATTTCATAATTTTATGTGATGTGAATCCGAATTAGACATGAGCCTTCATACAAACATCAAATATTAAATAAAAAGATCCCTCCCCCACCTCTGCCCCACCAAATATCAAGGCATAAAGCCTATGCTTTAGTTATTTTACCCTATAGTTGGCCATGAGGCCAATATTGTACAAAGTAAAAACAAAATGTATTAAAAATTATTATACAATATCATATCATATTATTATATAAGTGGGAAACCCTCAAATTAAAAGTTGGATTATTATTTTGCCCTCCAATCTAAAACTATTTCAATAATATTTTATGTATTAAAAAGTAAATATACATTACAATAAATATTATTATATTATTAAATTAAATAAGAAATCTATCATTTCCATAATAGAGAATTAATGTTTTCATTTAATTTACGTTATTTCACTTTCTGCAAATTTAATTATAATTATTCATTGTCTCTTCATCAGAATGTAAAAAAACTCAAAGCCATAATATCATGGTTATTTTTTCATTTAATTTTTTAAAAAAGATTTATATCTATTGTTTCTACTACAATATTTTGAAATATTATTTGGTTGAAGGGTAAAAATATTGTTACTATTTAGTTGAAGGGTAAAAATACTATTTAATATTTGATAGATATTTTGGTTATTTATTTTTCATTTCATGATTTTTCACTTTTATAATTTAATAACTATATTGAAATTACATATATATATATATATATATATATATATATATATATATTTGTAGGTTGCACTTTTATATTTTTATAATTATTGTTTTATATTCTACCTTTTCATCTTCTAAGCTTCTACTGGTTACAATAATATTTATACACAATCATCTAATGAAGATATGTACCATTAAGCAGACTCAATATGAAAACTGTATGTCTTTGTATCATGATCATACTTTACACCTTTTAATAGGTAATATGAAGTTCTTGCATTCTTTCTTCTTCTTTTCAATAGTTTTTCAAATATTTTTTGATTTACCTTCTTGTTTTATTGTTGTTGACATTTTGAGTTTGTATGAAATTTTCATAAACTTGATAGAAGTAGCCTCAAAATTGCATATTAAATTTTATTGGCGCGTAGCTTATATTTATTTCCATCATGGTAACTTGTATTTTATGTAATTCTTTCACTTTTCTGTATAAATATTGAAAAAAATTTAGTTTCGCATTTTATTTAGGTGATCTTGTCATGCTTTATACTTAATCTTCATCAAAGCATGATTTATAAACTAAGGTAACCAAAATGCTAGTTCAACCATTTTTAATTTACACTTATTTCAACTCTATATTTAATTATTTAATGTGGATATATATGTGCGAATCACGTGTCCAAAAACTAGTTACTAAAAAGTTGCTAATTTCTCCTGATGTGTTATCAATATTTGACTCATAAATAAGAGATTTCCAATAGGTTCCATATGAACTTACTTTTTTTAAGAAAAAATTAAATTTGGTCTCATAGGCCATTTAACTTTAGCAAATAGTCCTAAACAATAAAAAAAAAAGGCTAGCCCAAAAATAAACCGGCCCAAAATGAAATTAAAGAAAATCTTGCAACATAACATAAGCAAAAAGAAAAGCTATATGTAAATTGTAGAAGTTCGTAGAACTGACAATGGCTCTTCATTTTCTTTTTCATCAGTCTTGATATCCCAAATTCTCTCTCCATTATCACTGATCGAGCTAGTTTTCTAGTGTCTTTGTCATAGCCATTGTTCCTTCTTGGAACCCGGTTCACATAGTTCCTTTTAGTGTCTGCTGTGTAGCTTAAGAGTCTGAAATGTATATGAACAAGGGTTTCTTAGATCTGTTGCTATAGTAATTCCAATGATTCTCTTTCCATTCGTTCATAATTTTCTTTATTCTTAGAGATAGACCGATACTCCCCCATGTGTGTTTCCAAATCCTCACGTACTCAAGGAAATTATACGAAAAATAAAAATTGTCTTTTCACAATAAAGTTAGTTCTCAATTTCACCTTCAGTTATCAACTTACATTAATTTTAGATTTTTATATGCTTTATATAGTTACTTGAAGAAAATGTGTTTCTTCTTTTATTATGATTTACCTTAGTAAGCCTTTCTCCATTCATTAATGTCACGACCCGAACTTAAGCTTGGATTGAGACATGGGACCTAGAACCATAAGTGACTCCAAAGTCGATTAATGGCATGAACATAATAACTAACTCAAAATAATCAAGGCAGAAAGAAACTAAATTCTGAAATAGCGGAAGTCTGAATATTAAACATTTGAACAATAGAAATACATAACACTAAATCTGAACTGAATACAACACTATATCTGAAAAGCTTCTAACGTACTGACGAGCTGATGGGACAACACCACCAACTAGCTCATTACAAGTCTAAAACTGAAAATAGCAAAAATACAACTAACTGAAGGTCCTCGATGGATGAAGACTCACCAACAGCTGCCTGAACTGAACTCTGATGACCGGCTAACGGAGAGACTGATCTTGAATGGCCAAGCTTGTATCATGAAATGATACAACATACAGTACGCGGTAAGTACTTGAAATGTACTGAGTATGCGAGGTAAGTAAAATGGACTAATCAAAATACATAAGAGTTCATAAGAGTAGGACAATACAAAATATGCAATGATAGTTATAACATAAACATGAGGGCTCAAGCAGGGGAAAATCTACCTACGAGGTTGAGGGTGCCACGACACCCGAACACCTCGGTTGAAACTTTATATGCATATGTATATATATGCATAAAATTGAATATATGTTAGTTTGTTAGTCATGGCACCCTGAGTAATAAAAGATCTAGTAGCGACACTAGCAAAAGTTGAAATATACCATACAACTGATGCGGGTTCAATTCTCATGTGCAACACTGATTTTTTGGCTTTTCCTTTTGCAGTTTTGCTTGCTGCGAAGGTTTCATTTTTTGTCTTTTCATTAAAGAACTTATATTCTTGTCTTATTTCTTTATCTTTTTCATTAATTTTCTTTACTTCTACCATCTACTCTTTATTAATCAACTCTGTCACTTTTTTGCTTTGATTAATTATGACTTTTTTTAATTCCTCTTTCAATAAGTATGTCATGTCCCGAACATAGGTCCGGGTCAAGACACGAGATAAAGAACCCCGAGTGGGTCCAAGTCGACCCATGGCATGATCATATCAACCAAGAGCATACTATAAGCAGATACTGATATAATAAAACATGCTTAAGAGGAAGTATGCACACATATCAAGCCAATACCAAATCAGAAATAACAAGTTGATTTCTACATAATGTCTAATAAGCCTCTAACATAACTGATGAGCTGATGGGACAGCATCCCAAACTAGCTCGATGAAAGTCTATAACATAAATATAACACCCCAAAACTTTTCTAGAACAAACTCAGACCTTGCATGAAAAACCATAGGAAAACCAAAAAGTTTTTGCCACAGAACGAGTCGTTCCATGACTCGTCCAGTGACTAGACGAGTCATGGTCAGAACTCGTGACTTCATGTAGGAAATTTTAGTTCCAGAGCCCAGGGGTGACAACCCACATGACGACTCATTGGGTCAAGTAACGAGTCATCGAGTGGAGGTTCATAGTTCATTTTCAGTGGCAACGACAGACACGATGAGTCATTAGATCAAGTAATGATTCATTGCGTTAATCGTCGGAAGGGTTCTGGTAAAACTTAGCCCCCGAGGCAGTGTTGACAATGAGAGGAGGGGACGAGTCGTTAGGTAAGTCGACTCATTGTGTCCAGCCATGGGGTCAAAAGGAGAAATTTTGGTTCAGTGACAATGGAAGACGTCACGAGTCGTTACGTCTCATGATGACTCGTGATGTCAGTCATTGTCCATGCAAGGAAATGTTGGGATTTTCCAGACATGGCTACGACTTGGAACCACAGGTCGTTCCCAAGCCCATGACTCGCGGGGTGCCTCGTGGAGACTGACAGCAGGATTTTTCCTGTGATGCTCCAAGGGTGTTTTCATAACTTTCAGCTATTTTATCCTTAAACTAAGATGTTTTGGGCACGTTTTGGAGAGAATTAAAAGGGTAATCGATTAAGTCCCTCTCATTCCACTAATCCCATGATCTTAGAGCATAGAAATTCTTGTTAGGCATCTTAGAACTAAGTATGGCTTCCTCAGTTCTTTAGATTTCTTCAGGCTTCTCTCAAGAACTGTACACCAGATTTGTTCCCAAAAATCCATCTAAATCCTCTTATGAGTTCTAGTTCCTGAGTTTTCGAAAGTGAATTAATTTTCAGCCAGATTCTTTCTATATTGTGTGGAATATTGTTCATGTTATTATTACTAAAATTCCACTATCTAGCTATCATGTTGATACTTGTTATTGTAAAGATGATTTTAGCCCTAGCTTTGGAATGCAGTAAATTAGAGTTTGCATATTTGATTAGTTATTCGTGTTTCTTGATTTTATCAGTGTTGGGATTCCCATGTTGTTAATATCAGTTGATTATCTTAGGTAGTTCATGCTAGCCCAGTTTCAATCAGAATACTAGCCTATTCAGTATTTTCAGAAATGTCAGCTGATTAGTTTGACTATAGTCTTTTCTTGAGGTGTCAGTGGTGCCTCCCAAATTTCTGTTATCAGAATTAGTTACCAGTTATAAGATATTAGTTTGTACTTTAGATGGTTATGACACCTCCAGATAAGCAGCTCTAGCCAATCTTAGAACACCAGTTAAAGAATCCGGTCCGATAAGATTCTCAGGGTACTCCAAGATAATTATCCCTGACTTAGTCATGGACCCAGTTTCGAGCTATCAGCTTAGTAGTCAGAATAGGACTATTTAGTGGGAGTAGGACTTAGCACCGAGTAGACTGGGGTTCTAGCTCACCCAGGTTCCTAGAACTACGTCTCTTGGGATTAGACAGTTAGGTCACCGACTTAGAGAATGTCCGTCAGCAGGACAGGGGAGATCATAGTCTACCACTTCAGCAGCTCCAGTAGGCCGACCATCTCAACATGCCAACACTTCAGGTACGGATGGTAGTCAGCACCAAAATCGCTTTTATTCTTTATCCTCTCATTAGGATTAGGAGAGCTCACCTGACGTGGTCACAGGTATGTTACGTCTCTTCCACCTAGATGTGTATGCCCTATTAGATCCAGGAGCCACAATATTGCTCGTGACTCCCTATATAGCTGTCCAATTTGAAACCAGTCCAGAAGTCCTCTCAAAATCATTCTTAGTTTCTACCCCAATTGGTGAGTCAGTTAGATCCAGCTAGGTGTATAGAAATTGCCCAGTATAAGCATTGAATAAGGTCATTCCAGTTGATCTAGTAGAGTTAGACATGGTACATTTTGATCTCATTCTTGGCATGGATTGGTTACACTCTGATTATGCCTCAGTAGACTGCAGAACTAGATTCGTCAGATTTCAGTTCCTTAATAAGCCAGTTTTAGAGTGGATGGGCAGTAGTTCAGCAACTAAGGGTCAATTTATTTCCTACCTTAATGCAAGGAAGCTCATTTCTATCAAGTTCATTTATCACCTAGTTCAGGTCAAATATTCTAGCTTTGAGACCCTAACTATCCAATCAGTTCCAGTTGTTAGTGAGTTCCCTGACGTGTTTTCCGAAGATCTTCCTGGAGTCCCTTCCAAGCGAGAAGTAGACTTCGGATAGACTTTCTTCTAGAAACTTAGCTCATCTCCATCCTTCTTACAAAATGGCTCTAGCTGAGCTTAAGCAGTTAAAGGAGTAGCTAAAAGACCTTCTTGATAAAGGCTTCATCAGACCCAACATCTCTCTATGGGGTGCTCTAGTATAATTCATGCGAAAGAAAGATGGTACTATCAGAATGTGTATCAATTACCATCAACTGAACAAAGTCGCAGTTAAGAATAGGTATCCCCTACCTAGGATTGATGACTTTTTCGATCAGCTTCAGGGAGCCAGTTGTTTCTCCAAGGTAGATCTCAGGTTAGGGTATTATCAGGTTAGAGTCAGAGAATGTGACATACTGAAAACAACCTTCAAAACTCGGTGTGGTCCCTATGAATTCGTGGTTATGTCCTTTGAGCTAACTAATTCCCCTACATCTTTCATGGACCCTTATGAATAGGATTTTCAAGCAATATCTAGATATGTTCGTCATTGTATTCATTGATGACATTCTGGTGTGCTCCAGAAATGAGGAGGAATATGCTAACCATTTGAGCATAGTGCTACAGATGCTCAGAGACTGCCAATTGTTCGCTAAATTCAGTAAATGTGAATTTTGGTGAATGTATGTGGCTTTCCTTGGTCATGTGGTCTCGGGGGAGGGTATTCAGGTAGATCCTCAAAAGATAGCAGCGGTGAAAGACTAGCCAAGACCTATTCCCCAACCGATATCAAGAGTTTCTTGGGTCTGGCCGGTTATTACCGACGTTTTGTAGAAGTATTTTCCTCTATTGCATCTCCTCTGACTAAGTTGACTCATAAAAAGGTGAAGTTTTAGTGGTCAGATGCATGTGAGAAGACTTTCCAGGAGTTGAAGACTCGACTCACTACTGCTCCAATTTTAACCTTACCTGAAGGAATAGATGGATTCGTAGTATATTGTGATACTTCCAGAGTTGGACTCTGTTGCGTTCTAATGCAGTGGGGTAAGATGATAGCTTACGCCTCCAGAAAGCTTAAGGTTCATGAAAAGAACTATCTGGCTCATGATCTCGAGGTGCAAGCAGTGGTGTTTGCATTGAAAATATGGAGGCCTCACCTTTACGGGCTCATGTAGATGTTTTCACCGATCATAAGAACCTTTAGTACGTGCTTAGTTAGAAAGATTTGAATTTTTTCCAGAGAAGGTGGTTGGAGCTATTGAAGGACTACGACATGGGTGTGCTATACCACTCAGGCAAGGAAAATATGGTGGCTGATGCCCTAAGCAGGGTGTCCATGGGGAGCATGGCTCATGTTGAAGAGAGCAGAAAAGAACTAGCAAACGATATTCACAAGTTAGCTCGGTTGGGAGCGCAGTTGGTTGACTCAGCTGAGGGTGGAGTAATAATGCAAAGTGGGTCAGATTCCTCATTAGTAGTTGAAGTTAAGTTAATGTAGCATGAAGATCCAATACTGCTTAAGCTAAAAAAAGTAGTTCTCAGAAAAGAAGTGGAGGCTTTCTCCAAAGGGGGAGATGGTGTGCTTTGTTACAAATGCAGACTGTGTGTATTGGATGTAGGCGACTTGAGACAATAGATACCGGCAGAAGCGCACAGTTCTAGATATTCTATCCACCGAAGTTCCACTAAGATGTACCGTGATCTATGAGATATTTTCTGATGGAACAACATGAAAAGAGACATTACAAAATTTATGGCTAAGTGCTCGAACTTCTAGCAGGTTAAGGTGGAACGTCAGAGACCGGAGGGTATGACTCAAGATATCAGCATACCCACATGGAAGTGAGAAGAAGTGAATATGGACTTTATTACAGGTCTACCTCGTACCCACTGGCAGCATGACCCAATTTGGGTGATAGTGGATCGGATGACTAAGTCAGCACATTTCCTCCCAATTAAAACTACAGACCCAGTTGAGGATTATGCTAGGCTATATATTCGGGACCTAGTTAGAATGCATGGAGTTCCTTTGTCCATTATTTGGGATAAAGGTAGCCAGTTCACCTCACATTTTTGGAAGTCCTTTCAAAAAGGACTCGGTACTCAAGTCAAACTCAGCACAACTTTTCACCATCAGAAAGATGGACAAGCTGAGCGGACTATTCAGACCTTAGAAGATATGCAGAGAGCTTGTGTGATTGATTTCAAAGGCAGTTGGGATGATCATCTACCTCTCATTGAGTTTGCATACAACAACAACTACCATTCTAGTATTCAAATGGCCCCATTTGAGGCATTATATGGTAGGAGGTGTAGATATCCTATAGGGTGATTTGAGGTTGGTGAATCTACCATGAAAGGGCCACACTTAGTTCATGAAGCTATGTAGAAGGTGCAATTTATTAGGGAAAGGTTGAAAACAGCTTAAAGCCGACATAAATCCTATGCTGATGTGAGGAGGAGATAGTTGGAATTTGATGAAGATGATTGGGTTTACCTGAAAAATTTCACATATGAAGGGGGTGATGATTTTTGGAAAGAAAGGAAACTCAGTCTAAGATATATTGGACCCTACAGGATTCTGAGGCGAATTAGCAGTGTGGCATATGAGTTAGAATTACCTCCAGAGTTGGCATCTGTGCACCCAGTATTCCATGTGTCACTATTAAAGAAGTGCTTCGGTGATCCAACTTCAGTTGTGCCACTAGATAGTGTGGGAGTGAAGTATAATCTCTCTTCCGAAGAGGTTCCAGTTCAGATCCTAGACTGTCAGTTTTGTAAGATGAGAAACAAGGAAGTCGCTTCGGTGAAAATCTTGTGGAGTAACCAGCTATTTGAGGGAGCCACATGGGAGGCAGAGCCAAATATCCTCATTTATTCCCTTCCAGTTCAATTCCATCATTAGGTATTAATTCCTCCTCAATACTCTATTCAATTCCATACTTATCAGTTCTATTCAGATTTTCAATATGCATTCTAGTTGCATTGGCTCTGTTTGCATGGTTAAATCAGCTCGGAGTCAGTCATTCCTTTAGAAATCTTTTCATAGTCTCAGTTTGGGAATTGCAACTATTTTCCCAGTTTTCCATACATTTTAGCCTTCATTCCAGCAGTTTTAGCCTTCACTTAATGCAGGAATTTTAGTTCAGGAGCCCAGGGGTGACGACCCACATGACTACTCGTTGGGTCAAGTAACGAGTCATCGTGAAGGGTCATCAAGTGGAGGTTCGTAGTTCATTTTTCAGTGGCAACAACGGACACGACGAGTCGTTAGGTCAAGTAACGACTCATTGCATTGGTCGTCGGAAGGGTCCTGGTAAAGCTTAGCCCCTGAGGCAGTACTAAGGACGAGAGGAGGGGACGAGTCATTAGGTCAAGTAATGACTCGTCGTGACCAGCCATGGGGTCAAAAGGAGAAGTTTTGGTTCAGTGATAATGGAGGACGTCATGAGTTGTTAGGTCTCATGACGACTCGTGATGTCAGTTGTTGTCCATGTAAGGAACTGTTAGAGATTTTCCAGAAATGGCCACGACTTAGCACCACGGGTTGTTCCCAACCCCACAACTCGTGGAGTGCCTTGTGGGGACTGGCATCATAATTTATCCTGCGATGCTCTAAGGGTGTTTTTGTAACTTCCAGCTATTTTTATTCCTAAACTAAGTCGTTTTGGGCATGTATTGGTAAGAATTAAAAGGGTAATAGACAAAGTCCCTCTCATTTCACTCACCCCAGGATCTCAGAGCACAGAAATTCTTGTCAGGCATCTGAGCGCTAACTAGGGCTTCCTTAGTTCTTTAGATTTCTTCAGGCTTCTCTCTAGAACTCTACACCATGTGTGTGAGAATTTTGTAAGGGAATTTTCCTTCCCTTGTGCCCCAAAATCTATCTAAATTCCCTTATCAATTCTAGTCCCTGAGTTTTCAAAAGTGAATGAATTTTCAGCTAGATTCTGTCTATATTGTGTGGAATATTGTTCATGTTATTATTTCTAAAATTCCACTATCTAGTTATCATGTTGATACTTGTTCTTGTAAAGATGATTTTAGCCCTATATTTGGAATGCAGTAAATTAGAGTCTTGAATATTTGATTAGTTATTCATGTTTATTGATTCTATCAGTTTGGGATTCCCATGTTGTTAATATCAGTTGAATATCTTAGCTAGTTAATGCTAGTCTAGTTTTAGTCAGAATACTAGCCTATTTAGTATTTTCAGAAATATCAGCTGATCAGTTTGATTATAGTCTTTTCTTGAGGTGTCAGTGGTGCCTCCCAGATGTCAGTTATCAGAATTCGTTATAAGTTACCAGATATTAGTTGCTTCTTAGACGGTTATGACACTTTTAGATAAGCAGATCTGGCCAGTCTTAGAAAACCAGTTACAAAATTCGGTCCAATAAGACTCTTAGGGTACTTCCAGATAATTATCCTTGACTTAGTCTCGGACCCCAGTTTCGAGCTATCAGCTTATTAGTCAGACTAGGACTATCCAGTGGGAGTAGGACTTAGCACTGAGCAAATCGGGGTTCCAGTGCACCCAGGTTCCCAGAACTACATTGCCACCATAGGTTATTTTATTGGCCTTATGCCCCCAGACTTGTGATCACCCAGTTCATACCTTTATACATTGGCAAGGTATATTGGGTCCTATCAATAGGGCATATACATCAAACTACATATCTAGCTCATGTGGTTATACGTTGGTTATAGTCTCTCTTATTAGTCAGTTCAGTTTTAGTTTAGCTCAGCTTAGTTCAGTTAAGTTTAGCTCAGCTCAGTATTTCAGATTTAGGACATGTCTATGACCATCAGCCAGGGTCATTATTGACCATATCAGTTATATTCAGTTGTTTTGTTTCTAGTATTTCAGTTGATCATTTCATGTCATTTCAGTTCAGTTATTTGTTTCTTCGTGTTTATATTATCTCTCACTTACTCAGTACATTCAAAGTACTGACGCATACCTTCTATGTTGTATCATATAATAGTACAGGCACAAGTTCTCAGCCTCATCATTGTTAGTCGATTCTTTCAGGTGATATCAGCAGTTGCAGTTGGTGAGTCCTCATCTTCCGAGGACTATATCTATTTATCAGTTATTTTCTTTAAGTTAGACTTAGAGTTAGCTAGGGGCTTGTCCCAGAAACTCATCATTTGTAGATGGTTTTCAGACATAGACTCAGACATTCAGTATTATTTTTCAATTGTATGAATTTTTACCAGATTAGCTTTTTTAAATGATTTTTTATTATTTAAAGCTTATGCATATGTTTACTTAGATTACTAGTGTTATGATAGGCTATGGGTTGGCTTGGGGTTACTTGTGACTCCAAGTATCATGTCTTGTTTAGGGCATAGACTCGGGTAGTGACATGAAAGAACATAACTATAGATAACTGAATTTCCTCAAAGGATGAGGACTCACCAATACTGGGTAGATAGGTCTGAGAGAGGAGCAGGACTAATTATGCGACTGAGACTGATCCCTCGGACCTGTATCATGAAACGATACAACATAGAGTATGCGGTCAATAATTGGAATGTACGGAGTATGCAAGGTAAGTAAAACTGACAGTTAAAAATACATAAGAGTTCATAAGATTAGGATAGCGCGATCATAAAGTAAATATCATAATGTGAACATAAGGGCTCAAGGTTTTCAAACATTCGTAAATCAGTCATAATCGTAATCATAAGAAGAAACTTTATTAAACATAACTCGAGCTAAAGTAATATAAAAATAACCACTCATAAATCATGAGGAACAATGGGAGGACCTCGTCTTAACCGAAATCATCATGATAGAGCCTTACATGATGCCCCACTATTTCTCCCAAGTGGTCAGGACCGTCCCGGGCTTGCCAGGCAGGGGGACGTGCGTGCTCCATGATATCATAGGGATCCAATAATATATATATATATATACACACACACACACACACACACCTACAGTGGCACATAGTTTTGAGACCATGGGGTTTACCTAAAAGCCGGGTCTACTTGGTGCTAGACACTGCTCCTAAAGACATGCACATGAGGGCTCATATAGTAACTGTAAAATCATTCATGGCCAAATAATTAATAACATGATGGATCCCACTTGAAATACATGATTAGCCATAAATAAGGGCCCGTGAATTGGCTAAGAGTCATAAATCCATAGATCATGAAAATCATGCATATTTGTAAAACATTTATATACCTGATATTCATAAATCCATGATGAGTACTTGAGAGAAATCATATCATAAATCATAAATCATAACTTAGGGCTTAATAAGATCAAGATCATAGTGGAATCATAACTTGATCTTTCATGAAGCATACATGATTGGGCATAATTTAATTAAAATTTGAAACTATAAATTAATAATCAAAATAGTTATAAAATCTGCCCATAGATCATAAAACATGATTTGATACATGAAGGGAATTGATCCACAGATGGATCATAGAGAATTTCACAAGAATTGGAATAAACCCCATAAGATCATGAAACTTGAATCTAGGATTGGAATTCATGGAATTGAGAGGAATTTTGAGCATGAGAGTGAAAGAAACTCTCATTCATAGCCTTACATACCTGGGTAAAGCAGATTCATACTCGCACTTGAAGGACCAAAGTAAATTTAGGGAAGAACTTGTGGATTCTAGGCTTGATCACCCTTAGGAGTTTCTAGACTTGCATTCATGGAAGTGAATAGGCTTAGAATGTACTTACCCCTCTTAAAACATACTATTCTGAGCTAAAAATGACATAGTATAGGCCTTAGGAACTTAGGAATTAACAAAAAACCCTTAATAAATTCGCAGGAAAATACTCACTGTTAGTCCGAACAAGGGACCGGGCGACTCCTGCATATCACCATGACTCATAGTCTGCTTCTCGTTGCCTACACTGGAAATTGTCAACACTGGTCACCACAAGGGACACCACGACTTGTGGTGACAAACCGTTAGGGACTGCCAGAAAGCTTCAAACTTCAACTAGCCAGTAACCACGACCGACTTGATGACTCATGGTGATGACCACGACTGGTGGTCTCACCCGTGGTCAACCTCAAGCCCAGAATTTCAGCCCCAGGACAAACTCCTCCACACGAGTCACTCAATGACTCGTTGTGCACCCCACGGGTCATTGGACGACTCATCCTATGACCTGGTGCAAAAAACTCTTTTTTCTCTATTTCAACTCCTTGGTCTGATCTTAGGGTTTTTGGGGTAGTACAATATCTCACCCTTTGAAACATTCATCCTCGAATATGCGAAAACATACTAAAAAGCCGAGAAATGCAATCATCATATTCAAATACTGACCATATAAGCTGAAAACTGATGGAGTGACTGACTATGAATTGAACTACATGATTGAACTGAATTCATGAATCACACATACATTCATTGACATGAAATAAACTGGGACACATGGGCTGAACATGAAACTGAATAGGGTACGAAGGAGGAAACTGATACCTCAAGCTGAAATTGAGCCATAAGGGAAAAGATGTGAGTATTTAGCCATCATATCTGCTCCGGCTTCCCACATAGCTCCCTCAATATACTAGTTCCTCCACAAAACCTTGACTGAAGCTACTTCTTTGTTTCTTAGCTTTTGAACCACCAGGTCAAGTATTTCCACCTGAACCTCCTCATAGCTAAGGCTATCCTTCACACCTACACTCTCCACCAGAACAACCAGAGCTGGATCACCCAAACACTTATTTAAGAGCGATACATTGAAAATTGGATCTACTAAAGCCAATTCTGAGGGAAACTCCAACTCACATGCCACCTTACCAACACGCCTCAAAATTCGGTATGGACCAAAATAACGGGGACTGAGTTTCCCTTTCTTTCTAAACCTCATCACTTCCCTCATGGGAGATACCTTTAGAAACACCCAATCATCAACTTCAAACTAAAGTTCTCTCCTCCTCACATCTGCATAGGACTTTTGGTGACTCTGAGCTATTTTTAACCTGTCCCTTAAAAGTTGAACTTTCTCCATAGCCTTATGGACTGAATCTGGTCCTATCATCACAGCTTCACCGACTTCAAACCAACCAATAGGAGATCTACATCTCCTCCCATAGAGAGCCTTAAATGGAGACATCCGAATGCTAGAATGGTACCCATTGTTATGTGCAAACTCAATGAGAGGCAAATGATCATCCTAACTACCCTTGAAATGAAACACACACTCTCAATATGTCCTCAAAAGTTTGAATGGTCCGCTTGGCCTGACCATCTGTTTGTGGGTGAAAAGCAGTGCTAAGCTTGACCTAAGTACCAATTCCCTTCTGAAATGATCTCCAAAATTGGGAGGTAAATTGAGTACCTCTATCTGATATGATTAAAAATGGAACTTGATGCAACTGAACTAACTCTTGGATGTATAACTTTGCATAATCCTCCACTGAACTGGTAGTTTTGACCAGTAGGAAATGACCTTCCTTACTCAATGTTATACCTCGAAAGCCCAAAGATCAGACTCGGGAGTTGAAATGGAGAAAATCTTAAAAATTATCACCAGGCATAGAACGAGTCATGGGATGACTCATTGGTGCAGCCCACGAGTCGTGATGTGACTCTTGGGGAGGCTAGTGGGGGATTTGGAAGTTTGAGGAAAAGGATTCCCATGGGCGTGACAATGACTCGTGGTCAGACCCCACGAGTCGTTAGGTCAGTTGTGGAGTGAGTAAGGAAAGAATAGAAAATAAGGAAGGCGGTGCACTTGACAGGACATCCCCATGAGTTGTGGTTGATGTGCAGTGATTTTATGGCACTTTCGACGCTTAAGACTAAGAAATTATGCACATTACGGGTATGTTTATATAGGTATGATGTGCTTTTTGCTTAATGTTGCACGAAAATACGTTCGGAAGTGAAATGGGCAAATTAATGCTTAAAATGACTTAATGGGTGACTGCTAGGCACTTCACGAGTCGTTGTCAAGAAGCACGACTCGTTGCTGAAGTCATGGACAACTATTGAGTTTTGAAGATGTAGAAACAGTGTACCTAACGGGTTGAGGGAATGACTCGTTACATCTGGTAACAAGTCGTAAGAACTGGAGAGGAATAAGTGAAGAAGTAGCCAATGAAGTTGACGGACGACTTAATGAGTGGTTAGTTGACTAAACGACTTGTCGGCAGATCAATGGACCCAACTGTAAGGTGCAATGGAAAGTTGAAGGAGTTAGACCACAAGGGGTCTAATGAGTCGTGCCCAGGAACAACGAGTCTTTAGAAGACCCGTTGCCACAACTGGGATCAATGATGAAGACGACTGATCTTTAAAAAGGCACGACTCGTCAAAGGTCCCAACGAATCGTCACCAAGCCCGTGGTCACTGACGACCTAGTTTCCAATTTTAGTTAGGAAAAGGTTTTCTTGGAACTATAAATACACTGTTTAGGTTTATTTTTGAGAGGAAGTTTATTATTGTTATTTTTCACATAGGATTTTGGTGTTGTATGATTATTCTTGGGTCAAAAAACAAGGTTTACAATTTTGTTCTTGAATTTGAGGATCAAAAGCAACATTGGAATTTATTAATCAATTTTGGAGTTTTATTCAATTTACTTGGTTTTCTTCTATGATAATTTGTAAGTTGCAATTATGCTTTATTTAATATTTTGTGATTGTGATGATACAAGCATGAGTAGCTATACCCCATAACTAGGTTTGTGGGAACCAAGATGAATTAACACACATAGGTTAAAGACTTAGTGATTCTTGAATGGGGTTTAATGCATGTATTGTTTTTCCCTTCATTTTAATTTATTCTTGATGGTTGCAAACGTTAGGACTTGCCTTATTCTTACTTACGGGACCAAGGAGGTAGTGAATGGGAAAAGGATTAACAATGGAGATTTGAGTCTATCAACCCTCATCTAATAGCTTGAACTTATCCGGGGATAGTTAATCCGATATTAAGGGTAAGAGCTAATTAAACATACACCTGTATACAGACCATGTTGTGTGGTGATAATCATCTATATAGGGGACCAACCATTTAGGTAAACCTAACTTACCGATATTGCATGTTGAACTCCAGAATAGATCACTAGTGTATAAGCCTTGTGGTTATGAAGTCTTGGGGAATACAATCCTAGTCAAGTCGCTAATTGAATGCAAACCGAATTTGATCTAAGCATTCAGTAATTTTCTTTTGTTTATTATTCTATTTCTTTCCTCTTAAGAAATAAGTAACTCGACAGTAACAACTATTCGCATTAACTTAAGCTCTTTCCATATTCCCTGTGGGATCAACCTCAACCTTTAGTTGGGTTCTATATTTGACATCGACCACTTTATATCTCAATTGCGAGGTGTAATTTGGGCGACATCAGCGGGCATCCCCCACGATTCGTAGGGTGAGTCTTGATCAAGCATGGAATAGATTTGTCAGGGCCAAGGCAGTGTACATCACGGATGGTGACCATGAGTCGTGGTCACTAGTAAAGAGTCATGAGGTTGCCCGTGACGAGCCCAGTTGAGCAGATGAGTAGTGTACTTAAGGGACAACTCCATGAGTTGTAACCCTAAGAAATGAGTCATTAAGTACATCATTAGGACCACCTGACAGTTAATTTCAACGATTTAGTAAGGGCTTTTATGTGATTCCTAAGTTCCTAGTTCCTAAACTATGATGTTTTGAGTTATGAATAGTGACTTTTAAAGGGGTTAAGTTCATTTTAGGCCTTATTTATTCATGCATTCAAGGTACAAGACTTGAGAGGGTGATCAAGCCTATAATTCATCAATTTCCCTTCAATTTCCTATTGGGCATCTAAGGAACTGTAAGAATCAGCTACCAACAGGTATGTAGGGTTATGAATGGGTGATTCCCTTCACACCCATGCCCAATCCCTCTCTAAAGTATGAAATTCCTATGTCTACTATATGCGGTTTTAACCCAAATGCGTGAATCCCCTATTTCTATAGATGGGTATCATTTAATTATGATTCTACTATTGAGTTAGAAAGTAAGGGAAATTTTTATAATGTTTTCAATTTAACAATCATGATTCTAGTTTTATAAATTAAATGCCTATTGATGAGATGTTCATGAAAGGTGAGATTTCTGATGAATATATGATGATCATGAGATAGTATGATAAAAAGCATATTTTGAAGCTACCCATGTTTGCAATTATGTTTTTGATGAGAATTGAGTATTTCTAAGTATGATATAACTTTGGGCCATGCCCACATGTTACATATGGATGATGATTTTCCCGAGATAAGCTTACCACATTATTTTGGAGAGAAGACTCCCAATTATACTTTCAGCTTGTGGTATGTTTTGAGTTAAAATTTTCCTATGCATAGCTTACCACATGGTTTTGCAGCGAAGGCTCCCAATTATATTTTCATCATGTGGTATGTTTTGAGCTAAAGCTTCTCATATTCATGATTTCACATTTGAGATGTATTTGAGTATTGAGCTTCGTCAATAGACGATGTTGATCTTCGTTATAAAATAATGTAGAGCATATGCATGTTTTTGGGAGTAATGTCTAGCACCAAGTAGGCTAGGGGTCGATCACCCTATACCTCAGAACTACGCGCCAACGTAGATTTATACATTATGACTCTGGGACCTCCCTTATGAGCTTCCCCTGCCCGAATGGGCCTTCAGCTTGATATCAGTGTCGTGGTATCGTCCCAGCCCTGGCAAGGCTTTGGACGGCTCTACCCACTTGAGTGTGATAGTTGGGACCACGTAAGCTCTCTCGTGGTATGTCGGTTAAAAGACGATTCTCCCATTGTTCCTCATGATTTGAGTTATGCATGTTCATTACTCATGAGATTTACATATGTAAGCATGTTCTAAAGAAGGTTTGACTCAATGTTCAACTTTACTTGTAAATATCAGATTTCGGCTTTGTGTCAATCGATTATGCTATGATATGATATGATATTTTATGATGAGATCATGATTTCAAAAAGAATGCATGCAAGACCTACTCTCATATTCTCATTGTTTATGTCTTTCATTGTGCATGTTCTTAAATTATTTTACTTTTTAAGAGATTTTACTTACCTTGCATAATTGGTACATTCCACGTACTGACCACATACTTTTTACTGTATCATTTCATGATTTAGGACTTGGCTCTCAGATTCAGCCCCGCTCATAGTTTGACTTTGGAGTTAGCATCTTTGTTGTTGGTGAGTCCTCATTTCCTGAGGACTAGACCATTCAGACTTCCTATATGTATTTCAGTTTCAGTTTTGTTGAGTTAGTTGGGTTCTTGTCCCATCAACTCGTCATGTTTAGAGGCTTTTCAGACATATGTATGATTTTAGCTTCGAATTTCATATTATGATGTTATGTTAAGTTAGACTTCCGCTATGATTATATTGTTGATTATTTAGTTTCATTGATCGAATTAGATGTATGCTTATGTCATGGGTTGACTTGGGGTCTCTCAGGGCTCCTTGTCCCGTGTTGCAATCCAGGCCTTCATTCGGGTCATGACAAATTTGGTATCAGAGCAAAAGGTTGAAGTTTCTAGGGTGTCTGAAAGCTGTGTTAAGTAGAGTCTTTTTCATGGATGTGAAGCGCGCCACACTTATGACGAAGAGGCTACGAGACGTTTCAGAAATATTTTCTTATTTTATGATCTATGCCGTGTGATGGAAAGTATTTCTATCCTTCTAATTCGTGCTATTCCTGATTGCAGAATCATTGCTCCCTAAAGAATGAATGGTAGGAGAAATGGGAATGGTGAAGGCCACAAGGATGGCAATGACAATGGGCACCAGCAAGCCCCACCAGTTCAGGAGCACCAGACACTGGAGCCATTTGCTCATGCTGAGTTCCAGGGCGCTATTCAGATGCTTGCGCAGGCCTTGACTGCTCAGGTCAATCAGCAGGTCATTGTGCATGTTACGCAAAATGGCAATGCAGCAGCGGCTTGAGTCAGAGACTTCTTGAGGATGAACCCACCGGAGTTCCTTGGGTCCAAGGTAGATGATGACCTGCATGAGTTCATAGATGAGATTGTCAAGATCATTCAAGTCATGGGGGTGAACAGGGTTTAGTGCACGGAGTTGGCCTCTTACCAATTAAAAGGACTCACGCATATCTGGTTTCGCCAATGGAAGGATAGTAGGGTCGCAGGAGCAGGTCCTGTCACTTGGGAAGAGTTTCATCTTGCATTCTTGGATTAATTCTTCGCTCGTGAGATGAGGGAGCTAAAGGCAGCTGAGTTCGTAACTCTGAAGCAAGGGAGATTGAAAGTCCAAGAGTATTCCCTTGAGTTCACTCTCCTATCAAAGTACACCCCAGAGTTAGTGGCTGATCAGAGGGCACGAGTGAGTAGATTCGTTCATGGAGTAGCAGGCTATTTGGACAAGGATTGCAAGATCGCTATACTCCATCAGGATATGAATTTCCTTCGGATAGTCTTGTATGCCTTGCAGATGGAGGCGACACATCTGAGAGAGAGGGAGGCCAAGAGGGCTAGGACCAATGACCACAGATTCTCTCAGTCGAGAACAGGTGGTTGGCATCGACAACAGACCCACAGAGATCATCAGCCCCAACATATTAGACATTGAGTGTGCCATCCAAGCCTAGACATGATTTGAGAGGGTGAGCATTATGCTCGAGGGGTCAAAGCAGCAGACCCGCAGATTCTAGTATCCCAGCTTGTTGCAGATATGGTTGGGGGCACACAGACAAGTGCTTGGCAGTTTCAAGTGCTTGCTTCGGGTATAGGAAGCCTGGAAACATGGTTAAAGATTTCCCAGCAGCGGGATAGGATCAGGTTGGGTGATGAGGCCCAGCTTCTAGTTCATTAGCCCCTCTCACACGCTCAAAACATCAGGGGGCATCTACTAGCATAGCTGACGGTCCGCGCCAAAACAGATTTTATGCCTTAGCATCCTGTTAGGATCAGAAGGTCTACCCAAATGCGATCACTGGTATGTTATGAGTTTTCCGCATATATGTTTATGCTTTGTTAGATCCGGGGGCTACCTTGTCTTTAGTGACACCTTATGTGGCCAGTAGATTTGAAGTCAATCCTGAAGTCTCTTCAGAATCCTTCTCAGTTTCTACTCTAGTAGGTGACTCAGTTATAGCTAGACGGGTATATAGAGGTTGCCCAGTCTCAGTCCTTCAGAAGGTCACCTAAGTAGATTTGATAGAGTTAGCCATGATCACTTTTGATGTTATTTTCGGCATGGATTGGCTATTTGCATGCTAAGCTTCACTTAATTATAGAACCCGAGCAGTAGAGTTCAGATTTTTGAGTGAACCAGTTTTAGAATGGAAGGGTAGTTCAGTTGTGCCTGTAGGTTATTTCATTTCCTACCTTAAGACTAGAAAGATGATATCCAAGGGTTGTGTGTACAATCTAGTTAGGTTAAGGATGTTGAGTCCGAGGCCCTAACTATCCAGTCAGTTCCAATAGTACGTGATTATCTAGAGGTCTTTCTTGATGATTTACCGGGAATCCCTCCCGAGCGGGAGATTGATTTTGGTATTGACCTTTTTTTCGACACGCAACCTATATTTATTCCTCCATACAAAATGGCTCCAGCCGAGCTAAAAGAGTTGAAAGAGCAGTTGAAGGACTTTTTAGATAAGAGTTTCATTAGACCGAGCAAGTCCCCATGGGGTGCACCAATTATCTTTATCTGAAAGAAAGATGGCTCTCTTCACATGTTATTAATTATCAACAATTGAACAAAGTCACCATCAAGAACAGGTATCCTTTACCCAGGATTGATAATTTATTTGACCAGCTTCAGTGTGCCAAGTGTTTGTCAAAGGAAGATCTCAGATCCAAGTACCATCAACTCAGATTTTGGGAGAGTGACATCCCGAAGATAGCCTTCAGGACGCAATATGGTCATTATGAGTTTATAGTTATGTCTTTTGAACTAAAAAATGCTCCTGCAACTTTTATGGACTTGATGAGCAAGGTGTTCAAGCCATACTTGGATATGTTCATGATTGTGTTTATTGATGACATCCTGATATACTATCGGAGCGAGGAGGAACATGCCGCTCATTTTAGAATAGTACTCCAGACTCTAAAGGATCGCTAATTATATGCCAAATTCAGCAAGTTCAAGTTTTGGTTGAACTCCATAGCATTTTTGGGCCAGTGGTAACAAGTGAGGGTATAAAGGTAGATTCTCAGAAAATTGAGGCAGTGAAGAATTGGCGTAGATCAGTGAATCCTTCAGATATTCAGAGTTTCTTGGGTCTAGCCAGCTATTATTGAAGATTTATTGAGGTTTTTTCATCTATATCAGCGCCCTTGACCAAATTGACCCAGAAGAAGGTGAAATTTCAATGGTCGGAGGCTTGTGAGAAGGCTTCCAAGAGTTTAAGACTCGACTTTCCTCAAACCGTTGTTGACCCTACCTGAGGGTATCGATGGGTTCGTGCCATATTGTGATGCTTCAAGGATCGGACTTGGGTGTGTGTTGATACAACACGAGAATGTTATAGCATACACCTTTAGACAACTGAAAGTTCATGAGAAGAATTACCCGACTCATGATCTTGAATTGGCTGCGGTGGTATTCGCCTTGAAGATATGGAGACATTATCTGTATGGGGTTCACCTGGATGTATTTATGGACCACAAGACCTTACAATATGTGTTCACGCAGAAAGATCTCAATCTTCAGCAAAGGAGGTGGTTGGAGCTACCCAAGGACTACAATATGTGTGTCCTTTACCATCCGGGTAAGGATAATGTGGTAGCGGACGCACTTAGTAGACTCTATATGGGGAGTGTGTCCCATGTGGATGAGGGGAAGAAAGAGCTGGTGAAAGATGTACATCGACTCGCAAGGTTGGGAGTTAGGTTGGTCGAGTCGACTGATGGCAGTGTTGTTGTGCAAAACAGATAAGAATCATCCTTGGTGACTGATGTGAAAGCTAGACAAGATGAGGACTCGATTTTTGTAAAGTTGAAGGAAGCCTTTCAAAGTCAGAAGGTGGAGATCTTCTCCCAAGGGGGAGATGGTGTGCTTCGATACCAAGGTCGCCTATGTGTTCCAGATGTCGATGACTTAAGGAGCTGGCTGTTTCATGAGGCTCATGGATCCAGGTATCCTATCCATCCGGGTGCCACCAAGATGTACCGTGACTTACGGGAAATCTATTGGTAGAATGGCATGAAGAAGGATATTGCAGAATTCGTAGCCAAGTGTCTGAACTGTCAGCATGTAAAGGTTGAGCATCAGAGACCGAGAGGTGTGCTTCAGGATATCAGCATTCTTACTTGGAAGTGGGAAGAAATTAATATGGATTTCATCACACCTGCCTCGTACTCGTCCACAATATGATTCCATTTGGGTTGTGTTAGACAGGTTGACCAAGGCTTCACATTTTTTACCAGTTAAAACCATGAATTAAGTGGAGGATTATTCCAAACTATATATCCGGAAGCTATTCCAATTGCATGGAGTGCCCTTATCCATCATTTCCGACAGAGGAACTCAATTCACCTCTCAGTTTTGGAAGTCATTTCAAAAGGGGGCTTGGTAGACGGGTTAAGCTCAGCACAACATTTCACCCGCAAACAGATGGTCAAGTGGAGCGGACAATTCAGACCCTCGAGGACATGTTGAGGGCATGTGTGATTGACTTCAAAGGTGGTTGGGATGATCACTTTCCCCTGATCGAGTTTGCCTACAATAATAGCTATCGCTCCAGTATCTAGATGGCGCCGTTCGAGGCTCTCTATGGGCGGAGATGTAGGTCACCCATTGGTTGGTTCGAGGTTGGTGAGATGGAAATGATTGGGCCAGATTCGGTTCATGAGGAAATAAAGAAGGTTCAATCAATAGAGGACAGGTGGAGGACTGCTCAAAGTCGTCAAAATTCCTATGCTGATGTGAGGAGGAGGGAACTTGAGTTCGAGGTGGATGACTGGGTGTTTCTGAAGGTATCTCCCATGAAGGGAGTGATGCAGTTTGGAAAGAAAGGAAAACTCACCCCTCATTATGTTGGACACTACCGGATTGTTAGACGGGTTGGTATGGTGGCATACGAGTTGGAGTTGCCCTCAGAGTTAGCTTTTGTGTATCCTGTGTTTCATGTATTGCTCTTGAAGAAGTGTTTAGGTGATCCAGCTCTAGTTCTCCCGGTGGACAGTGTTGGGGTGAAAGACAACCTTAGCTACGAGGAGGTTCCGATGGAAATATTGGATCGATAGGTTCGAAGTATAAGGAACAAGGAAGTCGCTTAAGTTAAAGTGTTATGGAAGAATCAGCATATTGAAGGAGCTACGTGGGAGGTCGAAGTGGATATGATGGCTAGATACCCACATTTATTCTCTACTGAAGCAGTTTTAGCTTGAGGTATTAGTTTTGCACCCAGACTCTTTTTAGTTTTCATATTCAGTTCATGTGTGCAAGTTTTTTTATGTGTGTGAATGTATGTATGATTCATGAATTTAGTTCAGCTGTATAGTTTAAATCAGAGGTAGTCATTCCGCCATTTTTTGGTTTAAATGATCAGTATTTGAATATGATAATTACATCACTCTGTTTTTCTGAGTGTTTTCAAACATTCAAGGATGAATGTTCCCAAGGGGGAAATATTGTTATAACCCGAAAGCCTAAAGATCAGACCCGGGAATTGAAATGGAGAAAAGCTTAAAAACTAGCACTAGGCACAGAACGAGTCATGGGATGACTCGTTGGTGCAGCCCTCTAGTCGTGATATGACTCATGGGGAGGCTAGTGAGGGGTTTGGAAGTTTGAGGAAAAGGATCCCCACGAGCGTGACAACGACTCGTGGTCAGCCCCACGAGTAGTTAGGTCAGTCGTAGGGTGAGTAAGGAGAGAAAGAGAAGAAAGAAGGAAGTGCACTTGACAGAAGATCCCCACAAGTCATGGTCGGCCTTCAGGATTCGTGGGGTGAGTCGTGATCAAGTATGAATAGATTCATCGAGGCCAAGGCAGTGTACATCAAAGATGGTGACCAAGAGTCATTGTCACCAGTAACAAGTCGTGAGGTTGCCGGTGACGAGCCCAGTTGATCAAATGAGCAGTGTACTTAACGGACAATTCCACGAGCTGTGACCCTGAGCAACGAGTCATTAGGCCCCTCATTGGGACCACCGGACAGTTAATTTCTGCAAATTTAGTAGGGATTTTCCATAATTCCTAAGTTCCTAGTGCCTAAACTACGACGTTTGGAGTTATGAATAGTGACTTTTAAAGGGGTTAAGTTCATTTTAGGCCTTATTCATTTAAGCATGAAAGGTAGAAGACTTGAGAGGGTGATCAAGCCTAGCATTCATCAATTTCCCTTTGATTTCCTATTGGGCATCTAAGGAAGTGTAAGAATCAGCTACTAACAGGTATGTAGGTTTATGAATGGGTGATTCCCTTCACGCCCATGCCCAATCCCTCTCTAATGTATGAAATTCCTATGTCTATTCTATGGGGTTTTAACCCAAATGCATGAATCTCCTATTTCTATACATGGGTATGATTTAATTATGATTCTACTGTTGAATTAGAAAGCATGAGCAATTTTTATAATGTTTTCATTTTAAAAATCATGATTCTAGTTTTATAAATTAAAAGCCTATTGATGAGATGTTCATGAAAGATGAGATTTGTGATGAATATATGATGATGATGAGATAGTATGATGAAAAGCATGTTTTGAAGCTACCCATGTTTACAATTATGTTTTTGATGAGAATTGAGTATTTTCTAAGTATGATAAAGCTTTGGGCAATGCCTACATGTTATGTATTAATGATGATTTTCCGGAGATAAGCTTACCACATTGTTTTGGAGCGAAGATTCCCAATTATACTTTCAGCTTGTAGTATGTTTTGAGTTAAAATTATCCTATGCATAACTCACCACATGGTTATGGAGTGAAGGCTCCCAATTACATTTTCAGCTTGTGGTATGTTTTGAGCTAAAGCTTCTCATATGCATGATTTCATATTTGAGATGTATTTAAATATTGAGATTCGTCAATAGATGATGTTGAGCTTCGTTATAAAATGATGTAGAGCATATGCATGTTTTTGGGAGTAATGTCTAGCACCGAGCAGGCTATGGGTCGATCACCTTGTGCCTCAGAACTACGCGCCAATGTAGGTTTATACATTATTACTCTGGGACCTCCCTTGTGAGCTTCCCTTGCCCAAATGGGCCTTCAGCTTGATATTGATATCATGGTATTGTCCTTAGCCCTGACAAGGCTTTGGACGGCTCTACCCACTTGTGTGTGGTAGTTGGGACCACGTAAGCTCTATCATGGTATGTCGGTTAAAAGAAGGGTCTCCCATTGTTCCTCATGATTTCAGTTATGCATGTTCAATGCTCATGAAATTTACATATGTAAGAATGTTCTAAAGCAGGTTTGACTCAATGTTCATCTTTACTTATAAATATCATATTTTAGCTTTGAGTCAATCGCTTACGTTTTGATATGTTATGATATGATATGCTATGTTATGATGAGATAATAATTTCAAAAAGAATGCATGCATGCCCTACTCTCATATTCTCATTGTTTATGTCTTACATTATGCATGTTCTTAAATGATTTTACTTATTTGAGAGGTTTTAGTTACCTTGCATAATCGGTACATTCCACGTACTGACCGCATACTGTATGTTATATTGTTTCATGATATAGGACCCGGATCTCAAATTTAGCTCCGCTCATAGTTCGAATTCAAAGTTAGCATCTTTGTTGTTGGTGAGTCCTCATCTCCCAAGGACTAGACTATTCAGACTTCCTATATGTATTTCAGTTTCAGATTTGTTGATTTAGTTGGGGTCTTGTCCCATCAACTTGTCATGTTTAGAGGCTTTTAAGACATATGTATGATTTTAGCTTCGGATTTCGTATTCTGGTGTTATGTTAAGTTAGACTTCTGCTGTGATTATATTGTTGATTATTCAGTTTCATTTATCGAATTAGATGTATGATTATGCCATGGGTCGACTTGGGGTCTCTCGGGGCTCCTTATCCCGTGTTGCGATCCAGGCCTCTGTTCAGGTCGTGATACTCAACCTGTCTACAACAAGCCAAACGAGTGCGAGGCAACCCTGCAATGAAGTACATATTGATCTCCTCCCACTTACAAGTAGGGATACTAATGTCTTGAAGTACACCTCAAGGTCTTTGATGTTCCACTTTCACCTGTTGATAATTTGGGCACTTTGCCACAAATTCTGCTATGTCCTTCTTCATGCCATTCCACCAATAGACTTCCCCTAGGTCACGGTACATCTTGGTGGCACCTGGATGTATAGAATATCTGGAACCATGAGCTTTGTGCAACATCCGATCTCTCAAATAAATAATACACGGAACACATAAATGACCATGATATCGAAGCACACCATCTTCCCGTTTGGAGAAGACTTCTACCTTCTAATTCTAAATGGTTTCCTTCAACTTTACCAAAATAGGATCCTCGCCTTGCCTAGCTTTAACTTTGGTCACTATGGATGATTCTGACCCTTTCTGAACAATGACACCTCCATTTGTCGAGTAAGTAAGGTGAACTCCCAAGTGTGCAAGCCGATGCACATCTTTCACCAACTCTTTCATCTCCTCATCTACATTGGATACACTCTCCATGGAAAGCCTGCTAAGAGCGTCTGCCACCACATTTTCTTTACTCGGATGATAAAGGATACTCATGTCATAATCTTTAAGAAGCTCCAACCACTTTCTATAACGTAGATTCAGATCCTTTTGGGTAAACATGAATTGCAGGCTTTTGTGGTTCGTAAACACATCTACATGGACCGTGTATAGATAGTGTCTTCAAGTCAAATACTACCGCCACCATCTCAAGGTCGTGAGTCGGGTAGTTCTTCTCATGGATTTTCAGTTGCCTGGATGCATAGGCTATAACTTTACCGTGCTGCATTAATACACAACCAAGGCCAATCCTCAAAGCGTCACAGTATACCACAAACCCATTGGTACCCTCAGGTAGAGTCAACACTGGTGCTGAGGTGAGTCGAGTCTTTAACTTTTGGAAGCTCTTCTCGCAAACCTCTGACCATTGAAACTTTACTTTCTTCTGGGTCAATTTAGTCAATGGTTCTGCAATGGATGAAAACCCTTCAACAAATCTTCGATAGTAACCAGCTAAACCCAAAAAACTCCTGATATCCGAAGGATTCACCAGTCTAGGCCAACTCTTCACCGCTTCTATCTTTTGAGAGTCCACCTGTACACCCTCACTTGACACCACATGGCCAAAAAATAGCACCAAGTTCAACCAAAACTCACATTTGCTAAACTTAGCATATAACTGACGATCCTTCAGAGTCTGTAGCACCACCCTTAAATGAGCGGCATGCCCCTTCTCGCTCCTAGAGTATATAAGGATGTCATCTAAGAACACAATCACTAACATATCCAAGTATGGCTTGAACACCCTGTTCATCAAATTCATAAAAGTTGCAGGATCATTTATTAGTCCAAAAGATATAATTATAAACTCATAGTGACCATACCGAGTCCTGAAGGCTATTTTCGGGATGTCACTCTCCCAAACCCTAAGTTGATGGTATCCGGATCGGAGGTCTATCTTCAAAAATCACTTGGCACCTTGAAGCTGGTCAAACAAATCATCAATACTGGGGAGAGGATACATGTTCTTGATGGTAACTTTGTTCAATTTCCGATAATCAATGCACATCCGAAGGGAGCCATCCTTCTTTCGGACAAAGAGAACTGGTGCACTCCACGGGGATTTGCTAGATCTGATGAAACCCTTGTCTAAGAGATCTTTCAACGGCTCCTTCGACTGCTTTAGCTCAGCTGGAGCCATTGTGTAAGGAGGGATAGATATAGGCTATGTATCGAGAAGAAGATCAATACAAAAGCCAATTTCCCGCTCGGGAGGGATTCCCGGCAAATCATCTAGAAACACTTCTGGGTACTCAAACACTACAGAAACTGATTGTATAGCTGGGGTTTCAGACGTAGGATCATTAACCCTAACTAGATGGTACACACAACCTTTAGAAATCATCTTTCTGGCCTTAAGGTAGGAAATGAAGTGACCTACAGGCACAACTAAACTACCCTTCGACTTTAGGACTGGCTCACCTAGAAATTTTAACAGTACTGCATTGGTTCTACAATTGACTGGGGCATAACATGCATGTAGCCAATCCATGCCAAAGATAACATCAAAATCGGTCATGGTTAACTCTACTAGATATGCTGAGGTGACTTTCTACAGGACTGTGACAGGGAAATTTCTATATACCTGTCGATCTATAACTGAATCACTGACTAGAGTAGAGGCTAAGAAGGATTCTAATAGAATTTTGGGACTGACTTCAAAACTACTAGAAACATAGGGCATCAAAAAAGATAAAGTATCCCTAGGGTCTAACAATGCATATACATCAAGGTGGAATACTCATAACATACCGATAACCACATCCGGTGAAGTCTCCTTCTCCTATCGAGATGCAAGGGCATAAAACCTATTCTAGCACTAGCCACCACCTGCACTGGTGGACGCACCCTGCTGAGCTGGTGCTGCTGCTAAGCTGGTAGCCTGAGTACGACCTCTACCATCACCCTGTCTAGCCAACAGACACTCCCGGCTACCACACACAAAACAGATATCTGATCCAATCAGGCACTCCCTTATTTGATTCTTGCCACATTTCCCGTAGGTCAGGAAAGTATGCTCTATCTACATGCTACTTTGGCCCCTCAAACCTGAGGCTTTTCTCATATGATCACTTCGTGGTCTAGATGGTGCACTAGCCGATGATGGCGCTGGAGCTAATGACCTATGATGAGACTGCTAGCAATGCTCGCCTCCCGATCTCTACTGAGAGAACCCATAACTGTCTGTCCTGGCCCTTTTGGCCTCTCTCTCTCTCAAATGCACCGCCTCTATCTGCTGGGCGTACAAAACCAATCAGGGAAAATCAATGTCCTGATGAAGCATGGCAGTCCTACAATCTTTTTCAAGGTAGTCCACTACTTCATGTACAAACCTGCTCACTCGAGCTCTCTGATCTGCCACTAGCTCTGGTGCATACTTGGACAAACGAGTGAACTCCAAAGCATACTCCTGGACTATCATGTTACCCTGCTTTAGGTTCACAAAATCTGCTGCTTTAATCTCCCTTATCTCACGAGGGAAGAACCGATCCAGAAATTTGGTATGGAACTCATCCCAACCAATGGGACCCGCACCAACTGTCCTGCTATCCTTCCATTGCCTAAATCAGATGTGCGCAATCCCTTTCAACTGATACGAGGCTAGGTCTATGCACTCCTCCCCCATCACTCCTATGATTTGAGTGATCTTCAGCACTTCATCAATAAACTCATGTGGATCCTCGTTCACCTTTGATCGAAGGAACTTCGGAGGGTTCATCCTCAGGAAATCTCTAACTCTCGCTGCCGCCACATTCCCATTCTGAGGGACATGTGCTATCACCTGTTGGTTGACTTGGGCGGTTAGAACTTGAGCTAGCATCTAAATGGCGTCCCTAAACCCAGCATGGGTAAATTGTGCGGGCACATGATCCTCATGGGCTCGTGAGGCCTGCTGGTGCCCATCCCCATTTCGATTCTCGGGGCCATTTCCATTCCCGTGTCTCTTCCACTGATGTGGTGAGGAGTCAAGATCTACAAATGTGTATAGCATGAGTTAGTAGGATAGAGAGACATTTTATCGCACGACTTAGATCATGAATGAAGGGAACATTTCCTAAACATCTCATAGACTCTTATCATAAGTGTGGCGCACTTCATACCCATTAAAAAGACTATTTAATGTGTCTTTCAGACACCCTAGGACACTTCGAACCTAATGCTCTGATACCAAGTTTATCACGACACGAACATAGGCCCGGATCGAGACACGGGACAAAGAACCCCGAGAGGCTCCAAGTCGACCAATGACATAAATATATCAATTAATAGCATACTATAAGCAGATACTTATATAATAAAACATTCTTTAGTGGAAGTTTGCATACATATCGAGGCAATACTGAATCAGAAATAACAAACTGATTTTTACATAATGATTGAATAGCGCCTAACATAGCTAATGAGCTGATGGGACAGCATCCCCAACTAGCTCGATGAAAGTCTGTAACTAAAAGAACATAACTATAGATAATTGAATGTCCTCGAAGGATGAGGACTCACCAATACTGGGTAGACAGGTCTGAGAGAGGAGCAAGACTAATGATGCGGCTGAGACAGATCCCTCAAACCTGTATCATGAAATGATATGACATAGAGTATGCGGTCAGTACTTGGAATATACTGAGTATACAAGGTAAGTAAAACGGACAACTAAAAATACATAAGAGTTCATAAGAGTAATAAAATATGATAATAAAGTAAATATCATAATGTGAACATAAGAGCTTAAGGTTTTTAAACATTCATAAATCAGTCAATTTCATAATCATAAGAGGAAGCCTTATTAAACATAACTTGAGCCAAAGTAACATAAACATAACCATACATAAATCATGAGGAATAGTGGGAGGACTCGTCTTAACCGACACCATCATGATAGAACCTTACATGATGCCCCACTATTTCGCCCAAGTGGTCAGGACCGTCCTCCACTTGCCAGGAAGGGGGACGTGCGTGCGTGGTGATATCAAAGGGATCCAATAATAAATATATATACCTATGGTTGTACGTAGTTCTGAGACCACGAGGTTTACCTGAATGCTGGGTCTAATCGGTGCTAGACACAACTCTCAAAAACATGCACGTGAGGTCTCATTTAGTAACCGTTAAAATCATTCATGAAATTCTTGGCCAAATAATTAATAACATGATGGATCTCACTTGAAATACATGATTAGCCATGAATAAGGGCCCCTGAATCAGCCAAAAGTCATAAATTCATAAATCATGTAAATCATGCATACTTGTAAAACATTTATATACTTGATATTCATAAATCCATGATGAGTACATGAGAGAAATCATATCATAAAGCATAAATCATAACTTAGGGCATAAGAAGATTAAGATCATAGTGGAATCATTTGACTTTTCATGACGCATACATAACTTGGCATAATTTAATTAAAATTTGAAATTATAAATTAATAAATTAGTTATAAAATCTGCACATAAATCATAAAACATGATTTGCTACATGAAGGAAATTGACCCATGGATAGATCATAGACAATTTCACAAGAATTGGAATAAACCAACCATAAGATCATGAAACTTGAATGTAGGATTGGAATTCATGGAATTAAGAGAAATTTTTATCATGAGAGTGAAAGGAACTCTCATTCATAGGATTACATACCTGAGTAAAGCAAATTTTCACTCCCACTTGAAGGCCCAAAGGATTTTTGGGGAAGAACTTGAGGAATCTAGGCTTGATCACCCTTAGGAATTTCTAGACTTGCATGCATGGAAGTGAATAGGCTTAGAATGAACTTACCCCTCTTAAAACACATTATTTTGAACTAAAAATAACGTAGTATAGGCCTTAGGAACTTAGGAATTACAAAAAAACTCTTAATAAATTCACAGGAAAATACTCACTGCCAGTCCCAATGAGGAACTGGACGACTCATGCCCATCACCATGACTCGTGGTCTGATTCTTGTTTCCTGCACTAGATATTGTCAACACTGATCACCACGAGGGACACCATGACTCCTGGTGTGCCCTACGACTTGTGGTGATAAACCGTTATGGAGACTTCCAAAAACCTTCAACCTTCAACCATCCACTGACCACGACCCAGTTGACGACTCATGGTGATGACCACGACTCGTGGTCTCACCCGTGGTCAACCTCAAGCCCAAGATTTCAACCCAATCCAAACTCGTCCCCACGAGTCACTCAATGACTCATGGTGTACCCCACGAGTCACTGGACGACTCATCTTGTGACCTGGTGCAAAAAACTCTATTTTCTCCATTTCAACTTCCGGATCTGATCTTAGGATTTTTGGGGTATTACAAAGTATTATTTTCTCCATTTATTTTTATTTATCATATTTTGATTTTCAAAAGTTAACTCACATGAATTTAAATCTACATTTTACGGTGTATATTTTTATCATATTAATGTGAAAAAATTTGTGGCTTATACTATTTTTCATATAGTTTTTGAATATCTAAATTTAAAGTATTAAGTTAATCTAATTCAATTTAGCTTTGAGAATTAGTCAAATTAATTTTTTTAAAGTGAACATGACAAATAAAAGTGAACGAAGAGAATAATTTCTTGATACGACCTTTTCGTGCATATATATCCCATATCAATAAGTACTAAATTTTAAATGTCACATAAATATTTATAAAAATATATTTAAATAGTAAATTTTAATTTCAGTTTTTAAAATGATGGATATTATTATGTTAAAGTATTTAAAATTTAAAGGGTAATTTGATCTTTCATCAACATTCACATTGAGTGAAGATCACTGGGTTGAAGCTACAATTCTTGATTATTTCTCAATTATATATGTATAAATATACATAAAGACAATGGTTTATAAATATATTGGGGGTAACGGGTTAGATAGTTTATTCATGTTTGAATTTTTAATGAGAAAAATCTTTTTCTTTCTCAAAGTTTTAAAGAATACGACATTTTGTTTCTACTAAAAACTTTTGGCTGCTTATTTTAATCTCAAAATATCTAAAAGAGAAGATTACTAAATATGTGTATTCCATTGATTTGTCTATAAAAATTCAAAAAGATAAATAACCCGAATTGTAACTCAAAATTTAAAAAACCGACCCATTTATCCTATTGAACGGTATGGCACCCCGTACCTTCAAATCCTGGATCCGCCTCTGGGCTCAAGGATTTCAGCACTATTCATAATCTAGTCATAATCATAATCATGAGGTAAACCTTGTAAAATATAACTTGAGACAGACTATCGTAAACGTGACAATGCACAAATTATGAGAAACAATGGGAGAACTCGTCTAAACCGATATAATCATGATAGAGCTTACATGACACCCAAACTATCTCGCTCAAATGGGTAGAGTTGTCCCAGGTTTGCCAGGCTAAGGACGTGTATGATGTGATATCACCAATAGGGACCCACCAAGAGTCCATAAACATAAACTTATGTTGGCACGTAGTTCTGAGACCATAGGGTTTACCTGAATGCCGGGCCTACTCGGTGCTAGACATTGCTCCCAAAAACATGCACATGAGGGTTCATATAGTAATCATGAAGTCATACATGAAGTTCATTTCTAGATAAATCATAACATACTTTATCATACTTGAAATACACGATTAACCATGAATTAGGGCCCATGAGTCGGCCAAAGTTATAAACTCATAAATCATGAAGAACATATATTCTTGAGAAAAATCACTATACTTGAAATTCAAAAATTCATGAAGAGTACTTGAGGGAAATCATACATAAATCATAATTATAATTTAGGGCTTAGGAGAATAAAATCATTCTAGAATCATAAACTTTCCTTTTCATGAAACTTGCATAATTGGGCATAAATTGATTAAAATTTGAAACTATGAAATAATAATCAAAATAGGTATAAAACCTTCCCATATATCTTAAAACATGACTTAAAACATTAAGAGAATTGACTCATAGATAACTCATAGAGAATTTCATAGAATTAGGAATAAGCCTTATAAGATCATGAACTTCATCTAGAAATTAAATTCGTGGAATTAAAGAGAATTTTGGGTTTGAGAGTGAAAGGAACTCTCACTCAAAGCCCTACATACCTGGGAAATATGACTTCACACTCTTCCTAAAAAGCACAACAGAATTGGAGATGAACTAAGGGAATTCTAAAGCTTGATCTCCAATGGAACACTCTAATCTTGCATGAATGGAATAAAATGACTTAGAATAGGTTAAATACTCTTGAAACCCTCCTAACAGAGCTTAAAATAATGTATTTTAGGACCTAGGAGCTTAGGAATTATGAAAATACCCTTATTAAAACGTGGAAAATTTGGACAATACCAGTCCTCACGAGTGACCTCATGACTCGTGACTGTCGCTCGTGGTCACCCCCTGGCCACGAGTTTCCACCAATCAACCTCTACTTCACGAGTCACTTCACGACTCGTGAAGTCTCCTCATGGGTTACTAGATGACTCGTACTGTGACCTGGGCATTATTTTCCTGCTTTCTCTGCATGAACCCTCGGGTATGATCTTAGAAGCTTTTGGGGTATTACAATATCTCCCCCTTGAGAACATTCGTCCTTGAATATGGATAAACATACTAAAAATCTGGGGAATGGAACTGTCATTCGAAATACTAAACATCTGAAGCTGAAAACTGACAGAGTGAATTACTCCAAACTGAAATATGTGACTAAATTGAATTCATAAGTCACACATACATACACTCACATGAAAGAAACTGGGATACATGAACTAGACATGAAACTAAATAGAGTAATAGGGAGGAACTGATACCTCAAGCTGGAACTGATATGTGAGGGAAAAGATGCGAGTATTTAGCCATCATATCTGCTTCGGCTTCCCACATAGCTCCCTCAACGTGTTGATTCCTCCACAAAATCTTTACTGAAGAAACCTCTTTGTTTCTCAACTTTTGAACTTGAAAATCAAGAATTTCAACTGGTACCTCCTCATAGCTGAGGCTATCCTTCACACCTATGCTCTTCACCGGAACAACCAGAGTCGGGTCACCAATACACTTCTTTGAGAGCGACACATGGATAACTGGATGTACTTAAGCCAACTCTGAGGGCAACTCCAACTAATAAGCCACCTTGCCAACACGTCTCACAATCTTATATGGGCCAACATATCGGGGACTAAGCTTCCATTTATTTCCAAACCTCATTACTCCCTCCATGGGGGATACCTTTAGAAACACTCAATCATCAACTTCAAATTCAAGTTCTCTCCTCCTCAATTCCGCATAGGACTTTTGACGACTCTGAAATATTTTTAGGCTTTCCCTTATAAGCTGAACGTTCTCCATGGCCTCATGAACTGATTCTGGCCCTATCAATGTAGCCTTACCTACCTCACACCAACCAATAGGCGATCTATATCTCCGCCCATAAAGAGCCTCGAACGGAGCCATCTGAATGCTAGAGTGGTAGCTATTGTTGTAGGCAAACTCAATAAGAGGTAAATGATTATCAAAACTACCTTTGAAGTCAATAACACATGCTCTTAACATATCCTCAAAAGTCTGAATGGTCCGCTCGGCCTGACCATCTGTCTACGGGTGAAAAGTTGTGCTAAGCTTGACTTGAGTACCAAGTTCATTTTGGAACGATCTCCAAAACTACAAGGTGAACTAAGTACCTCTATCCGAACTAATGGACAAGGGAACCCCATGCAACCGAGACAACTCCTGAATGTACAATTTAGCATAATCCTTTGTTGAATCAGTAGTTTTGACCTATAGAAAATGGGCTGCTTTAGTCAACCTGTCTACAACCACCCAAATAGAGTTATGCTATCGAGTTGTGCGAGGTAACCCTATGATGAAATCCATATTGATCTCTTCGCACTTCCAAGTGGGGATACTAATGTATTGTAGCACGTCTCCTAGCCTTTCATGCTCCATTTTCACTTGCTGGCAATTCAGACACTTGGCCATGAACTCCACTATGTCCTTCTTCATGCCATTCCACCAGTAGACTTCCCATAGATCACGATACATTTTGGTGGCACCTGGATGGATAGAAAACCTCGAACCATGAGCCTCATGAAACATCCTCTCTCTCAAATCATTGACATCCAGAACACATAAACAACCCTGATATTAAAGAACACCATCTTCCCCTTGGGAGCAGACCTCTACCTTCTGATTCTGAACTGCCTCCTTCAGCTTTTCCAAAATAGGATCCTCATCTTGCCTAGCCTTGACCTCAGTCACCAAAGAAGATTTTGAGCCATTCTGAACAATGACACCGCCACCCATCGAATCCACAAGGCGAAATGCTAATCATGCAAGCCGATGTACATCCTTCACCAACTCTTTCCTTTCATCTTCTACATGAGAAAAACTCTCCATAGATATTCTGCTAAGGGCATTCGACACTACATTGGCATTGCTTAGATGATAAAGGACACTCATGTCATAGTCCTTGAGTAGCTCTAACCATCTCCTTTGTCACAAATTCAAATCATTCTGGCTGAACATATACTGTAGGCTCTTGTGGTCCGCAAACATCTCCACATGTACCCCATCCAAATAGTGCCTCCAAATCTTCAATGCAAACACCACCACTGCCAATTCTAGGTCATGCGTTGTGTAATTCTTTTCATGAGTCTTAAGTTGTCTAGAGGCATATGCAATGACCTTACCATGCAGCATCAACACACACCCAAGACAAACTCTAGAGGCATCACTATACATAATGAATCCACATGTACTCAGGTAGGGTCAACACTGAGGCTAAAGTGAGTCGAGTCTTTAACTCCTAAAAACTCTTCTCACAAGCATCCAACCATTGAAATTTGACTTTCTTCTAGGTCACCTTAGTGAACAGTGCAGCAATGGATGAAAATCCTTCTACAAACCTCCCGTAATAGATAGCTAAACCCAAGAAACTCTTCATATCCAAAGGACTAACTAGTCTAGGCCAATTCTTCACCGCTTCAATCTTGTGAGAGTCTACCTGAACACACTCTCTTGACACCACATGACCCAAAAATGCTACTGAATCCAGGAAAAACTCACACTTGCTGAATTTGGTGAATAACTAACTATCCTTTAGGGTCTATAGCACCACCCTCAAGTGAGTGACATGCTCCTCCTCATTCCGAGAGTATATGAGAATGTCATCTATGAACACAATCATGAACATGTCTAAGTATGGCTTGAATACCCTATTCATCAAATCCATAAAAGCTACAGGAGCATTCGTTTGTCCAAAACACATAACAACGAACTCATAGTGATCATACCGACTATTGAAGGATGTCCTTGGAATGTCTCTCTCCCTAACTCTAAGCTGGTGATAGCTGGATCTGAGATCTATATTTGAGAGGCACTTAGCACCCTGAAGCTGGTTAAACAAGTTATCAATCTTGGGGAGGGGATACTTATTCATGACTGTGACCTTGCTCAACTGTCGATAATCAATGCACATTTTATGGGAACCATCCTTCTTTCGAACAAAGAGGACTGGAGAACCCCACAGAGACTTACTAGGACTGCTGAAGCCCTTATCCAAGAGATCCTTCAATTGTTCTTTCAACTCCTTTAGCTCACTGGAGCCATTCTGTATGGAGGAATAGATATATGTTGCGTATCGGGAAAAAGGTCGATACAAAAGTCAATCTCTCGCTTAGGAGGGACTCTTGAGATCATTTGGGAAAACCTTCAGATAATCACACACTATAGGAACTGACAGGAGAGTCGAGGTTTCAGACATTGCATCCTTAACTTGAACTAGATGATACATACAACCACTAGAATTCATTTTTCTGGTCTTAAGATAGGAAACAAAGCAACCTACAGGCACACTGGAACTACCTTTCCACTCTGGGACTGGCTGAACCAGAAACCAAAAGTCTACCGCACGAGTTTTATAATTTAACGAGGCATAACCTGCATGCAACCAATCCATGCCAAAGATAACATCAAAATATGTCATGTCTCACTCTACTAAATTTTCGAAGGAGACTTTCTGAAGGACTATGACAGGGAAAATTTTGTATAGCTTTCGAGCTATAACTAAGTCACCGATTAGAGTAGACACTGAGAAAAGTTCTGATAGGATTTCGGGACTAGATCCAAAACTACTAGCAACATAGGGTGTCACAAAAGATAATGTATCCCCTGAATCTAACAATGCATAAACATTTAGATGAAATACTATTAACATACCAGTGACTACATCTGAGGAAACCTCCTACTCCTAACAAGATGCTAGGGCATAAAACCTATTCTGGCACTGAGCACCACCTGCACTAGTGGATGCACCCTATTGAGGAAGATGTGGTGCTAGAGATGCTACTGAACTAGTAGTCTGAGTGTGACCCCTGCCATCACCCTGCCTAGCCAAAGGACACTCCCAGCGTATGTGCCCGGGTTTCCCACACCCGAAGCAAACATGATCCAACCAAGAACTTTCCTATGTGGTTTTTGCCATATTTTCCTCAAACTGGAAAGGTGAGCCATGACAATGTTGTTACACCCCGAGTCTATAACCTGGGCGGGACACGGTACTTGGGTCACAAGCAACACCAAGTCAACCCATGGTCTATCATAACACTAGCAATCTGAATATAAACATAGCGGAAGCTTTAAAATGCTAAAATAAAATATTTATGAAGATGAACTAAATCATTATGTTTAAAACAATTAAAATAAGCAGAAAAATCTGAATCAATGTATGTGTCTAAAAGCCATATATCTGATAAGTTGCTGGGACAAGCCCCTAGCTACATCTTAGTCTAACTGAAGGAAACATAATTTTAAAAAAATAATCCTCGTCCTTGAAAGATGAGGACTCACTAATGATGCAACTGAAAACTTCTGAGCGAGATCTGTTAACGGTGCTGAGTTTGAGAACCTGCAGCTGTATCATAAAATGATACATTATAAAAGGTATGCATCAGTAGTTTGAATGTACTGAGTAAGTAGGAGAAACCATAACACGAAGAAATAAATAATTGAACTAGGAAGGCATGCAATGACCAACTGAAATGCTAAAACTGAATAAATTGTTATATACTGAGATGGTCAAAATGACCCTGTCTAATGGTCAAAGACATGCCCTAAATCTGAGATACTAATCTGACCAAACTGATCTGAACTAAGTAGTCTGGAACTGTTCTAACTGAGCTAATTTGAGAAGGAACTGAACTGACTAGTGGGAGAGTCTATAACTGACATATAACCACGTGAGCTAGACATGGAATCCGATGTATACACCCCATCGGTAGGACCCACTATACCTTGCCAGGGTATATAGGAATGGCATGAACTGAGTGATCACAGGTTTGGGGCCATGAGGCCAATAAAAATATAACCTACGGTGTTAACGTAGTTTTGGGAACCTGGGTGTGTTGGAACCCCGGTCCGTTGGGTGCTAAGTCCTAATCCCACTGGATAGTTCTAACTAATTTCTAAGCTGATAGCTCGAAACTTGAGCCCAAGACTATGTCAGGAATACCTATCTGGAAGTACCCTGATAGTCTTATTAGACCAGATTCTGTAACTGGAGTTCTAAGACTAGCCAGAGTTGCTTATCTGGAAGCGTTGTAACTGTCTAAAGAACAAACTGTAATCTGAAGCTGAGGTCCTAAGGCTGGTTAGAGTTGCTTATATGAAAGGTTCATGACCACCTAAAGGACCACTAAAATTTGATTGAGTATAATACAAATAACTGGGAGGCATCACGAACACCTGAAGAATTAACTGTAGTCAAACTGATCAGCTAACATTTCTGGACAATACTGAGTATGCTAAAAATCTTACTGAAACTAGACTAACATGAGTCTGACTAAGATTTCAACATAAACTAACAATATGTACATCTCAAAACTTATAGAACCAAGCTATAGGGAAAACTAGTTCAACCTGCAAGATTCTAATTTATACTTAGTTGGGAAATAAGGCTAAATCATTCTGCTAGATAAAAATTTTCAAAAATTTCTAGATATAGGGAATAATAAAGCAATTAAAATCATAAGAAATATTTCACTTGAATTCTCAAAGAAGTCTGTCTGAAAACTTTCTACATTTCAAATCTACAGGGCTGTAACTGATAGAGAAAATAGGAAGATTTTGGGAATGCAAGGGAAGAACTATTCCCTTTTTGAATTCACACATACCTGGCTTAGAAATCCCTAAAGAGGAAAGCTTGAAATTCTGCACTGATGAGGATACCTAGTTCTTGCTTGAGAGTAGAAGTATGATCGTTCTTTCCAAGAGTTAACGTGGGGAATGAGGGGGGAAACTGTTCAATCCCCATAATATCTCTGAAATAATGCTTAAAATGACGTAGTTTAGGGACTAAATAGATGGAAAATTACAAAAATAATTTTGGAAATAAAATCTGAAAACTATCCAACAAGGTCCCAACGGGTCATTCAATGAGCGGCTGGTTGTGACCACAACTCATTGGGACCTCTTTTTGGTCCCATTGCCTGGGACTAGAAACCACTGGATCTGGAAATGGGGATCACCACGACTCATTGGATGAACCAACGAGTCATTGCTTCCTCCCTTGGACATTGTAAGAGGAAACCTGGGAGGGTCTAACGACATGTGACACAATGACTCATTGGTGGACCCAATGGGTCGTTGTGTCTAGTCGTTAGGTTCATTGAAAAGATTTCTAAAAATGCTCCAAGTTGACACGATGGGTGAAGAAAATGACTCGTTGTGGGAAACAACGGGTCATTATTTCCACTCGTCATCATTGGAAGGGGATTTCTGGGTTTTCATCCAACGACTCTCATACTGGGTCGTTGTTTCTAACAATGACTTGTTTTTTGAGTTATGGGGAGGATTTCTGTGCTGGGGAAACCATGAATGATAGGATGACTCGTTATTTTTCATGACGGGTCATTCTTTGCCTCATGGGTTTTCGAGGGACCAAATCCTGCTAACCATGAATGACACAATGAGTTGTTGGAGCTGACCACGACTCATTGTCTCAGTCGTTCTGAGATATTTTTCTGGTTTTCTTCTTGATTTTTCTTGCAAAGTCTGAGTCTGGTCTAGAAAAGTTTTGGGGTGTTGTAATATCTTCCCTATGGGACCATTTGTCCTCAAATAAAGACTAAAGCTGCAGGAAAACTAGGAAAAGAGATGAATTTTCTAGACTGAGAATATGAGTTGGTTTCTGAAGGAGTAACAGACTCTGAGCTGACTTAACCATACTAACAGAGCTGATGCAATTAGAGTGCACATAGAAAATCTAAATAGAGCTGATGAGTACAGAATTGAATAGAGTATTGAGGAGGAATTTAGTACTTGATGTCGGAACTGAACTGGAAGGGAATAAGTGAGGGTATCTAGCCATCATTTCTGCTTTTGCTTCCCATGTTGCTCCCTCAACTAACTGGTTCCTCCATAAACTTTCATCGAAGTGACTTTCTTGTTTCTCAACTTACGAACCTGACGATCTAGGATTTGAACTAGAACCTCTTCGTAAGAGAGACTGTCTTTTATTTCCAAGCTTTCTAGTGACACAACTGAAGTTGGTTCACCGATGCACTCTTCAATAGTGACACATGGAAGACTGGGTGCACCGGTGCTAACCCTGGAGGTAGTTCTAACTCATATGCCACTCTGCCAATTCGTTTCAAAATTCTATAGGGTCCCACATATCTTGGACTGAGTTTTCCTTTCTTCCCAAATCTCATCACCCCTTTCATGGGTGAAATATTCAGATAAACGCAGTCATCCATTGAAAACTCTAATTCTCTTCTCTTCACATCAGCATAAGATTTCTGACGGCTTTGTGCTGTTTTTAACCTCTCCCTAATAAGTTGCACCTTTTGCATTGCCTCATGAACTGAGTATGGCCCTATCAGAGTAGCTTCACCAACCTTAAACCACCCTATAGGAGATCTACGCCTCCTACCATATAATGCCTCAAACGGGGCCAAATGGATAATGGAGTGGTAGCAGTTGTTGTACGCAAACTTGATCAAAGGTAGGTGATCATCCCAATTGCCCTTGAAATCAATCACACAAGCTCTCAACATATCTTATAAAGTATGTATAGTCCGCTCAGCTTATCCATGTTTCTGTGGGTGAAAAGCTATGCTGAGCTTGATTTGGGTACCGAGTCCCTTGTAAAAACACTTCTAGAAATGAGAGGTGAACTGGGTACCTCTATATGAAATAATGGACAATGGAACCCCATGAAGTCTGATCAACTCCCGGATATAAAGCCTGGCATAATCCTCAGCTACGTCTGTAGTTTTAACTGGGAGGAAGTGTGCTGACTTAGTCATTTGGTCTACTATCACCCATATTGAGTCATGCTGCTGACGTGCCCGAGGTAGACCTGTAATAAAATCCATATTTACTTCTTTGCACTTCCATGTTGGTATGCTGATATCCTGAGTCATACCTCCCGGTCTCTATGGTTCTACCTTGACCTGCTGGCAGTTCGGGCACTTAGCTACAAATTCTGCAATGTCTCTCTTCATGCTGTTCCACTAGTAATTATCTCATAAATCACGATACATCTTAGTAGCACCTGGGTGTATAGAATATCTTGAACTATGTGCTTTATCCAGTATCTACTGTCTCAAGTCACCCACATTCGGTACGCATAATCTGCCCTGGTAACGGAGCACACCATCTCCCCCTTGGGATAAAGCCTCCACTTCTTTTCTAAGAACCACCTCCTTCAGCTTAAGAAATATGGGATCTTCATCTTGCCTTGAATTAACTTAAACTACCAACGAGGAATCTGACCCACTCTACACAACTACTCCGCCCTCAGCTGTATCAACCAACTACACTCCCAACCGAGCTAACCTGTGGATATCCTTTGCTAGTTCCTTTTTTCCCTCTTTAACATAAGCCACACTCCCCATAGACATCCTGCTTAGGGTGTCAGCCACCATATTGGCTTTGCCCGGGTGATACAACACACTCATGTTATAGTCCTTCAGTAGCTCCAACTATCTTCTTTGATGAAGATTTATATATTTTTGACTGAACACATACTAAAGGTTCTTGTGATTGGTGAAAACATCCACGTGAGACCCGTAATGGTAGTGCCTCCATATTTTCAATGCAAACACCACCGCTGCCAACTCCAAGTCATGAGTCGGATAGTTCTTCTCATGAACCTTGAGAAGTCTGGAGGCGTAAGTTATCACCTTACCTCGCTGCATCAAAATGAAACCGAGACCAATTATGGAAGCGTCGCAATACACTACAAACCCATCTGTTCCTTCTAGTAAGGTCAACAATAGAGAGGTAGTGAGTTGAGTCTTTAACTCCTGAAAACTCTTCTCACACGCATCTGACCACTGAAATTTCACTTTTTCCTTAGTCAACCTAGTCATAGGGGATGCAATTGAGGAGAAACCTTCCACAAAGCGTCGGTAATAAACAACCAGACCCAAGAAACTTCTAATTTTGGTTGGGGAAGTAGGAGTTAGCCAGTCTTTCACCGCTACTATATTTTGAGGATCTACCTATATATCCTCACCCAAGACCACGTGACCAAGGAAAGTCACAGACTTCAACAAGAATTTGCATTTGCTGAATTTTGCGAACAACTGGAAGTCTCTAAGTGTCTAAAGCACTATCCTCAAGTGATTATCATGTTCTTCCTCATTTCTGGAGTATACCAGAATATCATCGATAAATACAATAACAAACATATCTATATACTACTTGAAGACTCTGTTCATAGGTCTATGAAAGCTGGAGGCATTAGTCAGTTTGAAGGATATAACCACGAATTCATAGTGACCATACCAAGTTCTAAAAGGTATTTTTGGTATGTCACATTCTCTGAATCTTAGCTAATGATACCCCGACCTGAGATCTATCTTTGAGAAATAACTGGCTCCCTGAAGCTGATCGATAAAGTTCTCAATCCTAGTAGGGGATACCTGTTCTTGACTGTGACCTTGTTCAACTGACGGTAATCGATGCACATTCTGAGGGTACCATCTTTCTTTTGTACAAATAGTATTGGAGTACCCCAGGGAGAGATGCTGGGTCTAATAAAACCTTTGTCAAGCAGGTCCTTTAGATGCTTCTTCAACTCCTTAAGCTCAGCTGGAGCCATTCTATAAGGAGGGATAGAGAGGGCTGAGTGTTTAGAAGAAGGTCTATGCCGAAGTCTATTTCTCGCTCAGGAGGGACTCTGGGAAGATCTTCAGGAAACACGTCAAGGAACTCGGTGACAACTAGAACTGACTGGATAGTCGGTGTCTTAGAGCTAGAACCTTTGACCCAAACTAGATGATAAATACACCCTTCGGAAATAAGCTTTCTGGACTTAAGGTAGGAAATAAACCTGTCCTTAGGCGCTGAACTACTACCCGTCCACTCTAACGCTAGCTTATTCAGGAACTGAAATCTGACGACCCTAGTTCTGCAATCGACTGAGGAATAACCGTAGTGTAACCAATCTACACCAAGAATGAGGTCAAAGTCAACCATGTCTAACTCTACAATATTAGATGGAATAACCTTATCGAATATTTAGACTGGGCAGTTTCTATACACCCGACTAGCTCTAACTGACTGGCAAACTAGGGTAGAGACTGAGAATGGTTCTAAGAGGACTTCTGGACTGATATCAAACTAGTCATGAATGATAGTGTGACTCCTGGATCTAATAGGGCATACACGTCTAGATGAAAAAGTCATAACATACCCGTGACCATGTCAGGTGAGCTCTCCTAATCCTGACAAGAGGACAAAGCATAAAAATGGTTTTGGCGCTGGCTGCCATCCGTACATGAAGTGTTGGTCTACTGAGTTGGTCGGCCTGCTGGAGCTACTGAAGCGGTGGATTGTGATCTCCCCTGTCCTGCGGAAGGGCATTCTTTGAGGCAATAACCAAGCTGTCCACATCCAAAACAACCCCCTCGACCCTGAAGGCATTCTCCTGGATGATTGTTGCTACACTTAGGGCAAGCTGGATAGCTGTAGCAGTTGCTGGAGCTATTACTCTGGGATTATGAGATAGATGCTCCACCCCTCCGATCCTTGTGTGATCGAAAAGTAGGGGCACTAGCTGAAGTGGGTGTTGGAGCCCTCTGTTGTTGCTGTGGGCAGCTGCCAGATCTCTAGTGGCCATAATCTGACTGTCCAGTTCTTGCCCATTTGTTCTTCCGCTCCAAGTCTTTTAGTTTTTCTGCCTCAATCTGATGGGCATGTACTATGAGGCAGGAGAGATCGATATCCTTAATAAGCATTGCAGTCATGCACTCCTTGAGGAACAACTTCGATACTCCATTAATAAACTTCAGCATGCGAGCCCTTGGCTCGGCTACCATCTCTAGAGCATACTTAGATAACCTTTTGAACTCCAGTGCATACTCTTCCACCATCCAATTTCCTTGTTTCAGATTCATGAATTCAGCCAATTTAGCCTCCTAGAGCTCACGGGGGAAGAATCTATCTAAGAAGGCTATAATGAACTCCTCCCATTTCACGGTTCTACACCCGCTGGTCTCCTCCTTCCACTGTTCGTACCAGATCTGGGCTACCCCTTTCAGCTGGTAGGCAGCCAGGTCGGCACTCTCAGAGGAGCTAACACCCATAATTCTGGTGATCTTTCTAATCTCATCTACGAACTCCTATGGGTCCTGTCACACCTTTGATCCATGGAAATTGGAGGGTTCATCCAGGTGAAGTCCCAAACTTGGGAAGCTATTGTGGACCCATTATTTTTGATTGGAACCACCTGCTGGTTCACCTGATTAGTGACTGTTTGTCCGAGTAGCTGGATAGCCACTCTAAACTCTACGGAGGACACTTAGTCATCCTATGGGGCTGCTGGAGCTGGTGGGTTAAGTTAGTGAGCGTTTCTGGCCCTTCTTCCGTTACCACGTTGTGGAGGCATGATTCCACTAAAATGAAACAAAGCACGAGTTAGGAGAACATTTCTTGAATTGAGCTTTAACACACTATAAAGAGTATGAACAAAAAGGAGTTTTCCTAATAACATCTCGTAGCCTCCCCGTCATAAGTGTGGTGCGCTTCACACCCATGAAAAGGACTTTACTTGACGCGACTTTCAGACATCCTAGGATACTCCAAAACCTAGTGCTCTGATACCAAGTTTGTCATGCCCTGAGTCTATACCCTAGATAGGACATGGTACTTGGAGTCCTAAGCAACCCCAAGTCAACCCATGCTCTATCATAACACAGGAATTCTGAATAAAAACATAGCGGAAGATTTAAAATAATCAAATAAAATATTTATGAAGAAGAACTAAATCATAATGTTTAAAACAACTTAAACAAAGCTGAAAAATCTGAACCTATGTCTGTTTTTGAAAGCCATCTATCTAATGAGTTGTTGGGCAAGCCCCCAGCTAAATCTAAGTCTAACTGAAAGAAACATAACTGAAAAGAAATAATCCTCGTCCTTGAAAGATGACTCACCAATGATGCAGCTGAAAACTTCTGAGCGAGATCTGCTAACGGAGCTGAGTTTGAGAACCTGCAATTGTATCATAAAATGATACATCATAAAAGGTATGCATCAGTACTTTGAATGTACCGGGTAAGTAGGAGAAACCATGACACAAAGAAATAAATAACTGAACTGGTAAGACATGCAATGACTAACTGAAATGCTGAAACTAAATAAACTATGATATACTGAGATGGTCAAAATGGCCCTGTCTAATGGTCAAAGACATGCCTTAAATTTGAGATACTAATATGAAATACTGTACTGAATTGATCTGAATTGAGTAGTCTGGAACTATTATAACTCAGCTAATTTGAGACGGAACTAAACTGATTGGTGGCAGAGTCTATAATAGACATATAACCACATGAGCTAAATGTGGAGTCCAATGTATACACCCATTAATAGGACCTAATATACCTTGCTAGGGTATAAAAGGCATGAAATGAGTGATCACAGGTCTGGGGCCATGAGGCCAATAAAAATATAACCTATGGTGGCAGCGCAGTTCTGGGAACCTGGGTGTGTTGGAACCCCAGTCAGCTTGATGCTAAGTCCTACTCCCACTAGATAGTCCTAGACTGACTACTAAGATGATATCTCAAAACTGGGGCCCAAGACTAAGTCAGAAATACCTATTTGGAAGTACCCTGAGAGTCTTATCAGACTAGATTATGTAACTGGTGTTCTAAGACTGGCAAGAGTTTCTTATATAAAAGCGTCATAATCGTCTAAAGAAAAAATAGTAATCTGAAGTTGAGGTCCTAAGGGTGGTTAAAGCTTCTTATCTGAAAGTGTCATGATCGCCTAAAGAACCACTAAAATCTAATACTGAGTCTAACATTGATAACTAAGAGGTATCACAGACACCTCAAGAATTAATTGTAGTCAAACTGATCAGCTGACATTTCTGGACAATACTGAGTATGCTAAAAATCTAATTAAGACTAGACTAACATGAGTCTGACTGAGATTTCAACATAAACTAACAATATGTACATCTCAAAACTGATAGAACCAAACTACAGGGAAAACTAGTTCAACCCGCAAGATTCTAATTTCTACTGACCTGGAACTAGGGCTAAATCTGTCAAGCCCCACCTTGAGAGGTATGAGTGGAACCTAATGCCACACTGGGATTTGGGCTGACCTGGATGGCACAGGCACCTCTGGTGCCTACCAGCGACTCAAATTCAGAAAAATAAATTGCTATATCTCGGTTGTAAACACAACCTCAGGCCGACAAGGCCACTAGGAACCTGTAAAAGGAAAATAGCTAACCCAGCCAACACATCAATAAAGGGATCCTATGTGGGACGACAAGACCACCATGTTGTCTAGTTATAACAAAAGGAAATCAGGCTATCATAATAATACTATAGAAGACAAGGACACTAACTGACTAGCTAAACTAGGCCGCACACAGACAATGACAATCAACTAACTGAAGATTGTAGTATGCAAGACTCTAAGAATACAAATAGTGATCGGGATGGGGCCTCGGCCTACCCAAAAGTTATACAATTGAAAAATGGTAACCTTTATGACCTGGATAGTCCAAATGGAAGGAGTTAACCGAACTATTGACCCTTAATAACTGTTAAAGGAGTCCCTGAACTCGGTCTGTCTGACCTGCAGGCAAGTATGCAACGCCCTATTGTTGGGCGTCAGTACAATATGTATCGAATATGTATGGTAGGAAAAAAAAGGCTGAATAGAAGCTGTTAAAGACTGAAAGTAAGCAGAAAGAAGGGGTAGAAATTAACTTGTAATCTTGCTTATTCATAACCTACATCTAGTAAAACACTATACGTGTATAAGCTAGGCTAAGATTGTACAATTCCATATTCATAAACTATAACTAGCAGGAAAGAATACAAAAACGAACCTAACTTGGCCCCTATAGGCCTAGAAGGTACAACCAACCCAGAATAACTCGCCTAGGGCCCCCATAAGCCCTGGCGAGCACACTTCAATATATATACCCCTGTCATGGTTAATATGAGTCACCAGTAACTATAGGAAACCTACCTGGCCCCTGTTTCTACAACTAAGCCCGCTGGACTCCTGTAGCTGTGTTTGAGCTCGAAGGGCTCCAATAAATACACCCTGGGCACATAGACTTGACGAGGATCAGTGATGCCGATACAACATAAAGATAGAAGTCCAGCCATGGATGGACTATTATATGGCCCTTGGGCCTGCATATAGTCCCTTGGGACAACATATAGCTCCTTGGAGTGATCCACAAAGGCAACGACATAGCTAGTAACACTGAGGCTGGTCAATGGAAGGCTATCTTAGGTTGGTCAATCCAAACCGATATATTGCATCTTAGTCTCAACCTGGCCACTCAAGAGATGTATCCGTCCCTTAAGGCCTAACGCGACCGCTACTTGCCCCTAGAATAGTCTGCATAGCTGCTAACAGGCACACCCCGTGTGCCTATATCTGATTAGAGGATCCTGATAGTGATCATAATCTCTAACGGTCTAGACCAAATAGGGCGAGATCTAGAGAGGCCTAATGATACCCTAAATGTCATGCTAGGATAGTGGTAGATCATTAGCGGATGTTAAGGTCGCGAACGATCAACTATCTAATTCCTTCTCATAGGACAATTGTAGGGCTTCCACTTAATCGGACATGCTCCTGAGCAGTCAGCCCCTAACATTCCCCAGGCAGTTTATAATAATTCCTAGCCTGAAGGTAATACTGTACCACCATGGTTCTAGCCCCTTAGATCTTAACGTGGTCCGTTCAGATTTCATATATCTTCTTTAGCGATTCCTAACCTTATAGCTAAGTTTATCCAGACCTGGCCTTTACGACAACCTGCACCTGAGTATCTTCAAGGGCAAGCTGGGGCATTGGCCCTATAACCAATTCCTAATAAGATTCTTTCCTTAGGGTACCTATGGATCTGTCTGACTAATATGACTAGGGTGACCTCCTAGGCGACCTGTATGTGAGGCACTAAGTCGACTGTAGCTAATAATCACTAGCAGTGGATAACTATATATTAGGTTGTCACCTCTTCCACCGGGCAACCCTAGTGATGTTGACTCTAGCGTGGGACCATCTTACTCAAAATTTGGCCCTGGAGGCACTAAAGTATGCTAACGGCCTCTGGGCGAGCGTTACTATCTATAAAGGCATCAAACTGAAAGTTATATCGCCTGTCTATGACCTATGCTGTCCAAATACGAAAATAGGCCCAACAGCGAACCCTAAGGTTCTAAGGCCTTGGTACGACAGCAACATGTCAGAATCCTATCAACACAGTGAACCGAAGGACAAACGGCTTACTATAACGCTTCTAGTATGGGTCATGCCTAACATACTCTTTCTCAATGAGAAATATTGTAATATATTCTCAATACTTCTTTAACAGCTAACCACAACATGTATAAGCATTATCTACAAGCGACAACTAATACAACACATGGGGTTGTTATCTACGTTCAAAACATAAGTCATATCATTATTAGATGAGAGTAACTTGCCGAAGGAGTAAACCTTAACATACCTCAAATGTTGATTTTCATTTAACTAGTGAGTTTCAACTTGTAACCGGTGGTTCCACCCAACTTCAGCCTTTATGCTAAGAAAATAGGGCTAATTACAATATTAAATTCAGTAAATAACGATGTATTTTGATAATAATATTAACTATAATTCAACTTTGAATAACTCGCTCGAAAACCCAAAATTTCTACAGAGTTCAGATAGGAGAAATGCTTACCTAATGCCTGTGGCTGTTTACGATTCAATTTGAAATAATTCTCACAAACTTTACTTGGCGGGGTTGCAGTACGCCAAGCAAATTTTTGAGAAATAACTTTGTAGAAATGCTTTCCGTAGGCATAGGACTTGTTACTCAAAGTTAATTTTTTTTTGGACGGCGATTGATAGCGTAATTTGATGAAAATTTAAAGAAAGTCGTATACTCCCTCTATTTTGGACGAAGGATCAATTTACAAATTACTTGCATTGAACTAAGGGGCTTATATATATACATGGGCGGTGGCAGGGGGTGGCTCCCCAAGCCGCCCATCGCGCCAAGGGAGCTGGTGCCCCACGCTGCCCATCGCGCCAAGGGAGATGGCGTGCCGCATTGCCCCTTGAGCAGGCCGGTTGGCGCATCGCGCTGGCCCTTTGCGCCCTGGCCCTATCTTACCCTACTTCTGAGGTTCTTCCCACACGCTTCAAGTTCTCTTTAGTCATCATAACTCACGTGTACGCCTACTAACTACTAACATCTTACGGGGTGTAACATCCTCCCCCCTTAGGAACATTCGTCGTTGAATGTCATCTTCAGGCTTAAAGGAGTTAACTCTTCTGACTACTACTTAGGAAAATTTTGTCATAGTCTCCTCTTTATTATGGACTATCCAAAAACCTGAAACATAGAAAAGTCCAACATAGGCGTCTCACAGGATGCTACAAGTAGAGATACAACATATTTTAATATCATAAAACCAAATAACTAAGCAATACTGACATTATACATAACAACACAATAGTTGAACAATAATCTCACCTCAACTACTCAATCTGGGTCAGGGATGGAATAAGCAAGGACATTTAGACCTCATGTTACCCTTAGCTTCTCAGGTCATCTCTTCTACCTTTTTGTTCCTCTATACGAATCTACTAGGCTACATATTTAGTTCTCAAGTTTGCCCCTATGGATCTGTCAATCTAGCATAACCATGGGAGTCTCCTTGTGGGATAGTTCTTCTATGACCTGAGCCTCCTCGATTGGGATAACCCAAGAAAGGTCTCTTATGCACTTGCGTTGCATTGATAAATAGATCCTAGTCCCAATGGCAACTTTATCTTATAGGACACTTGGCTGATCTTCCGGAGGATCTGGTAAAGCTTAATGAATCCAGGGATGGACTTTCCCTCCTTATCAGATCTCATAATGCCCTTCATTAGTGAAGTTTTCAAGACTATCCAGTCGCTGCTTCGATTCTTAACTCCCTATGCCATACGTTAGGGTAGGACCTCCTATAACCCTGGGCTATCGGTACATCTTTCTCAATAAGCTTAACTTCCTTTGGCTGATTTATTAGTATTCCCGGTTCAACTACCCCTAATTTATCTAATTCAAGTCATCATATAGGGGGCCTCCATGTCCACCTATAATAGATCTCCTGGCGTCTGAATTGTGTGCTCTTCTTGGCTATTTGTTTGGGGATGAGAAGCTGTACTTAAGTTAACATACATCCCAATATGTTCTAACAGCTTGCCAGAACCTATCTGTGAATTTTCCTCTATGTCAGAGTTTATTAGACATTGGGGCTCCATGTAGCAAGACTACTTTTTAAACATTTAACTCGGCATAAGCTTTAGTTAAAATGTAATTCCATCTGGCGAGACATGAGTGATCTCGTTAGCCATTATATACTAGCTCAAATAAGGCCAGTTTACATCTGGTACGAGATACCCTATAAATATATTCATGTTGACTACTCTCCACCCCTTTGCAGGCATGACCATCTCCTGAGTTGGCCTTCTCAGTTCCTATTGTCCAGCCTTCCCTGGCTGGTCATTGGAGCTTTGTGCTATGACTCAACAAGACCTTCCTCTCCTTCCCCTGCTATTGGTAGGTCTCTTTTTACAACCTGATGTGTTTTCATCCAACTTTGGGTGGAGGGGAATAACAAACATAATATACCTTACTATAATCTACTAATGAAGTCCTACCACATTTGGAACGCAGAGTTGACCTCTAGGTCTCGTGACTCCGCACCTTATTACCTCCAAGGCTGATGACTCCCTACTGGACCTTGTCTCTGGGCTATACTAGGTTAGAGTCTCTATTCCATCACTCCCTTACCTCTACAACTAGTGGTAATATTGTGGCACCCTAGGTTACAACGTCACTATCTTTTAAATGTCAGCCCGATATTTATTTCTTGACATTCAGCGGTGGTCCTATGCTCTGTCAACCTACTTCAACCTGGAGGTGATTCTGTTTTCCTCCAGAGTTAGATACTCGTGCCCTTCCTTTTGCTTCCATAGGCTGAGATTTGGGGCTCGTGTCCTTTGCCTCATACTGTCAAAGATTTTACTCACCTATATCATTCTGACCCGCACTCGGGCCAATTTCATTCATATGATCTCTCTGTCCTTCGACATAACGAACTAGGGCCATAGCCGTTATCTTGTAGGTACACCCTATTGTCATTATCACAATGCGGTGGAATCGGCCTATTTATGACCTGAACATTACTATTGTTGGGGGTTTATCGCTTATGGACTCTCACATGCACTTGAGTGCTACTGACAATCTTATCCGCCCTTGCTATAGTCCATATTACAGGGGAAACTCTGCCGAAATTTCTCTAGAAAATAAGTAAGTAGTCCTCTAGATGACAATGTACATTCGACGATGAATGTTCTTAAGGGGGGAGAATGTTATACCCCGTAGAATTCCCGGCACCTAGATGACCTATTCGCACGTTGGTTAAGCATATTTGAGGGCCATACGTGCTAGGGAAAGGCCCGAGAAAAGATCGGACGAGAAACCTGTCGAACCATCGCGGAAGGAGCCGAGGCAGAGCCCCTCCGCGATGGCAGCGTGTCACGGAGGTGAGGCCTCTGCGTTGGCTCCGTGACACGTTGACCTTGTCCAGGCTCAAGTATATAAAGCCCCACTTCAGTTTAATCTCATTTAAACTCATTATAATTTCCACAAAACGCAGCAAAACAGAGGAAGCTGAAGAGGGAATATATATTATCGTTCGATTACGCTTCCAAACGTTACCCAAACTCAAATTAATCCCAGATACCGAAGTATTTAGCAGCAGAGAGCATTCCTGCGGAATTAGTTTCGTGAAATACGGCCGACGAATCGGCGAGCCACCGAACTAAGGTGAGTAGAATTGCTCTAAATGATTGTCTATGTGTTCCCAGCTGAGAAGTGAATATTTCTCCCTTCTGGACCACTGAAAAATAGCGAGTTTTCGACCGTCTTTCGATAAGCCCAAGTCTAGGCTATAAATTATATCGAAAGTAACGTTGCTCCTTATAATAAAGCTGTATTTAGTATTAATTGACGTATTTATGAATGCAGTGGGGAGAAAATAGTTGAAGTACCGGCCGAGCCTCGTCCGACGGACGAATAGTTCAAGAATAAGGTATGTAAAGCTAATTCTCTCGGCAAGTTAAGTAAAATGGCACAATGTAATAATTTACAGACCAGTAGAATGTTCAGAAGTCGAGTGTTACATTTATTGTGAATGTTGATACGATATGAGAAGCATCCAGTTGTAACTTGCGTGAAACTTACTAGTACGACATAGATTCTAACACAAGTGTTAGAAACTGCCCAGTATGCTCAGTATGTGATGTAATATGAAATGTTAAGATATTATTGTATTTAGATGGAACCCCGTAAAGTGATGCAATATCCGTAAAGCACTCCAGAGATAGAATGGCAGGCTAAAATAAAGTTTAGAACGCATGTTAGGAATAGTAAATCATGTTAATACAGAAACTCAGTAAACAACATAATTTTCAGCAGAAACACTATCTTGTATAGCATTTTCCCCAGTACAGTCTGGCAGAAGACTATATTCGTACATACATATATATTATTTCCAGCCTCAGCATGTATTAAGTACGTACATATTTCTATCACTAGTTCAGCATATAGTATATTCAGATACTTTACCACCATTAGCTTCAGTATGTGAGACATACAGATAGTATTACTAGTTGAGACCGTTGTATTGTTTGGGGTTGGACTACCTAGCATCCATGACCGCCCCAGCGTTGATAGCTGTATCGACTCGTCCGCCAGAGGACGAGGATACGTTGCTCCACGGAGTGGCATGCCATCCCACAGGGGACGAAGATGGGATGCCAGTTTTCCCCATATTTGTGCCTTGATCGGCCCTTACACACCCCAGTCGAGCGGATACGCCCGGGTGTAGATTCAGGAGACCTCCGGACTCAGATGCAGTTATAGTCAGGGGCTCAGCGAGCCTAAGTGCATACCCAGGGGACCGGCAGGATTCTTACGGGATTTATAGGAGATGGGATGACCGGGGTAGGGGTGTAGATTCTGTGCTGGTTGTACCTACCGGCTTATGGGGGCCGGGTAAGGTTGTGTATGTTATGTATGTTATGATATGTTATACTGTGTTACAGTAGATAAGAGTAGATCGACAGTAGAACGATAAATCCTCAGGTATGACTCCTACTCCTTCCAGTATGATTAAGAGAAGGTATGACTTACATTATCAGATAGTTAATCTATTCCTTCTACTTCAGTTTTATCAGTTATATTATTGTTTCAGATATTTCTTTCAGTTATTGCTTTACATACTCAGTACCAGCGGTACTGACGCCCGGTGGGGCGCTTCATTACTTGCCTGCAGGTACTCATAGACGAGCAGGCGATACTACATGATTTCCTGTCAGCGGTCGAGTATTCAGCTCCTGTCATCCGGAGACTGAATTCCAGAGGTGTATTTCAGTTTCTTTTGTTGTATAGTACAGGTAGGTCGGGGCCCTGTCCCGATCATTTCTATTGCTATTCTTAGAGGCTTGCAGTCTATATATGCTTTCCTTGTAGTTAGATGAGCTGGTCGTGTGAGGCCGTGCAGTTGTATAGCTGTTAGTACTATTTCTTTATTTTATGATGGCCGTGTGGGGCCATAGTTTGCCAGTAGTGGTGACCTTTCCGGTCACGTAGCATTTTAATACTTCATGATTGAGTTGCAGATAACTAGACAGCATGGTGGCCTTGTCGGCCCGCATAGGTCTCCCTGTATTGGTATGTTTCTGGTCAGCTGTTAGAACAGGTACAGAAGGCTATAGGCCAATGGGCCGGGGGCTGTGTTTACAGCCGTTATATAGCCCTTTGTTTCCAGAAATATGAGTTAGAGCAAGCCAGGCACCAGATGTGCCCAGGCTTAGCAGTCCAGCAGTTCAGGTCCTAGTAGGGCACCAGGTGCCAGTCATACCCCCCAAGGCGGGGTGTGACAAACTATTACTATTATAAGGGTCTAGGTAACTTTGTAAACATTAAGGGTCTCAACCTCTTTCTAATCCTTCTGGGGATCAACAATTCTAACCCTCCTTTGCTATTTATTATGAATAACATGGTGTTGATACTTATGCTTTCTGTTGTACTAAAGGAACAAGCTAGGGAGTGGGAAATGACCCTATCATTCTATAATAGGGTTATGGAATGAAATTCAACAATTCTAAAGGCTGGAGGTACAACCCTTGCACAATCCTTTGCGTATTTCAAGTTATCCAACATCAACTGTTATCCCTGCCTAATTCTAAATGTTTATTAAGTGAGCTAACTCATATATATACTACATTCCTGACCTCCTATTCCGAGGCTGAAGAAGGAACTAGAGACGATGCTGGCATGTCTATTACCTTATGAGATTCCTGTTACCTCGGGAGGATGTCGGGGGATTAAAAGACATCTACTCCCGCCTTCAGGCTGATAGTCTCCCAATTGTGGCCCCTCATCGGTACCTTTTCCTACTGTTGCAGCTAACTTGTGGCAATCGGAGTCTATTTTGTACCAGATATTACTTTAGACAACATAACAATCAGAGTTTATGGGTTCAACCATACACAACTCAGCGCTATAGCACGATCTGAGAAGAAGGAGGGGTAACCATACTATCATGCCTCGTAGCCTCCTGCTTATAGAATGTGGTGCACAACTCATTAATGAACAAGACTCTACTAGACACGGCTTACAGACTCCCTGGGATACGACCTGCTCTAAAACCAAGTTTGTCATGCCCCACCTTGGGAGGCATGACTGGCACCTAATACCATACTGGGATCTGGGTTGACCTGGCCGGCACAGGCACCTATGGTGCCTTCCAACGACTCAAATTCAAGAAAACAAACTACTATATCTCAATTGTAAACACAACCTCGGGCTGAAAAGGCCACCATGCTTTTTAGTTATAACAGAAGGAAATCAGGCAATAATAATCATACTATAGCCGACAGAGATGCTAACTGACTAACTAAACTAGGCCCTACAAAGCTGAGGACAATCAATGAACTGAAGACTGTAGTCTGCAAGCCTCTAAGAATACAAATAGTGGTTGGGATAGGGCCCTGGCCTACTCAAAAGCTATACAACTGAAAAATGGTAACCTTTACAAGCTGGCAACTCCGAATGAAAGGAGCAGACCGAATTGCTAACCTTGAACAATTGCTAAAGGAGGCCCTAAACTCGGTCTGTCTAACCTGCGGGCAAGTATGTAGTGCCCCATAGTTAGGCGTCGGTACAATATGTATCGAATATGTAAAGCAGTAATAAAAAGGCTTAATAGAAGTTGTTAAAGATTGAAAGTAAGTAGAAAGAAGAGGCATAAATGAACCTGTAAGATTGCTTATTCATAACCTGCATCTAGTAAAACACTACACGTGTATGAGCTAAGCTAAGACTGTATAATTACATATTCATAGACTATAACTAGCAGGAAAGAACAAAAACAAGAACCTAACCTAGCCCCCATAAGCCTAGAAGGTTAAACCAACATAGAATAACCTGCCCGGGGCCCCCATAAGCCCTGGCGAGCACACTTCAATCTATATACTCCTCACAGGGTAAATGTTCGGATGTTTTGGTATAGGTTAAAACCAACACGCAAGTGCACGTGGTCAAACAAGTAATAAAGTGGAAAAGTAAGCCAAGTATCGAACCAAGGAGACTCTGGATAAGTAAAATTGCTTAAGTATACTATATTCTAGCTTACTTCTAATTATGCTGACAACAACGTAACCAAAAGTTAAATAATTTTTTTTTTATAAATTATATACTAAAACTATTAACAAATATTTACTTTGAATTGAAACTATGGATATGAGCATGCCAAGGTTAAGAACAAGTAATGAACTTGATTATCATCATAATTCGGTTATTCTTCTCTTCTAGTTGCTAGCCAAGAACATTAGCCTAGAGATTAAAACTCTCGTATTTAATCTCACTTTAGAATCATAAACCATCCGTCTACATTTCTGTGATCAAATGTAATTTATGACCTAGCAATACAATTCCGGTTCCTAAATTGACTAATACGGCTTTCAAGTATATTTCTATCAGGAAACCACATCAAAGCCCAATTTTCCCAAATCAAGTTAAGAACAATACCCTATTAATTCACAACTTTCCAATTTCGTGCTCTCTCGAGTGAAATTGGACTTTTTAGATGTACATTAATGTCGGCCACACACTAATGCAGTAGAAACAAGAATTAATAGAACAACATAAAAGAAGAAGATGAAGAACCATACAATTCAATAATCAGAATTCATCACCATTGTTCATAACCTCAGCAAGGAAGAGAATTAGCCACTCATTTGTGGATTAATCATCCTAAAACCAGTGTTAATCATACATACAATTGATTGAAAGAAGAAAGAAAGAGAGAAAATCCCTTAGCTTTTTCGTCCCTTAACTGCCTCTAACCCACGTCCTTGCTCCACCAAGTCTGAATTAATTAAAAATAAGCCTAAGTGTTCTATTTATACTAGTGGGAATTTTTCCCGTAATAACAAGCAACGTGTCACGGAGGCCAATGCGGAGCACTGCCTCCGTGACACGGCGTGGACGCGGACCCTCACTGGAAATCCAGGGTCCGGGAATATAGCCTCAATGTGGCACGACATGCAACGTGGAGGCTTGCCTCCGTGCCACGGAGCTGTCATGAGGCTTCACTGGAAATTGCCAAATTAATTCATCCTCCATGCAGTGTGCCTCCGCGATGGTAGCGTGGCACGACTCCATCGCGGAGCCCCTTTACATTGTGCATTCCAATGTCTTTTCCGTGCTCGCATCCAAGTCCAACTCCGATATTGTTCCAACATGCATTTTAGCTCCTCAAAATCATGTTTTACCTACAAAACAATGCTAATCATGTTGGTTAGTATAAATTCACATTTTATTACCAATTACATGAAAATGTATACACATTGCACAATAAACAAGACGAAAATGATGCGTTTGAGTATCACTTGGGCATATAAATCTGCCCAAGATCAGTAAATCTAAGTCACCAGTAACTATAGGAAACCTACATGGCCCCTGGGGGTACAACTGAGGCCGTTGGACTCCTGTAGCTGTGTTTGAGACCGAAGGGCTCCTGTAACTACACCTTAGGCACATAGGGACTACGAGGATCAGTGATACTTATATGATATAAAAATCGATGTCCAGCCATGGATGGACTATAATATGGCCCTTGGGCATGCATATAGTCCCTTGTGACACCATATAGCTCCTTGGAGCGATCCATGTAGCCCGAAAGGCAATGACACAACTAGTAACCCCAAGGTTGGTAAACGAAAGGCTATCCTAAGTGGGGTCAATCTCAACCGGTATACTGTATCTTAGTCTCAACCTGGCCACTCAGGAGGTGTATCTGGCCCTTAAGTCCTAACGCAATTACTACCCGCCCCTAGAATAGTCTGCATAACTGCTAACAGTCACACCTCATGTGCCTATATCTGATCAGAGGAGCTTGATAGTGATCATAATCTCTAATGGTCTGGACCGAATAGGGCGAGATCTAGAGTGGCCTAATGATACCATGAATGTCATGCTAGGATAGTGGTAGCTCATAAGCGGACCCGTAAGGTCGCAAACGATCAACTATCTAATTCCATTGCTTATGACAACTCTAGGGCTGCCACTTAATCGGACATGCTCCTGAGCAGTCAGCCTCTAACCTTCCCCAGACGGTTTTCTATAATTCCTAGCCTGAAAGTAATACTATACTACTATAGTTCTAGCCCCTTAGATCTCAACTTGGTCAGTTCAGATTTCATATATCTTCTCCAGTGATTCCTAACCTTGTAGGTAAGTTTACCTAGACCCGGCCTTTACAACAACCTGCACCTGAGACTCTACAAGGGAATGCTGGGGTGTTGGCCCCACAATTAATTCCTAATAAGATTCCCTCCTTAGGATACCCACGGATCTGTTTGACTCGTATTGACGACACGAACGTACACCTGGATCGAAGACATGGGATAAGGGACCCTTAGAGACTCCAAGTCGCCCATGGCCCATGCATACGGCTAATCTCATTAAAATAAGCCGCATACAAAACATAAAATACAGAGGAAACGTAACTGTAGCATAATATCATAAAATACTAGGCATACACATAAGCTGAGTACTAAAAACTTGTCTGAAACCTCTACTACATACAATGGGTTGATGGGACAACATCCCCAACTAACCCTAATAATATTGAAACACACGATAACATAAAATTCTATCAGACGGCCCTCGGAACATGAGGACTCACAATAAGATGAGAACGTAAGTTGAGATGGACTAAGGATGAGGATGAGCCTGGGATCCGGACCTTGTATCATGAAATGATACAACATAGAAAGTATGCGATCAGTACGTGGAATATACCGAGTATGCAAGGTAAGTAAAACGGACGTTAAAGTACAATAAACTCATAAATAACCGTAGGAGAAGGACATCATGCTTGTATGATAAATTTCATAAGAAAACCTAAGGCTCAAGACTTTCAAATCATTCATAAATCATTCATTATCATAATTGTAAGTACACTTTATCAAAACATAACTTGAGCCAATAACATAAACATAACAATGCATAAGACATGCGGAACAATGGGAGGACTCCTCATAACTGACATCATCTTGGTAGAGCCTTTCATGATGCCCCACTATCTCGCTCAAGTGGGCAGAGCCGACCCTGGCTTGCCAGGCGAGGGTCATGCATTAGGCGTGAAATCACATTTGAGGGGATCACTTTCAATACAACATATTATTTATAGACCCACGGTGGCACATGGTTATGAGACACCGGCGTAGTCATTTGAACGTCGGGCTGCTCTGTGCTAGACATGGCTCCTAAAAACATGTATATAGGCTCATACGTCAATCAATAACATCATGAATTAAAATTCAATGGCTAAAATATAACATTTATCATCCTTGATCTCCTTTAAAACATGCATATCCAAGAATCATAGGCCCTTTTCATCGGCCAACATCATAAATCGATAAATCATTTAATTTGCTTCATAAATCATAAATAATTCTTCAACATGTGGGGATTGCCCAATGCTTCATCATATTCAATTCTTTCAAAACATTCTCATAAATATGGGTAACTTGAATTCATGCTTTTCTGTCATCAATAAATTCAAAATATTGCATATTCATCGTAAATCATAACTTTCATGAACCTTAATTAAATGGGCATTTTAGATTTAAAAAGCTTGAAACATGATTTTAAATAAAATAATATAAAACCTGCCCATCATTCATAATTTGATAATTAAAACTCAATTAAATCATACCCATAAAGAGAAATCACATTTTCATGCATTTGGGTAAACCCCATAGAATTGAATAGGAGAATTCATTATTTAAATTGAAATTTGGGCATGGGTGTGAAAGGATTTCACCCATTCTAAAAACCTACATACATGGGAATGGATTGATTTCGAAGTTCCTTGAATACCCACAAAGAAATTGATTGAATCTTGGATAATTTTGAGGAAGAACACTTGAATCACCTTCTACTCCCCCCTCTCTAACTCTTGCATGCATTAATAATGCTTTACATGGATTAATTCCCTTTAAAAGACCCTATTCCTACCTTAAAACGACATATTTTAGGCCTTAGGAGTTTAGGAGATTACGAGAAGGCACTTACTAATTCGCAAGAAATAACTGCCAGGTGAACCTAACGGATGACCGGACGACTTGTCCAGACGAGCAACGACTTGTCGTCTGGCCTGTAAAGTACACTTCCTCATCCTCCATTAAAGTCCATAGGCTTGCTCATGACCCACCTCACGAGTCGTTGGGATAGGCCATGACTCGTGGGGTCCCATCCGTTAGGTACACTGGGAGCTTCTTCTAACTTAACCCCAGCCTCACTCCACGAGTAACATGATGACTTGTGGGAACTGGCCATGAGTCGTTATCACCCTCGGGGGACCTCGATCCTTCCTTTATTATGGGCCTGCCCATGAGTCACTTGACGACTCGTGGGGTCTCCTCACGAGTCGTCCCACGACTCGTCCTGTGCCTACAATATAAATTTCAGAATTTTCCTGTTTCAACTCCCAGGTCCGATCTTGGAGCTTCCGGGGTATAACAATATCTCCCCCTTGGGAACATTCATCCTCGAACGTTAGAAACACACAAAAAATGCAAGAACATACAATCATCATATGCAAATACTGATTATTAAAATCAAAAACTGACGGAATGGCTACCTTCGAAAAGAACTACATAACTGAACTGAATTCCGACATCTCATATATATACCATTTTGTAAAACAAACTTGTACGCATGAACTAAACATGAAAAGATGATTAGAGGCTTGGGGCAAAATTGGTACCTCAAACTGCAACTGAGCCAGTTGGGAATAGGTGTGGGTATTTAGCCATCATATCTGCTTCGGCTTCCTACATAGCTCCTTCAACATGCTGGATTCTCCACAATACCTTAACTGGAGCTACTTCCTTGTTCCTCAGCCTCCAAGCCTGATGATCCAAGATCTCCACCGGAATTTCCTCATAGCTGAGGCTATCCTTTACACCAATGTTGTTTACCAGGACTACTAAAGTTGGATCACCCAAGCATTTTTTCAAGAGCATTACATGAAACACGGGATGAACTGAAGCTAACTCTGAAGGCAAGTCCAACTCATATGCCACCTTACCAACTCCCCTCATAACCCGGTAAGGACCAACATATCGGGGATTGAGTTTTCCCTTTTTCCCAAACCGCATGACCCACTTCATGGGAGATACCTTTAGAAATACCCAGTCGTCCACATCAAACTCCAAGTCTCTTCTCCTCACATTGGCATATGATTTCTGACGACTCTGAGCTGTTTTCAACCAGTCCCTTATCAACTGAACTTTCAACTTTGCCTCGTGAACCGAATCTAGCCCTATCATAGCTGCCTCGCCAACCTCAAACCTTCCGATGGGAGATCTACACCTTCGCCCATAAAGAGCCTGGAACGGTGCCATTTGGATACTGGAGTGATAGCTATTATTATAAGCAAACTCGATTAAGGGCAAATGATCCTCCCAACTACCTTTGAAATCCATAACACATGCCCTCAACATATCCTCGAGGGTCTAAATGGTTCGTTCTGCCTGGTCTTCTGTTTGCAGATGGAAGGCTGTACTGAGCTTAACTTGTGTCCCAAGTCCCTTCTGAAAAGACCGCCAAAACTGAGAGGTAAATTGAGTACCTCGGTCTGAAATAACAGACAAGGGCACTCCATGAAGTTGAACCAACTCCCAAATATACAACCTGGCATAATCATCTACTGAATCCATGGTCTTGACCGGTAGGAAGTGTGCAGCCTTAGTTAACCTGTCTACCACCACCCAAATGGAGTCATACTGTCGGCGAGTATGAGGTAGGCCTGCAATGAAGTCCATATTGATCTCTTCCCACTTACAAGTGGAGATGCTAATATCAAGAAGTATGCCTCCCATTCTTTGATGCTCGACCTTCACTTGCTGAGAGTTAGGATATTTGGCTACAAACTCTGCAATATCCTTCTACATACCATCCCACTAATAGATTTCTCGAAAGTTTCGATACATCTTCGTGGATTCCGGATGGATAGAATATTTTGTACCATGTGCCGCCTGTAATATTTGAACCCTCAAATTATCGACATCCGGAATGCACAGTCGACCCTGGTATCATAGCACACCATCTCCCCCTTGGGAGAAAACCTCCACCTTTTGACTCCGCACTGTTTCCTTCAGTTTCCTCATAGTCGGATCCTACTCTTGCATAGATTTGACATCGACCACTAAGGATGGGTCACCGCCATTAGTCGAGTCGATCAATCTAACTCCCAGTCTTGCGAGTCGGTGGACATCCTTCACCAACTCCTTCTTTCCCTCATCCACGTGGGACACACTCTCCATAGAGAGCCTACTAAGTACATCTGCAACCACATTGGCCTTACCCGGGTGGTAAAGGACACTCATGTCATAGTCCTTAAGTAACTTCAACCACATCCTTTGCCATAGATTTACATCCTTCTGTGTGAAAACATATGCAATCTCTAGTGATACGTAAATACATCCACGTGGACCCCATGGAAGTAATGCCGCCATATCTTCAATGCAAACACCATCGTGGCCAACTCAAGATCATGGGTCGGGTAATTCTTTTCATGAACTTTCAGCTGTCTCGAGGCATATGCTATTACCTTCCCACGCTACATCAACAAACATCCCAGTCTGACTCTCAAAGATTCACAATTTACAACAAAGCCATCGGTACCCTTGGTCGAAGTTAACACTGGTGCTGAAGTGAGTCGGCTCTTCAACTTTTGGAAGCTTTTCTCACAAGCTTCCGACCATTGGAACTTCACTTTTTTCTGAGTCAACTTAACCAAAGGTGCCGCAATAAATGAGAAACCCTCAACAAACCTCCGCTAGTAGCCAGCTAGACCTAAGAAACTCCAAATTTCCGAAGGGTTCACTGTCCTGGGCCAATTATTCACCACCGCAATCTTCTCGGAATCTACCCTTATGCCTTCGCTTGATAACACATGACCCAGAAATGCCACCGAGTCTAGCCAGAATTCACATTTACTGAACTTTGCATATAACTGATGATTCTTGAGGGTCTGAAGTACTACTCTCAGGTGAGCGGCGTGCTCCTCCTCGCTCCGTGAGTATATCAAGATGTCATCGATGAACACAATCACGAACATGTCCAAATATGCCTTGAACACCCTGTTCATTACATCCATAAAAGCTGCAGGGGCATTGGTTAGTCCGAAAGACATAAAATAAATTCATAGTGACCATACTGAGTCTTGAAAGCGGTCTTCGGGATGTCATTTTCCTGAACTCTGAGTTGGTGATACCCGAACCTGAGACAATCTTGGAGAAGCACTTGGCACCCTGAAGCTGGTGAACAAATCTTCGATCCGGGGTAAGGGGTACCTGTTTGTGATGGTAACCTTGTTCAACTGCCGATAGTCAATACACATGCGAAGGGAACCGTCCTTCTTTCAAAAAAATAAAACTGGTGCACCCCATGGAGACTGGCTCAGTCTAATAAAGCCCTTATCTAATAGATCCTTTAACTGATCCTTCAATTCCTTTAGTCCAGATGGATCCATCTTGTAGGGAGGAATAGAGATAGGCTGAGTATCGGGTAATAGATCAATACCAAAATCAATTTCCCTCTTTGGAGCAACACCGGCCAAATCATCAGGAAACACCTCCAGATATTCGCATACCACCAGAACTGACTGAATAGTTGGGGTATCGGACTCCACATCCTTAACCCTAACTAGGTGGTACATGCAACCCTTAGAAATCATCTTATTGGCCTTAAGATAGGAAATAAACCGACCTGCAGGTACCGCCGAAGTACCCTTCCACTCCAACACTGACTCACCCGGAAATGAAATTCCATCGTACGGGTCCTACAATTAATCGAAGCATAACATGCAAACAACCAATCCATGCCAAGAATAACGTCAAATTCTGTCATGGATAACTCTGCAAGGTCTGCGGAGGTAAACTTATGCAACACAGTGACCAGGCATTCTCTATATACTCATCTAGCTATGATCGAATAACCAATAGGCGTCGAAACTAAAAACGGTTCTAACAAGGTCTTCGGACTAACTCCAAGGCTACTAGCAATGTAAGGAGTCACGAAAGACAAGGTAGCTCTCATATCTAGCAAGGCATAAACATCAATATGAAAGACACGCAACATACCAACGACCACGTTTGGAAAATTCTCCTGCTACCGGCATGAGGCAAGGGAACAAAATCGGTTTTGGCGTTGTCTGCCACCTCCACTAGTCGATGCTCCCTGCGGAGCAGAATGAGATGGAGCTATTGCTGTCCTGGTGGCATGTGCACGACCCCTATCATCACCTTGTCTAGCATATGGGAATGCTCAACGCATGTGCCCATATCTACCACACCCATAGCAAACATCTGAACTGAGCAAGCGGTCCTCGGCATGACTCTTGCCGCACTTTCCGTAGGCTGGAGAGGTATACTCCAACTGGGTGCCCCTCTGATCCCTAGAACCTGAAGCCCTACTCCTATAATCACTCCTAGGCCTGGATGGAGCACTAGCTGATGATGGTGCTGGGGGTAGTGATCTCTGCTGAAACCGTGGGCGGTAGCCACTGCCGGACCTCTAATGCGAAAACCCATGACTATCCGTCTGAGCCCTCTTTTCCTCCCTCTCCCTCGCATGGGCCACCTCCATCTGCTGGGCATACAACACTATGCAAGGAAAGTCCATATCCCAGTGAAGCATGCCAGTCCTACAATTCTTGGCTAAATAGCCAACCACACCATGAACAAATCGGCTCACCCGCGCCCTCTGATCCATCACTAGCTCCGGGACGTATTTTGACAAACAAGTGAACTCAAGAGAATACTCCAACACTATCATCTTTCCCTGCTTGAGGTTAACAAACTCAGCTGCTTTCAATTCCCTCATCTCTCGAGGGAAGAACCTGTCGAGAAAGGCCATGTGGAACTCATCCCAGCTGATAGGGCCCGCTTCCGCTTCCCTACTGTCCTTCCATTGCTTGTATCAAATCTGAGCGACCTCCTTTAGCTGATAAGAGGCCAAGTCGACACACTCCTCATTTGTCACCCCCATAACCTGAGTACCTTCAAGATCCCTTCAATGAAATCGTGTGGATCCTCGTCCACCTTTGATCCCGTGAACTCAGGAGGGCTCATCCTCAATAAGTCTCTAATCCGAGCCATCGCTGCATTGCCATTCTGTGGGACCTGTGGAACAGCCTGCTGGTTGACCTAAGCGGTCAAGGCCTGCGCCAACATCTAAATAGTCACACGAAACTCAGAGTGGGCAGCTGGCTCTAGTGCCTGGGGCTCCTGAATAGGTAGGGCTTGCTGATGCCCATGGTCATTGCCACCTCAATGGCCTTCATCATTTCCATTACGCCTTCTGTTCATTCTTCTAGGAGCCACAATTCTGCAATCGCAAATAGCACGAATTAGAAGGATGGAGAGGCTTTTTATCGCACAACAAAGAACATGAAAGAAGGGAACGTTTCTTAAACGTCTAGTAGCCTCTTCTTCATAGGCGTGGAGCGCTTCACACCCATTAAAATGACTCTACTTAACGCAGCTTTAAAACACTCCAGCACACTACAAACCTATTGCTCTGATACCAAGTTTGTCACAACCCGAACATACACCAAGATCGTAGACACAGGACAAGGGACCCCAAGAGACCCCAAGTCAACCCATGGCACATGTATACAACTAATATCATTTAAATAAGTGTAATACTAAACATAAAACATAGCGGAAATGTAATCGTAGCATAACATTAGAAAATACTAGGCGTACACATAAGTTGAGTACTATAAACTTGTCTGAAAGCCTCTACTACATACGATGGGTTGATGGGAAAACATCCCCAACTAACCCGAACAATACTGAAACAAAAGATAACATAAAGGTCTGTTAGACGACCCTCGGAAAATGAGGACTCACCAATAAGCTGAGAGTGTAAGCTGAGATGGACTAAGGATGAGGATGAACCTGGGATCCGGACCTTGTATCATGAAATGATACAACATAGAAAGTATGCGATCAGTACGTGGAATATACCGAGTATGCAAGGTAAGTAAAACGGATGTTAAAGTACAATAAACTCATAAATAACCGTAGGAGAAGGACATCATGCTTGTATCATAAATTTCGTAAGAAAACCTAAGGCTCAAGACTTTCAAATCATTCATAAATCATTCATTATCATAATTGTAAGTACACTTTATCAAAACATAACTTGAGACAATAACATAAACATAACAATGCATAAGACATGCGGAACAATGGGAGGACTCCTCATAACTGACATCATAATGGTAGAGCCTTTCATGATGCCCCACTATCTCGCTCAAGTGGGCAGAGCCGACCCTGGCTTGCCAGGCGAGGGTCGTGCATTAGGTGTGATATCACATTTGAGGGGATCACTTTCAATACAACATATTATTTATAGACCCACGGTAACATGCATATAAGATCATACGTAAATCAATTACATCATGAATTAAAATTCATTGGCTAAAATATAACTTTTATCATCCTTGATCCCCTTTAAAACATGCTTATCCCAGAATCATAGGACCTTTTCATTGGCCAACATCAGAAATTAATAAATCATTCAATTCGCTTCATAAATAATAAATCATTCTTCAACATGCGGGCAGTGCCCAATACTTCATCATATTCAATTCTTTCAAAATATGCTCATAAACATGGGTAACTTGAATTCATGCTTTTTCATCATCAATAAATTCAAAATATTACATATTCATCGTAAATCATAACTTTCATGAATCTTAATCAAATGGGCATTTTAGATTTAAAAAGATTGAAACATGATTTTAAAAAAAATAATATAAAACTTGCCCATCATTGAAAATTCGATAATTAAAAACTCAATTAAATCATATCCATAAATAGAAATTACATCTTTATGCATTTGGGTAAAACCCCATAGACTTGAATAAGAGAATTCATTATTTAAATCAAAATTTGGGCATGGGTGTGAAAGAATTTCACCCATTCTAAAACCCTACATACCTGGGAATGGATTAATTTCAAAGTTCCTTGAATACCCACAAAGAAATTGATGGAAACTTGGAGAATTTTGAGGAAGAACACTTGAATCACCTTCTACTCCACCCTCTCTAACTCTTGCATGCATAAATAAGGCTTAACAAGGACTAATTCCCTTTAAAACACCCTATTACGACCTTGAAACGACATATTTTAGGCCTTAGGAGTTTACAAAATTACGAGAAAGCCCTTACTAATTCGCAGGAAATAACTGCCAGGTGACCCTAACGGGTGACCGGACGACTCGTCAAGACGGGCAACGACTCGTCGTGTGGCCCATCAAGTACACTGCCTTATCCTCCATTAAAGTCCATAGGCTTGCTCATGAACCACCTCACGAGTCGTTGAGATAGGCCATGAGTCGTGGGGTGCCATCCGATAGGTACGCTGGGAGCTTCTTCTAACTTAGCCACAACCTCACCCCACGAGTGACATGACGACTCATGGGGACTAGCCATGAGTCGTTATTTCCCTCGTAGGGACCTCGATCCTTCCTTTATTCCAGGCCTGCCCACGAGTCACTTAACGACTCGTGGGGTTTCCTCATGAGTTCTCCCACGACTCGTCCTGTGCATGCAACATTAATTCTAGAATTTTTCCGTTTCAACTCCCGGGTCCGATCTTGGAGCTTTCAGGGTATAACACCTATATGTGAGACACTAAGTCGACTGCAACTAATAATCAATAGCAGTGGCTAATTATATAGTAGGTTGTCACCTCTTCCACTGGGCAGCCTTGGTGATGCTAACTCTAGGGTGGGACCATCTTATTCAAATTCTTGCCCTGGAGGTGCTAAAATATGCCAACGGCCTTTGGGTGAGTGTTACTGTCTATACGGGCGTCAAACTGAAAGTTATATCGCCCGTGTATGCACTATGCTATCCAATATACTTAAACAAGCCCAACAGCTAACCCTAAGCTTCTAAGGCCTTGGCACAGCAGCAACATGTCAGAATCCTATCAACATAACAAACCAAAGGACAGATGGCTTACTATAACGCTTGTAGTATGGGTCATGCCTAACATACTCTTTCCCGATGAGGGATACTATAATATATTCTCAATACATCTTCTAACAGCTAACCACAACATGTATAAGCATTATCTACAAGCAACAACTAATACAACACATGGGGTTGTTATCTACGTTTAAAACATAAGTTGTATCATTATACGATGAGACTAACTTGTCGAAGGAATAAGCCTTAACATACCTCAAGTGCCGATTTTCATTTAACTGATGAGTTTCGTGTTGGCCCTTTGCCCCCTAGCCCTGTACGACCCTGCTTTCGAGGTTCTATCCACATACATCAAGTTCTCTTTACTCATCACAATCTATGTGTATGCCTACTAACCGCTAACATCTTACGGGATGTAACAAAATCATTCTATTAGATACAATTTTTCACAAATTTCTAAAAATAGGGAATAATAAAACTATTAAAATCATGAGAAATATTCCACTTGAATTGTCAAAGGATTATGTCTGAAAACTTTCTACTATTCGACTGTAACTAATAGAGAAAATAGGGAAGATTTTGGGAACACAGGGGAAGAACTATTCCCTTGTTGAATTGCCACATACCTGGCTTAGAAATCCCTGAAGAGGAAAGCTTGAAATTCTGTCCTGATGAAGAAACCTAGTTCTTGCTTGAGAGAAGAATTACAATCATTTTTGCTGAGAGTTAATGTGGGGAATGAGGGTGAAAACCGTTAAATCCCCCTAATATCATTGAAATAATGCTTAAAATGACATATTTTAGGGACTAAATAGGTGGGAAATTTCAAAAATAATCCTGGAAATAAAATCTGAAAACTAGCCGACAGGGTCCCAACGGGTCACTCGACGAGTCATTGATTGTGACCACGAATCGTCGGGACCTCAGGTTGGTCCCATTGCCTGGGACTAGAAAATATTGTATCTGGCAAAGGGGTTCACCAAGTCTCTGGATGAACCAATGGGTTGTTGGTCCCTCCTGTGGCCACTACAAGAGGAAACCTGGAGGGTATTATGACGGATGACACAACGATTCATTGGTGGACCCAACGGGTTGTTGTGTCCAGTCGTTAGGTTCATTGGAAGGATTTTTTAAAATGCTCTAAGTTGACAAGACAAGTGTTGAAAATGACTCGTTGTGGGAAACAATGGATTGTTGTGGGAAACAACGAATCATTGTTTCCACACGTCGTCACTAGAAGGGAATTTCTGGGTTTTCACCCAAGGACTCTCACAGAGGGTCGTTGTTTCTGACAATGACTCATTGGTTGAGTCGTGGGGTCTTCGAAAGGTTTCTGTGCTAGGGAAACCATGATTGACAGGATGAATCGTTTTTTCTCACAAGGGGTCATTCCTTTTCTCTTGGGTTCCCGAGGGACCAAACCCTGCTAACCATGACTGGCACAATGAATCGTTGGAGCTGACCATGACTCATTTCTCAATCGTTCTGAGGGATTTTTCTTGTTTTCTTTTGCGTTTTTCTTGCAAGGTTCGAGTCTGGTCTAGGAAAGGTTTTTGGTGTTACAGATGTCCACCGCCAACCTCTGCTGGGAGAACCCAAAACTATCGGTCCTAGTCCTCTTGGCCTCTCTCTCCTCTCCCTCACATGTACTGCCTCCATCTAATGGGCATACAAAACCAGTTGGGAGAAATCAATGTCTTGATGTAGCATAGCGGTCCTGCAATCCTTGACCAAATAGTCTTCTACCTCATTCACAAATTTGCTCACCCGAGCCCTCTAATCGGCCACCATCTCGGCATATACCTGGCAAAATAGGTGAACTCTAGAGTATACTCTTGAATCTTCATGTTGCTCTATCTCAGGTGCACAAATTCTGGTACCCTGATTTCCCTCCTCTCTCAGGGAAAGAATCAATCCAAGAACGCAGTGAGGAACTCATCCCAATCAATGGGACCCGCTTCCACTCCTCGACCATCCTTTCACTATTTGTACCAAATATAAGTAACCCCTTTCAACAGGTAAGAGGCTAGGTCTGCATATTCCTCTCTTGTCACTCCCATAACCTGAGTGATCTTCTAAATCTCCTCAATAAACTCATGTGAGTCCTCGTCTACTCTTGACCCATGAAACTCAGGAAGATTCATCCTAAGGAAGTCCCTGACCCTAGCCACTGCCGTGTTCTCGTTTTGGGGAATGTGAGCTACTGCTTGCTAGTTGATCTGAGCGGTCAACGCCTGTGCCAACATCTAGATGGCTGCACTAAACTCAACATGGGCAACCTACTTAGGCACATGATCCTCTAGGGCTGGTGGGGCTTGACGGTGCTCTTCTCCATTGCCATTCTCATGGCCATTCCCGTTTCCATTGACGTTCCTTCTTCTATTAACTTGGCATGGAGGCATGATTCTGCAAACGCGTATAGCACGAGTTAGAAGGATAGGGAGACATTTCATCACATGACATAGATCATGAAAGAAGGGAAATTCCCTAAAACAATTCATAGTGTCTTTGTCATAAGTGTGGTGCACTTCACACCCACGAAAAAGATTCTATGTAAAGCGACCTTCAGACACCCTAGGACACACTAAACCTTGGCTTTGATACCAAGTTTTATAATGACCCGAACTTAGGCCCGGATTGAGATAGGGGACCTAAACTCATAAATGACTCTAAGTCAACCCATGGAATGAACATGATAACAAACTCAACATAATCAAGGTGGAAACAAACTAAATTCTGAAATAGAAAAAGTCTGAATAATAAACATTTGAACAATGGAAATACATAACACTAAATCCAAACTGAATACAATACTATGTCTAAAAAGCCTCTAATGTACTTATGAGCTAATAGGAAAACACCCCCAACTAGCTCACCACAAGTCTGAAATTGAAAATAGCAACAATACAACAAACTAAAGGTCCTCGAAGGATAAGGACTCACCAACAACTCAATGAACTAAACTCTGACGACCAGCCAACGAAGAGACTGATGTTCGGCTAGTTTGTTTGGGTATAAAACTACACGCAAGTGCACGTGGTCGAACAAGTAGTAAAGTGGCTTAAGTAAGCCAAGTATCGATCCCACAGGGACTGGGATGAAGTGCAATCTGCTCAAGTGTACTATATTTCAATTCTAAAAATGTAGACAACAGTGTAACCAAGAGTTTGATATTTTGATTTCTAATAATTATGCTAAGTCTAAAACAATTATCTAATGTGAGTCTGAACTATGAATGTGAGCATGCTGAGGTTAAACGAACATGTAATGAAATTAATTGTCGATATAATTTGGTTAGCCTTTTCCTCCGGTTGCTAGTCAAGAATTATTGCCAAGGGATTAAAACTCTCGTATTTAACCCCACTTAAGAATCATGAACCATCCACCTACATTTCTGTGATTAAATGCAATTCATGTTCTAGCCATACAAAACCAATTCCTAAATTAACTAATACGACTTTCAGGTATATTTCTATCCTGAAGGCAAATCAATTCTCAATTTTCCCAAACTAAGAAAGGATCATATCCTATTGATTCACAACTTTTCAATTTCTTGCTCTCTCGAGTGAAACCGGACTTTTTAGATATACATTAACGTAGGCCACACATTAATGCAGTAAGAACAAGAATCAATACAACAACCATGGAAGAAAAGATGAAAAACCAAAGAATCAATAATCACATTTCATTACAAGTGTTCTTAACCTCAGCAAGAAGATGAATTAGCCACTCATTTGTGGATTAAACATCGTTAAATGAGTGTTAAACATACAAGCAATTGAATTCAAGAAGAAGGAAAGAGAGAAAAACCCTGATAATTTCGTCCCCTCAACTGCCTGTAACCCACGTTCTTGCTCCACCAAGTCAAAATATTGAAAAATGAACCTAAGTGTTCCATTTATACTAGTGAAAATTTTTCCCGAAATAACAAGCAACGTGTCACGGAGTGCATCGCGGAAAACTGCCTCCATGACACGCCACCGACGCGGACCCTCACTGGAAACTGGGGGTCCAGGGAATAAGGCCCAACGTGGCACGGCGTGCAACGCGGAGCCAGGCCACCGTGCCACGGACCCATCGTGAACCCTCACTGGAAATCGGCTGAAAATTCCCTCTCCAGGCAGAAGGCCTCCGCGATGGCAGCATGACACGGCTCCATCACGGAGCCCCTTTATTTTGTGCTTTCCAATGCCTTGTCCCTTGCTCACATCCAAGTCCAACCCCGATATCTTCCAACATGCATTTTAGCTTCCCGAAATTACATTTTTCCTGCAAAACAATGCTAATCATGTTGGTTAGTATAAATTCACATTTTATTACCAATTACATGAGAATGTATAAACATTGATAGATAAACAAGGCTAAAATGACACCTTTGAGTATCACTTGGGCATATAAATTTGCCCAAGATCAACTGAGCCTGAACATTTGAGCCTGTATCATGAAATGATACAATATATAATATACGATCAGTACTTGGAATATACTGTTTATGTGAGGTAAGTAAAATAGACTAATCAAAATACATAAGAGTTCATTAGAGTAGGACAGTACAAAACATGCAATGAGAGTCATAACATAAACATGAGGGCTCAAGGATTTTAGAACTATTCATAATCTAGTGAAAATAATAATCATAAGGGAAACCTTGTAAAACATAACTTGAGCCAAAGTATCGTCAATGTGAAAATGCATAAATCATAAGGAATAATGGGAGAACTCGTCATAACTGATATCCCTATGATGGAGCTTACATGATGCCCCAACTATCTCACTCAAATGGGTAGAGCCGTCCAAGGTTTTCTAAGCCAAGGACGTGCATGACATGATAGCACCAATAGGGATCCACCTAGAGTCCATAAACATAAACTTATGTTGGCGTGTAGTTCTGAGACCACAGGGTTTACCTGAATGTTGGGCCTATTCGGTGCTAGACATTACTCCCAAAAACATGCTCATGAGTGCTCATATAGTAATCGTGAAGTCATACATGAAATTCATGACTAGATAAATCAAACATACTTGATCACACTTGAAATACACAATTAGCCACGAATTAGGGCCCATGAGTCGGCCAAAGTTATAAACTCATAAATCATGAAGAACATATATTATTGAGAAAAATCACTATACTTGAAATTCATAAATTCATAAAGAGTACTTGAGAGAAATCATATCATAAATCAGAAATTATAATTTAGCACTTAGGAGAATAAAATCATACTAGAATCATAAAGTTGCCTTTTCATGAAACTTGCAAAATTGGGCATAGATTGATTAAAATTTGAAACTATGAATTAATAATCAAAATAGGTATAAAACCTTCCCATAGATCTTAAAACATGACTTGAAACATGAAGAGAATTGTCCCATAGATAACTCATACAGAATTTCATAAAATTAAAAATAAGACTTATAAGATCATAAACTTGATCTAGAACTTAAATTCATGGAATTGAAGAGAATATTAGGCATGAGAGTGAAAGAAACTCTTATTCATAGCCCTAAAATTTGATTCCACACTCTTCCTTGAAAGCCTAAGAAAATTGGAGAAGAACTAAGGGAATTCTCAAGCTTGATCTCCAATGGAGCACTCAAATATTGCATGAACAAAATAGAATGGCTTAGAATAGGTTAAGAACTCTTAAAACCCTCCTAACAGAGATTTAAATAACGTAGTTTAGGGCCTAAGAGCTTAAGAATTATGAATATACCCTTACTAAAACGCAAAAAAATTGGACACTACTAGTCCTCAAGAGTGACCTCACGACTTGTGAGGTATTGGAAGACTCGTGGGCTCAATCCATTAAGTCTTATGCTGGAAATCCACTTCAACTCAGAAATGCTGATCATAGCCAAGTTCACGAGTTGTTAGGCACTCCACGACTCGTGACTGCCACTCGTGGTCACCCCCTACCACGAGTTCCCACCGATCAACCTCCACTTCACGAGTCATATTACAATTCGTGAGGTCTCCTCATGGGTCACTGGATGATTCATCCTGTGACCTGGGCATTGTTTTCCTTCTTTCTCTACTTGAACCTTCGGGTATGATCATAGGGACTTTCGGGATATTACAATTAAAGAGGCAGCCTATGAGACTTACTAGGCATCCTTCAAAGCTACTTAGCCCATTTATTCCTACTACGTTGTGTGGATGGTGTAAGGTTATTGAGGATGAGATTCTTGGCTAGAGTCAGGCACACATAGATCCATTTGGTGAGCTTTATAGACTAACCTAGCTTGCAGTATTTTTATAGACATTTTTATTATTTAGTGGTATGCCCTGTGGATATCTATTATTACATTCTTTGTCAGTATTCTTCTCAAGGATCACGACTTTCCCTCATAAGTTAAGTTAGTTTCTTATTTCAAGTTATTATATTTTCATAGGATTTTTCACATTTTGTACTTTAGTATCTAATGCAGATTTTATTCTTCTTAGATAATACCTTATTGGGTAGATGTCTCCTATTAATTCAGTGAATGTTATTCCCAAACAAATCAATTTAGAATTGGCTAGACAGATTGCTGAAGTCAAGTGGCAATCACATCCTACCCTTGTTTTAAGGCATGAAAGTTGGTATCAAAACTGTCAGCTTTAGGGGTTTTTAGAAGTCATGAGCTGTGTCGTTTAGAATTTCTATGTATGTATGTGTAGAGCCACATCAAATACTTGGGAGGCTTAGGACATATTAGGAAATTCCTCTTATTTGCTTCTTATGTTAAGTGTGAAGTTAACATTTCTAGGACATAATAGTAGTTAATCTCTTATTTTAGAAATAATTGTCATAAACAGATCAACTTCCATCTTTGTTGGTAAAAACACCAGCATACTAGCAGCTAATCCTCAAGTGGTGCCCCTAGTCGCACTTGTTATAAATAGAGGAAGGGGCGGAGCTAGAGGTAGGGGTCGTGGACAGAATATCAGAGGAAAGGGTACTAATGCTAGAGGTAAACAAGGTGAAGGTCGGGAAACCATAGTCAGAGGTAATGCCCCAATTTGTCCGATTGTTGATGAGCAAGAAAAGGTTACTCCTCCTAACCCAATCGGAGAAAATCAGCCCCAACAACCTGATGACCAAATTGATAGAATTTTTGAGTATTTGGAGTCATTATTTCCTTGAGGTGGTAATTATACGCCCCTCCCCATGAGACAACTAAGGATCAACACGGTTTCAACACAAAAGTGACAGGAAGATGAAATTTCAAGCTCCCCCAACTTATATTGCACCATAGGTAGTTAATTTTCTACATGAAGCTACAACCAGTTGACTTATATAGTACGTGTCTGGTAGAGGACGTACAAAATGTAGAGGTACGAACCTTCAACCGATCTCTTGGTCATAGTTCAAATAGGCTTTCCTAGAAACATTTTTTCCCAATAGCTAATAGAAAGAACTATAGATAGGAATTTGATGATCTCACATAGGGTACAATGATAATTACTGAGTATGAAATGAAATTTAATAGGTTAACAGAGTATGCCCCAATCTTAGTCTCTTTAAAAAGTAAAAAGGTTCAGAAAATTTGTGTATAGGTTTAATCCTTAAAAAACTAGGGATATAGTCTCATACGTGTATGACAAGTCCTTTCTCGAGGTAGTGGATATACCCAAGTGTAAAGAGAGTTTTGACAAAATTATCTTACAGCCCCGCCTAGCTAATGAGACACAAAAACTGCCGGTGGTTACAATAGGCAAATATATGGAGCAAAGAATAGAAATAATGCAACCTAAAGTCAATCAATGGTTAATTTTTCACCTTATCCAGCTCTAGCTTGGCAAGGCCAACAGAACATGGTTCAGGCCCCTCAACGGCATATCTTAACTAGTTACGGTTAGAATTGGTTCTCCCATCTTATAAGTCCTTTTTGCAATAAGAGACATTTTGGACAATGTCTTTTGGGTCAGACGCTTTTACTGCCATGATCTGGTCCATACTAATAAGCTAGTATTTTACCAACTTATCTGTTCTTTAATTTTATATTTTTGGTATGTTTGATTGAGAAAAAAGTGCATTCACAATGGTTTACTCTTAATACTATAAGTTTTTGTAATTTAGAAGTGATCGGAAAGAAAATCAAGTAAAAAACAAGGCAAAATGAGGTTAAATTAAAGAAAATGAAAAAATTACCTAGAAGTGCAAACAACGACCAAAATTAAAATTTCAAAAATCTGGGCTTTTTTAATCTTATTTTGATGTGGAAAATGGGGATATATAAAATCAACACTTGGGGGAAATATCTTTTATGTTTGGTGATCTTGGGCAAATTTATATGCCCAAGTGATACTCAAAATTATCATTTTAGCCTTGTTTATCTACCAATGTGTATTCATTTTCATGTAATTGGTAATAAAATGTGAATTTATACTAACCAACATGATTAGCATTGTTTTGTAGGTAAAATGTAATTTTGGGAAGCTAAAATGCATGTTGGAGGATATCGGGGTTGGACTTGGATGCGAGCAAGGAACAAGGCATTGGACAGCATGAAATAAAGGGGCTCCGCGATGGAGCCGTGTCACGCTGCCATCAGGGAGGCTTTCTGCCTGGATAGGGAAAATTCGCCCAAATTCCAGAGAGGGTCCGCGTCCGGTCCGTGGCACGGTGGCTTGGCTCCGCGTTGCACGCCGTGCCACGTTGGGCCTTAATTCCTGGACCCCCAGTTCTAGTGAGGGTCCGCGCTCGTAGCGTGTCACGGAGGCAGTGCTCCGCGATGCACTCCGTGACACGTTGCTCGTTATTCCGGAAAAAATTCCCAGCAGTATAAATAGAACACTTAGGTTCATTTTTCAATATTCTGACTTGGTGGAGCAACAACGTGGGTTACAGGCAGTTGAGGGACGAAAATATCAGGTTTTTTCTCTCTTTCTTTCTTATTTAATTCAATTGCTTGTATGATTAACACTCATTTTAAGATGTTTAATCCACAAATGAGTGGCTAATTCCTCTTCTTGATGAGGTTATGAACAATTGTGATGAAATGTGATCATTGATTCTTTGGTTTTTCATCTTTTCTTTCATGTTGTTCTATTAATTCTTGTTCTTACTGCATTAATGTGTGGCCTACGTTAATGTATATCTAAAAAGTCCGGTTTCACTCGAGAGAGCAAGAAATTGGAAAGTTGTGAATTAATAGGATATGTTCTTTACTTGGTTTGGGAAAATTGTCTTGATTTGCTTTCAGGATAGAAATATACCTGAAAGTCGTATTAGTCAATTTAGGAACCGGAATTATATGGATAGAACATGAATTGCATTTAATCACAAAAATGTAGGTGGATGGTTCATGATTCTTAAGTGAGGTTAAATACGAGAGTTTTAATATCTTGGCAAATGTTCTTGGCTAGCAACTAGAGGAAAAGATTAACCAAGTTATGATGATAATTAATTTCATTACATGTTCATTTAACCTCAACATGCTCTCATTCATAGTTCAGACTCAAAGTAGATAATTGTTTTTAGCTTTAGTATAAAAATTATAAAACAAACTATCAACTTTTTGGTTACACTGTTGTCTGCATTTTTAGAAGTAAAATATAGTACACTTGAGCAGATTGCACTTCATCCAAGTCTCTGTGGGATCAATACTTGGCTTACTAAAGCCACTTACTACTTGTTCGACCACGTGCACTTGCGTGTCGTTTTATGTATACCCACAAATCACGCGAACAAGTTTTTGGCGCCGTTGCCGGGGACTTGGCAATTGGTGAATTTGTTTTAAGTGTTAATTTACTGTATTTTTATTTTCTTAGTGTTGACAACTTGGTCTTAGCCTGTATTTTGTAGACTTAATTGTTGTTGCACGCTGGCAAGAGACAAGGAGCTGGTGGAATCGTATATAGAGCCAGAAAGAATATTCCACAGTAAATGGAGAGAAGCTCTACAAAGAAAGCTGCAGTTGCTCAGATAGACGATCATGGAGCAACAACAGAATCCACCGATAGTACGGGCAGTGTTAGTGCCCGAAGAAGTAGCAGCTCGGCCGGTTCGCGAGGTGGCAATCCCACATGCCAACAATGTTACATCTAGTATCCGCAAACCTGAGCCAGGAGGGAGATTTGAACTTAAGCAGAATATGGTGCAGTTGTTGCACACTAGCGGGCAGTTTACCGGTCTCCCTTATGAAGATCCACAGCAGCATCTCTAAAATTTTTTGGAGATAAGTGACACTTACATCCCCGCTGGAGTGTCATCAGACTATGTCCGGCTTACATTGTTCCCATTCTCATTATTGGGAGCAGCCAAGAGGTGGTTGAAAGCCGAGCCACCGAATTCTATTTCTACGTGGGATGATCTTGCACGGAAGTTTTTGATACGGTTTTTTCCCTCCGGTAAAACAGCAAGACTTAGAAGTCAGATTCTAAGTTTCAAATAGAGAGAGGGAGAGAATTTATATCAGGCCTGGGAGAGATTCAAATCTATGTTGCGGGATTGTCCTCATCATCATCAGTCCAATGATGTGCTGGTGCACACTTTTATAGAGGGTTTGGAACCCCACACCAAAATATTGCTAGACTCAGCAGCTGGAGGGCAAGCGCTGGAGAAAACTTATGAGGAGCTGTATACCTTGTTGAACCGTATTTCGTAGGGCAATCCAGAATGGAATGCTGATTCATCAAGAGGTGGGACAAGGAAAGCAGCAGGTGTGCTTGAAGTGGATGGGTTTATAGCTATCGCTGCACAGATAGCTGCATTGCAAAATCAACTTAACACCCACTTCAGCAACATGACATTGAACCAGCCTCAAGCCCCAGTTAATGCTGTGCAGCAAATGTGGTGTGAAGTGTGTGGAAGAAGTGAGCACTCAGCTGAGTGTTGTGGAGCCAATCCTGACTCGGTAAACTTTGTGGGTAATGCGCAAAGGAACCACCAACAGTATGGTAGTAGCTACAATTCCAATTGGAGGAATCACCCTAATTTCTCATGGGGTAGCAACAACCATCAGGGGCAAAGTTCAGGTCAGGGTGTGCAAAGGAACCAAGGAGGGCAGCAGAATTATCAAGCACAATTCAGAAACAACAATGCACCTCCTCCACCACCATCACCCAGCATTGAGGAGATGTTCAAGACCATGATAGCTAACCAAGCTCAATTGCAGGCTGACTATGTGAAATTGGCAGCCGGAGTGAAAAACAACCAGTTAGCTACCAAGGCGCTTGAATATCAATTTGGGCAATTTGCTAGTGCCCAAAACACAAGGCCTAGAGGAGGACTGCCAAGCGACACAGATCCCAATCCCAAACAGGTAAATGCAGTGACCTCAAGGAGTGGTTTGCAGCTGAAAGAGGTGGAACCAGAAAGACCACCTCAGCAGTCGGGAGCAGCAGAAGCTGAGAGGGAGCAAAGTACTGAGAGGGGGAAGACTAAGGAAGCTGAATCAGAAAGACCTCCACCCTCGTTCCCTCAATGACTAAAGAAACACAAGGAGGAGGCGTGTTTCAAGAAATTCATGGAGGTGCTGAAACAGGTACATATTAACTTACCTCTTGTTGATGTCTTGCAGGGAGTGCCGAAATATGCTAAGTATATCAAGGACATAGTGGCAAACAAAAGTCGGTTGACTGAGTATGCTACGGTGGCTCTAACGGAGGAGTGCACTTCCCGGATTCAAAATAGACTGCCACAAAGCTAAAATACCCTGGGAGTTTTACTATCCAGATTATTATTGGGCAGAGCATCCGAGCTCGTGGATTGTGTGATTTGGGAGCGAGCATAAATTTGATGCCGTCTTCGGTATTCAGAAAGTTAGGTCTAGGGAGTCCTAGACCCACAACAGTAATCTTGCAGTTGGCGGATCGATCCTTAGCCAGACCTGATGGCATTGTAGAGGACATTCTGGTGCAAGTTGGCTCCCTGATTTTCCCGGTAGATTTTGTCGTGCTGGATTTTGAACCAGACGCAGAAGTCCCATTTATTTTGGGACGTCCTTTCTTGGCAACCGGGAAAGCACTAATTGACGTAGCTGTGGGGCAGCTAACAATGCGAGTACATGACAAGGTGGAGGTGTTCGATGTGTACAAGGCACCCAAGCTCCCGATGGTGCACGAAGAACTCTCGGTGATCAATGTGATTGATCAAGGCGATGATAAGCAGATTAAGGATTCGCGGGAGTTAATGGGAAAACCACCGGATAGGTGTAAGCACTACTGGGGGGAGGACGGTGATCGAGAGAAATCATCCATCACCCTAGAGGACAATTGAGCTTAACGACGTCGAGCCGCGACGGTAAAGCAGGCGCTGCACGGGAGGCAACCCGTGAAAAATTTTTCTTTCATTTTGTAAAGTGTAAATAGATTTTTCTTTTCTTTTTCTTTTTCTTGATTTACTACAAAAAATTTTCGTTTTAGTTTTTGTTTTATTTGTATTTAGAGTGAAACCTATAATTCTAACCAATTTTGTATACTGAGATGAATTTCAGGTCAAACGGAGGAAAATATGCACGGAATCGCGAAGGAAAAGTCGAGGTATGATAATTAATAAAAAGTGGCAAACAGTGAGCTGAGGCGACAGCTCCGTGTCACGGAGGTGGACCTCCGCGTTACCTCCGTGACACGTTGAGGTATAATCCGAAAATTTTAAAAATTTCTAGAATAGTCTCGCGATGGCTCCGTGTCATGGAGGTAGTGCACCGCGATGCACTCTGTGACACGTTGCCTTGTATATCGCGACGGGTCACACCGGGTCGCCGGGTGACCCGCGCGATTTCCTTACTTTTTAACCCCGAAAACCCTCCCTTTTCCCTCATTTTTTAATCTCTCCGTGACCAACCCCCCCAAAACCCATCCCCCATCAACGTGACACAGAGTAAGGCAAGAAATTCAACAAGTTTTCTTTGATTCTTTAAAGTCAAGGTATGTTTTTCGATTTCCTCTCGAATTCTTGTCGATTTTCTTCGATATTGAGCATGGGAGGTGAGCTAAATTGCCCTAAGTAGAAATTAATCATGAATTCAAGTTAATTGTTGTTGATGAGTGTTCGGAATGTCGTTATGATTGCTTGAACTTGTCAATTGCATAAATTAAGCGAACTTGCTTGATAATATCAATTCTAGGGCTTGTTTTTGAATTTGAAGTTGAAAATGTAGTAAACTTGTGAATTTCATGCCGGGTTGTATATGTTGAATGAGATGAGTCGATGTACAAATTGTCAGGATGTTAATAGAACGACTGATTCTCGGGTTAAGGGAATGTTGAAATTTGTAAGAATTTGGTTAGTTGTATAGGTTCGTGTAGATAAATTTTTGTTGTTGTTTTTGTTTCTTTGTTTTTCTTTGCTAAGTGTGATGGGTAAAATGTTAGCGATGGTAGTGATTATGATTAGCTGTACGAAGTCTGAGTAGTACGCATAAGATATACCGTCGAATTTTTCGAACGCACTGAGCATGATTGTATAGTTGGTTAATGTGTGTAAATAAAGATAATCTTGCCGTATTGTTGTAAATGTAGCTAAGGATTAAGTGTGGGGTAACCTAGCGTAACCCGACCTTAGCCGAAGATAATATCTGTTAGCTTAACATTGATCTTGTTTACTTGGGTTGACAGGTAAAATGGCAAGCAGGCAAGAGAAAGGAAAAGGCGCATCAACTTCAGGCGCCGGAAGGAAGCGAATCAGACTGGGTACAGCAGTCCCAGCAGCACCAGTAGTTCCACGCGGCCAACGCCACCAATATGGAACAAGATGGGTGACTGATGAGGGGAAAAAGTGGTACGCAAAGCACAAAGAAAACAAATATTTCCCCAAGGAGCATATAGCACGGGAACCATTGGCACAGGAGTTCCCTAGGATGGTCCACCGAATCGAGACAGCTGGGCTCAATTTCATTTTTGAAGAGCCCAAGGAATGCAATCTGCACTTGGTTCGTTAATTTTATGCCAACTAGAACCCGACTATCAGAAGCCACACCATCAAGATCAGAGGGCAAATAGTCACCTTGGAGCCCCACCAACTCAATGCCATCATAGGAGCGCAGGACACAAACGCCCACATGCTCCGACAGCTGAACATTACCCCACCGTATGCGGACATCAAACGCACATTGTGTGGGACCCGATCGACAGCTAGATGGAGCAGACACAAAGAGAGGGGCTACCACCAGACTTTGCCATATTCACAGATGAACAGGGAAGCCCGAATCTGGCTGAAGATAGTCTGCTCATGCCTAATCCCGGGGGTACATATGACAGATGTAACCCGGGATCGTGTATGCCTGGTGTACGCCCTGATGAAAGGGCTGGAGATCAACGTGGGGGTGGTAATTATCTCCGCCATGAAGAGAGCCCGGTTGCACCAGGGGCACAGGTATGGCTTTGGTGGACTACTCACCACCTTCCTCAAGGGTGTAGATGTCGAGGAGGAGGCCCTTGACTATATCCCGCAGATGGAGCGGCGGGCCTTAGATGTTACTAAAACCAAGGCTCCCGACACCACCCACGGGCCAGTGCTTACACTTGGCGAGCGACATGCTCGTGACGACCAGTATATGGCTCAGATGTATGGGATGCAGATGCTCCAGCTGAGGATAGGTGGGAGGCCAGCGACAGAGGATGAGCTATGGCAGCTCGGCCTAGACTACTCCTTCGGCGAAAACGCCAGGGCTCTATGCCGAGTGGGGCCAGCATTTGTAGAGCCCACAGATGATGATGTCCCCACAGACGAGGAGACACGTCGGGAGGACTCCAATGTGGAGTCCGATGAAGACGACGGGGGAGACTCGGACATGGGAGATGAAGCAGCAGCACCCGACGAAGAAGTGGAATACTTTGACTGATCAGGGAGTTCCACCACCCGATTTTGTGCTATTTTAAATTTTTGTGAACATTGGGGACAGTGTTCGAGCTAAGTGTGGGGTGGGAGTAGTTAGGTGCTGGGCTGGGCTGTTTTGTATGTATGCTCTATTCTGTTGTCGTGTAAGTGAAAATTTGTTTGTCCCTGTGAGTTGTGAATTTTTAAGTTGTTGTTCTGTTTGTAAATTTATGTGAAATTGATGTGTGTTGCTGAATGTTGCTAGCTGATTCTGATTCTGTACATATTTTTGTTATCGAAATGATTGATATTTTTTTTAAAAAAAATTTAAAATATTTTGTACATATTTTTGTTATCGAAATGATCGATATTTTCAACATTTTTTTTAATTCTTGGATTTCTCGGCGTTTGTTTTCGATTCTTTTACCGAGAATGGTCCCATTGAACCGAAGTCATAGTTAGTGACTATTCCCTATGATGGATGGATGACGACCGTCTTAAGGGAAATGTAGTCGTTAGGAGTAGTTTTTTTCAATTATGTTTCAGTTTTTTTTCTTTGGTGGATTGCATCCCAAAACCTGTAGTTACTATATGGTTGTGAAATTCTGGTTGCGTGTTGTACATGATATTTAAAATGCAAAGGTGATTCATATGAAAGCATGCAACTTTGTAAATATGTTGAGATACCTAGGCCATAGAGTTTGATTCAGTGTGATTGAGGCTTAATGTTTGAATTCCTATAATTAGCTGATTGAAGAGTCTGTGAATACATCTTAAACTGAGCATGTGCAAAAAGTGTGAAGTGAGGTGTTGTTATTCCATGCTATTGTGAAGTGTCTAGAACTTGCCCGGTGTGTGTAAAAAATGAAATGAAGGAGGTGTATTGTAGGAAAGGATGTAGGCATTTCTTTGTTTTAACCGAGAGTTTCTATTTTTCCTTGTCGTACACACCATGAATGTATACCCTAGTCAGCCCGTTGAGCCATTAGCCTATTATTTTTTTCTTTTGTCATAAAGTGTAAACCGAGCTTAATTCCTTCTTTTCATTAGCCGTAAAGTCTATACAAAACTTTTAAGCGCTTAAGAAGAGAAAATCATTTTCCCGAAGTGTCAAAGAGTGAGAATGGTGAAAAGAAAAAGAAAAGAAGAGTGAGAGAAGAAAAGAAAAGGTTGAAGGTGCACTTGCTATAAATAAACGGTAATGAAGGTGCATGAATAATCTTTGTTGTTGTGTCAAGTGTGCTTAATACGATGGGCCATACTAAAGAAAAACATCAAGAATGGGATGATGAAAAAAAAAGAAACAATGATCATGAGTTGATGGGATGTGTTGAAAAGGCGCTTAAGGATGCTAGTGACTATTATTGGCTAACCCAATATTTACTAGTCCCGTAGCTTCCATTACAACCCGTTAAAGTCCTACGTGATCTTACATCGCACTTCTTTATATTAGTGGAGTAATACACTAAGGGCAAGCTTATGGGTCATGACATGATGCATGTGAATTCTTTTGGGAGAGAGAGCGAAATTGTTTTTACATGCCCCTGCTTGAATTTTTGTGAGTCATATGAGCAAAAAGGGGAAGATTCTCTTGTGTTGTGAGGGCACATGCTTGATGAGAGATTAATGTTCGTGTCGGATATCTTGATCAGCTGATTTGCATGAGTTTGCCAATATCGAGAGTCGATTCTTAAAGTCTAGGAGGTCTTGATGTATTGAAGGTCATTGCATTGATAAGACCATGCATGTTTTCTTGATGATTTGCTGTATTGAATAATCGGTATGACCGTAGCCTAAATTGTCGAACCAAATTAGCGAGGTTGGAATGTAAATTGCATGAAGTGTAGGATTGTTGTTCGAGGACGAACAAGGATTTAAGTGTGGGGTAAGTGATCTTGGGCAAATTTATATGCCCAAGTGATACTCAAAAGTATCATTTTAGCCTTGTTTATCTACCAATGTGTATACATTTTCATGTAATTGGTAATAAAATGTGAATTTATACTAACCAACATGATTAGCATTATTTTGCAGGTAAAATGTAATTTCGGGAAGCTAAAATGCATGTTGGAGGATATCGGGGTTGGACTTGGATGCGAGCAAGGAACAAGGCATTGGACAGCATGAAATAAAGGGGCTCCGCGATGGAGCCGTGTCACGCTGCCATCGGGGAGGCCTTCTGCATGGATAGGGAAAATTCGCCCAAATTAGAGGGTTCGCGTCCGGTCCGTGGCACGGTGGCTTGGCTCCGCGTTGCACGCTGTGCCACGTTGGGCCTTAATTCCTGGACCCCCAGTTCCAGTGAGGGTCCACATCCGTAGCATGTCATGGAGGCAGCGCTCCGCGATGCACTCCGTGACACGTTGCTCGTTATTTCGGGAAAAATTCCCAGCAGTATAAATAGAACACTTAGGTTCATTTTTCAATGTTCTGTCTTGGTGGAGCAAGAATGTGGGTTACAGGCAGTTGAGGGACGAAAATATCAGGGTTTTTTCTCTCTTTCTTTCTTCTTTAATTCAATTTCTTGTATGATTAACACTCATTTTAAGATGTTTAATCCACAAATGAGTGGCTAATTCCTCTTCTTGCTGAGGTTATGAACAATTGTGATGAAATGTGATCATTGATTCTTTGGTTTTTCATCTTTTCTTCCATGTTGTTCTATTAATTCTTGTTCTTACTGCATAAATGTGTGGCCTACGTTAATGTATATCTAAAAAGTCCGGTTTCACTCGAGAGAGAAAGAAATTGGAAAGTTGTGAATTAATAGGATATGTTCTTTACTTGGTTTGGGAAAATTGAGTCTTGATTTGCTTTCAGGATAGAAATATACCTGAAAGTCGTATTAGTCAATTTAGGAACCGGAATTGTATGGCTAGAACATGAATTGCATTTAATCACAGAAATGTAGGTGGATGGTTCATGATTCTTAAGTGAGGTTAAATATGAGAGTTTTAATCTCTTGGCAGATGTTCTTGGCTAGCAACTGGAGGAAAAGATTAACCAAGTTATGATGATAATTAATTTCATTACATGTTCGTTTAACCTCAGCATGCTCTCATTCATAGTTCAGACTCAAAGTAGATAATTGTTTTTAGCTTTAGTATAAAAATTATAAAACAAACTATCAACTTTTTGGTTACACTGTTGTCTGCATTTTTAGAAGTAAAATATTGTACACTTGAGCAGATTGCACTTCATCCAAGTCTCTGTGGGATCGATACTTGGCTTACTAAAGCCACTTACTACTTGTTCGACCACGTGCACTTGCGTGTCGTTTTATATATACCCACAAATCACGCGAACATTTGACAAAAATATAAGTCTTTGGAGAGATAGGGTTCTTACACCACACTTGGGAATTGAAGATTTGGTTCAGAAATCTCTTAAACTTTTCCCTAGTTCATTGATTCCTTGTTTTGTATTGAATATTTAAGTGTGTAGTATTTTATGTCTTCACTTGAATAATTTTTATGAGAATATTCAGTAGCAAGTATTGATCACATGTTTGGATTATGTATTATATCACTTGTTTTGATTATTTATTGAATGATTTTACTTCTAAAGAAGTAAGTTAACGTTTCTTTAGTTATTCATGTTCTTTAATGTTTCTTAAGGGACTAACAATACGTTTCTTTAGTTATTCATGTTTCTTTAGTTATTCATGTTTCTTTAAGTTAATGTTTCTTTAGTTATTCATGTTCTTTAATATTCAACATAAACTAACAATATGTACATCTCAAAACTTATAGAACCAGGCTATAGGGAAAACTAGCTCAACCTGCAAGATTCTAATCTATACTTAGTTGGGAACTAAGGCTAAATCATTCTGTTTGATACAAATTTTCAAAAATTTCTAGATATAGGGAATAATAAAGCAACTAAAATCATAAGAAATATTTCACTTGAATTCTCAAAGAAGTCTGTCTGAAAACTTTCTACATTTCAAATCTACAGGGACGTAACTGATAGAGAAAATAGGAAGATTTTGGGAACGCAAGGGAAGAACTATTCCCTTTTTGAATTCACACATACCTGGCTTAGAAATCCCTGAAGAGGAAAGCTTGAAATTCTGCACTGATGAGGATACCTAGTTCTTGCTTGAGAGTAGAAGTATGATCGTTCTTTCCAAGAGTTAACGTGGGGAATGAGGGGGAAAACCGTTCAATCCCTATAATATCTCTGAAATAATTCTTAAAATGACGCAGTTTAGTTACTAAATAGATGGGAAATTATAAAAATAATTTTGGAAATAAAATCTGAAAACTAGCCGACAAGGTCCCAACGGGTCATTCAATGAGCGGCTGGTTGTGACCACAACTCATTGGGACCTCGTTTTGGTCCCATTGACTGGGACTAGAAACCACTGGATCTGGAAACGGGGATCACCATGACTCATTGGATGAACTAACGGGTCATTGCTTCCTCTCTTGGCCACTGTAAGAGGAAACCTGGGAGGGTCTAACGACATGTGACACAATGACTCATTGGTGGACCCAATGGGTCGTTGTGTCTAGTCTGTAGGTTCATTGAAAGGATTTCTAAAAATTCTCTAAGTTACACGATGGGTGAAGAAAATGACTCGTTGTGGGAAACAACGGGTCATTATTTCGACTCGTCGTCATTGGAAAGGGATTTCTGGGTATTCATCCAACGACTCTCATAACGAGTCGTTGTTTCTAACAATGACTTGTTGTTTGAGTTATGGGGTCCTGGAAATGATTTCTATGCTTGGGAAACCATGAATGATAGGACAACTCGTTATTTCTCACGAAAGGTCATTCTTTGCCTCATGGGTTCCCGAGGGACCAAATCCTGCTAACCACGAATGACACAATGAGTTGTTGGAGCTGACCACGACTCATTTTCTCAGTCGTTCTGAGACATTTTTCTGGTTTTCTTCTTGATTTTTCTTGCAAAGTCTGAGTCTGGTCTAGGAAAGTTTTGGGGTGTTGTAATAGCTCCCCTCTGGGACCATTTGTCCTCAAATAAAGACTAAAGCTGCTGGAAAACTAGGAAAAGAGATGAATTTTCTAGACTGAGAATATGAGTTGGTTAATGAAGGAGTAACTGACTCTAAGCTGACTTAACCATACTAACAGAGCTGATGCAATTAGAATGCACATAGAAAATCTAAATAGAGCTGATGAGTACAGAATTGAATAGAGTATTGAGGAGGAATTTAGTACCTAATGTCAGCACTGAACTGGAAGGGAATAAGTGAGGGTATCTGGCCATCATTTCTGCTTTTGCTTCCCATGTGGCTCCCTCAACTAACTGGTTCCTCCACAAAACTTTCATCGAAGTGACTTCCTTGTTTCTCAACTTACGAACCTGACGATCTAGGATTTGAACTGGAACCTCTTCGTAAGAGAGACTGTCTTTTATTTCCAAGCTTTCTAGTGACACAACTGAAGTTGGTTCACCGATGCACTCTTCAATAGTGACACATGGAAGACTGGGTGCACCGATGCTAACTCTGGAGGTAGTTCTAACTCATATGCCACACTGCCAATTCGTTTCAAAATTCTATAGGGTCCCACATATCTTGGATTGAGTTTTCCTTTCTTCACAAATCTCATCACCCCTTTCATGGGTGAAATTTTGAGATAAACCCAATCATCCATTGAAAACTCTAATTCCCTTCTCCTCACATCAGCATAAGATTTCTGATGGCTTTGCGTTGTTTTCAACCTCTCCCTAATAAGTTGCACCTTTTTCAATGCTTCATGAACTGAGTATGGCCCTATCAGAGTAGCTTCACCAACCTTAAACCACCCTATAGGAGATCTACACCTCTTACCATATAGTGCCTCAAATGGGGCCATCTGGATACTGGAGTGGTAGTTGTTGTTGTACGCACACTCGATCATAGGTAGGTGATCATCCCAATTTCCCTTGAAATCGATCACACAAGCTCTCAGCATATCTTATAAAGTATGTATAGTCCGCTCAGCTTATCCATCTTTCTGTGGGTGAAAAGCTATGCTGAGCTTGACTTGGGTACCGAGTCCCTTCTAAAAAGACTTCTAGAAATGAGAGGTGAACTGGGTACCTCTATATGAAATAATGGACAATGGCACCCCATGAAGTCTGACCAACTCCCGGATATAAAGCCTGGCATAATCCTCAGCTACGTCTGTAGTTTTAACCGGGAGGAAGTGTGTTGACTTAGTCATTTGGTCTACTACCACCCATATTGAGTCATGCTGCTGACGTGCCCGAGGTAGACATGTAATAAAATCCATATTTACTTCTTTGCACTTCCATGTGGGTATGCTGATATCCTGAGTCATACCTCCTGGTCTCTAGTGTTCTACCTTGACCTGCTAGCAGTTCGGGCACTTAGCTACAAATTCTGCAATGTCTCTCTTCATGCTGTTCCACCAGTAATTATCCCATAAATCACGGTACATCTTAGTAGCACCTGGGTGTATAGAATATCTTGAACTATTGCTTTAGCCAGTATCTATTGTCTCAAGTCACCCACATCCGGTACGCATAATCAACCCTGGTAACGGAGCACACCATCTCCCCCTTGGGATAAAGCCTCCACTTCTTTTCTAAGAACCACCTCCTTCAGCTTAAGAAATATGGGATCTTCATCCTACCTTGAATTAACTTAAACTACCAACGAGGAATCTGACCCACTCTGCACAACTACTCCGCCCTCAGCTGTATCGACCAACTACACTCCCAACCGAGCTAACCTGTGGATATCCTTTGCTAGTTCCTTTTTGCCGTCTTTAACATAAGCCACACTGCCCATAGACACCTGCTTAGGGCGTCAGCCACCATATTGGCTTTTCCCGGGTGATACAGCACACTCATGTTATAGTCCTTCAGTAGCTCCAACTATCTTCTCTGATGAAGATTTAGATCTATTTGATTGAACACATACTGAAGGCTCTTGTGATTGGTGAAAACATCCACGTGAGACCCGTAAAGGTAGTGCCTCCATATTTTCAATGCAAACACCACCGCTGCCAACTCCAAGTCATGTGTCGGATAGTTCTTCTCATGAACCTTGAGAAGTCCGGAGGCGTAAGCTATCAGCTTACCTCACTGCATCAAAATGCAACCGAGTCCAATTGTGGAAGCGTCGCAATACCCTACAAACCCATCTGTTCCTTCTAGTAAGGTCAATAATGGAGAGGTAGTGAGTTGAGTCTTTAACTCCTGAAAAATCTTGTCACACGCATCTGACCACTAAAATTTCACTTTTTTGAGTCAACCTAGTCAGAGGGGATGCAATTGAGGAGAAACCTTCCACAAAGCATCGGTAATAAACAACTAGACCCAAGAAACTTCTAATATTGGTTGGGGAAGTAGGACTTATCCAATCTTTCACCACTACTATCTTTTGAGGATCTACTTGAATACCCTCACCGAAGACCATGTGACCAAGGAAAGTCACAGACTTCAACTAGAATTTGCATTTGCTGAATTTTGCGAACAACTGGAAGTCTCTGAGCGTCTGAAGCACTATCCTCAGGTGATTAGCATGTTCGTCCTCATTTCTGGAGTATAATAGAATATGGTCGATAAATACAATAACAAACATATCTATATACTACTTCAAGACTCTGTTCATAGGTCTATGAAAGCTGGAGGCATTAGTCAGTTTGAAGGATATAACCACGAATTCGTAGTGACCATACTGAGTTCTAAAAGGTATTTTTGGTATGTCACATTCTCTAAATCTTAGCTGATGATACCCCGACCTAAGATCTATCTTTGAGAAATAACTGGCTCCCTAAAGCTGATCAAAAAAGTTCTCAATCCTAGTAGGGGATACCTGTTCTTGACTGTGACCTTGTTCAATTGACGGTAATCGATGCACATTCTGAGGGTACCATCTTTCTTTCGTACGAATAGTATTGGAGTACCCCAAGTAAAGATGCTGGGTCTAATAAAACCTTTGCCAAGCAGGTCCTTTAGATGCTTCTTCAACTCCTTAAGCTCAGCTGGAGCCATTCTGTAAGGAGGGATAGAGAGGGCTAAGTGTTTAGAAGAAGGTCTATGCAGAAGTCTATTTCCCGCTCAGGAGGGACTCTGGGAAGATCTTCAGGAAACACGTCAAGAAACTTGCTGACAACTAGAACTGACTGGATAGTCGGTGTCTTAGAGCTAGAACCTTTGACCTAAACTAGATGATAAATACACCCTTCGGAAATAAGCTTTCTGGACTTAAGGTAGGAAATAAACCTATCCTTCGGCGCTGAACTACTGAACGTCCACTCTAAAGCTGGCTTATTTGGGAACTGAAATCTGACGACCCTAGTTCTGCATCGATTGAGGAATAATCGGAGTGTAACCAATCTATGCCAAGAATGAGGTCAAAGTCAACCATGTCTAACTCTACAAGATTAGATGGAATAACCTTATTGAATATTTAGACTGGTAGTTTCTATACACCCGACTAGCTCTAACTAACTGGCAAACTAGGGTGGAGACTAAGAATGGTTCTAAGAGGACTTTTGGACTAATATTAAACTAGTCATGAATGATAGTGTGACTCCTGGATCTAATAGGGCATACAGGTCTAGATGAAAAAGTCGTAACACACCCGTGCCCATGTCAGGTGAGCTCTCCTAATCCTGACAAGAGGACAAAGCATAAAAGTGGTTTTGGCACAGCCGCCATCCGTAAATAAAGTGTTGGTCTGCTGAGTTGGTCGGCCTGCTGGAGCTGCTGAAGCGGTGGATTGTGATCTCCCCCGTCCTGCGGACGGGCATTCTTTGAGGCGATAACCAAGCTGTCCACATCCAAAACAACCCTCTCGGCCCTGAAGGCATTCTCCTAGATGATTCTTGCTACACTTAGGGAAAGTTGGGTAGCTGTAGCAGTTGCTGGAGCTATTACTCTGGGATTATGAGATAGATGCTCCACCCCTACGATCCTTGTGTGATCGAAAAGTAGGGGCACTAGCTGAAGTGGCTGCTGGAGCCCTCTGCTGCTACTGCTACTGTGGGCGGCTGCCAGATCTCTAGTGGCCATAATCTAACTGTCCAGTTCTTGCCCATTTGTTCTTCCGCTCCAAGACTTTTAGTTTTTCTTCCTCAATCTATTGGGCATGTACTATGAGGCTAGAGAGATCGATATCCTTGATAAGCATTGCAGTCATGCACTCCTTGAGGACCAACTTCGATACTCCACTAATAAACTTCAGCATGCGAGCCCTTGGCTCTACTACCATATCTGGAGCATACTTAGATAGCCTTGTGAACTCCAGTGCATACTCTTCCACCATCCAATTTCCTTGTTTCAGATTCATGAATTCAACCAATTTAGCATCCTAGAGCTCTCGGGGGAAGAATATGTTATACCCCGTAGAATTCCCAGCACCTAGACGACCTATTCGCATGTTGGTTAAGCATATTTGAAGGCCATACGTGCTGGAGAAAGGCCCGGGAAAAGATCGGACGAGAAATCTGTCGAACCATCGCGGAAGGAGCTGAGGCAAAGCCCCTCCGCGATGGCAGCGTGTCACGGAGGAGAGGCCTCCGCGTTGGCTCCGTGACACGTTGGCCTTGTTCAGGCCCAAGTATATAAAGCCCACTTCAGTTTTAAATCAGTTATACACTTATAAATTTCCAGAAAACAGAGAGTAAGCAGCAGAGAGAAGGTAAAAACGAAGGAGGGATTATAATTTTCGTACGATTACGCTGCTAAACGTTGTCCAAACTCAAATTAACTTCAGATACTGAGGTATTTAGCAGAAGAGAGCATTCCTACGGATTCAGTTTTGTGAAATACGGCCGACAAATCGTCGAGCCACCGAGCTAAGGTAAGTGGAATTGCTCTAAATTAGTGTCTATGTGTTCCTAGCTGTGAAGTGAATATTTCTCCCTTCTGGACCTCCGAAAAATAGCGAGTTTCCGGCCGTCTTTCGATAAGCCTAAGTTTAGGCTATAAACTATATCGAAAGTGACGTTGCCTTTCAAAATAAAGTTGTATTTAGTATTAATTGACATATTTATGAATGCAATTGGGAGGAAATAGTTGAAGTACCGGCCGAGTCTCGTCCGACAGACGAATAATTCAAGGATAAGGTATGTAAGCTAGTTTCCTCGGCAAGTTAAGTAATCTCGGTACAATATAGTAATTCAAAGACCAGTAGAATATTCAGAAGTCATGTGTTATGTTTACTACGAATGTTGGTACGATATTAGAAGCATCAAGTTATAACTTGTGTGTAACTTGCCAGCATGATATAGACTCTAATATAAGTACTAGTAATTCCACAATATGCTCAGTATGCGATGTGACATAAAATGTTAGGCTATCATTGTATTCAGTTGAAACCCAGTAAAGCGATGTAATATCGGTAAGACATCTTAGAAATAGAATGATAAGTTAAAATGAGGTTAGAAAGCATATTAGAAATGGCAAATCATGTTACCATAGGAACTCAATATACAGCATGGTTTTCAGCAGAAACACTATATCCTGTTCGGTATTAGCCCCAGAACAGTCTGGCAAGAGACTATATTCATATAAATATATATTTGCCAGCCTCAGCACGTATTAAATACATACATATTACTATCACTAGTTCAGCATGTAATATATCCGATACTTTACCCCTATTAGCCTCAGCATGTGAGATATGCAGATAGTATTACTAGTTGAGACCGTTGTATTGTTTGGGGTTGGACTACCTAGCATCCATGACCGCCCCAGAGTTGATAGCTGTATCGACTCGTCCACCAGAGGACGAGGATACGTCGCTCTACGGAGTGGCATGCCATCCCACAGGGGACGAAGATGGGATGCCAGTTTTCCCCATATTGTGCCTTGGTCGGCTTTTACACACCCCTGTTGAGCGGATACGCCCGGGTGTTGATTCAGGAGTCCTTCGGACTCAGATGCAGTTATAGTTAGGGGCTCAGCGAGCCCAAGTGCATACCCAGGGGACCAGCAGGACGCTTACAGGGTTATAGGAGATGGGATGACCGGGGTAGGGGTGTAGATTCCGTGCTGGTTGTACCTCCTGGCTTATGGGGGCCGGGTAAGGTTTGTGTGTGCTATGTTATGTTATGTTATGTTATGTCATTTTATGTTAGATACGAGTAGATCAGCAGTAGAGTGATACGTCTCCAGGTACGATTCCTATTCCTTCCAGTATAAATGAGAGAAGGTATGACTTACATTATCAGACAGTTAATCTATTCTCCCTACTTCAGTTTCATCAGTTACATTGTTGTTTTCAGATTTTGTTTTCAATTATTGCTTTACATACTTAGTACCAGTGGTACTGACGCCCGGTGGGGTGCTGCATTACTTGCCTGCAGGTACTCATAGACGAGCAGGCGACACCACGTGACTCCTGTCAGCGATCGAGTATTCAGCTCCTATCATCCAGAGACTGAATTCCAGAGGTGTATTTCCTTTTCTTTGTTGTGTAGTACGGGTAGGTCGGGGCCCTGTCCCGATCATTTCTATTGCTATTCCTAGAGGCTTGCAGTCTGTATATATTTCCCTGTGGTCAGATGAGCCAGTCGTGTGAGGTTGTGCAGTTGTTTAGTTGTTAGTACTTCTGTTTCTTTCATGTTGGCCGTGTGGGGCCATAGCTTGACAGTAGTGGTGACCTTGCCGGTCACATAGCTTCGTAATATTCTATGATTAAGTTACAGATAACTAGACAGCATGGTGGCCTTGTCGGCCCGCATAGGTTTCCCTAAATTGATATGTTTCTGGTCAGCTGTTAGTACAGGTACAGAAGGCTATAGGCCAAGGGGCCGGGGGCTGTGTTTACAGCCGTCATATAGCCCTTTGTTTTCAGAAATGTGAGTTAGAGCCAGCCAGGCACCAGATGTGCCCAGGCTTAGCAGTCCAGCAGTTCAGGTCCTAGTAGGGCACCAGGTGCCAGTCATACCCCCAAGGCGGGGTGTGACAAACTTGGTATCAGAGCAGGTCGTATCCCAGGGATTCTGCAAGCCGTGCTAAGTAGAGTCCTATCCATGTATGTGTTGTGCACCACATACTATGGGTAGGAGGCTGCAAGGCATGATAGGATGGTTGTCTTTTATTCTTATTCAGTCCTGCTGTAGAGCGGTACAGTATAGGGTTGAGTCCCTAAAAGCTTACTATATTCTTTGGTTACAGATAATGTCAGACCAGCAACATCCTATCACAGATCGGAGCTTAGATGTTGCAGCAGGGGAAGGCACCAGTAGGATGCCTCATCCTCGTTTAGAAACAGCCCGATCAGACGGCACTACAGAGGCATCGTCCCAGCCTCCTTAGCAGTCTCCACCACGTCAGGAGCCACTTGGGGCGACACTACCTTCAGCAGTCCCTATACCGACACCTTCCGACCAGGAGGTTAGGAGTGCTGTAGTCATGTTAGCATAGATGATGGCTGCTCAGTGTCAGCCAATGCCGTCTACAGTTGCAGAGTTATCAGGAGGGCCCGGTAGTTCGAGGGTCTGAGAGTTCTTAGCTCTGAATCCCCCACAGTTTACAGGTACGGACCAGACAGAGGACCCTCAGGATTTTCTGGATCAAATGTAGAGAATCTTCAGGGTTATGCATGCCACGCCTACCGAACTAGTTGAGTTGGCAGCATTCCAGTTACGGGATATCGCTGTGTTATGGTATGAAAGCTGGGAAAGGTCCCGAGGGAGTGATGTGTCCCCTCCCACGTGGTCCAGCTTTTCAAGAGCTTTTCTGGATCACTATCTGCCGCAGGAGATTCGACAGGCTCGGGTAGATCAGTTCCTACATCTGGAGCAGGGGGCCATGAGTGTTCGGGAATATTCCTTGCGGTTTGAATCTTTGGCCCGGTATGCACTGGCCTTTGTTGATACCATGGCATCCAGAGTACATCGCTTCATAATGGGGTTGAATCCAGAATATGTTGAGACTTGTATTACAGCCACGCTGCGAGAGGACATGGACATTGCTCGAGTTCAGGCATTTGCCCAGAATATTGAGGGCATCAGACAGCGACAACGGGAGATCAGAAGGGTCAATCAGGAAGAGCGTCGCCGGGACAGGCCAGTTGAGTTACAGAGGGAGGCCCGGGGAGGACCCAGGCCACGATTGTTAGATAGGCCGCCCAAGCCCCCGCCTCCGCCACAGTCGCAGGGAGGTAGATTCAGCCGTAGGGGGCATTCAGAGACTGGTAGAGGCTCGCAGATGGCAGATTCACCATTACAGAGGAGGGCGGAGCAGAGTAGGTATACCCTACCACTTTGCCCTATATGCAGTCGACGCCATCCTGGAGCATGCAGGTATGATTCCATCGCATGTGATATTTGTGGCCAAGAAGGCCATTTGATGAAGGATTGCCCAGCCAGAGGCCAAGGGGACCGAGATAGACAGGATAGGGCATCTGCAGGGTCACGAGCCACAACATCCTCGACTGGGCGCAGGCCCTCAGTTTCAGCAGGCAGGGGTAGGGACAGATCAGGGGCCTCCAGTTCAGGTGCGGGTCCAAGCCGCACATATGTTTTGCCAGAGAGGCAAGATTCAGAAGCGTCGCCTGATTTTGTGATAGGTATGTTAACCATCTGCTCACACCCTGCTTATGTGTTGATTGATCCAGGGTCTACTTTGTACTACATTACTCCATTTGTGGCACGAAAGTTTAGTATTGTACCAGAATTATTGCAGCAGCCCTTCCTAGTATCCACGCCCATCGGTGACTCTATCACAGCTAGCCGAATCTACCGCGGGTGTACAGTAGAGGTTGCTGACCGTCAGACCACAGTAGATCTGGTCAAGTTAGAAATGATAGATTTCGATGCCATAATGGGTATGGATTGGTTAGTACCGTGCTTTGCCAATGTTGAATGTTGTACCAAGACAGTCCGATTCCACTTCCCGGGAGAAGTAGTGCGGGAGTGGAAGGGCAGCACCGCTACACCATAGGTTTATTTCCTACCTTCAGGCGAGAAAGTTGATATCTAAGGGATGTATTTACCATCTGGTTAGAGTTCAGGATGTCCAAACAGAATCTCCGACACTCCAGTCTGTTCCAGTGGTGAATGAATTCCCTGATGTGTTTCCTGATGAGTTACCTGGTATTCCCCCAGAAAGGGAAATAGACTTTGCTATTGACCTTTTACCAGGCACTCAGCCGATATCAATTCCTCCCTATCGTATGGATCCTACAGAACTCAGAGAGTTAAAGGAGCAGCTGAAAGATTTGTTGGATAAAGGTTTCATCAGGCCGAGTACTTCACCGTGGGGTGCGCCAGTTTTATTTGTGAGAAAGAAAGATGGCTCGCTCCGAATGTGTATAGATTACCGGCAACTAAACAAAGTTACAGTAAAGAACAAGTACCCGCTCCCCGGAATTGATGATTTATTTGATTAGTTACAGGGAGCCAGATACTTTTCTAAGATTGACTTGCGGTCCGGATATCATCAGGTCCGAGTACGTGAGAGAGATATTCCTAAGACAGCGTTCAAGACCCGATATGGACATTTTGAATTTCTAGTTATGTCCTTCGGGTTAACGAATGCCCCAACATTCTTCATGGACCTGATGAACAGTATTTTTAGACCTTTCCTGGACTTGTTCGTGATAGTATTCATTGATGACATTCTGGTGTATTCCCGCTCTGAAGCAGATCACCGGACTCATTTGCGGACAGTGCTCCAGATCCTCAGGGACCGCCAGTTGTTTGCTAAATTTTCTAAGTGTGAGTTCTGGCTTAACTCAGTGGCCTTTTTAGGGCATATCGTGTTGGATGCTGGTATACAGGTAGACAAGCAGAAAATTGAAGCAGTTAAGTCATGGCCTAGGCCTACCACCCCGACTGAAGTTCGTAGCTTTCTGGGTTTGGCAGGGTATTACAGGAGGTTTGTTGAAGGGTTCTCGACCATTGCGGCACCTCTGACCAAATTGACACAGAAAGTGGCAAAATTTCAATGGACAGAGGCATGTGAGCAGAGCGTCCAGAAACTGAAAGACAGATTAACCTCCGCCCCAGTGTTAGCATTGCCGGAAGGCACAGAAGGTTATTCAGTCTATTGTGACGCGTCAGTAGGTTGTGTGTTGATGCAGCATGGTAGAGTAATTGCATATGCTTCCAGGCAACTGAGGAAACACGAAAAGAATTACCCTACCCACGACCTGGAATTGGCCGCAGTAATCCACGCCTTAAAGATGTGGAGGCATTACTTGTACGGCGTCCATGTTGATATTTACACAGATCATAAGAGCTTACAGTACATTTTCACTCAGAGGGAGTTGAATCTACGGCAACGCCGCTGGTTGGAGCTGTTAAAAGATTATGATGTGAATATTCTATACCACCCCGGAAAAGCTAATATTGTAGCAGATTCCCTGAGCCGTAAGTCAATGGGGAGTTTGGCGTATTTGCGACCTGAGAAGCGGAAGTTAGCCAAAGAAATTTATCAGTTAGCTGGTTTAGCCGTTCGAGTAATGGAAACAGAAAATAATAGAGCAGTAATTCAGAATTCTGCTGTGTCATCATTAGTTACATAGGTAAAAGAACGACAGTACGAGGATCCTGATTTAGTCCAGCTCAGAGATAGAATTCAGGAAGGTAAGGAGTCAGATTTCCAAATGACAGAGGATAATGTGCTACGCTGTAAGGGCCGCCTTTGTGTCCTGAATGTTTCAGGGCTTCGCGGGCGGATTATGCATGAGGTACATTACGCTCGCTATTCCCTCCATCCAGGAGCGACGAAAATGTACCACGACATCAGAGACATCTACTGGTGGCCAGGTATGAAAGCTGAGATAGCTGAATTTGTATCTAGATGTTCTAACTGCCAGCAGGTGAAAGCAAAGCACCAGAAACGAGGCGGTTTGACGCAAGATATAACGGTGCCTATATGGAAATGGGAAACGATAAACATGGATTTTGTAACAGGGTTACCCCGTACCAGACGTAGAAATGATTCCATTTGGGTAATAGTTGACAGGCTAACAAAATCAGCTCATTTCCTCCCAGGGAAGGCTACCTTCTCGGTTGAGGACTATGCCGAATTATATATCAGAGAAATAGTTAGATTACATGGAGTGCTGGTATCCATCATTTCAGATAGGGGAGCACAGTTCACAGCTAGATTCTAGCAGTCGTTTCAGAAAGGTTTGGGAACGCAGATTAACTTGAGCACAACATTCCATCCTCAGACAGATGGGCAGGCTGAGCGTACAATTTAGACGCTCGAAGATATGCTACGAGCGTGTGTGCTAGATTTTGGGGGTAGCTGGGATGAGCATCTTTCGTTAATTGAATTTGCTTATAATAACAGCTACCATTCAGCTATTCAGATGGCGCCCTTTGAAGCATTATATGGGCGGAAATGTAGATCGCCAGTGGGCTGGTTTGAAGTGGGAGAATCAGCATTGGTTGGCCGAGACATTGTTCGGCAGTCAGAGGAAAAGATAAAGCTTATCCGAGAACGTTTACTGACTGCTCAGAGCCGCCAGAAGTCTTATGCAGACATGCGGCGTAGAAATCTAGAATTTGTGGTAAATGACTGGGTATATCTGAAAGTGTCTCCGATGAAAGGGGTAATGAGATTTGGCAAAAAAGGCAAGCTTAGCCCGAGATTCATTGGGCCATATCAGATTCGGCGAAGAATAGGCCGAGTTGCATATGAATTGAACTTGCCTCCAGAGTTAGCATCTGTTCACCCAGTATTCCATGTCTCTATGTTAAGGAAGTTCGTAGGGGACCCTTCTACAATAGTTCCAGTTCAGGATGTCCAGGTCACAGAAGAGTTAGCATATGAAGAGGTTCCCGTAGCTATCTTAGACAGACAGATTCGCAGGTTGAGGACTAAAGATGTTGCTTCTGTCAAAGTATTGTGGCGTAATAGGAACCATGAGGAAATGACGTGGGAAGTTGAAGAAGATATGAAAGTCAAATACCCTCACCTATTTCAGACCTAGTCAGGCGACAGGTATGTCCGTATTATTACTTACGCAGTACCTTATAGTTGTATGTATGTGAATGAGAAAGGTTGATACTTAGCCATCCAGTGAGTTCTAAAGTATGATGTACAGTACCTGTATTGGACTTTTCTGCATTTTACGTTTTTGCTATAGTCCATATTACAGGGGAAACTCTGCCGAAATTTTCCTAGAAAGTAAGTAAGTGGTCCTCTAGATAATAGTATACATTCGAGGATGAATGTTCTTAAGGGGGGGAGAATGTTATACCACATAGAATTCCCGGTACCTAGACGACCTATTCGCACATTGGTTAAGCATATTTGAAGGCCATACGTGCTGGAGAAAGGCCTGGGAAAAGATCGGACGAGAAACATGTCGAACCATCGCGGAAGGAGCCGAGGCAGAGCCCCTCCGCGATGGCAACGTGTCACGGAGGAGAGGCCTCCGCATTGGCTCCGTGACACGTTGGCCTTGTCCAGGCCCAAGTATGTAAAGCCCACTTCGGTTTTAAATCAGTTATACACTTATAAATTTCCAGAAAACAGAGAGTAAGCAGCAGAGAGAAGGTAAGAACGAAGGAGGGATTATAATTTTCGTCCGATTACGCTGCTAAACGTTGTCCAAACTCAAATTAACTTCAGATACTGAGGTATTTAGTAGCAGAGAGCATTCCTACGGATTCAGTTTCGTGAAATACGGCCGACGAATCGTCGAGCCACCGAGCTAAGGTAAGTGGAATTGCTCTAAATTAGTGTCTATGTGTTCCTAGCTGTGAAGTGAATATTTCTCCCTTCTGGACCTCTGAAAAATAGCGAGTTTCCCACCGTCTTTCGATAAGCCTAAGTTTAGGCTATAAACTATATCGAAAGTGATGTTGCCTTTCAAAATAAAGCTGTATTTAGTATTAATTGACATATTTATGAATGCAGTTGGGAGGAAATAGTTGAAGTACCGGCCGAGTCTCGTCCGACAGACGAATAATTCAAGGATAAGGTATGTAAGCTAGTTTCCTCGGCAAGTTAAGTAATCTCGGTACAATATAGTAATTCCAAGACCAGTAGAATATTCAGAAGTCATGTGTTATGTTTACTACGAATGTTGGTACGATATTAGAAGCATCGAGTTATAACTTGCGTGTAACTTGCCAGCATGATATAGACTCTAATATAAGCACTAGGAATTCCACAGTATGCTCAGTATGCGATGTGACATAGAATGTTAGGATATCATTGTATTCAGTTGAAACCCAGTAAAGCGATGTAATATCGGTAAGACATCTCAGAAATAGAATGATAAGTTAAAATGAGGTTAGAAAGCATATTAGAAATGGCAAATCATGTTACCATAGGAACTCAGTATACAATATGGTTTTCAACAGAAACACTATATCCTGTTCGGTATTAGCCCCAGAACAGTCTGGCAGGAGACTATATTCATACAAATATATATTTGCCACCCTCAGCACGTATTAAATACGTACATATTACTATCACTAGTTCAACATGTAATATATCCGATACTTTACCCCTATTAGCCTCAGCATGTGAGATATGCAGATAGTATTACTAGTTGAGACCGTTGTATTGTTTGGGGTTGGACTAGCTAGCATCCATGACCGCCCCAGGGTTGATAGCTGTATCGACTCGTCCGCCGGAGGACGAGGATACGTCGCTCTACGGAGTGGCATGCCGTCCCACAAGGGATGAAGACGGGATGCCAGATTTCCCCATATTGTGCCTTGGTCGGCTTTTACACACCCCTGTCGAGCGGATACGCCAGGGTGTTGATTCAGGAGTCCTTCGAACTCAGATGCAGTTATAGTCAGGGGCTCAGCGAGCCCAAGTGCATACCCAGGGGACCGGCAGGACGCTTACAAGGTTATAGGAGATGGGATGACTGGGGTAGGGGTGTAGATTCCGTGCTGGTTGTACCTCCCGGCTTATGGGGGCCGGGTAAGGTTTGTGTGTGCTATGTTATGTTATGTTATGTTATGTCATTTTACGTTAGATATGAGTAGATCACCAGTAGAGTGATACGTCTCCAGGTACGACTCCTATTCCTTCTAGTATAAATGAGAGAAGGTATGACTTACATTATCAGACAGTTAATCTATTCTTCCTACTTCAGTTTCATCAGTTACATTGTTGTTTTTAGATTTTGTTTTCAGTTATTGCTTTACATACTCAGTACCAGTGGTACTGACGCCCGGTGGGACGCTGCATTACTTGCCTGCAGGTTCTCATAGACGAGCAGGCGACACCACGTGACTCCTGTCAGCGATCGAGTATTCAGCTCCTGTCATCCGGAGACTGAATTCCACAGGTGTATTTCCTTTTCTTTGTTGTGTAGTACGGGTAGGTCGGGGCCCTGTCCCGATCATTTCTATTGCTATTCCTAGAGGCTTGCAGTCTGTATATATTTCCCTGTGGTCAGATGAGCCGGTCGTGTGAGGCCGTGCAGTTGTTTAGTTGTTAGTACTTCTGTTTCTTTCATGTTGGCCGTGTGGGGCCATAGCTTGACAGTAGTGGTGACCTTGCCGGTCACATAGCTTCCTAATATTCTATGATTAAGTTACAGATAACTAGACAGCATGGTGGCCTTGTCGGCCCGCATAGGTTTCCCTGAATTGATATATTTCTAGTCAGCTGTTAGTACAGGTACAGAAGGCTATAGGCCAAGGGGCCGGGGGCTGTGTTTACAGCCGTCATATAGCCCTTTGTTTTCAGAAATGTGAGTTAGAGCCAGCCAGGCACCAGATGTGCCCAGGCTTAGCAGTCCAGCAGTTCAGGTCCTAGTAGGGCACCAGGTGCCAGTCATACCCCCAAGGCGGGGTGTGACAGAATCTATCTAGGAAGGCTATAATGAACTCTTCCCATTTCACGGTTCTACACCCGCTGGTCTCCCCTCCTTCCACTATTCGTACCAGATCTGGGATACCCCTTTCAGCTGGTAGGCAGCCAGGTCGGCACTCTAAAAAGAGCTAACACCCATAATTCGGGTGTTCTTTCTAATCTCATCTACAAATTCCTATGGGTCCTGTCACACCTTTGATCCATGGAAATTGGAGGGTTCATCCAGGTGAAGTCCCAAACTTGGGAAGCTATTGTGGACCCATTATTGTTGATTGGAACCACCTGCTGGTTCACCTGATTAGTGACTGTTTGTCCGAGCAGCTGGATAGCCACTCTAAACTCTACGGAGGACACTTAGTCATCCTATGGGGCTGCTGGAGCTGGTGGGTTAAGTCAGTGAGCATTTTTGGCCCTTCTTCCGTTACCACCTTGTGGAGGCATGATTCCACTAAAATGAAACAAAGCACGAGTTAGGAGAACATTTCTTGAATTGAGCTTTAACACACTATAAAGAGTATGAAAAAAAAGGAGTTTTCCTAATAACATCTCGTAGCCTCCCCGTCATAAGTGTGGTGCGCTTCACACCCATGAAAAGGACTTTACTTGACGCGACTTTCAGACATCCTAGGATACTCCAAAACCTAGTGCTCTGATACCAAGTTTGTCATGCCCTGAGTCTATACCCTAGACAGGACATGGTACTTGGAGTCCTAAGCAACCCCAAGTCAACCCATGCTCTATCATAACACAGGCATTCTGAATAAAAACATAGCGGAAGATTTAAAATAATCAAATAAAATATTTATGAAGAAGAACTAAATCATAATTTTAAATCTGAACCTATGTCTGTTTCTGAAAGCCATCTATCTAATGAGTTGTTGGGCAAGCCCCCAGCTAAATCTAAGTCTAACTGAAAGAAACATAACTGAAAAGAAATAATCCTCGTCCTTGAAAGATGACTCACCAATGATGCAGCTGAAAACTTCTGAGCGAGATTTGCTAACGGAGCTGAGTTTGAGAACCTGCAATTGTATCATAAAATGATACATCATAAAAGGTATGCATCAGTACTTTGAATGTACCGGGTAAGTAGGAGAAACCATGACACAAAGAAATAAATAACTGAACTGGTAAGACATGCAATGACTAACTGAAATGCTGAAACTAAATAAACTATGATATACTGAGATGGTCAAAATGGCCCTGTTTAATGGTCAAAGACATGCCTTAAATTTGAGATACTAATATGAAATACTGTACTAAATTGATCTGATTGAGTAGTCTGGAACTATTATAACTCAGCTAATTTGAGACGGAACTAAACTGATTGGTGGCAGAGTCTATAATAGACATATAACCACATGAGCTAAATATGTAGTCCAATGTATACACCCATCAATAGGACCTAATATACCTTGCTAGGGTATAAAAGGAATGAAATGAGTGATCACAGGTCTGGGGCCATGAGGCCAATAAAATATAACCTACGGTGGCAGCGTAGTTCTGGGAACCTGGGTGTGCTGGAACCCCAGTCAGCTTGATGCTAAGTCCTACTCCCAGTAGATAGTCCTCGACTGACTACTAAGCTGATATCTCGAAACTGGGGCCCAAGACTAAGTCAGAAATACCTATTTGGAAGTACCCTGAGAGTCTTATCAAACTAGATTATGTAACTGGTGTTCTAAGACTGGCCAGAGCTGCTTATCTGAAAGTGTCGTAACTGCCTAAAGAACCACTAAAATCTAATACTGAGTCTAACATTGATAACTAAGAGGTATCATAGACACCTCAAGAATTAACTTTATTCAAACTGATCAGCAGACATTTCTGGACAATACTGAGTATGCTAAAAATCTAATTGAGACTAGACTAACATGAGTCTGACTTAGATTTCAACATAAACTAACAATATGTACATCTCAAAACTGATAGAACCAAACTACAGGGAAAACTAGTTCAACCCGCAAGATTCTAATTTCTACTGAGCTGGAACTAGGGCTAAATCTGTCACGCCCCACCTTGAGAGGTATGACTGGAACCTAATTCCACACTGGGATTTGGACTGACCTAGATGACACAGGCACCTCTGGTGCCTACCAGTGACTCAAATTCAAAAAAATAAACTGCTATATTTCGGCTGCAAACATAACCTTGGGCCGACAAGGCCACTAGGCACCTGTAAAAGGAAAATAGCTAACCCAGCCAACACATCAATAAAGGGATCCTATGTGGGACGACAAGACCACCATGTTGTCTAGTTATAACAAAAGGAAATCAGGCTATCATAATAATACTATAGCAGACAAGGCCACTAACTGATTAGCTAAACTAGGCCGCACACGGCCAATGACAATCAACTAACTGAAGACTGTAGTATGCAAGCCTCTAAGAATACAAATAGTGATCAGGATGGGGCCCCAGCCTACCCAAAAGTTATACAATTGAAAAATGGTAACCTTTATGACCTGGATAGTCCAAATGAAAGGAGCTGACCGAACTATTGACCCTGAATAACTACTAAAAGAGTCCCTGAACTCGATTTGTCTAACCTGCAGGAAAGTATGCAATGCCCTATTTTTGGGCGTCAGTACAATATGTATCGAATATGTAAGGAAGGAAAAAAGGCTGAATAGAAGTTGTTAAAGATTGAAAGTAAGTAGAAAGAAGGGGTAGAAATTAACTTGTAATCTTGCTTATTCATAACCTAGATCTAGTAAAACACTATACGTGTATAAGCTAAGCTAAGATTGTACAATTCCATATTCATAAACTATATCTAGCAGGAAAGAATACAAAAAAGAACCTAATTTGGCCCCTATAGGCCTAAAAGGTACAACCACCCCAGAATAACTCACCTAGGGCCCCCATAAGCCCTGGCGAGCACACTTCAATCTATATACCCCTAACATGGTTAATATGAGTCACCAGTAACTATAGGCAACCTACCTGGCCCCTGTTTCTACAACTGAGCCCACTAGACTCCTGTAGCTGTGTTTGAGCTCGGAGGGCTCCAATAACTACACCCTGCGCACATAGACTCGATGAGGATCAGTGATGCCGATACAACATAAAGATAGAAGTCCATCCATGGATGGACTATTATATGACCCTTGGTCCTGCGTATAGTCCCTTGGGACAACATATAGCTCCTTGGAGTGATCCACAAAGGCAACGACATAACTAGTAACACTGAGGCTGGTCAACGGAAGGCTATCTTAGGTTGGTCAATCCAAACCGATATACTGCATCTTAGTCTCAACCTGGCCACTCAGGAGATGTATCCGGCCCTTAAGGCCTAACGCGACCGCTACTCGCCCCTAGAATAGTCTGCATAGCTGCTAACAGGGACACCCTGTGTGCCTATATCTGATTAGAGGATCCTGATGGTGATCATAATCTCTAACGGTCTAGACCAAATAGGGCGAGATCTAGAGAGGCCTAATGATACCCTAAATGTCATGCTAGGATAGTGGTAGATCATTAGCGGATGGTAAGGTCGTGAATAGTCAACTATCTAATTCCTTCTCATAGGACAAATATAGGGCTTCCACTTAATCGGACATGCTCCTGAGCAGTCAACCCCTAACCTTCCCCAGGCAATTTGTAACAATTCCTAGCCTGAAGGTAATACTGTACCACCATGGTTCTAGCCCCGTAGATCTTAACTTGGTCCGTTTAGATTTCATATATCTTCTTTAGTGATTCCCAACCTTGTGTCTCACAGGATGCTACAGGTAGTGATACAACATATTTTCATATCATAAAAGCAAATAACTAAGCAATACTGATATTATACATAACAACACAATAGTTGAACAACAATCTCACCACAACTACTCAATCTGGGTCAGGGCTAGAATAAGCAAGGATATTTAGACCTCATGTTGCCCTTAGCTTCTCATGTCATCTCTTCTACCTTTTTGTTCCTCTATACGAATCTACTAGGCTACATATTTAGTTCTCAAGATAGCCCCTATGTATCTGTCAATCTAGCATAACCATGGGAGTCTCCTCGTGGGACAGTTCTTCTGTGACCTGAGCATCCTCGACTGGGATAACCCAAGAAAGGTCTCTTATGCACTTGCATTGCATTGGTAAATAGATCCTAGTTGCGATGGCAACTTTATCTTATAGGACACTTGGATAATCTTCCGGAGGATCTGGTAAAGCTTAATGAATCCTGGGATGGACTTTTCCTCCTTATCAGATCTCATAATTCCCTTCATTAGTGAAGTTTTCAAGACTATCCATTCGCTGCTTCGATTCTTAACTCCCTATGCCATACGTTAGGGTAGGACCTCTGATAACCCTGGGCTATCGGTACATCTTTCTCGATAAGCTTAACTTCCTTTGGCTGATTTTTAGTATTCCCAGTTCAACTACCCCTAATTTATCTAATTCAAGTCATCATATACGGGGCATCCACGTCCACCTATAACAGATCTCCTGGCGTCTGAATTGTGTGCTCTTCTTGGCTATTTGTTTGGGTATGAGAAGACGTACTTAAGTTAACATACATCCCAATCTATTCTAACAGCTTCCCAGAACCTATCTGTGAATTTTCCTCTATGTCAGAGTTTATTAGACATTGGGGCTCCACATAGCCAGACTACTTTTTAAACATTTAACTCGACATAAGCTTTAGTTAAAATGTAATTCCATCTGTGCGAGACATGAGTTGATCTCGTTAGCCATTATATACTAGCTCAAATAAGGTCATCTTACATCTGGTATGAGATACCCTATAAATATATTAATGTTGACTACTCTCCACCCCTTTGTAGGCATGACCATCTCCTGAATTGGCCTGCTCAGTTCCTGTTGTCCGGCCTTCCCTGGCTGGTCATTGGAGCTCTGTGCTATGACTCAACAAGACCTTCCTCCTTCCCCTGCTATTGGTAGGTCTCTTTTTACAACCTGATGTGTTTTCATCCAACTTTGGGTGGAGGGGAATAACGAACATAATATACCTTACTATAATCTACTAACGAAGTCCTGCCACATTTGGAACGCAGAGTTGACCTCTAGGTCTCGTGACTCCGCACCTTATTACCTCCAAGGCTGATGACTCCCTACTAGGCCTTGTCTCTGGGCTATACTAGGTTAGAGTCTCCATGCCGTCACTCCCTTACCTCTACAACTAGTGGTAATATTGTGGCACCCTAGGTTACAACGTCACTATCTCTTAAATGTCAGCCCGATATTTATTTCTTGACATTCAGCGGTGGTCCCATGCTCTGTCAACCTACTTCAACCTAGAGGTGATTCTGTTTTCCTCCAGAGTTAGATACTCGTGCCCTTCCCTTTGCTTCCATAGGCTGAGATCTGGGGCTCGTGTCCTTTGCCTCATACTGTCAAAGATTTAACTGACCTATATCATTATGACCCGCACTCGGGCCAATTTTGTTCATATGATCTCTCTATCCTTCTACATAACGAACTAGGGCCATAGCCATTATCTTTTAGGTACACCTTATTGTCATTATCACAATGCGGTGGAATCGGCCTATTTATGACCTGAACATTACTATTGCTGGGGGTTTATCGCTTATGGACTCTCACATGCACTTGCGTGCTACTGACAATCTTATCTGCCCTCCTGATTTACTATTATAAGGGTCTAGGTAAATTTGTAAACACTAAGGGTCTCAACCTCTTTCTAATCCTTCTGGGGATCAACAATTCTAACCCTCCTTTGCTATTTATTATGAACAACATGGTGTTGATACTTATGCTTTCTGTTGTACTAAAGGAACAAGCTAGGGAGTGGGAAATGACCCTATCATTCTATAACAGGGTTATGGAATGAAATTCAACAATTCTAAAGACTGGAGGTACAACCCTTACACAATCCTTTGCGTATTTCAAGTAATCCAACATCAACTGTTATCCCTACCCAATTATAAATGTTTATTAAGTGAGCTAACTCATATATATACTACATTACTGACCTCCTATTCCGAGGCTGAAGAAGGAACTAGAGATGATGTTGGCATGTCTATTACCTTATGAGATTCTTGTTACCTCGAGAGGATGTCGGGGGATTAAAAGACATCTACTCCCGCCTCCAGGCTGATAGTCTCCCAATTATGGCACCTCATTGGTACCTTTTCCTGCTGTTGCATCTAACTTGCTGCAACTGGAGTCTATTTTGTACCAGATATTACTTTAGACAGCATAACAGTCAAAGTTTAGGGGTTCAACCATATACAACTCAGCGCTATAGCACGAGCTGAGAAGAAGGAGGGGTAACCATACTATCATGCCTCGTAGCCTCCTGCTTATAGAATGTGGTGCACAACACATTAATGAACAAGACTCTACTAGACACGGCTTGCAGACTCCCTGGGATACGACCTGCTCTAAAACCAAGTTTGTTATGCCCCACCTTGGGAGGCATGACTGGCACCTAATACCACACTGGGATCTAGGCTGACCTGGCTAGCATAGGCACCTCTGGTGCCTACCAGTGACTCAAATTCAAGAAAACAAACTGCTATATCTCAATTGTAAACACAACCTCGGGCTGAGAAGGCCACCATGCTTTCTAGTTATAACAGAAGGAAATCAGGCAATAATAATCATACTATAGCCGACAGAGATGCTAACTGACTAACTAAACTAGGCCCTACACGGCTGAGGACAATCAACGAACTGAAGACTGTAGTCTGCAAGCCTCTAAGAATACAAATAGTGGTTGGGACAGGGCCCTGGCCTACCAAAAAGCTATACAACTGAAAAATGGTAACCTTTACAAGCTGGCAACTCCGAATGAAAGGAGCAGACTGAATTGCTAACCTTGAACAACTGCTAAAGGAGGCCCTAAACTCGGTCTGTCTAACCTGCAGGCAAGTATGTAGTTCCCCATAGTTGGACGTCGGTACAATATGTATCGAATATGAAAAGCAATAATAAAAAGGCTTAATAGAAGCTGTTAAAGATTGAAAGTAAGTAGAAAGAAGAGGCAGAAATGAACCTGTAAGCTTGCTTATTCATAACCTGCATCTAGTAAAACACTACACGTATATGAGCTAAGCTAAGACTGTATAATTACATATTCATAAACTATAACTAGCAGGAAAGAACACAAAGAAGAATCTAACCTATCCCCCATAAGCCTAGAAGGTAAAACAAACATAGAATAACCCGCCCGGGGCCCCCATAAGCCCTGGCGAGCACACTTCAATCTATATACCCCTCACATGGTAAATCTAAGTCACCAGTAAGTATAGGCAACCTACCTGGCCCTTGGGGGTACAATTGATGTCGTTGGACTCCTGTAGCTGTGTCTGAGACCGAAGGGCTCCTGTAACTACACCTTAGGCACATAGGCACGACGAGGATCAGTGATACTTATATGATATAAAAATCGATTTCCAGCCATGGATGGACTGTAATATTGCCCTTGGGCCTACATATAGTCCCTTGTGAAACCATATAGCTCTTTGGAGCGATCCATGTAGCCCGAAATGCAACGAAACAACTACTAACCCTGAGGTTGGTCAATGAAAGGCTACCTAAGTGGGGTCAATCCCAACCGTTATACTGTATCTTAGTCTCAACCTGGCCACTCAAGAGGTGTATCTTCCCCTTAAGGCCTAACGTGATTGCTACCCGCCCCTAGAATAGTCTGCATAACTGCTAACAGTCATACCTCATGTGCCTATATCTAATCAGAGGATCTTGATAGTGATCATAATATCTAATGGTCTAGACCGAATAGGGCGAGATCTAGAGTGGCCTAACGATACCATGAATGTCATGCTAGGATAGTGGTAGCTCATAAGCGGGCCTGTAAGGTCGCAAATGATCAACTATCTAATTCCTTTGCTTATGTCAACTGTAGGGCTTCCACTTAATCGGACATGCTCCTGAGCAGTCAGCCTCTAACCTTCCCCAGACGGTTTTCTATAATTCCTAGCCTGAAGGTAATACTATACTACTATAGTTCTAGCCCCTTAGATCTTAACTTGGTCAGTTCAGATTTCATATATCTCGTCTAGTGATTCCTAACCTTGTAGGTAAGTTTACCTAGACCCGGCCTTTACAACAACTTGCACCTGAGTATCTACAAGGGAATTCTGGGGTGTTGGCCCCACAACTAATTCCTAATAAGATTTTCTCCTTAGGATACCCACGGATCTGTCTAACTCGTATTGGCGACCTGTTGTGACGACTCCAACATACACCTGGATCATAGACATGGGACAAGGGACCCTTAGAGACTCCAAGTCGACCCATGGCACATGCATACAACTAATCTCATTAAAATAAGCCGAATGCTAAACATAAAATACAGTGGAAACGTAACTGTAGCATAACATCAGAAAATACTAGGTGTACACATAAGCTGAGTACTAAAAACTTGTATGAAACCTCTACTACATATAATGGGTTGATGGGACAACATCCCCAACTAACCCGAACAATACTAAAACACAGGAGAACATAAAAGTCTATCAGACGGCCCTCGGAACATGAGGACTCACCAAAGAGATGAGAGTGTAAGTTGAGATGGACTAAGGATGAGGATGAGCCTGGGATCCTGACCTTGTATCATGAAATGATACAACATAGAAAGTATGCGATAAGTACGTGAAATATACCGAGTATGCAAGGTAAGTAAAACGAACGTTAAAAGTACAATAAACGCATAAATAAATGTAGGAGAAGGACATCATGCTTGTATCATAAATTTCATAAGAAAACCTAAGGCTCAAGACTTTCAAATCATTCATAAATCATTCATTATCATAATTGTAAGTACACTTTATCAAAACATAACTTGAGCCAATAACATAAACATAACAATGCATAAGACATGTCGAACAATGGGAGGACTCCTCATAACCAACATCATCATGGTAGAGCCTTTCATGATGCCCCACTATCTCGCTCAAGTGGGCAGAGCCGACCCTAGCTTGCTAGGCGAGGGTCATGCATTAGGCGTGAAATCACATTTGAGGGGATCACTATCAATACAACATATTATTTATAGACCCACGGTGGCACATGGTAATGAGACACCGGCGTAGTCCTTTGAACGTCAGGCTGCTCGGTGCTAGACACAACTCCCAAAAACATGTATATAGGATCATCTGTAAATCAATTACATCATGAATTAAAATTCATTGGCTAAAATATAACTTTTATCATCCTTGATCCCCTTTAAAACATGCTTATCCAAGAATCATAGGACCTTTTCATTGGCCAACATCATAAATTAATAAATCATGCAATTCGCTTCATAAATCATAAATAATTCTTCAACATGTGGGCATTGCCCAATACTTCATCATATTCAATTCTTTCAAAATATGCTCATAAACATGGATAAACTGGATTCATGCTTTTCCGTCATCAATAAATTCAAAATATTACATATTCATCGTAAATCATAACTTTCATGAATCTTCATCAAATGGGCATTTTAGATTTAAAAAGATTGAAACATGATTTTAAACAAAATAATATAAAACCTGCCCATCATTCAAAATTCGATAATTAAAAACACAATTAAATCATATCCATAAATAGAAATCACATCTTTATGCATTTGGGTAAAACCCCATAGACTTGAATAAGAGAATTCATTATTTAAATCGAAATTTGGGCATGGGTGTGAAAGAATTTCACCAATTCTAAAACCCTACATACCTTTGAATGGATTGATTTCAAAGTTCCTTGAATACCCACAAAGAAATTGATGGAAACTTGGAGAATTGTGAGGAAGAACACTTGAATCACCTTCTACTCCACCCTCTCTAACTCTTGCATGCATAAATAAGGCTTAACATGGACTAATTCCTTTTAAAACACCCTATTACGACCTTGAAACGACATAGTTTAGGCCTTAGGAGTTTAGAAAATTACGAGAAATCCCTTACTAATTTGCAGTAAATAACTGCTAGGTGACTCTAACGGGTGACCGGATGACTCGTCAAGACGGGCAACGACTCGTCGTGTGGCCCATCAAGTACAATGCCTTATCCTCCATTAAAGTCCATAGGCTTGCTCATGAACCAACTCACGAGTCGTTGGGACAGGCCATGAGTCGTGGGGTGCCATTGGTTAGGTACACTAGCAGCTTCTTCTAACTTAGCCCCAACCTCACCCCACGAGTGACATGACGACTCATGGGGACTAGCCATGAGTCGTTATTTCCCTCGTGAGGACCTCGATCCTTCCTTTATTCCAGGCCTGCCCACGAGTCACTTGACAACTTGTGGGGTCTCCTCATGAGTTGTCCCACGACTCGTCCTGTGCCTGCAACATAAATTCTAGAATTTTCCCGTTTCAACTCACGGGTCCGATCTTGGAGCTTTCGGGGTATAACACCTGTATGTGAGACACTAAGTCGACTGCAACTAATAATTAGTAGTAGTGGATAATTATATAGTAGGTTGTCACCTCTTCCACCGGGCAGGCTTGGTGATGCTAACTCTAGGGTGGGACCATCTATTCAAATTCTGGCCCTGGAGGTGTTAAAATATGCCAACGGCCTCATAGGTGAGCGTTACTGTCTCTACGGGCGTCAAACTGAAAGTTATATCGCCCGTCTATGCCCTATGCTGTCCAATATACTAAAAGAGGCCCAACAGCTAACCCTAAGCTTCTAAGGCCTTGGCACAGCAGCAACATGTCAGAATCCTATCAACATAACGAACCAAAGGACAGATGGCTTACTATAACGCTTGTAGTATGGGTCATGCCTAACATACTCTTTCCCGATGAGGGATACTATAATCTATTCTCAATACATCTTCTAATAGCTAACCACAACATGTATAAGCATTATATACAAGCAACAACTAATACAACACATGGGGTTGTTATCTACGTTTAAAACATAAGTCGTATCATTATACGATGAGACTAACTTGTCGAAGGAATAAGCCTTAACATACCTCAAGTGCCGATTTTCATTTAACTGACGAGTTTCAACTTGTAACCGCTGGTTCCACCCAACTTCAACCCTTATACTGAGTAAATAGGGCTAATTATAGTATTAAATTCGGCAAATAACGATATTTTCTAATAATAATATTAACTATAATCTAACTTTGAATAACTCGGCCGAAAACCCACAATTTCTTGAGAGTTCAGAAGGAAATGCTTACCTAATGCTTGTGGCCTTTTAGAATTCAATTTGGAATAATTTTGATAGCCTTTACTCGGGAGGGTTCTGGTATGATTAGCAAACTTTCGAGAAGTAACTTCGTAGAAATGCTTCTAGTAGGCCTAGGACTTGTTACCCGAAGTTAATTTGCGTTTGGACGACGATTGATAGCGTAATTTGATGAAAATTTCAAGAAAGTTGTGTACTCCCTCTATTCTGGCCTTAGGATCAATTTACAAATGACTTGTATTGAACTAAGGGGCTTATATATATACAAAGGAGGTGGCATGGGGTGGCGCCACGTGCTGTCCATCATGCCAAGGGACACGAAGCCCCGCATTACTAATCGCGCAAGGGAGCTGGCTCGCCGCGCTGCCCCTTGTAGGCTGGCTGGCGCGTCGTGCTGGCCCTTTGCCCCCTAGCCCCGTCCGACCCTGATTTCGAGGTTCTTTCCACATACATCAAGCTCTCTTTACTCATCACAATCCATGTGTATGCCTACTAACCGCTAACATCTTACGGGGTGTAACAAAATCATTCTATTAGATACAATTTTTCACAAATTTCTAAAAATAGGGAATAATAAAGCAATTAAAATCATGAGAAATATTCCACTTGAATTGTCAAAGAATTCTGTCTGAAAACTTTCTACTATTTGGCTGTAACTAATAGAGAAAATAGGGAAGATTTTGGGTACACAGGGGAAGAACTATTCCCTTGTTGAATTGTGACATACCTGACTTAGAAATCCCTGAAGAGGAAAGCTTGAAATTCTGTCCTGATGAGGAAACCTAGTTCTTGCTTGAGAGAAGAATTACAATCATTTTTGCTGAGAGTTAATGAGGGGAATGAGGGTGAAAACCATTCAATCCCCATAATATCATTGAAATAATGCTTAAAATGACATATTTTAGGGACTAAATAGGTGGGAAATTTCAAAAATAATCCTGGAAATAAAATCCGAAAACTAGCCGACAGGGTCCCAACGGGTCACTCGACGAGTCATTAATTGTGACCACGAATCGCCGGGACCTCAGGTTGGTCCCATTGCCTGGGACTAGAAAACATTGTATCTGGTAAAGGGGTTCACCACATCTCTGGATGAACCAATGGGTTGTTGGTCCCTCCTGTGGCCACTACAAGAGGAAACCATGAGGGTATTATGACGGATGACACAACGACTCATTGGTGGACCCAACGGGTTGTTGTGTCCAGTCGTTAGGTTCATTGGAAGGATTTTTTAAAATGCTCTAAGTTGACAAGACAAGTGTTGACAATGACTCGTTGTGGGAAACAACGGATTGTTGTGGGAAACAACGAATCATTGTTTCCACACGTCGTCACTAGAAGGGGATTTCTGGGTTTTCACCCAAGGACTCTCACAGAGGGTTGTTGTTTCTGACAATGACTCATTGGTTGAGTCGTGGGGTCTTCGAAAGGTTTTTGTGCTAGGGAAACCATGATTGACAGGATGAATCATTTTGTCTCAGAATGGGTCATTCCTTTTCTCTTGGGTTCCCGAGGGACCAAACCCTGCTAACCATGACTGGCACAATGAATTGTTGGAGCTGACCATGACTCATTTCTCAATCGTTCTGAGGGATTTTTCTTGTTTTCTTTTGCATTTTTCTTGCAAGGTTTGAGTCTGGTCTAGGAAAGTTTTGGGGTGTTACAGATGTCCACTGCCAACCTCTGCTGGGAGAACCCAAAACTATTGGTCCTAGTCCTCTTGGCCTCTCTCTCCCTCTCCCTCACATGTACTGCCTCCATCTATTGGGCATACAAAACCAATTGGGAGAAATCAATGTCTTGATGTAGCATAGCGGTCCTGCAATCCTTGACCAAATAGTCTTATACCTCGTTCACAAATTTGCTCACCCGAGCCCTCTAATCGGCCACCATCTCGGCATATACCTGGGCAAATAGGTGAACTCTAGAGTATACTCTTGAATCTTCATGTTGTTCTATCTCAGGTGCACAAATTCTGCTACCCTGATTTCCCTCATCTCTTGGGGAAAGAATCAATCCAAGAACGCAGTGAGGAACTCATCCCAACTAATGGGACCCGCTTCCACTCCTCGACCATCCTTTCACTATTTGTACCAAATATAAATAACCCCTTTCAACCGGTAAGAGGCTAGGTCTGCATATTCCTCCCTTGTCACTCCCATAACCTGAGTGATCTGCTGAATCTCCTCAATAAACTCATGTGGGTCCTCGTCTACTCTTGACCCATGAAAGTCAGGAAGATTCATCCTAAGGAAGTCCCTGACCCTAGCCAATGTCGTGTTCTCGTTTTGGGGAATGTGAGCTACTGCTTGCTAGTTGATCTAAGCGGTCAACGCCTGTGCCAATATCTAGATGGCTGCACTAAACTCAGCATGGGCAACCTACTTAGGCACATGATCCACTGGGGCTGGTGGGGCTTGACGGTGCTCTTCTCCATTGCCATTCTCATGGCCATTCCCATTTCCATTGACGTTCCTTCTTCTATTAACTCGGCATGGAGGCATGATTCTGTAAACGCGTATAGCACGAGTTAGAAGGATAGGGAGACATTTCATCACATGACATAGATCATGAAAGAAGGGATATTTCCTAAAACAATTCGTAGTGTCTTTGTCATAAGTGTGGTGCACTTCACACCCATGAAAAAGATTCTATGTAACGCGACTTTCAGACACCCTAGGACACATTGAACCTTGGCTTTGATACCAAGTTTGATAATGACCCAAACTTAGGCCCGGATTGAGACAGGGGACCTAAAATCATAGATGACTCCAAGTCAACCCATGAAATGAACATGATAACAAAGTCAACATAATCAAGGTGGAAAGAAACTAAATTCTGAAATAGAAGAAGTCTGAATAATAAACATTTGAACAACGGAAAGTCATAACAATAAATCCAAACTGAATACAATACTATGTCTAAAAAGCCTCTAATGTACTTATGAGCTGATAGGACAACACCCCAACTAGCTCACCACAAGTCTGAAATTAAAAATAGCAACAATACAACAAACTAAAGGTCCTCGAAGGATGAGGACTCACCAACAACTCAATGAACTAAACTCTGATGACCAGCTAACGAAGAGACTGACCCTGAACATTTGATCCTGTATCATGAAATGATACAATATAGAATATACGATCAGTACTTGGAATATACTGAGTATGTGAGGTAAGTAAAATAGACTAATCAAAATACATAACAGTTCATAAGAGTAGGACAGTACAAAACATGCAATGATAGTCATAACATAAACATGAGGGCTCAAGGATTTCAGAACTATTCATAATCTAGTGAAAATAATAATCATAAGGGAAACCTTGTAAAACATAACTTGAGCCAAAGTATCGTAAATGTGAAAATGCATAAATCATAAGGAATAATGGGAGAACTCGTCATAATCGATATCACTATGATGGAGCTTACATGATGCCCCAACTATCTTACTCAAATGGGCAGAGCCATCCAAGGTTTGCTAAGCCAAGGACCTGCATGACATGATAGCACCAATAGGGATCTACCTAGAGTCCATAAACATAAACTTATGTTGGCGTGTAGTTCTGAGATCACAGGGTTTACCTGAATGTTGGGCCTATTCGGTGCTAGACATTACTCCCAAAAACATGCTCATGAGTGCTCATATAGTAATCGTGAAGTCATACATGAAATTCATGGCTAGATAAATCAAACATACTTGATCACACTTGAAATACACAATTAGCCACGAATTAGGGCCCATGAGTCGGCCAAAGTTATAAAATCATAAATCATGAAGAACATATATTATTGAGAAAAATCACTATACTTGAAATTCATAAATTCATAAAGAGTACTTGAGAGAAATCATATCATGAATCAGAAATTATAATTTAGCACTTAGGAGAATAAAATCATACTAGAATCATAAAGTTGCCTTTTCATGAAACTTGCAAAATTGGGCATAGATTGATTAAAATTTGAAACTATGAATTAATAATCAAAATAGGTATAAAACCTTCCCATAGATCTTAAAACACGACTTGAAACATGAAGAGAATTGTCCCATAGATAACTAATACAGAATTTCATAAAATTAAAAATAAGACTTATAAGATCATAAACTTGATCTAGAACTTAAATTCATGGAATTGAAGAGAATATTAGGCATGAGAGTGAAAGAAACTCTTATTCATAGCCCTACATGCCTGGAAAATCTGATTCCACACTCTTCCTTGAAAGCCTAAGAAAATTGGAGAAGAACTAAGGGAATTCTCAAGCTTGATCTCCAATGGAGCACTCTAATCTTGCATGACAAAATAGAATGGCTTAGAATAGGTTAAGAACTCTTAAACCCTCCTAACAGAGATTAAAATAACGTAGTTTAGGGCCTAAGAGCTTAAGAATTATGAAAATACACTTACTAAAACGCAAAAAATTTGGACACTACTAGTCCTCAAGAGTGACCTCACGACTTGTGAGGTATTGGAAGACTCGTGGGCTCAGTCCATTAAGTCTTATGCTGGAAATCCACTTCAACTCAGAAATGCTGATCATAGCCAAGTTCACGAGTTGTTAGGCACTCCACGACTCGTGACTGCCACTCGTGGTCACCCCCTACCACGAGTTCCCACCGATCAACCTCCACTTCACGAGTCACATTACAATTCGTGAGGTCTCCTCATGGGTCACTGGATGATTCATCCTGTGACCTGGGCATTGGTTTCCTTCTTTCTCTGCTTGAACCCTCAGGTATGATCATAGGGATTTTCGGGATATTACAATTAAAGAGGCAGCCTATGAGACTTACTAAGCATCCTTCAAAGCTACTTAGCCCATTTATTCCTACTACATTGTGTGGATGGTGTAAGGTTATTGAGGATGAGGTTCTTGGCTAGAGTCAGGCACACATAGATCCATTTGGTGAGCTTTATTGACTAACCTAGCTTGCAGTATTTTTATAGACATTTTTATTATTTAGTGGTATGCCCTGTGGATATATATTATTACATTCTTTGTCAGTATTCTTCTCAAGGATCACGACTTTCCCTCATAAGTTAAGTTAGTTTCTTATTTCAAGTTATTATATTTTCATAGGATTTTTCACATTTTGTACTTTACTATCTAATGCAGATTTTATTCTTCTTAGATAATACCTTATTGGGTAGATGTCTCTTATTAATTCAGTGAATGCTATTCCCAAACAAATCAATTTAGAATTGGCTAGACAGATTGCTGAAATAAAGTGGCAATCACATCCTACCCTTGTTTTAAGGCATGAAAGTTGGTATCAGAACTGTCAGCTTTAGGGGTTTTTAGAAGTCATGAGCTGTGTCGTTTAGAGTTTCTATGTATGTATGTGTAGAGCCACATCAAATATTTGGGAGGCTTAGGACATATTAGGAAATTCCTCTTATTTTATTCTTATGTCAAGTGTAAAGTTAACATTTCTAGGACATAATAGTAGTTAATCTCTTATTTTAGAAATAATTGTCATAAACAGATCAACTTCCACCTTTGTTGGTAAAACACCAGCATACTAGCAGCTAATCCTCAAGTGGTGCCCCTAGTTGCACCTGTTATAGATAGAGGAAGGGGTGGAGCTAGAGGTAGGGGTCGTGGACAGAATATCATAGGAAAGGGTACTAATGCTAGAGGTAAGCAAGGTGAAGGTCAGGAAACCATAGTCAGAGGTAATGCTCCAATTTGTCCGATTGTTGATGAGCAAGCAAAGGTTACTCCTCCTAACCCAATCGGATAAAATCATCCCCAACAATCTGATGACCAAATTGATAGATTTTTTGAGTATTTGGAGTCATTATTTCCTTGAGGTGGTGATTATATGCCCCTCCCCATGAGCCAACTAAGGATCAACACGGTTTCAACACAGAAGTGACAGGAAGATGAAATTTCAAGCTCCCCCAACTTATATTGCACCATAGGTAGTTAATTTTCTACATGAAGCTACAACCAATTGACTTATATAGTACGTGTCTGGTAGAGGATATACAAAATGTAGAGGTACGAACCTTCAACCGATCTCTTGGTCACAGTTCAAATAGGCTTTCCTGGAAACATTTTTTCCCAATAGCTAATAGAAAGAACTATAGATAGTAATTTGATGATCTCACATAGGGTACAATGATAATTACTGAGTATGAAATGAAATTTAATAGGTTAACAGAGTATGCCCCAATCTTAGTCTCTTTAAAAAGTAAAAAGGTTCAGAAAATTTGTGTATAGGTTTAATCCTTAAAAAACTAGGGATATAGTCTCATATGTGTCTGACAAGTCCTTTCTCGAGGTAGTGGATATACCCAAGTGTAAAGAGAATTTTCACAAAATTATCTAACAACCCCGCCTAGCTAACGAGACAATAAAAACTGCAGGTGGTTACAATAGGCAAATATATGGAGCAAAGAATAGAAATAATGCAACCTAAAGTCAATCAATGATAATTTTTCACCTTATCCAGCTCTATCTAGGCAAGGCCAACAGAACATGGTTCAGGCCCCTCAACGGAATATCTTAACTAGTTACGGTTAGAATTGGTTCTCCCATCTTATAAGTCCTTTTTGCAATAAGAAACATTTTGGACAATGTCTTTTGGGTCAAAGAGGACCCTTTTACTGCCATGATCTGGTCCATACTGATAAGCTGGTATTTTACCAACTTATCTATTCTTTAATTTTATATTTTTGGTATGTTTGATTGAGAAAAAAGTGCATTCACAGTGGTTTACTCTTAATACTATAAGTTTTTGTAATTTAGAAGTGATCGGAAAGAAAATCAAGTAAAAAACAAGGCAAAATGAGGTTAAATTAAAGAAAATTAAAAAATTACCTAGAAGTGCAAACAATGTCCAAAATTATAATTTCAAAAATATGGGCTTTTTTAATCTTATTTTGATGTGGAAAATGGGGATCTATAAAATCAGCACTTGGGGGAAATATCTTTTATGTTTAGCAAAAATATAAGTCTTTGGAGAGATAGGGTTCTTACACAACACTTGGGAATTGAAGATTTGGTTCAGAAATCTCTTAAACTTTTCCCTAGTGCATTAATTCCTTGTTTTGTATTGAATATTTAAGTGTGTAGTATTTTATGTCTTCACTTGAATAATTTTTATGAGAATATTCAGTAGCAAGTATTGGACTAAATCACATGTTTTGATTATGTATTAAATCACTTGTTTTGATTATGTATTGAATGATTTTACTTCTAAAGAAGTAAGTTAACGTTTCTTTAGTTATTCATGTTCTTTAATGTTTCTTAAGGGATTGGCTAACCCATTCGCCCATTTACTTTTTCTTTGAGTTTGAAATAGGAAAATCGAGATTGAAAAAGATTAATGAATAAGAATTTGGGGCGTTAATACTCATCTAATAATTCGAGCCAAATAGGAGAATTACTTGTAGTTGCATTTGGGTGTTCTTAATGCTCTTAATTAGGCTAAAATAGCCAATTAGGTAATCTTATTAGTGTCTAAAAGGAAATAATATAGAGGTATATATTATTTGAGGCATTAACATAAATCCGCCCATAATTTGTAATATCGTGAAGTACGTTAGATCGTTACTTGAGAGTGATTTTTCTTATACCCATGATTGTGGTCATTGATCATTTTTACTTTCTTTCTAGGTTAGTTTATTTTTTAATTAGTTATAATTTTCTCAAACATCAAAATATTCTCTAGTGTTTTGCTTAGCATAGAAAGAGATAATTCCTTACTAGCTTAATGCCTTTATATTTATTCCTTTTGGGATTCAACCCTGATTCATAGTTGGCTAAATTATATACATACGATCATGTAAATTCTCTCACTTTGAGAAATGGACTTAGACATCATCAATTTTTGCACTATTGCTAGGGAACAATTGGCATATTGGGTTATTGTGGAATTTAAGTTTACTTTCTTTGGTCAAAATGTGTGAATATTTGAGAATATATGTTTTTTATTTTTCGTGTTTCTTCATGTTGTTCTTTATTTTTGTTTATTATTTTAGTTAAATATTTCTTCTGCTACTTCCATCACTACGGCATCACAGGCTGAAAATGGGTTTGATGGTTGCAACCCATATTTTAATTACCCATGTCTATATTGTGGAGGACTCTATTTTTGACAAGATTGTAAAATAGTCCTAGTAGAGAGATGTGTAGGCCTTCTCACTTCTATAATAGAAATATTTGTAATTTATGTGGTGGTCAAGGTGGACATTAGGGTGATTATCCCAATTATTTTGCTTTCCTCTAAAGTTATTCTAACAAATATGGTAGCTGTGCTTTCGAGTTTAATAGGAACAGTGACATGTATAGTGAAGAACAAAATGCCCGATTTGAAGGCATACAAGCAATGCTCGAAACTTCTTTTAGAGTGAAAATCTGTTATGAGTTTTTAAGGATTAAGTCTTTAAGATAAGGATAAGTGAATAGGAAAATGGTGGACAACAAAGTGGAGAAAAGAGAAAGTTGAAAAGTTGCCTTTTATAAGTGAACTTTGTCCTTCATTGGTAAGAAGGAGGAGAAGTTTAGTACTTATATTAAGAAATATATCCTCTAGTGCATAAAGAATTGAGAAGACAGACTCCCCTCGCGCCATTGTCGTTGCTCTTCTCGGCCTCAGCTTCAAATTCAGCTAAATGATCTGATTGATTGATAAATTTTTTGGACTAATTTTATTTGTTCCATTTTCATTAATTACTCTCCTTTTCCCAATATTATTGGCGTGAAAAGTAAAATTATTCACAGAAGTTTCCCATTTACGAATTTAAATTAAATTCATGACCAGTCAACTTCCCTCCCCAATAGGTATGTTTAGTTGCAACAAATATTCAAAGGCTTCGCCTCATATCTACACACAATAGCAAAAATGCAGGCTGCAAACAAAATTTGCTAAGCTTCTTCTTCCCCTCAAATTTGCATTTTTTCCATAAAAACAAATTAAGTGTCGTGTTGTTTACTCCGTTTGTTGAGTTCACTGAAGTTCTACAATTTCCATTGCCGTTGTTATAGAAAAATGTTCTATTCTATCCTGGTAGGAACTAATCCATAACCTTGTACAACTGTGAGGAGATTAAATTACTTAAGGAAACACAGTTTCCTATTGGGCTTGAATATTTGTACTTTTAATATTCTTCTGTTTCTTCTATATTGCTGCTTACTGTCTTGGTTACAGGAATAACAAACATAAGGAATTTAAACCTATTAACTTTTTCTTGCATTCTGTTCAAGTGGAGATTAAAATCGTCAGAATTTCTACTTTGTTATTTTACTCAGTTTGAAGATATCAAAACTTCACCGAGTATATACTCTTGATTTTTATCTGATTTCAAGATATAAAAACTTCATTGACTTAATAATTCTATTTGTTGTTTGAATAGAAATGGGAGAGCCAACAACTGTTAATGGTTCAACTTTTGTGGCCTCAATGAGCCGTGTAACTCCTACACTGGCAATAGCACAAACAGAAAATCTAGAAAAGTTTTTAGGCGTAGACTTCAAACGATGACAACAAAAGATATTATTCTGCTTGACCATCCTCAGATTGCAAAGGTTTATTACTGAGGATGTCCCAGTTTTCTCAGAGAAACTCCTGACACTGAACATTTTGTAATGATGGAGGCTTGATAACATTCTAATTTCTTGTATAAGAATTACATCCCCAATGGGGTAGGAAACGACCTGTATAATGTCTATAGTGTCTACAAATCTTCTAAAGAACTGTGGAACACTTTAGACAAAAAGTACAAGATTGAGGATATTGGACTGAAGAAATTTGTGGCTACCAAATTTCTAGAGTTCAAGATGGTAGACAACAAGACTTTCATATCACAGGTCAAAGAGTTACAAGTCATAATTCATGATCTCCTTGCTAAAGGTATGATTTGTATAAATATTTCTTTTAAAAGTATTGACTATTTTACCAATAATGATTTTGTTTTTATCGAAGGAATGATCACCAATGAAGTGTTTCAAGTAGCTACATTTACTGAGAATTTACCACCTTTGTGGAAGGACATCAAAAAATACTTGAAACACAAATGCAAGAAAATGAAGTTGGAGGATCTGATATTCTGTCTGAGGATTGAAGAGGAAAATAGATATGCAGAAAAGAAGGCAAGTGGGAAGTCAACAATAGCATGAGAAAATATTGTTGAAATTTATCCAATAACTTCAAAGAAAAGAAGTGGTCTACTGGACCAAAAAATCTTTAAATAAATAGAATTTCAATGAAAATTGCTACAACTGTAGCAAGTTTGATCACATGTTGTCAGTACGTCATGCTCCAAAGAAAGATCAAGCAAACATGAGAAAAATGAATGAATTCGTGGAGAACTTGCATGCCATGCTTTAAAGAACACAACCTGGTGGGTAATCCCAAATAATTATTGATAGATTCTGGTGTAACCTGTCATGTTGGTGCAATCAAGGAACTGTTTTGTTCCTACACTTTGGCTAGACCAGATGAGACAATCTTCATGGACAATTCTACTGCTGCAAAGAATGAAGGAACGGGCAAAATATGCTTGAAGATGACATTAGGCAAGATCCTGACTCTGAGAAATATCCCTCATGTTCTTGAAATATAGAAGAATTTGGTATAAACATTTCTTCTGGTCAAGAACGAATTCAAGTGTGCTTTTATATCTGATAAAGTTGTAATTAGAAATAAGGATATATATGTAGGTAAAGTCTAACTCATGTGGTCCTTTTCAAACTTAACACAATATTTATTAAAATGAAAAAAGTCCTGCTTCTTCTTACTTACTTGAGTCAAATAACTAATAGCATGCATGTTTGGAACATGTTAATTACAAAAACCTTGTGAAGAATTTGTTAAATTAAAAGTATTGCCTAAATTTGAATGCAATAATTCAAAATGTCAAGTATGTATGTAACATAAGTATTGTAAGCATCCTTACAAGTAAATAGATGGGAATTCCAATCCTTTAGACTTAATTCATACAAATATTTGTGGCATAAAGTCAATATCGTTTCGGGATGGAATTTTTTGTTTGTAACTTTTATTGACGACTGCACTCGATATTGTTATGTTTATTTACTTAAAAACAAAGATGAAATAATTAACGCCTTCGAGCAATACAACAATCAAGTTGAAACACTACCACTTAATAGGAAAATCAAATTGATTAGAAGTGATCAGGGTGTTGAATATGAATTTTCTTTTGATGAAATATGTTTGGAGTATGACATTATTCATGAAACAATAGCCTCATACACAACACAGCCAAATGGGATTGAAGAAAAGGAAAAATAGAACAATAAAGGAGATGATGAATGCTTTATTGGTAAATTCTAGTTTATTACAGAACTTGCAGCGGAAGTTATCCTTACTGACAGCTGAATACTCAACCAATACCCCATAGTTAAACAAAGTCCATTCTATATGAGAAATGAAATGCAAGAAAACTCAACTTGAAATATTTCAGAGTGTGGGGGTGTTTAGCTAAACTACAAGATCTTAAACCCAAAAGGGTTAAAATAGGATTGAAAATTGTAGACTGTGTTTTCATAGGATATGCAACTAATAGTAAGCATATCATTTTCTGGTTAATAAATCAGAAAATACTGACATTAATATTAATCGAGTAATTGGATTAAATAACGCTAAATTTTTCAAAAATATTTATCCATATGAAAAGAATTGTGAGTCGCCTAGTGAAAGACCTAAATGACCTTGGGAAGAGAAAAATGAAAGTAGGCCTGAAGAAGAGATTCCAAGACATAGCAAGCCACATACAGTCTTCAAATCCATCAAATGGATGTAAAGACAACCTCCTTAAATGGATATTTGAAGGATAAAATTTACATGAATCCTCGAATAGTTTGTAGTTTTGGGAAAAGGAAAAGAAGATGTATCAACTTGTTAAGTCATTGTACGGACTGAAACAAGCACCCAAATAGTGGCATGCAAAATTTGACCAAGCAATATTAGCAAACGAATTTAAGATTAATGAGTGTGATAAATGTGTTTATATTAAGAACACCCCAAATCATATAGTCATCGTTTGTTTTGTATGTTGATGATATGTTCATAATGAGTAAAGATATTGCAAACGTAAATGCTACTAAGTGTATGTTTGCTAGTAAATTTGACATCAAAATTCAAGCCCCAAAACTAGGATAGAGCACAATTAGCACTCAATTCTAGATAGATTGATAAACCGGCTAAATGTAGTCATAACTGTGATATTGAGGCTGACCAAGCCACCTATCATGATCGATTAAAAAATATATATTGGACCTATAAGGTATAAACCACAATGAATAAATAACTGGAATGCCGAGAAGGCTATAATAACTTAAACTGAGCAATGGAAAGCCGACACGACCACAAAACTTACAAACTATAGAAACTAGTCCACATAGGCTTCTAAAGAGTAAAAAAACTGCAATGAACGATATAGGGCCCCGACCTACCCATGATGGTCACAACCCAAGTGGCTGTGACTAGTACCCACACTATTACCCCTCTGGTGGGTGAACTAATGAGTACCAACTAATTACCCAATCTCCACGGAAATACAAATAATCACATTCTAAAAATAAATAGCGGATGGCTTATGCTCGGGTGTTCCGGTATAGGTTAAAAACCGACACGCAAGTGCACGTGGTCAAACAAGTAATAAAGTGGCTAAGTAGCCAAGTATCGATCCAAGGAGGCTCAAGATATGTAAAGTTGCCTAGTTTACTATATTCCTATTTCACTTCTAATTATGCTAACAACAATGTAACCAACAGTTACTTGAGTTTTTGTTTCTAAACTATATATACTAAAATTAATAACAACTATTTACTGTTAATTTAGACAATGGATATGAACATGCCAAGGTTAAGAACAAGTAATGAACTAGATAATCATGATAATTTGGTTAATCTCTTCTTCATGTTGCTAGCCAAGAACATTCGCCTAGAAATTAAAACTCTCGTATTTAATTTCACTTTAGAATCATAAACCATCCGTCTACATTTCTGTGATCAAATGCAATTTATGACCTAGCAATACAATTCCGGTTCCTAAATTGACTAATACGGCTTTCAAGTATATTTCTATCAGGAAAGCACATCAAAACCCAATTTTCCCAAATCAAGTTAAGAACAATACCCTATTAATTCACAACTTTCCAATTTCTTGCTCTTTCGAGTGAAATTGGACTTTTTAGATGTACATTAATGTCTGCCACACACTAATGCAGTAAGAACAAGAATTAATAGAACAAAAAGGAAGAAGAAGAAGAAAACCATATCAATTATAATCAAAATTCATTACAAGTGTCAAAACCTCAGCAGGGAGGAGAATTAGCCACTCATTTGTGGATTGATCATCCTAAAATGAGTTTAAATCATACGTACAATTGATAGAAAGAAGAAAAGAAGAGAAGAAATCCTTTGGCTTTTTCGTTCCTCAACTGCTCCTAACCCACGTCCTTGCTCTCCACTTCTGAACTCAGTCTAAAAACTAAAAACTGCTTAAAATAAACCTAAGTGTGCTATTTATACTAGTGGGAAATTTTTCCCGGAATAACAAGCAACGTGTCACGGAGGCCAACGCGGAGCACTGCCTCCGTGACACGGCGTGGACGCGGACCTTCACTGGAATTTCAGGGTCCGGTAAATTAGCCTCAATGTGGCACAGAGGCCAACGCGGAGGCCTCTCTCCGTGCCACGGAGCTGACGTGATGGCACACTGGAATTTGCCATTTTAATTCCTGTCCAGGCAGTGTGCTACCGCGATGGTAGCGTGGCACGGCTCCATCGCGGAGCCCCTGTAAAATGTGCATTCCAATGTCTTTTCCACGCTCGCATCTAAGTCCAACTCCGATATAGTTCCAACATGCATTTTAGCTCCTAAAAATCACATTTACCTGCAAAACAAATGCTAATCATGTTGGTTAGTATAAATTCGCATTTTATTACTGATTACATGATATTATATACACATTGCACAACAAACAAGGTAAAAATGATACGTTTGAGTATCACTTGGGCATATAAATCTGCCCAAGATCACTTACCCCACACTTAAATCCTTGTTCGTCCTCGAACAACATATACACAAATCATGCAAATTACATCCCAACCTTCGTCACTATGGTGCAACAATTCACGCTACGGTCATACCGAGTATTCAATTTTTGCAAATCATCCCGAAAACATGCTTGGTCTTACAATGCAATGACCTTTAATACATCAAGACTTCCTAGACTTTTAAGAATTGATTCTTGATATCGGCAAACTCATGCAAATCAGCGAATCAAGAAATCCAACACGAAAATCAATCTTTCATCAAGCATGTGCCCTCACAACTCAAGAGAAATTTCCCCTTTATGTTCATGCAGCACACAAACATGCAAGTAGGGGCCTATAAAAATGAATTTCACTCACTCTCCCAAAAGAATTCACATGCATCATGTTATGACCCATAGGCTTGCCATTAGTGTATTACTCCACTAATATAAAGAAATGTAATATAGGATCACGTAGGACTTTAATGGGTTGTAACGGGGCTATGGAACTAGTATATATATTGGATTAGCCAATAATAGTCGCTAGCATCCGTAAGCGCCTTTTCAACACATTCCCATCGACTCATGGACATTGTTCCTCTCTTTTCTCTTTTTCTCCCATTCATGCTGGTTTACTTTCATACAGCCCATTTCCTCAGACACACTTGACACAAATCCAAGGGTTTTCATGTCCCCTCAATATCATTTAATTATAACAAGTGTCTCTTCACCATCATCTTTTCTTTCCTCCCCTTGCTTTTCTTTTTCTTTTCACTCTTCTCACTCTTTGACACTTTGGGAAACATTTTCTTTTCTTTGTAAGCGCTTAAGAGTTTTGTATAGACTTTAAGGCTAATGAAAAGAAGGAATAAAGCTTAGTTTATACATTTTGGACAAAAGAAAGAAAGAAACCGGCTACAGGCTCAACGGGCTGACTAGGGTATACAACATATAAAAAAGGTAGGGTTCGACAAGAAAAAAATGGAAACTATCGGTTAAAACAAAGAAATGCCTACATCCTTTCCAACACTACACTTCCTTCATTTCATTTTGTACACACACCAGACAAGTTCTAGACACTTCACAATGACATGGAATAGCAATACCTCACTTCACACTTCATGCATATGCTCGAATCAAGATGCATTCACAGACTCTTTAATTAGTCAATTACATGAATTAAAGATTAAGCCTCAATCATACTGAATCAAATTCTATAGCCTAGGTAACTCAACATATTTACAGAATTGCATGCTTTCAAACGAATCACTTCCACATTTTGAACATCAGTTACACACGCAACGAAATTTTAGCAACCATAAGCAACTACAGTTCATTGATGCAATCCACCAAAGAAAAACTAAAAATAAATAAAAATCCTACTCCTACCGACTACATTTCCCTTAAGACGGTCGTCATCCATCCATCATAGGGAACGGTCACTAACTATGACATCGGTTCAATGGGACTATTCTCGGTAAAAGAACCAAAAACAAACTCCGAGAAACCCAAAAAAAATAAAAACCGAAAAATTTTGCAACACATCGATCATTTCGATAGAAAGAAAATATTTACAAGTGCAAAATATTCTCGAAAATTTTTGAAAAATATCGATCATCTCGATAGAAAAAAAAATCTTTACAAAATATTTACACTGGCAACCATAACTTTTCATACCACACATCATTAACCACACAAACAAATATATACACATACACCACAAATCAGTTCATAACAGGGAAAGCACCAACATACATACAAACCAAGGAAAAACATACAGCAAATTAGAGCCCAAGTTCCAGCACCTAGCTACTCCCCACCCCACACTTAAATCGAACACTGTCCCCAGTGTTCACAAAAATTACAAAACACAATTTCGGGTGGTGGAACTCTCTGTTCAGTCGAAATATTCGACTTCTTCATCCGGTGCTGCTGCCTCGTCGCCCATATCTGAGTCAGCTCCATCGTCGTCATCGGACTCCACATCGGAGTCCTCACGACGTGTCTCCTCATCAGTAGGGACATCGTCATCAGTAGGCTCCACGAATGCTGGTCCCACCCAACATAAGCCTCTAGCGTTCTCACCAAAGGGGTAGTCCAGCTCCAGCTGCCATAATTCTTCCTCGGTGGCTGGTCTCCCACCAATCCGTAGTTGTAGCATCTGCATGCCAAACATACGGGCCATGTACTGATCATCCTGAGCATGTCGCTGGCCCAAAGTCAGTACTGGTCCGTGTGTAGTGTCGGGGGCCTTAGTCTTTGTCACATCGAGGGCCCTCCGCTCCAACTGCGAAATGTAGTCCAAGGCATCTTCCTCGACATCGAGGACTCGGAGGAAGGTGGTGATGAGTCTGCCAAACCCGTATATGTGGCCCTGGTGTAATCTGGCTCTGTTCATGGCGGATATTATTACCGCACCAACATTAATCTCAAGCCCTTTCATAAGGGCATACACCAAGCAGACACGGTCCCGGGTCACGTCCGTCATATGAACTCCCGGGATCAAACACGAACACACAATCTTCAGCCATATTCTGGCCTCCCTGTTCATCTGTGAATAAGGCAGAGTCTGGTGGTAACCCCTCTCCTTATGTCTACTCCATCGGGTTGTGGATCGAGCCCCACACAACGTACGTCTGATGTCGGCGTACGGTGGGGTGATGTTTAGCTGGCGGAGAACGTGGGCGTTTGTGTCCCGCGCTCCGACGATGGCATTAAATTGGTGGGGTTCCAGAGTGACAATCTGCCCTCTGATTTTTATTGTGTGGCTTCTGATAGCCGAGTTCCAATTTGCGTAGAACTCTCGGACCAAGTGAAGGTTGCACTCCTTGGGCTCCTGAAAAATAAAGCTGAGCCCAGCTGCTTCAATTCTCTGTACAATGCGAGGGAACTCCTGTGCGAGTGGTTCCCATGCAATATGTTCTTCTGGAAAGTACTTGCTCTCCTTATGCTTATTATACCATTTCTTTCCTTCCTCGGTTACCCATCTTGTTCCGTATTGGCAGCGTTGGCCGTGCGGAACAGCGGGTGCAGCTGGGACTACGGTGCAGTCTCATCCTTTTCCTACCGGTGCCTGAGGTAGAAGCACCCTTGCCTTTATCTTGTCTGCTCGCCATTGTACCTGTCAATTTACACAAACAAGCACAAAGTTAAGCTAAAAACTTGTTGACTTCAGCTAAGGTCGGGTTACACAACATTTACCCCACACTTAGGCCTTAGCTACTTCTACAAAATTATGGCAAGGATAACTCTAATTACACCACAGACAACACTATACACTTCATGCTTAGTGCGTTCACAAAAAAATTTCGACAGCATACCGGTTAGCGTACTACTCAGACTTCATACAGCTAATCCCAATCCTACTATCGCTAACAATTCACACATCGCACTTCGCAACAAAAACAACAAAAAATAAAATCAACGATAAAAACATTCTATATACAATCTAATCCAAACAATCTAACCAATTTACACACTTTTTGCATTTTCCCAAAAAACAAATTCGAGAATTTGTCATCTTTTAACATTTACACAATATTTACCACGACTTATCTCAATTTACAAACACACCCCGACATCTAATTTGCCGACTTATCAAGTCACTCAAGTTAAATTCAACAACTCATGCCCTAGAATACAATTCTATAATCAAATTCGAATTATTTACGCAATCGATAAGTTCAAACGCTAAATACAACAATCCAAACATATATCAATCACAAATAATCCAACATTCATGTTTAATTTCTACCTAGGGTGATATATCTCACCTCACATGCCCAAATTTGACTAAAATCGCCAAAAAAATTGAGATAGATGATGAAAACATACCTTTGAATTGAGAAACCGAAGAAACTTGACGTATTCCTTGCCTAGGAACGTGGCACGGTGCTTGGGGAGGGGGAAATAGGTGTTTTGGTCGCGGAGGGAAGAGGGAATGGGAAGAAATGGGGCGAAATCAGGGGTTTTAATTTAAGAAAACACGCGGGTCACCCGGCAACCCGGTGTGACCCGGCACCAAATACACGGCAACGTGTCACGGAGGGTAACGCAGAGACCCTCCTCCGTGACACAGAGCCAACGCGTTGGCTTACTGGAATTTTTGAAAAATCCGAATTTTTCCTTCAACGTGTCACGGAGGGTAACGCGGAGCCCTACCTCCGTGACACGGCGCCAACGCGCCAGTGCACTGTTTCTTCAATTAAATTAATTTTTCATACCTTGCCTCATTTTCTCGATTCCATGTATATTTCCTCCGTTATACCTGAAAATCACCTCACTAAACAGAATTGGTTAGATTAATAGATTTCCCTAACTAAAATAAAAAATACTAACTAAAATGAAAATCTAAACCTAATCAAGAAAAGAAAAAGAAAAATAAAAATTGGAAATAAAAAAATAAAAACAAAAATAAAGATAAAAATTAACTACACTGTGCAAAAAGAAGAAAAATAAAATATTTTTCTCACGGGTTGCCTCCCATGCAGTGCCTGGTTTACCGTCGCGGCTCGACGTCCTTTATGCTCACTTGTCTACTAGGGTGATGGACGATTTGTCCCGATCATGGTCATCCCCCCAGTAGTTCTCAACCTTATCCGGTGGCCTTCCTAGTAACTCTCGGGAATCACTCTTTCCATTAGCATTCCCATGATCAATCACATTGATCACCGAGAGTTCCTTATAAACAGTCGGGAGCTTAGGTACTTTGTACACATCGAACACTTCGACCTTGTCATGTGCTCGCATCTTGAGTTGACCCGCAGCTACATCAATTAATGCTTTTCCGGTTGCCAAAAAGGGTCGTCCCAAAATAAATTGGACTTCAACATCTGGTTCAAAATCCAGAACAATAAAATCGACCAGAAAAATGAGGGAGCCTACTTGCACTAACACATCCTTAATAATGCCATCCGGCTTAGCTAAAGACTTGTCTGCTAGCTGCAAGATTACCATTGTAGGTCTAGGACTCCCTAGACCTAACTTTCTGAATACCGAAGATGGCATCAGATTTATGCTTGCCCCCAAGTCGCATAATCCACGAGCTCGGATACTTTGCCCAATCGTAAGCTGGATAGTAAAACTTCCAGGATCTTTCAGTTTTGTGGGCAACCTATTCTGAATCCGGGAAGTGCATTCCTCCGTTAAAGCTACCGTGGCATACTCAGTCAAACGACTTTTGTTAGCCACGATGTCTTTAATATATTTCGCATATTTTGGCACTCCCTGCAAGACATCAACAAGAGGTAAGTTAACATGTACCTGTTTAAGTACCTTCATGAATTTCTGGAAACACGCCTCCTCCTTGTGTTTCTTAAGTCGTTGAGGGAACGGGGGTGGAGGCCTTTCTGATTCTGCTTCTTTAGTCTTCCCCCTATAAGAACTTTGTTCCTCCTCAACATCTGCTGCTCCTGACTTTTGAGGCGGTCTTTCCGGTTCCACCTCCTTCAACTGTAAACCACTCCTCGTGGTCACCGCATTTACCTGCTTCGGATTAGGATCCGTGTCGCTAGGTAGTCCTCCTCTGGGTCTCGTATTTTGGGCACTCAGAAATTGCCCAAACTGATATTCAAGAGCCTTGGTTGCCAATTGATTATTCTTCACTTCGGCTGCCAATTTAATATAGTCAGCCTGCAATTGCGCCTGATTAGCGATCATGGTTTTGAACATCTCCTCAATGCTCGGTGATGGTGGTGGAGGAGGGGCATTGTGATTTCTGAATTGAGCTTGATAGCTTTGTTGCCCTCCTTGGTTTTTGTGCATACCCTGCCCGGAACTTTGGCCTTGTTGATTGTTGCTACCCCACGAAAAATTCTGATGGTTTCTCCAATTTGAGTTGTAGCCACTACCAAACTGCTGTTGGTTTCTCTGTGCATTGCCCACAAAGTTAACAGAGTTAGGATTTGCACCACAGCATTCAGCTGAATGCTCACTACTACCACACACTTCACACCACATCTGTTGAACTACATTGGCTGAAGCTGAAGGCTGGTTCAAGTTCATATTGCTGAAGTGATTATTTAACTGATTTTGCAAAGCAGCTATCTGTGCAGCGATAGTTGTAAATCCATCCACTTCAAGCACTCCCGCTGCTTTCCTTGCTCCACCTCGAGATGAATCTGCATTCCATTCTGGATTGCCTTGTGAAATTCGGTTGAGCAAAGTGTACAGCTCCTCATAAGTCTTTTCCAGCGCTTGCCCTCCAGCTGCTGAATCTAACTGAATTTTAGTGTGGGATTCCAAACCCTCAATAAATGTGTGTACCAACACCTCATTGGACTGATGATGATGAGGACAGTCCCGCAACATGGATTTAAATCTTTCCCAGGCTTGATATAGATTTTCTCCCTCCCTCTGTTTAAAACTTAGAATTTGACTTCTAAGTCTGGCTGTTTTACCAGAAGGGAAAAATCTGATCAAAAACTTTCGTGCAAGATCATCCCACGTTGATATAGAATTGGGTGGTTCAACTTTTAACCACCTCTTGGCTTCACAAAGTAAGGAAAATGGAAATAAGGTGAGCCGAACATAATCAGGTGACACTCCAGCGGGTATATAAGTGTCACTTATCTCCAAAAAGTTTTGGAGATGTTGTTTTGGATCTTCATGAGGGAGACCGGTAAACTGCCCGCTTGTGTGCAAAAGTTGCACCATATTCTGCTTTAATTCAAACCTCCCTCCAAGCTCTGGTTTGCGGATGCTAGAATGTACATTGTTGGCGTGTGGGATTTCCACCTCGCGAACCGGCCTTGCTGCTGCTTCATCGGGCACTAACACTGCCCGCACAACTGGTGGATTTTGTTGCTCCATCATAGACTGTTTAAGCAACTGCAGCTTCTTTCGTAGAGCTTCTCTGCGTTGACTATGAAATTCACGTTCAGGCTCTAAGTAAGATTCCACCAGCTCTTTGTCCCTTGCCAGTGTTCACAGTAACAAAATCTGCAAAATACAGGCTAAGACCAAGTTGTTAACACTTTAAGAAAATAAAAATAAAAATACAGTAAATTTACACTAAACACAATTTCACAAATCGCCAAGCCTCCCCGGCAACGGCGCCAAAAACTTGCTCGGGTGTTCCGGTTTAGGTTAAAAACCGACACGCAAGTGCACGTGGTCAAACAAGCAATAAAGTGGCTAAGTAGCCAAGTATCGATCCAAGGAGGCTCAAGATATGTAAAGTTGTGTAGTTTACTATATTCCTATTTCACTTCTAATTATGCTAACAACAATGTAACCAACAGTTACTTGAGTTTTTGTTTCTAAACTATATATACTAAAATTAATAACAACTATTTACTGTGAATTTAGACAATGGATATGAACATGCCAAGGTTAAGAACAAGTAATGAACTTGATAATCATGATAATTTGGTTAATCTCTTCTTCATGTTGCTAGCCAAGAACATTCGCCTAGAAATTAAAACTCTCCTATTTAATTTCACTTTAGAATCATAAACTATCTGTCTACATTTCTGTGATCAAATGCAATTTATGTCCTAGCAATACAATTCCGGTTCCTAAATTGACTAATACGACTTTCAAGTGTATTTCTATCAGGAAAGCACATCAAAATCCAATTTTCCCAAATCAAGTTAAGAACAATACCCTATTAATTCACAACTTTCCAATTTCTTGCTCTTTCGAGTGAAATTGGACTTTTTAGATGTACATTAATGTCGGCCACACACTAATGCAGTAAGAACAAGAATTAATAGAACAACATGGAAGAAGAAGAAGAAAACCATATCAATTATAATCAAAATTCATTACAAGTGTCAAAACCTCAGCAGGGAGGAGAATTAGCCACTCATTTGTGGATTGATCATCCTAAAATGAGTGTAAATCATACGTACAATTGATAGAAAGAAGAAAAGAAGAGAAGAAATCCCTTCGCTTTTTCGTTCCTCAACTGCTCCTAACCCACGTCCTTGCTCTCCACTTCTGAACTCAGTCTAAAAACTAAAAACTGCTTAAAATAAACCTAAGTGTGCTATTTATACTAGTGGGAAATTTTTCCCGGAATAACAAGCAACGTGTCACGGAGGCCAACGCGGAGCACTGCCTCCGTGACATGGCGTGGACGCGGACCTTCACTGGAATTTCAGGGTCCGGTAAATTAGCCTCAACGTGGCACGGAGGCTAGTGCGGAGGCCTCTCTCCGTGCCACGGAGCTGACGCGATGGCACACTGGAATTTGCCATTTTAATTCCTGTCCAGGCAGTGTGCTACCGCGATGGTAGCGTGGCACGGCTCCATCGCGGAGCCCCTATAAAATGTGCATTCCAATGTCTTTTCCACGCTCGCATCCAAGTCCAACTCCGATATAGTTCCAACATGCATTTTAGCTCCTAAAAATTACATTTACCTGCAAAACAAATGCTAATCATGTTGGTTAGTATAAATTCGCATTTTATTACTGATTACATGATATTATATACACATTGCACAACCAACAAGGTAAAAATGATACGTTTGAGTATCACTTGGGCATATAAATCTGCCCAAGATCAGCTTAAATGAAATTGAAGAGAATAATCGCCAAATCTGTCTATCACATCCCCAGAAATCGAAAGTTATTGTACTTGAGGACATCTACCTAGCATGGTCTAAGAGGAACATATTAAGAAAATAACAAGTTCATGTCTGAATAAAAGACAGTCTGTATAGTGGAATCATGGCAGCACAAGATCCGCTCACCATGATCTTTCTGCGGCTACTCTAAAGATAGGGTTAAGATGAACTTCCTGGATCGTGGTCTGCACTCAGAAAAAAGTGCAGGAGTAGCATCAGTACAACATAATGTATTGATAGGCATCATCGGCGGACCTTAGATAATAACACATATATGGATGAAATAACAACATACAATTACTAAAAAAAATAATCATTGAATAATGCTTATTCTAGAATCAATTATTGTAAGGTGTTAAGCTGGCCTACTCACTGGATTAGCCTCGCCACAGCGGTACTTGATAACTGCCACGGTCTTGCCATGACAGTAAGGGTACCGCCTTAGGGGTCGACTCATCTGACCACCTTCAGTTCTCCTTTAACAATTCTTAACAACTAGTTCATTAATTCCATACAAGTTATACATAGTCGTAAATTCAACAATTAATGTGTTAATGTACCACTGGCCATGTGGAATATACAATGGAATTGTCACAAACAATCCCTAAACTCATCACCGACTCATACGTGACTTACAAGAAATGACAAGTTATAATGAACAAATCACATAGACAACACATAAAAACTATACAAGCAAGGATTTTAGTTTCATCAGGTTCTCACAATTTGGAACCTATATTTATTTCTGAAGTTCTATCTTGGTATCGTAACATTTGTTATGTTCCGGGAACAAGCCTCTATCACATCACCATTATCACTAATAATTTAACATCACTGCACACATATGCTAGAGGATCTTATCTCTTCCCCTCCAGTCATGAATGCAGGGGACTCTAGAAATTCATGTACTATACTAGTGTGGTACCCGCACCCACTCATCTGCTCGTCTGAAGGCTTCACTTGGACACAAGCCACTCTACCAAAATCGCTCACCCAGAATATTCCCTTGGGCACGAGTCACTCATCTCAAAGTAAATTATGTTATCCACTTTTATTCTCATATATCGGTATGCTATCACTAAGTTAATTGACATGATTTTTAGGAGGCCTTATCCTACCGCCATCAACTTGATTATACTTACCAATCATTGCTCACTTTCATGGAAACATTAAAGAACACATATAACATTTCAAAACACCCAATTTCACACCACATAAGTAACAACATCATATCAAGTTTACTTCATCAATTGAATTTAACATGTTAAATATTAATAACAACTAGTGTCCGAGGACCAACAAAACACGTTATCATTCCACATACATGCATGTCATTATATAAAGTCTAACTCCAAAAAACGTAACCTACTCAACTGCAGAATTCAAATGCTAATTACACTGCTGGATCTTGCCTTTCCTCAATGCCTCGGAATGCTCGAAATCTATGAACAATAGTCACATGAGTTCTTCATTAAGGACTCTTAAATTAAGGGCCTTATAAAATTCAAACCTACCCAATTCTACTCTATATTTACAGTCTAATTCCAGGCTCAAAGATTAACTTGTCAAAACCCAGTCCTTCTCCTTCAATTAGCCCTAGTTTCTACCAATCTTAGGAGAGGGGTTACCACCAGACTCTGCCGTATTCTCAAATGAACAGGGAGGCCAAAATATGGCTGAAGATAGTCTGCTCGTGCCTAATTCTGGGGGTGCACATGACTGATGTGACCCGGGACCGGGTTTGCCTAGTGTATGCCCTGATGAAAGGGCTGGAGATTAATGTTGGGGCGTTCATCATATCCTCCATGAAGAGAGCCCGACTACACCAGGGCCACAGGTATGGGTTCGGGGGACTAATCACCACCTTTCTCTGGGGCCTCGACGTTGAGGAAGAGGCTTTGGATTACATCCCGCAGTTGGAGCGGAGGGCCCTTGACGTGACCAAAACTAAGGCCCCCAACACCACACACGGGCCAGTGCTAACGCTTGGCGAGCGACATGCTCGTGACGACCAGTACATGGCACGGATGTTTGGAATGCAAATGCTCCAGCTTCGTATCGGTGGGAGACCAGCCACGGAGGAGGAGTTATGGCAGCTCGAGCTGGATTACCCATTTGGCGAAAACGCCAGGGCTCTATGCTGAGTGGGGCCAGCCTTTGTAGAGCCCACTGATGATGACGTCCCCACGGACGAGGAGACACGTCGGGAGGACTCCGATGTGGAGTTCGAGGATGACGATGGAGGTGACTCGGACATGGGCGATGAGGTAGCAGCACCTGATGAAGAAGTTGAATACTTTGACTAATCAGGGAGTTCCACCACCCAATTTTGTGATTTTTAATTTTTGTGAACACTGGGGACAGTGTTCGATTTAAGTGTGGGGTGGGAGTAGTTAGGTGCTGGGGCTGGGCTGGTTTGCTTGTATGCTTTCCTCTGTTTTGTATGTATGTTTCCCTGTGTTTGTGAATTGCAAACTGGTCTGTATCTGTACATATTTGTGGTATTGATGTGTGTTGTGGAATGTTGTTGTTGCCAGCTAAGTCTAATTGTGTAAATATTTTCTTAATTTAATTTTTTTTCTCTATCGAAATGATCGATATTTTTAAAATTTTGCGAAAATATTTTATACATATTAAAATATTTTGTAAATAAGTTTTCCATCGAAATGATCGATGTTTTGCAAAATTTTTCAATTTTTATTTTTGGGTTTCTCGGAGTTTGTTTTCGGTTCTTTTACCGAGAATAGTTCCATTGAACCGACGTCATAGTTAGTGACCGTTCCCTATGATGGATGGATGACGACCGTCTTAAGGGAAATGTAGTCGGTAGGAGTAGTGATTTTAATTTATTTTCAGTTTTTTTTCTTTGGTGGATTGCATCACGGAACCTGTAGTTACTATATGGTTGTGAAATGTTGGTTGCGTTGTACTTGATATTCAAAATGCAAAGGTGATTCGTATGAAAGCATGCAGTTTTGTAAATATGTTGAGATACCTAGGCTGTAGAGTTCGATTCGGTGTGATTGAGGCTTAATTTTTGAATTCATGTAATTAGCTAAGTAAAGAGTCTGTGAATGCATCTTGAGTCGAGCATGTGCATGAAGTGTGAAGTGAGGTATTGTTATTCCATGTTATTGTGAAGTATCTAAAACTTGCCTGGTGTGTGTACAAAACGAAATGAAGGAGGCGTAGCGTTGGAAAGGATGTAGGCATTTCTTTGTTTTAACCGAGAGTTTCTATTTTTTTTTTGTCATACTCTCCTTTTGATGTGATTGTATACCCTAGTCAGCCTGTTGAGCCTTTAGCCTATTATTTCTTTCTTTTGTCCAAAATGTATAAACTGAGCTTAATTCTTTTTTTTCATTAGTCGTAAAGTCTATACAAAACTCTTAAGCGCTTAAGAAGAACAAAAATTTTCCCAAATTGTCAAAGAGTGAGAATGGTGAAAAGAAAAAGAAAAGTAGAGTGAGGAAAGAAAAGAAAAAGGTTGAGGGTGCACTTGTTATAATTAGATGATAATGATGGTTCATGAAAAACCTTTGTTGTCGTGTCAAGTGTGCTTGATGAAATGGGCCATACGAAAGTAAACTATCATGAATGGGATGAAAAAAAAAAGGAAAACAGAGAAACAATGTCCATACGTTGATGGGAATGTGTTGAAAAAGCGCTTAATGATGCTAGTGGCTATTATTGGCTAATCCAGTATGTACTAGTTCCATAGCTTCCATTACAACCCATTAAAGTCCTACGTGATCTTACATTGCATTTCTTTATATTAGTGGAGTAACACACTAAGGGCAAGCTTATGGGTCATGACATGATGCATGTGAATTCTTTTGGGAGAGAGAGTGAAAGTAATTTCTACATGCCCCTACTTGAATGTTTGTGTGTCACATGAGCATAAAGGGGAAGATTCTCTTGAGTTGTGAGGGCACATGCTTGATGAAAGATTGATTTTCATGTCGGCTATCTTGATTAGCTGATTTGCATGAGTTTGCCGATGTCGAGAGTCGATTCTTAAAGTCTAGGAAGTCTTAATGTATTAAAGGTCATTGCATTGTTAAGACCATGGATGTTTTCTTGATGATTTGCAATATTGAATGATCGGTATGACCGTAGCTCAAATTGTCGCACCATAGTGGCGAAGGTTGGGATGTAATTTGCATGAATTGTGTGTTTGTTGTTCGAGGACGAACAAGGATTTAAGTGTGGGGTAAGTGATCTTGGGCAGATTTATATGCCCAAGTGATACTCAAACGTATCATTTTCGCCTTTTTTATCTAGCAATGTGTATACATTTTCATACAATTGGTAATAAAATGTGAATTTATACTAACCAACATGATTAGCATCGTTTTGTAGGTGAAATGTGATTTCGAGGAGCTAAAATGCATGTTGGAACAATGACGGAGTTGGACTTGGATTCGAGCACGAAAAAGGCATTGGACTGCACCAATTAAAGGGGCTCCGCGATGGAGCTGTGTCACGCTACCATCGCGGAGGCACTCTGCCTGGAGGTTAAATATTAGTCAAATTCCAGTGGAGCCTCGCGACAGCTCCGTGGCACGGTGGCAAGCCTCCGCGTTGCATGCTGTGCCATGTTGAAGCTTTATTCCCGGACCCCAAATTTCCAGAGAGGGTCCGCGTCCACGCCGTGTCACGGAGGCAGTGCTCTGCGATGCACTCCGTGACACGTTGCTTGTTATTCCGGGAAAAATTTCCATTAGTATAAATAGAACACTTAGGCTTATTTTTAAGAAATTCATACTTGGTGGAGCAAGGACGTGGGTTACAGGCAGTTGAGGGACGAAAAAGCTCAGGGTTTTTCTCTCCTTCTTTCTTCTTTCAATCAATTGTTTTTATGATTAACACTTGTTTTAGGATGATTAATCCACAAATGAGTGGCTAATTCCCTTCCTTGCAGAGGTTATGAACATTTGTGATGAATCTTGATTATTGAATTACATGGTTTTTCATCTTCTTCTTCCATGTTGTTCTATTAATTCTTGTTTCTACTGCATTGGTGTGTGGCCGACATTAATGTACATCTAAAAAGTCTGATTTCACTCGAGAGAGCACGAAATTGGAAAGTTGTGAATTAATAGGGTATTGTTCTTAACTTGATTTGGAAAAATTGGGTTTTGATGTGCTTTCCTGATAGAAATATACTTGAAAGCCGTATTAGTCAATTTAGGAACCGGAATTGTATTGCTAGGTCATGAATTGCATTTGATCACAGAAATGTAGACGGATGTTTTATGATTCTTAAGTGAGATTAAATACGAGAGTTTTAATCTCTTGGCTGATGTTCTTGGCTAGCAACTGGAAGAGAAAGATTAACCAATTTATGATTATAATCAAGTTCATTACATGTTCTTAACCTTGGCATGCTCATAACCATAGTTTAAATTCAAAGTAAATAATTGTCAGTAGTTTTAGTACATACTTTATAAAACAAACTTTTCAATTGTTGGTTACGTTGTTGTCAGCATATATAAAAGTGAGATAGAATATAGTATACTTAAGCAATTTTTACTTATCCAGAGTCTCCTTGGATCGATACTTGGCTTACTTAAGCCACTTACTACTTGTTTGACCACGTGCACTTGCGTGTCGGTTTTATAACCCCAACCAAAGCACCGAACATAAGCCACCTTACCCACATGCCTCACAATCCGGTATGGGCCAATATAGCGGGAACTGAGTTTCCCTTTCTTTCCAAATCTCATCACTCCCTTCATGGGAGATACCTTCAAAAACACCCAATCATTGACTTCGAACTCAAGCTCTCTTCTTCTCACATCCGCATAGGACTTTTGGCGACATTGAGCTATTTTCAGCCTTTCCCTTATCAACTGAACTTTCTCCATGGCCTCATGAACTGAATCCGGACCTATCAACATAGCCTCACCGACTTCAAACCAACCAATAGGAGACCTACATCTCCGCCCATAGAGGGCCTCAAACAGAGCCATCTGGATACTGGAAGGGTAGTTGTTGTTGTAGGCAAAATCAATAAGAGGCAAGTGATCATCCCAACTACCCTTCATATTGATAACGAAGGCTCTCAACATGTCCTCAAGAGTCTAAATAGTCCATTACACCTGACCATTTGTTTGCGGATGGAATGCTATGCTAAGCTTGACTTGAGTACCAAGTCCCTTTTGGAGAGATCTCCCAAACTGAGAGGTAAACTGAGTACTTCTATCTGATATGATGGACAAGGGCACTCCATGCAATTGAACCAACTCCTGAATGTATAAATTGGCATAATCCTCCGCTGAATCGGTAGTTTTAACTGGTAGAAAATGAGAAGTCTTGGTCAACCTGTCCACCACAACCAAAATGGAATCATACTGTATACGAGTGCGTGGCAAACCTGTTATGAAGTCCATGTGGATTTCATCCCAATTTCAAGTAGGAATGCTGATTTACTAAAGTACACCTCCCTGTTTCCGATGCTCAACCTTTACTTGCTAATAGTTCGGGCACTTGGTTATGAATTCTGCAATATCCCTCTTCATGCCATTCCACCAATAGATTTCCTGCAAGTCATGGTACATCTTGGTGGCACTCAGATGGATAGAATGCCTCATGCAACATCCGGCTGCTCAAGTTATCCACATCTGGAACACATAAGAAACCCTGGTACCGAAGCACACCATCTCCCCCTTGGGAGAAGACGCCTGCCTTATGATTCTGAACGACTTCTTTAAATTTTACCAATATTGGATCCTTATCTTTTCTAGCTTTCACATCAGTCACCAAAGACGATTCTAATCCGTTCTGAAAAACAACACCGCCATCGATTGAGTCAACCAACCTATCTCCCAAACTTGCGAGTCAATGTACCTCCTTCACAAGCTCTTTCTTCCCTTCATCCACATGAGACACACTCTCCTTAGAGAGTCTACTAAGTGCATCTTCTACCACATTGGCCTCACCCTGGTGGTAAAGGACGCTCATATCATAGTCCTTAAGTAGCTCGTACCACCTCCTTTGCCAAAGATTGAGATCTTTCTGCATGAACACATATTGCAAGCTCTTGTGGTCCGTGAATACATCCACATGGACCCCATACAAATAATGTCGCCATATCTTAAAGGCGAATACCACTGTAGCCAATTAAAGATCATGGGTCGGGTAATTCTTCTCATGAACCTTTAGTTGTCTAGAGGCATATGATATAATCTTCCCATGCTGCATCAACACACACCCAAGTTCGATCCTTGAAGCATAAAAATACACTACAAATCCATCAGTACCCTCGGGTTGGGTCAATAATTGTGTTGAAGTGACTCGAGTCTTCAATTCTTTGAAGCTCTTCTCACAAGCATCCGACCACTAGAATTTCACCTTCTTTTGGGTCAATTTGGTTAAAGGTGCTACAATAGATGAAAATCCCTCAACAAATCTCTGATAGTAACCTGCTAATCCCAAAAAGCTTCTGATATCTGAAGGGTTCACTAGTCTGGGCCAATTCTTCACTGCCTCTATTTTTTGAGAATCCCTCTTTATACCTTCACTTGAAACCACGTGACTCAAGAACGCTATTGAATCCAACCAAAACTTGCACTTGCTGAATTTGGAATATAACTGGCAATCCTTGAGAGTTTAAAGTACTACTTTCAAATGAGCGGCATGCTCCTCCTCGCTCCGAGAGTATATCAAGATATCATCAATGAACACGATCATCAACATGACCAAATATGCCTTGAAAACCCTGTTCATTAGGTCCATAAAAGCTGCAGGGGCATTGGTTAGTCCAAAAGGCATAACAACAAATTCGTAATGACCATTCTGAAACCTGAAAGAAGTTTTCAGGATGTCACCCTCTCGAACCCTGAGCTGGTGATACCCCGACCGGAGATCTATCATGGAGAGACACTTGACACCCTGGAGCTGATCAAATAATTCATCTATCTTGTGTAGAGGGTATTTGTTCTTGACAGTGACCTTGTTCAACTTTCTATAATCGATGCACATCCAAAGAGAACCATCTTTCTTCCAGACAAATAGGACTGGTGCACCCCATGGAGACTTACTCGGTCTAATGAAACCCTTATCTAATAAGTCCTTCAATTGCTCCTTTAACTCCTTTAGCTCGGATGGAGCCATTCTATAAGGAGGAGAGATATGGGTTGAGTTTTGGGTAGGTGGTCGATCCCAAAATCAATCTCCCTCTCGGGAGGATCACGTGGTAGATCGTTTGGAAGTACCTCAGGATACTCACATTCCACGGGGACTAACTGAATGGTCGGGGTCTCGAACGTAGAATTCTTAACCCTGACTAGATGGTAAATATAACCCTAAGAAATCATTTTTCGGGCCTTGAGATAGGAGATAAAGCAACCTACAGGAACGACTGAGCTACCCTTCCATTCTAAGGCTGGTTAACCCGAAAAATGGAACTCCATCGCACGGGTTCTACAATTAATAGAAACATAACATGCAAATAACCAATCCATGCCCAAAATAATGTCAAAGTCAATCATAGCTAACTCTACTTAGTCTGCGGAGGTGACCTTATGCAATACTGTATTGTGGCAATCTCTATACACTCTCCTAGCTACAACTGAATCAACAACCGGAGTAGAAACTGAGAATGGTTTTGACAGAATTTTAGGGCTAACTCCAAAGCTACTAGCAATATGAGGTGTCACAAAAGACAAGGTAGCTCATGGATCTAATAAGGCATAAGCATCAATATGGAAGACTCTCAACATACCCGTAACCACATCGGGGGAATTCTGCTACTCCTATTGAGAGGCAAGTGCATAAAACCTGTTTCGGCATTGGCCGCCAGCTGAACTAGTCAAAGCACCCCGCTGGGAAGGACATACCACTAGAGCTGCTGACCTAGCGGCTGGGGTATGGGCTCCACCACCCCTGACCTGGCTGAAAGACAATCTTTGAGTCTATGTACGGGTCTGCCATACTCGAAGTAAGCATCTGAGCCCACTAAACACCTCCCTTGGTGATTCTTGTAACAACTTGCACAGGATTGGAAGGTACGCTCTGTCCGCATGCTACCATGAATCCTCGATGGTGTAAACACCTACCCCTCTAATCACGGGGCCTGGATGGTGTACTAGCTAATGATGGTGCTGGTGCATCAGACCTGTGCTGAGATTGCTAGTGACGCCTACCGCTTGGCCTCTACTGAGAGAACCTATAGGTGTCAGTCCTGGCCCTCTTGGCCTCTCTCTACCTCATATGAGCCATCTCCATATCCTGGGTATATAAGTCTATCTGGGGGTAGTACATGTCCTGGTGAAGCTTAGCTATCCTGCAATCCTTGTCTAGATACTTTGCCACCCCGTGCACAAACCTGCTCACTCGCGCCCTCTTGTAAACCACTAACTCCGGGGCGTATTTTGACCAGCGAGTGAACTTAAGTGAATACTCTAGCACTGTCAACTTTCCCTGCTTAAGATTCACGAACTCGACTACCTTTAACTCCCTCATCTCCCAGCGAAAAATCAATCGAGAAAGGCAATGTGAAACTCATCCCAACTGATAGGGTCTGCTCCCGCTGCCTTACTGTCCTTCCATTTCTTATAGCAAATATGAGCAAGCCCCTTTAGCTGATAAGAGGCTAAGTCAACACTCTCACCACTATCCAGCCCCATGACTTGGGTGACCTTCCAGATCCCCTCAATAAACTTATATGGATGCTCGTCCACCCTCGATCCCATGAACTCAGGTGGGTTCATCCTCAAGAAATCCCTTTATCTAGTTGCTGCTGCATTCCCATTTTGAGGGTAATGTGCCACTGTCTGGTTATGAACCTGGGTAGCCATGGCCTATGCTAGCATCAGAATCACTTCCCTAAACTCAGCATGGGCAGTTGGCTCTACTGCGTGCTCCTCGTGAACGGGTGGGGCTGGCTGATGCCCATCACCATTGAAACCCTCCATTTCCATTGTTGTTTCTTCTGACGTTCACTCGGCATAGAGGCATGATTTTGCAACGTGAATAGCACGAATAGAAGGATAGAAAGAATTTTCATCGCATGACATAGATCCTGAAAGAAGGGAACATTTCCTAAACGTCTATTATCCTCTTCGTCATAAGTGTGGCGCGCTTCACACTCATGAAAAAGACTCTACTTAACGCGACTTTCAAAAACCCTAGGAAACTTCAAACCTATGGCTCTGATACCAAGTTTGTCACGATCCAAAAGTAGACCCGGATTGTAAACAAGGGACACGGAGCCCCAAAAGACTCCGAGTCAACCTATGGCATGAGCATACATCTAATATATTCAAGGGAAGGAGAAGACTTAACAAAAATCATGGTGGAAATGACATCATAGCATAAGATAGAAAATGACACAAAATCCATACATGACAGATGAGTACTACAAATAGTCTTAAAGCCGATAATCATAACAGATGGGTAAATGGGACAACACCCCAACTGACCCTACAATATTGAAAACTGAAAAAAACATCAAGTCTAAGCATATGGCCCTTGGAACATGAGGACTCGCCAAAAGGGGCTGATAGCGAGCTCTGAATGGACTAGTGATGAGGATGAGCCTGAGAGCCGGGTCTTGTATCATGAACTGATACAACATAGAAAGTATGCAGTTAGTACGTCGAATATACCAAGTTTGAAAGATAAGTAAAATGGACATTTAAGATGTATAAAAACTAATAAATATTCATAAGAGTAGGACAACATACTCATAACATAAAAATCTTAATAGAACATAAGACTCAAGGTTTTCAAAATATTCGTAATACAATCATAATCATAATTATAAGAGAAAAGATTTATTGAAAATGAATTGAGCCAATATACATAATCATAAACATGCATAAATCATGAGGAACAATGGGAGATTCTTATAACCGACATACCCCATATGAGCACACATGGAGCCAGACCTGTAAACCTAGTCGGGAGGCCGTTCGTACCTTGCCAAGGGTAGAACCATGAAAGGAGTGATATCACTCATGAAAGGCCCATTAGGGAAAAAGGGGACAGTCTCGATGGAGGTCCCAAACATGACCTATTATGGCACGTAGTTTTGAGATTCGGGGCGTAACCTGGGCCCCGAACCACTCGGTGTTAAATACTACTCCCAAAACATGAAACGTTCTCATAAAGTAACATAGATGACATAAATGGGCTTGTTAAATTATGATAATCATTAACATACTTGAAGGTTCGTGAACCAACCATGAAATCAAGCTCATGAGTTGGCCAAAGTCATAAATCATGAATCATGCTTGAAATGTGGGAATTGCATGATATTTAAACATACTTGAAATACTATATTTGATTGAAATCATGATCATAAAACACATGGTTAATTGAAAACATGATTCTAAATCGAAAAATCACATCTTACTTGTAAAATCATCATAATCATGAACTCTCATGGATTTCTCATAATTGGGCACCTTATGTTTAAAACACTAGTATACAAAGTAATGATTTAAAACAATATAAAATCATCCCATTATTCGAAACCCATAAATTTCGACACACTAGTAACATACCCATAGTGATTACTTGAGGATTCATACATTGGGTTAAAACCCCATAAGAATTGAATTGTACAATTCATAGATTAGGGACAATTTGGCATTGGTGTGGATTAAACCACCCATTCAAACCCTACATACCTGATTTGGAGTTAAGTCTATACACTCCCTGGATTCCCCAAGAGGAAAATTGGGGAAGGAAGCCTTGAAATCACCTTGATCACCCCTGTATCACCCTTCTACTCCTTTGCATGCATGAATGAACACTTAGGCTAGTCTTTCCCCTTTTAAACCCACCTTTCTGAGGTTAAAAGGACGTAGTATAGGACCCTAGAACTTAGGAATTACAGAAAATTCCTTACTTAAATCGCAGAATTTTGCTGATTGCCAGTCCCCACGAGGGACTAGACGAGTCATCACAGGGCCCACGACTTGTGGCCTTGAGTCATGAGGTACACTGCCAAAAATCACCATGGGACCCCATGGAGGACACCACGAATCGGGGTGATTTACCACGACTCGTGGTCACCATCCGTAGCCTACACTGCCCAACTATTCTTGCAATATCTTCAGTCCAGGCCACAGGTGACCTTACGAGTTGTGTGGCCTGACCATGACTTGTGGTCATGCCCGTGGTGGTCTCCAGACCAATCCACCTCCCTTCTTGACCACGAGTCACTTCACGACTCATGGTCCCTCCTCACGATTCACCTAATGACCCGTTCTATGATCTGGTGTAGAATTTCCGCGTTTCTTCGTTTCAACTCTCGGGTCTGATCTTTGAGTTTCCGTGGTATAAAATTATCATTATTGCCCTGTTAATTAAATTGTTGAAGTAAATTTGATATGATGCGGTCATCAAATCGATGTGGAACTATGTTGAACTATTAAGTATCTTCCTTTTGTGTTGTCATTAAAGTGATTGATGAATTGTTTATTATTCGAGTAAGGGAGGTAGACTGTAAAATCCTGAATGTCTTAATAATGTACTCTGCTATGTTACAAATGCCTTGAGAATAGATAAGGATAGTTAGAACATCTTGAGATTAGAGGCTCGTGCCTAAGGGAAGCATTCGGGTGAGCAATATTAATTGAGTGACTCGTGTCGAAGGGAGCATCAAGAAGAGCATATGCGTTAGAGAGGGTACCACGTCTGTATAGTACGTGAATTTCTAGAGTCCCCTGCAGGTCATGATTGTATGGGGAGAAATAAGACCCTCTAGCATATGTGTACATCGATGTTGTTGATGGAGTGTTTATGGTGATATGGTGGAGGTGTCACGACTCGAGTCTACACCCTAGCCATGACATGGGACAGGGAACCCCAAAAGGCTCCAAGTCGACGCATGGCATAATCATAGCATAACACTTAACGATATAAACATCTGACAAAAACATAACTTAGCAGAAACTAACTTTAAAAGACAAGGTTATCATTTAAATACATAATCTAACAAAAACATAATACATAGACTGAATCTGATTACACATGTCTGAAAGCCTCTACTAAATTGATGAGTTGCTAGGACAGGTCCCCAGTTAACTCTCTGAAAGTTTGAAAACTAAAATACTACTGAATAAGAACATAGACCTTGTCCTTGAGAGATGAGGACCCACCACAAACCGCTAAGATGGAGGGAGGAGTGTGGCTACCTGCGGGGCTGAGTTTGGATACCTGAATTTATATCATGAAACGATATAGCACATAAAGGCATGAGGTCAGTAGTTGGAATGTACTGAGCATGCAAGGAAAAATGTAAACAACTAAATATGCATGTATATGATAAGGAAATAACAAAGTACTTCGACATATCTAATTTAGCATGAAAAAATCCTCTTATGAGTCATATACACTTAAATACATGAAACTTTCTTTTGGATCTCATGTTCTGAAACATCATCAAACTCATGCATAATGGTCAAGTAATGAACATTTAATGAGAGCCGAAGCTAAAGCTAGCATCATACACTGTACTAGGTAACTACAGGTAACTGAATCTGCATTTCATCATATTATATCTGTTCTAAACTGAAGACCCTAAGAAAACGAGATTGGGTTTGTGTGTGTAGACTATCCTTGGAAGTGTCTATTCTACCAAACCACAGGACGCAGCCGTAGATCGAGTCTGAATCATATGGAACTAAATCATGTTGTAACTTAACTAAGTAAGTCATTCTCTACTACGAAGAGACCCAACTAAACTAACAAAGTCATTCTCTGCTGTGGAGAGTCTCGATTGAACTAGGGAGTCATTCTCTGCTATGGAGAATCCCGACTGAACTAGGGAGTCATTCTCTACTATGGAGAATCCCAACTGAACTAGGGAGTCATTCTCTATTGTGGAGAGTCCCGACTAAGCTAGGGAGTCATTCTCTGCTATGGAGAGTCCCAAGCTGACCAAGGGAAACATTCTCGGCTATGGAGAGTCCCTGGATGACTAGAACATAAGGAGTACTGCTCTGATACTATACGTCTGGTCTATTCTACTACAGATAATTAGAAACATGAACATTTACTAGTTTCATCATACGACATTCATTTAGAAAGGATTAGGGCTATATTCTACTAACAACAAGCCCAACAGTCTGAAATATAATTCTCATGCTTTATCATCATCAGTCATACCGCCATGGTGCCAAGTAAACATTTCATTCACACATCTTACATTTACGGACATCAGTAGATTCATATCATATATTACACTTCCACAACATCCATGTTCTTAGTTAATAACACTCAATATGCAACATAGGGTCATGTAGGATCCATATGTTTGATTTACATTCTAGCATAGATACATTGTTCCATATATTTAGCTTTATGAAAAGCCCATATATTTAACTCATAACTTCAACATTTACAACGAGTTCATGGGAGAAGCATACATTTTCATTTCATAGGACCCATTCCAAAATTTACTCCAATTCTAAAGGAAGGTATAATAGTTATGCTATTAGCATAGGTTTACCTCATACCCAAAACAACTTCATCGAAAACATATGAAGACGCATATTTACTATCAATTGATCAAGCCCATAACCCTAATCTCATCTCAACACTTTTATCCAATGGAATATTCAAATTATTAGGGATAATCATACGATCTTCACATATTTTAAACATGGATATGAGTTATTGCTATAATCGACTGAGCAATAATAAAATCCCAATTACTTTCGAGCCATCTCATGAAAGATATTCTATAATCATGCATTTTCACCATCTAGCACATAATTCAAGATAACCAAATAATTCTATAATCACAATTAACTTATAATCCTAATGGATTTTAAAATTCATATACGTCAAGGAGAAATCACCCATCAATCAAAACCCTAGGTCATGCTTTTCTAGAATAGTTAAAATCGGATTTTTGATAAAAATATTTTGCGGCACAAGGAAGGAAAAGTATCCTTGTTGAAATACCCACATACCTAGTAGGAGAGATTCCACTCGAAATTACACCTTGCAGCCTTGATGAAAACCTTTGGAGGATCCTTGGTCTTGAGAGGAAAGGAAGGAGAGTTGAGAGAATGAGGGTTTAGGCTTGAAAATGCCCTAAAAATGTCCCTTAGAAGCCCAAAATGATGTCACTTTAAAAATGGAAGCATAGGACTTTACAAAAACACCCTTGGGAAAAACATGAAAAATTACCCGATCTGAGACCACAACCCTCACCATGAGTCATTGGTCCTCACCACAGCTCGTGGTGACCATCTGTTAAGTCACTGGGATTTATTTCACGATTTCAACTTCTCCAACTAACAACCGATAGGATGATTCATTGCTACATCTAACGACTCGTCAAAACCTTCTGTTGTCCCCACTGTACCAACCTTTAAATTCCTTCCCACGATCATCACCAAGGGTCGTTGCTAGCTCCAGCGACCCGTTACAACCATTAGTTTCCACTGAGCTGAAACCTTGGGCTCCAGTCCACGACTCCTCACGATGACCCATTGTGGCAATGACTCGTTCCTTCCCAGTAGACTAGACTAAAATCTCACAATGCTTACCTCTAACGAGTCGTTGTCTCCCACAATGACTCGTACCTCTTCTCATGGTATCACCTGGAAACCTTCCCAAAGCACTTCCCACGACTACTTCAACGACCCGTTAGTTCCAATAACGACTTATTAGATGAGTCAATCTGAGCACTTTTGCAGATTTTTCTACTGAGCTCAAATCAAATTCCTGGTCAAAATCTTGGGAACTCTTGGGGTGTTACAGGAGGCGTGTGCCCTACTTGTCACCATTTGTTCTATCTTATGATGAAGTTGCAAAAGTGTTAAAGACCTGGAATGAGTAAGTGCTATGTGGTTGAGTTGAGCTTGTGATCATGTGGTTGTTACCTGAACCTGGAATAGTGGAAAAGACTTGATATTTGATATGGTAAAAGGAATATGAATGTTTGAGTTGTACTATCTTGTTATGAATTGCTCTATATCGCATATGGTTAGGTAATAGTTTGTGTATAGATGTCAATAGCTTACATTTATATCTAAATAAGCATGACAGTGTGTGAATTGCTAAAAGCTGGTGAAATGATGAAGGTGCAGCTAAGTCAAGTTACTACCTAGGGCAGTATCGTTGCAGTGGGACTTATTCCGCTACGGTGAGACTGCGGCAGCGAAAGGTCTAAACCAGTGAGTAGGTCTCTTGTTACTTGTGCAGAGGTAAGGTTATATAAATGTGTCTTGTATGTTTGTATGATATTTTGGACTATATTTATGTTGTTGTTGCATGCTTATATGTTATTATGTATGATTGGCCGGTGATGCCTACTAGTACCGTATTTCGTACTTACAGTACTCCATTTTTTTCTGAGTTCAGAATGTAATCTAGGAAGCTCTTTTTGTCCTCAACTCTAGAGTAACAACAATATCATCACAAAAGGTGAATGATCACAAAATGGGTAGTCTACTCCTCCGTAGAAGATGTCCCTGCTTCGGACATTATAATTTCTTTTATTTCCTGGAATTGTCACACTTAGCTATATAGTTAGACGATTGGTGCAATGATATTCAAATTTGAGAAATTGTAATCGGAATTGTGGTTTCTTTCAGTCGACTTAGCAAATTTTAATTGTATTCCATTAATTTATTTAAGTTTGAGCTTATTAATCTTTTCTAGATGTTGTTTTTGGGGAAATTATGGAATCGTTGGTTCGCCACTGGGGGATTAGTATGGGTACCAATCACGGTCATTTGGGTTGTGACACCAAGTCCGCTCACCTTCAATTATCCTGCTGCTTCTCTAAAGATGGGGTCGAGATGAACTCCTTGTATCAAGGACTATAGTTAGAAAAGAAATGCAGGAGTAGCATCAGTATGGTGCAATGTATTGGTTGAGGCCGACCATAAATAATAACACATATACTGTGAAATAACAACATGTAATTACCAAAACACAAATTCATTAAATAGTGCTCATTCTAAAGTTAATCAACGTGAGGTATTCCGCTAGCCTACTCACTGGATTGGGCCTCACTGCAGCGGCAATTGGTCCGCTGCAACGGTCTTGCCACGGCGGTAAGGGTATCATTGAAGCAGTACTACCTTAGTAGTAACTCAATGGTTAATAGGGATAAAACACATTATGAAAATGATAAACAAAAAATCACATAATAAAAGAAACCAACAACAATTCTCCATTAAAACACTCCCAGATCCTGATAGTCATTGTACACAAGGACATTTACCAATTTTTGGTCCAAGAGTAATCCATAAAGAAACAGAAAATGCTAAGGAATCAATAAGTGTCTAAACTAGAGACATCAGCCGCATAAGAGTAGCTCTGCACATCCTGAGTCGCTCACCTTTCTATGACTGTGCTACTACTTTAGAGATGAGGGCGAGATGAGCTACTGGTATTGGGTTCTGCACTCAAAATGAATGTAGAAGAGGCATCATGACAATACATAATACTGGTAGACATCATCGGCCGATCTTAAATAACAACATATATATATGAAACAACATTATGTGATTACCTTAGAACACCATTTTAGTGGATAATACTCATTCAGAAATTAAATATGTGTCGTGTGCTAACCGGCTAGCTCACTGGATTGGGGCTCGCTGCAGCCGACACTTGAACGCTGCCACGGTCTCACTGCAGTGAATTAAATCTATCTGCAGTGGTACTGCCTTGGCAGTAACTCGACTTAGCTATACACCACCATTCTCTTGACTCTTTTCCATATTCTATTCATTATGATCAACCAATCATTTCATAGTCGTCACATAAACAATTGACATGTCATAATTACAAGAAACATACAACAATCCATTCACAAAAGGTTTCAAAATTCATCATTAGTCCTCATTTAACTTCACATAAACCATCAAATCATTATAAAAAATAATCAACAATTCAAATGCTTCAAATATATGACCATAAGTTCAGTTCATTCAGGTCCTCACATTTGTAAATTGATCATACCTCTTACATTCAGTCAATCAATATAACAAATGGTGATATACTAAAAACATGCCTCTGCCACATCACCGTGAACACTCAATGACTAAACATCGATGTACACATATGCCAGATGTTCTTATTTCTTCCCTTCCAGTCATGACCTACAGGGAACTCTGTAAATCCATGTACTATACTGGCGTGGTACCCGCTCCCACTCATCTGCTTGTCCGGATGCTCCCTTCGCACACGAGCCACTCAATAATCATTGCTCACCTGGATGCTCCCCTCGAGCACGAGCCGCTCAACTCAAGATATTAATATTATCCGCATTCATTCACACAACTTGGTGTTTCACCACACAGTCAGTTTATTAACCCTTTGGAGGCCTCATTTTACCTCTTTTTACTCGATTACCCACACAATTCATGAATCACATTTCAAACAATACAAATGAATATAAACAACCACTCAACATTCAATTTCCATGTTATATAGATAATGATTCATGGAAAATCGTTTCAATGATAGAATTCAACAAAAGGCTATTTCAACAAGCAATTTTTGAAGACTAATTAACATAAAATCATCCCATGCCATGTAGATCATTATCCAAACTCTAACTCCATTTAAAACCATAACCTACCTCATTTGAAAATAGACTTCATTAGTTATTCCGCTGGAGCGTTGCCCTTCCTCAGTTCTTCGAACATTCAAAATCTAGAACAAAAGAATAACAAAGGATCAACCAACTATTTCGAGAAATAAGGGTTTTGGAAATTTCACCCCGCCCCCATTCTACCCGTTTCATGGGGTTCTAACAATTACTTGTGACTAAGTCATTCCATTCTAATCCTACCATGATTATTCAACCTCAATTCATGGGGTTTTCACTCCCCAAACCCCCCTTCAAGCAACTTTTACACCAAATTCCCCACTTCTACCAAACTTTAGGTCTTTGATTCTAGGAATTATGAACTAGTACCATCTCATTCACCCTAGGAAGAAACAATTACATGATTTTAGACCTAGGAATTAATCAACCTTCAATAACCAAGGAATTTCCATTACTCTCCTCATTCTACAGTTTTTCAACCTAGAATTTCCACCATAACAGGTCCCCTTATTGATTTTACGAGGTAAAGGCACCAAAATAAAGAGAATAGACTATGATTCTTACCTTCGAGAAGGGAAAACTACTCTACACTTGGGGAATTCTCTTTGAGTTCTCACAGTTAGTTTTTAACATAATAGGGTAAACCGCCTAAAATCCTACTTAAAACCCACTTAATGGTTCGCGTCATCCACTGCGGTTGTTGCATTTTCACTGCAGTGATCCCGGTACCGCGCTCAAGGAAAAATCATAGAAGATTCGCTGGTATATTTCTCGATCCATTACAGAGGAACTCCAACTGTGGTAATAGTCTCACTACAGTGGTCCCCCAAAACTAGTAGCTCCCATTTCTTGCATACAGACCATTTCCCAGCTTCAAAATCCCACCAACATCTACTCAACGACTTCCCACCAATAGTTAGGCTAGAGAGGGGTGTTTGGTCTCATTTTTTTCCTGTAATGACAACAGGTTGTTACATCAGATACCAATTAAAATACCATTCTTCCACGAATCGGCTACAAAAGCAATGACTAAACATCGATGTACACATATGCCAGATGTTCTTATTTCTTCCCTTCCAGTCATGACCTACAGGGAACTCTGTAAATCCATGTACTATACTGGCGTGGTACCCGCTCCCACTCATCTGCTTGTCCGGATGCTCCCTTCGCACACGAGCCACTCAATAATCATTGCTCACCTGGATGCTCCCCTCGAGCACGAGCCGCTCAACTCAAGATATTAATATTATCCGCATTCATTCACACAACTTGGTGTTTCACCACACAGTCAGTTTATTAACCCTTTGGAGGCCTCATTTTACCTCTTTTTACTCGATTACCCACACAATTCATGAATCACATTTCAAACAATACAAATGAATATAAACAACCACTCAACATTCAATTTCCATGTTATATAGATAATGATTCATGGAAAATCGTTTCAATGATAGAATTCAACAAAAGGCTATTTCAACAAGCAATTTTTGAAGACTAATTAACATAAAATCATCCCATGCCATGTAGATCATTATCCAAACTCTAACTCCATTTAAAACCATAACCTACCTCATTTGAAAATAGACTTCATTAGTTATTCCGCTGGAGCGTTGCCCTTCCTCAGTTCTTCGAACATTCAAAATCTAGAACAAAAGAATAACAAAGGATCAACCAACTATTTCGAGAAATAAGGGTTTTGGAAATTTCACCCCGCCCCCATTCTACCCGTTTCATGGGGTTCTAACAATTACTTGTGACTAAGTCATTCCATTCTAATCCTACCATGATTATTCAACCTCAATTCATGGGGTTTTCACTCCCCAAACCCCCCTTCAAGCAACTTTTACACCAAATTCCCCACTTCTACCAAACTTTAGGTCTTTGATTCTAGGAATTATGAACTAGTACCATCTCATTCACCCTAGGAAGAAACAATTACATGATTTTAGACCTAGGAATTAATCAACCTTCAATAACCAAGGAATTTCCATTACTCTCCTCATTCTACAGTTTTTCAACCTAGAATTTCCACCATAACAGGTCCCCTTATTGATTTTACGAGGTAAAGGCACCAAAATAAAGAGAATAGACTATGATTCTTACCTTCGAGAAGGGAAAACTACTCTACACTTGGGGAATTCTCTTTGAGTTCTCACAGTTAGTTTTTAACATAATAGGGTAAACCGCCTAAAATCCTACTTAAAACCCACTTAATGGTTCGCGTCATCCACTGCGGTTGTTGCATTTTCACTGCAGTGATCCCGGTACCGCGCTCAAGGAAAAATCATAGAAGATTCGCTGGTATATTTCTCGATCCATTACAGAGGAACTCCAACTGTGGTAATAGTCTCACTACAGTGGTCCCCCAAAACTAGTAGCTCCCATTTCTTGCATACAGACCATTTCCCAGCTTCAAAATCCCACCAACATCTACTCAACGACTTCCCACCAATAGTTAGGCTAGAGAGGGGTGTTTGGTCTCATTTTTTTCCTGTAATGACAACAGGTTGTTACATCAGATACCAATTAAAATACCGTTCTTCCACGAATCGGCTAAAAAAGCAAGAAAGAGAACATAACAAATTCTACAAATAGTTGTGGACATTTGTTCCGTATGTCGACCTCGTTCTCCCAAGTGGTTTCCTCTATGGGGCGATTCTTCTATTGGACCTTTACTATTGCAATCTCCTTTGATCTTAAATTGTGAACCTCTCTATCTACTATAGCCGCATGCTTCTACTCATAGGACAAGTTCTCATCCAGTAACACCGAGTCCCATTTGATTATGTTTGATCCATCCCCATAGTATTTCTTCAACATGGAAATATAGAAGGTTGGATGTATTTATGACAGTCTAGACAACAAAACTAATTCATAAGCTACTTCTGCCACCTGCCAAAGTATCTCGAATGACCCAATGTATCTTGGGCTGAGCTTGCATCACTTTCCAAACTTTATCACCCCTTCATAGGGGAGACCTTGAGAAACACTTGCTCTGCCACCATGAACTCCATGTCCCTCACCTTTTTGTCTGCGTATTACTTCTTCCTGCATTGAGCATCGACCATACATTCTAGAATCACCCAAACTTTTTCCAAGGACTCCCTAAGCAAGTTACCCTAAGGCCTCACCTCAAATGCATCGAACGAACCGATAGGAGACCTGCATTTCCTCCCTATAGAGATTCAAATGGCTCTATGCTAATACTAGAATGATAGCTGTTATTGTAAGACAACTCCACCAAAGGAAAACATTTATCCCAATAGCCACAAAAATCAATCACGGAAGCTCGGAGATTGTCCTCTAACACCTAAATTGTCCTTTTCGATTTCTGATCGATCTACAGATGGAAGGCTATGCTAAAGTCAAACTTGATACCTAACTCCGCCTGCAAGGTCCTCCAAAATAGGAGGTGAACTGTGTACCCCTATCTGACATGATCGAAACTGGAACCCTATGTAACTAAATCACCTCGATACATACAGCTGGGGCAGTCTCTTAGCATTGTAAGTCACATGAACAGGTAAGAAATGGGCATACTTTGTTAGTCTGTCAACAGTGACCCAAATGGAAGTACTCCCCCAGACTTCTGATTCTTATACTTCACCTACTCACAGTTCAAACACTAGGCAACATGATCAACAATGTCCCTCTTTATCTTACGCTACCAATAATGTCGTTTCAGGTCATGCTACATTTTAGTAATCCCAGGATGGATGCAGTACCTCGAGTTGTGAGTTTTTGATAGGATGGTTTTAATTAGCTCACCAACCCGGGAAACACACACACACCCTTTTATTCTCAAGACCCCTTCATCATCTAGCATTGCATCCTTATCTTCCCCTTGTAAGATCTTGTCCAAGATCTTACTCAGCTTTGCATCTTCGAACTGCCTAGCTTTCACTTCCTCCACAATGATGACTTAGCCTCCACATTGACTAATATCCCCCTTTTTTCTCAATGAATGTCTCATCATACTAATCACCAGTGTATGAACTTCTCTGGCTATTGGTCGCTGAGTAGCTTCCTAATAAAATAGACTGCCCATACTCACAACATCCCGGCTCAAGGCATCTTCCACCACATTTGCCTTCTCTGAGTGATACATGATTGTAACATCATAGTCCTTAAGTAGTTCTATCCATCTTCGCTGTCTCAGATTTAGATCTTTCTAGGAGAACATATACTACAGGCTGTGATGGTCTGTAAACACCTCACAACGAGCCCCATACAAGTAATGCCTCCTGATTTTCAGAGCAAACACTACTACTGCCAAATTTAGGTCACATGTAGGGTAATTCTTGTCATGCACCTTCAACTTTCTTGTACCATAACCAATACTTTCCTTCCTACATTAACACAGCACCCAACACAGATTGTGAGGCATCACAATAAACTATGAAAGCTTTACCTTCTACTGGTAGTGTTAGGATCACTACCGTGGTTAGCATGGTTTTGAGAATATGAAAACTCTCTTCATATTCCTCAGAACATTGGAAAGGTAAATCCTTCAGAGTCAACCTTGTCAACACCGAGGCAATGGATGCAAATCCTTTCACAAACCGGTGGTAATAACTGGCCAGTCCTACCAAACTCTAGAGCTTTGTCACTATAGAAGGCCTAGCAAAACTTCAGACTGCCTCCACCTTCTATGTATCCACTTTAATCCACTCCTTGGAGACTGTATATCCTAGAAAAGATACCGACTCCAGCCAACATTCAAATTTGGTGAACTTGGCGTACAACCGTTTCTCCTTCAGCAACCCAAGCATAATCCTCAGATAATTCTTATGATCCTGCTTAGTCTTAATGTATAGCAAGATATCATTAATGAACACGGCCACAAATAATATAGGTAGGGTGTGAAGATATTATTCATCATGCTCATGAAAGCTATTGGAGCATTAGTATGTCCGAAGGACATGACTAGGAACTCATAATGTCCATACCTGGTCCTAAAAGTTGTCTTGGGAATATCGTTAGCATGAATCTTTAGCTGATGATAGCCTGATCTCAGGTCAATATTTAAGAACATTGTTGTCCTTGTAACTGATAAAACAAGTCATCTATTCTAGGAAGATGGTATTTATTCCATATGGTTACCTTATTCAGCTGATGGTAATTAATTCACATCCGTATTCTACCATCCATCTTTTTCATATATAAGACTGAGGAACTCCCATGAGTGACACTCGGCCTGATAAACCCTTTATTAAGTAGTTCTAGCAAGTGATCCTTCAGTTCCCTCAACTCAACCAGTGCCATTCGGTGTGGTGGTTTAGAAATAGGTGGGGTCCCTGGATCTAGATCTATGCAAAAGTCAATATCGCCGTCCGACAGCATGCTAGGAAAGTTCACGAGAAATACCTGTAATAATTCAGAAACTACCAGGACCGACTCTATGAAAAGACCCTCTGAACTGGTATAATGAATATGAGCTAAATATGCTGAACATCCCTATCCTATCAACTTTCAAGCACGAATGTAAGAGATGAATTTCTTAGGAGAAAGGATACAATTCCCCTTCCACTCCAACCCGGATAACCCTGGCCCCTCTATAGTGACTGTCTTAGCGTGGCAGTCCTTAATGGCATGGTACGGAGACAACCAGCTCATTCCCAAAATCACATCAAAATCTACCATGTCTAAGATCATCAAATATACCTGAGTATCACAACCCATAAAGTCAACTATACAAGCATGGCAGACTCTATCCACCACCACAGAATCCCCATCAAGAGTAGACACATGGATAGGAATATCAAGTACATCACAAGCAAGATCCAATCCCATAGAAAAATAAGCAAACACATAGGAAAAAAGTAGAGTCGGGATAAAACAAAGTTGTAGCCATTTTGTCGAATACAAAAATCATACCTGTGATAAAAAAATCTGAAGCCTCTACCTCGGGTCAACCCAAAAATGCATAGAAGTGGGCCTAATTTCCACCCCTTTCCGACCTGGGCACCACTTCTACCCGACTAGGTGCCACTCTAACCACTAGCTAATTGGCTCTCCCTAGCTGTGGGTGATCCTTGCAGAATGCACTGCCTCCTCTTTCGACAAGGATCGGAGCTTGAGGAGTTGGGTGCTAAACAATTTGTCTGCCCTGATCGAACTTGGGACACCATATGTAGATATGGCCATACTCCTTGCACTCGTGGCACACCTTCTCAATCACTGGTCTCCGAGTCGAACAAAAGAAATAGGAAAAGCCTCAAAATTCAAACAAACTATCTAAGTACCCCAGACTATACCTGATGGTGGTGGAGTGGTCTCTGCTGGACCCCCAGCTATCACTTGTATGGCTGACTGAGCAGGGAATCCCGAGTATCACTATGGGATCAGAGTCCTAGCAAAGGAGCCATTGTAAGTACCAACCTTCCGAGCCTTCTTCTCAGCATTCTTCGTGTACCCATCATATTTCACCCCCTCCAGATTCATCACAAACTCTACTACCTCCAAGAAATTCTTACCTGCAGAGACCATATGGAGAGCTAATAGCTGGATACAGACATTCAGGCCCTTAACAAATCATCTAATCCTCTCCTCATTTGTGGGCAATAAAGGTAAAGCATACTCGAACAATGAGTGGAATTGGGCCTCATATGCTGCAACTGAAGAGGTCCCTTGCTCTATGGTGGTGAAATCATCAATATGGAAGACTTGCAACATACCAGTGACCATATTTTGAGAAGCCTCCTGCTCCTGGCGGGGTACTAGAGCATAAAACCTATTTTTGCACTAACTGCCTACTGAACTAGTAGAAGCACAGGGGGACATGCTGCTAGAGCGGCAGAACTGGCTGCTGTCACATAGGCTCGTACGACCCCTGATCTGATTGAGGGGAAATCCTTAAGTTGTGTTCGAGTCTTCCACACCCGAAACAAGCATCCAGGCCAACTAAGCACCTCCTAGGGTGATTCTTTCCACACCCTGCACAAACTGGAAAAGTGCGCTCCACCTGCATGCTACCCTGGCCTCTCGACTCTAAGGCTCTACTCCTCCGATCTGCCCTGAATCTAGATGGCGTGCTGGCCGATGATAGACCTGGAGCGATAGCCTTGTGCTGAGACTGCTGACACTGTCCACCCCCAGACCTAACCCGAGAAACCCCATAGTTGTTGGTCCTGGCCCTCTTGGCCTCTCTCTGCCTCCTGTAGATCGACTCCATCTGTTGTGCATGCAATAAAATACGGGGAAAGTCAATATCCTGATGAAGCACAACGATCCGACAATCCTTGTCCAAGTAATCCGCCAACCCATGCACAAAATTACTCAGTTGAGCCCTATGATACGCCACCAACTTCGAAGCATACTTAGATCATCAGGTGAACTCCAATGCGTACTCCTGAATGGTCATGTTACCTTGCTTCAGATTAAAAAATTCAGCTGCCTTGAGCTCCCTCATCTCCCGAGGGAAGAACCGATCCATAAATGTTGCGTGGAGCTCCTCCGAACCTATCGGGCCTACACCCACTGCCCTGGCATCTCTCCACTAATTGAACCATATATGAGCCACTCCCTTCAGCTGATAAGAGGTCAAGTCAACACATTCTCCATTGTTCACCCCCATAACCTGCGTGATCTTCAGAATTTCCTCAATGAAGTCATATGGATCCTCGTCTATCTTCGACCCCGTGAACTCAGGAGGGTTCATTCTCAAGAAATCCCTCACCCTAGCTGCCGCCTAATTCCCATTCTAAGGGTAATGCGCCACTGTCCGATTCTGAACCTGGGCAATCATGGCCTACGCCAACATCTGAATTGCTACCCTAAACTCACCGTAGGCAGCTGGCTCTAGTGCGTGCTCCTCGGGAACGGGTGGGGCTGACTGATGCTCACAATCATGGAAACCCTCATGATCATTACTGTTACCATTCCTTTTGGCATTCATTCAGCGAGGAGGAATCATTCTGCATATGCGAATAACATGAATTAGAAGAGTAAAGGACTTCATCGCACGACATAGATCATGAAAGAAGGGAACATTTCCTAAACGTCTAGTAGCCTCTTCATCATAAGTGTGGCGCGCTTCACACCCATAAAAAAAGACTCTAGTTAACGTAGCTTCAGACTCCCTAGCACACTTTAAAACCTATGGCTTTGATACTAAGTTTGTCATGATTCGAACGTACACTCGGATCATAGAAATGAGACAAGGAGCCCCAAGAGACCCTAAGTCAACCCATGGCATGAGCTTACATCTAATTCAATCACATGAGCGGAAGACTTAGCATAAGGAAGACATAATTATAACATAGTAAAAGGGGAAGTTGGTAGGAAATTCATACATAATGGTTGATTACAACATGTCATCTAAAAAGCCTCTAATCATGAAAGACGGATTGATGGGACAACTCCCCAACAAACCCAATAATTCTGAAACTGAAAGAAAAGCATAGAGTTTGAACATATGACCCTCGGAACATGAGGACTCACCAAATACACTGATAACAATCTCTGAAGCACTACTAAGGAGGGTGAGCCTGAGAGCCAGGTCCTGTATCATGAAACAATACAACATAGAAAGTATGTGGTCAGTACGTGGAATGTACTGATTATGAAACGTAAGTAAAACAGACATTTAAAACATATATAAAACTCATAAATGATCATAAGAGTAGGACATCATGCTCAAATTGTAAACATCCTAACATAATATATGACTCAAGGTTTTCAAGAAATTCGTAATACAACATAATCGTAATCATAAGAGAAGAGCTTTATTTAACATGACTTGAGCCAAAATACATAATCATAAACATGCATAATCACGAGGAATAGTGGAAGATTCTCTTAACCAACATACCCCATATGAGCACACATGAAATCTGACCTATAAACCTAGTCGGGAGGCCATTGATACCTTGCCAAGGGTAGAACCATGAAGAGTATGATATCACCATGAAAAAGGGCTAATTGGGTCGAGGAAAGTCATGTAATAGGTACCAATATACCTACAGTGGCATGTAGTTTTTGAGATCCGGGGCTTAAGCTGATCCCCGAACCTACTCGGTGTTTGATACGACTCCCAAAACATATATAGTGCTCATAGTAATACATGCATGAGTTCATGGGCTAGTTAAATCATGTTAATTAGAAGCATTCATATAGATACGTGAACTAGCCATGACATGAGGCCAGTGAGTCGGCCAAAACATGGTTCATGATTTGAAAGTTCAAATATACTTGTAGAACATGCATATAGCTTGTGATTCATGAGATCATGACGGGTAATTGATTTAAATAGATAATTTAACTCATAATTCATGTTGGGAATTTTAAATATCACTAATGGAGAAGCAAATCATAAATCGGTTCATTATGGGAATGCATAATTAGGCTTGATTGAATAGAAATCAAATCGATAACATTTTAAACAATTTAAATCATGAAAAAACTGATTAAAATCCATAGAATATAATTAGATTCAAAAATCATAAAACCCATTATCAAATCATTAGAATTTTAATTAAATCAACTTCAAAACCCCATGAATTTTTATTGAAATTTTAGTAAAATCGTATAGGAGGGGCATGGGTGTGGAAGAAATCACCCATTGATATCCTTACATACCTGGGTAAGGTTAGATTCTAGAGTTCCTTGAATTCCCAATGGAGAATTAATAGATAAAAGCTTGAAACTAGGCTTGATCTCTCTAAAATCCTCTCAATTTGCATGCATGGGAATGAATTATGCAAGAGGGGCTTAACCTATCTTATCATGCCTAGAAAAATACATAAAATGGCATAGTTTAGGGACTTAGAGCACATAAAGGTCGAAAATACCCTTAATGAAAAATCCCTAAAAAACTGATTTGGGTGAACCAACGACTAATCCTACGAGTTATTGCATGACACCACACCCGTGGTATCGAGTCATTGGGTCCACTGCCTTACTTCATGTTTTCAGATTCTTCCCACGACTCGACAGGATGAGTTATTGCTTCAAATAACGGGTCATTAGATTGATCGTTTTCAGCTTTCCTGAAAATCTAAACCTCTCTTACCATAAGCCTCACCATAACTCATTGTTGCTTCTAATGAGTCGTGGTATCCATCCGTTATATCCACTAGAAAATCTTGCAATCCAAACCATGACTGGTGACCACGGGTCGTCACTTCTCACCATGAGTCGTTAGATGACCCGTGGTATCCCCAACTGCTGAGGTCCAATTCCTGCCACGACTGCTAACAATGACACGTGGTTTCCAACCATGAGTTGTTACATCACCCGTCTTTTGACTTTTTCCCAATTTTTAAGCCAACTTCATATTTTGATCTCGGGTCTAATCTTATGCACTTTTGGGGTATTACAGGTTAAGTGACCGCTCCAGGGAGAGGCCCAATCCAGTGAGTAGGTTGTCTGTCAGCTGTGTAGATCTAGTGCATGTGAGATGGTTTTTGTACTTCAGTATGATGTTGAGGACTTGTTTTATATCATGTTTGCATTGGTTATATTTTCTTATGTAAGGTCGGCCTGTGATGCCTACCTGTACCGTATTTTGTACTGACCCTACTCCTGCACTTCTTTTCTGAGTGCAGAATTTGATCCAGGAAGCTCCTTTCCTCCCTGCCTTTAGTCTGTAGCATTTTATTTGAAAGGTGACTGACACAAGATGGGATGATTCACTTCCTTTGAGAAGGTGTCCCTCCTTCGGACATTGTAGTTTTCTTTTATTTTCTCTTTTGTTAAACATTCTAGTACTGTAGTTAGATTTTAAGGAGCAATGTTAATTAGGTATTGGGATTATCATTTGTTTGTTTTAATAAGAATTTATTCATTTGATGATTCATTTTATTTTATTATAAGTTTTATTTCTTTATGAATGTTCTATGTCGAGTTAAGTTTTGGAAATCACTGGTCGCCCACCAGGGGTTTAGTGTGGGTGCCAATCATTACTATTTTGGATCATGTCAAAGTTGATATCAGAGACCTAGGTCCGTTGATCTAATTTCCCTAAGATGGGCCTAGTAGAGTCTCGCGGATCAGTGGGGAGACATCTGTAACTTATCTTCGAAAGGTTGCAGGACTTTAGGGAAACTCCCTTCTTCTTTCCTTTCGTGCGATTAATTGATTCCAATTGGTATTTGGTGATCAAAATTAGTAACTAAAAACTTTCCTTTCATTCCTTCATAGATGGTGAGAGCACATGCAAACGGTAACAGAAATACAGCACCTGAACCAGTAGTGCTAGCTGCAGTTCATGGTAGAGGAAGGGGCAAAGGTCGTGGATGGAGGCCTGCTACTGCTAGGGGAAAGGTTCATGCTCCTGCTCTAGTTAGGGAGAGGTCTCCATCTCCCGTACCACCACCAATACAGGAGTAGGGGACTGTTGAGGTTGAACTTCCAACATAAGGAGAAGCTCCTGTTATTCCCACATCCTCTAAGGTTCAGGCTCAGGTCCTCAATCCCCTAAGTGTCCTGGTGGGTACTGGGGCAGCAATGATGAGTTTGCAATTTACCAACTCATTAGGCTCTTGAGCATGAACATTAGTCTAGTTATCAATTTTGTTTAGAGAAAAGAGCAAGAAAGTGATCAAAAAGAAAGGAATCAGGTGAAAACCGATGGTTCACCAGAAGAAACCGATGAAATGCTGACCAAGAGCTAATGAAAACTGCCTATGGGAATGATAGCAACCAGCGAACACGAACTTCAACCGGTGACTCGTCGGTATTTTTGCCAATTGACGCTTGAAATTCTAGATCGAAGAGAAAAGAATCGGAGATACGCAGGTGGAGATCGAAAAAACATCAGAGGAATAGCCTATGGCCACTGGAACTCACTGGAGGTGGAATAAATTAGAGCCGGCAGTTTGCAGAATGTAACTGGCAAACCTCCAGTACTTTCGCCGGTGCAAGAATAGTGATCAGGGGAAAAATTTCCAGCACAAAAAAAGAGATACATGGATACCCCACTTTTGTGTATATTCTAGGGAGAAGTACTCTGTACTCAAGAGATCTTAATTTTGATCTTTCAGAAGAGAAGAAAGTAAGAATTTGAAAAGAATTATTTTCATTTTCTTCTTCTTCATAGCAAGGTACTACCATTATTGAAGACTTCTTGTTGTGTTGGATTTTGCTACTCCTATTATTGAATTCAATGAGTTTATTAATAAATATGCTTTTGAGTTTCTTAAGTATGAGTAGCTAAATCACCAACTAGAGGTGCGTGATGATGAATGCTTAATTAGAGTGGGTATTGCTAGAGTCATCTCAAGATTGTTTAAGTAAGTGTAAATCTGTTAGATTCTCTCCTATCGATAATCGAAGATCCATTGTTATTGATGTGGGTCTAATGTTTCTTACTTGATTGTTACTTGCAAAAGAAGAATAGAGTATTGGGAGAGAATTTAATGGTGGGTATGGATGAGAGATTGTGAAATTGGCTGGAAATAGCCGAAATTACATTCACACCCTAATTAAAAGCTAATAGCTAGAAATAGTACAACCATTAATCCAAATCGGATCAGGTTTAGTTAATAGTGTCTAGAGGTTTGAAGGAACTCTGGCAAGAGGTATTTATGAGGCTGAAAAGCATTAAATGCCCACTTTCCCAAGATTATTTACACAAATTGACCTTATGAGATGACCTTGCATGACCCTATTTAGTTAGCATATCATCTACTCCACTCCTCTAGTCTTTCACATTCTTGTCAACAACCTTGGTAATTTTGCTATCATAGTCAGCCAGATTAGAAGTTATATTCTATTGTAAATTTTAATCTCCCCCAACATGTTTTTTACCATGTTATTCCCAAGTTGTGCAAGCTAAATTCAATTTCTCAAACAACACTTGTGCGTACCATTCGCTAGTCCCTGTGGGATTCGACCCCAACACCCATCGGGATATTGTTTTGATACAACGATCGTTTATACTCTTTGTATGAGGAGTATATTTAGGACGTTATCAAATATGGCGTCTTTACCGGGGACTAGTACTTGATACTCTTCTATTGATGGTCAATTTGAATTAGTCTTACACCACAGTTATTTCTATTAACCAATCGTTGTATTTCTCATGAGCATCTTTGAAAGGTGGTTACGAGACCCCGAGGGGTGCCTTATATTGAGACCATCAAACTAGTAGATAAAACGTGGCATAAAGAAGGGAAGAAAGATCAATGCTGCTGGTCATGATGAAGCAGATGGAGTTGTTGACGGACTATATGAAGTATTTTCATGTAAGATACCACCAAGCCAACCACGACTGTGAAAACGCTTATCATAGAAATCAAGGTTGGAACAATGTTTGGATAGTTGAGAAAAGTAGCCAGGAGAGCGATGAGTTAGTCCCATCTCATATGGAAAGCACTCACGAAATGGTTCTTGAAAAGGTCCTATCAACTGAAGCAAGAATTAATGACTTGCGAAGTAAACTATTGGACCGTACAACCACCATGAAGAGTCATGACATAATAAGACAACAATTGAAGGATAGGATGAGCGAGTTGGCATATCAGGTTGCAGCTCAAACAACAGAAAGAAAAACTTCCTCACCACAGGCCATCATGGATAATGATACATTTGAATGGGAAATGGAGGAAGAGGTCGTAGGAGAAATGATTGCTTATTTCTTTTTGAAAGGTGAAAAACTTGAGGAGGTTCATCAAGTGCATAAGGAGATAAGAAATTATCCTTTCAACCAAGGAAGCTTGACCTCAATTTAAAAAATCGCACAACTCTTCCATCACAGCCATCCATTGTGACACCTCCGAAGTTGGAGCTCAAACCCTTACCCACTCACTTACAATATGCATATCTGGGTGAGAATGAGACACTCCCCCTCATCATTTCAGCAAAACTCACTCCTTCCCAAGTATAAAAACTCATTGTGGTATTGAAAAGGCACATTTGAGCTATAGGGTGGTTGATAGTTTATATCATCGGTATTCCTCCAAGAATTTGCACTCACAAGATCAGTCTTCAACAAAATTACAGCCTGTCAATTGAGCATTAAAGGCATTTGAACCCCACCTATGCAAGAGGTGGTTAAAAAGGAGATTATTAAATGGCTAGATGTAGGTTTGGTATTTCCTATTATAGATAGCAGTTGGGTAAGCCCTGTATAGTGTGTACCAAAGAAAGGAGGCATTACGGTTGTCCCGAGTGAAAAGATTGAATTAATTGCCACTCACCCAGTCACTGGATAGAGAGTTTGCATGGGCTACTGTATCTTAAACTCTTGGATAAATAAATATCATTTTCTTGTGCCCTTTATTGACCAAATGTTAGATCGGCTGGCCTGAAAGGAGTACTATTGTTTCTTAGATGGATATTTGGGGTACAATCGAATTTTGATTGCACCCGAGAATCAAGGAAAAAACACGTTTACATGTCCCTATTGCACTTTCGCGTTCAAGAGGATGCCTTTTGGTCTTTGCAACGCCCCCAAAACTTTCCAAAGATGCATGATGTCCATCTTTTCAGATATGGTGGAAGATACTATGGAAGTCTTCATGGATGACTTCTTAGTTGTATAGGACTCATTTGACGACTGTTTAACACACTTAGAGGAGGTATTAAACTGATGCAAAGAAACAAACTAGGTCCTTAATTGGGAAAAATGTCATTTTATGGTAAAAGAAAGGATTGTGTTGGGATACAAGATTTCCGATAAAGGGATTGAGGTGGACCAAGCTAAAATCAATGCCATTGCTTAGTTACCTCCACCGTTCACCGTGAAGGGTGTTAGGAGATTCCTTGGACACATGGGTTTTTACCGACAATTTATTAAAGATTTCTCTATGATAGCTCATCCTCTATTTCGGCTGCTGGAGAAAGAAGCAAAGTTCAATTTTGATGAGGAATGCATGCAGGCCTTTGTGGAGTTGAAGGAAAGGTTGATTTCCTCTCCAATCATTATAGAACCTGATTGGTCAAAACCCTTTGAGCTCATGTGCGATGCTAGTGGGGTGGCATTAGGAGCAGTCTATGGTCAATGGAGAAACAATATATTTCACCAAATCTACTATGCTAGCAAAGCTATAAACGATGCAAAAACAAACCACACAGTAACAACAGGAGTTACTCATTGTTTTGTTTTCATTTGAAAAGTTTCAAGCATACTTGTTAAGAATGAAAGTGGTGGTGCACACGAATGCAGCTCTTAGATATTTAATAGCCAAGAAAGACGCTAATCTGAGACTGATCAGGTGGATTTTGTTGTTGCAGGAATTTTACTTTGAGGTGAAGGATCATAAGGTATCTGAGAATCAAGTGGCCGGCCATCTGTCGCACCTAGAAACAAGTGGTAAGCCAGGAACACATGAGGAGATCAATGATGCCTTCCTGGATGAACATATTCTGGCCGCAACCCACGATCTAACACCATGGTTTTCCAATTTTACTAATAGCTTGGCCAACAATATCATACCCAAAGGTTTGAACTATCAACGAAAGAAGAAATTCATACATGATGTTCGAAAATTTTATTGGGAAGAACCTTACCTCTTCCAAATTTGTGCGAATGATTTAATACGATGGTGTGTTCCAGAAGAAGAGATGGTCCAAATTCTAGAGGCTTCACCTGTTGGGGGTCATTATGGGAGTGCGTGGACAGAAGCAAAGGTGTTACAATGTTGGTTTTATTGGCCTACATTACATCAGGATGCCCATGACAGTGTGAAGTAAGAGAATCAGTGTCAAAGGACAGTGACTATTTAAAGGAGGCATGAACTTCTGCTAACATCGATCTTAGAGGTTAAGTTGTTCGATGTGTGGGGGATCGACTTCATGGGCCCTTTTGTAAGCTCTTATGGAAACACATACATCTTGGTAGTAGTTGATTATGACTCAAAAAATGTGGAAGCTGTTGCACTACCCAATAATGAATGAAGGAGCGTAGCAACCTTTTTGAAGAAACATATTTTCTCTCGATTCAGTACTCCTAGGGCTATCATTAGCGATGGGGGATCACGTTTTTGCAATTGAGTACTCAGCACATTGCTAGATAAATATGGTATGAAAAACAAAGTGGCCACCCCTTATCACCCACAAATCAGCGGCCAAGTAGAAGTTTCAAATTGGGAAATAAAATCTATCTTGACTAAAACAGTCAATGTTAACAAAACAGATTGGATGCGAAAGTTAGAAGATTCCTTGTGGGCATATCGGACTGCATTTAAAACGCCGATAGGGATGTTTCCGTATCAAATTATGGTTGGCAAATCATGTCACCTCCTTGTTGAGTTAGAACACAAAGCCTTGTGGGCATTGAAAAGCTTAAATATTTAATGGGGAAGAGTTGTCCAAAGACGAGTTCATAATCTGCATGAGTTAATGAATTCCGAATGAGGGCATATGAGAATGCATCTATTTACTAAGATAGAATGAAACATTATCATGGTCAAAAAGTATTGCAGCACAGTTTTGCTCCAGGGGACTAGGTGTTGCTGTTCAATTCATGGCCACGGCTATTTCCCAGGAAGTTAAAATCCAAATTGTCAGGCCCTTTTAAGGTACCTAAAGCGTATGAAAATTGTGCCATAGAATAGCGGATAGAACGGGAGCAAGTTTAAGGTGAATGGCTAACGAGTAAAAAGATATATGGGGGTGTTGGAAGAAGTTGGCTGGATGGTGGTCGTATATCTAGATGAACCATAGGTCAGGATAGACCTTTGTTGTGCCACAACATTAACTAAGGTGCTTCTTAGGAGGCAACCAAGCATTTTTATTCTCTAACTCTTCTTATCCGTATTGTTGTTTTTGATTTTTTTAGATTAAGTTGGCGAACTTCAAGAAGAACAGAGATAAAGTTGGCCCGTGCTAGACTGGTGAAACACCGATAACACTCCACAAACCGCCGATGGGTTACCGACCTTATCCAGTGCACTGAAGGATCCAAACCTAGTCAGTGACCCATCAGGCGAAGCGCCGCTTCAAAGCGCGAACCACCGCGATTTCAACCAGTGTACCTGGGAGTGGCCTTGACATCGGTTTCCCATCTGGCAAGACTTCGGTAAGTCGCCGATCTGGTTTCCAGAAACTAGCTCAGATAATGTCTGCGACAGCCACATCGGCGAATTGCCATTCCACTTTGGTGATCGCTGGTATGCCCCAATCTGGAATATTCCACTTTTCAATGGTTTGACTGACCTCCACACTGTCTATCTACCATTTCCTTCTTTCCCATCATTTTTCATTCTCCTAAAAATGCACTTTCCCACCTATCCTCCATTAATGACCACAATTTTTCCACCCAATCAACTTCCCCCTTTCCCATTTAAATACCTCTCCCCACTCTCAATTACCCATCTCCTTCACTCAAATATAATATCAACATACCAGTAGTAAGCAGAGGTCACCATTGTGGCTACTACACTATTTGGTAAGGTCTCTGTCGCTCATGCTCTAAAATTCCGTGTACTATTGGTGATATTTTGCTTTTATGTGTTTATCTCATGCTTTTCTTTGCTATATTTGGTTGGATCTTGCTTTATATTTTTTTCCACATGAGTATCACATTGTGTTTGGGTGAAGTCTAAGTAACCTCTAGTGGGACACCCTCTCATGTTGCCGAATGATAGATCGATTAACACCTTTCTAAAGGGCAACTTGTCATTTTATTGAATTAGGTGAAAATTTTTGTACATCTATGTGGGGGTGGCATGTGGGTTAATTGCATAAAGGTCTCCTACCGACGGACTGCCGGTTGTGCTTCGAGAATCATCGGTTATTTCACAGATTGATTTGCCCATGCTGCATGCTGGCATCAATCTGCAGGTCGCTGACGTTTTGCCGGTGGGGGTGCCGATAAGTATTATCTTTACCCCCAAGTCACTGCCTCACACCAGCGATTCATCGGCGTTTCACGGAAGCACATCTGCCTTTCGTTGATGGTTTGTCGGTGTCTCCTGAAGAAATAGTTTTCACACCTAAGTTCTTTCCTCTTGCTTTGCTCTGAGTTTAAAAATGTGTGCACAATTCTAACCCAAGTTTGTAGCATCATGTTTGTTTCCCCACAATGTCATAGAGGCCAAGCATCAATGCACACCAATAATGCACAGGTTTAATTGGGTTGGAAAAATGGATGAGTATTACGTCGCTTTCAAGGAAAAGCGATCCATCCATGCAGAAGCCCATTTTGAGGTGGACTCTTTCAAAAAGGCCTTCCTAAATATCTACAATTAGATTGGGGTGTGAGATTGGGTTCCATTAACCATACCAGTTGACCCATATTTTCCAAAATTGGTGTGGGAATTTTATGCATCATACAGGGCAACAGAACAGCTCCTAAAGAGCAAGGGCCTGCGCAGAAACATTACCGTGCCTACAATCCGTATAGGTGCATAGTCAAGAGATGCCCATAACTCTAAAGGCAATCAATTCTCTTTATTGGATTGAGCCACTAAGACAATCCAATCCCATTCGACATTCCCCAAGAAGGTGGAAAATAATGCAAACCAATTCCAATGGGTAGCCAACATGATCGCAATTGGTCAACCACAATGGGCCATCTCCAGGGGTCTGATTCATCGTCATGACTTGAAATTTGAAGCCCGTATGTGGTTAGACTTGGTTTATGTGAGGTTAATACCTTCTTAGAATACAAAGAAAGTCTTAATTGAAGTTGCCATTCTTATATTCTGCATCATGGATCATGTACACATCAATGTTGGGGAGCTTATTGTTGATCAATTTAAATGACGGGCCAAGCAGCAGGCTATGACATTGCCATATCCTATCCTCGTGAATATGTTATGTGTGCAGGACTGTGTGGGCTGATAGTTTAATTATATTGGCTACCAAAACTGAAAAAGACGCCCCAGTTATGAAGCAAGCAAAGCATACAGAGAACAGGACTACACCACCACCTTTGGCGCCTTCTAACACATTGGTCACCCAATTCCATACAACTGTCACTCTCACCCCTACATCTTATGTCTTGCTCAATTAGCACAAAGGCCACAAGTACATGAAAGCCATCTGTGAAGCTAGCTAAGGTTATTCCATCCATGATACAACTTGCCATAAAGAAAGCCATGAAACCTGATAGAGATAAGTTGAAGAGCCTATGCACCACAATTGAGGTACTTGAAAGCGAAGTGATCACTTTGAGGAAAGAGGTGGCTGCACTCACTGGACCTCCATCTACCAGCAACCCAATCCCTCCTGAACCTACAGTGCTGCCCTCGCAGCCTGAGGCACGCAGCAGTCCACCGGATGATTGGTGGGTGGGGTATAACAGCACGTCAGAAATAGTGTCAGATGAGGAGTTATATCATAGGCGACTGCCACCGCCTCCAATGTCTCTGTGTACGACTTAAATCCATCATGGACACCCGGCGGAGTGGCGACGAATTCTACCATAAGCTTAGTACTCTACTGGAAAAAATGGGTGGTTCCCAGGCCCGACAAATTGTTCGCACTCCACGCGCGAGCGTACGCAGTCGTCCAAGTAATAAAGTGGCACTTTTTAAGAGTCGGATGTCGAACTCACAGGGACTAGACCAATTCAGCGAATATTCAAGTTCAAGTGTTGAAATTAACATTCAAAAGTTTTGATGATATAAGTTTTCGGTAAATTATAATTAAGTTTGGGGGTGATCACAAAATACTTGAGAAACAATACAAGAAGCAACTAGAGTTAAGGCCTAATAATCATGCAATGCTACAATTCTCAATGGTTTAAGTATGAAAACTTCAGTTGTTATCTCACATAATTAAAATGCTATGTTCATGGTCTTTTGAGCCTCTAAACACGACAAACTAGTCTCACAGCTACATCGTTGAGCATGGATGTGATGTCTTAATTCATGAGCAATTTAACTACATGGATGTGGTTTACGGAGTTTTCACCCTTGATTATGGACTTTCGTACCGCTAATCATTTAACCGAACTTAGTTTCAAACTACTTCTATGAGCAGTGATGGGATAATTCGAAGCTGGTGTCTAGCTCATCCCGTTTTAGTAACCAAGCAAGGCAAATTAGGTGTAATTTCTATCCTAATTTGTAATCCTATCATAAAAGTAAGAACTTGCTCCTACATTCTCATGTTCTAGCCTAGGGTTACTCTTTCATGCTTTTACCCAAGCTTAACACGTATGTTTTCATGGTGATCAAGAATTAAAAAACCATAATAAAGAATGTAAGACAAAACAACTAAAAACTCAAACCAAGAAGAATTCATGCATTTACAATCATCTTACGCAGCCTCAACCATAGAGGAAGGGTTACTCATGTTCATACACATACTCAAAAACATGTTTAAAGTAGAGTACTTACAAGGATAATTAAAAGAGAATGAAAAATAAGGAAACCTAGGTAGATTTCTTCCATTCTCCCTTCGCTCCTTTATGGTTTCCTAAGGTTTTAATTTATACTAAGTGGAATTTTGCATAATTTTGCCGCGCATGAAACTGCTCTGTGGCACGCTGCACATTGCCCCAATTTACCTCCATACCATGGAGCAAAGGCAGATGCTCACTGGAATTATCGGTAGTGGCATGTCCTTGGCGCAGGATGTGCGCAACACCCGGTGTGTCATGTTGCTCCTCGTGAGCGATGGCCTACGTGATACGGGAGTTGGCACACAACAAGGCCTAGCGTGGCACGGCGCCAACATGCAGACATACTAGACTGCCCCACCTCGCGCAACATGGCATGCCGTGGCACGGTCCTCAGCGTGCAGCTTGTGCTGCGTGGCATGCAGGGCTATGCGGCAGGGCTATTTTTCATGCCATCTTGTGCAATTATCATCCCAACTTAATCCAAAGCTTCTCCTTGCTCGTGCATCTTCATATTTAGCCCATCTTTAATATTTTTTCCTACAAAAAAAGAGCTAATCACATTGATTAGTTTATGCACGTAATTGATAGAAATTACATGAGATTATAATTAATTTAATTGACAAACATGACTTAATTAAGTTATAAAATAGCGCCTTGGGAACGTAATTTATGCCCAAGATCACAAACCATTGGAAATCCCACCTGATCCATTAAGACCAACTGCTGTAGAAATGGCTTCTTGGCGCTTTGATGCAACCACATATTCTTGGGGCGATCGTCCCAACCATTAATCAATTAGGAAACCTCCTTCCCCTTATTGTTTGTAATTTTCCTATATTGGGGGCAATTCCTAGTTTAAAGTGGAGAGGGGTGTGTATGTTTTGCAAAAGTTTTATTACCATATTAATAATAAGAATGGGGTCCTTGTCTCAAATGGATTACTCCTTTAGGACCCAAGTCCTTTGTTTACTCGCCATGTAAATAATAGAGTAGTAATTAAACTCCAAGAATTTTTTTCATACCACGGTTCTTTCCCGAGGAGCATGTCTTTGTTTTCCTTTCCTTTTTGTTGTCAAACCGGGTTTGCACTTCCGGATGATGGATTGAGTGGAGACTTTATTAAGGGAAAATGTCATGTCGTTTTTGAGTCTTTTATGGAGCTGTTTTGAGAGGCACCACCAAATTTTTTTTTTTGAAATGGAATTCCAAAATGGGCCATGAAAATGAGAAATAATGAGCAGATGTTTGAATCGAGAACGTAGCAGCTTTGTCATATTTTGTAAATTCCTTGCTAGACTTATGAATTTTCATGCTTTGATGTCTTAAATCAAGATCCTGTGTGGATAACGACTTTTGTGGTCTCTTTAGGAGTGATGCCCTATGTGGTAGGGACTTTTGTGATCCCATGCATAACTTCTTGTCTAGCACTTACCCCAAGTGTGACTCAAGGTGAAATCCTAGATGTAGTTGACTTAGAACACTATCTTAGACCTCCTTTTGTTAGTCACTTCACCCAAAATGACCTCCTTGAGCATTAACCTTTGATAGCCAATATTTGAGCATTGGACCCTTTCTTAGAAACCACGTTACAAGCCTAATTACCATTTTTAATCCTTCTCTTTGGCACCCATCCTTCTATTTATTAAAAATAATGAAAAATGGGGGCTTTAAGCCAATGAAATGGGGAGCAATAAGGAAATGAATGTAAGATGAGGCGAAAGCCTATGTTTGGTGGTTTGCAAGAGAAAGGGGAAAATGAGAGTTTCAATGTGAGGTATCACCAAAATTGTGATGAAATGAATGAATCATTGGGTTGAAAGACCTCGAATAATCAAAAGAGAAAATAATAGTAAAAAGGTGTTATATCTTGCATACAAAAGGCTAATTGTGGAATTCATGGGTGTTAAAACGGTGGTTTGTGTTACACAAATGACGAAGATAATGAACAAGGAGACATAAGGTGGAGTAATCTCAATAAGATAATGGGATGTTGCAAGCATTTATAAAGGCATTAGGGAGGCATTAGTCACTGAAGCTTAACATTTATCCTACCCTCAGCCCTAGCCTACATTATGACCCGCAAGTCTTAATTGATTTTAAGTGAAGTTGCTCTACATTAGTAGAGATTTACACGAAGGGCAAGCCTATGGGTCAAGTTGGGTGCATGCAGATTTCTTTTGGGAGAGAGTGTAATCTTTTCTTTTCGCAATCCCTTGTGCGAATGCATTGAGTTCATGTAGAAAATAGGGATTCTCTTCGGTGAGTGGCATCATCCCTTTTGAGGGCACAATTGCATTAAAGGTGAATTTGTGCATAGGTTATGAGAAATGCAAGCTCTAAGGCAAGTTTTGAATGTACAATGGTTATGAATTGAGATGCTATGTGTTCTTCATGGATGAGTTATGCCCTTGTTTTACAATAAGAAAGCTTTTGTAAATCACACTTTTGAATAGTGGTGGCCTATCAAATATTTTTCCATTTTTCTTGATTTGGGGGAAATTGCTTCTCATTTTCAGTGAGCCGGTGAGCAATTTTTGGATTGTATGAGGTCAAGTGGTCATTAATGCATAACTTTTTCTGAAATGGCATGTTATTTACCTGATATTAACTGCATTACTTGAGGAAAATCAATGGTTCAAGTTTGGGGGTTTGATGAGTTGGTAATTTACCAACTCATTAGGCTCTTAAGCATGAACTTTAGTCTAGTTTTCAAGTTTTCTTAGATGGATTTTATGCCCTTTTTTCCTTTTTTTGTGCAGATAACTGATTTGGAGAAAAGAGCAATAAAGGGAGCAAAAAGAAGGGAATAAGGTGAAAATCGGCGCTTCACCGAAGAGACCGACGAAACGCCGGCCAAACACCAACAAAGAGCTGACAAACACTGCCTATGGGAATGATAACAACCAGCAAGCGCGGACTTCAACCGGTGACTCGCCGCTATTTCTGCCGATTGACCCCTAAAATTTCTAGATTTTTAGAGAAAAGAATTGGCGGCACACAGGTGGAGACTGGTGAAATGCTGGAGGAATTGCCTATGGCCACTGGAACTCATTAGAGGCGAAATAAATTAGAGTCGGCGGTTCACAGAATGTAACCAGCGAACCACAGGTACTCTCGCTGGTGCCAGAACACTAATCGGGGACAAAATTGTTTAGCACGAAAAAAGAGATAGATGGATACCCTAGTTTTGGATATATTCTCGGGAAAAGTACTTTGTACTCAGGAGATCTTAATTTTGAGCTTTTATAACATTCTCTTGGAATAGAAGAAAGTAAGTATTTGATTTGTGTGAATTTGAAAAGAATTATTTTCTTTGTTTTCTTCTTCTTCTTCATAGCAAGGTACTACCATTGTTGAAGACTTCTTGTTGAATTGGATTTTGCTACTCCTGTTACTGAATTCAATGAGTTTATTGGTAAATATGCTTTTGAATTTCTTAACTATGAGTAGCTAAATCATTAACTAGAGGTGTGTGATGATGAATTCTTAATTAGAGTGGGTATTGCTAGAGTCATATGAATATTGTTTAATTAAGTGTAAATTTGTTAGATTCTCTCCAATCTATAATTGAAGATCCATTATTATTGATGGGGGTCTAATTGTTCTTACTTGATTGTTGCTTGCAAAAGAAGAATTGAGTATTGGGAGAGAATTTAATTGTGGATATGGATGAGAGATTGTGAAATTTGGCTGAAAATAGCCAAAATTACATTCTCACTTCTAATTAATTTCTAATAGCTATTAATCCAAATCGGATAGGGTTGAGTTAATTGTGTCTAGAGGTTTGAAGGAACTCTAGAAAGAGGAATCTATGAGGCTGAAAAACATTAAATTCCCAGTTTCTTGAGATTATTTACACAAATTAAAATTATGAAATGACCTAGCATAACCCTATTTAGTTAGTATATCATCTATACCACACCTCTAGTCTTTCACATTCTTGTCAACAACCTTGGTAATTTTGCTATTGTAGTTAGCCAAATTAGAAGATATATTCTATTGTAAATTTCAATCTCCCCCAACAGTTTGTTTCCATATTATTGCCACGTGGTGCAAGCTAAATTCAATTTCTCAAATAACACTTCTGCGTATCATTCACTAGTGCCTGTAGGATTCGACCCCGACACTCATCGGGATATTTGTTTTGATACGACTGTTAATACTCTTTGTATGAAGAGTACATTTTGGATGTTATCAAGCGCCAGAAACTCCTGTGGGGTAGCAGTCAGGATTATAACATGTAGCTATTGTAGCTCCTTTAATTAATGACTTGTCCAAGGCTTTCATGTTCTCGAGTTCGGTTGTGGGACTGGTGATGATGGGGGAGGAGCATGACCTATTTTAGACGTTCACCAAGATGAAGCCTCCCACTTTCTACAACATTGAGGCGGAGGACGCCTATGAGTTCATCATCAACTGTAATGAGAGGCTCCATAAAATGGGGGAGGTAGAGAAGTATGGTGTAGAGTTTGTTACTTTTCACTTGATGGGGAATGCTAAGCTCTAGTGGAGAGATTTTGTGGAGTGCAGACCAGCGGGGTTACCACCGTTGACTTGGACCCAATTCTACTCCATATTCCTGGAGAAGTATGTTCCTTGCACTCTGAGGGATAAGAGACGGGATGAGTTCACCAGCATCGAGCAGGGGAACTCATCTGTTGCAACATACGAGGCCCGATTTCACTCACTATCCAGGTATGCTCTACCTTTACTGCGTACGGAGGAGGTGAGGATTGGGCAGTTTGTTAAAGGTCTAAATGTGGATCTCCAGGTATCATCTCTTCAAATGGTCTCCTCAGGTAAGACCTTCCAAGAGGTGGTGGAGTATGTGATGTTCGTGGAGGGGGTGAGACAGGAGGGATAGTCAAAGAATGCTGACAAAATAGCTATTGCATTATTTGATCCAGGCTTTACATTTTATTATATGTTTACTAAGTTTTCCTTGGGTTTGGATCTTGTTTATTATGTTCTTGATACTCTTATCCGTGTGTCTACTCCTATTGGGGATTCCATGGTGGTGGATAGGGTTGTTCGTGATTGTATTGTTGATTTTGATGGGATTTGACACTTTAGAAGATTTAGTGATCTTGGACATGGTTGATTTTGTTAAAATTTTGGGAATGAGCTGGTTGTTCCCTTACCATACCATTCTTGATTTCCATATTAAGACCATCACTATATCGAGGCCAGGGGCATCTACGTTGGAGTTCAGAGGGAATTGTACCCCTGCTCCTGAGAAAATCATCTGTTATAATCATGCCCGTAAGTAAAAACAATGGGGTTGTTCAGCGTATCTGGCGCATATTCAGGACACCAATTCCGAGGGTCCTTCTGTAGAGTCGATCCCGGTTGTTCGTGCGTTTTTAGATGTGTACCCTGAAAATTCTCCTAGCATGTCGCCGGATCGTGACATTGATTTTTGTATATATTTAGAGCCAGGGACTTGACCCATTTCTATTCCTCCATACCGAATGACACCTACTGAGTTGAGAGAGCTTAAGGAGCAGTTGTAGGAGTTTCTTTTTAAAGGGTTTATTAGACTAAGTGTGTTGTCGTGGGGTGCCCCGATTTTGATTATGAAGAAGAAGGATAGTAGTATGCGGATGTGCATCGACTAACGCCAGTTGAACAAGGTAACTGTTTGGAACAAGTAACCTCTTCCTTGAATAGATGTTTTGTTTGATTAGTTATAGGGGGCAATAGTGTTTTCGATAATTAACTTGAGGTTGGGGTATCACCAGCTGAAAATTCAGGTTGAGGATGTTCCCAAAGAAGCCTTTGGAACTAGGTATGGTCCATGTGGATTTATTGATGGATCAAAAGAGCCTGCAGTATGTGTTCACTTAGAAGGGGACCTGAATCTGAGAAGAAGGAGGTGGGTAGCGCTTTTCAAGGACTATCACATGAGTGTCCTTTATCATCTGGGTAAGGCCACTGTGGTGGCAGATGCCTTTAGGCATTACAACTTTCTAGTCCTGTTGTTCAGAGTCACTAATGACCTAGTTGCATTCATGAGCCTGATGAATGGTATTTTCAAACCTTACTTGGACTCTTTTGTGATTGTTTTTATTGACGATATCTTGTTGTATTTTAAGACCAAGTAAAAGCATCAAAATCATCTACGAATTGTGAAGGGATTGCTGCAAGAGAAGCACATGTATGCCAAATTCTCTATGTGTGAGTTTTGGTTGGAATCAGTGTCTTTTATAGGGCATGTGGTTGCCAATGAGAGAATCCAAGTTGACCCATAGAAGGTGGAGGCGATCAGAAACTACGTTAGGCCAACTAACATGACGGAAATTTGGAGTTTTCTAAGGCTGGCCAGTTACTACTGTCAGTTCGTGAAGGGTTTTGCATCCATCGCTTCGGTGCTAACTAAGTTGACATAGAAGGATATACCCTTCTAGTGGTCATAAGAATGTAAAGCAAGCTTTCAGAAACTCAAGACTTTGCTAACCACAACACTTATTCTAGTGTTACCAGTGGAAGGTAAAGACTTTGTTGTTTATTGTGATGCCTCACAGTCTGGGTTAGGTGCTGTGTTAATGTAGGAAGAATATGTCATTGGTTATTCCTCAAGGAAGTTGAAGATGCATGAGAAGAATTACCCCATGCACGACCTGGAGCGAGCAGTGGTAGTTTTCGCTCTAAAAATCTGGAGGCGCTATTTATATGGGGCTCATTGCGAGGTGTTCATAGACCATTGCAGCTTGCAGTATGTGTTCTCCCAAAAGGACCTCAACTTGAGGTAGAGGAGATGGATGGAACTTCTTAAGGATTATGATATCACCATTTTATACCATCCAGGGATGGCCAATGTGGTGGTAGATGCGTTGAGTCCGAAATCAGTGAGCATGGGCATTCTAGCTTGCTTGAAGGCTACCCAGCGACCGATGCCTAGAGAAGTTCATACTTTGGCAAAAATAATGGTGAGATTATCATTGACTGAAACATGTGGGATATTAGCTAGCGTGGAGGCTAAGTCATCCTTGTTAGAGGAAATCAAAGTTAGACAGTTTGAGGATGAGAAACTGGCTAAGATTTGAGATAAGGTTTTGGGGGGAGAAGCCAAAGAAAAGGTGTTAGATGCTGAAGGGGTCTTGAGAATAAAGGGAAAGGTGTGTGTTCCCTGAGTTGGTGAGCTTATCCAGACTCTCCTGGAAGAAGCTCACAACTCGAGGTACTCCATTCACCCTGGAGTTACCAAGATGTACCATGATCTGAAATAGAACTATTGGTGGGGCAAGATGAAGAGAGACATTATTGACTATGTCGCTCAGTGTTTAAACTGCCAGCAAGTGAAGTACAAGCACCAAAAGCTGAGAGGAGAACTTCAGCGAATGCCTATTCTGGAGTGGAAATAGGAGAGAATAACAATGGACTTTGTAGTGGGTCTTCCAAATACACTAGGAAAACATGACTCCATTTGGGTCATAGTTGACAGATTTACCAAGTCTTCCCACTTTTTGTTAGTTCAGGTGACTTACAATGTCGAGAAGTTTCCCAAGTTATGCGTGAAGAAAGTGATTCGGTTGCATGGGGTGCCAGTGTTGATTGTGTCTGACAGGGGCACTTAGTTCACTTCACATTTCTGGAGAACCTTACAGGTAGAGTTAGGCACCAGGTTGAACTTGAGCACAGCCTTCCACCCTCTAATAGATGGACAGTCATAAAGGACTATTCAAGTGTTGGAGGATATGTTGCGAGCGTGTGTGAAAGATTTTTGGGGCCATTGGGATAAATTCTTACCCCTAGTAGAGTTCTCTTATAATAACAGCTATCACTAGAGCATTGACATGTGCCATTGAAGCTCTCTATGGGAGGAATGCAGGTCCCCAATTGATTGGTTTGATTCATTCGAGGTGAGACCCTTGGGAATTGATTTGCTGAGGGAGACTTTGGAAAAATTTCAGATAATTTAGGACCGTCTAGTAGCTGCTCAGCATAGATAGAAGCAATATGCCAACAAGAAGGTGAGGGATATGAAATTCATGGAGGGAGAGCAAGTGTTACTCATGGTATCCCCTATGAAGGAGTTGATGAGGTTCGGGAAGAAGGGCAAGCTTAGCCCAAGGTACATTAGACCTTTTGAGATCCTACGATGAGTGGGGGAAGTAGCTAATGAGCTGGTGCCACCACCAATATTGTCTGGAGTCCATCCAACCTTCTTATATTGAAAATGTATCATGGAGATGGGACTTACATTACTAAATGGGACTTCGTGCTACTAGAATAGAATTTGACTTATGAGGAGGAGCCTATAGTGATATTGGCTAAAGAGGATTGGAAGCAAGGTCAAAAGAAATCATGACAGTAAAGGTCCAGTGGAAGAATCGTCCTATAGAGGAAGCCATTTGGGAGACTATCATGACCCGATTCTATACCCTAGACGAGACACGATACTTAGAGTTACAAGTAACCCCAAGCAAACCCATCGTCTATCGTAACACTAGTAAACTGAGCAAACATAAGTGGAAGCTTTAATTAAATTAAATCATTTAAGAAAACTAATTTGACAAAAGTCCATACATCTGAAAAACAGTACGCAATATCTAAGTCTATGTTTGAAAGCCAAATACTAAATGATGAGTTGCTAGGACAAGCCTCCAGCTAACTCTAAAGTCTAACTGAAAGGAACTAACTTAAAATAAATATCGTCCTTGAAATATAAGGGCTCACCAAATGCTTCTATTGGTATCGTCTGAAGGAAATCTAACGACGATGCTGGAGCTGAGAACCTGCACTTGTATCATGATAAGATATAGAATAGAAGGTATGCGTCAGTACATTGAATCTACTGAGTAAGCAAGAGGTAAAATAAGAATGAAAGAGAAAGTAACTAAACTTTGATGACATGAAATAACCAACTGAAATATTGAAAACTTATACAACTGAAATATAACTAATATGGTCGATAATGACCCTGGCTGATGGTCATACACATGTCCTTGATCTAAAATACTGAGCTAAGCTAAACTAAGCTGAATTGCGACTGTACTAACTAGTGGGAGAGTCTATAACCAATATATAACCACGTGAGCTAAACATGGAGTTCGATGTATAAGCCCCATCGATAGGACCCAATATACGTTGCTAGGGTATAAAGGCATGAACTAGGTGATCACAAATCTTTGGCCATTGGGACGATAAAAAACCTATGGTGGCGACATAGTTCTGATAACCTGGGTGTGCTGGAACCCCGATCTGCTCGGTGCTAAGTCCTACTCCCACCGGATAGTCCTAATTTGAGTACAAAGCTGATAGCTCGAAACTAGGGTCTAAGATTAAATCAGGGTTAGTAGACTTGCATGAAGAAAGAGACTAAACAAAGCAGAGTACTTATTTAGAAATAGAATGAACACCAACCCAATCTCAAAAAATAAAGAGAAGTACAAGCAAGGACATTTTCTCGTTCAAGAAGGTATTGAACTTCTCGACGCACCTTTATCAAGCGAACCTACTTAAAATCTTTACTGAATTATGACCGGCCATCATATTAGCAAATAAATGTATTCCTGAGCTTAATACTAGAAAACAATAAGGGATTAGCTCAAGGAGTACTAAAAAAGGTGTTAATGGCAATGGAACTCCTGCAGGTAATAAGAAGCTTAAAAAATGAAGCCCATTTTTTTCAAATCCCACTTACTTATCTAGAAGTACCTTGAGAGTCTTACCAGAACGGGTTTTATAACTAGTGTTCTAGGACTGGCCAAAGCTGCTTATCTAGAAGCATTGTAACTATAAAGAACAAACTGAAGCTGAAGTTGGTGGTTCTAAGATTGGTCAGAGCTGCTTATCTAGAAGTGTCGTAACCATCTATAGAACTAACTAGTTACTGATAACTGATATCCTGGAGGCATTACGGACACCTAAAGAAAAGACTATAGTCAAACTGATCAGCTGACATTACTGAAATATACTGCACATGATGACTGAAACTGAGCTAGCATGAAACTGACTGAGAATTTAACTAATAATAATAACATGGAATTTCCAACACTGATAGAGTCAAGCAACATCACTATCTACTAAACTATGTCAGACCCTAATTACTGCATTCATGGAGTTAGGGCTAAAACCCATTTTACCGGAAATAGTATCAACATGATCATTATTTAGTGGAAATATAACAACAATTAACATGAACAATATTCCACATGAAATAGACGAAATCTGACTGATAATTTACTCACAATCGAAAACTGGCTTAGAACTGATAAGAAAAGTTAGATGGATTTTTGGGGCACAACGGAAGGATAATTTCCTTACTAAATTCCCACATACCTAGTGAAGGATTCCTGAGAAAATCCTTGAGAAATTCTGAGAAGAAGAAATCAAATCCCTTGCCCTTCTTTGTGCTTCCTGACTATTTGTATGTTCTGACTTTTGAGAGAATAAGAGGAAGGAAGAGGGAACGTTGTTCTACCCCTTTAATTCTCCCCTAAACAAGTCTCAAAATGACAAGGTTTAGAGATTAAAAAGCTAGAAACTTACTAAAATAACCATGGGAGAGAATATGGAAAACTACCCAACAGGATCTAATGGGTCTCATAACAGGTTGTTGGTCGAAACCATAGCCCGTTGGAACAATCGCTGGTCTTGGGTCAAAAAACTGAGCTCACTGGAATGGGACCAGGGGAGGATATCACGACTCATTGAGTGAACGAATGGGTTGTTGGTACCTCTCATTGTCCTTGGTAGTGGAATCTGGGCCCTAAGACAATGGGAAATGCAATGACTCGTTGGTAGAAAAAACGGCATGTTGCATCTACTCATGGTCAGCACTACTAGGACCTGGAACTTGGTTACGAGTGACAACAATGGCTCATTGGTAGGAACCATGAGCCGTTAGTTCCACTCATTATTTTTGGGAGATGTTAGGTTGATTTCTAAACTTGGGATTCAATGGATGATAGGACGACTTGTTACTTCTTCCAACGAGTAATCCTATGCCTCGTTGGTTCCCGGAGGGAAATTCTACAGAGCTCACAACGACTCAGACAATGGCCTGTTAGAGCTGACCACGATCCGTTGTCTGGGTCGTTCTGTGATAAAATTTTCTGGTTCTTTTAGGTTTTTCATGCAAGGTCTGAGTTTGGTCTAGAAAAGTTTTGGGGTGTTACAATATCTCACCCTTGGGATCATTCATCCTCGAATGAAGGCTAAAACTGCTGGAAAACTGAGAAAAGAGCTGCAATTCCCAGATTGAGGAGACCCAATAGAGGAAAATCCTTCTATAAAACATTGATAATAACCGGCTGGACCTAGAAAACATTTGATATCGGTTGGGGAAGTAGGTCTTAGCAAGTCTTTCACCGCTGCTATCTTTTGAGGATCTACCTAAATACACTCACCTAAGACCACGTGACCGAGGAAAGTCACAAACTTCAACCAAAATTCACATTTGTTGAATTTAGCAAACAACTGGTAGTCTCTGAGCATCTGCAACACTATCCTCAGATGGTTAGCATCTTCCTCCTTGTGTATGGAGTATACCAGAATGTCATCAATGAATACAATGACGAACATGTCTAGATACTACTTGAAATCCCTGTTCATCTGGTACATAAAGGCTGCAGGGGCATTAGTTAGTCCAAAGGATATAACAACAAATTCATAGTGACCATACTATGTTTTGAAGGCTGTTTTCAGTATGTCATGTTCCCTGCTCTAAGTTGATGATACCCTGACTTGAGATCTACCTTGGAAAAATAACAAGCTCCCTGAAACTGATCGAACAAGTGGTCAATCTTGGGTAGGGGATACCTGTTCTTAACTATAGCTTTGTTCAGTTGATGGTAGTGAATACAGATTCTGAGAGTACTATCTTTCTTTCGCACGAACAACACTAGAGCACCCCATGGCGAGATGCTGGGCCTGATGAAACCCTTATCAAGAAGATCCTTTAGCTATTCCTTCAACTCCTTCAGCTCAGCTGGAGCCATTCTGTAAGGAGGAATGGAGATGGGCTGAGTGTCTGGAAGAAAGTCTATGCCGAAGTCTATTTCCCACTCGGGAGGGACTCCGAGAAGATCTTCGGGATACACGTCAGGGAATTCATTAGCAACTAGAACTGAATGGATAGTTAGGGTCTCAGAGCTAGAATCTTTGACTTGAACTAGGTGATAGATACACCCTTTACAAATGAGCTTCCTCTCCTTAAGGTAGGAAATAAACCGACCCTTAGGCATTAAACTACCACCCCTCCACTCTAGAACTAGCTCATTTGGAAATTGAAATTTGACGATTCTAGTTCTGTAGTCAACTGAGGCATAATAAGAGTGTAGCAAATCCATGCCAAGAATAAGGTCGAAGTCGACCATGTCTAACTCTACTAGATCAGCTGAAATGACTTTACCCAATATTGAGACTGGTAGTTTCTATACACCCGGCTGGCTCTAATTGAATCACCAACTGGGGTATAACTGAGAATGGTTCTGAGAGGACTTCTGGACTGATTTCAAACTGGACAACTGTGAATGGAGTCACGAATGATAGTGTGGCTCTTGCATCTAGTAGGGCACACACATCTAGATGAAAGAGACGTAACATACCATGACCATGTTAAGTGAGCTCTCCTGATCCTGACAAGAGGACAATGCATAAAAGAGATTTTGGCACTGACCCCCATCTGTACCTGAAGTGTTGGCCTGCTGAGCTGGTCGGCTTGCTAGAGCTGCTGAATTGGTAGATTGTGATGTCTCCCATCCTACGGATGGACACTCTTTTAGCCGGTGACCTAGCTATCCACATCCAAAGCAACCCTTTTTTCCCTAGAGGCATTCACTTGGATGGTTTTTTCCATACTTAGGGCAAGCTGGGTAGCGGTTTCTTGCACTGTAACTCTAGGATTGAGAGCCAGATGCTCTACCCTTCCGATCCTCGTGGGACCGGAAAGTAGGGGCGCTGGCTGAGGTGGGTGTTGGAATCCTCTGCTGCTGCTTCTTTGGGAGGATACTACTGCCAGACCTTTGGTGGCCATAAACTAATTAACCAGTTCTAGCTCGCTTGTTCTCCCGCTTTATGTTTTTTAACTTTTCCGCCTCAATTTGCTGTGCATGAACAATGAGGCTGGAGAGGTCAATATCCTTTATGAGAACCGCGTTCCTACACTCCTTAAGAACAAGGTTTGATACCTTGTTGATGAATTTAAGCATGCGAGCCCTTGGCTCAGCTACCATCTCTGGAGCATACCTTGATGACCGCGTGAACTCCAATGCATATTATTCCACAGTCCTGTAACCCTATTTTAAGTTCATAAACTCTGCGACCTTAGCCTCCCTCAACTCCCGGGGGAATAATATGTCTAGGAATGTTGTGGTGAAGTCTTCCCACTATATCAGCTCTGCTCCTGTTTGTCTTCCTTCCTTCCATTGATTGTACCAAATCTGAGCCACCCCTTTCAACTGGTAGGCAACCAGATCGACGCTCTCCGCGAAACTAACACCCATAATATGGGTGATCTTCCGGACCTCATCTACAAACCCCTATGGATACTCTCCTACCTTAGATCCATGAAAGGCTAGAGGGTTCATTTGGGTCAATTCCCGAACCCTAGCAGCTACTGCAGATCAGTTTGTGATCACCGGAACCACCTACTGGTTCACTTGGTTCGTCACTGTCTAAGCCAGCATCTAGATTGCCGTTCTCAATTCATATAAGGACACTTGATCATCCTGAGGGGCTGCCGGAGCTGGTGGGGCAGGTCGGTTAGCGTTGCCATCCCTTCTTTCGTTTCCTCTTCTTGGAGTCATAGTTCCACCGAAATGAAATAGAGCACAAGTTAGGATAACGTTTATAGAATTGACTTCAATGCATTATAAGGAGTATAAACAAAACGGTGTTTTCCTAATAATATCTCGTAGCCTCCCCATCATAAGTGTGACACACTTCACACCCATGAAAAGGACTCTACTTGGCGTGGCTTTTAGTCATCCTAGGATACTCTAAACTTTTATCTGATACTATGTTTTTCATGACTCGAGTCTATACCCTGTATGAGACACGGTACATGGAGTCACAAGTAATCCCAAGCCAACCCATGTTCTATCATACCACTGGTAAACTGAGTAAACATAAGTCGAAGCCTTAATTAAATGAAATCATTTAAGAAAACTAATTTGACAATACTCCATACATCTGAAAAACAATACTTAATATCTGAGTCTATGTCTAAAAGCCAACTACTAAATGATGAGTTGTTGGGGAAAGACCCTAGCTATCTCTAAAGTCTAAGTGAAAATAAATATCATCCTCGAAAGATGAAGACTCTCCAAATGCTGCTATTGTTATCGTCTGAAGGAAATCTACCAACGATGCTGGGGCTGAGAACCTGTGCCTGTATCATGATACAATATAACATAGAAGGTATGTGTCAGTACTTTGAATATACTGAGTAAGCGAGAGGTAAAATAAGCATGAAAGAGCAAGCAACTAAACTGAGATGACATGAAATGACCAACTGAAATACTAAAAACTGATACAACTGAAATATAGTTGATATGGTTGGTAATGACCCTACTTGATGGTCATAGACATGTCCTGGATCTGAAATACTGAGCCGAGCTAGACTTAACTGAACTTAAACTATACTAACTAGTGGGAGAGTCTATAACCAACATATAACCACGTGAGATAAACGTGGAGTTCGATGTATATGCTTTATCGATAGGACCCAATATACCTTGCAAGAATATAAGGGCATGAACTGGGTGATTACAAATCTGAGGCCATTGGGCCAATGAAACAACCTACGGTGGCGACATAGTTCTGAGAACCTAAGTGCGCTGGATCCCCGGTCCACTCGGTGCTAAATCCTACTCCCACTGGATAGTCCTAATTTGACTACTACACTGATAGCTTGAAACTGGGGTCCAAGACTAAATCAGGGATACTTATCTGGATTTACCTTGAGAGTCTTATCGAACCGAATTTTCTAACTGGTGTTTTCAGACTGGCCAAATTGGCTTATCTAGAAGCATCGTAACCGTCTAAAGAACAAACTGAAGCTAAAGCTGGTGGTTCTAATACTGGTTAGAGATGCTTATCTAGAAGCATCGTAACTATCTTTAGAACTAACTAGTAACTGATAACTAAAAAATGATAACTGATATCTAGGAGGCATTACTGACACCTTAAAAAAAGACTATGTACAAACTAATCAGCTGACATTACTGAAATATACTGAAAATATCAACATCATGACTAAAACTGACTGAGAATTTAACTAATAATAATAACATGGAATTTCCAACACTGATAGAGTCAAGCAACATCAATATCTACTCAACTATGCCAGTCCCTAATTACTGCATTCATGGAGTTAGGAATAAAACTCATTTTATAGGAAACCGTATCAACATGATCATTAGATAGTGGAAATATAGCAACAATTAACATGAAAAATATTCCACATGAAATAGATGGAATCTGACTGATAATTTACTCACATTCGAAAGCTCAAGGCTTAGAACTGATAAGAAAAGTTAGATGGATTTTTGGGGCACAAGGGAAGGAAAATTCCCTTGGTAAATTACCACATACCTGGTGGATCATTCCTGAGAAAATCCTTGAGAAATTCTGAGAAAAAGAAATTGAAACCCTTGCTTTGCTCTGTGCTTCTTGACTGTTTCTACATTTTGACTTATGAGAGAATGAGAGGACTGAAGAGGGAACGTCATTCTACCCCTTTAATTCTCCCCTAAATAAGTGTCAAAACATCATGGTTTAGAGACTAAAAAGTTGGGAAGTTACTAAAATAACCCTAGTAGAAAATCTGAAAAACCGCCTGACAGGATCCAATGTGCCTCACTATGGGTCGTTGGTTGAAACCACGACCCGTTGAACCGAATTCAGACATCACATACATCTATCATAAAATAAATCAAACTTGTTCACATGAATTGAACATGGAAACTTATGATAGAATTAGGGAAAAAACTGATACCTCAAACTGAAATTGAGCCGGTAGGGAATAGGTATGGGTATTTAGCCATCATATCCGCTTCGGCTTCCCACCTAGCTCCCTCAACATGCGGATTTCTCCATAACACCTTTACTGAAGATACCTATTTGTTCCTTGGCCTCCAAACTTGACGGTCCAATATTTCCATAGGAACTTCTTCCTAGCTGAGGCTGTCTTTTACACTGTCACTATCCATCGGGACTACTAGAGCTGGATCACCCAAACATTTCTTCAAAAGCTACACATGAAATACGGGATGCACAGAAGATAACTCTTAGGGTAAGTGTAACTCATACGCTACCCTTACAACTCTTCCCATAATCCGTTAGGGACCAACATAGCAGTGACTGAGTTTTCCCTTCTTCTCAAACCACATGACTCCCTTCATGGGAGACACTTTTAGGAACACCCAATCGTCTACTACAAACTCCAAATCTCATCTCCTCACATCAGCATATGACTTTTGATGACTCTGAGTGGTTTTCAGCCTGTCCCTTATCAACTGAACCTTCACCATTTCCTCGTGAATCGAATCAGGCCCTACCATAGCTACCTCACCAACCTCAAACCATTCGATGGGCGATCTACACCTCTTCCCATAAAGTTCCTCAAATGGTGCCATTTGGATGCTAGAGTGAAAGTTGTTATTATAAGTAAATTCGTTCAAGGGCAAATGATTATCCTAGATACATTTGAAATATATCCCCCCAATAGATTTCTTGTAAATCATGATACATCTTCGTGGATCCCGGATGGATAGAATACCTGGTACCATGTGCCTCATGCAATATCGGGCCCCTCAAATCACCAACGTCTGGAATACACAAAAGACCCTTATATCGAAGCACAACATCTCTCCCTTGGGAGAAGACCTCCACCTTTTGAATTTGCATAACTTCCTTCATTTTCCTCAAAATAGGGTCCTCATCTTGCCTAGAATTCACGTCCACCACCAAGGATGATTCTGATACATTCTGTACAACAACGCCACCGTCGATTGAGTCGACCAACCTCACTCCCAACCTTGAAAGTCGATGGACATCCTTGTCTAGATCTTTCTTTCCTTCCTCCACGTGGGACACACTCTCCATAGAGAGCCTACTATGTGCGTCCGCTACCACGTTAGCCTTTCCCGGATGGTAAAGAACCCTCATATCATTGTCTTTGAGTAGCTCTAACCACCTCCTTAGCCGTAGATTAAGATCCTCCTACGTGAACACATATTGTAGACTCTTGTGATCCGTAAATACATCCATGTGGACCCCATACAAGTATTGTCGCCATATCTTCAATGCGAACACCACCACTGCCAACTCTAGATCACGGGTCCGGTAATTCGTTTCATGGTTCTTTAATTGGCTGGAGGCATATGTTATTACCTTTCCCAGTTTCATCAATACACACCCGAGTCCGATTCTTGAAGCATCACAATACACAACAAAACCATCCATACCCTCGGGTAGAGTTAACACTGGTACTGAAGTGAGTCGAGTCTTCAACTCTTGGAAGATTTTCTCACAAGCCTCCGACCATTAGAACTTCACCTTTTTCTGAGTCAACCTGGCCAATGGGGCTGTAATTGATGAAAAGCCTTCAATGAATCTCCGGTAATACTCTACTAGGCCCAAGAAACTCCGAATTTCTAAAGGATTCACCGGCCTGGGCCAATGCTTCACCGCTTAAATTTTCTGAGAATCTACCTTTATGCCCTCACTCGATACCACATGGGCCAAAAATGCCACTGATTCTATCAAAAATTCACACTTACTGAACTTTGCATACAATTGGCAATCCTTGAGAGTCTGCAGCACCACTCTCAAATGAGTGGCATGCTCCTCCTCTCTTCGAGAGTATATAAGGATATCATCGATGAACACGTCACGAACATGTCTAGATATTGCTTAAACCCCTTGTTCATCAGGTCCATGAAAGATGCAAGAGAATTTGGTAGTCCATAATACATAACCACAAACTCATAATGGCTATACCATGTTCTGAAGGCTGTCTTCAGGACATCACACTCCCGAACCCCGAGCTGGTGATACCCAGACCTGAGGTGTATGTTCGAGAAACATCTGGCACATGGAGCTAGTCAATCAAATCATCTATCCTGGGTAAGGGGTACCCGTTCTTGATGGTGACCTGGTTCATTTGCCGATAGTCAATGCACATCTGAAGTTATCCATCCTTCTTTCGAATGAAGAGAATCGATGCACCCCATGGAGACTTGATAGGTCTAATAAAACCCTTATCTAACAAGTCCTTCAATTTCTCTTTCAAGTCTTTTAGCGCGACTGGAGCCATTTTGTATTGAGGAATGGAGATAGGCTGCGTGTCGAGTAAGAGATTAATGCAAAAATCAATTTCCCTCTCAGGAGGAACACCTGGCAAATCATCGGGAAGAACCCTGGATACTCACACCACCGGAACTTATTGGATAGTCGGGGTTTTGAACTAACATCCTTAACCTAACTAGGTGATACATGTAGCCCTTAGAAATCATTTTCCTGGCCTTAAGATATGAAATAAACCGACCGGCTGGTACAGCTGAATTACCCTTCCACTCCAACATTGACTCACCTGGAAATCTAAATTCCATCGCACGGGTCCTACAATTAATTGAAGCATAACATGCAAACAACCAATCCATGCCCGAAATGATGTCAAAGTCAGTCATAGCTAACTCTACTAAATCTGTGGAGGTGACCTAATGCAATACTATAATAGGGAAACCTCTATACACTTGCCTAGCTACAACTGAATCACCGACTAGAGTAGAGACTAAGAACGGTTCTGACAGGATTTCTGGGCTAACTCCAAACTACTAGCAATATAAGGGGTCACAAAAGACAAAGTAGCTCCTGGATCTAACAAGGCATAAGCATCAATATGGAAGAGTTGCAACATATCAGTGACCACTTTTGGTGAAGCCTCCTACTCCTGGCAGGGTACAAAAGCATAAAACCTATTTTGGCACTGACCGCCTACTAAACTAGTAGAGGTAACCTCTTGAGGGGGACGTGCTGCTGCAGCAGCAAAACTGGTTGCTGCCACATGGGTTCCACTGACCCCTGATCTAGCTGAGGGGCAATTCTTAAGTTTGTGTATGGGTTTTCCACACACAAAACAAGCATCCGAGCTAACTAAGCACCTCCTAGGGTGATTCTTGCCTCACCCCGCACAAATTGGAAAAGTACACTCCACCTGCATGTTACCCTAGCCTCTCAACTCTTAAACTCCACCCCTCTGATCTCCTCTGAATCTAGATGGCGTTCTGGCCGATGATGGAGCTGGAGTGATAGACCTGTGCTGGGACTGCTGATGCTGTCCACCAACTGGACTGACATGAGAGAAGTCCCATAACTATCGGTCCTGGCCTCTTGGCCTCCCTCTGTCTCCGATAGACCGACTCCATGTGCTGTGCATGCAACACAATGCGGGGAAAATCGATATATCGATGTAGCATAGCGTTCTGCAATCCTTATCCAAATAATCTGCCACCCCATGCACAAAGTGACTCACTCGATCCCTCTGGTCCGCCACCAACTCTGGAGCATACTTGGATAATCAGGTGAACTCCAATGCGTACTCCTGAACAGACATGTTACCCTGCTTCAAATTAACGAACTCGATCGCCTTGAGCTCCCTCATCTCCCGAGGGAAGAACTGATCCAAAAATACGGTGTGAAACTCTTCCCAACCTATCGAGCCTGCACCCACTTCCCTGGCATCTCTCTACTGCTTGACCAATGTGTGAGCCACCCCCTTTAGCTGATAGGAGGTCAAGTCAACAGATTCCCCACTGTTCACCCCCATAACCTGGGTGATCTTTAGAATCTCCTCTATGAAATCGTGTCGATCCTCATCCACCTTCATCCCTGTGAACTCAGGATGGATAATCCTCAATAAATCCCTCACCCTATTTACCGCCGCATTCCCATTCTGTGAGTAATGCTTCACTGTCTGATTTTGAACCTGGGCAATCATGGCCTGAGCCAGCATCTGAATCGCTACCCTAAACTTAGCGTGGGAAGCTGGCTCTGGTGCATGCTCCTAGTGAACGGTTGGGGCTGGCTGATGCTCCTCACCATTACCACCCTCATGATCATTGCTGTTATGAGTTATTTTAGTGTTCACTCCGTGGAGGCATGATGCTGCAACGTGAATAGCACGAATTAGAAGGGTAAAGGACTTTCATCGCATGACGTAGATCATGAAAGAAGGGAACATTTTCTTAATGTCTCGTAGCCTCTTCGTCATAAGTGTGGCGCACTTCACACCTCTAAAATAGACTCTACTTAATGCTACTTTCAGACATCTAGGGATACTTCAAACCTATGGCTCTGATACCAAATTTGTCACGATCCGAACGTACACCTAGATCGTAAACATGGGACAAGGAGCCCTGAGAGACCCCAAGTCAACACATGGCATAAGCATACATCTATGTCATCCACATAAGTGAAATGCCTAACATGAGAAAAACATAATCATGACATAATAAAGGAGAAAGCCAATACAAGATTCATACATGATGGCTAATTACATCGTGTAATCTGAAAAGCCTCTAATCATGAAAGACGGGTTGATGGAACAATACCCCAACTAACCCTACAATACTGAAATTGAAATAAAACTATATAGTCTAAACATAGCCCTCATAACATGAGGACTCACCAAATACATTAATAGAAATCTCTGAAGAACTACAAAGGAGGGTGAGCTTGAGAGTCGGGTCCTGTATCATAAAATGATACAACATAGAAAGTATGCGGTTAGTACGTGAAATGTACAATGTATGGAAGGTAAGTAAAATGGATATTTAAAATATATAAAACTCATAAATGATTAAAAGAGTAGGATATCATGCTCGTATCGTAAACATCATGACATAAAATAAAGCTAGAGATGTTCAAACCATTCATAATACTAACATAATCATAATCATAGGAGAAAATCTTTACTTAACATGACTTGATCCAAAATACATAATAATAACATGCATAAATTGTGATGAACAGTAGGAGATTCTCTTAACTGACCTACCCCATATGAGCACACATGAGATCCAACCTGTAAACCTAGTCGGGAGGCCGTTCGTTCTTGACAAGGGTAGAACCATGGAAGGGAATGATATCACCATGAAAAGGCCAATTAGGTTGGGGAAAGTCATGAAGGAGGTCCCAACATACCTACGGTGTCACGTAGTTTATGAGATCCGGGGCTTAACCTGAGCCCCGAACCTACTCGGTGTTCGATACCACTCCCAAAACATATATAGTGCTCATAGTAATACATGCATGAATTCATGGGCTAGTCAAATCATGATAATGATAAACATGCTTGTACATACGTGAACTAGCCATGAAACTAGGCCCGTGAGTGGGCCAAACATAATTCATAAATCATAAGGTTCATACATACTTGTGGATGATGCATATAGTTTGAAATTCATAAAATCATGATAGATAATTGATCAAATCCATAATTTAAATCATAATTCATGTTGGGATAGTAAATTTCATTAATACAAAAGTAGATCATAATCGATTCATCATGAGTCATTCATAATTAGGCTTAATTTCATAAAAATCGAAAATCGATAATATTATAAATAATTTGAATCGTAAAAGCTGATCAAAACTCATAGAATATGGTAAGAGTCTAAGATAATAAAGCCCATTAATACATCATTAGGTTTTTTAAAAATTCTACTTCAAAACCCCATAAACTCTTGATAGAATTTTCATTAAATCGTAGAGAATGGGCACGGGTGTGAATGAAAACACCCATTGATAGCCTTAGATACCTGGAACAGCTAATTCTTAACCTCCCTTGAACGCCCAAGAAATAATTGAAAGAATTTGGAGAGAAAAATCCTTGAACAACTCCTTGATCACTCCTCTAAACTCTTGCATGCATGAATGAAGACTTAGAAATAAGAGAAAAGACATAAAATCTCCCTTGTACTTGTCTACACAACTCACTTTAACACTTTAACTTTATATGTAATTTTTTACCCCCCTAATCTCGTTTGAAGTCTATTAAATACCACCTTAAGAAAATAATACCACTCTAACAATGTGAAGTGTTTAACACTCCCGCCACGTCACATCCACTTCACAGCCACGTCCGCGGCACGTTGAAAATTATTTAAATTTTAATTTTCTACTTTATTCATTTCTTTTTGCTCATTCACAATATTTTATTTTCCTTACTTATATTTTTATACACTAGTTAATTTCTAATCCTAATTAATTCAAGAAAAAATGGAGGTTGCTTTTCTCCATTGGGTGTCTTCATTTTTAAAAAAAAATCAAAACTTTTCTTAAAAAATTGAATGTTGAATGTACAAAGTAGAAAAAATTGATAAATAAGTGTATTTTTTTTGTGTGTGTGCGCATGAGGGAGGGGGGAGGTGGGCTTGAAGATGGAGAAATGGTGGGGGTGGGGGTCCAAAGAAGGAGAAATTGTGAGGTGGTTCGAAGAAGAAGATAGATCTGGGGAGGGGGGGTGAAGAAGGAGAAAGGGGGTGGTGGGGTGGGTTGAAGAAGGAGAGAGGAATGACAAATTTGAAGAAGGAGAAGGGGGGTGGGGGGGTTTGAAGAAGAAGATAGAGTTGGGTAGGGGGGTTTATTTATTTATTTTTATTCTGTTAAATAATATAAATATCAATGGACCCACCCTTTTTTTCAATTACGTGCCTTTTCAATTTTTTTTAATTTTCCACGTCATCCTTTTGGGTGGTATTTAATAGACTTCAAATGAGATTAGGGGGGTAAACAAATACTTGTAAAGTTTAAGTGCTAAAGTGAGTTGTGTGGACAAGTTTAGGGGGGATTTTATATCTTTTCCCCAGAAATAATTATCCTTCTAAAAACCCACCTTTCATAAGATAAAACGACATAGTTTAGGGTGTTATAGCATCAAAATGTCAAAAATGCCTTTAATTAATCCGCCTTGAAAACTATCCAGATTGGACAACTGGATGGAACCAATGGGTAATGGAAGGAACGATGACCCGTTATGTTGCTTGTTGTTTGCACTGCTGAGACTTGCCTCCGGAACATAACCACGGATGGACAGGACGACTCGTCATCTGAAACAATGGGTCATTACATCAACCGTTGTTTTCCCCTTCACAAAATCTGACCCTGCTTACCACGAGCCTCACCACGACTCATGGTTTCTTCCAACGATTCGTGGTCTTGATCCATGACATACACTGGGAATCTTGGAAACCAAACAATGACCAGTAACCACAAGTCGTTACATCTCACAACAAGTCATTGGAAGACCCGTTGTATCTCATCTGCTTAAGTCCATAACTCACCACGACTGCAAATGACAGCCCGTTGTATCCCATAATGGGTTATTACGTCACTTGTTGTCTCCACTTCCACCAAAACTCCTCATCCCTATGACTGCATACAATGACCCGTGGTTTGATACCATGAGTCGTTAGGTTACCCGTTTTGTGCTTTTTTTCCCAATTTCAGCAGTTTTCAACTTTTATCTCCTGGGTCTACTCCTAGGAACTTTTTGGGTATTACACATACTCACTGCTTTCTGGATTAAGTCATCTGCTACCACATTTCCCTTCCCGGGGTGATACAGGATTGTAACATAAGCCTTATGCGGTTCTATCCATCTTTTGTGTCTCAAATTAAGAGCTTTCTAGGAGAACATACACTGCACATTGCGACGGTCTTTGAACACCTCACAACGAGCCCCATACAAGTAATGCCACCAAATTTTTAGGGCGAACACCACCGCTGCCAACTCCAGGTCATATGTTGGGTAATTCTATTTGTGCACCATCAACTTTCTTGGAGCATAAGCAATACTTTCCTTCCTACATTAACACAATACCCAACACAGACTATGAGCATCACAATAAACTATGAAATCTTTACCTTCCCCGGACCATTGGAAAGGTAAATCCTTCTGATTCAACCTTTCAACATCGAGGTAATAGATGCAAATCCTTTCACAAACTGGCGGTAATAACTAGCCAGCCCCACCAAACTCCAGATCTCTATCACTGTAGTAGGCCTAGCCAAATTCTGGAATGCCTCCACCTTATGTGGATCCACTTTAATCAACTCCTTGGAGATGATATATCCCAGAAAAGATACCGACTCCAGCAAAAATTCACATGTGGTGAACTTGGCGTACAACTGTTTCTCAATTAACAACCCTAGCATAATCCTCAGATGATTCTCATGTTCCTCCATAGACCTAGAGTATACTAAGATATCATTAATGAACATGGTCAAAAATAATATAGGTAGGGTTTAAAGATACAATTCATCAAGCTCATGAAAGCTACTGGAGCATTAATATGTCCGAAGGATATGACTAGGAACTCTTAATGTCCATACCTGGTCCGAAAAGCTATCTTGGGAATATCGTCAACATGAATCTTTGGCTGATGGTAGCCTGATCTCAGGTCAATCTTTGAGAACACTGCTTCCCCCAGTAACTAATCAAACAATTCATGTATTCTAGAAAGAGGATATTTATTCCGGATGGTTACCTTTTTCAGCTGAAGATAATCAATGCACATCCGGATACTATCGTCCTTTTTCACAAATAAGACCGAGGCACCCCACGGAGTGACACTCGACCTGATATACCCCTTATTAAATAGTTCCTGCAACTAAATATTCAGTTCCCTCAACTCAATCAATGCCATTTGTTATGGCGGTTTAGAAATAGGTCGGGTCCCTGGCTCTAGATCTATGCAAATGTCAATATCACGGTCCAGCAGCATGCCAGGAAAATCTATGGAAAATACCTCTAAGAATTCACAAACTACCAGGACAAATCTATGGAATGACCCTCTAAACTGGTATCCCAAATATGAACAAACTATGTTGAATGTCCCCATCCTATCAACTTTCGAGCACGAATATAAGAGATGAGTTTCATAGGAGCAGGGCGACAATTCTCTTCCCCTCCAACCTGGACGACCCTAGCCTCGCCATAGTGACTGTCTTCACCTGGAAATGCGGGAAATGCATGGTATGGAGATAACCAGATCATTCCCAAGATCTCATCAAAATCTACCTTGTCTATGATCACCAAATCTACCCGAGTATCACAACCCATGAAGTCAACAATACAAGCGCGACAGACCCTATCCACCACTACATAATCCCTATCAAGAGTAGGCACATGGATAGGAACATCAGGAACATCACAAGGAAGATCCAATCCTATAGAAAAATAAGCAGACACATAGGAAAAAGTAGAGCCAGGATCATACAAAGCCGCAACCATTTTGTTGCATACAAAAATCATGCCTGTGATAACATCATCTGAAGACTCTACCTCGGATCGACCCGAAAATGCATAGAAGTGGGCTTAATTACCTATTTGAGACCCTCCCATGTTGGTCTATGTAACCCCTCCCCCCCTAGTGGACTGATTTCCACCCCTTACGACCACCTCCTCTACCCGACTGGGTGCCACCTCTAACCGCTGGCTAATTCCCCCTCCCAAGCTGTTGGTGATCCTTGTTGAATGCAATCCCTCCTCTTCTAAGGATCAGAGTACGAGGAGTTGGTTGTGGAACAATCTGTCTGTCATAATCAAACTTGGGACACCATCTATGGATATGGCCATACTTCTCTCACTCGTGGCACACCTTTTTAATCACTGGTCTCTGAGTCAAAATAGAAGAAATTGAACAAGCCCCAAAATTTAAACAAACTATCTGAGTACCCCCGATTGTACCTGATGGTGGTGGAGTGGTCCCTAGAAGACCCCCAGCTAACACCTGCATAGTTGACTGAACAGGGTGTCCCCAGTAGCATTGAGGTATCAAAGTCCTAGAAAAGGATCTACTGTAAGTGCCCACCTTCTGAGCCTCTTCTCAGCATTCTTCGCATACACATCATGTTTCACTCCCTCCAAATTCTTTCCAAACTCTACTACCTCCGGGAAATTCTTACCTACAGAGACAATCTAGAGAGCTGATAGCTGGAGACCTACATTCAGGCCCTTAACAAATCATCTGATCCTCTCCTCCTCTGTAGGCAATAAAAGCAACGCATACCTGAAAAATGAGTGGAATCTGTCATCGTATGTTGCAACTAAAGAGGTCCCCTGCTCTATAGTGGTGAAATCGTCCCATCTTTGATCTCATAAGGTACGAGGCATGTACTTCTCTAGAAAAGTAGAGTAGAACTAGGTCTAAGTCAATGTTGGTGACCCCGCTGGTCAGCACTCCACAAAAGCCCTCCACCAGAGCTTTGTATCACCCATCAGCTACAAGGTGACAAACTCTATGTCGTACTTCTCCACTTCTTCCATTTTGTGGATCCTATCATGATAGTCGGTGATAAACTCATAGGCGTCCTCCGCCTCAGTACCGTAGAAGGTGGGAGGCTTCATCTTTGTGAACCTCTAGAACAAGTCATGCTCTACTCCAGTCATTATTGGTCCAGCTATCAACCTCAAAAAAATCACAGCCTTTGACATATCATCAATACAGGGAGCCACAATAGCTGCATTTTATATTCCTGACTGTTTCCCCGGGGGAGTCGCTGGTGCTGCCCCACTACCTATGAGGCTACTCAAAATGTTAAGGACCTGGCTAGGACCTCGGAGGATGTTGGAGCGGTTGCAGCCTCTCCCTGAGTAAGGACCTCCAACTCCACAGCCACCCTTTCTTGCACTGCAAGTGGTACTGGAAATGCTGATCTCTCCCAAACTAGAGCAAGAGCACGGGGCCCTCCTCTGGTAGCAGCAGGCCTCCGTCCTCGACCTCTATCCCATCCTCTACCATGAACTATAGATGCTGCTGCTGGCTCGGATGCTTCCTCTCAATTTCCACCTGCACTTGTTCTCACCATTTGTGAGAGAAGGAAAGAGGAATTGTCAGATACCAATTTGGATCACCAAATGCTAATTGGAATCAAGTAATAGCACAAACAAGGAAGAATGAAGGGATTTTTCCTAATGTCCTATAGCATCTCGAAGATAAGTTACGAACGTCTCCGTACTGATCCGTGAGACTCTACTACACTTGTCGTCGTGCAATGAAATCAACGAACTTAGAGCTTTGATACCAACTTTTTATTACCCAAATGGCTATGATTGGCACCCACACTAACCCCCCGACGGGAGAACCAACATTTTCCAACTAATTATCCAAAACCATCGACAATTAATAGTGATAAAACACATTATGAAAATGATTAATGGACAATCACCATAATAAAAATAACCAATAATAATATGTGGTAAAGAAATTCCCAGAACCTAATAGTCAATTTTACACGAGGACATCTACCTATTTTTGCTCTAAGAGTAATACATAAGAAAAAGAAAATTCCAAGGAATCAATAAGTGTATGAACTAGAGACATCAACCGCAGATGAGTCGATCACCACGTCTTGAGCCTCTCACCTTTTTTCACGACCCGAACATAGGCCTGGATCTAGAGACGGAACCTAGAAATACAAATAGTTTCAAGTCGACCCATGGTATGAACATGAAAACTAAATCTCAACATACACAAAGAGGAAAAACTAAATTCTGAAATAGAGGAAGTCTGAATAATAAAACATCTAACCATCAGAAACATCAAAACACTGAATCTAAAGTTAAATATACAACTTTATGTTTGAAAAGCCTCTAACATACTAACAAGCTAAGGGGACAACACTTCTAACTAGCTCCCTAAATGTCTAAAGTAGAAAATGAAAACAACTCAACTAATTGAAGGTCCTCGAAGGATGAAGACTCACCAGCAATGTTGTCTGGAATAAACATTAAAACTGGCTAGTGGCAGGACTAGTTATGAACGTCTGAACCTGTATCATGAAATAATACAACAGAGAGTATGTGGTCAGTACTTGGAATGTACTGAGTATGCAAGGTAAGTAAAACAGGATCAATAAGTATAAGCTGAAAACATGGATAGCATAAATCATATCATTATAAGATTCTGAGAGTAAAAGCTGCATGATGATATCTGAAAACATGATTAGACATGTGTTGAATTTCATTACTGAATCGAATGACCCAATGCTGAAACTAATATTCATAAGTAAAACTGATAAACCGATCATTGGGTCAAACCTGCTGAAAACATAATATCATAACTGATGAACATGCACAACTAAAATCATGAGGAACAATAAGAGACTCATCATATAACCAACATATCACGATAGAGATTATGTGATCCCAACTATTACACTCAAGTGGGAAAAGCCGTCTAAATCCTTATCAGGGCTAAGGTTGCTACGATGATACCGATATCAAGTGGAAGACCCAATTGGGGGTAGGGGAAGCTCATAAGGGAGGTCCCAAAGTCACAGAATAATCCTACGTTGGCACATAGTTCTGAGACTCAAGGTTTTCCTGAACCCCTAGATTACTCGGTGCTAGTCACTGCTCCCAAAAACATGTAATTGCTCTCCATCGTTTTTCAATGAAGATGAAACCATCATTTTTAAATGAAGATGATAATGTATCAACATGCATAGACTAAAATCTAAATATGGAAAGCCTTTGTTCAAAACATACCACAAGCTGAAAGTGGGAGTATCGACTGCAAAATAATGTGGTAAGCTAATATTATAAAACTAAACTAAATCATGATAAACATACTTAAATCACGTGGGCTTGCCCAAAACTTTAACCTACTTGAAATAAACTTAATAGACAAAATTATAGATTCATACATGGGTAAATCATGAACGTGTTTTCATGCTATATATCTCAGCATACTTGAAAACATATATGATAAACTTGAATTTTTATGAAAATTACATAATTGGAAAATATTCATCTAAAACTTGAAATCATGAATCTATAATCATTTTTCACACAAAAACTGCCCTTGAATCTTAAAACATCACTAGAAATATGAAGGGAATTTACCCATGAACTAAACATAGAGAATTTCATAAATTTGGGTTAAAACCCCATAGAATCATACACTTGAATTCATGAACTTCAGATAGGATTTTGGTATGAGAGTGAAGGGAACTCTTATTCATGACCCTACATATTTGGGTAAGTTGATTCTACACCATTGAAATCCCAAGATATTTGGGGAAGAAGTGGAAGAATTCTAGGCTTCATCTCCTTTGGGATCCTCTAAACTTGCATGCATGGGGAGGGAATAGGTTAGAGTAGGCTAAACCCTCTCAAAACCCTCCTAACTGAGCTTAAAATAACATAGATTAGGGCATTGGAATTACGAAAATGTCCTTACTTAAATTGCAGGAAATTTTACTCTGCCAGGTACCACGACTCACACCACGAGTTGTACCTCCATCCTACGACTCGTGGTTACCATCTGTAGCCACTACTATTTTTCCCCAAATTTTTTAAAGTTTTCCACGCGTCGAACCATGACTCGTACCACCAACCCACGAGTCTTTAGGTCCATTCGTGGTCAATGTTTCCAAGATCCTTAGTTCTTCCTCACAAGTATTGGTCACAACTCGTTGTTTCACCCTACGAGTCGTACCCTGACTCATTCCCTCCAAATTGATGCACTATAGATCTCTTACGCCTACTGACAATGGCTCATCCTATGACTCGTGACCTGTTCCAATAAGTCGTACCTTTACTCATTACTAATGGGCCTTCTACTGCAAATTCTAACCACGAGTAATACCATGACTCGTTACTCTTTCTCATGACTCATACCATGAGTCGTTCTAAGTAATTTTTTAAACACTTTCTGCTAATTACATTTCAAATTCTGAGTCTAGTCTTAAGAACCTTTGGGGTATTACAATATCTCCCCCTTGGAAATATTCATCCTTGAATGTGGGTAAACATAGTGAAAAGCTAGGGAAAGGAACTGTCGTCCCAAGTATTGAATATCTAAGAATGAAAACTGACAGAGTAACTGACTCTGGACTAAGATACATTACAGAACTGAATTCATGAACCACACATACACATGCACTGACATAAAGGATACTGGGAGACATGAACTAGACATGAAACTGAATAGAGTACTAAGGAGGAAACTGGTACCTCATTCTGGAACTGAGCCGAAAGGGAAAAGATGTGGGTATTTAGCCATCATATATTCTTCGACTTCTCAAGTAGCTCCCTCAACAAGCTGATTTCTCCATATAACCTTTACTAAAGCTACTTCTTTGCTTCTCAACTTTCAAACCTGACAATCAAGAATCTCAACTGGCACCTTTTCGTAGCTAAGGTTATCCATCACAGCTACGCTCTCTACTGGAACAACCAATGCAGGATCACCAATGCACTTTTTCAGTAGTGATACATGGAAAACTGGATGCACTAACGCTAACTCTATGGTCAACTCCAACTCATAGACCACCTTGCCAACACGTCTCATAATCCTGTATGGGCCAACATATCTTGGAATAATCTTCCCTTTCTTTCTGAATCTCATCACTCCCTTCATGGGAGACACTTTCAAAAACACCCAATCATTAACTTCAAATTTGAGTTCTCTCCTCCTCACATCCGCATAGGACATTTGATGACTTTGAGTTGTTTTCATCCTTTCCTTTATAAGTTGAACTTTCTTCATAGCCTTATCAAGTAAAACTGGCCCTATCAGCATAGCTTTACCTACTTCAAACCAACCAATAGAAAACCTACACCTTCACTCATAAAGAGCCTCAAACAGAGCCATCTAAATACTGGAGTAGTAACTGTTGTTGTAAGAAAACTCGATAAGAAGTAAATGATCATCCCAACTACCTTTGAAGTCAATAACATATGCTCTAAACATATCCTCATGATTTTGAATGGTTCGCCCGGCCTTCCATCCCCCGGCGAAAAGCTACAGTATGCTTGACCTGAGTACGAAGTCCCTTTTGAAATGACTTTCAAAACTGCAAGGTGAATTTAGTATATCTATACGATATGATGGACAAGGGAACTCCATGCAATAGAAATAACTCCCAAATGTACAATTTAGCATAATCCTCCGCTGATTCGGTAGTTTTGACCGATAGAAAATAAGCCGCTTTAGACAACTTTTCCACAACCACCCAAATAGAGTCATACTTTCGACATGTACGAAGCAACCCTATGATGAAGTCCGTATTTATCTCTTCCCATTCCAAGTGGGGATAGTAATGTCTTGTACCACACATCCTGGTCCTTAATCCTCCACTTTCACTTATTGACAGTTCAGACAAGTAACCACAAACTCCGCTATGTCCTTCTTCATTCCATTCCACCAATAGACTTCCCGTAGGTCATGGTATATCTTGGTGGCACTTGGATGTATATAATATCGAAAACCATGAGCCTCATGCAACATCTGTTCTCTCAACTCATCAACATCTAGAACACACAAATGACCATGGTAATAATACACCATCTCCCCCTTGGGAGAAGACCTCTACCTTCTGATTCTAAACTGCTTCCTCAAATTGAGTCGTTTTGAACAATGAAATGACCATCCGTTGAATCAAGAAGACGAATCCCTAATCGAGCAAGCCTATGGACATCCTTCACTAACTCTTTCCTTCCATCTTAAAGATAAGAGACACTCTCCTTGGATAGCCAGCTAAGGGCATTTGCCACTATATTGGCCTTGCCTAAATGATAAAGGACACTCATGTCATAGTCCTTGAGAAGCTCCAACAAGCTCCTTTGTCGCAAATTGATGTCCTTCTGAGTAAACACATACTAAAGAATCTTGTGGTCCGTAAACACATCCACATAGACCCATATAAATAGTGTCTCCAAATCTTCAATGAAAGCACTGCCGCTGCCAACTCTAGGTCTTGGGTCGGGTAATTCCTCTCATGAGTCTTAAGTTTTCTAGAGGCATATGCAATGACCTTTCCATGCTGCATCAACACACAACCAAGACCTACCTTAGAGTCATCAAAATACACCACAAATCCATATGTACCCATAAGTAGTGTCAATACTAGGGATGAAGTGAGCCGAGTCTTTAGCTCTTGAAAACTCTTCTCACAAGAACCCGACCACTGGAATTTTACTTTCTTCTAGGTCAACATTGTCAACGGTACTGCAATGGATGAAAATCCCTCAACAAACCTTTTGTGGAAGCCAGCTAATCCCAAGAAACTCCTAATATCCGAAGGAATAACTGGTCTATGCCAATTCTTCAAAGCTTCTATCTTTTGAGAGTCCACTTGTACACCCTCACTTGACACCACATGGCCCAAAAATGCTACTGACTTCAGCCAAAACTCACACTTGCTAAATTTAGAAAACAACTGGAGATCATTAAGACTCTGTAGAATAATCCCCAAATCAGTGACATGCTCCTACTCGGTCCAAGAATACATGAGAATTTCATCTATTAACACAATCTTGAACATGTCCAAATATGGCTTGAACACCCTGTTCATCAATCCATAAAAGCTACATGGGCATTCAATTGTCCAAAAGACATAACTACAAACTCATATGACCATACTGAGTCCTGAAGGATGTTTCGGGATGTCACTCTCCCTAAGTCTGAGCTGGTGATAGCCGGACCTGATATCTATCTTTGATAAGCACTTGGCCCCTGAAGTTGGTCAAACAAGTCATCAATCTTGGGAAAGTGATATTTGTTCTTTATTGTAACCTTGTTCAACTGCCGGTAGTCAATACACATACGAAGATATCCATCCTTCTGCACAAAGAGAACTGGTGCACCTATGAGGACTTGCTAGGTCTGATGAATCCTTTATCTAGAAGATCCTTCAATTGCTCCTTCAATTCCTTTAGCTTAGCTGGAGTCATTCTATAAGGAGAATTAGATATAGGCTGCATATCGGAAAGAATGTCAACACGAAAGTCAATATACCACTAGGGAGGGACTCCAGGTAGATTATCTGGGAAAATATTCAGGTACTCACACACTATAAGAACTGACTGGAGAGTCGGGTTGTCAGACATAGCATTCTTAACCAAACTAGATGGTAAACACAACCCTTAGAAATCATCTTCCTGGCCTTAAGGTAGGAAATGAAGAGACCTATATACATAGTTGAACTACCCTTCCACTCTAGTATTGGCTCACCCAGAAACCGAAACTCTACCGTACAGGTTTGAAAATTTATTGAGGCATAAAATTTATGTAGCCAATACATGCCAAAGATAACATCAAAATCTCTCATATCTAACTCTACTAGATCTGCTGAGGTGACATTTTGAAGGATTGTGACAAGGTAATTTCTATATACCCATCGAGATATAACTGAGTCACCAAATGGAGTAAAGACTGAGAATGGCTTTGGTAGGATTTCGAGACTGACTCCAAATCTACTAGAAACATAGGGTGTCACAAAAGATAAGGTAGCCCCTGGATCTAATAATGCATAAACATCAAGCTGAAATACTCGTAACTTACCAATGACCACATCTAGAGGGACCTCCTGCTTCTCACGAGACGAGAGTGCATAAAACCTGTTCTAACACTAACAACCACCTGCACTAATGGATGCACCCTGCTGAGCTGAGCGTGATGGTGGAGTTGCTGAATTGGTGGCTAGATCTCGACCTCTACAATGACCCTGTCTAGTTGAAGGGCTTTGTCTGAACATGTGATTGGGCTTCCTGCACCAAAAACATGCCCCTGAACCTGCTAAGCACTGACAAGCGTGCCTCCTACCACACTTGTCACAAACTGGAATGCTAGGCTCACTATTACAAGTTAAATAATTAGCGGCTATTGTATTATTGTCACTAAATGATTGCCACTAAAGGCCCTTCTTGTAGTAGTGGCTCTATAGACTGGCTCCCCTGACCTCGAGAACCTGATGCCCGTCCCCTCTGGTCACGCCTAGACCTGGATGGCATGCTAGCTGATGAAGACGATGATGCTAATGACCTCCGGTGGGATTGCTGGCGATGTCCACCACCAGACCTGTGCTGGGAGAACCCAAAACTTTCTATCCTGGCCCTCCTGGCCTCTCTCTATCTCCTTCATCTGCATCGCCTCTACCTGCTGGGAATACAAAACCAATCGGGAGAAGTCAATGTCCTGATGTAGCATAGTGGTCCTCAAATCCTTGACCAAGTAATTTGCCACCCCATTCAAAAATTTGCTCACCCGAGCCCTCTGATAGGACACCATCTCTGGTGCATACTTGGACAACTTGGTGAACCCTAAAGCATACTCCTGGACTGTCTGTCACGACCCAAACGTACACCGGGATCTAGACACAGGAAAAGGAGCCCCGAGAAACCCCAAATCGACCCATGGCATGAGCATACATCTAATTCAATCACATGAGCAGAAGACTTAGCATAGAGAACGTAATCATAACATAACATAAGGGAAAATAGTACAATACTATTACAATGCGGTGGAATAAAACTTTTTAGTCTGATAAGCCTCTAAACATGAAAGGCGGATTGATGGGACAACTCCCAACTAATCCAACATCTAGAAACTGAAGGAATAACATAGAGTGTGAACATGTAGCCCTCGAAACATGAGGATTCACCAAGTGCGCTGTGAACAAGTCCAAATCAATCTATGGGTGAGGATGAGCCTGAGAACTGGGACTTGTATCATGAGACGATACAACATAGAAAGCATACGGTCAGTATGTGGAATATACTGAGTATGCAAGGTAAGTGAAGCGGACATTTAAAACATGTATGAAACTCATAAATGGTCATAAGAGCAGGACAGCATGCTCGTTCATAAATCACTAAAGCATATTATACGGCTCAAGGTTTTCAAAACATTCGTAACATGAACATAGTTATAATCATAAAAGAAGAACTTTGCTTAACATAACTTGTGGCAATATACATAATCATAACATGCGTAAATCATGAGGAATAGTGGGAGATTCTCTTAACCGACATACCAGATATTAGCACACATGAGGCCCGACTTGTAACCCTAGTTGGGAGGGTGTTCGTACCTTGCCAAAGGTAGGAACTATGAAGGGCATGATCACACATGAAAAGGGCTATTTGGGCCAGGGACAAACATGAAAGGGGTCCCAACATACCTACGGTGGCACGTAGTTCATGACATCCGGAGCTTAGCTCGAGCCCCAACCTACTTGGTGTTCGATACTGCTCCCAAAACATATATAGTTCTCATAATAATACATACATAAGTTCATGGATATAGTTAAATCATGATAATCATAAACATGCTTGAACATACGTGAACTAGCCATGACATGAGGTCTGTGTGTCCGCCAAAAACATAATTCATGCTTAATAAACTACTTACATTCTTTTAGATCATGCATAGAGTTTAAATTTGCATAAGATCATAATAGATAACATAATATATTCATGATTTAATTCATAATACATGCTGCGCTTATTAAAGACATCAATGGATCATAAATCGGTTTATCATGGGCATGCATAACCAAGCTTAATTGATTAGAAATTCGAAATCAGCAATATTATTATCAATTTAGAGCTCAAAAAAGATGTTCAAAATTAGCAGATAGTGATAGCGATTCAAAACCACAAGACCCATAATTAATTAGTTAAAATTTTTTTATACCAACCTAATATAAAACCCCATGAGTTTTTAACTAAATTTTGAGTAATTAATAGAGAAGGAGCATCGGTGAGGAAGAATCCACCCATCAAAGACCTTACATACCTGGGATTATCGACTCCTAACCCTTCTTAAAAGCTCGAGGATGAAATTGAAGGAATTGAGGAGAAAAGCTTGAAATCTCCGTTTAGATCACTTGTCAAAATCCTTGCATGCATGAATTGGAATTTAGGAAGGTTTCTTTTCTTAAAAACTCAGCTTTCCCAAGCCAAAACGATGTAGTTTGGGGCCTTATATCGTTAAAAAGTCAAAAATACCATTAATGAACCTTCCCTAAAAACTGGCCGGATGAAACCAACGGACAGCACCAACGGGTCGTTGGAACCCACCAAGACACGTCGTGTCTCTCGTGCAATGGATTGCTGATGACCCATTATCAAAACCAAACAACGGGTTGATAGGACGACCCGTGGCTCCAACCCACGACTCGTTACATCGTTCGTGGTTAGTCCCCTGAACATTGGCATCTCATCTTCTAACGAGTCACACCACGAACCGTCACCACAAACAATGGATCGTTGTTTCCCCCCTTTCATGCCTACTGGAAAATTAATCCTTAAACCGCAACCACAACCAACGACCCGTGGCTTCTCCTAACGAGTCCTTAGGTCTCCCGTTGTTTGCACTGTAGCCTAGCCTGACCCTAACCATGACTACAAAGGATTGCCCGTTGTATCCCACAACGGGTCGTCATATCTCTCGTTACCTCCACTTCTACCAACATATCCCCAGCTAGCGACAGAATATAACGACTCGTGATTTGATACCACGAGTCGTCCTATGGTCCGTGCTATGATATTTTTCCAGTTTTATGCACTTTTCAAATTCAACTCCCGGGTCTATTCTTAGGCCTTCCTGGGGTATTACAATATCTCCCCTTTGGAAGCATTCATCCTCGAATGTAGGAAAAAAGCAGCAAATAGAAACATACAATTATCATACTCAAATTCTAACTATTTTAGCTGAAATTTTCATGGAAAGACTACTTCCGAACCAAACCACATAGCTGAACTGATCTCATGCTTCACACATACTCATACACATAAAAGAAACTTTAACACATGAATTGAACATGAAAACTAAATGGGATCATAGAGTAAAACTGATACCTCAAGTTGGAACTGAGCCAGTAGAGAACAAATGTGGGTATCTAGCCATCATATCCGCTTCGTCTTCCCACATAGCTCCCTTAACATGCTAATTTCTCCATAAAACCTTAACTAAAGCTACTTCTTTATTTCTCAACTTCCAAACCTGACGATCCAAGATTTCAATGGGAATTTCTTCATAACTGAGACTGTCTTTTACCCAAATGCTGTCTACCGGAACTACCAAGGATGAATCACCCAAACACTTTTTCAAAAGAGACATATGGAAGATGGGATTAACTGAAGATAACTCCGATGGCAAGTCCAACTCATACGCCTCCTTACCAACTCTTCTCACAACTCGATAGGGACCAACATAGTGGGGACTGAGTTTCCCTTTCTTTTCGAACCGTATGACTCCCTTCATGGGAGGTACCTTTAGAAACACCCAATCATGCATATCAAACTCCAAATCTCTTCTCCTCACATTAGCATAGATTTCTGGCGACTCTGAATGGTTTTTAACCAGTCCCTTATTAATTGGACCTTCACCATCGCCTCGTGAACCACATTTGGCCCTATCATAGCTGTCTCACCAACCATAAACCATCAAATGTGAGATCTACACCTCCACCCATAGAGGGCCTCGAACAGTGCCATCTTGATACTAGAGTGATAACTATTGCTATAAGCAAACTCGATCAAGGGCAAATGATCATCCAACTACCTTTAAAATCCATAACACATGCCCTCAGTATATCCTCAAGAGTCTGGATTGTTCGTTCCACCTAGCCATCCGTTTGCAGATGGAATGCTGTGCTGAGCTTAATCTGAGTCCCAAGTCCCTTCTGAAAAGACCGCCAGAATTGGGAGGTAAACTAAGTACCTCGGTCTAAAATACTAGACAAGGGCACTCCATGAAGTCGAACCAACTCCCGAATATACAACTTGGCATAATCATCCGCTGAATTCGTGGTCCTGACCTGTAGGAAGTGTGCAGCCTTTGTTAACCTGTCTACCACCACCCAAAATGGTATCATAGTGTCTGGGAGTACGAGGTACGCCTATAATAAAATCCATATTAATCTCTTCCCACTTCCACGTGGGAATTCTAATATCCTGAAGTACACCTCCCGACCTTTGCTGCTCAATCTTAACTTGCTGACAGTTTGGACACTTGGCTACGAACTTTTGCGATATCCTTCTTCAAACCATCCCACCAACAGATTTCCTAAAAGTCCCGATACATCTTTGTGGATCCCGAATGGATGGAATATCTGGTACCATATGCCTCATGCAATATCTAGACTCTCAAATTATCAACGTTCGGAACACATAGTCGTCCCTGGTATCGAAGGACACCATCTCCCCCTTAGGAGAAAACCTCCACTTTTGACTCCGCACCGCTTCCTTCAGCCTTCTCTAAATTCGATCCTCATCTTGCTTAGATTTGACATCGACCACCAAGGATGATTCGGACTCAATCTGTACAATAATGCCGCCATCGGTCAAGTTGAACAATCTAACCCCCAACCTTGCAAGTCGGTGGACATCTCTCACTAACTCCTTTTTTTCCTCATCCACGTGGGACACACTCTCCATAGAGAGCCTACTAAGTGCATCTGCAACAACATTAGCCTTGCCCCGGTGGTAAAGGACACTCATATCGTAGTCCTTTAGCAACTCCAACCACCTTCTTTGCCGAAGATTGAGATCTTTCTGCGTGAACAGATATTGCAATCTCTTGTGATCCGTGAACACGTCCACGTGAACCCCATACAAGTAATGCTGCCATATCTTCAGTGAAAACACCACCGCAGCTAACTCAATATCATGGGTCAGGTTATTCTTTTCGTGAACCTTTAACTGTCGAGAGGCGTATGCTATCACCTTCCCACATTGCATCAACACACTTCTCTGTACAACTCTCGAAGCATCAAAATATACAACAAAGCCATTAGTACCCTTGGGTAAAGTCAACATTGGTTCTGAAGTGAGTTAGGTCTTCAATTCCTGGAAGCTTTTCTCACAATCCTCTGACCATTGGAACTTTGTCTTTTTCTGAGTCAACTTGGTCAGTGGTGCCACAATAGATGTGAAACCCTCAACAAACCTTCGGTAGTAGCCTTCTAGGCCCAGCAAACTCTGAATTTCTGAAGGATTCACCAGTCTAGGACAATTCTTCACCGCTTCGACTTTTTGAGAATCCACCATTATGCCCTCATTTGACACCACATGGCCCAGAAATGCCACCGAGTCCAGCCAAAATTCACACTTGCTAAACTTGGCATACAACTGATGATCCTTGAGGGTCTGAAGCACTACTCTCAAATGAGCGGCATGCTCTCCTCGCTCCGGGAGTATATAAGGATGTCATCAATGAACACACGAAAATGTCCAAATATGTCTTGAATACACTATTCATTAGATCCATAAAAGTTGCAAGAGCATTGGTTAGTCTAAATGACATAACTACAAACTCATTGTGGCCATACCAGGTCCTGAAGGCTGTCTTTGGGATATCACTGTCCCGGACTCTTAGTTGGTGATACCCAGACTTGAGATCTATCTTCGAGAAACACCCAGCACCCTGGAGCTGGTCAAATAAATCATCAATCCTGGGCTAGGGGTACCTGTTCTTGATGGTGACCTTATTAAATTGTCAATAATAAATACATATTCGAAGGGATCCATCCTTCTTCCGAATAAATAGAACCAGTGCGCCCCATGGAGACTTGTTCGCTCTAATGAAACCCTTACCCAACAAGTCCTTCAACTGTTCCTTTAACTCTTTTAACTCAGCTAGGGCCATCCTATAAGGAGGAATGGAGATAGGATCCATATCGTGCAATAGATCAATTTTAAAATCAATTTCCCTTTATGGAGGAACGCCAGGTAAATAATCGGGAAAAACCTCCGGATACTCGCACACCACTGAAACTGACTGAATAGTCAGGGTCTCAAACTCTACATCCTTAACCCTAACTAGGTGGTACATGCAACCCTTAGAGGTTATTTTCCTAGACTCAAGATATGAAATAAACCAACCGGCTGGTACAGCTGAATTACCGTTCCATTCCAAAACTGACTCACCCGAATATTGAAATTCCACTATACGGGTCCTACAATTAATTGAAGCATAAAATGCAAACAATCAATCCATACCCAAAATGATGTCAAAATCAGTCATGGCCAATTCTACTAAGTCCGTGGAGGTAGCTTATGCAACACTGTGATGGGGAAACCTCTATATACCTGCCTAGCTACAACTGATTCACTGACTGGAGTAGATACGGAGAATGGTTCTGATAGAATTTTAAGACTAACTCCAAAACTAATAGGAATGTAAGGGGTCATGAAATACAAGGTAGCTCCTATATCTAACAAAGCATAAGCATCAATATGGAAGACTTGCAACATACCCGTGACCACATCTGGCGAAGGCCCCTACTCCTGGTGAGGCATAAGGGCATAAAACCTGTTACGGCGCTGACCACATGTTGAACTAGTGGAGGCACCCTGCTTAGGGGGTCATGTTGTTGGAGTGGTAGAACTAGCTGTAGGGCAATCGCTAATCATGTTCCTGGGTTTGCCACACCCGAAACAAGCATCCGCACCGACCAGGACCTCCCGGGATGATTTTTCCTCATCTCGCACCAGATGGGAAAGTGGCTCCACCTGCATGCTACCATGATCCCTCAAGCATGTAGATCTACTCCTCCAATCTCCCCTGCACCTGGACACCATGCTAGCCGATGATGGAGCTGGAGCAATGGACCGGTGCTGGGACTACTGACGTGATCCATCTCTTGACTTGGCCTGAGAAACCCCGTAGCTGTCGATCCTAGCCCTCTTGGCCTCTCTTTGTCTCCTATAGATCAATTCCATCTGCTGCACTTGCAATACAATACGGGGAAAGTTGATGTCCCGGTGTAGCATGGCAATCCGGCAATCCTTGTCCAAGTGATCTTTTACCCCATGCACAAAGTGTCTCACTCAAGCCCATTGATCTACCACCAACTCTAGAGCATATTTAGATAGCTGAGTGAACTCCAAGGCATACTCCTGGACTGACACATTGCCTTGCTTCAAATTCACTATTTCAGCCGCCTTGAGCTCCCTCATCTCCCGAGGGAAGAAACGATCCATGAACGCGGTGTGGAACTCATCCCAACCTATCGGGCCTACACTCGTTATCCTAGAACCTCTCCATTGCTTGAACCATATATGTGCTACCCCCTTGAGCTGATAGGAGGTCAAATCAACACATTCCCCATTATTCACCATCATAACCTGGGTGATCTTCATAATTTCCTCAATAAAGTCATGGGTCCTTGTCTACCAACGACCTTGTGAACTCCGGAGAGCTCAGCTTCAAAAATTCCCTCACCCTAGTAGTTACTGCATTCCCATTTTGCGGATAATGTGCCACAGTCTGATTCTGGACCTGAGCTGTCATGGCCTGTGCCAACATCTGAATCACCGCCCTAAACTTAGTGTGGGCGGTTGGCTCTGGTACATGCTCCTCATGAATGGGTGGAGCTGGCAGATGCTCTCCATCATGGGAACCCTCATGATCATTACCATTACCGTTCCTCATGGAATTTACTCGGCATGGAGGCAGGATTCTACAAACGTGAATAGCATGAATTAGAGGATTAAAGGATGTTCATCGCACGACATAGATCATGAAAGAAAGGAACATTTCCTGAATGTCTCGTAGTCTCTTCGTCATAAGTGTGGTGCGCTTCACACCTCTGAAAAAGACTCTACTCAACGTGGCTTTAAGACACCCTAGGACACTTCAAACCTATGGCCCTGATACAAAGTTTGTCGTGACCCAAACATACACCCAGATCATAGACACGGGAAAAGGAGCCCCGGGAGACCCCAAATCGACCCATGACATAAGCATGCATCTGATTAAATCACATAAGCAGAAGACTTAGCATAGAGAATGTAATCGTAACATAACATAAGGGAAAATAGTACAATACTATTACAATGCGGAGGAATACAATGTTTTAGTCTTATAAGCCTCTAAACATGAAAGGCGGATTGATGGGAAAACTCCCCATCTAATCCAACATCCAGAAACTGAAGGAATAACATTGAGTGTGAACATATAGACCTCGGAACATGAGGACTCACCTACTGTACTGTGAGCAAGTCTGAATCTATCTACGGGTGAGGATGAGCCTAAGAACTAGGACCTGTATCATGAGACAATACAACATAAAAAGTATGCGGTCAGTACGTGGAATGTACTGAGTATGCAAGGTAATTAAAGAGGACATTTAAAACATGTATGAAACTCATAAATGGTCATAATATTAGGACAACATGCTCGTGTCATAAATAACTAGAGCATATTATACGACTCAAGGTTTTCAAAACATTCGTAACATAAACATAGTCATAATCATAATAGAAGAACTTTGCTTAACATAACTTTATCCAACATACATAATCATAATATGCGTAAATCATGAGGAACAGTGGGAGATTCTCTTAACTGACATACCCCATATAAGCAAACATGAAGCCCGACATGTGACCCTAGTCGGGAGGGTGTTCATACCTTGCCAAGGGTAGGAACCATGAAGGGCGTGATCACACATGAAAAGGGCCATTTGGCCCAGGTACAAACATTAAAGGGGTCTGAACATACCTATGGTGGCACGTAGTTCATGAGATTCGAAGCTTAACCTGAGTCTAAACCTACTCGGTGTTCGATACTACTCCTAAAACATATATAGTGCTCATAATAATACATACATAAGTGCATGGACTAGTTGAAATCATGATAATCGTAAACATTCTTTAACATATGTGAACTAGCCATGACTTGAGGCTCGTGAGTCGGCCAAAAACATAATTCATGCTCATACTTGTAGATCATGCATATAGTTTAAATTTCCATAAGATCATAATAGATAACGTAATATATTCATGATTTAATTCATAATACATGCTGGGCTTATCAAAAACATCAATGGAGTGGATCATAAATCAGTTTATCATAGGCATGCATAATTAAGCTTAATTGATTAGAAATTTTAAATTAGCCATATTAATATCAATTAAGATCTCAAAAGGTGTTCAAAATCAGTAGATAATGATAAGGCTTCAAAACCACAAGACTCATAATTAAGTTATTAAATTTTTTTATACCAACCGAATATAAAACCCCATGAGTTTTTAAATAAATTTTGAGTAATTAATAGAAAAGGAGCATGTGTGTGGAAGAATCCACCCATCGAAGAACTTACATACCAGGGATTATCCATTCCTAACCCTCCTTAAAAGCCCAAGGATTAAATTGAAGGAATTGAGGTGAAAAGCTTGAAATCTCCCCTTAGATCATTTGTCAAAATCCTTGCATGCATGAATGGGAGTTTAGGAAGTTTTCTTTTCTTAAAAACTCAGCTTTCCCAAGCCAAAACAACGTAGTTTAGGGCCTTATATCGTGAAAAAGTCAAAAATACCATTAATGAACCTGCTCTGAAAACTTGCCAGATAGAACCAATGGACAGCACCAACGGGTCATTGGAACCCACCACGACCCGTCGTGTCTCTCGTGGAATGAACTGCTAATGATCCATTCTCGAAACCAAACAACGGTTCGACAGGAAAACCCGTGCCTCTAACCCACGACCCATTACATCGTTTGTGGTTAGTCCCCTGAACCTTGGCATCTCATCTTCTAACGGGTCACACCACGACCCGTCACCACAAATAATAGATCTTTGTTTCACCCCCCCCCCCCATGCCTACCGGAAAAATTAATCCTCAAACCAAGACCATAACCAACGACCTGTGGCTTCTCCTAACGGGTCATTGGGTCTCCCGTTGTTTACACTATTGCCCAGCCTTGCCCTAACCAAGACTGCAAAGGATGACCCGTTGTGGGAGACGGCCCATTGTATCCCACAACGGGTCGTCATACCTCTTGTTATCTCCATTCCCACCAACATTTCCCAACCAACAATAGCATAAAATGATCTGGTTTGATACCACGAGTCATTGTGTGGTCCGTGCTATGATATTTTACCAGTTTTCTGCACTTTTCAAATTCAACTCTGGGGTCTATTCTTAGGCCTTCCCAGAGTATTACACTGTCATGTTGTTCTATCTCAAATTCATGAACTCAGCTTCCTTGATTTCCTTTATCCCTGAGGAAAAAATTGGTCTAGGAATGCAGTAAGAAAGTCATCCCAACCAATGGGACCCTCTTTGACTCCTCGGCTATCCTTTCACTACCTGTACCAAATATAAGAGATCCTTTTCAACTGATAAAAGGATAGGTATGCACACTCCTCGATCGTCACCACCATAATCTGGGTGATCTTCTAGATCTCCTCTATGAACACATATGGGTCCTCGTCCACTCTCGACCCAAGAAACTTAAGAGGATTCATCCTGAGGAAATCCATGACCCTTGCCACCGGTGCGTTCCCATTCTAGGGAACATGAGCCACTGCCTACTGATTGACCTGAGTGGTAAACACTTATGCCAACATCTAAATAGCTAACCTACACTCAACTTGGGCAACCTGCTTGGGCACATGATCCACTAGGGCTGTGGGACTTGTTGGTGCCCATCTCCATTTCCATCCACATGGCCATATCCATTTCTATTGTCATTCCTTCTTTCGTTAACTCAGAGGGTAGGCATAATTCTACAAATATGTATAGAACGAGTTAAAAGGATAGAGAGATACTTCATTATGCGACACAGATTATGAAAGAAGGGAAATTTCCTAAAACATCTCGTAGAATCTTTGTCATATGTGTGGCGTGCTTCACACCCACAAAAAAGACTCTACTTACCGTGGCCTTAAGATACCCTAGGACATATTTAACCTTTTCTTATACCAAGTTTGTTACGACCCGAACATAGCCCCAAATCTAGACACAGAACTTAGAACCATAAATGGCTCCAAGTCGACCCATGGAATGAACATGAAAACTAAAGCTCAACATACACAACGCGGAAAAACTAAATTATGAAATAGTGGAAGACTGAATAGTAAGACATCTAACCATTAGAAACACCAAAACACTAAATCTGAAGGTAAATATACAACTTTAAGTCTAAAAAGCCTCTAACATACTGACGAGCTGATGGGACAACACACCTAACTAGCTCCCTACAAGTATAAAAAATGACAACAATCAACTAACTGAAGGTCCTCGAAGTATGAGGACTCACCAAAAACACTGTTTGGGCTAAACTCTAGAAATTGGCTAGCGGCGGGAATGAGTCTGAACACTGAGCCTTTATCATGTAATGATACAACATAAAGTACTTTGAATGTACTGAGTATGCAAGATAAATAAAATAGGCTAAATAAGTTGAAAACATGCATAACATATATCATATCATTATAAGATTCTCAGTGTAAGGGTTGCATGTTGATATCTGAAAACATGATTAGACAGGTGCTAAATTTCATAATTGAATCAAATGACCCAAAGCTGAAACTAATATTCTTAAGTAAAACTGATAAACTGGTCATTGGGTCAAACCTGCTGAAAACATAATGTCATAACTAATGAACATGCACAACTTAATTCACAAGGAACAATGGGAAGCTCGTCATATAATTGACACTATCACGATAAAGCTTACGTGATCCAACCTATTACACTCAAGTGGGTAGAGTTGTCCAATGCCTTGCCAAGGATAAGGGTACTACCATGATATCGATATCAAGCGGAAGGCCCATTTAGGCCAGGGGAAGCTCACAGGGAGGTCCCAAAGTAACTGAATAATCCTATGTTGGCATATAGCTCTGAGACTCGAGGTTTTCCTGAACCCCAAGCCTACTCAGTGCTAGACACCGCTCCCCAAAAACATGTAATTTCTCTCCATCATTTATCAACAAAGTTGAAGCCATCAGTTTTTCAATGAAATTGATGATGTAACAACATGCACAGTTTGAAATATGAATACGGGGAGCCTTGGCTCAAAACATACCACAAGCTGAAAGTGCGAGTATCGTCTCTAAAACCATATGGTAAGGTAATATTATAAAACTAAATTGAATCATGAAAAACATACTTAAATCCTGTGGGCTTTCCCAAAACATTAACATACTTCAAATCGACTTGATAGACAAAATCATGGATTTACACACAAGTAAATCATGAACATTGTTTCATGCTAGAGATCTAATCATACTTAAAAACATATATCATAAACTTTACCTTTTGTGAAACTTCCATAATTGGGAAAAATTCTTCTAAAACATGAAAACATGAAATCATGAAATCTATAATCAATTTGCTCATAAAAACTACCCATGAATCTTAAAATATCATTTGAAATATGAAGAGAATTTGCCATGAACTAGACAGAGAGAATTTCATAAATTTAGGTTAAAACCCCATAGAATCATACACTTGAATTCATGAACTCTATATGGGATTTGGGCATGAGAGTGAAGGGAAACTCTAATTCATGACCCTACATACCAGGGTAAGCTTATTCTACACCCTTCCTTGAAAGCCCAAGAGATTTGGGGAAGAACTTGAAGAATTCTAAGCTCAATCTCTTTTGCGATCCTCTAAACTTGCATGCATGGGGAGGGAATAGGTTAGAATATCCTAAATCCTCTTAAAACCCTCCTGAATGAGCTTAAAACAACGTATCTTGGGTCTTAGAAGCTTAAGAATTACGAAAATCTCCTTACTGAAATTACAGGAAATTTTACTCTGCTAGGTACTACGACTCACACCACGAGTCGTACCTCCATCCCACGACTCGTGGTTACCATCCGTAGTCACCACTGTTTTTCCCCTACTTTTTTGATGTTTTCCACAAGTCGAACCATGACTCATACAACCAACCTAGGAGTTGTTACATCTACACGTGGTCAACGCTTCCAAGATCCTTAGTTACTCCTTATGGGTATAGGGCATGACTCGTTGTTTCACCCTAAAAATAGTACCCTGACTCATTCCCTCTAAATTGATAAACAACAGATCCCTTACGACTTCTAAGCATGACGCATCCTATGACTCGCGACATGATCCCATGAGTCGTACCTTGACTCGTCACTAATGGGCCTTCTACTGAAGATTCTGACCAGGAGTGATACCAAGATTTGTTACTTCTACTCACAACTCGTACCACGAGTCTTTTTGAGTCATTTTGCAAAACAAAATTTGCATATCACATTTCAAATACCGAGTCTTGTCTTAAGAACCTTCTTTGTATTACAACTTTTTATGACTTTGCTGCTACTTTAGAGATGAGAGTGAGATAAGCTACCGGGATCGAGTTCTGCACTTAGAAAGAAGTGTAGGAGTAGTGTCAGTAAAAACACAGTATTGGTAGACATCATCGGTCAATCATAAATAGCAATATATAAATATGAAACAACATTATGCGATTACCTTATAACACCATTTCAGCAGATAATATGTAATACCCTGTATCTGAATAAGGGAAAAGTGGGTATTTAGTCTAAAACAATAATAATAACATTAATTAATAACTCAAAGTTAAGGAACAAAGCCCATTCAAGTGTTATAACCTACCCCAATCTAAAGAGAAGCTTAGTTCTCTAAAGTTCAAAGAGAACAGAGGTCGTTCAAAGAAAAAAAATAGAGAAAGGACGTATCAATTTCACTATTTCGAAGTGCTTGTTAAGGATTTTCGGCATTTTTTTCAGACTTCAACAATTGCTATAGAAAAAAAGACTCCAGGTGTGTATGTATTTTAATCCTCTATCATCATATATAATTTATAAATGGATGTGGGTTAACTAGGTTTTGTGGAACTTGAGCATAGTCAGAAACCAAGTAATCCTTATAACTGGGAACTTTTGAGAAGTCAGCAAAACAAATTAATTAGAAGGAAATTTTTGGGCAAAAGCTTTAAAGAACTGATGATACAAGTATAGGGGAAATTGCCAAGATTTGGAGTACAACAATCGATCTAGATTCCAATTGCAACTGCTTAGTTCTAAAATAGTTCTAATAAGTGAAAAAAGGAGAGAAACCACCGAGAACTGCAATGGGCGATATGACTATGTCGGGTTTGGTAAATCTTGATTTGGGTATAGGTTTGGAGTGAAATATTGACGAATAATTTTATAAAAAGGCTGAAACTGCTATATATAGGACAAATTAAATTACTCAAAACATGGATATGTATAATTCGATAAATTTAGAGTCGAACATGAAATCTCAACGGATGAGTACTTTAAATTAGTTGTCAATTAGCTCAAAGAAGAAAATTATTACGATATTTATATGATGTGATTATAGATTGATCGAAGGAAGTCATATGGATTGCTCGAGGGTGACAAGTTTGGTGTTTTGACACGAGTATTGTGAGTAGTAACCTTACCGCAATTTGTATTTTCATTACTTGCATGATTTATACATTATTTGAAAATAACCGAATGCTTTGGAATTGCATGTTGGACAAGTCTTTTACATGATATGGTATTGAAATATTTATTTGATATATTTACAGTTATTTTAGATGTTCTCACAATTACTAAACATGTTTTACTATTACTTGAGATGATTATCCTTACCGAAAAGAAAGTACATGATTTTATAAGAACTTAAGTGCTTTATAAGATTGTGAGAATGCTTTCATATGAGTATTTACTAGTTAAAAATAAGAGTATAAATGAGAGTAGACCCTTATGGATCACGTAGCTAACGATGGGTTTATTAGACCTGGTGCACCTTGGATTTATAGATTAGCGTTACAGCCCTCGCTAGTGGGAAGGTAGAACTAGCATATAGTTATTGTCTATCTCTTAAAGTAGGGAGTCACACCGATTATATGATTCATCCTTGGAACCCTCCCAAAATATAATATTTGTTATGACAATGTTTACTAAGATTATTACCATATGGATTTCTGCTTATAGGACATAGATAAAACTGATTTTGGTTTACCCTTACTGTAAGAGGCCCTTATTTAGTGATATTTGCTAATTTTCATACTAGCTATATTTATGATTTCTCCCCATTAAAAGAGGTTGTGGTTAAGTGTTATTACTCACTGAGCCAGCGACTCACCTTCCATTATTTTTTCCGAACACCGTAGGTAACGTCAGCGAGGATTCTATTAACTAAAGCATTAAGGTTGGCGAATTTTTGGTGAGCCTCGCATTTGTTCGCGTGGAAAAGGCTTACGTAATATTTATAGTATTTTCCTTTGAACACTTATAGTTTCTCCATAGTCATTTCGTTAGTTCCATGAGAATTCTTTCATTATTGCTGACTCATAAGTTGTACTAAATGTTCTTCCTATATTTTAGAGATGGTGTTAGGATTTTCAAGTTGGAAATGGCTGATAGAGGATGGTCATGGATTTGTTTATTGTTATTGGTTGTTGCCTATTGATTCTGAGACAGGTAAAATTTTTGGATAGGTCTAAAAATAGGGAAAACTCTATCCGATTTTCTGTAGATTTCCATATGGGCTTGCTTTGGAATTTCTATCCCTTAGCACCGGTCACGGTCCTAAATTGAGTCTCGACAAAGTTTGTATCAGAGCTTTAGGTTAGGTTATTCCTGTGACTAATGGAGCACATGTCAGTAGTAGAATCTCAATTTGTAGCCGGCCATTTCTCTAATCGTGATTCTACGAGGGTATAGTAGGACAATCTTGTCTTCCTTTCTTATTCCTCCTTACATGTGCGACGTTTAGAACCGACTAGATGAATCTAACAATATTTATTTAGTTAACCAGATGGCCCAAACTTGAAAACCTAATAGCAAAGCTACAACAACCTCACCAGCACCTAATTCCACCGCTAGGGGAAAAGGTGGAGCTCGTAGAAAGGTGAGGTAGCGGTCATAGTACCTCCACAAGGGGTCATAGTACCACCACGAGAGTTACAAGAGAGCCTACTCCTGAAAGGAGTGCTAGTACACCTTCACCATCAAATGAGGGTGTTATTACATATGCACTTATCTCCATGTAGAGAGCCACAGAGAACTTGGTTGATAGAATGGATAGTAAGGAGAGGATTGAACAGTAAAAAACTACACCAGCTCAGACATAGGCACCATCTCAGGCAACCCCACAAACTTATACTTCTGGGAATAAAAAGGTATCTTTGCAAGAATTCCTGAAGATGAAGTCACCACGATTCACAAGTTTAGATAGTTCAGCTAACCCTCAGAGTTTCTTGGATGGGAGAATCAAGGCATTACGAGCACTACGGTGTGCAGCAAGAGAGTCGTGGAGCTTGCAGCGTACAAACTACAGGACATGGCTAATATATGGTATGAAACCATACTGCTAGGAAGGCATGCAGGAGAAGCACCATTAACATAGAATGAGTTCAAAAAGTTGTTCATGGATCATTTTCTTCCTGACAGTATGAGGAAGAAATATGCTAGGGAGTTTGAGACATTGGTCTAGACTCTAGATATGGATGTGTCAACATATATCACCAAATTCTGTGAGCTAGCTAGATATGCTCCTTTCTTAGTGGATGATGAAGCGCTCGGGTACAGAGGTTTATTAATGGGTTGGTTGGTCATCTATATAGTGTAGTAGATCCACAGATGAAGACTTTGACCTACTCAGATGAAGTTGACCTTGCTAGAAAGACGGAAAATAAAGGATGTGAGGAACGTACAGCCAATGATGTACGTAAAAAGGCCAAGACATGGGGATCTTTTAGTGGTGGCTTTAGTACAAATCATAGAGCAGGAAATCAAGGACAAAAACAATACGGTGCATAGACAGGGATAGATATGGTATTACAGTCCACATACAGACTACATAATAGAAAGGGTAATAAGGGATCATCATCATCATGTGAACATCGTAGTTCTGGGTAGATGTATGCCACTACTCTAGCCTTCCCAACCTATGGAAGAGCACATTTGGGCTAGTGTCGTGTGTTGACCGGAGTATGTTTTCATTGTGGTCAGTTAGGACATCACCTGAGAGACTGCCCTCAACATCCGAAGAATTCTGACCAAGCTTCCGTTCAGTAAGCCATACTTGCTCAAGCTATTCGTAATATTTTAGGTACAACAAATAGAGATTGAGGTGCTAGAGATAGTGCTACTGGGAATTAGGGACAGGGGAATGCTGGTAGAGGCCAGTCGAGAGTTTTTGCACTTACTAGACAAGATGATCACGCCTCAAATGCAATGGTTACAGGTATTCTTTCAGTTTGTTCATTTGATGCAATTGCTTTGATTGATCTAGGATCTATGCACTCCTAAGTGTCCTCCTACTTTTCTTTGAGGTTTAATAGATAGGCAGAGATGTTAAATTGCCCTTTTCTTGTTACTACTTCCGTGGGAGATTCTCTATTAGTTGAATATGTGTATCGAGAATGTCAGATTCGAGTAGAGGGTAGAAATACTCTAGCTGACCTGATAGTACTTGATGTGATTGACTTTGATGTGTTGATGGACATGGATTGGTTATCTCCTTGCTATACTACAGTTGACTGCCATGCATAAATAGTTAAGTTTGAGATACCCAATGAGCCTACCTTTGTATTGAAAGGGGGTCAAGTTGCAAAGGTTGGTAAGATTTTATCTCTTATGAAGGCCCAACAAATACTGAAGAGAGGTTGCATGGGTCTCTTAGCAATGGTAAGAGACACTAGAAAGGAAATATTTAGCATGGAGAAAGCATCATTGGTAAAAGAATTTTCTGATGTATTTACTAAGGATTTGCCAGGGTTACCTCCGGTATGACAGATAGATTTCGATATTTATTTAACACCTGAGACACTACCAATATCTATACCTCCATATCATATGGCACCGGTGGAGCTGAGGGAGCTAAAACAATAGTTGTAGGACTTGCTAGAGAAGAATTTTACTAGCCTGAGTGTATCACCATGCGGTGCACCAGCACTTTTCTTAAAGAAGAAAGACGGAGCTCTAAGGATGTGCATCTACTACAGGAAACTAAACAAGGTAACAATATGTAACAAGTATCACTTGCCTCGTATAGATGACCTGTTTGATCAGTTGCAGGGAACTGTCCACTTTTCGAAGATTGATATTTGGTCTGGTTATCATCAGCTTAGGATAAGGGAAGAAGATATTTCTAAGACAGCATTCAAAACTAGGTACGGGCACTACAAGTTTCTTGTGATGCCTTACGAATTAACAAATGCTCCGGCTTCATTCATGGACTTGATGAATAGGGTGTTCAAGTCATTCCTAGACAAGTTTGTGATAGTATTTATTGATGACATCCTCATATATTCTCGTAGCCAGGAAGAACATGAGGATCATCTAAAGACTGTGTTGCATACATTGCGAGAACATAAGCTATATGCCAAGTTCTCAAAGTGTGAATTTTGGCTAGACTCAGTAGCATTTCTGGGGCATGTTGTATCCAAATAAGCAATTATAGTGGAGCTGTATAGAAATGGCTTAGACCTACTTCACCTACAAATATTCGTAGCTTTTTAGGCTTGGAAAGTTACTACAGGCATTTTGTGCAAAATTTCTACAGAATAGCTGCCCCATTGACCAAATTAACACAAAGATTTCAGTGGACAGAGGAATGTGAGCAGAGTTTTCATAAACTCAAAACATGTTTGATCACTACACCAGTTTTAGCCGTACCCTTAGGATCTGAAGGATTCACGATTTTTTATGATTCTTCGAGAGTGGGATTAGGATGTGTTCTTATGCAAGGTGGTCGTGTAATAGCCTATTCTTCAGGATAGTTAAAGAAGCACGAGCAAAACTATCCCACACATGATTTAGAGATGGCTGCAGTAGTATTTTCTCTTAAGATCTGGAGGCATCACTTATATGGCGTAACTTGTGAGACTTATACTGATCATAAGAGTTTGAAGTACATTTTTAAGTAGAGAGATCTAAATCTACAGCAGCGTCGGTGGATGGAACTGCTCAAGGATTATGATTGTGTTATTTTGTATCTTCTTGGAAAAGCTAATGTTGTGGTGGAAGCATTGAGTAGAAAATCTATGGGCAGTTTGGCACATATAGCTCCTGAAAAGAGATTGTTAGCGAAGGAGATGCATAAACTCAAAGGCACAGGTGTCAGATTTTGGGTGAAAAATTCAGATACATTGTTGGCTTGTGTGCAAGAAAAATCTTCATTAGTAGAGGGCATAAAGGCCACTCAATATGAGGATGGGAAATTATGCAATGTCACGACCCGAATAGAGGCTCAGATCGAGAAAGGGGATGAGGAGCCTCGAGAGACTCCAAGTCGACTCATGGCATGAACATACATCTAACTCAATTACTAGAACTTAAGAATCAACATAATAATCTTAGAGGAAGTATAAAATAAACATAACATCAGAATACACAATCTGACGCTGAATACATTCTTTTGTCTGGAAAGCCTCTAAACATGATGAGTTGATGGGATAAGACCCCAACTAACTCCATAAAGCTTGAAACTAAAAATTTATAGAGAATTCTGAATAAGCATGGTCCTCGGGAGATGAGGACTCACCAACAAGTGTAAGATGCTATATATGAAGACTTGCTATGAATAGGGCTAAGTCTGAGTGCCGGGTTCTGTATCATGAAATGATACAACATAGAGTATGCGGTCAGTATGTGAAATATACCGAGTATGCAAGGTAAGTCAAACCGCTCAAATAGTTAAAATCATTTAAGAACATGCATAATGTAAATCATAAACAAATAGAATCTGAGAGGACTTGCATGAATTCTTTTTGAAATCATGATCTCATCATAACATAACATAATATCATTACTGAATCGATTGACTCAAAGATGAAATATGATAGTAATGAGTAAAATGAACATTGAGTTTAACCTGTATTACAAAATATATAGATATAGAAATCTCATCAATGATAAATATGCATAATTGAAATAATGTGGAACAATGGGAGACTCGTCTTTTAACCGACATACCATGATAGAGCTTACGTGGTCCCAACTATCACACTCAAGTGGGTAGAGTCGTCCAAAGCCTTTCAAGGGCTAGGGATGTTATGATGATATCGATATCAAGCTTGTGGCCCAATAGGGAAGGGGATAGCTCACAAAGGAGGTCCCAAAGTAATATATATATAAGTATAAACCTACATTGGCATGTAATTATGAGGCATAGGGTGATCGGCCCTTATCCTACTTGGATCTAGACACAACTCCCAAAAACATAAATATGCACTCCATCGTTTTGCAACGAAGCTCAACATCGTCCATTGACGAAGCTCAATAATCAAATACATCTCAAATCCAAAATCATGCATATGAGAAACTTTATCTCAAAACATACCACAAGTTGAAAGATAATTGGGAGTCTTCACTCCAAAACTATGTGGTAAGCTTAATTTGAGAAAATCATAAATCATACTTGAACATGTGGGCATTTCCCAATACTTTCACATTCTTGTAAATATTCAATTCAAATTTAAAACATGATTATAAACATGGGTATCTTGAAAACATGTTTTTCATCATAATATATCATCATATTCATACATTCATCACAAATCTCATCTTTCATGAACTTCTCATCAATGGGCTTTTTAATTCATAAAATTAGAAACATGATTTTTAATCGAAAACATTATAAAACATTGCCCATGCTCCATTATTCAATAGTTAAAATACATTTAAATCATACCCATGTAGAGAATTAGGAAATTCATACAGTGGGTTAAAACCCCATAGATTAGACATAGAAACTCATGATTTAAAGAGGGATTGCGCATGGGTGTGAAAGGATTCACCCATTCATAACCCTATATACCTGATTATAGTTGATTCTTACACTGCCTTGAATGCCCAAGAAGAAATTGAAGAGAACCTTCAAGGAATTTCCTTGATCACTTCTCTAGACAATCACTCTTGCATGCATGAATTAAAATAGCCTTAAATGAACTTAACCCTCTTTAAAGTCATCATTCATAACTTAAAACGACGTATTTTAGGCCCTAGGATCTTAGGAATTACGTAAAAGCTCTTACTAAATTCGTAGAAAATAACTACCAGTCAGTCCCCATGAGGGACATGACAACACGTCGCCTCTGGCCACAGCTCGTGGCATCATCCGTCAAATACACTGCTTGTCAAGTCATCTGGGCTCGTCACGGTTGACATCATGATTCATTACTGGTGACCACGACTCATGGTCACCGCCCTTGATGTGCATTTCCTCAATCTCAATTAAACATTACCCTGTTGATCACGACTGATTCCACGATTCGTGGTGACTGACAACGACTTGTGGGTCTTTTTATTAGGTACACTGCCTTTTTCTTTCTCTTTTCTCACTTACCACTCCTCACGACTAACCTAACGAGTCAAGGGGCCTTACCTAACAAGTCGTCATGTCTGTGGTGAGTCAAATTTTGAAATTCCAAACTCCTCTCCTGAGCCTCACCACGAGTCACACCACGACTCGTGGGCTACTCTAACGGGTAACCTCACGGCCTGTTCTGTGCCTGATGCCAGTTTTTTAACTTTTCTCCGTTTCAACTCCCGGGTTTGATCTTTGGGATTATGGGGTATAACAATATCTTCCGCTTGGGAAAATTTGTCCTCGAATATTGGAAAAACATATAGAAAAACAGAGAAATGCAATCATCATATTCAAATACTGATTATTTGAGTCGAAAACTGACGGAATGAGTATCTCCGATTTAAACTACATAGTTGAATTGAATTCATGAATAATATACACATTCACATACATAAAAGAAACATGGGTACATGAAATTAAAGTAAAAACTAATTAGAATCTTAGGTCAAAAACTGATCCCTCAAGATGGAACTGAGTCGGTAGAGAATAAATGTGGGTATCTAGCCATCATATCTTCTTCGGCTTTCCATGTAGCTTCTTCAACGTGTTGATTCCTCCATAAAACTTTAACTGAAGCTACTTCCTTGTTCCTTAGCCTTCGAACTTGACAATCCAGTATTTCCACTAGAACCTCCTCATAACTGAGACTGTCTTTCTCACCAACACTGTCCACCGGGACAACTAGAGTTGGATCACCCAAACACTTCTTTAAGAGCAATACATGGAAAACAAGATACACATAAGCAAATTGTGAGGGTAACTCCAATTCATAGGCCACCTTTCCAACATGTTTCGTAATCCGGTAGGGGCCAACAAACAAGGGCTACTTTTTTCTTTCTTTTAAAACCGCATCACTCCCTTCATGGGAGATACCTTCAAAAACACCCATCATCCACCTCGAATTCTAATTCCCTCCTTCTCACATCAGCATAGGACTTTTGGTGACTTTGAGCTGTTTTCAACCTATCCCGTATGAGCTGAACCTTCTCCATAACCTCTTATACCGAATCTGGTCCTATCATCATAGCTTCACCAACTTCAAACCAGCCAATAGACGGTCTACATCTCCGCCCATAGAGAGCCTCAAACAGAGCCATCTAAATACTAGAATGGTAGCTGTTATAAGAGACAAATGATAATCCCAACTACCTTTGAAGTCAATCACGCATGCTCTCAGCATGTCCTCGAGAGTCTGAATTGTCCGCTTCGCTTGACCATCCGTTCGCGAGTGAAATGTTGTGCTGAACTTAACCTGAGTACCTAGTCCTTTTCTAAACGACCTCCAAAATTGGGAGGTAAATTGGGTACCTCTGTCTGATATGATAGACAAGGGAACTCCATGCAATCGAACTAGCTCTCGGATATACAGTTTGGCATAATCCTCTACCGAATCCAGGGTTTTGACTGATAGAAAATGAGCAACCTCAGTCAACCTATCTACCACAACCCAAATGGAGTCATATTGTCGACCAGTACGAGGTAAACCTGTGATGAACCCCATATTGATTTCTTCCCACTTCCAAGTAGGAATACTGATATCTTGAAGCACGCTTCCTAGTATCTAATGCTCAACCTTTACTTGCTAACAGTTTGGACACTTAGCTATAAATTCTGCTATGTCCTTCTTCATGTCATTCCACCAATAGACTTCCCGTAAGTCACGGTACATCTTGGTGGCACCTGGATGAATAGAATACCTGGATCCATGAGACTCGAGCAACACCCGGATCCTCAAATCATCCACATCTAGGACGCATAAGTGACCCTGGTACTGAAACACACCATCTCCCCATTTAGAGAAGACCTCTACCTTCTGATTCTGAATGGCTTCCTTTAGCTTTACCAAAATCAGGTCCTCATCTTGACTAGCTTTTACATCAGTCACCAATGATGATTCTTATCCATTCTGAACAATAACACTACCATCGGTTGAGTAAAGCAACCGAACTCCCAACCTTGAGAGTCGGTGCACATCCTTCACCAGCTGCTTCTTTCCATCATCAACATGGGACACACTCTCCATAGAGAGTCTAATAAGTGCGTCTGCCACAACATTTGCCTTACCCAAATGGTAAAGCACGCTCATATTATAGACCTTGAGTAGCTCCAACCACCTCCTTTGCTGAAGATTGAGATCCTTCCTGGTAAGCATATATTGTAAACTCTTATGATCCATAAACACATCCACATGAACCCTATACAAATAATGTCTTCATATCTTCAAGGAGAATACTACCACGGCCAATTCAAGATCATGGGTTGGGTATTTCTTCTCATAAACCTTTAGCTGTCTTGAGGCATATTTTCTGTGCTGCATCAATACCCACCCAAGTCCAATCCTTGAATCATCATAATACACCACGAACCCATCGCTACCCTTCGGTAGAGTTAACACCGGTGTTGAGGTAAGTCGAGTCTTCAACTTTCGGAAGCTGTTCTCATAAGCCTCCGACCATTGGAATTTCACCTTCTTTTGGGTCAATTTGGTAAAGGTGGTACAATAGATGAGAAACCTTCCACAAATCTTCGATTGTAGCCAGCTAAACCCAAAAAGCTCTGAATATCTGAAGGATTCACCGATCTAGGCAAATTTTTCACCGCTTCTATTTTCTTAGAGTCCACCTTTATGCCTTCTCTTAATATCACATGGTCCAAAAACACCACTAAGTTCAACCAAAACTCACACTTGCTGAATTTTGCATATAATTGGCGATCCTTGAGAATTTGCAGTGCTACTCTCAAATGTGCTGCATGCTCCTCCTCGCTCCGAGAGTATGTTAGGATCTCATTAAAAAACACAATCACGAACATATCCAAGTATGGATTGAACACTCTGTTCATCAAGTCCATAAAAGTTGCTGGTGCATTCGTTAGTCCAAAATACATAACTACAAACTTATAATGGCCATACCACATCTTGAAGGCTGTCTTCGGGATGTGTCTCTCCCGAACCCCGAGCTAATGGTAATCGGATCTGGGATCTATCTTCAAAAAACACTTGGCACCGTGAAGCTGGTCGAATAAATTATCAATCCGGGGTAGAGGATACCTATTCTTGATGTTGATTTTGTTCAATTGCCGATAATCAATACACACGCGAAGAGAACCATCTTTCTTTCGGACAAAGAGAAATGGTGCACCCCATGGGGACTTGCTCGGTCTAATGAAACCCTTATCTAATAGGTCCTTCAACTGTTCCATCAACTCCTTTTGCTCGGATGGAGACATTATGTAAGAAGGAAAAGATATAGGTTGCGTGTCAGGAAGAAGGTCAATACAAAAATCAATCTCCCTCTCGGGAGGGATTTCTGGTAGATCATCAAGAAAGACCTCTGGATATTCACATACTACTGAGACAGACTGGATAGTTGGGGTCTCGGAAGTCGCATCCTTAACCCTAAATAGGTGGCACACAAAAACTTTGGAGATCATCTTTCTGGCCTTAAGGTAGGAAATAAAACGACCGACAGGAACAACTGAACTACCCTTCAACTCTAAGACTGGCTCACCCGGAAATCTGAACTCTACTACTTGGGTTCTACAATTAACTGAGGCATAACATGAAAATAGCCAATCCATGTTGAGGATAACATTACTATCAATCATGGCTAACTCTATCAAATCTGCTGAGGTGATTTTCTGAAGGACTGAGACCGGGCAACCTCTTTACACCCGTCTAGCTACAACATAATCACCTACTGGAGTAGAAACTGAGAAGGGATCAAACAAGACTTTGGGACTGACAACAAAGCTACTGGCAACATAAGGTGTCACAAAAGATAAGGTAGCCCCCGGATCTAACAAAGCATAAACATCAAGATGGAAAACTCGTAACATACCACTGACTACATCCGGGGAGACCTCCTGGCGGGATGCTAAAGCATAGAATCTATTTTGGCGCTGACCTCCACCTGTGCTAGTAGATGCCCCCTGATGTGCTGAGCATGTAGGTAAGGCTGCTGAACTAGAAGCTGTACCTCATCCACCATCATGATCCTGCCTCACTATTGGGCAATTTCTGAGCATGTGTCCGGGCTTTCCACACCAAAAACAAGCACCTGTACCTGCTAAGCACCGGCTCGTGTGCCCCCCACCATATCTGTGGTAAGATGGAATACTAGAATCTGCGAGTCTGCCGCTCTGACCCCTAGAGCCTGATGCTCGCCCCCTCTGATCATGCCTAGTCCTGGATGGCACACTCAACACTGAAGATGCTGGGGCTGAAGATCTCTGGTGGGTCTAGTGTCGGTGCCCACCACCTGACCTCTGTTGAGAGAATCTGTAGTCTTCGATCCTAGCCCTCTTGGCCTCCCTCTGTGTCAGATGTGTTGCCTCCATCTGCTGGGCGTACAAGACTATCCGACGGAAATCCATATCCTGGTGGAGTATGGCGGACTTACAATCCTTGTCAAAATAGCCTTCCACCCCATGAACAAATCTGCTCAACTGTGCCCTATCACGACCTGAACGGAGGCCCGGATCGCGACACGGGACAAGGAGCCCTGAGAGACCCCAAGTCAACCCATGGCATAAGCATACATCTAACTCAATCAAGAACTGAATATCCATCAATAAAATCATAGAGAAAGTCTAACTTGAATATGATATAAGAATATAATATCCGAAGCTGAATACGTACATATGTTGAATAGCCTGTAATCATGACGAGTTGATGGGACAAGACCCCAACTAACTCAAAAAGCTAAAACTGAAATAATAAAGAAAAGATGGATAGTCTAGTCCTCGAAAGATGAGGACTCACCAAATAAGCAATGCTAACTCCGATAAGCTGACTAAGCACAAGGCTGCAGCTGTGAGTTGTGTCCTATATCATGAAACGATACAACATAGAAGTATGCGTTCAGTATGTGGAATGTATCGAGTATGCAAGGTAAGTAAAACCGTTAATGTATGTAAAATCATGTAAAGATAATGCATTAAGTAAAACATAACATTAGAAAACCGAGAGTAGGACTTGCATGCATTCTTTTTTAAATCATGGCCTCTTCATAACATGATATAGCATGCTTTATAACATCATAACTAAATCGATTGACTCAAAGATGAATTCTAACATTTATAAGTAAAAGCTGAACATCGAGTCAAACCTGCTTTAGAACATGCATTTACATAAATCTCTTAACTAATGAATATGAATATATGAAATCATTAGGAACAATGGGGGACTCATCTTTTAACCGACATATCACGATAGAGCTTATGTGGTCCTAACTATTACACTAAAGTAGGTAGAGCCGTCCATAACCTTTCCAGGTCTAAGGCTGCTACCATGATATCTGTCACGCCCCACCTTGGGAGGCATGACTGACACCTGGTTCCCTACTAGGACCTGGACTACTGGACTAACTGAGCCTAAGAGCATCAGGTGCTAGACTGGTTCTAACTCTGGATTTAAGAAAAAGACAGGCTACATAACGGCTGTAAACACAGCCTTCGGTCGACAAGGCCTATAGCCAACTATAAGAATATAAACAGCTAATCAGAACAACCAACTACAAGGGATCCTATGCGGGCCAATAAGGCCACCATGCTGTCTAGTTATATTTGAGAAGTGAAATCGAGCACTAAACTGATCTGTGACCAACAAGGCCACCAACTAACAACTGAATAAGGCCCCACACGGCCAATACGGCTAACCACAGGGAAAATATACAATCTGCAAACCTCTAGAAATAATAAGATGGTCAGGACAGGGCCCCGGCCTACCCATATTGTACAAACAAAAAGAAAGTACACCTCTGTTTTCCAGGCTCCGAATGAAAGAAGTTGAAGGCTCTGTAATGCTGACTGAAACTACGAGGGATCTACTTCTCGTCTAAGTGTACGTGCAGGAAAGTAATGTAGCGCCCCAGAAACGGGCATCAGTACCACTTGTACTAAGTAAGCAAAGCAACAACTGAAAATAAATGAAAGTAAGTAATGAAACTGATTGTAACTGGAGCAATAAGAAAGACAGACTGAAACTGACTGGAGTAGTGGGTTCAGGACTAACCTTAACTATTATGAAAAGAGTAGGAGTCGTAAACATGGCGCCCTACTATCTATCTAACCATAACTAAAATAACATGACATAACATAACACAATATAAACCTTACTTGGCCCCCATAAGCTGGAAGGTACAATCATCAAAATCTATTTACCCGTACCCAGGTCATACCATATTACCTAGTAAGTATAGGAAACCTGCCGATCCCCTGGGTATGCAACTTGGGCCGCTGGGCCCCTGACTATAGTTGTAGCTGAGTCCGGAGGACTCTTGAAATCAACACCTCGGGCGCAAGCGCTCAACGGGGGTGTATAAAGGCCGATCAAGGCAAAAATATGGGGAAGCTGGCATCCCATCTTCGTCCCTAGAGGATAGCATGCCACTCTATAGAGCAACGTATCCTCGCCTTCTGGTGGACGAGTCGATACAGCTTTTAACCCTTTGATGGTCACGGAAGTTATACGGGTAATCCAGCCCAAAACAATACAATGAAGTCTCAACTTATAACAATAACTACATATAATACACACTTAATAAGATAATATTATAATCTCTAACATGATGTACTGAGTCTCATACTGAACATGATATAATACTTTTGACGTGCTTTACTAAATTTCATACTGAGCATGATATACTATTTATGAAATATCTTACTGGGATTTATATTGTTTTACTATACTGGAGAAACTAACTTGTCGAAAGAAACTGGCTTTACATACCTTGACTGCCACCTTTCTGATTAACTGGCGTAGCTCGACTAATATTCAGCTATTTTTCCAACTGTAATCATTTTCACAACAGCATAGAACTAATTTCATCATTATTTTGGAAGAACACAATATTATGTATATATCTACTGGCTATTCTTCGGCTTATCGAAAGAACGACTCTCGAAATTTCACGAAAGTCTAGAAGAGAGAAATACTCACTTTAATGCTGGAGTGTATTAACACTAGTTTGGAGCAACTCCATTCACTTTGACTCAGCGGAATGATGATTCGCTGGGTGATTTTCGCGAAAATATCTCCGTAGAAATTACCCCTGTAGTAGGAACACTTCAGTACCCGAAGTTAATTTAACTTTGGACAATATTTGACAGCGTAATCAGAAGAAAATTTATGTAAACCCTTTGCTTCTCTCTATTTTCTGGTCGTGACTTAGGAAAATAACTTGAAAAAGAGGTGAGAGGCCTTTATATACTTGGAGCCTAAACCGTGGCAATGTGGCATGTTGGACAACGCGCCAATCCAACTCCGTGCCACGTTGCCCCTTTTGGCAGCGCGGTTCGGCCTCCTCTTGCGAAAATCCGACTTGGCACTTGTTCGGCCTTTCCCCGGGCCCTTTTCTCGCACGTATGGCATTCTAAAACTCTTAACCAACATGCGAATAGGCCAACTAAGTACCAAAAACTTACAGGGTGTAACATCCTTCCCCTTTAAGAACATTCATCCTCGAATGTTAACTTCTGCTTGCAAGAATCTTAACTTGCTCTACTTATCTTGGAAAACAAAATTCCGGCAGAGTCTCCCCTGTAATATGGACTATCCCCAAAATCTTGAAACGTAGAAAAGTCCAATACAGGTACTCTACACAATACTATAGCATTCATTTCACAATAAACTGAAGTCAACTATCTCACGTATACATTAATATAATGTAACCCGTAAAACAACAATAATAACATACATCTGGCTTACTAAGTCTGAAACAACTGAGGGTATCTGACCTTCATATCTTCTTCTGCTTCCCAAGTCATCTCCTCTTGGTTCTTGTTATGCCATAATACTTTGACAGAAGAAACATCTTTAGTTCTTAATCTACGGATCGCCGGTCTAATATGGCTATTGGAACTTCTTCATAGGCTAACTCTGCTATAACCTGAACATCTTGGACTAGGACAATTCTGGAGGGATCTCCTATGCACTTTCTCAGCATGGATGCGTGGAAAACTGGGTGGACAGATTCCAATTCTGGAGGTAGATCTAATTCATATGCCACCTCGCCTATTCTTCAGCGAATCTAATAAGGCCCAACAAACCTCAGGCTAAGCTTGCCTTTCTTACAAAACCTTATTACACCCTTCATCGGTGAAACTTTCAAGAATACCCAGTCATTCACATTAAATTCCAAGTTTCTGCACCGCACGACAGCATACGATTTCTGGTGGCTCTGAGCAGTCAGTAAACGTTCTCTAATAAGCTTCACCTTTTCCTCTAACTGATGAATAATATCTGGGCCAATTAACACTGTTTCGCCTACCTCGAACCAACCAACTGGAGATCTACACTTCAGCCCATACAACGCTTCATAAGGCACCATCTGAATTGCCGAATGGTAACTGTTATATAGGCGAATTCAGTGAGTGGTAGATGTTCATCCCAGCTACCTCCAAAATCTAACACACATGCTCGTAACATATCCTCGAGCGTCTGAATGGTGCGTTCTTCATGCCCATCTGTCTGAGGATGGAAAGATGTGCTCAGGTTAGCCTGCGTCCCCAAGCCTCTCTGAAACGATTTCCAAAACTTAGCTATAAACTGCGCCCCTCTGTCAGAGATAATTGACAGAGATAATTGACAATGGAACACCATGCAGCCTGACTATTTCTTAAATATACAGCTCGACATAATCTTCAGCTGAAAAGGTAGCCCTTACTGGCAGAAAATGAGCTGATTTTGTCAACCTGTCAACAATAACCCAGATCAAATCATATCTTCGCCTAGTGCGAGGTAATCCTGTTACAAAGTCCATGTTAACTGCTTCCCATTTCCATAGAAGCACAGCTATATCCTAGGTTAGTCCGCCTAGTTTCTGATGTTCAGCTTTTACCTGTTGGCAATTGGGACACTGAGCTACAAATTCTACTATCCCCTTTTTCATTCTTGGCCAACAGTAGATCTCTTTTACATCATGATACATCTTCGTCGAACCTGGATGGAGAGAATAACGGGCATAGTGTACTTCGCCCATAACTTGCTGGCGAAGACCCGCAACGTTTGGAACACAGAGGCGATCCCTATATCTCAAAACTCCATCCTCGGTTACCTGAAAATCTGTCACTTCCCCTCGCTGGACTCTGTTCCTAAATTGAACCAGGTTAGGATCTTCATATTGCCGTTTCTTCACTTTCACAACCAAAGATGACACTGCGGTGTTCTAGATTACCACTCTATTGTCACCTGTTTCTGCTATACGAATGGCTAAACTGGCTAGCTGATGTAGTTCTCGGGCCAATTGCCTCTGCTCGGGCTGTAAGTATGCCAAACTCCCCATAGATTTATGGCTAAGGGCATCTGCTACTACATTGGCCCTTCCTGGGTGATATAAAATATTCGCATCATAATCTTTTAACAACTCTAACCAGCGACGCTGCCGCAAATTCAATTCTTTCTGGGTGAAGATATACTATAGGCTCTTATGATCAGTGAAAATATCCACGTGGACGCCATACAAGTTATGTCTCCATATCTTCAAGGCATGAATTACCGCAGGTAATTCCAGGTCATGGGTAGGATAGTTCTTCTCATGCTTCCTCAGCTGTCTGGAAGCATAGGAAATCACTTTACCATGCTGCATCAACACGCATCCTAACCCAACACCCGAAGCGTCAGAATAAACTGCATAACCCTCTGTTCCTTATGGTAATGCTAATACTGGTGCTGATGAATCTGTCTTTCAATTCCTGGAAGCTCTGCTCACAAGCCTCAGTCCACTGGAATTTTGCTGCCTTCTGCGTCAGTTTAGTTAGAGGTGCTGCTAAAGTGGAAAATCATTCCACAAACCTTTTGTAGTACCCGGCTAATCCTAGGAAACTGCGTACCTCGGTCAGAGTGGTAGGTATAGGCCATCTTTCACTGCCTCTATCTTCTGGGTATCTACCTATATACCAGCGTCCGATATGATATGACCCAAAAAGGCTACTGAATTCAGCCAAAATTCACATTTAGAGAACTTGGCATATAACTGGCGGTCTTTGAGAATCTAAAGCACTGTCCGTAAATGACCCTGGTGATCTTCCTCTGAGCGAGAATACATAAGAATATCATAAATAAACACTATCACAAACAAGTCCAGGTGTGGTTTGAATATATTGTTCGTCGGGTCCATAAACACTGCTAGAGCATTCGTCAGCCCAAAGGACATGACTAAGAATTCAAAGTGGTCATATCTGGTCCTGAAGGTAGTCTTTGGAATGTCTCTTTCACGAACCCGAACCTGATGATATCTGGACCTTAAGTCAATCTTGGAGAAATACCTTTCTCCTTGTAACCGATCAAATAAATCATCTATTCTGGGAAGCAGGTACTAATTCTTGACGACTTTGTTCAGTTGTCGATAGTCTATACACATACGGAGGGAATCGTCCTTCCTTCTCACAAACAAAACTGGCGTACCCCAAGGTGAGGTACTCAGCCTAATAAAGCCCTTATCTAGAAAATCTTTCAACTACTCCTTTAGTTCCCTGAGTTCCGCAGGAGCCATCAGATAAAGGGGAATTGATATAGGCTGAGTGCCTGGTAATAGATCAATTGCAAAATCGATTTCCCTTTCTGGGGGAATACTAGGGAGCTCATCTGGGAATACATCGGGGAACTCATTAACCACTAGAACAGACTGAAGAGTCAGAGGCTCTGCCCGAACATCCTGAACTCTGACAATGTGGTAAATACACCCCTTTGCTATACACTTTCTCGCCCGAAGATAGGAAATAAACCTACCTTTTGGTGTAACTATACTACATTTCCACTCCCGTACTGCCTCCCCTGGAAAGTGGAATCAGACCGTCTTGGTCGAGCACTCAACATTGGCATTACATGGAGCTAACCAATCCATACCCATAATGGCGTCAAAATCAACCATCTCTAGCTCTATCAAGTCTGCTGTCGTCTGACAACTAACAACCTCTACTTTACACCCCCGAAAGACCCTTCTGGCTATGATAGAGTCGCCAATGGGTGTAGATACTGAAAAAGGTCGCCGAAGTTTGGCACAATACTGAACTTCCGAGCCACTAGTGGTGTAACATAGGACAAGGTGGATCCCGGATCTATCAACACATAAGTAGGGTAAGAGCAAATAGTCAGCATACCTGTCACAACATCTGGTGACGACTCTGAATCCTATCTCCATGGTAATGCATAGGTACGATCTGGGCCCACACCTGAACTGGAGGCCCCTGATCTGCCTCGGCCTCTACCTGCTGAAACTGAGGGCCTGCGCCTTGCCGGGGATGCTGGAGCTTGTGACCCTACTGATGGCCTATCCTGTCGATCCCGGTAACCCTGACCCCTAGCCGGACAATCTCTCATCAGATGACCCACCTGTACACAAATATAACATCCTGTGGAGCCATATATGCGAGCTCCAGAGTGGCGTCGGCTGCAAATAGGGCAAAGTGGTAGTGTATACCTGCTCTAGTCTTCCCTCCTCTACTGTGGTGAATCTACTGCTCGCGAACTACCGCCGGGCTTTGACTGCTCTCGGCGACTGGACCTGCCCCTCTGCTGCTGTGATGGAGGCGGGGGTCTAGGTGGCCTATTTGATAACCGCGGCCTAGGTCCTCCTAGGGCCTCCCCTTGAAAATCATCTGGCCTATCTCTGCGGTGCTGTTCCTGACTGGTTTTCTGATCTCCCATTGTCACTGTCTGATGCACTCAATATTTTGAGCAAATGCCTGTACTCGAGCAATATCCATGTCCTCTCGCAGAGTAGCTTTAATACAAGTCTCATCATATTCTAGATTTATCCCCATAATGAAATGTTGTACTCTAGATGGCATGGTATCCATAATGGCTGGCGCATATCAGGCCAACGAATCAAACCGCAGGGCGTATTCTCGAACACTCATTTCTCCCTGCTCCAGGTGTAAAAACTGATCAACCCGGGCCTGTCGAATCTCCTATTGTAGATAATGATCCAGAAAAGCCTCTGAGAAGCTGGACCAGGTCGGAGGGGAAACATCTCTCCCTTGGGAGCTCTCCCAACTCTCATACGATAACACAGCGATGTTCCGTAACCGAAATACCGCCAATTCAACCGACTCTGTGGGTGTGCATGCATTACCCTGAAGATCCTCTGCATCTGGTCTAGGAAATCTTGGGGATCCTCTGTCCGATCCATCCCTGTAAACTGCGGGGGACTTAATGCCAGGAATTCTTGGACCCTTGAACTACCGGGCCATCCTAATGATTCTGCAGCTGTAGATGGAATCAACTGACGCTGAGCAGCCATCATCTGCTATAACATGACTACTGCACTCCTAACCTCCTGGTTAGATGGTGTAGGTATAGGAACTGCTGGTGGTGGTGTCGTCCCAAGCAGCACCTGATGTGATGGAGACTGTTGGGGAGATCGAGACGATGCCTCCGTATCACCCTCAGATCGGGCTGATTCTAATCGAGGCTGAGGCATCCTGCTGGTGCCCTCTCCTGCTACTATATCCAATCTTATGCCTGTAATAGGATGTCGCTGATCTGACATTTTATCTATAACCAAAGAGTATAATAAGCTTTAGGGACTCAACCCTATACTGTACCGCTCTATAGCATGATTGAATAAGAAGAAAGAGTAACCATCCTATCATGCCTTGAAGCCTCCTGTCTATAGTATGTGGTGCACAACACATCCATAGACAAGACTCTACTTAGCATGGCGTGCAGACTCCCTGGGATACGACCTGCTCTGATACCAAGTTTGTCACGCCCCACCTTGGGAGGCATGACTGGCACCTGGTGTCCTACTAGGACCTAGATTACTGGACTAACTGAGCTAAGCACTTCTGGTGCCAGGCTAGCTCTAACTCTTGATTCAAGAAAACGACGGGCTATATAACGGCTGTAAACACAGCCTCCAGCCCACAAGGCCTATAGCCACCTGTAATAATATAAACAACTAACCAGAACAACCAACTACAAGGGATCCTATGCGGGCTGACATGGCCACCATGCTGTCTAGTTATATCGAAGAAATGAAATCGAGCACTAAACTGATCTGTGACCGACAAAGCCACCAACTAAAAACTGAATAAGGCCCCACACAGCCAATACAACTAACCACAGGGAAAATATACAATCTACAAGCCTATAGGAATAATAAGATTGTCGGGACAGGGCCCCGGCATACCCATACTATACAAACAAAAAAAAAGTACACCTCTATTTTCCAGGCTCCGGATGAAAGGAGCTGAAGGCTCTGTAACGCTAACTGGAACTACGAGGGATCTACTTCTCGTCTATGTGTACCTGCAGGCAAGTAATGTAGCGCCCCAAAAATGGGCATCAGTACCACTTGTACTGAGTAAGCAAAGCAACAACTGAAAATAACTGAAAGTAAGTAATGAAACTGATAGTAACTGGAGCAATAAGAAAGACAGACTGAAACTTACTGGAGTAGTGGGTTCAAGACTAATCTTAACTATTATGAAAAGAGTAGGAGTCGTAAACGTGGCGTCCTACTATCTATCTAACCATAACTAAAATAACATGACATAACATAACACAATATAAACCTTACTTGGTCCCCATAAGCTGGAAGGTACAATCATCACAATCTATTTACCCCTACCCAGGTCATACCACATCACCTAGTAAGTATAGGAAACCTGCTGATCCCCTAGGTATGCAACTCGGGCCGCTGGGCCCCTGACTATAGTTGTAGCTGAGTCTGGAGGACTCTTGAAATCAACACCCCGGGCGCAAGCGCTCGACGGGGGTGTATAAAAGCCGACCAAGGCAAAAATATGGGGAAACTGGCATCCCATCGTCGTCCCTAGCGGACGACATGCCACTCCGTAGGGCGACGTATCCTCTCCCTCTTGCGGACGAGTCGATACAACTATTAACCCTTGGGCGATCACGAAAGCTATACGGGTAATCCAGCCCAAGACAATACAATCAAATCTCAATTAATAACAATAACTACATATAATACACACTGAATAAGATAATAATATAATCTCTAACATGTTGTACCAAGTCTCATACTGAACATGATATAATACTTCTGATGTGCTTTACTAAATTTCATACTGAACATGATATACTATTTCTGAAATATCTTACTGGGATTCATATTGTTTTACTATATTGGAGAAACTAACTTGCCGAAAGAAATAGGATTTACATACCTCGACTGCCGGCTTTCTGATTAACTAGCATAGCTCGGCTAATATTCAGCTATTTTCCCAACTATAATCATTTTCACAACAGCATAGAACTAATTTCATCATTATTTTGGAAGAAAACAACACTATGTATATATCTACTGGCTATTCTTTGGCTTATCGAAGAACGACCAAAAACTCAAAATTTCTTGAAAGTCTAGAAGAGAGAAATACTCACTTTAATGCTGGGAGTGTATTAACACTAGTTTGGAGAAATTCCAATGACTTTGACTCGGCGGAACGACGATTTTCCGGGTGATTTGCGCGAAACTAACTCCATAGAAATGCTCCTTGCAGCTTTATACTTTTGTACCCGAAGTTAATTTAACTTTGAAAAATGTTTGACGGCGTAATCGGAAGGAAATTTATGTAAACCCTTCGCTTCTCTTTGTTTTCTGGTCGTGACTTAGTAAAATAACTTGAAAAAGAGGTGAGAGGCCTTTATATACTAGGAGCTTGAACCATGGCAATGTGGCACATTGGGAAATGTGTCAATCCAGCTCCGTGCCACGTTGGCCATCGTGAAGGAGGGGCCTCCGTGCCACGTTGCCCCTTAGGGCAGCGGTTCGGCCTCCTCTTGCGAAAATCCAACTTGGCACTCGTTTGGCCTTTCCCCGGGCCCTTTTCTCGCACGTATGGTATTCTAAAGCTCTTAACCAACATGCGAATAGGCCAACTAAGTACCAAAAACTTACGGGGTGTAAGAATATCGATATCAAGTGGAAGGCCCATTCGGCCAAAGGGAGGATCACAAGGGAGGTACCAAGTCATATAACAGTATAAACCTATGTTGGCACGTAATTCTTAGGCATATGGTGATCGATCCGTTGCCTACTCGGTGCTAGACAATACTTCCAAAAACATGCATATTCTCTACATCGTATACAACAAAGCTCAACATTGTCGATTGACAAAGCTCAATAGTCAAATACATCTTAATTGCAAAATCATGCATATGAGCAGGTTTAGCTAAAAACATACCACAAGCTGAAAACATACTTGGGAGCCTTTGCTCCAAAACCATGTGGTACGCTATGCATAGGAAGACTTTACTCAAAACATACCACAATCTAGAATATAAATTTTTGGAGTCTTCACTCTAAAACAATGTGGTAAGCTTAGTTCGGGAAAATCATCATTTAAACATAACATGTGAGAATTGCCCAAAGCTTTATCATACTTATAAATAATGAATTCTCATCATATACAATATTATAAATATGGGTAACTTCAAATCATTCTTTTCATCATAAGATCTCATCATTATCACATATACTTCACAAATCTCACTTTTCATGATCATCTCATAGATGGACTTCAACATTCACAAGGCTAGAAATAAAATTTTAATTGTAATCATTATAAACTTTTCCCATGCTTCACAATTCGATAATAAAATCATAATGAATTAATACTCATGCATAGAAATAGATAATTCATGCCTTTGGGTAAAACCCCATAGATAGATCATAGAGTTTCATACTTTTTAGAGAGGGATTGGGCATGGGTGTGGATGAAACAACCCATTCATAACCCTATATAGCTGATAGAGACTGAATCTTACTCTCCCTTGAATGCCCAAAAAGGAATTGAAAGAAATTGAAGAAGAAAACCTTGAATCACCCTTTGATCACCTCTCTATCACTCTTCTATTCTTTTGCATGCATGAATGAAGACTTTAGGATAGTTTCCCCCTCTAAAACGCACCTTTCATAGGCTAAAACGATGTAGTTTAGGCTTTAGGAACTTAGGAATTACGAAAAGACCCTTACTAATTTTGCAGAAAATAACTGCTATGTGGTCCTAACAGATGACCTGACGACTCGTGGCTCAGGGAAATGACTCGTTACTTCGCTCGTCAAGTGAACTGCATCATCTTTTCCCCTGGGCTCGTAACGGGTCACTTCATGACTCGTTAGGGGTGACCACGACTTGTGGTCACCAGTCGTTGAGTACACCATCTCATTTCCAAACTTTGGACTCCAACCCTGCAAACGACTCACCCCACGAATCGTTAAGGCTGACAACGACTCGGGGGGACTCCCGTCAGGTACACTGCCTATCTTTCCTTTTCCCAACTATTTTCCCTTCCCCATGGCTAACCCAACGACTCGTGGGTCTTGAGCATGAGTCGTTACCTCGCCACCGGGGTCTCAACATTTCCAGGACTTCTTGTCATAACTCAAGCCTTCCCCACGTGTCACCTAACAACTCGTGGGATGTCCTCACGAGTTGTGGGAGGACTCATCCTGAAAATGCATTAACAATTTCTACTTTTTCCTCATTTCTACTCCCGGGTCCGATCTTTGAGCTCCTGGGGTATAACACTATCTCCCCCTTGGGAACATTCGTCATCGAATGTTGGAAAATACATAGAAAAGAAGAGGTATGCAATTATTATTATAAAATACTGATCTTTTAAATCGAAAACTGACGGATTCAAAATATATAGCTGAACTGAATTTGAAAATCACATACACACCCATATACATAAAAGAAACTTGCATGCATGAACTGAACATGAAATTAAATAGAGTATTAGGGAAACAGCTGATACCTAAAACTGAAACTAAGCTGGTAGGGAACAAGTGAGGGTATTTAGCCATCATATCTGGTTTGGCTTCCCATGTAGCTCCCTCAACATGCTGATTTCTCCATAACACCTTCACTGAAGCTACTTCCTTATTCCTCAGCCTCTGAACCTGACGATCAAATATTTCAACGGGAACTTCCTCATAGCTAAGGCTATCCTTTACACCAATGTTGTCCATCGAGACAACTAGAGTTAGATCTCCCAAACATTTCTTCAAAAGCGTCACATGAAACACAAGATGCACGGAAGATAACTCTGAGGGCAAGTCCAACTCATACGCTACCTTGCCAACTCTTCTCATATTCCGATTGGGACTAATATAACGGGGACTAAGTTTTCCTTTCTTCCCAAATCGCATGACTACCTTCATTGGAGATACCTTCAGAAATACCCAATCGTCCACCTCGAACTCCAACTCTCTCCTCCTCACATCAGAATATGACTTTTGACGACTCTGAGCGGTTTTCAACCTATCCCTTATCAATTGAACCTTCACCATAGCCTCACGAACCGAATCTGGCCCTATCATAGTTTCCTCACAAACCTTAAACCATCTGATGGGAGATCTACATCTCCGCCCACAAAGAGCCTCGAACAGTGCCATCTGAATGATGGAGTCATAGCTATTATTGTAAGAAAACTCGATCAGGGGCAAGTAATCATCCAAACTACTTTTAAAGTCCATCACGCAAGCTCTCAACATGTCTTCAAGAGTTTGAACTGTCTGCTACGCTTGGCCATCCATTTGCAGATGAAACGTTGTACTGAGCTTAACTTGAGTCCCAAGCCCTTTCTGGAAAGAAAACGCCAAAACTGAGAGGTAAATTAAGTACCCCGGTCTGAAATGACAGACATGGTCACTCCATGTGATCGAACCAACTCCCGAATGTATAGCTTGGCATAATCCTCCGCTGAGTTTGTGGTTTTGACCGGTAGAAAGTGAGCAGCTTTAGTCAACCTGTCTACCACCACCCATATAGAATCATACTATCAACGAGTACGAGGTAGGCCTGTGATGAAATCCATATTAATATCTTCCCACTACCAATTGGGAATGCTGATCTCCTACAGTATGCCTCCCGACCTTTGATGTTCAACCTTTACTTATTGACTGTTTGGGAACTTTGCTACAAATTCTACAATATCCCCCCTCATGCCATTCCACCAATATATTTCCCGCAAGTTATGATACATCTTGGTGGCTCCCGGATGGATAGAATATCTAAATCCATGAGCCTCATGCAACATCCGACTCCTCAAATCATTGACATCCAGAAAACATAGGCGATCCTGGTACCGCAGCACACCATCTCCCCTTTGTAGAAGACCTCCACCTTCTGACTTCGAACGACTTCTTTCAGCTTTACAAAAATCAGATCCTCATCTTGTCTATTTTTCACATCAGTCACCAAGGACATTTTAACCCATTCTGGACAACAACAACACCATTGGTCGAGTCGACCAACCTAACTCCCAACCTTGCGAGTCGATGTACATCATTCACCAAATCCTTCTTTACTTCATCCACATTGGACACACTCTCCATAGAGAGCCTACTAAGTGCGTCCGCTACCACATTAGCCTTACCCAGATGGTAAAGGACACTCATATCATAGTCCTTGAGTAGCTCCAACCACCTCTTTTGCGGAAGATTGAGATCTTTCTGCGTGAATACATATTGTAAACTCTTGTGATCCATAAATACATCCACGTGGACCCCATACAAATAATGCCGACATACCTTCAAATAAAATACCACCACGACCAATCAAGGTCATGAGTCGGGTAAGTCTTCTTATGGACCTTCAACTGTCTTGAGGCATACGTTATCACTTTTCCATGCTTCATCAACACACACCCAAGTCTTATTCTTGAAGCATCGCAATACACCACGAATCCATCGGTACCCTTGGGTAAGGTCAACACTTGTGTTGAAGTGAGTCGAGTCTTCATCTCTTGGAAGCTCTTCTCACAAGCCTCCAACCATTGGAATTGCACCTTCTTCTGAGTCAACCTGGTCAATGGGGCTGCAATAGATGAGAAACCCTTAACAAACCTCCGATAGTAACCTTCTAAACCCAAGGAACACCCAATATCTGAAGGATTCACCAGTCTAGGCCAATTCTTCACCACTTCAATTTTCTGAGAATCTACTGTTATGCCCTCTCTTGATGAACTTGGCATACAACTGATGATCCTTGAGGGTCTAAAGCAGTACTCTCAAATGAGCGATATGCTTCTCCTCGCTCCGCGAGTATATAAGGATGTCATCAATGAACACAATCACGAACACGTCCAAATACGGCTTGAACACCCTGTTCATTAGGTCCATAAAAGATGCAGGAGCATTCGTTAGTCCAAAATACATAACTACAAAGTCATAATGGCCATATCGTGTATTGAATGTTGTCTTCGGTATATCACTCTCCGGAACTATGAGCTGATGATACCCAGACCTAAGATGTATCTTTGACAAACTCTTGGCACCCTGAAGCTGGTCAAACAAATCATCAATCGTGGGTAAAGGATACCTGTTCTTCACGGTGACTTTGTTCAATTGTGGATAGTTAATACACATGCGAACAGAACCATCCTTCTTTCGAACAAAGAGAACTGGTGCACCCCATGGAGACTTGCTTGGTCTAATGAAACCCTTATCTAAAATGTCCTTCAACTGCTATTTTAATTCTTTTAGCTCAGCTAGAGCCATCCCGTAGGAAGGAATAGATATAGGTTGCATGTCGGGAAGAAGGTCAATACGGAAATCAATCTCCCGCTCAGGAGGAACATTTGGAAAATCATTAGGAAAGACCTCTGGATACTCACGTACTACTGGAACTGACTAGATAGTCGGGGTCTCTAACTCGAAATCCTTAACCCTAACTAGATGGTACATGCAACCCTTAGAAATCATCTTCCTGGCCTTAAGGTAGGAAATGAAACGACCTACAGGCACAACTAAACTACCCTTCCATTCTATGACTGGCTTACCCAGAAATCTGAACTCTACTACCCGGGTTTTACAATTTACTGAAGCATGGCATGAAAATAGCCAATCCATGCTAAGGATAACATCAAAATCGGTCATGCCTTACTCTATCAAATCTGTTGAGGTGAACTTATGAAGGACATAGATTGGGAAATCTCTATACACCCGTCTAGCTATAACTGAGTCACCTACTGGAGTGAAAATTAAGAAGGGTTATGACAAGACTTCGGGACTGGCTCCGAAGCTACTGGCCACAAAAGGTGTCATAAAAGACAAGGAAGCCCTTGGATCTAGAAAAGCATAACCATCAATATGGAAAAGTCGTAACATACCAGTGACCACATCCGGGGAGACCTCCTGTTCCTGACGGGATGCTAAAGTATAGAATCTATTTTGTCCCGGACCGCCAGTTGTGCTAGTAGATACCCCTTGATGTGGCGAGCGTATGGGAGGGGCTATTGAGCTAGAGGCTGGGCCTTGGCCCACAGCCTAATCCTGCCTCGCAGTTGGAAAATATCTAAGCATGTGTCCGGGCTGCCCACACCTGAAACAAGCACCTAAACCTGCCATGTGTTTCCTCGATCACATCTGCGGCAAGCTGGGATGCTAGGATCTATGGGTCTACTTCTATGACACCTCGAGCCTGATGCCCGTCCTCTCTGATAATATCTGGGCCTAGATGGCACACTCCATGCCGAAGATGCTAGGGCTAATGATCTCTGGTGGGTCTGCTTTCGGTGCCCACCTCCGTACCTCTACTGAGAGAATCTGTGGTCCTCGATCCTAGCCCTCTTGGCCTCCCTCTCCCTCGAATGTGTCACCTCCATCTGATGGGCGTACAACATTATCCATGGGAAATTCATGTTCTGATAGAGCATAGCGGTCCTACAATCCTTGTCCAAATAGCCCGCTACTCCATGGATGAATTTACTCACCCGCATCTTCTGATCGGCTACCAACTCTGGGGCATATCTCGATAGGCGAGTGAACTAAAGGTCATACTTTTGTATAGTTATTCTCCCTTGCTTCAAATTCATGAACTCAGTTGTCTTCAACTCCTTCATCTCTCGAGGGAAGAACCGATCTAGAAATGCAACATGGAGCTCTTCCCAAGTGACCGAACCTGCTCCTGCGACCCTACTATCCTTCCATTGGTAAAACCAGATGTGCGCGACCCCTTTAGCTAATAAGAGGACAACTCGACACACTCAACCCCATTCACCCCCATGACTTTGGTTATCTTGACAATCTCATCTATGAACTCATGTGGGTCCTCAACTACCTTTGACCCAAGGAACTCTAGTGGGTTCGTTCTCAAGAAGTCTCTAACTCGATCCATCGCTGCGTTTCCATTTTGTGGAACATGCGCAATGGCTTGCTGATTGACCTAAGCGGTCAAGGCCTATGCAAGCATCTAAATAGCAGCCCGGAACTCAACATTGGCAGCTAGATCCGGCGCCTGGGGCTCCTGAACTGGTGGGGCTTGCTAATGCCCATGAACATTGCCATCGTCGTGGCCTTCACTATCTCCATTCCTCATTCCGTTCACTCTTCGAGGAGCCATGATTCTGCAATCGCGAATAGCATGAATTAGAAGGATAGAAAGACTTTCATCTTACAACATAGATCATGAAAGAAGGAAACATTTCATAGACATCTCATAGCCTCTTCGTCATAAGTGTGGTGCGCTTCATACCCATGAAAAAGACTCTACTTAACGTGGCTTTCAGACACCCTAGGACACTTAAAAACCTATGGCTATGATACCAAGTTTGTCACGACCTGAACGGAGGCTTGGATCGGTACATGGGACAAGGAGCCCCAAGAGACCCCAAGTCAACCCATGGCATAAGAATACATCTAACTCAACCAAGAACTGAATAACCATCAATACAATCATAGCGGAAGTATAACTTGAATATAACATCAGAATATAAAACCCATAGATGAATACATACATATGTCTGAATAGCCTCTAATCATGACGAGTTGATGGTACAAGACCCCAACTAACTGAACAAGCTGAAATGGAAAGACATAAAGAAAAGATGGATAGTCTGGTCCACAAAAGATGAGGACTCACCAAATAAGCAGCACTAACTCTGATAAACTGACTAAGAACAAGGATGAAGCTAAGAGCTGGGTCCTGTATCATGAAATGATATAGCATCAAAACACGCGGTCAGTACGTGGAACGTATCGAGTATGCAAGGTATGTAAAACCTCTAATGTAAGTAAAATCATTTAAAGATAATGCATTAATTAAACCATAACATCATAAAACTAAGAGTAGAACTTGCATGCATTCTTTCTGAAATCCTGACCTCTTCATAACATGATATAACATGCTTTATAACATCATAACTGAATCGATTGACTCAAAGCTGAATTCAAAAATTTATAAGTAAAAGCTGAACATTATGTCAAACCTGCTTTAGAACATGCATTTACATAAATCACATAAGTAATGACTATGCATATATCAAATCAAGAGAAACAATAGGAGACTCATCTTTTAACCGACATAGCACTATAGAGCTTACGTGGTCATGACTATTACACTCAAGTGGGCAGAGCCATCTAGAATCTTGCTAGGGCTAAGGAAGCTACCATGATATCGATATCAATCTAAAGGACCATTCCTGCAAGGGGAAGCTCAGAAGGGAGTCCCAATATATATAATAGTATAATCCTATGTTAGCGCGTAGTTTTGAGGCATAGGATGATCGACCCATAGCCTACTCCATGCTAGACAATACTCCCAAAAACATGCATATTCTCTACATTGTATAAAATGAAGCTCAACATTGTCTATTGATGAAGCTCAATAGTCAAATACATCTCAATTACGAAATCATGCATATGAGAAGCTTTAGCTCAAAACATACCACAAGTTGAAAACATACTTGGGAGTCTTTGCTCTAAAACTATGTGGTAAGCTATGGATAGGAACACTTAACTCAAAAACATACAAGCTAGAATACAAATTTTGGGAGTCTTCGCACCAAAACAATGTGGTAAGCTTAGTTTGGGAAAATCATCATTTAATGTTAACATGTGAGCATCGCCAAAAGTTTTATCATTGTTAGAAATACTAAATTCTCATCATACATAATTATAAACATGGGTAGCTTCAAATCATGCTTTTCATCATTAGATCTCATCATTATCATATATATTTCAAAAATCTCACTTTTCATGATCATCTCATCGATGGACTTCAACATTCATAAGGCTAGAAATAAAATTTTAATTGAAATCATTATAAAATTATCCATGCTTCACAATTCGATAATAAAATCATAATCAATTCATACCCATGCGTAGAAATAGATAATTCATTCCTTTAGGGAAAACCCCCACAAATAGATCATAGGGTTTCATACTTTTTAGAGAGGGATTGGTCATGGGTGTGGAAGAAACCACCCATTCATAACTCTACATACCTGATGGAGATTCAATCTTACTCTCCCTTGAATGCCCAAAAAGGAATTGAAGAAGAAAACCTTGAATCACCCTTTGATCACCTTTGTATCACTCTTCTATTCTCTTGCTTGCATGAATGAAGACTTTAGGATAGTGTGGCGCGCTTCACACCCATGAAAAATACTCTACTTAATGCATCTTTCAAACACCCTAGGAAACTTCAAACCTATGACTTTGATACAAAGTTATTCACGACCCTAACATACACCCGGATCATACACACGTGACAAGGAGCCCCGAGAGACATCAAGTCAACCCCTGACATGAGTGTACATCTAATTCAATCACATTAGCGGAAAACATTATATAGGAAAGCGTAAACATGTCATAAACACAGAGAAAGGGCAATACACAATCCATACATGGTATATGAATACAACTTGTAGTCTGAAAAGCCTCTGATCATGAAAGACGGGCTGATGGGACAACTCCCCAACTAACCCGATAATTCTGAAACTGAAAGAAAAGCATAAAGTCTAAACATATGGCCCTCGAAACTTGAGGACTCACCAAATAAGATGATAGCGAACTCTGAAGAGCTACTGAGGGGAGTAAGCCTGAGAGCCGGGTCCTGTATCATGAAATGATACAACATAAAAAGTATGTGATTAGCACTTTGAATGTACTGAGCATGCAAGGTGAGTAAGACGTACATTCAAAATATAGAAATCTCATAAATGTTCATAAGAGTGGGACATCATGCTCATATCATAAATATTATACCATAATATAAGGCTTAAGGTTTTTAAAGCATCCGTAATACAATCGTAATCATAATCGTAAGAGAAAAGCCTTATTTAATATGACTTGAGCCCATATATATAAATAGAAACATGCATAAATCATGAGGAACTGTGGAAAATTCTCTTAACCGACATACCCCATATGAGCACATATGATGCCCGACTTGTAACCCTAGTCGGGAGGGTATCCATACCTTTCTAAGGGTAGGACCATGAAAGTGTGATATAACCATGAAAAGGGCCATTTGGGTTGGTGACAGTCCTATAGGAGGTCCCAACATACCTACAGTGGCAGGTAGTTTATGAGATCCGGGGCAAAACCTTGGCCCCGAACCTACTCGGTGTTCGATACTACTCCCAAAACTTATATAGTGCTCATAGTTTATCATACATGAATTTATAGGCTAGTTAAATCATGATAATCATAAGCACATTTATACATACATGAACTAGCCATGAAACGAGGCCTATGAGTCGGCCAAAACATAATTCATGATTCATAAGGTTCATACATACTTGTAAATCATACATATAGCTTGAAATTCATACAATCATGATGGATATTATATTAAATGCATAATTTAACTCATAATTCATGCTAGGTTTTCAAGTATCAATAATAGAAAGGTAGATCATAAATTGATAAATCATGGATCATGCATATTTAACATTATTTTCATATAAATCGAAATCCATAAAATTATAGATAAATTTAGATAATAAAATCTGATTAAAACCCATAGATTTGATGAGAATCTAAAATCACAAAACCTATTATCAAATCATTAGACTTTTATAAAAATCATCTTCAAAACTCCATGAGCTATTAACATGATTTTTGTAAAAATCATAGAGGATGAGCATGGGTGTGGAAGGAATAACCCATTGATATCCTTACATACCTGAGAATAGCTAGTTCTTAACTTCCCTAGATTGCCCAAGAGGAAATTGATGAAGCATACCTTGAAATCACCTAGATCACCCTTATATCACCTCCCCAAACCTTTTCATGCATGAATGAGGACTTAGGCTAGTCTATTCCCTCTTAAACCACCCTTTCTAATGTTAAAACAACATAGTATAGGACCCTAGGGCTTAGGAATTACGGAAAAGCCCTTACTTAAATCACAGAATTTTGCTGACTGCCAATCCCCTTGAGGGACTAGACGACTCGTCACCAGGTACCACGACTCATGGCCTTGAGTCGTTAAGTAAACTACCATAATTCACCTTGGGACCCCACAGAGGATACCATGAATCGTGGTGGGTGACCACGTCCCATGGTCACCATCCGTGATCCACACTTCCCTACCATCTTGCCAAATATCAAGTCCAAGCCACGGGTGACCTCATGAGTTGTGAGGCTTGACCACGACTCGTGGTCATGCCCATGGTCTTCTCTAAAAGTCCTACCAACCCTTCTAGACCATGAGTCACCTCACGACTCATGGTCACTCCTCACGAGTCTCCTCATGATTCATCCTGTGACCTGGTACGAAAATTTACTTTTTTCACCACTTTGACTCCCAGGTCTTATCCTTTGATTTCCGGGGTATAACAATATCTCCCCCTTGGGAACATTCGTGCTCGAATGTTAGAAAAACAGAAAACTCAGAATCAAACATTCATCATATGCAAATACTGATTATTTAAACCGAATACTGACGGAATGACTACCTCCGAAAAGAACTACATAGCTGAACTGAATTCAGACATTGTTACACCCCGTAGAATCCCCGGCACTTAGATGACCTATTCGCACGTTGGTTAAGTATATTTGAAGGCCATACGTGCTAGGGAAAGGCCCGGGAAAAGATCGGACGAGAAACCCGTCGAAACCATCGCGGGAGGAGCCAGGAAGAGCCCCTCCGCGATGGCAGCATGTCACGGAGGTGAGGCCTCCGCGATGGCTCCGTGACACGTTGCCCAGGTTCAGGCCCAAGTATATAAGCCCCCACTTCGGTTTAAAATCATTCACCACTTGAAAACAATTCCAAAACACGCAGTAAACAGAGAAAAACGAAGGAAAATTATATATTTCCGTCCGATTACGCTGCCAAACGCTGCCCAAACTCAAATTAATCCCAGATACCTGAGTATTTAGTAGTAGAGAGCATTTCTACGGAATTAGTTTCGCGAAATACGGCCGACGAATCGGCGAGCCACCGAACTAAAGTAAGTAGAATTGCTCTAAATTAATGTCTATGTGTTCCTAGCTGAGAAGTGAATACTTCTCCCTTCTGGGCCGCTGAAAAATAGCAAGTTTTTGACCGTCTTTTGATAAGCCTAAGTTTAGGCTATAAACTATATCTAAAGTAACGTTGCTCTTTACAATAAAGCTGTATTTAGTATTGATTGACGTATTTATGAATGCAGTTGGGAGAAAATAGTTGAAGTACCAGCCGAGCCTCGTCCGACGGACGAATAGTAGAAGATAAGGTATGTAAAGTTTGTTTCCTTCGGCAAGTTAAGTAATATCAGTATAGTGTAATAAATTACGGACCAGTAGAATGTTCAGAAGTCGAGTATTGCGTTATTATGAATATTGGTACGATGTGAGAAACATTGGGTGGTAATGTATATGAAACCTATCAGTATGATACAGATTTTTAACGCAAGTGTTAGAGATTGCCCAGTATGCTCAGTATGTAATGTGATATGCCATGTCAGGATATGGTTGTATTTAGTTGAAACCCTGTATAGTAATGCAATACCCGTAAAGCACTTCAGAAATAGAATAGCAGACTAAAATGAAGTTCAGAAAGCATGTCAGGATTAGTAAATCATGTTACTATAGAAAGTCAGTATACAGCGTAGTTTAGTAGAAAGATTATATTCGTACACACATATATAATACTTCCAGCCTCAGCATGTATTAAGCATGTACATATTTCTATCACTAGTCCAGCATATAGCGTATACAGAAACCCAGTAAATAGCAGAGTTTTCAGCAGAAACATTATCTTGTATAGCATTTGCCCCAGTACAGTCTGGCAGGGGATTATGTTCATATTTATATATATTCACCTGCCTCAGCACGTAACAGATACGTACAGATTACTATCATTAGCCCAGCATGTAATATATATGATACTTTACCCCTATTAGCCTCAGTATGTGAGATACACAGACAGTATTACCAGTCGAGACCGTTGTATTGTTTGGGGTTGGATTACCTAGTATCCATGACCGCCCCAGGGTTAATAGCTGTATCGACTCGTCCACCAGAGGACGAGGATACGTCACTCTACAGAGTGGCATGCCGTCCCGCCCGGGGACGAAGATGGGATGCCAGTTTTTCCCCATATTTGTGCCTTGATCGGCCCTTACACACCCCAGTCGAGTGGATACGCCTGGGTGCAGATTCAGGAGTCCTCTGGACTCAGATGCAGTTATAGTCAGGGGCTCAGCGAGCCCAAGTGCATACCCAGGGGACCGGCAGGATGCTTACAGCCAGTATAGGAGATGGGATGACCGGGGTAGGGGTATAGATTTTGTGTTGATTGTACCTCCCGGCTTATGGGGGCCGGGTAAGGTTGTGTATGCCATGTTACGTTATGTATGTTATGTTATATTACAGTAGATACGAGCAGATTAGTAGAATGATACGTCTCCAGGTATGATTCCTACTCCCTTCAGTATGATTAAGAACAGGTACGATCTACACCATCAGACAGTTAATCTACTCCTTCTTATTTCAGTTGTGACAGTTATGTTATTGATTTCAGATATCCCTTCAGTTCTTACAAATTCAGTTATCTCCTACTATTCAGAATTTTTATTTATATTGCTTGTATTCAGCTGTATTCAGTTTGCTTTACATACTCAGTACCAGCGGTACTGACGCCCAGTGGGGCGCTGCATTACTTGCCTGCAGGTACCCATAGACGCGCAGGCGATACCACGTGATCCCCATCAGCGGTCGAATATTCAGCTCCTGTTATCCGGAGACTGAATTTCTAGAGGTGTAGTTCAGTTCCTTTTGTTGTACAGTACGGGTAGGTCGGGGCCCTGTCCCGATCATTTCTATTATTCTTCTTAGAGGCTTGCAGTTTGTATGTATTCCCTATGGTCAGATGAGCCGGTCGTGTGAGGCCGTGCAGTTGTATAGTTGCCTTTACTCCTTTCTTTCTTTTGTAATGGCCGTGTGGGGCCATAGTTTGCCAGTAGTGGTGACCTTGCCGGTCACGTAGCTTTTCAGTATGTTATGTTTGAGTTATAGATAACTAGACAGCATGGTGGCCTTGTCGGCCCGCATAGGTTCCCCTGTATTAACATGTTTCTGGTCAACTGTAATACAGGTACAGAAGGCTATAGGCCAATGGGCCGAGGGCTGTATTTACAGCCGTTATATAGCCCTTTGTTTCCAGAAATGTGAGTTAGAGCCAGCCAGGCGCCAGATGCGCCCAGGCTTAACAAGTTCAGCAGATCAGGTCCTAGTAGGGCACCAGGTGCCAGTGATACCCCCCAAGGTGGGGTGTGACAAACTTGGTATCAGAGCAGGTCGTATCCCAGGGAGTCTGCAAGCCGTGCTAAGTAGAGTCCTGTCCATGGATGTGTTGTGCACCACATACTATGGGTAGGAGGCTGCAAGGCATGATAGGATGGTTGTCTTTTATTCTTATTCAGTCATGCTGTAGAGCGGTACAATATAGGGTTGATTCCCTAAAATCTTACCATATTCTTTGGTTACAGATAATGTCAGAGCAGCGCCATCCTATTACAGGTCGGAACTTAGACATTGCAGCAGGAGAAGGCACCAGCGGGATGCCTCCCCCTCATTTGGAGACAACCCTATCAGAGGGCACTACAGAGGCATCATCCCAGCCTCCTCAGCAGTCCCCACTACGTCAGGAGCCACTTGGGGCGACATTACCTTCAGCAGCCCCTATATTGACTCCTTCTGATCAGGAGGTTAGGAGTGCTGTAGTTCTGTTAGCACAGATGATGGCTGCTCAGCATCAGCCAATGCCATCTACAGTTGCAGAATCATCAGGAGGGCCCGGTAGTTCGAGGGTCCGAGAGTTTTTAGCCCTGAATCCCCCACAGTTCACAGGCACGGACCGAACAGAGGACCCCCAGGATTTTCTGGATCAGATGCAGAGAATCTTCAGGGTTATGCATTCCACATCTACCGAGTCAGTTGAGTTGGCCGCATTCCGGTTACGGGATATTGCGGTCTTATGGTATGAAAGCTGGGAGAGGTCCCGAGGGAGAGATGTTTCCCCTCCCACCCGGTCCAGCTTTTCATGAGCCTTTCTGGATCATTATTTGCCGCGGGAGATTCGACAGGCCCGGGTAGACCAGTTCCTACATCTAGAATAGGGGGCCATGAGTGTTCGGGAATATTCTTTGCAGTTTGATTCCTTAGCCCGATATGCACCGGCCTTTGTTGATACTATGGCATCCAGAGTGCATCGCTTCATTACGGGATTGAATCCAGAATATGTTGAGATTTGCACTACAGCCACACTGCGAGAGGACATGGATATTGCTCGCATTCAGGCATTTGCTCAGAATATTGAGGGCATCAGACAGTGGCAACGAGAGGTCAGAAGGGTTAATCAGGAACAGCGTCGCCGGGATAGGCCAGTTGAATTACCGGGAGGGGCCCGGGGAGGACCCAGGCCCCGATTGTCAGACAGGCCACCCAGGCCCCCACCTCCGTCATAGTCACAGGGGGGTAGATTCAGCCGCAGGGGGCAGTCAGGGACTGGTAGAGGCTCGCAGATGGCAGATTCACTATCACAGAGGAGGGCAGAGCAGAGTAGGTATACCCTACCACTTTTCCCTATATGCAATCGACGCCATTCTAGAGCATGCAGATATGGCTCCACCGCATGTTATATTTGTGGCCAAGAAGGCCATTTGATGAAAGATTGCCCAGCCAGAGGTCGAGAGGACCGCGATAGACAGGATAGGACATCAGCAAGGTCACGAGCCACAACATCCTCAACTGGGTGCAGGCCCTCAGTTTTAACAGGCAGGGGTCGGGGCAGATCAGGGGCCTCCAGTACAGGTGCGGGTCCAAGCCGCACATATGCTTTACCAAGGAGACAAGATTCAGAAGCATCGCCTGATGTCGTGACAGGTATGCTAACTATCTGCTCACACCCTGCTTATGTGTTAATTGATCCAGGGTCTACTTTGTCCTATATTACACCATTTGTGGCACGAAAGTTTAGTATTATACCAGAATCATTACAGCAGCCCTTTCTAGTATCTACGCCCGTTGGTAACTCTATGACGGCTAGCTGAATCTACCGCGGGTGTACAGTAGAGATTGTTGACCGTCAGACCACAGTAGATTTGGTCGAGTTAGAAATGATAGACTTCAATGCCATAATGGGTATGGACTTGTTAGTGCCATGCTTTGCCAATGTTTAATGTTGGACCAAAGCGGTCCGATTCCACTTCCCGGGGGAAGCAGTACAGGAGTGGAAGGGCAGCACCGTGATGCCAAAAGGTAGGTTTATTTCCTACCTTCAGGCGAGAAAGTTGATATCTAAGGGGTGTATTTACCATCTTGTCAGAGTTTAGGATGTCCAAGCAGAATCTACGACACTCCAGTCTGTCCCAGTGGTAAATGAATTCCCAGATGTATTTCCTGATGAGTTACCTGGTATTCCCCCAGAAAGGGAAATAGACTTTGCTATTGACTTGCTACCAGGCACTCAGCCAATATCAATACCTCCTTATCGTATGGCTCCTGCAGAACTCAGAGAATTAAAGGAGCAGTTGAAAGACTTGTTAGATAATGGTTTTATCAGGCCGAGTACTTCTCCATGGGGTGCGCCAGTCTTGTTTGTGAGAAAGAAAGATGGCTCGCTCCGAATGTGCATAGATTATCGGCAGCTAAACAAAGTTACAGTAAAGAACAAGTATCCGCTCCCCAGAATTGATGACTTATTTGATCAGTTGCAGGGAGCCAGATACTTTTCTAAGATTGACTTGCGGTCCGGATACCACCAGGTCCGAGTACGTGAAAGAGATATTCCTAAGACAGCATTCAGGACCCGATATGGGCATTTTGAATTTCTGGTTATGTCCTTCGGGCTAACAAACGCCCCAGCAGTTTTTATGGACCTGATGAACAGTATTTTCAGACCTTTCCTGGACTTGTTCGTGATAGTATTCATTGATGACATTCTGGTGTATTCTCGCTCTGAAGCAGATCACCGGACTCATTTGCGGACAGTGCTCCAGATTCTCAGGGACCGCCAGTTGTATGCTAAGTTTTCGAAGTGTGAATTCTGGCTTAACGCAGTGGCCTTTTTAGGGCATATTGTCTCAGACACCGGTATACAGGTAGATAAGCAGAAGATAGAAGTAGTTAAGTCATGGCCTAGGCCTACCACCCCGACTGAAGTTCGTAGCTTTCTGGGGTTAGCAGGGTATTATGGAAGATTCGTTGAGGGATTCTCAACCATTGTAGCACCTTTAACTAAATTGACACAGAAAGCAGCAAAGTTTCAGTGGACGGAGGCATGCGAGCAGAGTTTCCAGGAATTGAAAGACAGGTTAACCTCCGCCCCAGTATTAGCATTGCCGGAAGGCACAGAAGGTTATTCAGTTTATTGCGACGTGTCAGGTGTCGGATTGGGTTGTGTGTTGATGCAGCATGGTAGAGTAATTGCATATGCCTCCAGACAGCTGAGAAAACACGAAAAGAATTACCCTACCCATGACCTGGAATTGGCCGCAGTAATTCATGCCTTGAAGATGTGGAGGCATTATCTGTACGGCGTCCATGTTGACATTTATACAGATGATAAGAGCTTACAGTACATTTTTCACCCAGAGGGAGTTGAATCTGCGGCAACGCCGCTGGTTAGAGTTGTTGAAAGACTATGATGTGAATATTCTATACCACCCCGGAAAAGCTAATGTTGTAGCAGATGCCCTGAGCCGTAAGTCAATGGGGAGTTTGGCGTATTTGCGACCTGAGAAACAGAAATTAGCTAAAGAAATTCATCAGTTAGCTGGCCTAGCCGTTTGAGTAATAGAAACAGAAAATAATGGACCAGTAATTCAGAATTCTGCAGTGTCATCGTTAGTTACAGAGGTAAAAGAACGGCAGTATGAGGATCCCGATTTAGTCCAGCTCAGAGATAGAGTACAGAAAGGTAAGGAGCCAGATTTTCAGATAACCGAGGATGGTGTGCTACATTGTAAGGGCCGCCTTTGTGTCTCGAATGTCGCAGGACTTCATGGGCAGATCATGCATGAGGTACACTATGCTCGTTATTCCCTTCACCCAGGGGCGACGAAAATGTACCACGACATCAGAGACATCTACTGGTGGCCAGGTATGAAAACTGAGATAGCTGAATTTGTATCTAGATGTGCTAATTGTCAGCAGGTGAAAGCAGAGCACCAGAAACCGGGTGGTTTGACTCAAGAGATAATGATACCTATGTGGAAGTGGAAAGTAATAAACATGGATTTTGTAACAGGGTTACCCCGTACTAGACGCAGAAATGATTCCATTTGGGTAATAGTTGACAGGCTGACAAAATCAGCTCATTTCCTGCCAGTAAGGGCTACCTTCTCAGCTGAGGATTATGCCGAATTATATATCAGAGAAATAGTTAGATTGCATGGAGTGCCAGTATCTATTATTTCAGATAGGGGAGCACAGTTTACAGCTAGATTCTGGCAGTCATTTCAGAAAGGTCTGGGGATGCAGATTAATTTGAGCACAGCATTCCATCCCCAGACAGACGGGCAGGCTGAATGTACAATTCAGACGCTCGAAGATATGCTACGAGCGTGTGTGTTAGATTTTGGGGGTAGCTGGGATGAACATCTTTCGTTAATTGAATTTGCTTATAATAACAGCTACCATTCAGCTATTCAGATGGCGCCTTTCGATGCATTGTACGGGCGAAAATGTAGATCGCCGGTGGGCTGGTTTGAGATAGGAGAATCAGCATTAGTTGGCCCAGACATTGTTTGGCAGTCCAAGGAAAAGATAAAGCTTATCCGAGAACGTTTACTGACCGCTCAGAGCCGCCAGAAGTCATACGTAGATAGGCGGCACAGAAATCTAGAATTTTCGGTAAACGATTGGGTATATCTGAAAGTGTCCCCGATGAAAGGGGTAATGAGGTTTGGCAAGAAGGGCAAGCTTAGCCCAAGATTCATTGGGCCGTATCAGCTTCGGCGAAGAATAGGCCGCGTGGCATACGAGTTGAACTTGCCTCCAGAGTTAGCGTCGGTTCACCCAGTATTCCATGTTTCTATGTTAAGGAAGTTCGTAGGGGACCCTTCTACAGTAGTTCCAGTTCAGGATGTCCAGATCACAGAAGAGTTAGCATATGAAGAGGTTCCCGTAGCCATTTTAGACAGACAGATTCGCAGCTGAGAACTAAAGATGTTGCATCTGTCAAGGTATTGTGGCGTAACAGAAATCGGGAGGAAATGACGTGGGAGGCTGAAGAAGATATGAAAATAAGATACCCTCACTTATTTCAGGCCTAGTCAGACGACAGGTATGTCTGTATCATTATTTATACAGAACTTTATGGTTGTATATTGTAAATGACAAAGAAATAAGTGATATTTAGTTGCCCAGTGGATTTTAGAATAGTGTGTGCAGTGCCTGTGTTGGACTTTTTTGCGTTTCAGGTTTTTGCGATAGTCCATATTACAGGGGAAACTCTGCCAAAATTTTTCCAGAAAAGTAAAGTAAGTAGTCCTCTAGATAACAGTGTACATTCGAGGACGAATGTTCTTAAGGGGGGGAGAATGTTACACCCCGTAGAATTCCCGGCACTTAGATGACCTATTCGCACGTTGGTAAGTATATTTGAAGGCCATACGTGCTAGGGAAAGGCCCGGGAAAAGATCGGACGAGAAACCCGTCGAAACCATCGCGGGAGGAGCAAGGCAGAGCCCCTCCGCGATGGCAGCGTGTCACGGAGGTGAGGCCTCCGCGATGGCTCTGTGACACGTTGCCCAGGTTCAGGCCCAAGTATATAAGCCCCCACATCGGTTTAAAATCATTCACCACTTGAAAACAATTCCAAAACACGCAGTAAATAGAGAAAAACGAAGGAAAATTATATATTTCCGTCCGATTACGCTGCCAAACGCTGCCCAAACTCAAATTAATCCCAGATACCCGAGTATTTAGCAGCAGAGAGCATTTCTACGGAATTAGTTTCGCGAAATACGGCCGACGAATCGGCGAGCCACCGAACTAAAGTAAGTAGAATTTCTCTAAATTAATGTCTATGTGTTCCTAGCTGAGAAGTGAATACTTCTCCCTTCTGGGCCGCTGAAAAATAGCGAGTTTTCGACCGTCTTTCGATAAGCCTAAGTTTAGGCTATAAACTATATCGAAAGTAATGTTGCTCTTTACAATAAAGCTGTATTTAGTATTGATTGACGTATTTATGAATGCAGTTGGGAGAAAATAGTTGAAGTACCAGCCGAGCCTCGTCCGACGGACGAATAGTAGAAGATAAGGTATGTAAAGTTAGTTTCCTTTGGCAAGTTAAGTAATATCAGTATAGTGTAATAAATTACGGACCAGTAGAATGTTCAGAAGTCGAGTATTGCGTTATTATGAATATTGGTACAATGTGAGAAACATTGGGTGGTAATGTATATGAAACCTATCAGTATGATACAGATTTTTGACGCAAGTGTTAGAGATTGCCCAGTATACTCAGTATGTAATGTGATATGCCATGTCAGGATATGGTTGTATTCAGTTGAAACCCCGTATAGTAATGCAATACTCGTAAAGCACTTCAGAAATAGAATAGCAGACTAAAATGAAGTTCAGAAAGCATATCAGGCTTAGTAAATCATGTTACTATAGAAAGTCAGTATACAGCGTAGTTTAGCAGAAAGATTATATTCGTACACACATATATAGTACTTCCAGCCTCAGCATGTATTAAGCATGTACATATTTCTATCATTAGTCTAGCATATAGCGTATACAGAAACCCAGTAAACAGCAGAGTTTTCAGCAGAAACATTATCTTGTATAGCATTTGCCCCAGTATAGTCTGGCAGGGGATTATGTTCATATTTATATATATTCACCTGCCTCAGCACGTAACAGATACGTACAGATTACTATCATTAGCCCAGCATGTAATATATATGATACTTTACCCCTATTAGCCTCAGTATGTGAGATACACAGACAGTATTACCAGTCGAGACCGTTGTATTGTTTGGGGTTGGATTACCTAGCATCCATGACCGCCCCAGGGTTAATAGCTGTATCGACTCGTCCACCAGAGGACGAGGATACGTCACTCTACGGAGTGGCATGCCATCCCTCCAGGGGACGAAGATGGGATGCCAGATTTTCCCCATATTTGTGCCTTGATCGGCCCTTACACACCCCAGTCGAGCGGATACGCCCAGGTGCAGATTCAGGAGTCCTCCGGACTCAGATGCAGTTATAGTCAGGGGCTCAGCGAGCCCAAGTGCATACCCAGGGGACCGACAGGATGCTTACAGCCAGTATAGGAGATGGGATGACCGGGGTAGGGGTATAGATTCTGTGTTGATTATACCTCCCGGCTTTTGGGGGCTGGGTAAGGTTGTGTATGCCATGTTACGTTATGTATGTTATGTTATATTACAGTAGATACGAGCAGATTAGTAGTAGAATGATACGTCTCCAGGTATGATTCCTACTCCCTTCAGTATGATTTAGAACAGGTACGATCTACACCATCAGACAGTTAATCTACTCCTTCTTATTTCAGTTTTGACAGTTATGTTATTGATTACAGATATCCCTTCAGTTCTTACAGATTCAGTTATCTCCTACTATTCAGAATTTTTAGTTATATTGCTTGTATTCAGCTGTATTCAGTTTGCTTTACGTACTCAGTACCAGCGGTACTGACGCCCAGTGGGGCGCTGCATTACTTGCCTGCAGGTACCCATAGACGCGCAGGCGATACCACGTGATCCCCATCAGCGGTCAAATATTCAGCTCCTGTCATCCGGAGACTGAATTTCTAGAGGTGTAGTTCAGTTCCTTTTGTTGTACAGTACGGGTAGGTCGGGGCCCTGTCCCGATCATTTCTATTATTCTTCTTAGAGGCTTGCAATCTGTATGTATTCCCTGTGGTCAGATGAGCCGGTCGTGTGAGGCCGTGCAATTGTATAGTTGCCTTTACTCCTTTCTATCTTTTGTAATGGCCGTGTGGGGCCATAGTTTTCCAGTAGTGGTGACCTTGCCGGTCACGTAGCTTTTTAGTATGTTATGTTTGAGTTACAGATAACTAGACAGCATGGTGGCCTTTTCGGCCCGCATAGGTTCCCCTGAATTAACATGTTTCTGGTCATCTGTAATACAGGTACAGAAGGCTATAGGCCATTGGGCCGGGGGCTATATTTACAGCTGTTATATAGCCCTTTGTTTCCAGAAATGTGAGTTAGAGCCAGCCAGGCGCCAGATGCGCCCAGGATTAACAAGTTCAGCAGATCAGGTCCTAGTAGGGCATCAGGTGCCAGTCATACCCCCCAAGGTGGGGTGTGACAGACATCACATACATCTATCATAACATATATCAAACTTGCGCACGTGAACTAAACATGGAAACTAATAGAGAATTAGGGAAAACCTAATACTTGAAGTTGAAACTGAGCCGGTCAGGAACAGGTGAGGGTATTTAGCTATCATATTCGTATCGGTTTCCCACATAGCTCCCTCAACATGCTGACTTCTCCGTAACACCTTTACTGAAGCTACTTCTTTGTTCCTCAGCCTCCAAACCTGACGATCCAAGATTGCAATTGGAATTTCCTCATAACTGAGGCGATCTCTCACACCAACACTTTCCACCGGGACTACTAAAGTTGGATCACCCAAGCAATTTTTCAAGAGCGATACATGAAAGCTGAGATGAACAAAGGATAATTCTGATGGAAAGTCTAACTCATACTCTACCTTGCCAACCCTTCTTATATCCCGGTAAGGACCAACATAGCAGGGACTGAGTTTCCCTTTTTATACAAACCGCATGACTCCATTCATGGGATATACCTTTAGTAATACCCAATCGTCTACCTCAAACTCCAGATCTCTTCTCCTCACAACGACATATGATTTTTGAAGACTCTGAGTGGTTTTCAACCGGTACCTTATCAACAGAACCTTTATCGTGGCCTCATGAGCCGAATCAAGTCCTATCATGGCTACCTCACAAAACTCAAACCATCAAATGGGCGATCTACACCTTCTCCCATAAAGAGCCTCGAACGGTGCCAACTAAATACTAGAGTGATAGCTGTTATTATAAGAAAACTCGATCAAGGGCAAATGATCATCCCAACTACCTTTGAAATCCATCACAAATTCTCTCAACATGTCCTCGAGAGTCTGGATTATTCGTTCGGCTTGGCCATCCATTTACGGATTACAGGTTATGCTGAGCTTAACTTGACTCCCAAGCCCCTTCTAAAAAGACTGCCAGAACTGGGAGGTAAACTGAGCACCTCGATCTGAAATAATAGACAACGGAACTGCATTACGTTGAACCAACTCCCGAATATACAATTTGGCATAATCATCCGCGGAATCTGTGGTTCTCAGTAGCAGGAAATGTGTTGCCTTGGTTAACCTATAGACCACCACCCAAATTGAGTCATGTTGCCGGCGAGTACGAGGCAACCCAATTATGAAGTCCATATTAATTTCTTCCCACTTTCAAGTAGGAATGTTAATATCCTTAAGTACGCCTCCCGACCTTTGACGCTCGACCTTCACTTGCTGAAAAGTTGGGCACTTTGCTACGAATTCTACAATATCCCTCTTCATGATGTTCCACCAATATGTTTCCCGCAAATCATGATACATTTTGGTGGCACCGGATGGATAGAGTACGTGGATCCATGTGCCTCACGCAATATCTGGTCCCTCAAATTATCTACGTCCGTAACACACAGACGACCCTGGTACCGCATGACACCATCTCCCCCTTGGGAGAAAACCTCCACCTTCTGACTCTGGACGGCTTCTTTCAGCTTTACCAACATTGAATCCTCATCTTGTCTAGCCTTGACATCGCTCACCAAGGACGATTCAGTTCCATTTTTCACCACAACGCCGCCATCGGTTAAGTCAACCAATCTAACTCCCAATCTTGGAAGTCGATGGACATCTTTCACCAACTCCTTCTTTCCTTCCACCACGTGGGACACACTCTCCATAGAGAGCCTACTAACTGCGTTCGCTACCACATTAGCCTTACCCGGGTGGTAAAGAACACTCATGTCGTAGTCCTTAAGTAGCTCCAACAACTTCCTTTGTCGAAGATTGAGATCTTTCTACGTAAACACATATTGCAAGCTCTTGTGGTAAGTAAATACATCCATGTGGACCCCATACAAGTAGTGCCGCCATAACTTCAATGAAAACACCATCGCAGCCAACACAAGATCATGGGCCCAGCAATTCTTCTCATAGACTTTCAACTTTCTTGAGGCACACGCTATCTCTTTCCCATGCTGCATCAACACACACCCAAGTCTGATCCTCAAAGCATCACAATATACTACAAAAACATCGGTAACCTCGGGTAGGGTCAACACTAGTGCTGAAGTGAGTGGAGTCTTCAACTCTTGAAAGCTTTTCTCAAGAGCCTCCGACCATTGGAACTTTACTTCTTCTGGGTCAACCTGGTTAATAGTGCTGCAATTGATGAAAATCCCTCAATGAACCTCCGATAGTAGCCGGCTAGGACCAAGAAACTTCGAATCTTTGAAGGATTCACTGGTCTGGGCCAATTCTTTACCGCTTCAATCTTTTGAGAATCTACCTTTATGCCCTCACTCGATACCACATGGTCTAAAAATTCCACAGAGTCCAATCAAAATTCACACTTATTGAACTTTGCATACAACTGGTGTTCCTTGAGGGTCTGAAGCACTACTCTCAAGTGAGCGGTATGCTCCTCCTCGCTTCGAGACTATATAAGGATATCATTTATGAAAATGATAACGAACATGTCTATATATTACTTAAACACCCTGTTCATTAAGTCCATGAAAGTTGCAGGGGCATTGGTTAGTCCAAAAGTCATAACAACAAATTCATAGTGACCATACCGAGTCCTGAAAGCGGTTTTAAAGATGTCTCTCCCCCCAACCCTGAGCTGGTGATACCTGGACCTGAGATATATCTTTGAGAAACATCTGGCACCCTAAAGCTGATCAAACAGGTCATCGATCCTGAGTAAGGGGTACCTATTCTTGACAGTGACCTTGTTCAATTATCGGTAATCAATACACATGCGAAGCGACCCATCCTTCTTTCAGACAAAGAGAATTAGTGCACCCCATGGAGACTTGCTCGGTCTAATGAAACCCTTATCCAACAAGTCCGTCAACTGATCCTTCCACTTCTTCAGCTCGGTTGGAGTCCTGTACGGAGGAATAGAGATAGGCTACGTATCGGGTGGAAGATCAATACCGAAATAAATTTTCCTCTAAGGAGGAATACCTAGGAAATCATTGGGAAAAACCTCTGAATACTCACACACAACCAAAACTGACAGGATAGTCGGGGTCTTGGAATCCACATCCTTAACCCTAACTAGGTTATACATGCAAACCTTAGAAATCATTTTCCTGGCCTTAAGATATGAAATAAACAGACCGACTGGTACAACTGAATTTCCCTTCCACTCTAAGACTGGCTCACCCAAAAACCTGAACTCTACTGACCGGATTCTACAATTAATTGAAGAAAGACATGCAAACAACCAATCTATGCCCAAAATAAGGTCAAAGTTAGTCATAACTAACTCTAATAAGTCTTCAGAGGTAACCTTATGCAACATGTTCGGTGGTTCGTTGGGTATCAAAACCGACACACAAGTGCACGTGGTCGAACAAGTAGTAAGTGGCTTTAGTAAGCCAAGTATCGATCCCTCAGAGACTCAGATTAAGTGAAGTTTGCTTAAGTATACTATACTATATTCAACTTCTAAATATGCTGACAAAAACGTAACCAAAAAGTGAATAATTTGTTTTATAAATTTTATACTAAACTACAAACAATTATCTACTTTGAATTTGGACGATGAATAAGACCATGCTGAGGTTAAAGAACATGTAATGAAACTGATTATCATCATAAATTGGTTAATCTTTTCTTCCTGTTGCTAGCCAAGAACATTAGCCAAGAGATTAAAACTCTCGTATTTAATCTCACTTAAGAATCATAAACCATCCGTCTACATTTCTGTGATCAAATGCAATTCATGACCTAGCAATACAATTCCGGTTCCTAAATTGACTAATACGGCTTTCAAGTATATTTCTATCAGGAAAGCACATCAAAACTCAATTTTCCCAAATCAAGTAAAGAACAATATCCAATTAATTCACAACTTTCCAATTTCGTGCTCTCTCGAGTGAAATCGGACTTTTTAGATGTACATTAATGTAGGCCACACACCAATGCAGTAGAAACAAGAATTAATAGAACAACATGGAAGAAAAAGATGAAAAACCATATAATTCAATAATCAAAATTCATCACAAGTGTTCATAACCTCAGCAAGGAAGAGAATTAGCCACTCATTTGTGGATTAATCATCCTAAAACAAGTGTTAATCATACAAACAATTGAATTAGAGAAGAAAGAAAGAGAGAAAAAACCCCGAACTTTTCGTCCCTCAACTGCCTGTAACCCACGTCCTTGCTCCACCAAGTCTGAATTATTGAAAAATGAACCTAAGTGTTCTATTTATACTAGTGGGAATTTTTCCCGGAATAACAAGCAACGTGTCACGGAGTGCATCGCGGAGCACTGCCTCCGTGACACGCCGTGGACGCGAACCCTCACTGGAATTGGGGGTCCGGCAATATAACACCAACGTGGCACGGCGTGCAACGTGGAGGCTAGGCACCGTGCCTCAGAGCTGTCGCGAACCTCCACTGGAAATTGATGAATTTTCACCCTCCAGGCAGAATGCCTCCTCGATGGCAGCGTGACATGGCTCCATCGCGTAGCCCCTTTAATTTGTGCAGTCCAATGCCTTTTCCCTTGCTCGCATCCAAGTCCAACTCCGATATCCTCCAACATGCATTTTAGCTCCTCGAAATCACATTTTACCTACAAAACAATGCTAATCATGTTGGTTAGTATAAATTCACATTTTATTACCAATTACATGAAAATGTATACGCATTGCTAGATAAACAAGGCGAAAATGATACTTTTGAGTATCACTTGGACATATAAATCTGCCCATGATCACTTACCCCACACTTAAATCCTTGTTCGTCCTCGAACAACAAACATACAAGTCATGCAATTTACATCCCAACCTTCGCTACTATGGTGCGACAATGTGAGCTACGGTCATACCGATCATTCATTATTGCAAATCATCAAGAAAACATGCATGGTCTTAACAATGCAATGACCTTCAATACATTAAGACTTCCTAGACTTTAAGAATCGACTCTCGATATCGGCAAACTCATGCAAATCAGCTAATCAAGATATCCGACACGAAAATCAGTCTTTCCTCAAGCATGTGCCCTCACAACTCAACAGAATCTTCCCCTTTTTGCTCATGTGACACATAAACATTCAAGTAGGGGCATGTAAAAATAATTTCACTCTCTCTCCCAAAAGAATTCACATGCATCGTGTCATGACCCATAAGCTTGCCCTTAGTGTATTACTCCACTAATATAAAGAAATGCAATGTAAGATCACGTAGGACTTTAATGGGTTGTAATGGAAGCTATGGAACTAGTATATATTGGATTCGCCAATAATAGCCACTAGCATCCTTAAGCGCCTTTGCAACTCATTCCCATCAACTCATGGACAATGTTTCTCTTTTTTCTTTTCTTTTTTTTTTCATCATCCCATTCTTGACGATTTACTTTAGTATGGCCCATTTCATTAAGCACACTTGACACAATAACAAAGGTTATTCATGCACCTTCATTAGCATTTATTTATAGCAAGTGCACCTTCAACCTTTTCTTTTCTTTCCTCACTCTGCTTTTCTTTTTCTTTTCACCATTCTCACTCTTTGACACTTTGGGAACATCATTTTCTCTTCTTAAGCGCTTAAGAGTTTTTTTCTAGACTTCACGGCTAATGAAAAGAAAGAATTAAGCTCGGTTTATACTTTTTGGATAAAAGAAAGAAATAATAGGCTAAAGGCTCAAAGGGCTGACTAGGGTATACAATCACATAAAGGGGGAGTATGACAAGAAAAAATTAGAAACTCTCGGTTAAAACAAAGAAATGCCTACATCCTTTCCAACAATACACCTCCTTCATTTCGTTTTGCACACACCAGGCAAGTTCTAGACACTTCACAATAGCATGGAATAACAATAGCTCACTTCACACTTTATGCACATGCTCGATTCAAGATGTATTCACAGATTCTTCAATCAGCTAATTACATGAATTCAAACATTAAGCCTCAATCACACCGAATCGAACTCTACAGCCTAGGTATCTCAACATATTTACAAGATTGCATGCTTTCATACGAATCACTTTTGCATTTTGAATATCAGGTACAACACGCAACCAACAATTCACAACCATATAGTAACTATAGGTTCCGGGATGCAATCCACCAAAGAAAAAACTGAAAATAACTGAAAGAACTACTCCTAACGACTACATTTCCCTTAAGATGGTCGTCATCCATCCATCATAGGGAACAGTCACTAACTATGACGTTGGTTCAATGGGACCATTCTCGGTAAAAGAACCGAAAATAAACGCCGAGAAACCCAAAATTAAAAAAAAATTGAAAAATTTTGCAAAACCCTCGATCATTTCGATGGAAAAATTATTTACAACATATTTTAAATATGAACAAAATATTTTCACAAAATTTTAAAAATATCGATCATTTCGATAAGCAAAAATATTTACAAAAATTTTTAAAGACTCAGCTAGCAACATTCCATAACACACATCATGTCACATCCCGCCTTGGGGGGTATGACTGGCACCTGGTGCCCCATTAGGACCTGACCTGCTGGACTGTTAAGCCTGGCACATCTGGTGCCTGGCTGGCTCTAACTCATATTTCTGGAAACAAAGGGCTATATAACGGCTGTAAACACAGCCCCCGGCCCATTGGCCTATAGCCTCCTGTACCTGTACTAGCAGCTGACCAGAAACATATCATCTCAGGGGAACCTATGCGGGCCGACAAGGCCACCATGCTGTCTAGTTATCTGCAACTCAATCATAAAACACAAGAAGAAACTACGTGACCGGCAAGGTCACCACTACTGGCAACTATGGCCCCACACGACCATCATAATAGAAAGAAAGAATACTAGCAGCTATACGACTGCACGACCTCACACGACCGGCTCATCTGACCACAGGGAAAATAAACAGACTGCAAGCCTCTAGGAAGAATAATAGAAATGATCGGGACAGGGCCCCGACCTACCCGTACTGTACAACAAAAGGAACTGAACTACACCTCTAGAGGTTCAGTCTTCGGATGACAGGAGCTGAATACTTAACCGCTGATGGGGATCACGTGGTATCGCCTGCTCGTCTATGGGTACCTGCAGGAAAGTAATGCAGCGCCCCACTGGGCGTCAGTACCGCTGGTACTGAGTATGTAAAGCAATAACTGAAAGAAATATCTGAAATCAATAACATAACTGACGAAACTGGAATAAGAAAACTAGATTAATTATTTGCTGGTGTAGATCGTACCTGTTCTTAGTCATACTAAAGGGAGTAGGAATCATACCTAGAGACGTATCATTCTACTACTAATCTTCTCGTATCTACTGTAATATAGCATAACCTACATAACATAACATGGCATACACAACCTTACCCGGCCCCCATAAGACGGGAGGTACAATCAACACAGAATCTATACCCCTACCCCGGTCATCCCATCTCCTATACTGGCTGTAAGCATCCCGCCGGTCCCCTAGGTATGCACTTGGGCTCGCTGAGCCCCTGACTATAACTGCATCTGAGTCCGGAGGACTCCTGAATCTGCACCCGGGCGTATCCGCTCGACTGGGGTGTGTAAGGGCCGATCAAGGCACAAATATGGGGAAAACTGGCATCCCATCTTCGTCCCCTGGCGGGACGGCATGCCACTCCGTAGAGTGACGTATCCTCCTCCTCTGGCGGACGAGTCGATACAACTATCAACCCTGGGGCGGTCATGGATGCTAGGTAATCCAACCCCAAATAATACAACGGTCTCAACAGGTAATACTGTCTGTGTATCTCATATACTGAGGCTAATAGGGGTAAAGTATCATATATATTACATGTTGGGCTAATGATAGTAATCTGTACGTATTTAATACGTGCAGAGGCAGGTAAAGATGTGTAAATATGAATATAGTCTCCTGCCGGGCTGTACTGGGCAAATGCTACATAAGATAATGTTTCTTCTAAAACTCTGCTGTTTATTAAGTTTCTGTATACACTATATGCTGGACAAGTGATAGAAATATGTACATACTTAATACATACTGAGGCTGGAAGTACTATATATGTATGTACGAATATAGTCTTTCTGCTGAACTATGCTGTATACTGATTTTCTATAGCAACATGATTTACTATTCCTGACATGCTTTCTAAACTTCATTTTAGTCTGCTATTCTATTTCTGAAGCACTTTACGGGTATTGCATTGCTATACGGGGTTTCAACTGAATACAACCATATCTCAACATGGCATATCACATTACATACTGAGTATACTGGGCAATCTCTAACACTTGCGTTAGAATCTGTATCATACTGATAGGTTTCATATACATTACAACCCAATATTTCTCACATCGTACCAATATTCATAATAACACAATACTCGACTTCTGAACATTCTACTGGTCCATAATTTATTACACTATACTGATATTACTTAACTTGCCGAAGGAAACTAACTTTACATACCTTATCTTTGACTATTCGTCCGTCGGACGAGGCTCGGCCGGTACTTTGACTATTTTATCCCAACTGCATTCATAAATATGCCAATTAATACTAAATATAGCTGTATTGTAAAGAGAAACATTACTTTCGATATAGTTTATAGCCTAAACTTAGACTTATCGAAAGACGGTCGAAAACTCGCTATTTTTCAGCGGCCCAGAAGGGAGAAGTATTCACTTCTCAGCTAGGAACACATAGACATTAATTTAGAGCAATTCTACTTACCTTAGTTCGGTGGCTCGCCGATTCGTCGGCCGTATTTCATGAAACTAAATCCGTAGAAATGCTCTCTGCTGCTAAATACTTTGGTATCTAGGATTAATTTGAGTTTGGGCAGCGTTTGGCAGCGTAATTGGATGAAAATATATAATTTTCCTTCGTTTTTCTCTGTTTACTGCGTATTCTGGAAATTTTTCAAGTGGTAAATGATTTTAAACCGAAGTGGGGGCTTTATATACTTGGGCCGGAACTTGGGCAACGTGTCACGGAGCCATCACGGAGGCCTCACCTCCGTGACACGCTGCCATCGCGGAGGGGCTCTGCCTCGGCTCCTCCCGCGATGGTTCGACGGGTTCCTCGTCTGATCTTTTTCCCGGCCTTTCTCTAGCATGTATGGCCTTCTAAAATTCTTAACCAACGTGTGAATAGGTCGTCTAAGTGCTTGAAATTCTACGGGGTATAACACATCAATTCCATAAATATGTACAGATACAGAACAATTTAAAAATTCACAAACACAAGGAAACATAACATACAAATATACAGAGGAAAAACATACAAGCAAACCAGCCCAGCCCAGCACCTAACTACTCCCACCCCACACTTAAACTGAACACTATCCCCAGTGTTCACAAAAATCAAATAGCACAAAATCGGGTGGTGGAACTCCCTGATCAGTCAAAGTATTCCACTTCTTCATCAGGTGCTGCTGCCTCATCTCCCATGTCCGAGTCGCCTCCATCATCGTCATCAGACTCCACATCGGAGTCCTCCCGACGTGTCTACTCATCCGTGGGGACATCATCGTCTGTGGGCTCTACAAAGGCTGGCCCCACTCGGCATAGAGCCCTGGCGTTTTCGCCAAACGGGTAATCTAGCTCGAGTTTCCATAGCTCCTCCTCCGTGGCTGGTCTCCCACCGATCCTTAGCTGGAGCATTTGTATCCCATACATCCGCGCCATGTACTGGTCATCACGAGCATGTCGCTCGCCAAGTGTCAGCACTGGCCCGTGGGTGGTGTCGGGAGCCTTAGTTTTGGTCACATCCAAGGCCCGCCGCTCCAACTGCGGGATATAATCCAAAGCCTCCTCCTCGACGTCGAGGCCTCTGAGAAAGGTGGTGAGTAGTCCACCGAAACCATAACTGTGGCCCTGGTGCAATCGGGCTCTCTTCATGGCGGATATGATGACCGCCCCGACATTAATCTCCAGCCCTTTCATCAGGGCGTACACCAGGCAAAGACGGTTCACATCAGTCATGTGTACCCCCGGGATTAGGCACGAGCAGACTATCTTCAGCCAGATTCGGGCTTCCCTGTTTATTTGAGAATAAGGCAGAGTCTGGTGGTAGCCCCTTTCTTTGTGTCTGCTCCATCTAGCTGTAGATCGAACCCCACACAGTGTGCGTCTGATGTTGGCATACGGTTGGGTAATGTTCAGCTGGCGGAGAACGTGGGCGTCTGTGTCCCGCGCTCCGATGATGGCATTTAGCTGGTGGGGTTCCAGAGTGACTATCTGCCCTCTGATCTTGATGGTGTGGCTTCTGATGGACGGGTTCCAATTAGCATAGAACTCCCGGACCAGGTGCAAGTTGCATTCTTTGGGCTCCTGAAATATGAAACCGAGCCCAGCTGCCTCGATCCGGTGAACCATCCTGGGGAACTCCTGTGCCAATGGCTCCCGTGCTATATGCTCTTCGGGGAAATATTTATTCTTTTTGTGCTTGGCATACCACTTTTTCCGCTCGTCAGTCACCCATCTCGTTCCGTATTGGCAGAGCTGGCCGCGTGGAACTGGTGGTGCAGCTGGGACTGCTGTGCCCAGTCTGAGTCTTTTCCTTCCGGTGCCTGAAGTTGATGCACCCTTACCTTTATCTTGCCTGCTTGCCATTTTACCTGTCAACACAAGTGAACAAGCTCAATGTCAAGCTAAATGAATATTAACTTCGGCTAAGGTCGGGTTATGCTAAATTTACCCCATACTTAGTCCTTAGCTACAGTTACGATACTACGGCAAGAATAACTTTATTTACACCAAACAACCAACTATACAATCATGCTTAGTGCGTTCAAATGAAAATTCGACGGTACAACTTCTGCGTACTACTCAGACTTCGTACCGCTAATCCCAATCACTACCGTCGCTAGCATTTTAACCATCGCACTTAGCAAAGAAAAACAACGAAACAAAAATAACAACAAAAATTCTATACACATGAACCTATACAACCAACAAAATTTGAACAAAATTTCAACATTTTCCCCAAACCCGAGAATTCGTCGTCTATTAACATTTAAACAATTTTTACAACTATTCAACCCATTCAACACGTACACCCCGGCATAGAATTCACGAATTCAACACATTACCAACTTCAAATTCAACAACAAAGCCCTAGAATTGATTTCTTCCATCAAATTCGAATAATTCATGCAATCAACAAGTTAAACCAATCATTACAACATTCCAAACGTTTATCAATCAACAAATAACTCGAATTCATGCTTAATTTCGACTTAGGGCGATTTATCTCACCTCCCATGCTTAATTTCAAATAAAATCGACAAAAACTTGAGAGAGAATCGGAAAACATACCTTGTAGTTGAGTAAGCGAAGAAAACTTGGTAATTTGTTGCCTTAAGCCGTGGCACGTTGATGGGAGAGGGGTTTTGGGACGTTTGGTCGGGGAGGAAAATGAAAATGAGGGGAAAAAAAGGGAGAAATCGGGGTTTAAAAGGTAGAAAACACGCGGGTCACCCGGCAACCCGGTGTGACCCGTCGCGATATACACGGCAACGTGTCACGGAGTACATCGCGGTGCACTGCCTCCGTGACACGGAGCCATCGTGACAGCATACTGGAAATTTTAAAATTTCCGGATTACACCTCAACGTGTCACGGAGGGTAACGCGGAGGTCCTCCTCCGTGACACGGAGCTATCTCCCCAGCTCACTGTCTTCTACATTTTATCAATTTTTCATACCTCGCCTTTCCCTTCACGATTCCGTGCACATTTTTCTCCGTTTGACCTAAAAATCATCTCACTAAACAAAATTGTTTAGAATAATAGGTTTCACCTAACTAAAAATAAAAAATACTAACTAAAATGAAAAATTTTGTAATAAATCAAGAAAAAGAAAAAGTAAAATCTATTTACACTTTACAAAATGAAAGAAAAATTTTTCACGGGTTGCCTCCCGTGCAGCGCCTGGTTTACTGTCTCGGCTCGGCGTCATTTAAGCTCAATTGTCCGCTAGGGTGATGGATGATTTCCCACGATCACTGTCCTCCCCCCAGTAGTGCTTACACCTATCCGGTGGTCTTCCCATTAACTCTCGGGAATGCTTCATCTGCTTAGCATTACCATGATCAATTACATTGATCACCGAGAGTTCTTCATGCACCATCGGGAGCTTGGGTGCTTTATACACATCGAACACCTCTACCTTGTCGTGTGCTCGCATTGTCAGTTGCCCCGCAGCTACATCGATTAATGCTTTCCCGGTTGCCAAGAAGGGTCGTCCCAAAATAAATGGGACTTCCGCGTCTGGTTCAAAATCCAGAACAATAAAATCTACCAAAAAAATTAGGGAGCCAACTTGCACTAGAACATCCTCAAAAATGCCATCCGGCCTAGCTAAGGATCGATCCGCCAACTGCAAGATTACGGTTGTGGGTCTAGGACTCCCTAGACCCAACTTTCTGAATACCGAAGATGGCATCAGATTTATACTTGCGCCCAAGTCACACAATCCACGAGCTCGGATGCTTTGCCCAATAGTAAGATGGATAGTAAAACTTCCAGGGTCTTTTAGCTTTGTGGGCAATCTATTTTGGATCCGGGAAGTGCACTCCTCCGTCAAAGCCACCGTGGCATACTCAGTGAAATGACTTTTGTTGGCCACGATGTCCTTTATGTATTTGGCATATTTCGGCACTCCCTGCAAGACATCAACAAGAGGTAACTTAACATGTACCTGTTTAAGCACCTCCATGAATTTCTTGAAACACGCCTCCTCCTTGTGTTTCTTGAGTCGTTGAGGGAACGGGGGTGGAGGTCTTTCTGATTCAGCTTCTTTGGTCCCCCCCCCCTTTCCGAACATTGCTCCCCCTCAACTTCTGCTGCTCCCGAATTTTGAGGTGGTCTTTCTGGTTCCACCTCCTTCAGCTGCAAACCACTCCTTGTGGTCATTGCATTTACCTTCTTTGGATTCGGATCCGTGTCGCTCGGCTGTCCTCCTCTGGGCCTTGTATTTTGGGCACTAGCAAATTGCCCAAATTGATACTCAAGAGCCTTGGTCGCTAACTGGTTATTTTTCACTTCGGCTGCCAATTTAACATAGTCAGCCTGCAATTGCGCTTGGTTAGCGATCATGGTCTTGAACATCTCCTCAATGCTGGGTGATGGTGGTGGAGGAGGTGCATTGTTATTTCTGAATTGAGATTGGTAGTTCTGTTGCCCTCCTTGATTCCTTTGCATACCCTGACCCGAACTTTGGCCTTGATGGTTGTTGCTACCCCATGAAAAATTTGGATGATTCCTCCAATTTGAATTGTAGCCACTACCATACTGCTGGTGATTTCTTTGCGCATTACCCACAAAGTTTACCGAATCAGGATTTGCTCCACAACACTCAGCTGAGTGCTCACTGCTTCCACACACTTCACACCACAATTGCTGGACTGCATTAACTGGAGCTGACGGCTGGTTCAAAGTCATGTTGCTGAAGTGGTTGTTCAATTGATTTTGCAAGGCAGCTATCTGTGCAGCGATAGCTGTAAATTCATCCACTTCAAGCACTCCTGCTACTTTCCTTGTTCCACCTCGTGATGAATCAGCATTCCATTCTGGATTGGCCTGTGAAATCCGGTTTAGCAAGGTATACAGCTCCTCATAAGTCTTTTCCAGCGCTTGCCCTCCAGCTACTGAATCTAGCAAAATTTTGGTATGGGGTTCCAAACCCTCAATAAATGTGTGCACCAACACCTCATTGGACTGATGATGATGAGGACAGTCCCGCAACATGGATTTAAATCTCTCCCAGGCTTGATATAAATTTTCTCCCTCCCTCTGTTTGAAACTTAGAATTTGACTTCTAAGTCTTGCTGTTTTGCCAGAGGGAAAAAACCTTATCAAGAACTTTCGTGCAAGATCATCCCACGTTAAAATAGAATTTGGTGGCTCAGCTTTCAACCACCTCTTGGCTTCTCCGAGTAATGAGAACGGAAATAATGTAAGCCGAACATAATCAGGTGACACTCCAGCGGGTATATAAGTGTCACTTATCTCCAAAAAGTTTTGGAGATGCTATTGTGGGTCTTCATGAGGGAGACCGGTAAATTGCCCGCTTGTGTGCAACAATTGCACCATATTTTGCTTGAGTTCAAATCTCCCTCCAGTCTCTGGTTTGCGGATACTGGATGTAACATTGTTGGCATGTGGGATTGCCACCTCACGAACCGGCCTTGCTGCTGCTTCTTCGGGAACAAACATTGCCCTTACTACCGGTGGATTTTGTTGCTCCATAATGGTCTATCTGAGCAACTGCAGCTTCCTTTGTAGAGCTTCTCTCTATTTACTGTGAAATATACGTTCAGGCTCTATATAAGATTCCACAAGCTCTTTGTCTCTTGCCAGTGTTCACAGCAATTAAGTCTGCAAAATACAGGCTATGACCAAGTTGTCAACACTTAAGAAAATAAAATAAAAATACAATAAATTGACACTTAAAACAATTTCACCAATTGCCAAGTCCTCGGCAACGGCGCCAAAAACTTGTTCGGTGGTTCGTTGGGTATCAAAACCGACACGCAAGTGCACGTGGTCGAACAAGTAGTAAGTGGCTTTAGTAAGCGAAGTATCGATCCCTCAGAGACTCGGATTAAGTGAAGTTTTCTTAAGTATACCATACTATATTTAACTTCTAAATATGCTGACAACAACGTAACCAAAAAGTGAAAAATTTGTTTTATAAATTTTATACTAAACTACAAACAATTATCTACTTTGAATTTGGACTATGAATAAGAGCATGCTGAGGTTAAAGAACATGTAATGAAACTGATTATCATCATAAATTGGTTAATCTTTTCTTCCTGTTGCTAGCCAAGAACATTAGCCAAGAGATTAAAACTCTCGTATTTAATCTCACTTAAGAATCATAAACCATCCGTCTACATTTCTGTGATCAAATGTAATTCATGACCTAGCAATACAATTCCGATTCCTAAATTGACTAATACAGCTTTCAAGTATATTTCTATCAGGAAAGCACATCAAAACTTAATTTTCCCAAATCAAGTAAAGAACAATATCCTATTAATTCACAACTTTCCAATTTCGTGCTCTCTCGAGTGAAATCGGACTTTTTAGATGTACATTAATGTAGGCCACACACCAATGCAGTAGAAACAAGAATTAATAGAACAACATGGAAGAAAAAGATGAAAAACCATATAATTCAATAATCAAAATTCATCACAAGTGTTCATAACCTCAGCAAGGAAGAGAATTAGCCACTCATTTGTGAATTAATCATCCTAAAACAAGTGTTAATCATACAAACAATTGAATTAGAGAAGAAAGAAAGAGAGAAAAAACCCCGAACTTTTTGTCCCTCAACTGCCTGTAACCCACGTCCTTGCTCCACCAAGTCTGAGTTATTGAAAAATGAACCTAAGTGTTCTATTTATACTAGTGGGAATTTTTCCCGGAATAACAAGCAACGTGTCACGGAGTGCATCGCGGAGCACTGCCTCCGTGACACGCCATGGACGCGGACCCTCACTGGAATTGGGGGTCCGAGAATATAACACCAACGTGGCACGGCGTGCAACGCGGAGGCTAGCCACCGTGCCACGGAGCTGTCGCGAACCTCCACTGGAAATTGATGAATTTTCACCCTCCAGGCAGAATGCCTCTGCGATGGCAGCGTGACACGGCTCCATCGCGGAGCCCCTTTAATTTGTGCAGTCCAATGTCTTTTCCCTTGTTCGCATCCAAGTCCAACTCCGATATCCTCCAACATGCATTTTAGCTCCTCGAAATCACATTTTACCTACAAAACAATGCTAATCATGTTGGTTAGTATAAATTCACATTTTATTACCAATTACATGAAAATGTATACGCATTGCAAGATAAACAAGGCGAAAATGATACTTTTGAGTATCACTTGGGCATATAAATCTGCCCAAGATCACAACACTTTGATGGGGCAACCTCTATACACCCGCCTTGCTACAACTGATTCACCACTAGGGTAGATACGGAGAACGGTTCCAACAAAATTTCAAGGCTAACTCCAAAACTACTAGCAATATTAGGGGTCACAAAAGACAATGTAGTTCCTAGATCTAACAAGGCATAAACATCAATATGGAAGACTTTCAACATACCAGTGACCATATTTGGAAAAGCCTCCTATTCTTGGCGGAGTACTAGAGAATAAAACCTATTTTGGAACTGACCGCCTACTGAACTAGTGGTGGCACCCTTCTAAGGGGGTCATGTTGTTGGAGCGGAAGAACTGGATGCTGTCCCATGGGCTCCTCCGACCAATGACCTGGCTGAGGGGCAATCCCTAAGTCTGTGCCCGGGTTTGCCACACCCGGAACACCTATCTGAGCTAACTAAGCACCTCCCGGGATGATTCTTGCCGCACTTCGCACAAGCTGGAAAAGTGTGTTCCACCTACATGCTACCCTGATCCCTCGAGCCTAAAGCCTTGCTCTACTGATCTCCTCTGAACCTAGATGGCATTCTGGCCGATGATCGAGCTGGAGAGATACACCTGTGTTGTGACTGCCAACTCTGTCCACCCCCTAACTTGACTTGAGAAACCCCATAGCTAATTGTTCTGGCCCTCTTGGACTCCCTCTATCTTTGATAGACCGACTCCTTCTACTAAGCATGAAACATGATGCGGGGAAAGTCGATATCTCGATGTAGCATGGCAATCCTGCAATCCTTTTCGAAATAATATGCCACCCCATGCACGAAATGACTCATCCAAACCCTCTGGTCCGCCACCAACTCTGGAGCATACTTAGACCATCAAGTGAACTCTAATGTGTACTCTTGAATGGACATGTTACCTTGATTCAAATTGACAAACTCGGCCGCCTTGAGCTCCCTCATCTCCCGAGGGAATAACAGATCCAAAAATGCTACATGGAACTCTTCCCAACCTATCGAGCCTACACCCACTGCCCTGGCATCTCTCCACTACTTAAACCATATATGAGCCACCCCCTTTAGTTGATATGAAGTTAAGTCAACAAACTCCCCATTGTTCACCCCCATAACCATGGTGATCTTCAGAATCTCGTTAATGAAATCATGTGGATCCTCGTCCTCCCTAGACCACGTGAACTCAGGAGGGCTCATCCTCAAGAAATCCCTCATCCTAGCTGTCGCCGCATTCCCATTCTGAGGGTAATGCACCACTGTTTGATTTTGAACCTGGGCTGTCATGGCCTATGCAGCATCTGAATTGCTGCCCTAAACTTAGCGTGGGAAGCTAGCTCTGGTGCGTGCCCCTCATGAACGGGTGGGGCTGGCTGATGCTCCTCACCATTGACACCCTCATGATCATTACCGTTATCATTTCTTTTGGTTTTCACTCGACGAGGAGGCATAATGTTACAAACATGAATAACACGAATTAGAAAGGTAGAGGACTTTCATCGCACAACATAGATCATTAAAGAAGGGAACATTTCCTAAACATCTAGTAGCCTCTTCATAATAAGTGTGGGGAGCTTCACACCCATGAAAAAGACTCTACTTAACACAGCTTTTAGACACCCTATGACACTTCAAACCTATGGCTCTGATACCAAGTTTGTCACAACCCGAATGTACACCCGGATCGTAGACACGAGACAAGGAGCCCCGAGAGAAACCAAATCAACCCATGGCATGAGCGTACATCTAATTCAATCACATAACTGGAAGACTTAACATAGGAAAGCATAAACATGTCATAAACATGGAGAAAGGGCATACAAAATCCATATATGATGGCTGAATACAACTTGTAGCCTGAAAAGCCTCTAATCATGAAAGACAGGCTGATGGGACAACTCCCCAACTAACCCAAAAATTCTAAAACTAAAAGAAAAGCATAGAGTCTAAACATATGGCTCTTGGAACATGAGGACTCACCAAATAAGCTGATAGCAAACTCTGAGGAGCTACTAAGGAGAGTGATCCTGAGAGTCGGGTCCTGTATCATGAAACAATACAGCATAGAAAGTATGTGGTAGTACTTGGAATGCACTGAGTATGCAAGGTAAGTAAGAAGGACATTTAAAATATAGAAATCTCATAAATGTTCAAAAGAGTGGGACATCATGCTCATATCATAAATATCATACCACAATAGAAGGCTCAAGGTTATTAAAGCATTCGTAATACAATCGTAATCATAATCGTAAGAGAAAATCCTTAATTAACATGACTTGAGCCGATATACATAATCATAATCATGCATAAATCATGAGGAATAGTGGGAGATTCTCTTAACCGACATACCCCATATGAGCACACATGAAGCCCAACTTGTAACCCTAGTGGGGAGGGTGTCTGTACCTATCCAAGGGTAGGACATAAAAGTGTGATATCACCATGAAAAGGGCCATTTGGGTTGGGGAAAGTCCCATAGGAGGTCCCAACATACCTACGGTGGCACGTAGTTTATTAGATCCTGGGTAGAACCTAGGCCCCGAACCTACTCAATGTTCAATACTACTCCTAAAAGATATATAGTTCTCATAGTTTATCATACATGAATTAAAAGGCTAGTTAAATCAGGATAATCATAAACATATTTGTACATACGTGAACTATCCATGAAACGAGGCTCGTGAGTCAGCGAAAACATAGTTCATGATTTATAAGGTTCATACATACTTGTAAATCATACATATAACTTGAAATTCATAAAATCGTGATGGGTATTAGATTAAATGCATAATTTAACTCATAATTCAAGCTGGGCTTGCATGTATCAATAATAGAAAGGTAGATCATAAATCGATAAATCATGGATCATGCATATTTTGTCTAATTTGCATAGAAATCGAAATCGATAAAATTATAGATAAATTTAGATAATAAAATCTGATTAAAACCCATGGATTTTGATGAGAATCTAAAATCACAAAACCCATTATCAAATCATTAGACTTTTATAAAAATCATCTTCAAAACCCCATGAGCTATTAACAAGATTTTTGTAAAAATCATGGAGGATGAGCATGGATGTTGAAGGAGTCACCCATTGATAGCCTTACATACCTGAGAATAGCTGGTTCTTAACTTTCCTAGATTGCCCAAGAGAAAATTGATGAAGAACACCTTGAAATCACCTAACCACCCATCTATCACCTCCCCAAACCTTTGCATTCATGAACGAGGACTTAGGCTACTTTATTCCCTCTTAAACCTCCATTTCTGTTGTTAAAATGACGTAGTATATGAACCTAGGACTTAGGAATTATAGAAAACCCTTACTTAAATCGCAGAATTTTGCTGACTATCAGTCCCCACGAGGGACTGGATGACTCGTCGCCAGGGACCACGACTCGTGGCCTTGAGTCGTGAGGTACACATACATAATTCACCTTGGGACCCCACGTAGGACACCAAGAATGTGGTGGTCGTGGTCACCACCCATGGTCCACGCTGCCCAACCATCTTGCAAAAATATCCAATCCAGGCTATGGAAAACTTCAGGAGTCGTGAGGCCTGACCACTACTCGTGGTCATGCCTGTGGTCTTCTCTACAAGTCTTGACAACCCTGCTAGACAATGAGTCACCTCACGACTCGTGGTCACTCCTCACGGATATCCTCACAGTTTGTCTTGTGACCTACTGTGAAATTTCATTTTTCACTACTTTGACTCCCGGGTCTGATCCTTGGGTTCCCTGGGTATAACAGTTTTCGTTGCCATCCTCGTGGCCTTATCCATTTCCATTACTCCTACCATTTACTCTATCGAGAGCCATGAGTCTGCAATCGCGAATGGCACAAATTAGAAGGATAGGGAGACTTTTCATCACACGACATAGATCATGAAAGAAAGGAATATTTCCTAAACGTTTTTTAGCCTCTTCATCATAAGTGTGGCGCGCTTTACACCGATGAAAAAGACTCTACTTAATGTGGTTGTCAGACACACTGGAACACTTCAAACTTATTGCTCTGATACCAAGTTTGTCATGACCCGAACGGAGACCCGGATCACGACACAGGACAAGGAGCCCCGAGAGACTCCAAGTTGACCCATTGCATGAACATACATTTATCTCAATTACTAGGACTGAAGAATAAATATAATAATCTTAGCGGAAGTCTAAAATAAACATAACTTCAGAATACATAATCTGAAGCTGAATACATCCTTTTGTTTGGAAAGCATCTAAACAAGATGAGTTGATGGGAAAAGACCTCAACTAATTCGATAAAGCTGGAAATTGGAAATACATAGAGAATTCTGAATAAGCATGGTCTTCGAGAGGTGAGGTCACACCAACAAGCATAAGATGCTATCTCTGAAGACTGGCTATGAATGGGGCGAGTCTGAGTGTCAGGTCCTGTATCATGAAATGATACAGAATAGAGTATGCGGTCAGTACGTGCAATATACCGAGTATGCAAGGTAAGTAAAACCACTCAAATAGATAAAATCATTTAAGAACATGCATAATGTAAATCATAAGCAATAAGAATTTGAGAGAAGGGCTTGCATGCATTCTTTTTGAAATCATGATCTCATCATAACATAACATAATATCATTAGTGAATCGATTGACTCAAAGCTAAAATCTGATAGTCATCAATAAAACTGAACATTGAGTCAAACCTGCTTTAGAACATATACAGATATAGAAATCTCATGAATGATAAACATACATAATTGAAATCATGAGGAACAATAGGAGACTCATCCTTTAACCGACATACCAAGATAGAGCTTACATGGTCCCACTATCACAATCAAGTGGGTAGAACCGTCTAAAGCCTTGCTAGGGCTAGGAACGATACCATGATATCGATATCAAGCTCTTGGCCCAATAGGGAAAGGGATAGATCACAAGGGAGGTCCCCAAGTAGTGTATATATATATAAGTATAAACCTACATTGGCGCGTAGTTCTAGGGCATATGGTGATTGACGCTTAGCCTACTCGGTGCTAGAGACTACTCCCAAAAACATTCATATGCTCTCCATCATTTTTCAATGAAGCTTAACATTGTCTATTGACGAAGCTCAATAATCAAATACATCTCAAATATAAAATCATTCATATGAGAAGCTTTAGCTAAAAACATACCACAAGTTGAAAGATAATTGGGAGTCTTCACTCCAAAACCATGTCATAAGCTTAATTCGAGAAAATCATAAATCATACTTGAACATGTTGGCATTTCCCAATACTTTCATATGCTTGAAAACATGCTTTTTATCATTAGATCTCATCATACTCATAAATTCATCACAAATCTCATCTTTCATAAACTTCTCATCAATGGGCTTTTTAATTCATAAAACAAGAAACATGATTTTTTAATTGAAAACATTATAAAACTTTCCCATGCTCCATAATTTAATAGTAAAAACATATTTAAATCATACCCATGTAGAGAATTAGGAAATTCATGCATTAGGTTAAAACTGTCACGCTCTACCTTGGAGGCATGACTGGCAGCTGGTGCCACACTGGCAACTAACTGAATTGGATAGGCTTATGCACGTCTGGAGCCAGCATGAGACTCAATTCAAGAAAAAAACGAGCTATATCTCGGCTGTAAATACAGCCTTCGACCAACAAGGTCGTATAGCCACCTGTAAGCAAAAATAGCTAACCAACAATAGGCCACAGAAGGGATCCTAAGCGGGATGACAAGGCCACCATTCTATCTAGTTATAATAGAAATAAAGACAATCTACTATACTAGGCCCCACACGGCCAACACATGAAGCATAACTGATTAAGGCCCAACACGACCAACATACAACTAACTAATTGACGACTATAGTCTGCAAGCCTCAAGAGTACAAATAGTGGTCGGGATAGGGCCCTGGCCTACCCAAAATGCTATATAACTGAAATATAGAAATCTCTACCACTTGGCAACTCCGAATGAAAGGAGTTGTCCCAACTGCGGACTTTGAACAGCTGTTGATTGAGATCCTGAACCCTGTCTGTCTAAACCTGTAGGCAAATAATGCAGTGCCCAGGGGAGGGCATCAGTACAATATGTACTGAATATGTAAGGCAATAGATAAGCTGATAAAGTTTGGAAGTGAATAGAAAGAAGGGCAGAAAGATTAACCTGTACGCCTGCTGATTCATAATCTGCATCTAACCAACACTACATGTACGTAAGCTAAGACTGTATAATTACACATTTATAAACTATAACTAGCAGACAAGAATACAAATAATAACCTCACCTGCCCCAGAAGCCGAAAGGTACAATCAACATAGAATAACTCATTTGGGCACCCATAAGCCCTAGCGAGCACATCTTAATCTATATACCTCTATCCAGGTTTCTATGACTCCACAGGTACTGTAGCTAATATACCGGTCCCCTGGATCTACAACTGAGCCCGCTCAGCCCCTAAACTGTAGTGGACTCCTACTCTTTGTACCCCGAGTATCGAATTCGACGGGGTGTGCCGATACAACATCAGAGTAGTCCAGCCATGGAATGGACTGTATGAGGACATTAAACCTCATCTTCATCCCTCATGGACGGCATACCGCTCCTCGTAACGACATCATCTAGCCCCTCGCAGGCGTCGACACAACTAGTAACCCTTGGGTTGTCTAGATGGCTCCTAAGTGAGTGAAACCCCAACCAAGGTGCTATACTAACATCTTAATCTAGCCACTCAAAAGGCATAATTGGCCTTCTAGGCCTAACGCCATCACTTCTTGGCCCCCATGATAATCTGTAAAGCTGTTAGCAGGCATGTGGTGCATCTGTATCTAATCAGAGGATCCTGATAGTGATCATGATCTCTAACAGTCTGTACTGAATAGGGCGAGATCTGGAGTGGTCCAACATAACTCTCTATATGTCCTGCCCGGACATCTATAGCTTATAATAACTGCAGCGTTGCGAATGACTAACTACTCAGTCCCTCTTCTTAGGACAACTGTAGGGATGGTACTGGCTGAACATGCTATTGAGTGATTGGCCCTAATCCTCCATAGGAAGTTTACTGACTTCCTTAGCCTTTAGGAAGTACTATACTAACATGGTACTTACTAGTGCCTTAGGCCTCATCTTTGTCCAATCAGATCTTATATTACTTTTCTGGGCGATTCTTAACCTTATAGACAACTTTATATAGACCTAACCGTACTTGGCAACCTGTGGGTTATAAGAACTAGATGGGTGCTGGACCGGCCTCTAACTACTGAGAAGGTCCCCTTCCTTAGGGTACCCACGCATCTATTTGACCTGGACGAGGAGGTTATCTTCCTGGGTGAATTATATGGTAACTACTAAGCCCACTAAGACTGACAATCACTGGTAATAACTAACAGGGTGACAGGCTGTCAATCAGCTCACTAGACAACCATAGGTTGCTGACTCTAAAACATGGCCTTCCTATCTAAATTTCTGTCCCTGGGGTGTAAGGATATGCCAATTGCCTCAAAGCGTTCTTTCCTGACAATATAGACGCCAAACTGGTAGTTAAACCGCCTAGCTGCGACCATGCTTCTCAACTTAATAGCTCAAGCTCGATAACTCCCTCGAGCTCCTAAGATCTAGGACTGGCAACAAACATAGAATTCTAATAAAATCCATATATGTTTTCTATAAACTAACCAGAACTTATGTAACCGTAATCTACGGATAGAAGCTAATCACAACGTGTCTGATTTCTATAGACCAGTAGTAGCTAATTACAATATGTCTAATCACAATCTAATGGTAGCAGCTATCTACAACATAGGAAATCGTCATTTCTATTCTGGGACATAAGTCGTAACACTTTACAACGAGTATACTTGCCGAGGGTTAATCCTTACACACCTCGATTGTCATTTCCTGAATAACCGATGAGTTTCAACTTGTATTCGCCAGCTCTCTTCAGCTGTAACCGTTATACTGAGAGAAAAAGATGAATTTCAATATCAAACTCGGCGTAAAATGATAACTTTTAATACCAATATTGAATATACTTCAACTTAACGAAACACGGCCGAAAACGTATTATTTCTCGAAATTTTAGAAGGGAGAAATGCTTACTTGAACCCTGTGATTGCATAGAAATCAGTTTGGAGCAATTCTGAAAACTTTGGCTCGGTGGGGTTACAATTCGCTGGGCAAATTTCACGAAATTGACCCAATAGTAATGCTCCCTGTAGGATTAAACTTTGATACCTGAAGTTAATTTTAATTTGGACGGTGTTTGGCAGCATAAACAGACGAAAATTACTTGAATCCTTTGTGTTTCCTCTTCTCTGGTCCATGAGTTTGAATTGGGCAATGATTTAAATTATGAAGAGGCCTTTATATACATTCTTGGGAGGTGGCAGGGGTGTTCCTTGCGCCTCCCTTTGAGGCTACCACCCTGGCGCGTCACGCCTCCCATTGAGGCAGCAGGCTTGGCACCCCGCGCCTCTCATTGAGGCGGCAAGCCTAGCGCCCCGCGCCTCTTAAAGTTCCAACAGGCCTGGTGCCCCGTGCTGACCAGTGCAATGCTGGCGGGCGCATCAAGCTGGCCTTATGCGCACTGGTCCCTTCTGACCCCGCTTCTGAGGCTTTTTCTACATGCGTCAACTTTTTCTTACTCGTCACCAATCCACGTGTATGCTTGCTAATCGTTAACATTTACGGGGTGTAACATCCTCCCCCCCAGGAACATTCATCCATGAATGTCTACTTTAATTTACAAGAGCTTAACTTTTTGGACTATTATTCTGGAAAAGTTTCAGAAGAGTCTCCCCTGTAATATGGACTATCTAAAAATCCTGAAATGCAGAAAAGTCCAATACAGATATCTCATATGACACCATAACAACTTTTTCATTACAAAATTATAGTCAACTGAACAATATACATAACATACATCATAAAATAACAACTGAAGAAACACCTTCAGCTGAATTGCATATTTTGGACTAATCTTGGAACAAATGAGGATATCTGGTTTTCATGTCGTCTTCGACTCCTCAGGTTATTTCTTCTCTATTCTTGTCTCTCCACAATAACTTAACAGAGGTGACATCCTTAGTTCTCAACTGGAATGTCCCGTAACTTGAACGTCCTTAACTAGAACAACTCGGGATGGGTCATCTATGTCCTTCACAACACCGACATGTGAAAGTTGAATGGGCAGGTCCTAGTTCTGGAGGAAATATTAGCTCATATGCCATTTCGCCTATTCTCTGAAGGATATGACCTAGGCCAATAAACCTAGGCCTACGCTTTTCCTTCTTATCTATTCTCATAACTCCCTTTTAGGCAACGTTTCTAGAAATATCCAACTGTCTCTTCAACCCTTTGCTGCCTGCATCATACCTTAGGGTAGGAAACCTGACGGACCTAGGCTATCGGTACTACTTTCTCGGTAAATTTAATTTCTCAGTCTATCTGTTATAATATGCCCTGGTCCAAGTACCTTTAATTTACTTTAAGGGGATTTCGCTTCCACTCATAAGAGACTGCCCGTCATCTAACTTGAGTGCTCGGTTGGGTTATTTGCGTGGAGATAATAAGTCGTACTCATTTTAGCATGCGCTCCAATCTTTTCTAATGGTTTCCTAGAACTTGGTTGGGAATTATGCCTCTCTGTCAGGGTTTACTATACACTAGGCTCCACGTAATGTAATACCCCAAAAAGGCCTATGAATAGACTCGGGAGTTAAAAATTGAAAAGTGTAGAGAACTGGAAAAAACATCACAGAACGGACGACTCAACTACACGTGGGTGGATACCACAAGTACCCAAAAGAAGTAGTAGAATGGGAGTTCAGGGGATCCATGGTGACAACGGATGGTGTAATGAGTTGTTGTTACCAGTCATTAGAAGGACTGAGCTTAGGTTGAGGGAGAAACAACGGGGCATCACATGATTCGTGGTGAAAAGGGATGACCCATTGTTTCAAGTCATCATTCATGGGTTGAAGGTTCCAGTGCAGACAACAGATGGAAACCACGACTCGTTGGAAGTCACCACGAGTTGTGGTGAGGCTCATGGGAAGGAAAGACAGATCTGGTCAAGGAGTTGGCGACGGACGATCCAACGACTCGTCCATTGAATTCACGACTCATCCTGACGAGCCGTGGGAAGGATCCGAGGTAGGAGATGAAGTCGTGGACTCAACGACTCTATACCATGAGTCATGGTATGTTTTCACGACCCGTTGGGTCGGTTGTTGGTCCATCCGGGGCTGTTTTCAGAGATTTAATTTTAAGGGCAATTTTGAATTTTCCACGCTTTAGAAACTTAAACTACGTCATTTTGGATATTTTTTTGAGTAAGATAAGATGGGTTAAGCCCTTTATGCACTCCTATTCTCATGCAAAATCTTAGAGAGGTTTTTGGGATATTCAAGGCTTTCTTCCCCAAATGTTTCATCAATTTCTTTGTGGGTGTTCAAGGAACTTTAAGTCCATCCATTTCTAGGTATGTAGGGTTTTAAAATGAGTGGATTTCATCCCCACCTATGGCCAATTTCGCTTTAATCATGAATCCTCTTGTTCAAGTCTATGGGGTTTTACTCAAATGCATGAAAGTGTGATTTATCTTTATGGGTATGACTTAATTGAGTTTTAATTATTAAATTATGAATGATGGGTAGATTTTATCATTATTTTCTCTTAATCATGTTTCAAACCTTTAAATCAAACTTTCCCATTTGATGAGAGTTCATGGAAGTTATGATTTATGATGAATACTCTATAATTTGAGTTTATTGATAATGGAAAATCATGATTTACTAGTTACCCGTGTTTATGAGCATGTTTTGAAAGAATTGAATATGATGAAGTATTCGGAAACGCCCACATGATGAAGAATGAATTATGATTTATGAAACGAATTTCATGATTTATCGATTTATGATGTTGGCCGATGAAAAGGGCCTTGATTCTTGTCTAAGAACGTTTTAAATCTGATAAATGATGATAAATGTTATATTTTATCCAATGAATCTTAATGCATGATGTTACTGATTTATACATGAGCCGATATGCATGTTTTTGGGAGCTGTGTGTAGCACAGAGCAGGCCGGCGTTCAAAAGATACACCGGTGTCTCATAACAATGTGCCACCGTGGGTTGTAAATGATTTGATGTCTCATCACCGACATTTTTATGTTTATGTTATTGTCTCAAGTTATGTTTGAGAAAGTTTTCTTACGATTATGATAATGAACGATTATGAATGATTTGAAAGCCTTGAGCCTTATGATTATTATGAAGATTTTAATGTAAGCATGATGTCCTTCTCCTAAGTCTATTTATGAGTTTTACTTTACATTAAAATGCCCGTTTTATTTACCTTGCATACTCGGTACATTTCACGTACTGATCGCATACTTTCTATGTTGTATTATTTCATGATACAGGGTCCAGATCTCAGGCTCATCCTCATTCTTAGTCATCTCAGCTTACGCTATCAGCTTGTTGGTGAGTCCTCATGTTCTGAGGGTCGTGTGGAAAACTTTCCTATTGATTATGTTTCAGTATTACTCGGGTTAGTTGGGGATGTTGTCCCATCAACCCATCTTATGTATTAGAGGCTTTCGGACCAATGAGTAGTACTCAGCTTATGTAAATGTTTGGTATTTCCTTATTCTATGTCATTGTTACGTTTCCATGATGTTTTATGCTCAATATTCCGTTTATTTAAATGAGATTAGTTGTATGCATGTTCCATGGGTTGACTTGGGGTCTCTCGGGGTCCCTTGTCCCATGTCTACTATCCAGGTGTACGTCAGAGTCGTGACAAACTTGGTATCAGAGAAATAGGTTTGAAGTGTCCTAGGGTGTCCGAAAGCCACGTTAGGTAGAGTCTTTTTCATGGGTAAGAAGCGCACCACACCTATGAAGAAGAGGCTACTAGACGTTTAGGAAATGTTCCCTTCTTTCATGTTCTATGTCATGTGATGAAAAGCCTTTCCATCCTTCTATTTCGTGCGATTCGTGATTGCAAAATTATTGCTCTTAGAAGCATGAACAGAAGGAGGAATGGAAATGATGAAGGTCATGGAGATGGCATTGATCATGGGCATCAACAAGCCCTACTTGTTCGGGAGCTCCAAGCACCAGAGCCAGCTGCCCATGCTAAGTTTCGGGCGACTATTCAGATGTTGGCGTAGGTCTTGACTGCTCGGGTCAACAAACAGGCTGTTGGGTAGGTCTTGCAGAATGGAAATGCAGTGGCAGCTCGAATTAGAGACTTCTTGAGGATGAACCCTCTTGAGTTCACGGGATCAAAGGTGGATGAGGATCCACATGAGTTCGTTGAGGGTATCTTGAAGGTCACTGAGGTTATGGGGGTGAAAAATGGGGAGTGTATAGACTTGGCCTATTATCATCTAAATGAGGTCACTCATATTTGGTACTAGCAATGAAAGGAAAGCAGGGCAGCAGGAGTGGGCCCTATCAGCTGGGATGAGTTCCTCATGGCCTTCCTCGACAGGTTCATCACTTGGGAAATGAGGGAGTTGAAAGCATTTGAGTTTGTTAACCTCAAGCAAGGGAAAATGACAGTGCTGGAGTATTCTCTTTAGTTCATCCGGTTGTCAAAATACGCCCTAGAGTTGGTGATGGATCAGAGGGCGTGGGTGAGCCGATTTGGTCATGGCATGGCCGGTTATATAGACAAGGATTGTAGGACTGCTATGCTCCGCCAGGACATGGACTTTCCTCGCATAGTGCTTTATGCCTAGCAGATGGAGGTGGCTCATGCGAGGGAGAGAGAGGAAAAGAGGGCTCGAACAGATAGTCGTGGGTTTTCACATCAGAGGTCCGGTGGTGGCTACCGTCCACAGTTTCAGCAGAGGTCGCTAGCCCAAGCACCATCATCAGCTAGTGTTCCATCCAGACCCAAGGGTGATTAGAGGAGCAGGGCTTCAAGGTCGAGGGATAAGAGGGGCACCTAGTTAGAGTATACATCTCCAACCTACGAGAAATGCAGCAAGAGTCACACTGGAGAGTGCCTGCTCGGCTCAGATGTATTCTATGGATGTGGTAGATCCAGGCACATACGTCGAGCGTGTCCATATGCTATATAGGGTGATGATAGGGGTCGTGCACAGACCACCAAGACAGCAGCAGCTCCAGCCCGTTCTGCTCCGCAGGGAGCATCGACAAGTGGAGGTGGCAGACAGCGCCAAAACTAATTCTATGCCCTTGCCTCATTCCAGGAGCAGGAGACTTCTCCAAACGTGGTCACTGGTATGTTGCGTGTCTTTCATATTGATGTTTATGCCTTGCTAGACCTGGGAGCTACATTGTCTTTCGTGATCCCTTGCATTGCTAGTAGTTTTGGAGTTAGACCTGAAATTCTGTCAGAATCATTCTCCGTATCTACTCAAGTCAGTGATTCAGTTGTAGCTAGGGGGGTATATAGAGGTTTCCCCATTACGATGTTGCATAAGGTTACCTCTGAAGACTTAGTAGAATTGTCCATGACTGATTTTGACATTATTTTGGGTATGTCTTGGTTGTTTGCGTGTTATGCTTCGATTAATTGTAGGACCCGTACCATGGAGTTTCATTTTCCAGGTGAGTCAGTTTTGGAGTGGAAGGGTAGTTCGGCGGTGCCAGCAGGTCGCTTTATTTCCTATCTTAAGACTAGGAAGATGTTCTATAAGGGATGTATGTACCAGTAAGTTCCGGTGGTGTGCGAATATCCAGATGTGTTTCCCAAGGATTTGCCAAGTCTTCCTCCAGAAAGTGAAATTGATTTCAGTATTGATCTACTGCCCACATGTTAAAGAATGAATTACGATTTATTGAATGAATTTCATGATTTATCAGTTTATGATGTTGGCCGATGAAAAGGGCCTTGATTCTTGGCTAAGCATGTTTTAAAGGGGATCAATGGTGATAAATGTTATATTTTAGCCAATTAATCTTAATGCATGATTAATGATTTATGTATGAGCCTATATGCATGTCTTTAGGAGCTGTGTCTAGCACCGACCAGCCCAGCGTTCAAAGGACTACACTAGTGTCTCATAACCATGTGCCACCGTGGGTTGTAAATGATATGATGAATTGATAATGATCCCCTCAAATGTGATATCACGCCTTATGTACGACCCTCGCCTGGCAAGCCAGGGTCGGCTCTGCCCACTTAAGCGAGACAGTGGGGCATCATGAAAGGCTCTACCATGATGGTGTCGGTTATGACGAGTCCTCCCATTGTTCTGCATATTTTATGCATTGTAATGTTTATGTTTTTAGCTCAAGTTATGTTTTGAGGAAGTTTTCTTACGATTATGATAATGACTGATTATGAATGATTTGAAAGCCTTCAGCCTTATGATTATTTTTAAGATTTTGATGTAAGCATAATGTCCTTCTCCTATGTCTACTTATGAGTTTTAATTTACATTAAAATGCTTGTTTATTTACCTTGCATACTCGGTACATTCCACGTACTGATCGCATACTTTCTATGTTGTATTGTTTCATGATACAGGGTTCGGATCTCAGGCTCATCCCCATTCTTAGTCATCTCAGCTTACGCTATCAGCTTGTTGGTGAGTCCTCGTGTTCTGAGGCCTGTTTGGTAAACTTTCCTATTGATTATGTTTCAGTATTGCTCAGGTTAGTTTGATGTTGTCCCATCAACCCATCTTACGTATTAGAGGCTTTCAGACCAGTGAGTAGTACCCAGCTATTGTAAATGTTTGGTATTTCCTGATGATATGTCATTGTTACATTTCCGCATTGTTTTATTCTTAGTATTCTGTTTATTTAAATGAGATTAGTTGTATGCATGTGCCATTGGTTTACTTGGGGTCTCTCGGAGTCCCTTGTCTCATGTCTAGGATCCGGGTGTACGTCCGGGTCATGACACGTAACCAAACTACTTCTTAAATATTTAACTCGTTGCATGCTTTAACTACAATATAATTCCATCTGGCGAGAAACAAATCGATCTCATTAGTCTTTCCACATTGGCTCAAATGAGGCCAAGCTACACTTGGAATGGATAGCCTTGTGACTGTATTCATTTTAATTACTTACCACTCCCTTGCAAACACAACCATCTCCTATATTGGACTACTCAGTTCCTGCTATTTTGTCTTTTCTAGCCTGTCACTGGAGCTCTGCTGCTACGGTTCAATGATATCTTCTAACTTTCCATGCCATCAATAGGTCTCTCTTTTTGGCCCATTGCGTATTTGTTAAATTCTGGGAGTAACGAACATGTGCACCTTAGCTATGGTCTGCTATTTGAAATTCTACTACCCTTGGAACGTAGAGTCGACCTCTAGGTCTTATGACTCTTCCCCTTATTGTCTTGAGGGCCAATGACTTCCTACTGGGCCTTGTTTTCAGGCTATTCTAAGTTAAAGTCTCTGTGTCTGTACTCCTTTACCATCTCAACTGGAGGGGGTATTGCAGCATTCTAGGTTACACCTTCACTGTCTCTTAACTGTCAGGCCGATGCTTAGTTCTCAATATTCGGCAGTGATCCTATGCTCTATCAGCCTAGAGGTGATTCTGGTTTTCCCCCATTAGATACTTACGTCGTTCCTCTTGTTCCCTTGGGCTGAACTTTGAGGTTCGTGCCTCCTACCTCATACTATCAGGGATGTTACCGGCTAGGTCTACTGACCTGTATTCCTTCTGACTCAAACTCAGGCCTATTTTGTTCATACGATCTCCCTGTCCTTCGATATCACAAACTAGGGTCGTAACTATTATCTTGCAGATATGTCGTACCGTCATTATCATGCTACGGCGAAATCGGCCTTTTTCTAACTTGAGCTTTACTATTACTGGGGGTTTATCGCTATTGGACTCCCTCATACACACTTGAGTGGTATTGACAACCTATCCCCCTCCCTAGCTTACTACCGTGAGGGTCTAGATAACTTGTAAATACTAAGGGTTTCCTCTCTCTAATCCTCCTCGAGGACAACATATCTAGCTCTCCTCTACTATTCGTTCTGAGCGCCATAGCACTGATACTTACACGTTCTATTGTACTGTAAGGACAAGCTAGGAGGTAGAAAATGACCCTATCTTACTGTGGTAGACTGAGGTATGGAACCTTACAATATTCGAAGAGTTGGAGGTAGGAATCCTTCAATTTCCTCCATCCTTCACACCTTTCAGGTAATTCACATTATCTGATGCCCATGGCTAATTCTAAATATCTAGTACATAAACCATCTCATATGAACATATATACTATACTCCTAACCCCCTATTTTAAGGTTGTAGGGAGAACTAGGGCTGGAACTAGCATATCTATCTCATTATGAGGTTCCTGGTACTTCGGTAGGGTGTGGGGAAATGTAAAAGACGTCTACTTCCGACGTTAGTCTAACCGTCCCTCAACTGTGATGCCTCACTTGTACCTCCTCCTTCTGTTGTGGTTATCTTGAAACTTGCTGGTGTCTGTCTTATCTCGAGCATAATTTGAGACAGAGATGACAAGGAAAGCTTAGGGACTCGACCCTATATAATTCTGCTCTATTGCACGATCTGAGAAGAAAGAGGGGTAACCATACTATCATTCCTCAAATCCTCCTTCTTATAAAATATGGTGCACAACACATCTATAACCAAGACTCTACTAGACACGGCTTGCAGACTCCCTAGGATACGAACTTCTCCAATACCAAGTTTGTCATGCCCCACCTTGGGAGGCATGACTAGCACCTGGTGCCACACTGACAACTAACTGACCTAGCTAGGCTTATGCACGTCTGGTGCCAGCCTGTGACTCAATTCAAGAAAATAACGAGCTATATCTCGACTGTAAATACAGCCTCTGGCCAACAAGGTCGTATAGCCACCTGTAAACAAACACAGATAACCAACAACAGGCAACAGAAGGGATCCTATGGGGGCCAACAAGGCCACCATACTGTCTAGTTACAACAGAAATGAAGACGAGCTACTATACTAGGCCCCACACGGCCAACACATGAAGCATAACTGATTAAGGCCCAACGACCAACATACAACTAACTGACTGACGACTATAGTCTGCAAGCCTCTAAGAGTACAAAAAGTGGTCGCGACAGGTTCCTGGCCTACCCAAAATGCTATATAACTGAAACACAGAAATCTTACAATCTAGCAACTCCGAATGAAAGGAGTTGTCCCAACTGCAGACTCTGAACAACTACTACTAGAGATCCTAAACCTTGTCTTTCTAAACCTGCAGGTAAGTAATGCAGCACCCAAGGAAGGGCGTCAGTACAATATGTACCAAATATGTAAGGCAATAGATAAGCTGATAAAGACTAGAAGTTAATAGAAAGAAGGGCAAAAAGATTAACCTGTACGTCTGCTTATTCGTAATCTACATCAAACCAACGCTACATGTACGTAAGCTAATACTGTATAATTACACATTTATAAACTATAACTAGCAGACAAGAATACAAACAAGAACCTTACCTGGCCCCTATAAGCCGGAAGGTACAATCAACACAGAATAACTCATTTCGGGCCCCCATAAGCCCTGACAAGCACATCTCAATCTATATAGCCCTATCCAGGTTTCTATGACTCCACTGGCACTGTGGCCAACCTACTGGTCCCCTGGGTCACAACTGAGCCCGCTCGGCACCTGAACTATAGTTGTGTCTGAGTCTGGTGGACTCCTGCTATTTGTACCCCGGGAACTGAACTCGATGGGGTGTGCCAATATGGCGCAAGAGTAGCACAGTCATGGAATGTACTGTATGAGGACCTCGTACCATATCTTCGTCCCTCACGGATGGCATACCGCACCTCGGAGCGATATCATCTAGTACCTTGCGGGTGTCAACACAGCTATTAACCCTGGGGTGGTCATGGATGGCTCCTAAGTGAGGGACACCCCAGCCAAGGTGTTGTACTAACATCTTAATCTACCCACTGAAAAGGCGTAACTGGCCTTCTTGGCCTAACACAATCGCTGCTCGCCCCCTAGGATAATTTATAAAGCTGCTAACAGGCACACCGTGCACCTGTATCTAATAAGAGGATCCTCATAGTGATCATGATCTCTAATAGTCTATACTTAATAGGGCAAGATCTAGAGTGGTCCAACACAAATCTCTATATGTTCTAACCGGAAATCTATAGCTCATACTAACTGCGGGGTCGCGAATGATGACGTGCCCGATTCGCGCGTCCGCAAGTGTACGGGTCATGCAAGTAATATAGTGGCTCTTTTTAAGAACCGAATTGTCGAACCCACAAGGACTGGACCCATTCCTCTAACTATCCATTTCTAGTGTGATCTTAAATACCTCAAGTGTTGGTTATAGACATTTTCAATCGAGATTAATTAAGTCTAAGTTTGGGTCAACGAAGTATTCTGAAATTACTCTAGGAGCAACATAGAGTTAAAACCAATTAATCATGCGATACTACGATTTGCAATGGGTTAAGCATGGAACTATCAATTGTTATTTCACATAATTAGAATTGCATGTTTATGGTCTTTCGAGCCTCTAAACACGGCAATCTAGCCTCACTGCATCATTGTAAGCGAGGAGTTTAATTTTCTAGTCGCGGGCAATCAATTATGTTGTGGTTTACGGGGAAATGATTAGGGACTTTCGTGCGTCTAACCATTTAACTCAACTTAGCCTCACAACTACTTCTTCGAGTGGTGATGTGACATCCCAAGTTGGTCTTTCATAACCCTCGTGTGTCAACCAAGCACGGTGTTAGGTATATTTCTATCCTGACACAAAAATCTCTCCCGAGATACAAACATGCTCCTTACATTCTCATGTCCTGACCTAGGTAATGCTTTCTCAAGCTATTACTCAAGCTAACAAATATGCTTTCATGGTGATCAATCATAAAAACAACCAACAATCCAGAATGCAAGACGAAAACAACAATCAATAACTTAATTCCAAAACAATTTCATAAAATCACAATCATAATTCATGGCTTCAACCCTAGAGGAAGGGTTCTTGCCATTCATGTTCGTAAAACTACAATTAACTAATACTAAACTAACATACTTACATGAATTTGGTAGATGAGAAGGGAATTTGATAAACCCTAGATGAGTTCTCCCACTTCTCCCTTCACTCCTAGGTGGTTTTTCAGAATAAAATCGTGACCAAATGATTTTAGGAGCTAAGGGTTCAATTTATACTATGCTGAAAAATTGCAAAATTTGGCCTGTGGTGGAATAGCAACGTGTCACGGAGCTGAACGCCCTACTTGACCTCCGTGACACGTTGGTAACGCGTACCCTCACTGGAATGTGCAAAAAAATGCAATTTTTGGCCAAGTGTTGTCGTGTTAGCAGCGTGCCACGGCCCCTATCGCGCAGGGTGCCAGTTATTGCATGTTTTCTTGTTGACTTTCACGTTTTGCTCTTGATTCCATTCCTCCACTTCACCAAATCATGAATTAGTTCCTCAAATGCATTATTAACCTTCAAAAACAAGGACTAATCATGTTGGTTAGTATATATTCACATTTACATAAAATCACATGAAAATGTATAAAATAACTTAGATAAACAAGACTAAATTAAGGTATAAAGCATCACTCGAGCATGCTATTTTTTTCCACGATCACCTACCCCACACTTAAAGTCTTTTTCGTCCTCAAACAACCTATTACATCTCATGCATATGGAGACTCATCCATAACTCATTTAGCAAGAATATTCAAGCTACGGCTACAATGATTACGTAAGATAACAAGCTAAAGATAGAGCATGCACGATTTGATCATTGAAATGAAGTACAACTATGTTAAGACTTCTTAACCTCAAGAATCGACTCTCAATCTTAGTAAACTCATGCAAATCAACTGATTAAGAAACCCCACATGAATTATATCCTTCATTCAACATGTGCCCCTCACGAAAAGAGCGTTACCCAATCACACGCAAAAATAATTTTTTAAATCACAACATGTGTGGGTACATGAATAGAATTACGCTCACTCTCACAAAGAATTCACATGCATCATGTAATGACCCATAAGCTTGCCCTTAGTGTTTTATTCCACTAATTTAAGGATGTGTGAATGTAAGATCAAGTAGGACTTAATGGGTTGTAATGTAAGCTAACGGACAGGCAGGTACTTTTCTGGCCAATAATAGTGACTATCTTTCCTAAGCGCTTTTAATACATTACGCCCTCCTTACGAACTTCCCTTCCCTTACTTCACCTTTTTCTCCTTTTAGCTTTCTTTTTCCTCTTATGTTCCCCTTTTCTTTAGGCACTTTTAACTTATTAGTAAGGAGTTCTATGAATAATTTTTCATTAATTTGTTTTCTTGCTCCTTACTAATAATCAACCATTTTCACACAAGTGCACCTTTGTCCTTTTCTCACTTCTACAACTTGCTACTTTTCCTTTCTTTTTATTCTTCTCATTCCCTTACTCCTTCGGGTTTTTTTTTCAAGCGCTTAGGAGTTTTGGATCAAACACAAGGCTAATGAAAGAAAAAGGATTAAGCTTATGTTGCAGCTGTCAAAGAATAGGCTCAAGGCTCAATGGGGCTAACTATGATTAATCTTTTCAAGGTAGGTAAAATGAGGGATAAGAATTGGTTCATTCGAAAAAAATGCCTAAATCATCTCCTACAATTCACATCCTTCATTTCGTTTTATAAACACACCAGGCAAGTTCTAGACAATCCACAATAGCACAGAATACTCAAAAATCTTACACTCATGGCACATGCTCAATTCAAGACACATTCATCAGACTCTTACTCAGCTAATCACAAGAATTCAGATTAAGCTTCAATCATATTGAGTCAAATTCAAGAGCTTAAGTGTCTCAAACAAAGTTATACATTTGCATGCTTCACACTGAACATACTCGCATCTTACAATCATGCATAGCACATAACAAGAACATCAAGCACCAATTAGTTATGGTTTCAACAAAACCAAACACCTACCGACTAATTTTTCCTCAAGACGGTCGTCATCCATCCATCATTAGAAACAGTCCCTAACTATGACTAGAAACACTATATACAGACAAAGGAAAGAAAGAAAAACAAAATTTTTTATTCTTCGGTTCAAATACCTCCAGTCGGAAAAGAACCGAAAAGAAAAACCAACGGGTGATGAAGTCATGCTTACTTCACAAAAATTTTCAAATTTTTTAAATTTCTCAAACTTCTCAAGCATTAGCATTACATTCACCACAAACTTGTTAAGCACAAAATTTTTTGAAATTTCCCTTGAAATTTCCCGCACCCCACACTTAAATAAGGCTATGTCCTCATAGCATCAAATTAAAATTTAAAAAGGGTGAGAAATACTCCCTGAGGCCTTTAGCCTAGCAAATAGCATGCTTTTCTTCAGTTTTGCACAAGTGTGTGTCGACCTCACACTTTTTATCGTCCATGCTTTTTAGCTTCCTCCTCCACGGGTACTCAGACTTCCCCTCCATCTGTGCTTAACTTTCCACCAAAAACAACACAAGATGAGAAATAAATAAAATCAACACAAATGCAAGAAATTAAAATGGTACCTGTGGTACCCTTGGGTTGCCTCCCAAGTAGCGCCTTATTTTAGGTCGTGGCCCGACGTGGACTATCCTTTTCAGGACATCCTCATACCTGGGTCCTCTTTCGAGAACCATCTCCTTTTCTTTTTCTGTTTAGAGGAAACAACCTCCACTCTGTTCCTCTCTTTCTCCAACTTCTTCTCAATTTGAAGCCCTTTATCAGACTCGGGCTGAACACTTGTAATTGCCTTTGGCCCTGCACCTGTGGAATCCTCCACCCCACACTTATCCTCTGCCAACACACTAACCTGACAAAGGTTTCTATAGTGTGCAAATGGGTTCATTTCTTGGTAAACGCAGAAGATTTCTTCTTCATCCTCAACCCTCATTTTCAGGGTCCCTGCTTTCAAATCAATCACCGCTCCTCCAGTGGCCAAGAATGGTCGTCCCAAGATCAGGGGTACCTGGTCATCAACCTAAAAATCCAAGACAATAAAATCAGCAGGTATAATGAACTTACCTACTTTGATGAGAAGGTCCTCTATTATTCCATCAGGTGTCACTCGCGACTTGTCAGCCAGCTGCAGCATCAACCTTGTCGGCCTCGGTTTTCCCAACCCTAAGGTGTTGAATAAGGATAGGGGCATTAGATTGACTGCTGCCCCTAAGTCACACAAAGCTCGTAGCACCTCAACTTTACCAATTTGTATGGGGAGGGTAAAACTCCCTGGGTCTTTGAGCTTCTTCGGCATTTTGCTCAATACCCTGTGACTGCACTCCTCGGTCAGTGCTACAGTCTGGACATCCACCAATCTCCCTTTGTTCGCCATTACATCCTTCAAGTATTTAGCATACTTGGGCATTCCCTGCAAGACATCAATAAGAGGCAAATTTATGTGAAGTTCTTTGAAGCTCTCATCTCGAAGAACTTTTTGAAGCATTCATCTTCCTTGCTCTTTCTGAATTTCTGAGGGAATGGTGGTGGTGGTCTTTGTGCTGGCTGCAATGAAAGTTCCGCATTTTGTTGGCCAGCACTCTGATTATCTCCCATGTTGATGGATGGTTCTGGTCTAACCAACTCCGGCTGCAACCCCTTTCTCATCTCTTTTGGCATTGCATCAGCTAATTTCTTACCGCTTCTCAAACTGATGGCATTGATCTGTCGGGGGTTAGGATCTGTGTCGCTAGGTAATCCCCCTTGTGATCTCATGTTTTGAGCAGCTGCTATCTAACCCACTTGTTTTTCAAGATTGCGGGTGGCTACTTGCTGATTCGTTAAGTCTGTTGCCATCCTCACCTAATTTTCTGCTAACTGATTCTGGGTCTCCATAAGTTTTTGCAGTGTTTCCTCAATGCTGCTACTCAATTTCCCATCATTCCGCCTATTCTGCTGATACTGTTGTTGTTGAGGTAGCATATAATTCTGCTTTTGGTTTCCACCCCAAGAATAATTCGGGTGGCCCTGCCAATTTCTGTTGTAACTGGTTTCAAAATTCTGATTGTTGCGCTGCACATTACTAACAAAATTGACTAACTCCGGATTGGCTCCACAAGATTCTGCATGGTGCCCATTATTACCACAAATTTCACACCAACTCGGAGCTTACTGAACTATATTAACCTGGCCCTGGCGTTGGTTCATACTCAGTTTATTGACCTGAGTCATCATTTGATGCTGGAACGAAGCTAACTGTGCTGCCAAGGCATTCAAACCATCTACTTCTATCAACCCCGATCTCTTTCCTGCCCCTCTCGATGACTCACTGTGCCACTCTGGATTTCCTTGTGCAATTCTATTCAACAAGGTGTACAACTCATCATAAGTCTTATCCAAGGCTTGCCCACCCGATGCAGAGTCTTGTAATATTTTTGTGTGTGGGTCTAGACTTTCTACAAAGGTATGGGCCAGCACTTCATTTGATTGTTGGTGATGGGGGCAATCTCTCAACAATGACTTGAATCTTTCCCAAGCCATATATAAGTTCTCATCAGGCCTCTGCTTGAAACTGAGTATTTCACTTCTCAACCTTGCAGTTTTGCCTGAAGGGAAGAATCTGATAAGGAACTTCTTAGCCAAGTCATTCCATGAAGTTATGGAGTTCGGTGGCTCAGCCTTCAGCCACTTTTTCGCCTCTCCCAACAGTGAAAATGGGAAGAGGGTCATTCGGACATAATCTGTGGACACGCCGGTGGGGACAAACGTGTCACTAATCTCTAAAAAGCTCTGTAAGTGCTGCTGTGGGTCCTCATGTGCCATCCCAGTGAATTGACCACTAGAATGTAACAGCTGCACTATGTTCTGTTTAAGCTCAAAGTTCCCTCCAGGTTCCAATTTATGGATGCTAGAGGTCACATTCGTCGCTAGTGGGATTGCCACTTCGCGAACTGGTCTTGCTGCCATTGCTTCGGATGACAATTGTGCTTGTCCTGCGGGTGGTTGTTGTTGCACCTTTTCTTGAAGTCTCTTCAGCTTTTGCTCTAGAGCTACTCTCCTTTGCAAATGGATTTGACGTTCAGGTTCCAGCAACGGTTCAACAAGCTCTCTATTTCTAGCCAGCTCGGCAGGACAACCTATCACCTGCAATTAAGCACACTAAGACCAAGTTTCTCAACACTTAAGGAAATTCAAAACTCACACATAAATAGATAAATTATCAAAACTTCGCCGAGTCCCCCGCAACGGCGCCAAAAACTTGACGTGCCCGATTCGCGCGTCCGCAAGTGTACGGGTCGTGCAAGTAATATAGTGGCTCTTTTTAAGAACCGGATTGTCGAACCCACAAGGACTGGACCCATTCCTCTAACTATCCATTTCTAGTGTGATCTTAAATACCTCAAGTGTTGGTTATAGACATTTTCGATCGAGATTAATTAAGTCTAAGTTTGGGTCAACGAAGTATTCTGAAATTACTCTAGGAGCAACATAGAGTTAAAACCAATTACTCATGCGATACTACGATTTGCAATGGGTTAAGCATGGAACTATCAATTGTTATTTCACATAATTAGAATTTCATGTTTATGGTCTTTCGAGCCTCTAAACACGGCAATCTAGCCTCACTGCATCATTGTAAGCGAGGAGTTTAATTTTCTAGTCGCGGGCAATCAATTATGTTGTGGTTTACGGGGAAACGATTAGTGACTTTCGTGCGTCTAACCATTTAACTCAACTTAGCCTCACAACTACTTCTTCGAGTGGTGATGTGAAATCCCAAGTTGGTCTTTCATAACCCCCGTGTGTCAACCAAGCACGGTGTTAGGTATATTTCTATCCTGACACAAAAATCTCTCCCGAGATACAAACATGCTCCTTACATTCTCATGTCCTGACCTAGGTAATGCTTTCTCAAGCTATTACTCAAGCTAACAAATATGCTTTCATGGTGATCAATCATAAAAACAACGAACAATCCAGAATGCAAGACGAAAACAACAATCAATAACTTAATTCCAAAACAATTTCATAAAATCACAATCATAATTCATGGCTTCAACCCTAGAGAAAGGGTTCTTGCCATTCATGTTCGTAAAACTACAATTAACTAATACTAAACTAACATACTTACATGAATTTGGTAGATGAGAAGGGAATTTGATAAACCCTAGATGAGTTCTCCCACTTCTCCCTTCACTCCTAGGTGGTTTTTCAGAATAAAATCGTGACCAAATGATTTTAGGAGCTAAGGGTTCAATTTATACTATGCTGAAAAATAGCAAAATTTGGCCTGTGGTGGAACAGCAACGTGTCACGGAGCTGAATGCCCTACTTGACCTCCGTGACACGTTGGTAACGCGTACCCTCACTGGAATGTGCCAAAAAATGCAATTTTTGGCCAAGTGTTGCCGCGTTAGTAGCGTGCCACGGCCCCTATCGCGCAGGGTGCCAGTTATTGCATGTTTTCTTGTTGACTTTCACGTTTTGCTCTTGATTCTATTCCTCCACTTCACCAAATCATGAATTAGTTCCTCAAATGCATTATTAACCTTCAAAAACAAGGACTAATCATGTTGCTTAGTATATATTCACATTTACATAAAATCACATGAAAATGTATAAAATAACTTAGATAAACAAGACTAAATTAAGGTATAAAGCATCACTCGGTCATGCTATTTTTGCCCACGATCAAATGACTAACTACTCAGTCCCTCAACTTAGGACAATTGTAGGGCTGGTACTAACCGAACATGCTTTTGAGCGATCGACCCATAATCCTCCATAGGAAGTTTACTGACATCCTTAGCCTATGGGTAGTACTATACTAACATGGTACTTACTAGTGCCTAAGGCCTCATCTTGGTCCAATCGGATTTTATATCACCTTTCTAGGCGATTCTTAAACTTATAAACAACTTTATATAGACCTAACCATTCCTGGAACCTGTGCGTGATAGGAATCGACTGGGTGCTGGCCCGACCTATAACTACTGATAAGGTCCCCTTCATTAGGGTACCCACAGATCTATTTGACCTAGACGACTGGGCTGGCTTCCTGGGTGACTTATATGATAACTACTAAGCGCACTAAGACTTACAATTACTGGTAATAACTAATAGGGTGACGGGCTATCACTCTGCTCACTAGACAACTTAGGTTGCTGACTCTAAAACATGGCCTTCCTATTTAAATTTCTGGCCCTGGGGTGTAGGGATATGTCAATAGCCTCTAGGTGTGCTTTCCTGACAATACAGATGCCAACTGGTAATTAAATCGCCTCGTTACACCCATGTTGCTCAACTAACTAGCTCAGGCTCGATAAATCTTGCGAGCTCCTAAGATCTAGGCTCGGCAAAAAACATAGAATTATAATAAAATGCATACACGTTTTCTAGCAGCTAACCAGAACTTATGTAACCATAATCTATGGGTAGCAGCTAATCACAGCGTGTCTGATCTCTATATACCAGAAACAGCTAAGTACAATATGTCTAATCACAATCTAATGGTAGTAGCTATCTACAACATATGAAATCGTCATTTATGTTCTAGAACATAGGTCGTGACACTGTACGACGAGTATACTTGCCGAGGGTTAAGCCTTACACACGTCGATTGTTGTTTCCTAAATAACCGACGAGTTTCAACTTGTATTCGCCAGCTCTCTTCAGCTGTAACCGTTATACTAGGAGAAGGAGATGAATTTCAATACCAAATTCTGCGTAAAATGATAACTTTTAATACCAATATTGACTATACTTCAACTCAATGAAACACGGCCAAAAACATATTATTTCCCGAGTGTTCAAAAGGGAGAAATGCTTACATAAAGCCTATGATTGTATAGAAATCAGTTTGGAGAAATTTCAAAAATTTTTGCTCGGTGGGGTTGCGATTCACCGGGCGATTTTCACGAAAATAACTCCATAATAATGCTCCCTGGGGACTTAAACTACGATACCAGAAGTTAATTTGAATTTGGGTTGTGTTTGGCAGCTTAAGCGGATGAAAATTACTTGAATCCTTCGTGTTTCCTCTTCTCTGGTCATGAGTTTGAAATGGAAAATGATTTAAATTGTGAAGATGCCTTTATATACATTCTTGGGTGGTGGCAGGGGTGTGCATCACATCTCCTATTGAGGATACCACCCTGGCGCGCCATGCCTCCCATTGAGGCTGCAGGTCTGGGGCCCCACGCCTCTCATTGAGGCAGCAGGCCTGGCGCCCCGCGCCTCTCATTGAGGTAGCAGGCATGGTGCCCCGTGCCTCTCAAAGCGCCAGCAGGCCTGGCGCCCTGCGTTGGCCAGTGCGCTACTGGCTGGCGCGTCCCGCTGGCCCTATGTGCACTGGTCCCATCTGGCCCCGCTTTTGAGGCTCTTTCCACATGCGTCAAGTTCTTCTTACTCGTCACCAATCCACGTGTACGCTTACTAATCATTAACATTTATGGGGTGTAACAAAAATCCCATAGATTAGATATAGGAACGCATGATTTAGAGAGGGATTGGGCATGGGTGTGAAAGGATTCACCCATTCATAACCCTACATACCTAATAATAGCTAATTCTTACTTTTCCATGAATGCCCAAGAATAAATTTAAGAGAACCTTGAAGGAATTGCCTTGATCACCTCTCTAGACTGTCACTCTTGCATGCATGAATGAAAACGGCCTAAAATGAACTTAACCCTCTTAAAAGTCATCATTCATAACTTAAAACGACATATTTTAGGCCTTAGTATGTTAGGAATTATGGAAAATCCCTTACAAAATTCACAAAAAGTAACTGCCAGTCAGTCCCTACAAGGGACACGATGACTCGTCGCCTCAGGCCACAACTCGTGGCATCGTTCGTCAAATACACTACTTATCAAGTCATCTAGGATCATCATGGTTGACATCACAATTCATTGCTGGTGACCACGACGCGTGGTCACCACCTATCATGTACACTGCCTCAATCTCAATTAAACTTTACCTGCTGATCACGACTCTTTCCACGATTCCTGGTGACTGACCATGACTCATGGGGTCCTTCCGTTAGGTACACTGCCTTCTTCTTTCTCTTTTCTTATTTACCACTCCTCACGACTGACCTAACGAGTCATGGGGCTTGACCATGACTTGTGGTCATGTTCGTGGGAAGTCAAATTTCCAAATTCCAAACTCATCTCCTGAGCCTCACCATGAGTCACATCACGACTCGTGGGCTACTCTCACGGGTCACCTCATGACCTGTTCCATGCTTGATTCCAGTTTTTAAACTTTTCTTCATTTCAACTCCCTGGTCTGATCTTTAGGCTTCCGAGGTATAAAATGCAAATACAAAGATGAGGTCCTAACTAGTAAGAATAAAAATATTACTGTTGAATGTGATGATGTTCTGCGAATAGGTAATCGGTTATGTGTACCAGATGTAGATGGGTTGAGACTAGTTATCCTTTAGGAAGCTCACAATTCCAGATACACCACACACCCTGGTTCTACTAAGATGTATTTTGACCTAAAGTAGTTTTATTGGTGGGAAGGTATGAAGAAAGATGTTGCTAACCTTGTTTCTAGTTGTTTGACTTGTCAACAGGTTAAAGCGGAGCATCAGTGACCCGCAGGACTCCTATAATAGATCGAAATTCAAAAGTGGAAATGGAAAAGAGTTACTATGGATTTTGTGATTGGGCTACCATGAACCGTTAAAGGTTATGACTCTATATAGGTAGTTGTAGACCGACTAACAAATACCGACTAACAAAATCAGCACACTTCCTCCCGGTAAAGATTACATATGATGGAGTTAGATATGCACAAATATTTACGAATGAAATTGTTCAACTCCATGGAGTCCAATATCCATCTTTTCTGATATTGGAACACAACTCACTTCACGCTTTTGGAAATCCTTCCAAGAAGCATTGGGTGCACAAGTAGATTTAGTACCGCATTTTATCCACAAACAGGCGGGCAGTCTAAACGTACTATACAAATCTTGGAGGATACGTAGAGATATTGTATTCTTGATTTTGGTGGTAGTTGGGATTCTTATCTACCTTTAGTTAAGTTTTCCTACAATAATAGCTTTCAGTCTAGCATTCTAATGGCCCCATATGAAGCTTTGTACGATAGACGATGTCGTTCTCCTATCAGATGGATCGAAGTTGGAGAGGCAAATGTGTTGGGACCAAACTTGGTGCAAGAAGCTATTGACAAGGTACAATTAATTAAATAGAGGTTGCTCACAGCTCAAAGTAGACAAAAGTCTTATGCGGATAAGAGAAGGAGAGATTTAGTATTCACAGTTGGGGATAACGTTTTCCTGCGAGTCTCCCCTATGAAAGGTGTGATGCGATTCGGGAAAAAGCAAAAACTGAGCCGAGGTTTATAGGACAATATGAGATACTTGAACCGGGTGAGAGAAGTAGCATATTGTTTGGCACTTTCTCGTGAGATGTCTTTCATCTACGCAGTGTTTCATGTCTCTATGCTAAGAAAATGTATATCTGACTCCTCTTGTGTGCTGGAAGCACCAACTTTACAACTTGATGAGAATTTGATGTATGAGGAGGAGCCAATGAGTACTGTTGATAGACAAATAAGGAAGTTGCGGTCAAAATAAATTGTATCTGTGAAAGTTTTATGGAGAAACCATACAGTTGAAGAAGCTACTTGGGAGTCGAAAAATGATATGCGAGTCAAGAACCTTCACTTGTTTCAGTCTACAGGTATGCAATTATTTTAAATTCGGGGACCGAATCTTTTAAGATGAGGAGAATGTAATACCCATATTTGAATAAGGGAAAAGTGGGCATTTAGTCTAAAACAACAACAATAATAATAATAATAATAATAATAATAATAATAATAATAATAATAATAATAATAATAATTAATAACTCAAAGCTAAGGGACAAAGCCCATTCAAGTGCTATAACCTACCTCAATCTAAAGAGAAGCTTACTTCTCTAAAGTTCAAAGAGAACAGAGGTCGTTCACGGAAAAAAAATTGAGAAAGGTCGTATCAATTTCAACTCTTTCAAAGTGCTTGTTAAGGACTTTCGACATTTTTTTAAGACTTCAACAATTTCTATAAAAATAAAAGACTCTAGGTATGTATGTATTTTAATTATCTATCATCATATATAATTTATAAATGGATGTGGGTTAACTGGGTTTTGTGAAACTTGAGCATAGTCAGAATCCAAGTAATCCTTATAATTGGGAACTTTGGAGAAGTCAGCAAAACAAATTACTTAGAAGGAAATTTTTGGGCAAAACCTTCATCAGAAGCTTTAAAGAACTTACGATACAAGTGTAAGGGGAATCGCCAAGATTTGGAGTACGGCAATCGATCCAAATTCCAATTGCAACTACTTAGTGCTACAGCAGTTCTAATAAGTGACAAAAAAAAAGAGAAACCATCGAGAACTGCAATGGGAGATAAGACTATGACGGGTTCGGTTAATCTTGATTTGGGTATAGGTTTGGAGTGAAAGATTGACGAATAATATTATAAATATGCCAAAACTGATATATATATGGGACAAATTAAATTACTCAAAACATGGATATGTATAATTCGATAAATTTAGAGTCGAACATGAAATCTCAAGGGATGAGTACTTTAAATTAGTTGTGAATAAGCTCAAAGAAGAAAATTAATACGATATTTATATGACGTGATTATAGAATAATCGAAGGAAGTCATATGGATTGCTCGAGGTGACAAGTTTGGCATTTTTACACGAGTATTATGAGTAGTAACCTTACCGCAATTTGTGTTTTCATTACTTGCATGATTTATACATGATTTGAAAATAACTGCATGCTTTGCAATTGCATGTTGGACAAGTCTTTTACTCGATATGGTACTGAAATATTTATTCGATATATTTACTGTTAGTTTAGGTGTTCTCACAATTACTAAACATGTTTTACTGTTACTTGAGATGATTATCCTTACCGAAAAGAAAGTACATAATTTATAAGAACTTAAGTTCCCTATATGATTGTGAGAATGCTTTCATATGAGCATTTACTATTTACAAATAAAAGTATAAATGAGAATAGACTTTGATGGATCCCGTAGCTAACGGCGGGTTCGTTAGAGCTGGTGAACCTTGTATTTACAGATTACCATTACAGCCCTCCCTAGTGGGAGGGTAGAACAAGCATATAGTTATTGGCTATCTCTTAAGATAGGGAGCCACATCGATTACATGATTCATCCTTGAAACCCTCTCAAAATATAAGATTGATATGACAGCGTTTATTAAGATTATTATCAAATTGTTTATGGATTTCTGCTTATAGGACATAGACAAAACTGATTTTTGTTTACCCTTTCTGAAAGAGGCCCTTATTTAGTGATATTTTCTAATTTTCATACTAGCTATATTTATTATTTGCCACCATTGAAAGAGATTTTGGTTAAGTGTTATTACTCACTGAGCTACCGACTCACCCCTTGCTATTTTTTTTGAGAGACCGTAGGTAACATCGACGAGGATTCTATTAACTAAAGCGTTTAGGTTGGCGAATTTTTGGTGAGCATCGCATTTGTTCGCATGGAAAAGGCTTATGTAATTCTTATAGTATTTTCCTTTAAACTTTTAGAGTTTCTCCATAGTCATTTTGTTAGTTCCATGACTATGCTTTCATTATTACAGACTTGTGAGTAGTACTAAATGTTCTTCCCGTATTTTGGAGATGGTGTTAGAATTTTGATGTTGGAAATGGTTGATAGAGGATGGTTATGGATTTGTTTAGCGCTATTGGTTGTTGTCTATTGATTCTGAGACAGGTAAAATTTTTGGATAGGTCCAAAAAAAGGGAAAACTCTATCCGATTTTCTGTAGATTTCCACTAAGGCTTGCTTTGGAATTTCTATTCTTTAGTGCCGGTCAAGGTCCTAAATTGGGTCGTGAAATAATACTCATTCAAAAATTACATCTATGTGGGGTGCTTACTAGCCTTCTCATTGGATTGGGCCTCACTGCAGTGGTCACTTGACCGCTGCCATAGTCTCGCCGCAGTGGAGTAAGTCCTACTACCACGATACTGCCTTCGCAGTAACTCGATTTAGCTGCACACCTACCATTCCTTTGACTATTTTCCATATTCTATTAATTATGATCAACCAATCATTTCATAGTCGTCACATAAACAATTGACATATCTAATAGCAAGAAACATACAACGATCCATTGATGAAAGGTTTCACAACTCATCATGAGTCCTCATTTGACTTCACATAAACCATCAATACATTATAAAATACGTCAATAATTCAAACGCAAAAAATATACGACCATAAGTTCAATCCATTCAGGTCCTCACATGCCCATATTGATCTTCTTACATTAAGTCAATAAATACAACAAGTGGTGATATGCCAAGTACACGCCTCTGTCATATCACCATGAACACTCAATCATTGAACATCAATATATGCATATCCCAAAGTGTCTTATTTCTACCCTTCCAGTCATGACCTGCAGGGGACTCTAGAAATCATATACTGTACCGGCATGGTACCCGCTCCCACTCATCTTCTTTACCATATGTTCCCATTGGACATGAGCCACTCAACCATCATTTCTTGCCTAGATGTTTCCCTCAGGCACGAGCCACTCAACTCACGATATTCATATTATCAACTATCATTCAAACAACTCGGTGTTTTACCACTCAATCAGTTTATTGACCCTACGGAGGACTCATCTTGCCTCATTTAACTCGATTACTCACACAATTCATGAATCACATTTCAAACAAAACAAATGAATATAAACCACCACTCAACAATCAAAATCCATATTATATAAATAATGATTTATGGCTAATCATTTCGATGGTAAAATTCAACAAAAGGCTATATCAACAATCAATGTCCAAAGAACAATTCACATAAAATCATCCCACACACATATACACCATTATCCAAAGTATAAATCCTTTTAAAACCATAATCTACCTCATTTCATAAAAGACTTCACTAGTTACTCCGCTGGAGCCTTGCCCTTCATTAGTGCTTCTGAACATTCAAAATCTAGAACAAAAGAATAACAAAGGATTGACCAACTATTTTGGAAACAAGGGTATTGGAAATTCCACCACGCCCCCATTCTACCAGTTTCATTAGGTTCTAACGATTACTTGTGAGTAAGTCATACCATTCTAATTCCACCAATATTATTCAACCTCAGTTTATGGGGTTTTCACTCCCCAGACCCTCTTCCAAGCAACTTTATCACCAAATTCCACACTTCTACCAAACTCTAGGTCTCCAATTCTAGGAATGATGAACTATTACCATCTCATTCACCCTAGCAAGCAACAATTACATGCTTTTAGAGCTAGGAATCAATCAACCTTCAATACCCAATCCCTTACTCTCATTGTTTGTGGGTTTCGCATCCTAGAATTTCCACCACAACAGGTCCCCCTAATGATTCTTATGGGGTTAGGACATCCAAATAAAGAGAATAGACTAAGATTCTTACCTTTGAGAAGGGAAAAATGCTCTACACTTGGGGAATTTTCTCTGAGTTCTCACATTTTTTTTAAGTAATGGGGTAAACCCCTTAATATTTCACTTAAAACAAACTTACGGGTTATTGTCATCCGCTGTAGTGGTCGCATTTCCGCTGCAGCGGGCCTGCTACTATGCTCAAGGTACCGTCATAGTGGATCCATCGCTAAATTTCTCGGTCAGTGGGACTCCGACCTTGGAAACAGTCTTGCTGCTGCGGTTGTCCCTCTGCCGCAGCGGTCTCCTATAGCCAGTAGCTCCCATTTCTTGCACACATAGCATTTTACAACTTCTAAATCCCCCCAACATATACTCAACACCTTCCCTCCAACAGTTAGGCTAGAGAGGGGTGTGCTAGAGAGGGGTGCTCGATCTCATTTTTCTCCCCATATCAATAGACGGGTCGTTACAACTTTATTATAAATACCAACAATGTATCCATAACTCAAATAATGAAAGATAAAATAAAATAATTTACATTAATTTCATAATACTATATAAAGAAAAATAACATGTAAGATATTATAGTTATGATACAAAGAAAACATTTCTTTTCATAAAAAGTAAATAGTAATTGATTTTAAAATGTTAAATATTAAGACTTCCTACGTGGTATCTTAAATAAGAAAAAAAATAATTGATTTGAATGTTCTATATATCAATATTTAATAAAAAATTACATAATATATGATTTTTTATTTGATTTATTTCAATGTATTATTTTAAACTAGTGCTCTACATATGAAAATAAATTTGTGCTAGAGAAATATGTTTTCTCATAATTTTTCGCACATATCATATGTTGAATTTCAAATGCTTTTATACGATATTTTTCATAAAATTTTTGTAAAAAAAGTAATATGGATTGTTTATTAGTATGTACATATAAGAAAAAGTTTATCAAAAAGTAAAATTCTAATTGAATTTCAAGTTCTTAAACTTAGAATTTTCTTACACAGTTCGAATGATAAAGGATTTAACAAGATAAAATTTTAATTGATTCCAAACTTTAAAATATTAAAATATTATTAAATGACAATTTTCCCTAGTATTATCTTAGGTAGGGGCTGCGAAAATGCAAGCACCTGCCCATTTACATTGTTGGATATATTTAATTCTCTTTGATGTGATTTATAGTCATTCAACTATTGATTTTACTTTCCAGCCAATGTGGGATATCAAAAATACTTATGAAAGTAGTTACATGATAATTTTTTCTATTGTAGAGTCCCTTAATGAAGGGAAAAAAGTTCAATCAACATTTTCAAGGACCTTAATGCTTTTAACTAAATACCAGTTTAGTGTATGTATGTTACTCTTGTGTCTCACATCAATATATTAAATTTTAACATATACAAAAAACAAAAGTACATTGAAAAATAATAATTGAAGCTAAAATAAATATTACTTTCTATAAAATATTTACATAATATATATTTGAAGTAAAATAAATATGAATATTAGTGAGAAAAAGTATAATTAAGACATTTATAATGGTTGTGCTTTTTTTTTTTAATTTGTTGTAACAATTTTAATGTCATTATAAGGGAAATAAGTCTGAAACTCCCTATCTGGCCTAAGTTGTTGGTGGGAAGGCATTGGATAAGTGTTACTGAAAATTTTGAAGTTTGGGAGTAGTTTGAGTGAAGAAAATCAGAGCTACTAGTTACAGGGGACCGCTGTAGTGGAGGCAGTCTGCTGTAACAAGACCGTTACCATGGTCAGAGGTCCGCTGTAATGGACCTCGGGATATACCTTCAGATACACTATGATGGAATCTTGGGCACTATAGCGAGCGAAAATATGACCGCTGCAGCGGATGATGAGAATCAGAAAGTAGGTTTTAAGTGAAATTTTGGGGGTTTACCCCATTATTCAATAACAGGAACTGTGAGAGCTCAGAATGATCTCCCAGGTGTAGAGAAGTTTTCTCTTTTGTAAGGTAAGAATATCAGGAAATTCTCTTTACATTGACGCCCTAACCCCATAGAATCGAAAGAGGGACCTTTAATGGTGGAAATCCTAGGTTGAAAAACCCTAGAACTATGATAGTTAGGTAAGTGGATTGGGTATTGAAGTTTATGAATTCATAGGATTGTAAGCATGTAATTAATGACTCATAGGGTAATTGTTATGGTGCTAGGTCAACATTGCTAGAATTTGAGAACTATGTTTGATAGAAGTGGGGGATTTTAGTATTAAAACTGCTTGGAAGGGTGTTTGGGGAGTAGAAACCCCATGAACCGGGTTTGAATGATCATTGTGGGATTAGAGTTGGATAACACAACTCCGGGTAATGATGAATACCGTGAGGATGGGTAGAATGGGAGCAAGGTTTAATTTGCAAAACCCTTGTTTCCCGAAATAGTCGATTGAATTCTCCTTTAATCTTTTATTCTAGATTTTGAATGTTTGGAAGTGCTCAGGAAAGGCAAGGCTCCAGTGGAGTAATTTTTATTTCCATCTTTCAATCGAGGTAGGTTATGATTTAAAAGGAGCTAGACTTTGGATAATAGCTTGTATTATGTGGAATGACTATGTGAATTTAGTCTCCGGACATTTTTTGTTGGCATAAGCCTTTGTTGAATTCTATTTCTGAATGCTTTGATACATGATAGTGATTTACGTGATGTGAAAAGTGGATGCTAAGGGTTGTTCTCATTCATTGTATTGTCTAAACATGATCACTGACTTGTGTAAATATTCGTAGTGAGCGAGGAAGATAAGGCCTCCCAAGGGTCAAAATAACTGACTGAGTAGTAAAATACTGAGATGTGTGAAATAAAAGTGTATAATATGATAGTCCTGATTGAGTGGCTCGTGCCCGAGGGGAGAATCTGAGAAAGAAATGATGGTTGAGTGGCTCGTGTTTGTGGGGAGCATCCGAACTAGTAGATGAGTAGGAGTGGATACCATACCGGTACAGTACATGGATGAGTAGGAGTGGATACCATACCGGTACAGTACATGGATTTCTAGAGTCCCCTATAGTTCATGACTGGAAAGGCAGAAATAAGACACTCTGGCATGTGTGCACATCGAGGTTTAGTGTTGGAGTGTTCATGGTGATGTGACGGAGGAGTGTGCCCAGTATATCGCCATTCATTACATTATTTAACTGAGTATAAAGAAATAAGATCAGTATGGAAATGTTATAACTTGAATGAACTAAACTTTTGGCCACGTATTTTGAGTGGTAGAATTTTTGATGTTTTTATAATGAATTTGATGGAACATGTGCAGTTAAATGAGAACTCATGATGAGTTGTAAAATCTATCATGAATAGTTCATTGTATATTCCATGTGGTTATGATATATTTCTTGTTTACTTACAATTATGAGTAACATGGATGGTTATGATTAGTAGAACGTTGAAAGGAGTTAAGAGAGAGTTGTAAGTGTGCAGTCAAGTTTAGCTACTACCAAAGTAGTGCCAGTGCAGTGGGACACCATCCACCGCGGCAATGGTCAAGTGACCGCTGCAGTGAGGCCTATCTAGTGAGCAAGCTGGCTAACACAGAATGCATGTTGAAATCCTAAATATTTATTAATTACTGAAATTGTTTCCTGAGGAGATTGCATCTTGTTATTTCACTTATATGTGTTATTATTTAAGGTCAATCAATGATGCCTACTAGTACTATACTTTGTACTGATGCTACTCCAGCATATTTTTCTGTGTGCAAACCTTGATCTTGGAAGATCTTCTCGACCCCATCTCTATAGAGTCGCAAATTTGTAGAAGGGTGAGCAGTTCAAGATGTGTTGTTCAAATCCTCCGCAGAAGATGTCTCTTGTCCAGACATTGATTTTCTTTGTTTTTTCTTGAATTACACTTTTAGACAGTGTTAAGTAGATGTCCTCATGTACAATGATCTTCAGGTTCTGGGGATGTTTAAATTAGCTGGATGTTATTGTTTTTCCCCTCAATTAAGTAAATTTCCATTATTCATTTGTATAATGTGAGTTTCTCATAATTGTTGGCTGATTTAGGTAACTAGATGGTATTCGTTGGTTCTCCCATAGGAGGAGATATTGTCGGTGCTAGTCACGGCCACTTAGGTTGTGACATTTGCTTGATATAATATTTAAGATTGTTGATATACAAATGAATATGAATTTGAGTTAGTGGACAAATGTTTTCCTCATAATTTTCCGCATATATTGTATGTTGAATCTTGAACACTTTTGTATAATGTTTTTTCATACAATTTTTATAGAAAAGTAACATGTAATGTTTATTATGTATACTAGTTTTTAGACACGTGATTCACATGTGTATATCCATATTAAATAATTAAATATAGAGTTGTGGTAAGTGTAAATTCAAAAGATTGAACTGGCCTTTTGGTTACCTAGTTTGCTAATCATGCTTGGATAAAGATTAAGTATACAGCGTGACAAGATCGTCTAAATAAAATGGAAAAAAAAAAATCAACACTTAGGCAGACAAGTGCAAAAATTACATAAAATATAAGTTACCATGATGGGTAAAAATATAAGTCACGAGCCAAGAATAAATTTAATCTGCAAGTTTGAAGCTGCTTATATCAAATTTATGGACATTTCATACAAATTCAAAATGCCAACAACAACAAAACAAGAAGGTAAATCAGAAAATATTTGAAAAACTATTAAAAAGAAGAAGAAAGAATGCAACAATTTCAAATTACCTATTAAAAGGTATAGAGTATGATCATGATAAAAAGACATATATTTTTCATCTTGAGTCTGCTTAATGGTACATATTTTCATTAGAAGATTATGTATAAATACTATTGTAACCGGTTGAAGTTTAGAAGAAGAAATAATTAGAAGGTAAAAAGGTAATATATGAAACAATAATTACAAAATGTAAACGTGTAACCTACAATAATTACTGGCTGGTGAAATAATCCTCCTCATTTACTTGGTCCAATGATCGACTTTATTACATATATATATATATATATATATATATATATATATATATATATATATTACTATTTAATTAGATATTTTATTGTATTTTAATTTAGTACAGGGGAAAAATGGTAATCCAACATTTAAGATAAGAGTTTTCCACTTTTAATTAGTATAATATATAATAATAATAATCATCATTATTATTATTATTATTATTATTATTATTTATAATTATTATTATATATAATTTATATTTATTTATTATTTTTTTGTATTTATTATCATTATCATTTTTTATATTTATTTATTTATTATCATTATTATTATTTATATTTATTTATTATTATTTACTTATTTTGTATTTTTTGTTTTTGGCTTCCCACTTATATAGTAATAAATATATAAATATTATATGATATGATAAAATATTAATATTTAATTATGTATTAATTAAATTTTAATTTAGTGGATGGGCAAAATGATAATTTATATTTCAACTTAGGGGCTTCCCACTTATATAATAATATGATATAAGAAAGGAATTTATTAAAGGTAAATTCTAATTATATTTCAAGCCCTTAATAGAATTTCCTATCTAGTTTAAGGTGGAATATATGTTTATGGGATAAATAATATTGCAAAAAATATAATTTAATTTTATTATAGTTTGACACTAAAATTCATTTATTTATCATTGTATATCATACGTTTATTTGAAATCAATTGATAACACTTTTATATTATGATTCAGGAATAGTTTTCACGTTCATGTATAATAATGAAAAATTAGATTTTAAGTTTTCAAGATTCTAAAATATATATTATATGTGTAAAAATAAAATTAAACTAATTTAACTTTTTCACATACAAGTATTACAAAATGATATTGGTGAAAATTAGAAAATGTCACTTTTTTTCATTTGTTTTTCTTTTCTAGAGTCGATGGCAATTGTTATTGTTTTGACATTTATAGATCTGATTTGAATGTTGAATATGGTGATAAAATTTATTCTTTATCTAGGTACCTAATAATATTGTTTCAATAAAAATTTATAAAAATTATTGGTGAGCTAAGTGGATATCTTCTTATGCAAAAGTATTTCTTAGATTCTTATTGATGGAAGCCTACATTCTCTTCTTGATCACGTTGTCCAAAAGAACAAAAAGAGGTTAACATTAATTACCCTAAACTTATTCTAATCATGTGAACTTTACCGATAAAAAAAATCGATCAACATATCATGTTAAAGTTCAATACTTTTATAATAGTAGGACAAAATATACATTTAGATAGAGTTTCTAGTTCAGACCAAAAAATATAGAAGAAATGTACAAACTTAGAATTTGTCATATAACGAAAGAAAATCATAGTTCAGATTTCCATTGTCTTCTAAACATAAAAATAGAATATCTTGCAGTAACCTCAATTTCATATTTCATTCAATTTATTATATTCAAGGCATTGTTACTCGATGATTTGCTATAGTAAAAGTCAAGAGCTCCAAGTCACTTTTTTTGGTTTAAGAATTATTCATTTTTCTTAGATGAGATGAAATGTTTTAAATTAAATGTGTTTAGATTGGTGAGAAATTAATTTTTCCATATCAATAGTTATATAGTTAAACTTTATTATAACAGTCATTTGTTATAACAACATTTCACTATAATGACCTGATTTTCTCCTGAATCAATTTTTCATGATATATTTTACTTCTCTATAATAGCATTCTACCTATAATAGTGATGTTGTGCATATTTCCATACGCATTTGCCTTGTTTTTGCCCATCTTTTACCTTGTTTTGAGTTCATAATCCTTATGAAATTTATAAATACATTGGTTTGTGTATTTTATATGCTAACAAATGGTTTGACGTTTTGAGTAGGAAACCAAGGGAAAATGACCCAAAATGAATCAAGATTGAAGATTTGAGAAGTTGAGAAGAAGGTTTGGGGGCTATGGCTGGCGCCTAGTACCCGACCCTCCACTATTTGACAAAATTTCATAATATTTGATGTTGTGGCTGGTGCCCCTGTAATGATCAACATGTCGTTACGGGAAGGGAATGGACTTAGAGTGCTAGAAACATGCTAAGAGAAGTATAGAAAAAGTTGTGAAATAATCTAAGTGTAAAGCTAATCGAATTAGAATATCTACTGGTTGGGGGGGACCACTGCAGCGAGACCATGGTAATGGTAGGAGTCCCTCGTGACTAATTTGGCAAGTAACCGCTTGTACAACTGTAGCAGGTCCGCTGCAGTGGAAATGCGGTCGCTGCAGTGGACAACGGGAATCAGAGAATAGGTTTAAGTGGAATTTTTGGGTTTTTACCCCTTTAATTCCAAAATATGATCAGAAGGGCTAGATAATGAAAATTTTCTCCAGAGTAGTGAACTTTCCTCACAAGGTAAGATTCTTGATTTCCTACCCTTACAACGAGTACTGTTGATCCTAGAATTCTTATAGACCTTTAATAGTGGACTTTTGAGTGGAGAAAGCCCTAGTCTATTAGTCTAGGGCTAATTATGGGGAGTTTATGGGCTGGTTTGATTTGATGTTTGAGGAGTATTAATCACTCCCCTAGGATTATTTGTTTGAGAACGAGGGTTATGCGAGAATTGAGACCTAGAAAGAAGTAAAATTGGGGGTTTACTTTTGAAAGTGTCCCTAAAGGAAAGGGTTTGATCTTCTAAAACCCTTATCCAATGAGTGAATAACGAATTACTCTCTATTGTGATGTAGATTTCGCGCATTCCAATGTTGTGAGAAAGGGCAAGGATCCAATGGAGTAACTTACTCTTCATATCCTAAATCAAAGTAGGTAATGTTTATATGGATTATACCCTATATAAATACATATACATTGTGTGAAATGTTGATATATGGCTTGTCTTCAGACATTATTTGTTGCATTAATTTATTATTGATTAACTTATTGAAAGAATGTGAACACGATGTGGTGTTAAATGATATGGTTGTTTGTTTGTAATTGTTACTTAGAAGAGTATATTGTAACCACTTATTTGTTAAATAATGCACCTTGATGTGTTCATTTGATGAGAATGACGTAGGATAGTATTAATATCCTAAAATGAGAGGCTTGTGCCCAAGGATACCATCAAGGCGAGCAATGTTGTTGAGTGGCCTGTGCACGAGGGGAGCATCCGGACGAGCATATGAGTGGGAACGGGTGCTACACTGGCACAATACATGGATTTCTAGAGTCTCCAGCAGGTCATGACTGGAAGGGCAGAAATAAGAACTTCTATCATGTGTGTACATTGATTTTGAGGAAGGAGTGTTTATAGGATATGGCGGAGGCGTGTGCCCTATATGTCACCATTTGTTTTATTATGTGTTGTGTGTAACTTGTGAACGTTTGAAGTGAGTATGTTCTAAGTGGATGAATGTAATTGATGATCTGTAAGTGTGATGAAAAGTGAAAAGTGGGAAGAGATCCTAAATGCATTTCGAGTTAATGACTAAAAATATTGAGTTGGTTACTATGAATAGTTGCATTAAACTGTATGTTGAGATGAATTATTACCATTTGATGTCAATACTTTCGTTATATCTGAACGTGATGTAAAGTATGAATTGATGTATACTGTGAGCCAAAAAGGGTGCAGCTAAGTTGAGTTATTGCCTCGAGCAGTACAGCTGCAACGAAGCTTTTTTCACTGTGACATGATCACTATAGCAGTTAAGTGACCGCTTCATCTAGAGTTAATAACATCCAAAATATATTCTTCATTCAAAGAATATACACGATCGGAGTATCAAACAAGTAACCCGACGAGTGCCAGGGTTGAAGCCCACTAGGACTAGGGGATGATAATCGATTGAGAAATTGATATTAGCTTGCACCATATAGATTTAATAAAAAAACAAGAAAAATGGGGGGGTTTAAACTTTGCAGAGAATTACACAAATTGATATAGTAAACTAAAAGTAATAAGATCAACTAAGTTGTTAACAATAGTGTGACATACTAGAGGTGCAGTGTAGATGAAATACCAACTATATCGGGATAGACCAGGTCATCTCATAACCCCAACAAGTGTAAATAATCTCAGCAAGTAGGTAGCCTCAGCTTCTCATCCTATTGACTATCCCTAGCTAGAATTTTCTCAAAATCTAGCTGCGATTTAGCTCAACCCGAATTGATTTGGATCAACAACTTCACTATTCCTAGCTACTCGCTGCAAATTAGAAAGGAGGAAGTAATTTCAACTATTTCTAGCTTACTTTTACAATCTCATATCCATACCCACCACTAGATTCCCTTCCAATACTTAATTATTCTCTCCTGAGCAACAATCAAGCAAGTATAGATAGACCCATATCATCCTCAATGGATCTTCATTAATAGATTGAAGGGAATCTAATAGATTTACACTTAATTGAACATTATGAAAATGACTCTAGAAATACCAAATCCAATAGAGTATTCATCATCACACACCGCTAGTTAATGATTTTAGCTTCTCATAGTTAAGAAATCCAAAAACACATTCATCAATAGCATCAATGAATTCAACAATAAGAGTAGGTAAATCAAATGCACAATTATCCTCCAAATACAACCTAAACTTAATAATACCAAAGAAGAAAATAGAGTAGAGTATTTTCTACAAATTTCAATTAAAATCCCTTTCTCAGCTAAAAGAGGATATAGTGATGTGAAGTGTACTTGGATTTTCTCTCAATCTCTCTATCTCTATATCCTTTTCTTCTCCCTTCTTCAGAGTAGTTTTTTCTATTTATACCCTAAAATGTAGGGTACTTTTCATCTCATTTCAGTGCTGGACGATTATACCCTTAATAGCTTCATTCTAAAACAGGTGAAGGTTGGTGGTTTGCCAATAAAATCAGTGAACCGCCAAGTATCTGCTCTTCTTCTGCACTCATTTCTAGTGAACTTTGGTGGTTCACCCGACATTTTGCCGATGCCAATCCGTGAACCGCCGGATCTTCAATGCCAATTCTAGAATTTCTGAGTGTCATTTGGTGACTGAACCGGCATGTCGCCGCTGGTGATTCATGAACCACCGGTGGCATTCATCCTTTGAGGCAGTGACCTTAAACTTTTAGCCGGTGTTTCACCGGTTAACACCTGTGCCTTGCCGCTTATGCTCATTTCCTCTTGTTTACTCCATTTTTGCTCTTTTGTTCAAAATTAGGCATCTGCACACAACTAAAGCTAAAAGGGCATAAAATCAAAATAATCAACTCGGGAACAAAACAAAAACTCAAGTTTTAGAGTCTAACGAGTTGGAAAATTACCAACTCATCAAACCCCCAAACTTGAATTGCTTGTCCTCAAGTAATGCGATACTTCAATTTTTGAGGAAAATGTCACATCTCTTCACAATTAGACCTCGCCGATCACCTGGACTGTGAAAACCCAAAAATAATCACCACACTCACCGAAAAAAGAAGAAAATACCCCAAAAGACTAAAACCATGAAGATGTTTCAAGCAGGCAACCACTTTTTATCAAGTAAAGCTTTTTGAAAGGAATCATTGATCACACAAGGGAATTTTTCAACCAAGTAACAGACATAGCATCTCAAGTTATAACCACTGAAAATTCAAAGCTTGCCTTATAGTTTGCACTCCTTGCTCTATAACCACATTAAATCTAAATGCTCTTGAATCCCTAATAGGAATGATGCCACTCACCAAATATAAGGATCCCTATTCTCTTAGCTCTTTGATAATTTGAATGCATACCAGGGATTAATTGGAAAAGACACTCACACTCGCTCTCCCAAATGATATCTTCATGCATACACTTGACCCATAGGGTTTCCCTTCATGTAGTTCACCACTAATGTAGACTAACCGCACCTAGAATCATTTATGACTTGTGGGCTATGATGTAGGCTTAAGGTAAGGGTAGGATGAGCATTTGGCTATAGCTACTAGATCCTCCCAAATGCTTTTCGTGACATGCCTTACATCAATTTTGCTTACTCAACCTTCTTTTCCTTTCTTTTCTTGTTGATGCCTTTCATTTCTTTAATACTCCCCCTTATAACCTCTCTTTTGCTTCCACCCTTAGCCTTATTACCTCAAGAGGGAACACCAATTCACACAAATAGTCTTTTCCCCTTTTTTATTCATCTTTTGGTGCACTTTGACAATAAATGATGTTCCCTTCACACTATGATTCTTGTCTTCCCCCTTTGTTTTACATACCCCCAAACATAGGCTATTGCCTCATTTTCCACACTTGCTTTTCTCATTCCCTTCTTCTTAGGCCTTGAGCCTTACTTCAACATTTATCTTGTCATTAGCATTTAGGGAGAATGGGGGCCAAAAGAGGTATTAAGAATGGTCTTAAGGCTTGTAATGTGGTTGCCAAGAAAAACTTTTAAGGCTCAAAATTAGATAACAAGAATTAATGATCATGAAGGGAATATGGTTAAAGTGGCTAGCCAACTAAGGTCCTAAACTCATTTTCTTGGTGCGACTACATCTAGGATTTTGCTTTGAATCACCTTTGGGGAAAGTTCTAGACAAGATGTAATGCACAAGATTCACCAAAATATCCTTGCAACACAAAGCATCACCTTTAGAGGGTCTACAAGAGCCATTTTTCCAAACAAAACATCACATTAGGACATCAAATAAGCAAACATCATAAGTCAAGTAGGAAATTTACAATGTACAACCAAGATTACTATGCTACAATGTCAACATTTGGTCATTTTCTTCATCCTCATGCCCTTGTTTTCACATTTTCATTTCAACACAAGAAAACTTTTAGTTGGTGCCTCTTAAAACAACTTCACAACAGACTCAAAGTGACATGGCATTTCCATTAAGAATGTCGCCACTCAATCCATCATCGGGAAAAGCCAACCCAGTTCGACAACAAAAATAACTAAAATAAAAGACCGATCCTTGGTAAAGAATCATGGTCAAAAGAAAATCCTTGGAGTTTTAATTTCTATCCTACTATATATAATGGTGAAAAAAGAAACAAAATTTTGGGGTCATCTCATTCAAAAGATTTCAAAATATGCTACTTAAGACCAAATACCCCATTTAGTCACTAAATACCAATCGCAAAAAGACACAAACCAATTCATTCATTCATTCATAAAACAAAACACGCCCGACAAGGGCAATCATCAACCACAACAACCCGACAAAGGCTAGACCTACTCAAACTTAAATAAAAACATAAAAAATTCTCAAGAAACAAATCAAATCTCCCCTCATAACCAGCGCTCAACCCTCCTCCACTTAAGATCATACATTGTCCCCAGTGTAACTATGCAAAAAGGGAAAAGGGACAATGAACTCCCTGAGCGGGTCACTCCTCTTCATCGTCAGCCTCAGCCTCACCACCATCACCTCTGTTGGCATCACCAAACCCAAAGAAATCATCATCCAACCCTTCAAACAAGCCATAAATTGGCCCCCAAGTTGAAGATGAATCAGCCATTGTAGCATCCAAGGTGCTCATGTCGGGCACTTTCATCGAAGTCTAACTCTTCCATTCATGCACTTCAGTTTGTAGGGAAGTGACTGCCCCTTCTACTGCATCCACCATCTTGCATAAAGTGGCGACATTCTCGTATATTGATTTGAGCTCCTTCTTGATTGTTTTGGCAATGAGTGTCGGGAGGCTATTAGCAAAACATTGAAGCTGGCTTTCATGCGAGTTTGCCATCTCCACAAGGTGATGGAGATCACTTGGCTGAGAAGATTAGGGTGGTGGAGTAACTCGTTTCTTGGGCATGTCACCCGATGCTTGGCCCGACATGTCAGGCGAGGGCACATTGGATTGTGGGGCGATTGATGATTAGGCTGACCCATGGGAGAGGGCTTCTTATTACACGCCGAAGGCTTGCAGGTGCTTCCTTTTTACTGCAGGTGCCTCAACATCTCTCTTTTGCTTAATATAGATTAAACCTGAAGCCATGGAAAGAGTTTTATCAAGGAATAGAGGCACCCCAACAGCTGAGAAAAGCTGGGAAATTAAAACAGCATAAGGCATTAAGGTACTGGACTGCCTGGCCTTCCTTTTCATCTGTTGAGCAAAACTTCCCCAAAGTTGATGGGGATTCCCGTCATTATACAAGCAATAAGAATGGATATTTTAAGAATGACCCTCTGCTCATTATTTGAGGTGATGATCCGAGCACAAATAAAGTCAAGCCACAGCTTGGCCTCGAACTTCAAGTCATGGCAAGAGATTTTGCCAACGATAGAGGCCCATAATGGATTGCCAACTGCTATAATGCGGCCTATCCACACAAACTGGTCCTTCATGTCGGCCACCCGTGCCCTGTACTCCATAGTGGAGTCGATTTCATCCTCCAAGAAAAGATAGTTTATAGCAGCCGGGGTGATATCAACTTCCACCCCCAGATCATCACTGATGGAAAGCAGGGGAACACATCCACTTTGCCCAGATGTTGCACACTCTCTAGGCAAGCCTGACAGGAGGCATATAACTCTGTGACCAAGCTAGGGTAGTATGGAGGCAAAGGGTTGGCAAATGCGTGCCATTGCCTGTGGGTGAACTGCTCGGTGATATTAGGGAAATCACCTTTCAACCCATCTAAGTCAAAGCTCTTCTTCACCATGATAGAGTGACCCTGGCAAATGACATAATGTTCCTTCATGTCCAAAACACAGAGAATGATGGCTTCCTTCATGTTGGCTCGTGGTGGAGCAACCTTCTCTTTTCCTTTGCCCTTGCTAGCAGATAAAGCAGGGGTCTTTTCTTTGCCGGTGTTCCTAGATGATGACATGATTTATTTTTTTGCAAGAGGACTTTGTGATGGGTCTTCTAAAGACATTGGGAAAAAATGACTCCATTTGGGTCATAGATGATAGACTGACCAAGTCTACCCACTTCTTACCAGTTTAGGTGACTTACAATGCCGAGAAGTTGGCCAAGCTGTACGTGAAGGAAGTGATTTGATTGCACGGGGTGCCAGTGTTGATTGTTGCTGACAAGAGAACTCATTTCACTTCAAATTTCTAGAGAACTTTGCAGGCAGAGTTAGGCACAAGGTTGGACTTGAGCTCAACCTTCCACCCTCAAATAGATGGACAGTCAAAATGGACTATTCAAGTGTTGGAGGATATGTTGCGAGCGTGTATGATAGATTTTGGGGGCTATTGGGATAAATTCTTATCCTTAGAAGAGTTCACTTATAATAATAGCTATCACTCGAGCATTGGCATGGCCCCATTTAAAGCTCTCTACAAGAGGAAATTTAGGTCCCCAATCGGTTGGTTTCATGCTTTCTAGGTGAGACCCTAGGGAACTGATTTGCTGAGGGAGTCCTTGGAAAAAATTCAGAAAATTCAGGACCGTGTAATAGCTGCTCAAAGTAGACAAAAGCAGTACACTAACATGAAGGTGACGGATATGGAATTCATGGAGGGAGAGCAAGTGTTGCTCAAGGTATCCCCTGTGAAGGGGGTGATGAGGTTCGAGAAGTGGGAAAAGCTTAGCCCGAGGTACATCAGACCATTTGTGTCCCGCCCTGAGTCTACACCCTGGACTGGAAACGATACTTGGAGTGACGAGTGATTCCAAGTCAACCTTTGGTCTATCATACACCAATATACAAAGTAAAACACACATAGCGGAAGCTTGAAATAATAACATAAAGCATTTATGAGAAAATTTAAAACTAAATCATAAACATCAAAATAGTTTGAACAACACTGATAGTCTTAAAAATGAAGTGTATATCTAAAGCCATCTAACTGATGAGTTGTTGGGACAAGTCCCCAGCTAACTCTAAGTCTAACTGAATGTACTAAACATAACTTAGATAAATGAAATAATGTCCTCAAAAGATGAGGACTCACACTTCTGCTACTGAGAGAGGGAGGTCTGAACAAAGTAGGCTAACAGTGCTGGGTCTAAGAACCTGCAGCTGTATCATGAAATGATACAACAAAAAAGTATGCGTCAGTACTTTGAACGTACTAAATAAGTAGGAGAAAACATAACTGAATATGAATGACTGAACTTAAAATAACATGCAAAGACCAACTGATATACTGAACTGAATAACTGTATTAAACTGAGATGGTCAAGATGACCCTGTATAATGGTCAAAGATATGCCCTAAGTTTGAAAGTTCTAAGTCGGAGATACTATATTAAACTGATCTAAACTGATAGAGCTGAAACAAAACTAAACTGCTTATTTGTAGACTGGACTGAGCTAACTAGTGGGAGAGTCTATAACTGACGTGTAACCACGTGAGCTAAACGTGGAGTCCAATATATACGCCCCATTGGTAGGACCCAATATACATTGCCAGGGTATTGAGGCATGAACTGGGTGATCACAAAAGTCTAAGGCCAACCAGGATAATAAATATTGTAACCTACACTGGCAACGTAGTTCTGGGAACCTGGGTGCACTAGAACCCCGATCCGCTCGGTGCTAAGTTCTGCTCCCACTGGAATACCTAATCTAGACACTAAGCTGATAGCTCAATACTGGGGTCCAAGACTAGTCAGCGATATATAACTGAAGGTACCCTGAGCATCTTATCTGACCAAGTTCTGAAACTGGATTCTAGACTTGTTTGAGCTTCTTTCTAGAGGCGTCGTAACAGTCTAAGAACAAACTGTAATCTGACTGGGGTCATAAGGCTAGTCAGAGCTATCTGTCTAAGTGTCATGATTGCCTAGTAGAACAATAAACTAAGTTCTAGATCTGATTCTAATAACTAGATGGTGATACTGACACCTCGGGAATCTCTGTAGTCAAACTGATTAGTTGACATTATTCTGGTCAATTCCGGAGGTTGCTAAAAATCTGACTGAGACTAGGCTGACATTTTTGAGTATATGAACTTTCTGACTGAAATTTCCTAACATATGTTTAACTGAGTTTCTAACATATACAAATATTATAGAAACCCCTAACTCTTAAAGATTCAAGAAATCTCAAGAATTCAATCCTTATGTAGGATTCTAGTTTTTGCTTTCAAGTGTTAGGGCTAAAATTCACATTCAATGACATAGACATCATTCCAACTATAAATTGGTGGAAAACATCAAAGATTAGCATAGAATAATATTCCTTCAGAATTAAACAAGATCTGATAGAAATATCTTCACAATCGAAAATTTAGGGCTAGAACTGATAGTGAACTGAGGAAGATTTTTAGGGGACACAAGGGAACAACAATCCCCTTGTTGAATTCACACATACCTGGATATATAAATCCCTGAGAAGATTCCTTGAAAAAATCTATGAAGAATCCTTCTTCCTAATTTCTGCTTTAAGCCTCTCTAAGAAAAACTTTGTGCTTAATTGAGGAGAGATGGAAATGAATGAGAGAAACCATCAGTTTTCCACCTCTAAAACCCCTAATACAACCCAAAATGACATAGTTTAGGGACTAAATAGGTGAGAATTCACAAAAGTAACCATGGGATTTAAATCTGAAATATGGTCGAGGGGATCCCAATGGGTCACTCAATGAGTCATTGGTTGAGACCACAACTCGTCGGAACAAGTCATTGGTTTCACTGTCTAAGTCTTGGGGTTACTGGATCTGGCGATGTGAGATACCATGACGCGTTGGATTAACCAATGGTTCGTTGGTTGTCATTGGATGAGAAAACTGGAGGGGCTGACGACGGGTGCCACAACGACTCATTGGTGGACTTAACGGGTCGTTGTGTGCACTCGTTAGGTTCTGTAGAAGATTTTCTGGAAAAGTCTCATGGGTTCTTAATGGAAACATGATAGTTCGTTACCTGGTGAGCACAACGCGTTGTCAGTACTCGCCAGGTACACTACCTCAACCCCAAATGATTTTTATATCTAGCTTACCATGACTCCTCCCATGATTCATGGTGACTGACCATGACGGTCTTCTGTTGGGTACACTGACTCCTCCCTACCATTTCTCAAACACTCTTCTCACGACTGACTCAACAAGTCATTAGATCTCATAACCACTCGTTAGGTGAGTCCTTCCGAGGCATTTCTGCATATTTCCAGTTTTCTCTATTTTAAGTCCCGGATCTAGTCTTTGAGTTTTTGGGGCATTACAATATCTCCCCCTTGGAAACATTCATCCTTGAATGTTGGAAAACACCCAAAAAAATAGAGAATTTCAATCACTATGTTCAAATATTGACCGTAAAAGTTCAAAACTAACGAAATGACTACTCCGAACTGAACTACAAGTCTGAACTAAATTCACTAATCATACCCATGATCAATCACATGAAAGAAACTGGAACACACGAATTGAATGGAATTTTAGAAGGGAATTGGTACCTTAAACTGAAACTGAGCCAGAAAGGAGCAAGTGTGGGTATCTTGCCATCATATCTGCTTCATCCTCCAACGTAGCTCCCTCAACCTGCTGATTCCTCCATAAGACTTTGATTGATGCTACATCTTTCTTTCTCAACTTATGAACCTGACAGTCAAGAATCTGGACTGGGTCTTTTTTATAAGAGATACTATCTTTCACCCCCACACTTTCTAATGGAACAACTGAAGTTGGATCACCAATTCACTTCTTCAATAACGACACATGGAATACTGGGTGCACAACTACTAATTCTGAAGGTAATTCTTGCTCATAGGCTACATTGCCAAAACGCCTCAAAATTCTATAGGGTCCCACATACCTGGGACTTAGTTTTCCTTTCTCCCTGAATCTCATCACCCCTTTCATGGGCAAAATTTTCAAATAAACCCAGTCATAAACTGCAAACTCCAACTCTCTTCTCCTCATATTGGCATAAGTTTTTGACGTCTCTGAGCTGTTTTCAATATTTCTTGGATAAGTTAAACTTTCTGCATTTCCTCGTGAATTGAGTCTGGCCCTATCAAGGTAGCTTCACCAACCTCAAACCAGCCTATAGGAGATCTACACCTTCTACTATATAATTCCTCAAACGGGGCAATCTGAATGCTACATTGGTAGCTATTGTTGTATGCAAACTCGATAAGAGGCAAATGGTCATCCCAATTGCCCTTAAAATCAATCGTGCATGCTCTTAACATATCTTCTAGGGTCTGAATGGTCTGCTCAGCTTTCCCATCTGTCTACGGGTGAAAAGCTGTGCTGAATTTGACCTAGGTGCCAAGTCCCCTTTGAAAGGACCTCCAGAAATGAGAGGTGAATTGGGTACCTCTGTTTGAGATAATGGATAGGGGTACCCCATGAAGCCTGACTAACTCTCGAATGTACAGTCTGGCATAGTCCTCAGCTGAGTCTGTGGTTTTAACTGGGAGGAAGTGAGCTGACTTAGTCATTCAGTCCACTATTACCTAGATTGATTCATATTGCCGACAAGTTCAAGGTAGACCCGTAATAAAGTCCATATTTACTTTATCCCACTTCCATGTAGGTATATTGTTATCCTGAGTCATACCTCCTGGTCTTTAGTGTTCTACTTTAACTTGTTGGTAGTTCGTACACTTGGCTACAAATTCAGCAATATCTCTTTTTATGCCGTTCCACCAGTAAATATCCCGTAGATCATGGTACATCTTGGCAGCACCAGGGTGAATGGAATATCTAGAACTGTGCGATTCAGCCAATATCTACTGTCTCAACTCGCAGACATCCAGTACATATAACCTACCCTGGTAACGGAGCACACCATCTCCCCCTTTGGAGGAAGCTTCTATTTCTTTTCTGAGAACTGCTTCCTTAAGCTTGAGTAAGATGGGATCTTTGTCCTGTCTTGAATTCACTTCAACTACCAAGGAAGACTCTGACTCACTTTGCATTACCACTCCTTCGGCTGAATCCACCAACTGTACTCCCAACCGAGCTAGCCTATGAATATCCTTTACCATTTCTTTCTTCCCCTCTTCAACATGAGTTTCCATCTTCCGCATAGACAACCTGCTTAGTGCATCAGCCACCTTATTGGCTTTGCCTAGGTGATACAGCACACTCATGTCATAGTCTTCAGTAGCTCCAACCACCTTCTCTATTGAAGATTTAGGTCCTTCTGATTGAACACATACCGAAGGATCTTGTGATCTATGAACACATCCACGTGAACCTCGTATAGGTAATGTCTCCATATTTTTAGCGAAAACACCACTGTTGCCAACTCAAAGTCATGAGTTGGATAATTCTTCTCATGAACCTTGAGTTGTCTAGAGGCGTAGGTTATCTCTTTGCCCCGCTGCATCATAACACAATGGAGTCCAACTCAAGAAGAATCACAATAAACAGCCAACCCCTATGTCCCTTCTGGCAAGGTCAAAATTGGAGTGGTAGTGAGTCAAGTCCTCAACTCCTAGAAACTCTTCTCAGACGCATCCGACCACTGGAATTTCACTTTCTTCTAAGTTAACTTAGTTAGTGGAGACACTATAGAGGAGAAGCCTTCCATAAACCATCAGTAATAACCAGCTAAGCCCAGGAAACTTTTGATTTCCGTCGGAGAGGTAGGTCTAGCCCAATCTTTTACTGCTGCTATATTTTGAGGATCAACCTAAATACCTTTATCCGAGACCACATGACCCAGGAAAGTCAAAGACTTCAACCAAAATTCGTACTTGCTGAACTTGGCGAACAGTTGACGATCTCTAAGCGTCTGAAGCACTATCCTCAGGTGATTAGCATGCTCTTCCTCATTTCTGGTGTATACCAGAGTGTCATCAATAAATACAATGATGAACATATCTAGATATTTCTTAAAGACTATATTCATCAAGTCCATGAAGGCTACGGGGAATTCGCTAGCCCGAAGGACATAACCACAAACTAATAGTGACCATACCGAGTTCTGTACGCTATTTTTGGTATGTCACACAATCTAACACTTAACTGATGATACCCTGATCTGAGATTGATTTTTGAGAAACAACTGGCTCCCTGAAGTTTGTCAAACAGGTCCCAATTCTAGGTAGGGGACACCTGTTCTTGACCGTGACTTTGATCAGCTGCCGATAATCTATGCACATTCAGAGGATACCGTCTTTCTTATGCACAAATAGTATTGAAACACCTCAGGGAGAGATGTTGGGTCTAATAAAAGCCTTGTCGAGAAGTTCTTTTAGTTGCTCCTTCAACTCCTTAAGCTCCACTAGAGCCATTTTTTAAGGAGGGATGGAGATAGGCTAAATACTGGGAGGAAGTCTATTCCAAAGTCCATTTCCCCTTCAGGGGGGACTCTGGGAAGATCCTCAGGAAATACATCTGGGAACTCACTGACCACTAGAACTGACTGGATAGTTGGGGTCTTAGAGTTGGAATCCTTAACCCGAACTAGATGATAAATACTTCCCTTGGAAATGAGCTTCTAGGCCTTAAGGTAGGAAAGAAACCGACCCTTAGGCACTGGACTACTGCCATCCATTCTAACTCTGGTTCATTTGTAAATTGGAACTTGACAACTCTAGTTCTGTAGTCAACTGAGGCATAACCGGAGTGTAACCAATCCATGTCGAGTATAAGGTCAAAATCGACCATGTCTAACTCTACGAGATCAACTTGAATCACTTTATTCAAGATCAAGACTGGGTAGTTTTATACACCCGGCTGGCTCTAACTGACTCACCAACAGTGGTGGAGACTGAGAATTGTTCTGAGAGGACCTCTTGATTGATATAGAACTGGACTGCTACATAGGTAGTCACAAATGAGAGGGTGGCTCTTGGATCTAGGAGGGCATACACATCTAGATGAAAAAGGCGTAACATACCTGCGACTACATTAGGTGAGCTCTCCTGATCCAAAAAGGAAGACAATGTATAAAAACAATTTTAGCACTGACCGCCATTTGTACCTGATGTGTTAACCTGCTAAGTAGGTCGGCCTGCTGGGGCGATGATGTGGTGGATTGTGCTCTCCCCCGTCCTGCTGACAGGCAATCTTTAAGCCAATGATCAAGCTGTCCACAACCAAAACAACCCTCTCGACCCTGAAGACACTCTCCCAGGTGGTTCTTGCGCACTTGGGCCAAGCTGGATATCATCTCCCAGTACTGTAGCTTTGAGAGTAAGAGCCAGATGCTCCAACCCACCGATCATGGCGGGACCGGAAGGTTGGGGCGGTGGCATAGGTGGGTGCTAGGGTTCTTTACTGCTGTTGCTGTTACTGCTGTGGGCGGCTACTACCGCTAGACCTCTAATGGCCATAATCTGACTGGCCAGTCCTTGCCTATTTATTCTTTTGCTCCATGTACTTTAGTTTTTTGGCCTCAATCTACTAGGCATAGACAATAAGGCTAGAGAGGTCCATATCCTTAATCAGCATCACTATCCTGCACTCCTTGAGGACCAGGTTCGACACTCCGTTCACAAACTTCAACATGCGATCCCTTGTCTTGGCTACCATCTCTAGAGTGTACTTAGACAGCTTGGTAAAGTCTAGTACGTATTCTTCTACAGTCATGTTGTCCTGTCTCAAGTTCATAAACTCAACCACTTTTGCGCCCCTCATATCCCAAGGGAAAAATCATTCAAGGACGGCTGTGTTAAACTCCTCCCACTCCACCGATCCTGCTCCTACTGCTCGCCCCTCTTTCCACTGTTCATACCAGACCTGGGCTACCCCTTTTAGATGGTAGGCAGCTAGTCAGCACTCTCAGAGGAGCTGACACCCATAAAGCGTGTAAACTTTTTTATCTCAACCATGAACTCTTGGGGGTCCTCCCCCACCTTGGATCCCTGAAATGATGGGGGGTTCATTCGGGTGAAGTCCCGCAACCTAGGAGCTGTTATGGACTAGCTTGTGTTAACCGAAACCACTTGCTGGGTCACCTGATTGGTTACTATTAGAGTGAGCAGTTGGATAGCCTCCCTCAACTTCGCGGTGGACACTGTGTTATCCCGAGGGGCTGCTGGAGCTGGTGGGGTAGGTCTGTTGGTGTTGCCGGCCCTTCTTTCGTTACCGTGTCAAGGAGGCCTAACTCACTTAAATGAAATGGAACACGAGTTAGAAGGATTCTTCTGGAATTAAACATTAAAGCTTGATAAAGAATATGAACAAAAGAGAGTTTTCCTAATAACATCTCGTAGCCTCCTCCTCATAAGTTTGGCGCGCTTCACACCCATAAAAATGACTCTACTAAATGTGGATTTTAGACATTTCGAGGATACTCTAAACCTAGTGTTCTGATACCAAGTTTGTCACGCCAGAGTCTACACCCTAGATGAGACATGGTACTTGGAGTCACGAGTGACTTCTAGTCAACCCCTGGTCTATCATACACTGGTATACAAAGTAAAACACACATAGCGGAAGCTTGAAGTAATAACATAAAGAGTTTATGAGAAAATTTAAAACTGAATCGTAAACATCAAAATAGTTTGAACAACACTAATAGTTAGAAAAACCAAGTCTATATTTGAAATCCATCTAACCGATGAGTTGCTGAGACAAGTCCCCAGCTAACTCTAATTCTAACTGAATGTAACAAACATAACTGAGATAAATGAAACAGTAGCCTCAAAAGATGAGGACTCACACTTCTTCTACTGAGAGAGTGAGGTCTGAAAAAAGTTGGCTAACAGCGCCGGGTTTGAGAACCTGCAGTTGTATCATGAAACGATACAAAATAAAAGTATGCGTCAGCACTTTAAATGTACTTAAGTATGTAGGAGAAAACATAACTCAATATAAAAGACTGAACTGAAAATGACATGCAAAGACCAACTGATGAGCTGAATAAATGTAATAAACTGAGATGGTCAAGATGAACCTATCTAATGGTTAAAGACATGCCCTAATTCTGAAAGTTTTGAGTCGGAGATACTGTACAGAACTGATCTAAACTAATAGAGTTGAAACTAAAATGAACTGCTTATTCTGACACTTGATTGAGCTGACTAGTGGGAGAGTCTATTACCGACATGTAGCCACGTGAGCTAAATGTGGAGTCCGATGTATATGCCTCACTGGTAGGACCCAATATACCTTGCCAGGATATAGAGACATGAACTAGGTGATCACAAAAATATGGGGCCAATCAGGCCAATAAATACTGTAACCTACGCTGGCAACATAGTTCTGGGAACCTAGGTGCGCTGGAACCCTAGTCTTTGGTGATACGTCCTGCTCCCACTAGAATACCTAAAATGGATACTAAGCTTATAGATCAAAATTAGGGTCCAAGACTAGTCAGGGATATATAATTGAAGGTACCCTAAGAGTCTTATTTGACCAGGTTCTAAATCTGGATTTTGGACTGGTCAAAGCTGCTTATCTAGAAGTGTCATAACTGTCTAAGAACAAACTCTAATCTGACTGCGGTCCTAAGGATAGTCAAAGATATCTTTTTAAGTGTCATGACCACCTAGTGGACCAATAAACTGAGTTCTGGATCTGATTCTGATAATTGGGAGGTGATATTGACACCTCGAGAATCTCTGTAGTCAAACTGATCAACTGACATTATTTTGGTCAAAGCAGAGATTGCTAAAAATCTAACTGAGACAAGGCTGACATTTCTGAGTATATGAAGTTTCTGAATAATATTGTCTATTATACATTTAACTGAGTTTCTAACACATACAAATATTATAGAAACCCCTAACTCTGAAAGATTCAAGAAATCTCGAGAATTCAATCCTTATGTGGTATTCTAGTTTATGTTTACAAGAGTTAGGGATAAAATGCACATTCAATGGAACATACATCATTCCAATAACAAATTGGTTGAAAACACCAAAGATTATAATAGAATAATATTCCTCAAGAATTAACAAGGTCTGATAGCAATATCTTCACAATTGAAAATTTAGGGCTAGAACTGTTAGTGAATTGAGGAAGAATTTTAGGTGACACAAGGAAAGAACAATCCCCTTGATCAATTCCCACATACGTAGAGACGGTAATCCCTAAGAAGATTCCTTGAAAAAATCTGTGAAGAATCGTTCTTCATAACTTTTGCTTTGAGCCTCTCTGAGAAAAACATGCGCTTAACTGAGGAGAGATGGAAAAGAATGAGAGAAACCATCAGTTTTCCACCTCTAAAACCGCTAATCTGACCCAAAATGATGTAGTTTAGGGAATAAATAGGTGTGAAATTATAAAGGTAACCCTGGGATTTAAATCTGAAATCTAGTCAACAGGGTCCCAACGGGTCACTCAATGAGTCATTGGTTGAGACCACGACTCGTTGGGACAAGTTGTTGGTTTCACTGTCTAAGTCCTGGGGTCACTGGATCTGATGACGTGAGATACCACGACTTGTTGGATTAACCAACGGGTTGTTGGTTCCTCCTATGGTCACTGGACGAGAAAACTAGAGGGGCTGACGATGGGTGCCACAACGACTCGTTGGTGGACGTAATGGTTCCTTGTGTCCAGTCGTTAGGTTCACTGGAAGATTTTCTAAAAAAATCTCTTGGTCTCTTAATGGGAGACATGACGGTTCATTAGCTGGTAACCACGACTCATGGTCACCCCTCGTTAGGTACACTGCCTCAACCCCAAATGATTTTTATATCTGGCTGACCACGACTCCTCCCATGAATCGTGGTGATTGACCATGACTCGCGGGGTCTTCCTTTGGGTACACTGACTCCTTCTTTACTTGCTTGAGCCTAGAGAGGTAGCGATTAGGAAAAGGGAATTACAACAAAGCCTTGATCTTGATGATCAATGTATTAACTTGAGTTGTGGTTGCAGGAAGTGAAATTTGGGACATTTGATAACGTTTAGTTTGCAACCGCTCATGAGACCTGACCCGGTGATTGAGTATAGTCATTCAATAGGGACGAACCAGTCGTTTGGATGAAGTTATCTGTTCTACAAGTAAGCATTGGTGATGATCACATATATATACCCGAAGTCGTTATGAACCCATGGGGAACACAAAACCCTAGTTATCTTTAATTCTTGAGTTCAATCAAAGTTTTAACAGTTGTTTTTAATTATTGTGTTCTTTATTAACCCTAATTTTGTGTAACTACCCAACAAGTTCACTTACTGGCTTTAGTGTAGCTCTTCCATATTCCCTGTAGGATCGACCCCAACCTCTAGTTGGGTTCTTTATTGACAATGTCCGCTTCATACTTTTGTAGAAGGTATGGTTTGAGCATTATCAGCTCCCCATAGACATCCTTCTTAGAGCATCAACCACTATATTTACTTTACTCGGGTGATACAACACACTCATGTCATAGTCCTTCAGTAGCTCCAACCACCTTCTGTGATGAAGATTTAGATCTTTCTGACTGAATACATACTGAAGGCTCTTGTGATTGGTGAAAACATCCATGTAAGCCCCGTAAAGGTAGTTCCTTAATATTTTCAACACAAACACCACCACTACCAACTCTAGGTCATGAGTCGGATAGTTCTTCTCATGAACCTTAAGATTTCTGGAGGAGTAACCTATCACCTTACCCCACTGCATTAGAACACAACCAAGTCCAACTCTGGAAGTGTCAAAACACACCACAAACCCATCTGTTCCTTCTTGCAAGGTTAACACTGCAGCAGTAGTGAGTCGAGTCTTTTACTCTTGGGAACTCTTCTCACACGCATCTGACCACTGAAATTTCACCTTTCTTTAGTCAACCTAGTTAGAGGGGATGCAATATAGGAGAAACCTTCCACAAAAAATTGGTAATAACCGACTAGACCCAAGAAACTTCTGATTTCGATTGGGGAAGTAGGTCTTGGCCAGTCTTTCATCGCTGCTATCTTTTGAGGAACTACCTGAATACTCTCACCCGAGACCACGTGACCAAGGAAAGTCACTGACTTCAACCAAAATTATATTTTCTGAATTTAGCGAACAAATGGCTGTCTCTGAGCATTTGTAGTACTATCCTCAGATGGTTAGCATGCTCTTCTTTGCTTCTAGTGTATACCAGAATGTCGTCGATAAATAAAATGACAAACATGTCTAGGTATGGCTTGAAAACCCTATTCATCAGGTCCATGAAAGTTGCGGGGGAATTAGTTAGTTCGAATGACATAACCACAAATTTGTAGTGACCATACCGAGTTCGATAGGCTATTTTCGGTATATCACACTCTCTGACCCTTAGTGATGATACCCCGATCATAGATCTACCTTGGAGAAACATCTGGCTCCTTGAAGATGATCGAACAAGTTGTTGATCCTCGGTACGGGATACCTGTTTTAGATTGTGACCTTATTCAACTGACGGTAGTCGATACTCATCCTGAGGGTACAGTCTTTCTTACGCACAAATAATACTGGAGCACCCAATAGAGAGATGCTGGACCTGATGAAACCTTTATCAAGGAGACCCTTTAGCTACTCTATCAAATCCTTAAGCTCAGCTAGAGCCATTCCATAAGGAGGGATGTAGATGGGCTGAATGTCTAGGAGAAGGTCTATGTCGAAGTTTATTTCCCGCTCAGGAGGAACTCCGGGAAGATCTTCGAGAAACACGTCAGGGAACTCACTAACAACTGGAACTAACTGAATAGTTGGAGTCTCAAAAAAGGAATCTTTGACTTGAACTAGATGATAAATGCGCCTTTATAAATAAGCTTTCTGGCCTTAAGGTAGGAAATAAACCGGCCCTTAGGAGCTGAACAATTGCTCGTCCACTCTAAAGCTGGCTCATTAGGGAACTGAAACCTAAAGACCCTAGTTCTATAGTCGACTGAGGTATAACCCTAGTGTAACCAATCCATGCCAAGAATTAGGTCAAAGTCAAACATGTCTAACTCTACAAGATCAGCCGGAATTACTTTATTCAAGATTGAGACTGGGCAGTTTCTATATACTCGGCTGGCTCTAACTAACTCGCCAACTGGGGTGGAGACTGAGAATGATTCTGAGAGGACTTCTGCACTGATACAGACTATATAGATACAAAGGGAGTCATGAATATAGTTTTACTTTTGGATCTAGTAGGGCATACACGTCTAGATGGAAAAGGCGTAACATACTTGTGACCACGTCAGGTGAGCTATCTTTATCCTGATGAGAAGACAAAGCATAAAAATGGTTTTGGCGCTGCCCGCCATCCGTACCTTAAGTGTTGGCCTGCTGAGATGGTCAACCTGCTAGAGCTTTTGAAGTAGTGGAGTGTGATCTTCCCCGTCCTACTAACGGGCATTCCTTGAGCCGATGACCAAGCTGTCTATACCCAAAACAACCCTCTTGGCCATAAATTCATTCTCCTAGATGGTTTTTTCCACACTTAGGGAAGCTAGTATCAATTGCTGGTGCTATGACTCTAGGACTGTGAGCCAGATGCTCCACCCTTCGATCCTAACGGGATTGAAAAGTAGGGGCACTGGCTGAAGTGGGTGTTGGAGCCCTCTACTACTATGGGCGGCTACTATCGCCAGATCTCTGGTGGCCATAATCTGATTGTCCAGTCTTTGCCCTCTTGTTCTCCCACTCCAAGTCTTTTAGTTTTTCTACCTCAATCTGCTGGGCATGAACTATCAGGCTTGAGAGATCGATATCTTTAATAAGCATTGCAGTCCTGCACTCTTTGAGGACCAAGCTCGATACTCTATTAATGAACTTTAGCATGCAATCCCTCGGCTCGGCTACAATCTCTAGATCATATTTAGACAACCTTGTAAACTCCAATGTGTACTCTTCTACCATCCAATTTTCCTGTTTTAGATTCACAAATTCAACCACCTTAGCCTCCCTGAGCTCGGAGGAACAATTTGTGTAGGAAGGCTGTAGTGAACTCCTTCCATTCTACCGATTCTTCCCCCACTGGTCTCCCTTCCTTTCACTGGTCGTACCAGATTTGAGCTACCCCTTTCAGCTGATAGGCAGCCAAGTCGGCACTCTCTAAGGAGCTAACACCCATAATTTAAGTGATCTTCCTGATCTCATCCATGAACTCCTGTGGTCCTCTCCCACCTTAGATCATTGAATATTAGAGGATTTATTTGAATGAAGTCCCGAACCCGAGCAGTTGTTGCGGACCCATTAGTATTGATTGGAACCACATGCTGGTTCACCTGGTTTGTGGTTGTGTGTTCCTGCAGTTGGATAGCTGCTCTGAACTCTGCGGAGGATATTGGGTCATCTTGAGGGGCTACTAGAGCTTGTGGGGAAAGTCGGTGAACATTGCCGGCCCTTCTTTTGTTACCACGTCATGGAGGCATAATTTAACTGAAATGAAACAGAGCACGAGTTAGGAGAACATTTCTGGAATTGAACTTCAACGCACAATAAAGAGTATGAACTAAAAGAGAGTTTTCCTAATAATGTCTTGTAACCTCTCCATCATAAGTGTGGCGCGCTTCACACCCATGAAAAGGACTCTACTCGACGCGGCTTTCAGACATCCTAGGATACTCTAAACCTAATGCTCTGATACCAAGTCATCACGCCCCGAGTCTATGCCATTGAGGAGACATAGTACTTGGAGTCACAAGTAACCCTAAGTCAATTCATGGTCTATCATAATGTTGGCATTCTGTGTAAAACATAGAGGAAGCTTTAAAATAATAAAATAAAACATCTAAGAAGAATAACTAAATCATAAAGCTTTAATACAACTGAAAATGAAACTTAAAATCGAAATCTATGTCTACGTTTGAAAGCCTTCTATCTGATGAGTTGCTGGGACAAGCCCCCAGCTAACTCTAAGTCTAACTGGAAGAAATATAACTGAAAATAAAAAATCATCATCCTCAAAAGAAGAGGCTCACCACTAGTGAGGCTAAAAACTCATAAATGTGATCTGCTAACGGTGTTGAGACTGAAAACCTCCAGCTATATCATAAACGGATACAACATAAAAGGTATGCATTAGTACTTTTAATGTACTAAGTAAGTAGGAGAACCATAACATGAAGAATGACATGAAAGAACTGTAAAGACATGCAATGAAAAACTGGAATATTGAAAATGAATATACTGAAATGGTCAAAATGACCCTGTCTAATGGTCAAAGACATGCCCTAAATTTGAGATACTGATATGAAATACTGCACTGAAATGATACGAACTGAGTAATTTGAAACTGTTCTGAACTGAGCTAATCTGAGATTGAACTGAACTGACTAATTGGAGAGTCTATAACTGACATATAACCACGTGAGCTAGAGGTGGAGTCCGATGTATACACCACATCGATAGGACCCAATATACATTGCAAGGGTATAAAGGCATGATCTGGGTGATCACAAGTCTAAGGCTATGAGGCAAATAAAATCAACCTACGGTGGTGACATAGTTCTGAAAACCTGGGTGCACTGGAACCCCGGTCCTTTTGGTGCTAAGTCCTACTCCCCCTGGATAGTCCTAGACTGACTACTAAGCTGATAGCTCGTAATTAGGGCCCAAGACTAAGTCAGGAATACCTATCTGGAAGTACCTTGAGAGTCTTATCATACCATATTCTGTAAGTGGTGTTCTAAGACTGGTCAAAGCTTCTTATCTAGAAGTGTCATGATTGCATAAAGAACCATTAAAATCTAATATTGAGTCTAATTCTGATAATTGGGAGGCACTACTGACACCTCAAGAATTACTGTAGTCAAACTGATCAGCTAACATTTCTAGAAAACACTGAGTGTAATAATCTGACTGAGACTGAACATGTATATATATTATAATAAAATTCCAAATACACTAGCAATATGGGAATCTCAAATCTAATAGAAATCAACCTACAGGGAAGCTAGTCCAATATGCAAGATTCTAAATTCTACTAAACTGAGAACTAGGGCTAAATCATTCCACTAGATAAAATTCTCACAAATTTCTAGAAATAAGGAATAATAAAGAAGTTAAAAATCATGAGAAATACTCGACTTGAAATCTCAAGAAATTAGTCTAACAATCATTTTATATTTTGAATCCACAAGGCTGAACTCATACAGAAAAATAAAGGAGATTTTGGGGACATAAGGGAAGAACTATCCCCTTGTTGAATTCCCACATACCTGGCTTGAAAATCCCTGAAGAAGAAAGTTTGAATAACTTCAACTGATGAGGAGCCCTACATTCTACTTTAGAGAAGAAGTACGCTACTTTCTTCCTCTGACTTATTTAGCCACTTCCGCATCTGTCGTATTCAAATCATTTTTCTTAGAGTTTACATGGGACGTAGTTTAGGGGCTAAATAGGTGGGAAATTAAAAAAATATCCCTGGAATAAAAACCTGGAAACTGACCGATAGGGACTCAATGTGTCACTTAACGAGTCGTTAGCTGTGACCATGACTTGTTGGGACCTTTTGTCGGCCCTATTACCTGGGGGTTGAAAACACTGAATCTTGCAACGGGGGACACAATGACTTGTTGGTTGAACCAATGGCCTGTTGGTTCCTCCGATGGTCACTGTATGAGGAAACTTGGAGGGCTTGACGATGGGTAACACACAACTCGTTGGTTGACTTAACGGGTCGTTGTGTGTAGTCGTTACTTTCACTGGACAATTTATAAAAACCCCAAACTTGACATGACGGGTGGTGACCATAACTCATTGTGGAATACCACAAGTCATTGTTTCCGCTCATCATCATTAGAATAGGTTTCTGGGGGTCTCACCCAACGACTCCGACAACGGGTCCTTGTTTCTGACAACGACTCGTGGGTTGAGTCGTGGGGTCCTAGAGAAGGGATTCTAGACTGGGGAACCAACGAGTGACAGAACGACTAATTGTTTCTGACAACAGGTCGTTCCTTGTCTTGTGGGTTCTCAACGGATCAAACAGGGCTGACCACAGCTGACACAATGAGTTGTTAGAGATGACCACGACTCATTGTCTTAGTCATTCTGAGGCATTTTTTTATTGTTTTGTTCTAGATTTTTCTTGCAAGGTCTAACTCTGGTCTAGGAAAGTTTCGGGATGTTACACGGGCACACATAGATCCATTTGGCGAGCTCCATTAACTATCCTAACTTGTAGTATTTTTGTATACATTTTTATTATTCAGAGGTATTCCCTGTGGATATATTGTATTACATTCTTTATCGGTATTCTTCTCATGGCTCATGACATTCCCTACTGAGTTAAGTTAGTGTTTCATTTTAGTTATTATATTTTCATGGGATTTTTCACGTTTCATACTTTAGTATCTGATGTAGATTTTATTTTGCTTAGATAATACCTTATTGAGTAGATGTCTCTTATTAATTCAGTGAATGCTATTTCCAAAAAAATCAATTTAGAATTGGCTAGATAGATTGCTGAAGTCGAGTGGCAATCACATCCTACCCCTATTTTTGGTCATGAAAGTTGGTGTTAGAACTATCAGGTTTAGGGGTCTTCAGAGGTCAGGAGCTGTGGCTTTTAGAATTTCTATGTATGGATGTGTGATGCCAAATGTAAAACTTGGGAGACTTAGGACATATTAGGAAATTTCTCTTATTCTCTTCTTAAGTTGAGCATAAAGTTAACATTTTTAGGTAGTAACAATAGTTAACTCTTATTTTAGAAATAATTTTCATAACAAGATCAACTTCCTCCTCAGCTGGTAACAACACCGGCATACTAGCAGCTAATCCTCAAGTGGTGCCCCTAGTTGCACCTGTTATAGCTAGAGGAAGGGGCAGAGCTAGAGGTAGGGGTTATGGATAGAATGTCGGAGGAAAGGATGCTAATGCTAGAGATATGCAAGGTCAAGGTCAGGCAAGCATAGTGAGAGATAATGCTCCAGTTTTTCTGGTTGTTGATGAGAAAGCAAAGGTTACTCCTGCTAACCCAGTCGGAGAAAATTAGCCCCAAAAACTTGATGACAAAATTGGTAGGATTTTAAAGTATTTGGAGAAACTATTTCCTTAAGGTGGTAATCAGACGCCCCTCCCCATGAGACAACTAAGGATCAACACGATTTCAATATAGAAGCAGAACAAGATTACCTTCGAGCTCCCCCCAGCTTATATTGCACCATAGATAGTTACTTTTCTACCTGAAGCAAGAACTAGTTGACTTATATAGTACATGTTTGGTGGAGGACCTACAAAAAGTAGAGGTACGAACCTTTCACCGATCTCTTGGTCACAATTCAAATAGGTTTTCCTCGAAACATTTTTTCCCAATAGATAATAGGAAGAACATAAAATAGGAATTTGATGATCTCACATAGGGTACGATGACAATTACTGAGTATGAAATGAAATTTAATAAGTTAACAAAGTATGCCACAATCTTAGTCTCTTTAAAAGGGAAAAAAGGTCAAACAATTTGTGTATAACCTTAATCTTACAAAACTAGGGACATAGTCTCACACATGTATGATTAGTCCTTGCTCGAGGTAGTGGATATATCCAACTGTAAAGACAGTTTTGACAAAATTATCAAATAGCCTCGCCTAGCTAATGAGACAGCAAAGACTGCAGGTGGTTATATTAATCAAATATATAGAGCAAAGAATAGAAACAATGCAACCAAAAGTCAATAAGTGGTTAATATTTCACCATATCCTACTCCAGCTAGGCAAGACCAACGGAGTACGGTTCAGGCCCCTCAATGGCATCTCATAACTAGTCAGGGTCAGAATTGGTTCTCCCATCTTATATGTCCTTTGTGAAATAAGAGACATTTTGTACAATGTATTTTGGGTCAAATAGGACGCTTTTACTACCATGATCTGGTTCATACTGATAAGCTTGTATTTTACCGACTTATCTGTACTTCAATTTAATATTTTTGGTATGTTCGATTGAGAAAAAAGTGCATTTATAGTGGTTTACTTTAATGTCACAATACAAGTCTACACCCTAGATGCAAAATGGTCCTTGGAGCCACAAGTTACCCCAAGCAAACCCATGGATTAAAATCGCACTGTTATACCGAATTAATTATAAAATGAAGCTGAGGAAATATCATAACTAAATAATACCTTTTTGGAATGAAGAAATATCTGATAAGATACTAAAATTTATGAGACAACTGCAAAACATACTGAAACAATACTTTATCTAAAAGCTATCTAAGAACAGACGAGTTGCTGGGATACCTCCCCAACTAACTCTAAGTCTAACTCAAAAGAAAAACTAAACTGAAAAGATACTCTCGTCCTCAGAAGATGAGGAATCACCAACAAAACTATTGCTAAAATCATTAGAAGGGAACTACTGTCGATGATGAGATTGAGAACCTGTGCCTGTATCATTATACGATACAACATAGAAAATATGCATCAGTACTTTCAATGTACCGAGTATATATGATATAATTAAAACTATAGTAATATGCAACCGAACTAATAAACACTAAATGTAACTGTAACAATATAATATAGGTACTGATTGAGGATCATAACTATATCTTGTAAGCTAAATAAACTAAGCTGACCTGAATTACTAACAAGTGGGAGAGTTTATAACCGATGTGTAACCATGTGAGCTGGACATGGAGTCCGATGTATATACCCCATCGGTGAGAGTCCACTATACCTTACCAGGGTATAGTGGTTGATCTAGGTGATTACTATCTGAGGCCCATTCGGGCTAATGACCTATGGCGGCAATGTAGTTCTGGTAACTTGGGTGTGCTAAACACTGTCCCGCTCGGTGCTAAGTCCTACTCCCACTGGAAATCCTGACTATGACTGCTAGGCTAATAGCTCGAACTTGATGTACTAAGACTTAAGTCAGGAATACTTATTTGGAAGTACCCTGAGAGCCTAAAGGACCTAATAACTGAAAGCTAAGTGTTCTAAGAATGGCTGGAGCTGCTTTATCTGAAAGTGTCGTAATCATCTTAAGAACAACCAGAAGACTGATAGCTGCCACTACAGAGTTATTCTGTAAGGAACTAGTAGAGCTAAGTGCTTACTGAGACTGAACAAGTAATAAGCCAACTATTGTTCACATAATTGTACTATCATGGTGATTCGAAAAACTATCAGAATGAAGCAACATTCTTATCTGGACAATTATTAAGGATTCTTTCAATTTAATTTCAAGATTAGGGTTAAAACACATATTTCATGGAAAATATATCAACATTAACCCCAGCTAGTAATAAACTTCAAGGTTTCACAAGAATCATGAAAAGATGGGAGATTCATAATCTAACTAAAGAACAACCCTAACTTTATTCTTTAGAGAACTAGAGTTGAGAGGGTTTTTGTAAGATTTTTTGGGGCATAAGGGAAGAGCAATTCCCTTTTTGATATCTAACATACCTGGAGGAAAAGTCCTTAGAAGAATCTGAGAAGGAAATATGCAAGCCCTAGCTTTTGCAGTAAGATGAACTATCTGAGTTCTTCGTAATTCTTCTAATTGGTTTTGAAGGAAATGAGGGAAAAAGGTCGAGTATTCCTCTAAAATTCCTCCTAAATAATGCTAATACGATGTAGCTTAGGAGTTCAGATGATAAGGTTTTAGAAAATTTCCCCTGAAATATTTAATAAAAATTCTGCCCGTCAGATGGTATGACCAAACTTATGAGTCGTACCATTATACTACGATCGTAACACCACTCGTGATTAGGGACTCTACTCCAAACCATTTCTCTGATGTTTTCCACAGATGCTTACTATGACCTGTATCTGCATCCTATGGCTCATGTTATGAATCGTAGTTCAAGTCCAGAGTCTTTCTTTGAGCTCTCTCATGACTCTTCCTACGAGTCATTCTTTTGTACCATGAGTCATACCATGACTCGTAGTTAGCTTGAATTTTCTTGACCACATTTCTAAATTATTCCACGGTTGGTTTGTACAATCCGTACCAGGATCGTATGAGACTTACCCTAAAGCCATGGTTTCTCAAGTCATCTTAACTGATGTCCTTCACCCTCCTTCTACGAGTATGGCTACGACTCGTACCTCCATTGTATGAGTCGTACTATGGCTCATACTATGATTATTTTCCTAGATTTCTACGTCATCAAGTTTTGAATCTAAAGTCTATTCCTAGGGAGTTTTAGGGTGTTACAATATCTCTCTCTTAGGGAAATTCGTCCTCGAATGGAGTACTAAGCTGAAAGATAGAGAAAGAGCTGAAATCCTAAGACTGAAAACCATAAATTGATTACTGGAGGAGTTACTGAGTCTCGGACTAAGGTAACCACACTAACTGAACCTGTGCAGCTAGGATGCATATTTAAACATGGAAAGAATTGAAGGCTACTAAACTAAATGGAATTTTGAAGAAAATTTAATACTTGATACTAAAGCTGAGTTGGAAGGAAATAAGTGAGGATATCTAGTCGTGATGTCTGATTTTGTTTCCCACTAGCTCCCTCAACTTGCTAGTTCCTCCATAAAACATTTACTAAGGCGACCTCTTTGTTTCTCAGCTTACGAACCTTTTGGTCGAAAATATGAACTAGAACTTCTTCGTAAGAGAGACTATCCCTTACATCCACATTGTGTAGTGGTATTACTAAGGTCGGGTAATCAAGGCACTTTTTCTATAAGGACACATGGAAGACTGGATGCATAGATGCTAACTCCGGGGGTAACTCTAACTCTTAGGCTACATTGCCAATGCGTCTCAAAATTCTGTAAGGTCCTACATATCTCGGACTGAGTTTTCCTTTCTTCCCAAACCTTATCACCCCTTTCATAGGTGAAATATTCAAATAAAACCAGTCATACACTGCAAACTCTAGCTATCTTCTCCTCACATCTGTATATGGTTTCTGTCAGTTCTTTGCTGGTCTCAACCTTTTTCTTATAAGCTGAACTTTTTGGGTAGCCTCATGAACTGAGTCTCTCCCTATCATGGTAGCTTCACTAACTTTGAACCATCCTATAGGAGATCTACACCTCCTACCATATAATGCATCAAACAGGGCTATCTGGATGCTGGAGTGGTAGTTGTTGTTGTATGCAAACTCAATAAGAGGTAGGTAATCATTCCAACTACCCTTGAAATCAATCACACAAGCCCTCAACATGTCTTCCAATGTTTGTATGGTCTGCTCAGCTTGTCCATCTTTTTATGGATGAAGAGCTGTGCTGAGCTTGACCTACGTGCCAAGTCCCTTCTGAAATGACTTTCAGAAGTGCGAGGTGAATTTACCTCTATATGAAATGATAGACAAAGGTACTTCGTGTAGTCTGACTAACTCCTGGATGTATAGTCTAGGATAATCCTCTGCTGAGTTTGTGGTCTTAACTAGTGGGAAATGTGTTGACCTAGTAATTCTGTCTACCACCACCCAAATGGAGTTATACTGCCGGCAAGTATGAGGTAGACCCATAATGAAATCCATGTTCATTCTTCGCACTTCCACGTAGGTATGCTGATATCCTGAGTCATACCCCCAGGTCTATGATATTCAACTTTAACCTATTGAAAGTTCCGATAGTTAGTTACAAATTATGTAATGTCTTTCTTCATGCTTAGTTACAAATTCTGTAATGTCTTTCTTCATGCCTTTCCACTAATAGATTTCCCATAGGTCATGTATACATGTTAGTGGCACCTAGATGAATAGAATATCTGGAGCTGTATGTTTCTGCCAGTATTCACTGTCTCAATTAATCGACATCTGGAACACACAATCTTCCTTGGTACAGGAGTACACCATCTCCCCCCTTTGGATAAGGCCTCCACCTCTTTTCTTAGAACTGCGTCTTTAAGTTTGAGTAGTACGAAGTCTTTATCTTGCTTTGACTTAACCTCTACCACTGGTGAGGATTCTGACCCCCTCTAGATTTCAACTCTACCCTCAGCTGAATCAATTAACTGCACTCCAAATCGAGCTAAAATGTGGATATCCTTTGCTAGCTATTTTATGCCCTCTTAAATATGAGAAATACTTCCTATAGATATCCTGCTTAGGACATTAGCCACCACATTGGCCTTGTATGGGTTTTATAGCACACATATGTCATAGTCCTTCAATAATTCCAGCCATCTTCTCTTACTGAGATTCAAATCCTTTTGACTGAATAAGTATTGCACACTCTTGTGATGGAGGAAAACATCTATGTGGACTCCATAGGGATAGTGTCCCTAAATCTTTAAAGCAAACACTACCACTGCAAACTCAAGATCATGAGTCGGATAGTTCTTCTTATGAACCTTGAGCTATATGGAGGCATAAGCTATTACCTTACCATGCTGCATCAGAACACACCCAAGACCAATTCTGGAGGCATCAAAATAGATCATGAATCCGTCTTAACCTTCTTGCAGAGTCAGAACTGGGGCTGTAGTGACTCGAGTCCTCAACTCCTGGAAACTTTTTTTTTGCATTTATCAGACCGCTAGAATTTCACCTTTTTCTGAGTCAATTTAGTCAAAGGGGAGGTTTAATACCCTGAAAATGCCTAAGACCACACCCGGGATGTAAAAATGGAAGTTGGTAGAATTTGGGAAAATTTCCATAGAATGGGTCACCAAACTAATCATTGGTCCAACCAATGACCCGTGGGAAGAATCCATGGAGAGGTCCATCCAGGTGAATGTTGGAAGTAACGGGTCATGTAATGACTCATGGGTGGATACCACGAGTTGTTGTTTGGTCGTGGTGGGACTGGCCTTCATCCTAAGAGAAAGTAACGGGTCGTGGATAACCCGTCGTAAGGAGCAATGGGTTATAGTGAGAAATCATGGGAAGGAGTATTAGAACCTCTAGTTGAGGTAACAGAAGGAAACCACAACTCATTGGAAGGAGGAACGAGTCGTGGTGTGGCTCGTGGGAAGGCTTGGTGTAGGTCGTCAAGGGGGAAGCAACTGATGACATAACAGAGCATCGTCTGAGGAAATGACTCATCCTGTCGAGTCGTGGGATTGAACTAGAGAAGGTGAAGTCAGCAGTGGACACAACAGATGGATACCACGAGTCGTGGTATCCAAGCACGACCAGTTAGGACGGTCGTTGTTGATATCAGTGAAGAAATTTTAGGAAATTCATTAAGGGCATTTTCATCATCCCTAAGTCCTAGGGTCCTAAACTACATCTTTTAAGGCTCGAAATGCACAGTTCTATGAGGGTAAAACCTATCCTACGCTCATTCATATCCATGCATGCAAAGTTAGAAAATTAGAGATGTGATCAAGTTTTTCTTCAATTTTCCATTGGGCTTTCAAGGACTGGTGAAATTTGATCTTTTGTAGGTATGTAGGGTTATGAGTTGGTGAATCCCTTCACACCCATGCCCAATCTCTCTCAAATCATGAAATTTCCTATGTAAATTCTACAGGGGTTTTTACTCAATGCATGAAAGTATGAATTCTCTACATGGGCATGATCAATTGAGTTACTACTATTAAATTACGAATTATGGACAAGTTTTACATTGTTTTCCATTAAAATCATGTTTTAATCATTTAAAATTTGAAATGCCCATTTATGAAAAGTTCATGAAAGTTAAGGTTTATGATGAATGTTCATGTATGATGAATTATTGATGAAGAAAAGCATGTTTTCAAGTTACCCATGTTTATAATCATGTTTTCAAGTGAGTTGAATATTTTAAAGCATGTCAAAGTATTGGGAAATGCCCACATGTTCAATAATGATTGACATGGATTTCATGATTAACGATTTATGATGTTGGCCGACTAAAGGGCCCTTAATTCATGGCTAATCAGGTATGAAAAGGGGATCAACTATGTTAAATATTTATGTAGCCGTGAATCCCATAAATGATGTTTATGATTTACGTATGAACCTAATGTGCATGTTTTTCGGATTAGTGTCTAGCATCGAGTAGCCCAACGTTCAAAGGACTACGTCGGTGTCTCATAACTATGTGCCACCGTAGGTTCTTGTTGATAGATTACAATGTTAATGGATCCCCTCTTTCGTGATATCACATATTGCACGTCCCTTGCCTAGCAAGACAGGGACGGGTCTTCCAACTTGAATGAGATAGTTGGGGTATCATATAAGGCTTTACCATGATAGTGTCGGTTATGAAGAGTCCTCTCATTATTCCGCATGTTTTATGCATATTATGTTTATGTTATTTTGGCTCAAGTGATGATTTATAAAATTTCTCTTATGACCATAATAATGAGTGGATTACGAATGATTTGAAAACCTTGAGCCTTATGTTATTTCATGATATTTATGTTATAAGCATGTTGTCCCACTCTTATGATCTCTTATGAGATTTTATGTACTTTTAAATGTAAATTTTAATTACCTTGTATACTCGGTAAATTTCACATACTGACCACATACTCTATGTTGTATCATTTCATGATACAGGCTCCGATCTTCAGTTCTAGCACCATCATTAGCTCATCTTGGAGATTCGCATCAAATCTTTGGTGAGTCCTCATTCCTCGAGGACCAGTTTGATATTAGTTATCTTTTCATGTTTGGTTTTCTAAACTGTCGGGTTAGTTGGGGGTGTTGTACCATCAACCCATTAGATATGTAGTATTCAGCTGTTATGAATATAGTACTTTCCACTTTCCATGTTATGTTGTGTTTACTCTTCCGCAATGTTGTTATGCTACTTATTCTGCTTTAAAGATATTGAGTTTGATGTATTTTAATGCCATGGGTCAACTTGGAGTCTCTCGGGGCTCATTGTCCCGTGTTATGGTCCGTATCTACGTTTGAATAGTGAAAAACTTGGTATCAGAGCAATAGGTTTGAAGTGTCCAAGGGTGTCTAAAAGCCGCATTAAGTAGAGTCTTTTTCATGAGTGTGAAGCATGCCACACTTATGACGAAGAGGCTACAAATGTTTATGATATATTCCCTTCCTTCATGATCTATGTCATGCAATGAAATATCTCCCGATCCTTCTATTTTGTGCTATTTACGATTGCAGAATCATGCCTCTCTGCATAGTAAATAGTAGGAGGAATGAGAATGGAGACGGCCACGGGGAAGGCAACGGAAAAAGGCACAAGCAAGCCCCACCAGTTCAGGAGCAGCATGCGCCGGATCTGGTTGCCCATGCTAAATTTAAGGAAGCTATTTTGATGCTCACACAGGCCTTGACTGCTCAGGTCAATCAGTAGGCAGTTGCACATGTCCCGCAAAATGGAAATGCAACGGCGGCTCGAGTTAGAGACTTCTTGAGAATGAACCCGCCAGAGTTCCTTGGGTCAAAAGTAGATGAGGACCTACATGAGTTCATTGATGAGATTGTGAAGATCACCCAATTCATGGGGGTGAATGGGGTGGATTGTGCAGAGATGTCCTCATACCAGTTGAAAAGGGTTGTACACATCTGGTTTTGGCGATGGAGAGATTGTAGGACCGCCGGAGCAGGCCTCATCACTTGGGAGGAGTTCAATGTTGCGTTCCTAGATCAGTTATTTCCTCGTGAGATGAGGGAGTTGAAGGTAGTCGAGATCGTGAATCTTAAGAAGCGAATGATGACGGTACATGAGTATGCCCTTGACTTGGACAAAGATTGCAGGACCGCTATGCTCCACCAGGATATGGATTTCCCTCAGATAGTCTTTTACGCTCAACAGATGGAGGCAGCACATATGAGGGAGAGAGAGGCCAAAAGGCCCGGACAGATAGCTATGGGTTTAATCCGTAGAGATACAGCGGTGGTCACTGCCCTCAGGTTCAGTGGAGGTCAATAGCTTCAGCACCATCATCAGCTAGTGTTCCATCCAAACCCAAGGGTGATCACAGGAGCAGGGCTTCAGGTTCTAAGGACTAGAGGGGCACGCAGGTAGAGCACACCTTTCCAGCCTGCGAAAATAGCAACAAGAGTCATGTCGGAGAGTGCTTGCTCGACTTAGATACTTTTTATGGGTGCGGTAGATCCGACCACATATGTTGAGCATGTCCATTTTCTAGACAAGATTATGATAGAGTTCGTGAACAAACTACCAGGTTAGCAGCAACTCTAGCACTTTCAGCTCTGCAAGGGGCATCAACTAGTAGGGGTGCCCTCGCCTCGCATCAGAAGCACGAGACTTCACCGGATGTGGTTACTTGTATGTTATGGGTGTTCCACCTTGATGCTTATGCTTTGTTAGATCTAGGGGATACCTTTTCTTTTGTGAAACCTTATATTTCTAGTAGCTTTGAAGTTAGTCGCGAAATTTTTTCAGAACCATTTTCAATCTCTACTCCGATTGATGATTTAGTTGTAGCTAGGCGGGTGTATAGAAGTGGCCCGATCACAATGTTGCATAAAGTCACCTCTGCAGATCTAGTAGAGTTATCCATGACTAACATTGATATTATTCTCAGCATGGATTGGTTGTATGAGTGTTATGATTCTGTTAATTATAGATCCCATGTGGTGGAATTCCATTTTTCGGGTGAGTCAGTTTTGGAATGAGAGGGTAGTTCAGCCTTGCGGTAGGTCGTTTCATTTCCTACCTTAATGACAGAAATATGATCTCCAAAGGTTGTGTGTACCATCTAGTTAGGGTTAAGGATGTTGAGTCCGAGACCCCGACTATCCAATCAGTACCTGTGGTATTGAGTATCCAGAAGTCGTTCCTGATGATCTACCGGGAACCCCCCTCCCCCCTCCCCTCCCCCCCCCCCCCCGAGCGGGAGATTAATTTTGGCGTTGACCTTCTTCCCGACATACAGCCTATATCTATTCCTCCCTACAGAATGGCTCCAGCCGAGCTAAAGGATTTAAAGGAACAATTGAAGTTTCTAAGGGTTTCATTAGACCGAGCAAGTCCCCATGGGGTGCACCAGTTCTCTTTGTTCGAAAGAAAGATGGTTCTCTCTGTATGTGTGTTGATTATCGGCAATTGAACAAGGAAACCATCAAGAACATAAATCCTCTACCCAGGATTGATGATTTATTAGAATAGCTTCAGGGTGCCAAATGCTTTTCGAAGATGAATTTCAGATCCGAGTACCATCAGCTCAGAGTTCGGGAGAGCAACATCCCAAAGACAACCTTCAGAATGCGGTATGGTAATTATGAGTTTGTAGTTATGTATTTTGGACTAACGAATGCTCCTGTAGCTTTTATGGACTTTATGAACAGGGTGTTCAAGTGATACCTGGATATGTTCATGATTGTGTTTGTTGATGACATCTTGATTTACTTTCGGAGGAGGAGGAGTATGCCGCTCATTTGAGAGTGGTACTACAAACTCTCAAGGATCATCAATTATATGCCAAATTCAACAAGTGTGAGTTTTGGTGAACTGCATGGCATTTTTGGGCTATGTGGTATCAAGTTAGGGTATATAGGTGGACTCCCAAAAAATAGAAGCAGTGAAGAATTGTCCTAGACCGGCAAATCCTTCGGATATTCGGAGCTTTTTGGGTTTAGCTGGCTACTATTAGAGATTTTTTGAAGGTTTATCATCGATTGCAGCACCCTTGACCAAATTGACCCAAAAGAAGGTGAAATTCCAATGTTCGAAGGCTTGTTAGAGGAGCTTTCAGGAGTTGAAGACTTGACTTACCTCCGCACCGGTGTTGACCCTACCCGAGGGTACCGATGGGTTCGTGGTGTATTGTGATGCTTCAATGGTAGGACTTGGGTGTGTATTGATGCAACATGGAAAAGTTATAGCATATGCCTCTAGATAGCTAAAAGTTCATGAGAAGAATAACCCGACCCATGATTTGAATTGGCCGCAGTGGTATTCACCTTAAAGATATGGCGACATTATTTGTACAGAGTCCATGCGTATGTGTTTACAGAACATGAAAGTTTACAATAAGTGTTTAATTAAAAAGATCTCAATCATGGCAAAGGAGGTGGTTAGAGCTACTCAAGGACTACGATATGAGTGTGCTTTACAATCCAGGCAAGGAAAATGTAGTAGCAGACGGACTTAGTAGACTCTCCATGGAAAGTGTGTCCCAGGTGGATGAGGGATAGAAGGAGCTGGAAAAAGATGTGCATCGACTTGCAAGGTTGGGAGTGTTGTTGGATGACTCAACCGATAGTAGTATTATAGTTCAGAATGGATTAGAATCATCCTTCGTGATGGATGCAAAAGCTAGACAAGATGAAGACCCTATTTTGGTAAAGTTAAAGGAAGCCATTCAAAATCAAAAGGTAGAGGTCTTCTCCAAAGAGGGAGATGGTGTGCTTCGGTACCAGGGTCACTTATGTGTTACAGATTTGATAATTTGAGGAGCCGAATGTTGCATAAGGCTCATGGATCCAGGTATTCTATCCATCCAGGTGCCATAAAGATGTACCGTGACTTATGGGAAGTCTATTGGTGGAATGGCATGAAGAAGGACATCGCGAAGTTTGTAGCTAAGTGTCCAAACTGTCAACAAGTGAAGGTCGAGCACCAGAGACCGGTATGTGTACTTTAGGATATTGGTATTCCTACCTGGAAATGGGAAGAAATCAATATGGACTTCATCACAGTTTTTCCTCGTAATCGTCGGCAATATGACTCCATTTGGGTTCTAGTAGATAAGTTGACCAAGGCCGTTCATTTTCTTCCGGTCAAAACCATAGATTCAACGGAGGATTATGCCAAACTATATATCTGGGAGCTAGTTCGATTGCATGGAGTGCCCTTGTCCATCAGACTCTCGAGGATATGTTGAGAGCATGCGTGATTAACTTCAATGGTAGTTGGGATGATCATTCGCCTCTTATTGAGTTTACATATAATAACAACTACCATTCAAGTATTCAGATGGCTCCATTTGAGGCTCTCTATGGGCGAAGATGTAGATCACCTATTGGTTGGTTTGAAGTAGGTAAGGCTACCTTGATAGGTAGGGGTTCAGTCCATGAGGCTATGGAGAAAGTTCGGTTGACAAAGGAAAGGTTGAAAATAGCTCAATGTCACTAGAAGTCATATGTGGATGTTAGGAGGAGGGAACATAAGTTCGAATTTGATGATTGGGTGTTTTTGAAGGTGTCTCCCATGAAGAGAGTGATGAGATTTTGAAAGAAAGGAAAACTCAACCCTCTGTTACACCCCGTAAAACGTTATCGATTAGTAGGCATACATGTAGATTTGTGATGAAAGAAGAGAGCTTGACGCATATAGGAAGAGCCTCAGAAGCAGGGTCAGATGGGAGCAGTGCACAGCCAGCGTGACACGCCAGTCGGCCTGTGTAAGGGGTAGCGCGGCATGCCAGGCCCCTTGGCGTGATGACCAGTGTGGGGCGCCAAGCCCTTGGTGCGATGGCCAGCACGAAGCATAGCCCCTGCCACCGCCCATATTATATATATAACACCTTGTTCAATTTTAATACATAGAAAATGACATTTCGGCTAGAGTAGAGAGGACACGCCACTTTCAGCCTAATTTCATCTGATTACGCTACCAAACGCCGTCCAAATGCAAATTAACTTCGAGTAATGAGTTTTAGGCCTGTTGGAAGAATTACTACGTAGTTATTTCTCTAACATTCGCTTGGCATACCAAGACTCCACTGAGTAAAAGTTGTCAGAATTACTCCACATTAAATTCTAACAGCCACAGGCACTAGGTAAGAACTTCTCCCTTCTAAGCTCTTCGGAAATTGTAGGTTTTCGGCCGAGTTATTCAAAGTTGAATTATAGTTTATATTATTATTGAAATTTATCATTATTTGCCAAATTTAGTATTGAAATTAACCCTATTCTCTCAGTAATAGGGCTGCAGTTAGATAGAATCGCAGGTTACAAGTTGCAACTCATCAATTAAACGTAAGTCGACACTCGAGGTATGTTAGGCTATCCTTTTTGGCAAGTTACGTTCTTCATAAAGTTTGTATGACTTATGTATCTATAGTACTTTAGAATAAACTTGTTGTGATTAACTGTTATGAATTGAATTGAGACAATAGTGATGATATAGTAACCCTCGTCAGAGTTAACCCTAGCCAGTTTAATTGTTGTATGTGATATTTGGGATTTGGATGTTATTTCCTATAGGGTTATTCTTGTAGGATCAGTATGATGTCCGAAGGGACTAGAGTAGGGTTGTATACAGTTTTTAGAGCTTCTATTATGACCCATAGTTGAGCCAAGGATCAAGGTCCAGCTACAACAGTTATGTTGTGACCCATAGTCGAGCCAAGGCTCGGGGTCCAGCTACAATAGTTATGTTATGACCCATTGTCGATCCAAGGCTCCGGGTCCAGCTACAACAGTTATACTATAGCCCATAGTCGAGCCAAGGCTCAGGGCCCAGTTACAACAGCTACAATATGATCCACAGTTGAGCCAAGAAATGGGATCTAGTGAAAACAGTCACACAATGACCCATAGTCCAGCCAAGGCTCGGGGTCCAGTTACAGGAGCCCAGACGGCCAAACACAGATACAGTTACAGGAAGCCTATTACACTTGGAAATAGCTTTATAGAGCGAGTATTCCTGAATTACAGTATGCTTACAAATCTTTAGTAGCCAAATAGCACGAGATGCATTATTTGTACTTGACGGGGCTTATGGGAGCCAAGGTAGGTTATTGTGTGTTGTTTGTTCCTTCCAGGCTTATGGGGGCCCAGTTAGGTTCTTGGTTTTTACTTATATACTTTTTAGTTAGATATTTCAGACGGTAAGGTTACTCAGGTTAAATTCTTACCCTCCTTGATTACTTCATCTTTATCAGTTTTCAGTCAATTATTATTTTACTGCCTTACATATTCGATTTATATTGTATTGACGCCCATCCTTGGGGCGTTGCATTACTTTTCTTTAGGTGTAGATATACATGGTTCAGGACCATCTTAGTCATCAATTGGAGTTAGCAGTGCATTCAACTCCTTTCTTTCGGGGTTGATAGTTAAAGAAGGTTTGTTCTTTTGTTGTATTGTTTACGGGTAGGTCGGGGCCCTGTCTCGACCATTTTCTACTCTTAGAGGCTTGCAGGCTATGGATTTCCAGTGGTTAGCTTTTGTTGTTTTCCGTGAGAGGCCTATGTATGTTTTAATCATGCGATGTCCGTGTGGGGCATTGTTTAGCTTTTAGCTAGCAGCCTTGTCCGCTATATCATAGTTTTAGTTGACTGATTTCATTTAGTTATTACTAGACAACATCGTGGTCTTGTCGACCCCCATAGGATCCCTGTTATTGTGTTTTTGCTGGTTAGTTGTCATCCTTTACAAGAGGCCTCGTCGGCCAGAGGCTGTATTTACAGCCGAGATATAGCTCGCCGATTTCTTGAGTTAAGTTATTGGCATGCACCAGAAGTGCACCAGGCCAACCAGGCTACTCCAGATCCCATTGTGGGAATAGGTGCTAGTCATGCCTCCCAAGGTAGGACGTGACAAACTTGGTACCGGAGTAGCTCGTATCCTAGGGAGTCTATAAGTCGTGTCAAGTAGAGTCTTGTCTATGGATGTGTTGTGCACCACATTCTATTGACAGGAGGCATTGAGACATAATAGTGTGGTTACTCTTGTTTCTCCTACAGTCGTTCTATAGAGTTGTGTTGTATTGGATAACTCCCTAAGCTTATGTTATTCTACTTATTTACAGAGAAATGTCTGACGTACGACGGACCGCAACTAGTTGAGAATTGGATGTGTCAGTAGGAGAGGGCACTATAAGGGGGGCCCAGGCAGAGTCAGCCCGATCGGAGGGTGATAGGGAGACATCACCTCAATCTCCCCAGCACTTACCACCGCACTCAGATCCTACTAACGTAGTAGATATACCAGTACCACCCGCAACCATTCATGTTCCATCAGATCAGGAGCTTAGGGGTGCATTTTATATGATGGTTCAGATGATGGCTGCCCAGCGTCAACCTCAGCCAGTAGTACCATCTGTTGTTGAGCCTACTAAGAGTTCTGGTAGTTCGAGAGTCTGTGAGTTTCTCGCTCTGAGTCCCCCATAGTTTATAGGGACTGAGCAGAGAGAGGACCCTCAAACTTTCATAGATCAGTTGTAGAGAATATTCAGGGTTATGCATGCCTCGTCTAAAGAATCAATTGAGTTAGCAATATTCCGATTGTGATATATGGCAGTTTTGTAGTACGAGAGCTAGGAGAAATCCCGAGGCAGAGATGCACCTCTACCTACATGGCCTAGCTTCTTAGAGGCTTTCATAGTCCATTATTTTCCCCAAGAGGTTTGGCAGGCAAGAGTAGAGCAGTTTCTGCACCTGGAACAGGGCAGAATGAGTGTCGGAGAATATGCATTGAGATTTGATTACTTAGCCAGATATGCACCCTCATTTGTCGACAATATGCCAGCCAGGGTGCACCGATTTATTGAAGGACTTGCACTGGAATATATGGATTCTTGTATTATAGCTACACTACAAGAGTATATGGATATCTTGCAGATCTATGCCTTCGCTCAGAATATAGAGAAGCTCAGACAACATTAGTAAGCCATGGAAATGGCAGGTTAAGATGAGCGTCCGAGGGCTAGACCCACATATTTTCAGGGAGATTTCAAGGTGGTCCCAAGCCCCATTTTATTAGGTAGGCCACCTAGGCCCCTGTGGCCTGTGGTACCTGTGGTACCCTTGGATTGCCTCCCAAGTAGCGCCTTATTTTACGTCGTGGCCCGACGTGGACTATCCTTTTCAGGACATCCTCATACCTGGGTTCTCTTTCGAGAACCATCTCCTTTTCTTTTGCTGTTTAGAGGAAACAGCCTCCACTCTGCTCCTCTCTTTCTCCATCTTCTTCTCTATTTGAAGTCCTTTATCAGACTCGGGCTGAACACTTGTCATTACCTTTGGCCCTGCACCTGTGGAATCCCCCACCCCACACTTATCCTCTGCCAACACACTAACCTGACAAAGGTTTCTATAGTGTGCAGATGGGTTCATTTCTTGGTACACGCGGAAGATTTCTTCTTCATCCTTAACACTCATTTTCAGGGTCCCTGCTTTTAAATCAATCACCGCTCCTCCAGTGGCCAAGAATGGCCGTCCCAAGATCAGGGGTACCTGGTCATCAACCTGAAAATCTAAGACAATAAAATCAGCAGGTATAATGAACTTACCTACTTTGATGAGAAGGTCCTCTATTATTCCATCAGGTGTCACTCGCGACTTGTCAGTTAGCTGCAGTATCAACCTTGTTGGCCTTGGTTGTCCCAACCCCAAGGTGTTGAATAAGGATAGGGGCATTAGATTAATTGCCGCCCCCAAGTCACATAAAGCTCGTAGCACCTCAGCTTTACCAATTTGTATGGGGAGGGTAACACTCCCTGGGTCTTTGAGTTTCTTTGGCATTTTGCTCAATACCCTGTAACTGCACTCCTCAGTCAGTGCTACCGTTTGGACATCCACCAATCTCACTTTGTTCGCCATCACGTCCTTCAAGTATTTAGCATACTTGGGCATTCCCTGCAAAACATCAAGAAGAGGCAAATTTCTGTGAAGTTCTCTTAAACTCTCAAAGAACTTTTTGAAGCATTCCTCCTCCTTGCTCTTTCTGAATTTCTGAGGGAATGGTGGTGGTGGTCTTTGTGCTGGCTGCAATGGAGGTCGTGAATTTTGTTGCCCAGCACTCTGATTATCTCCCATGTTGATGGATGGTCCTGGTCTAACCAACTCCGGTTGCACCTCTTTGCTCAGCTCTTTTGGCACTGCATCAGCTAATTGCCTACCGCTTCTCAGACTGATGGCATTGATCTGCCGGGGGTTAGGATCTGTGTCGCTTGGTAATCCCCCTTGCGATCTCATGTTTTGAGCAGCTGATATCTGACCCACTTGTTTTTCAAGATTTCGGGTGGCTACTTGCTGATTCATTAAGTCTGTTGCCATCCTCGCCTGATTTTCCACTAACTGAGTCTGGGTCTCCATAATTTTCTGCAATGTTTCCTCAATGTTGCTACTCAATTGCCCATCATTCTGCCTATTCTGCTGATACTGCTGCTGTTGAGGTTGCATAAAATTCTGCTTTTGGTTTCCACCCCAAGAAAAATTCGGGTGGCCCTGCCAATTTCTGTTGTACTTGGTTTCAAAATTCTGATTGTTGCGCTGCACATTACAAACAAAATTGACTAACTCCGGATTGGCTCCACAAGATTCTGCATGGTGCCCATTATTACCACAAATTTCACACCAACTCGGAGCTTGCTGAACTGCATTAACCTGGCCCTGGCGTTGGTTCATACTCAGTTTATTGAACTGAGTCATCATTTGATGCTGGAACGAAGCTAACTGTGCTGCCAAGGCATTCAAACCATCTACTTCCATCAACCCTGGTCTCTTTCCTGCCCCTCTCGATGACTCGCTGTGCCACTCTGGATTTCCTTGTGCAATTCTGTTCAACAAAGTGTACAACTCATCATATGTCTTATCCAAGGCTTGCCCACCCGATGCAAAGTCTAGCAATATTTTTGTGTGTGGGTCTAGACTTTCTACAAAGGTATGAGCCAGCACTTCATTTGATTGCTGGTGATGGGGGCAATCTCTCAACAATGACTTGAATCTTTCCCAAGCCATATATAGGTTCTCATCAGGCCTCTGCTTAAAACTGAGTATTTCACTTCTCAACCTTGCAGTTTTGCCTGATGGGAAGAATCTGATAAGGAATTTAGTAGCCAAGTCATTCCATGAAGTTATGGAGTTTGGTGGCTCAGCCTTCAGCCACTTCTTCACCTCTCCCAACAGTGAAAATGGGAAGAGGGTCATTCGGACATAATCTGTGGACACGCCGGTGGGGACAAACGTGTCACTAATCTCTAAAAAGCTCTGTAGGTGCTGCTGCGGGTCCTCATGTGCCATCCCAGTGAATTGACCACTAGAATGTAACAGCTGCACCATGTTCTGTTTAAGCTCAAAGTGCCCTCTAGGCTCCGGTTTAAGAATGTTTGAGGTCACATTTGTCGCTAGTGGGATAGCCACTTCGCGAACTAGTCTTGCTTCCATTTCTTCGGATGACAATTGTGCTTGTCCCGCGGGTGGTTGTTGTTGTACCTTTTCTTGAAGTCTCTTCAACTTATGCTCTAGAGCTATTCTCCTTTGCAAATGGAATTGACGTTCAGGTTCAAGCAACGGTTCCACAAGCTCTCTATTTCTAGCCAGCTCGGCAGGACAACCTGTCACCTGCAAACAAACAGACTAAGACCAAGTTTTTCAACACTTAAGAGAAATTTAAAAATCACACAAAAATAGATAAATTATCAAAACTTCGCCGAGTCCCCGGCAACGGCGCCAAAAACTTGACGTGCCCGATTCGCGCGTCCGCAAGTGTACGGGTCGTGCAAGTAATATAGTGGCTCTTTTTAAGAACCGGATTGTCGAACCCACAGGGACTGGACCCATTCCTCTAACTATCCATTTCTATTGTGATCTTTAATACCTCAAGTGTTGGTTATAGACATTTTCGATTGAGATTAATTAAGTCTAAGTTTGGGTCAACGAAATATTCTGAAATCACTCTAGGAGCAACATAGAGTTAAAACCAATTAATCATGCGATCCTACGATTTGCAATGGGTTAAGCATGGAACTATCAATTGTTATTTCACATAATTATATTTTCATGTTTATGGTCTTTCGAGCCTCTAAACACGGAAATCTAGCCTCACTGCATCATTGTGAGCGAGGAGTTTAATTTTCTAGTCGCGGGCAATCAATTATGTTGTGGTTTACGGGGAAACGATTAGGGACTTTCGTACGTCTAACCATTTAACTCAACTTAGCCTCACAACTACTTCTTCGAGTGGTGATGTGACATCCCAAGTTGGTCTTTCATAACCCCCGTGTGTCAACCAAGCAAGGTGTGAGGTATATTTCTATACTAACACAATATCTCTCCCTAGAGACAAACATGCTCCTTACATTCTCATGTCCTGACCTAGGTAATGCTTTCTCAAGCTATTACTCAAGCTAACAAATATGCTTTCATGGTGATCAATCATAAAAACAACCAACAATCCAGAATGCAAGACGAAAACAACAATCAATAACTTAATTCCAAAACAAATTGATAAAATCACAATCATAATTCATGGCTTCAACCATAGAGGAAGGGTTCTTGCCATTCATGTTCGTAAAACTACAATTAACTAATACTAAATTAACATACTTACATGAATTTGGTAGATGAGAAGGGAATTTTATAAACCCTAGATGAGTTCTCCCACTTCTCTCTTCACTCCTAGGTGGTTTTTCAGAATAAAATCGTGACCCCCTGATTTTAGGAGCTAAGGGTCCTATTTATAGTAAATGGAAAACGTGCATAATTTAGCCTGAGAGGGAACGGCTCCGTGTCACGGAGTGCATCGCGGAGCACTGCCTCCGTGACACGGAGACAATGCGAAAGCTCTCTGGAAATTGCCTCAGGAAACCAAGTTGCCGAGGGTTGCCGCGCTGGCCAACGTGGCACGCTGCCCATGCAGCGCGTTGGCAAGCTGCTATCGCGTAGGCTGCCTAGCGTGACACGGCGCTGCCGCGCTGGTTCTCTGCCTCCTGCTGCCTGCTGCTGCCTTTCCTCGTGCGCTTGGCAAGGGCGTGGCACGGCGCTGGGCGCGGCACACGCACAGCGTGGCACGCTGCCTGGCGCGGCCAGCCTTGCCAACGCATGCCCCTTGTTGACTTTTCGCCACTTGCTTCCACTTCATTCCTTCCTTTCACCAACTTGCGAATTAGTTCCTCAAATGCATTATTAACCTACAAAACAAGGACTAATCATGTTGGTTAGCACATATATTCACATTTATATAAAATCACATGAGATTATGTAAAATAACTTAGATAAACAAGACTATATTAAGGTATAAAGCGTATCACGGGCATGCTATTTTGCCCGTGATCAAGGTACAATCAGCACAGAATAACTCGCTCAGGCCCCTATAAGTCCTGACGAGCAAATCTCAATCTATATACCCCTACTTAGGTGCCTACAACTCTATTGGTACTGTAGCCGACCTACCAGTCCCCTTGGTCTACCACTAGTCCCTCTTGGCCCCTGAACTGTAGTTATGTCTGAGTCTGAGTCCAGAGGACTCCTGATATCTACAACCCGAGCGCAAACGCTCGGTGGGGGTGTGTATAAGGCCAACCACGAAAAATATGAGGATCTGGATCCCCATCTTCGTCCCTTGCGGATGGCATGCTACTCCGTAGAGCGACGTATCCTCACCCCTGGCGGACGAGTAGACACAGCTATTAACCCTGGGGCGTTCATGGAAGGCTCCTAGCTGACGGCAACCCCAATCCAGGAGCTAGACTGACACATCGATCTATCTATATAAAGAGAGCATACCTTGCCTTCTAGGCCTTATGCTGGTGCTGCTGGCTTCTGGGATAATCTGTATGGCTATTTGAAGGCAAGCCATGTGCCCGTATTTGATCAGAGGATCCTGATAGTTATCATGATCTCTAATAGTCTGTACTAAATAGAGCAAGGTCTTAAGTGGCCTAATAATACTCTGAATGTCCTACTCGGACATCTATAACTCATAAGTAACTGTGGGGTTACGGATAGCTAACTATTTTATCCTTCTAATTAATAAACCATAGGGATGGCCCTCTCCTGGCACTCTGTACCTGATACCTTACAAGAACTAGCTAGGGTGTTGGCCCATCACCGACTATTGATGTGGACCCCTCCTTGGGGTACCCACGGACTTATCTGACTCAGACGACTGGGCTGGCTTGCTGGGCGTCCTACGTGATATTTGTTAAGTCGACTAAGACTGACAATCACTGATAAGGCTAAAGGGATGGTGGACGATCACTCAATACACTAGACAACCCTGGTGTCGCTAACTCTGGAATATACCTATTCTATCTCTATTTCTTGTTCTGGAATGTGCGATAACATTAGTGACCTCTAGGAATGCTTTCCTGCCAATACAGGCGCCAACTGGTTGATAGACCGCCTAACTACGCCCATACTGTTTATCCGACTAATTCAGGCCACTAACTCTTATGAGCTTCTAAAGTCTAGTCCTGGCAACAACCAGATAAGTATACCATCACAATAAACTGAGAATAAAAGAGTTTCTATAGCATTCATAACGTGAATCACACTTAACCTACTTCCTATTAGTGTGGGGTCCTGCAGTACAATCCGTATATGTTTTCTAACAGCTAACCAAAATTTATGTAACAGTAATCCCTTTTAGCAGCTAATCGCAACATATCTGATATTTATATACGTATATAAATAACAGCAAATTACAACATATCAACTACAATCTAATGGTAGCAACTATCTGTAGCATCTGAGATCGTTATTTCTGTTCGAGAACATAAGTTGTAACACTGTACGACCAGGATACTTGCCGAGAGTTAAGCCTTACATACCTCGTTCACCGTTTTCTGACTAACTGATGAGTAACAGCTCGTATTCAACTGTCCTTCTCAACTGTAATCATATTCATAGAAGAATAGGGCCAACTTTGTTACTGAAATCGAAGAAAATAATAACTTATATGTATATATGCTGACTATACTTCAACTTATCAAAAGACAATCAAAAACTCATAATTTCTTGGGAATCTAGAAGGGAGAAATACTTACTTTAAGCCTGAGATCGTATTGACACTAATTTGGAACAATTCAAACAACTTTGGCTCGGCGGGATGACAATTCACCGGGCGAATTTCATGAAACTAACTCTGTAGAAATGCTCCCTGTAGCCTTATACTTCGATACCCGAAGTTAATTTGAATTTGGATGGCATTTAGCGGCGTAATCGGATGAAAAGTAAATGTTTCCTTGGCCTCTCAACTCTGCTGGTCGAGTTGTATATGAAAATTATCAAGAATTCTAAGGGTGAGGCCTATATATACTTGAAGCAGGATACAAGGCAACGTGGAACACTGGCCAACGCGCTGTTTTTGCTCCGTGACACGTTGGCTAACGCGTTGATTCTGCTCTGTGCCACTTTGCCCCTCTGGGCAGCTTGGTTCGGCCTCCTCTCGCGAAATCTCAACTTGGCATTCGCTCGGCCTTTTCCCAGGCCCTTTCCACGTACGTATGGAACTCTAAAACACTTAACCAACATAAGAATAGGCCAATTAAACATTATAAACTTACGGGGTGTGACATAGAAATACCCAATCATCAATGTTAAACTCAAGATCTCTTCGCCTCACATCCGCACAAGATTTGTGACGACTCTGAGTAGTTTTCAACCTAGCTCCCATATGGTGAACTTTCTCCATATCCTCATGAACTGAATTCGACCCTATCAACATAGGCTCACCTACTTCGAACCAACCAATAGGAGACCTATATCTTCGCCCATAAAGAGCCTCAAATCGAGCCATCAGAATGGTGGAGTGGTAACTGTTGTTGTATGCAAACTTGATGAAAGGTAAATGATCATCCTAAATCCCTTTAAAGTCCATCACACATTCTCTCAACATATCCTTAAGAGTCTAAATGGTCCACTTCGCCTGACCATTTGTCTGTGGGTGAAAATCTGTGCAAAGCTTGGCCTGAATACCGAGTCCCTTATGAAATGACCTCATATACTGGGAGGTAAACTGGGTACCTCTATCTGATATAATGGAAAAGGGCACTCCCTGCAATAGAACTAACTCCCAAATATACAATTTGGCATAATACTCCGCTGAGCCAGTAGTTTTGACCGAGCTGCTTTAGTCAATCTATCTGCAACCACTCATATAGAGTCATGCTGTCGATGAGTATGAGAAAACCCTGTATTGAAGTCCATATTGATTTCCTCCCACATCCAAGTAGGGATATTGATGTTTTGTAGAACACCTCCAGGTCTTTGATGCTTAACTTTCACTTGTTGACAATTTTTGGATACTTAGACACAAATTCTGATATATCCTTCTTCGTGCCACTCCACCGATAGATTTCCCGTATGCCACGGTACATCTTGGAGGCACTCTGATGTATAGAGTATCGGGAACCATGAGCCTCATGCAACATCCTCTAAATTCATAAACACCTGGAATACACAAGCGACCCTAATATCGAAGTAGACCATCTTCCCCTTAGGATAAGACCTCAACCTTCTAATTCTAGACCGCTTCCTTCAACTTTACCAAAATAGGATCTTCGTCTTGCCTAGCCTTGACTTCAGTCACCAAAGAGGATTATGAATTGTTCTGAATAATGACACCACCATCCATCGAATCAATAAGTCGGACTCATAATCTTGCAAGCCGATGTACATCCTTCACCAATTCTTTCCTTTCCTCTTTGACATGAGACACACTCTCCATAAAAAGTCTGCTAAGAGCGTCTGCCCCCATATTGGCCTTTGATGAATGATAAAGAACACTCATGTCATAGTCCTTGAGAAGATCTAATCACCTCCATTGCCGCAAATTTAGATCCTTCTGAGTAAACACGTATTGATGACTCTTGGGTCCGTGAACATATCTTCATGCACCCCATACAAGCAATGCCTCCAAATCTTCAATGCGAACACCACTGCTGCCAATTATAGGTCATGTGTTTGATATTCTTCTTGTGTGTAGTCAGTTGTCTAGAGGCATATGCAATAACATTTCCATACTACATCAACACACAACCATGTCCAACTCTAGAGGCATCATAATGCACCACAAATCCATTTGTGCCTTTAGGTAGGGTCAATACAGGGACTGAAGTGAGTTGAGTCTTTAATTCTTGAAAACTCTTCTCACATGTATTCGTCCACTGAAATTTGACATTATTTTTGGTCAACTTAGTAAACGGTGCAGTAATGGATGAAAATCCCTCAACCAACCTTCTATAGTGTCCAGCTAAACCTAGGAAACTCCTGATGTCAAAAGGGGTAACTGGTCTAGGCCAATTCTTCATTGCTTCAATCTTTTGAGAGTCCACCTAAAAAAGCTTACTTGATACCACATGACCTAAAAATGCTATCGAGTTTAACCAAAACTCATAGTTGCTGAATTTAGAAAATAGTTAGTGATCTTTAAGAGTTTATAGCACAATCCTCAAATGAGCGGCATGCTCCTCGTCGCTCCTTGTGACCTTTCTTGTTGTTATATTGAAGGCCCATAACTGTCTGCGGGGCCTTATTTCCAAGATGCACTAGATTAGAGTCTCCATGTCGGCACTCTCTTACCTTCCCCTTAGGCGGGCATATCGCAACATTCTAGGCTACAAACTTGCTGTCTCTTAACTGTTAGCCTGAGGCTTAGTACTTAATATATGATGTTCTATCAACCTGGAGGAAATTCTAATTTTACCCAAAGTCTGGTATTCGTGCTTTTCCCCTTACATTCCTTAGACTGAGCTCTGGAGTTCATGGTTCTTGCCTTATACTGTCAATAAAGTTACTTGCCAGGTTTCGACCTATACTGCTTCTGGCTTGCAGTTGGACCCATTTTACTCATATGACCTCCTTATCTTTCAATATCAGAAACTAAGATCATAACCATTATCTTGCAGGCATATCCTTCCGTCATTAGCATGCTACGTCGGAATCAGCCTTTTCCTGACTTGAACTTGACTATTACTGGAAGTTTATCACTGATGGATTTATTACACACATTTCGAGTAAGTTGATAGTCTTCCCCGCTCTTATGACTTATTATCATGAAGGTCTAGAACACTTACATAAACATTGGGCTCCCTACTCTTTTCGAACACTTTCGGGATTCAACAAATCCAACCTTCGCTTACTATTTACTCCGGATAGCATCGCCTCAATTCTTACGCCCTTTGCTATACTGGAAACAAAAGTAAGACGTAGGAATAACCTTTTCTTACCGCAATGAAACAAAAATATGGAATTGTACAACATTTGAAAGGATGGAGGTGGGAATCCTGCATTTCCCTCTCTTCCTCACACCCATCAGGTAATCTAATATTAACTGACGTCTTGACCATATCTTGTATATCTAATAGATAAGTTGACTTGCATATACGCTATACTCCTGACTTTGACTCGCATATACGCTATACTCCTCACTTGCTACTCTGAGGTTATAAAAATGAACTGGGGAAGGTGCTGGTAGATATATCATAGTGTGAGGTTCCTGGTACCTCGGGAGAGTATTGGGGAGATCAAGGACATCCGCTCCCGTCCTTAGGCTGACTATCTCCCAACTGCGATGTCTTAATGATACCTCCTCCTGCCGGTGTAGTTATCTTTCAACTGGCTGGTGTATGTCTTATATTAAACATAAACATTACCCTAGACAGACATAATAAGGAAAACTTAGGGACTTAACCCTATACAACTTTTCCCTATAGCACGATCTGAGAAGAAGAAAGAGTAACAATCCTATCATGCCTTGTAGCCTCCTTTCTATAGTATGTGGTGCACAACACATCCATATACAAGATTCTACTTAGCACGACTTGCAGACTCCCTGGGATACGACCTGCTCTGATACCAAGTTTGTCACACCCCACCCTGGGAGGCATGATTGGCACCTGGTGCTCAACTAGAACCTGAACTGCTGAGCTAACTGAGCCTAAGCACTTCTGGAGTAGGGCTGACTCTAATTCTGGAATCAATAAAACAGCGGGCTATATAGCGGTTGTAAATACAACCCCCGGCCGACAAGGTATATAGCCCCTGTGAAAGTAAATAGCTAAATAGAGACAAACTATCATAGAGAATCCTATGCGGGCCTACAAGGCCACCATGATATCTATTTACAACTGAAAGGTAAGATCAGATGATAAATAGGGCCCCACACGGCCAACACATATAATCTAAAACATATATGGGGCCCCACATAGCTGACATCATCTAACCACAAGGAAGTAACACAATCTGCAACCTCTAGGAGTAATAAGATGGTCGGGACAGGTCCTTGACCTACCCATACAGTACATACAGAAGGAATAAACCTCTATCACATAAGCCTCGGGAGAAAGGAGGTAGCGGTGTATGGCTAACTGGAACTACGAGGGACCTGCTCCTCGTCTATCTGTACCTGCAGGCAAGTAGTATAGCGCCCCAGAAAGGGCGTCAGTACAATATGTACAAAATATGTAAGGCAATAGATAAGCTGAATAAGTCTAGAAGTAAATAAAAAGAAGAGCTGAAAGATTAACCTGTACGCTTGCTGACTCGTAATCTGCATCTAATTGACACTACATGTACATAAGCTAAGACTGCACACTTACATACTTATACACTACAACTAGCAGACACGAATTCATACAAGAACCCCACCTGGCCCCCATAAGCCGGGAGGTACAATCAGCACAGAATAACTCGCTCAGGCCCCCATAAGTCCTAGCGAGCACATCTTAATCTATATACCCCTACTCAGGTGTCTACAACTCTACTGGTACTGTAGCGGACCTACCAGTCCCTGGATCTACCACTGGGCCTGCTTGGCCCTTGAACTGTAGCTGTGCCTGAGTCTGCGTCTGGAGGACTCCTGATATCTAGAAATCGGGCATAAATGCTCGGCGGGGGTGTGTATATGACCAACCACGACAAATATGAGGATCTGGATCCCCATTTTTGTCCCTTGCAGACGGCATGCCGCTCCGTAGAGAGATGTATTCTCGCCCCTGGCGGATGAGTCGACACAACTATTAACCTTGGGGCGGTCATTGAAGGCTCCTAACTGAGGGCAACCTCAACCTAGGTGCTAGACTGACACATCAATCTATCTATATAGAGAGAGCATATCTGGCCTTCTGGGCCTCATGCTTGTGCTGCTAGCTTCTGGGATAATCTGTATGGCTATTTAAAGGCACGCCATATGCCCGTATTTGATCAGAGGATCCTGATAGTGATCATGATCTCTAATAGTCTTGACTGAATAGAGCAAGGTCTGAAGTGGCCTAACAATACTCTGAATGTCCTACTCGGACATCTATAACTCATAAGTAACTGTGGGGTTACGGATAGCTAACTATTTTATCCATCTAATTAATAAACCATAGGGCTGGCCCTCTCCTGGCACTCTGTACCTGAATACCTTACAAGAACTAGCTAGGGCTCTGGCCCATCACCGACTACTGATGTGGACCCCTCCTTGGGGTACCCACGAGTTTATCTGACTTGGACGACTGGGCTGGCTTGCTGGGTGTCCTACGTGATATCTGTTAAGTATACTAAGACTAACAATCACTAATAAGGCTAAAGGAATGGCGGACGATCACTCAATACACTAGACAACCTTGGTGTCGCTAACTTTGGAATATACCTATTCTATCTGTATTTCTTATTCTAGAATGTGCGATAACGTCAGTGACCTCTAGGAATGCTTTCCTGCCAATACAGGCGCCAACTGGTTGTTAGACCGCCTAACTGCGCCCATACTGTTTATCCGACTAATTCAGGCCACTAACTCTTATGAGCTTCTGAAGTCTAGCCCTGACAATAACCATATAAGTCTACCATCACAATAAACTGAGAATAAAAGAGTTTCTACGTTCATAACGTGAATCACACTTAACCTGCTTCCTTTTAGCGAGGGGTCCTGTAGTACAATCTGTATATGTTTTCTAACAGCTAACCAGAATTTATGTAACTGTAATCCCTGTTAGCAGCTACTCACAACATATCTGATATTTATATACGTATACCAATAAGATCTAGTTACAACATATCAACTACAATCTAATGGTAGCAACTATCTGCAGCATCTGAGATCGTTATTTCTTTTCGAGAAAAGTCGTAACACTGTACGACAAGGATACTTGCCGAGAGTTAAGCCATACATACCTCGTTCGCCATTTTCTAACTAAATGATGAGTAACAACTCATATTCAACTGTACTTCTCAACTGTAATCATATTCATAGAAGAATAGGGCCAACTTTGTTGGAAAACAATAACTTATATGTATATATACTGGCTATACTTCAACTTATCGAAAGACGATTAAAAACTCATAATTTCTCGGGAATATAAAAGGGAGAAATACTTACTTTAAGACTGGGATCGTATTGACACTAGTTTGGAACAATTCAAACAACTTTGTCTCGGCGGGACGATGATTCGCCGGGCAAATTTCACGAAAATAACTCCGTAGAAATGCTCCCTACAGCCTTATACTTCGATACCCGAAGTTAATTTGAATTTGGACGGCGTTTAGCGGTGTAATCGGATGAAAATTAAATGTTTCCTTCGTCTCTAAACTCTGCTAGTAGAGTTGTATATGAAAATTATCAAGAATTCTAAGGGTGAGGCCTATATATACTTGAAGCAGGATACAAGGCAACGTGGCACACTGGCAAACGCGTCGTTTTTGGTCCGTGCCACATTGGCTAACACGCTGATTCTGCTCCATGCCACTTTTCCCCTTTAAGCAACTTGGTTCGGCCTCCTCTCGCGAAATCCCAACTTGGCACTCGTTCGGCCTTTCCCCGGGCCCTTTCCTTGTACGTATGGAACTCTAAAACACTTAACCAACATACGAATAGGCCGATTAAATGTTAGAAACTTACGGGGTGTGACATAGAAATTCCCAATCATCAACGTTAAACTCAAGATCTCTTCGCCTCACATCCGTACAAGATTTTATGACGACTCTCAGTAGTTTTCAGCCTAGCTCTAATAAGGTGAACTTTCTCCATAGCCTCATGAATTGAATTCGACCATATCAACATAGCCTCACCTACTTTGAACAAACCAATAGGAGACCTATATCTTCACCCATAAAGAGCCTCGACTGGAGCCATCTGAAAGGTGGAGTGGTAACTGTTGTTATATGCGAACTTGATGAAAGGTAAATGATCATCCTAAAGCCCTTTGAAGTCCATCACTCATGCTCTCAACATATACTTAAGAGTCTAAATGCTCCATTTCGCCCGACCATTTATCTGTGGGTGAAAATCTGTGCAAAGCTTGGCCTGAGTACGGAGTCCCTTCTGAAATGACCTCAAATACTGGGAGGTAAACTGAGTACCTCTATCTCATATAATGGAAAAGGGCACTCCCTGTAATAGAACTAACTCCCAAATATACAATTTGGCATAATCCTCCGCTGAGCCTCTAGTTTTAACCGAGCTTCTTTAGTCAATCTATCTGCAACCACTCAAATAGAGTCATGCTTTCGACAAGTGTCAGGCAACCCTGTAATGAAGTCCATATTGATTTCCTCCCACATCCAAGTAGGGATACTAATGTTTTGTTGAACACCTCCAGGTCTTTGATGCTTAACTTTCACTTGTTGACAATTCGGATACTTAGACACAAACTCTGATATATCCTTCTTCATGCCACTCCACAGATAGGATTCCCGTATGCCACAGTACATCTTGGAGGCACTCTAATGTATAGAGTATCGGGAACCATGAGCCTCATGCAACATCTGATCTGTCAATTCATAAACACCTGGAATACACAAGGGACCCTAATATCGAAGTACACCATCTTCCCCTTAGGGTAAGACCTCAACCTTCTAATTCTTGATCGCTTCCTTCAACTTTACCAAAATAGGATCTTCGTCTTGCCTAGCCTTGACTTCAATCACCAAAGAGGATTCTGAATTGTTCTGAATAATGACACCACCATCCATCGAATCAATAAGCCGGACTCCTAATCATGCAAGCCGATGCACATCCTTCACCAATTCTTTCCTTTCCTCTTCGACATGAGACACACTCTCCATAAAAAGTCTGCTAAAAGCGTCTGACACCATATTGGCCTTTCATGAATGATAAAGAACACTCATGTCATAGTCCTTCAGAAGATCTAATCACCTCCATTTCCGCAAATTCAGATCCTTCTGAGTAAACACGTATTGATGACTCTTGTGGTCCGTGAACATATCCTCATGCACCCCATACAAGTAATGCCTCCAAATCTTCAATGTGAACACCACTACTGCCAATTCTAGGTCATGTGTTTGATATTCTTCTTGTGTGTAGTTAGCTGTCTAGAGGCATATGCAATAACATTTCCATGCTACATCAACACACAACCATGTCCAACTCTAGAGGCATCATAATGCACCACAAATCCATTTGTGCCTTTAGGTAGGGTCAATACAGGGACTGAAGTGAGTTGAGTCTTTAATTCTTTAAAACTCTTCTCACATGTATCCGTCCACTAAAATTTGACTTTATTTTGGGTCAACTTAGTAAACGGTGCAAAAATGGATGAAAATCCCTCAACAAACCTTCTATAGTATCCAGCTAAACCTAGGAAACTCCTGATGTCCAAAGGGGTAACTGGTCTAGGCCAATTCTTCATTTCTTCAATCTTTTGAGAGTCCACCTAAACACCCTCACTTGATACCACATGATCCAAAAATGCTATCGAGTTTTACTAAAACTAACTGTTGCTGAATTTAGCAAATAGTTAGTAATCTTTGAGAGTTTGTAGCACAATCCTCAAATGAGCGGCATACTCCTCCTTGCTCCTGGAGTATATGGGGATGTCATCTATGAACACAACCACAAACATATCCAAGTATGGATTGAACACCTTGTTCCTCAAATCCATAAAAGCTGCAAGAGCATTCATTAGTCCAAAAGACATAATTATAAACTCATAGTGTCCATATAGAGTCTTGAAAGTTTTCTTCGGTATGTCACTCTCTCTTACTCTGAGCAGATGATATCCGAATCTGAGGTTTATCTTTGAGAAACACTTGGCACCCTGAAGTTGGTCAAACAAGTCATTAATTTTGGGGAGGGGATATTTGTTCTTGATTGTAATCTTATTCAACTGATGATAATCAATGTTCATACTAAGAGGACAATCCTTCTTTTGGACAAAGAGAACTGGTGCACACCCCAAGGTTTTACTGGCTCTAATGAAACCCTTGTCTAAGAGGTCCTTCAACTGTTTGTTTAACTCCTTTAGCTCAGTCAGAGCCATTCTGTAAGGAGGGATAGATATAGATTGCATATCGGGAAGTAGATCAATACCAAAGCTGATCTCTTACTCGCACGGGACTCCAGGTAGATCATTTGGGAACACCTCTGGTACTCACACACTATAAGAACTGACCGAAGAGTCGAGGTCTCGAATGTAGAATCCTTAACCCGAATTAGATGGTATATGAAACACTTAGAGATCATCTTTCTTGTCTTATGTTTGGAAATAAAGCGACCCATAAGCACAGCTGAGCTACCTTTCCACTTTAGGACTAGCTTATCCAGAAACTGAAACTCTACTGCACGGGTTCTACAATTCACTAAGACATAACATGGATGCAACCAATCCATGCCAAAGATAAGATCAAAGTCTATCATAGCTAATTCTACCAAATCCGCTGAAGTGACTTTCTCACGGACTGTGACAAGGCAATTTCTATATACCCATCGAGCTATAACTGAGTGTAATGCCTCGGAAGCCCTAAGATCACACCCAGAAGTTAAAATGGAGAATATAGAATTTTTCTGCACCGGGTCACAAAATGACTCATCCTGTGACCTGTCGGGGTGACCACGAGTCATTAAATGACTCGTGGTGAGAAGGTTTGACTTGTTGGAAATTTTCATGTTGGGTGACCACGGGTGTGAACACGAGTTGTAGTCAGCCCCATGAGCCGTTAGGTCACCCGTGGTCAGGATGGATGAAAGAAGAGGATGCATGGGAAAGTGCACCTAACGGGTCCTCACCATGACTCATTCGGAAGCACCATAAGTCGTGGTGACCCCCTTGGTTATTCTGGTAGTGTAGAGGACGAGAGGTGACCACGAGTTGTGGTCACTAGTAACGACTCATGATATTCCCCGTGCTCGCTCCAGGTAAAGCTTTAGCAGTGCACTTGACGACCGTGGTGAAGACTCTTGGTTAAAAGAAACGACTCATCCACTCCCTCATTAGGACAGGCAATTTATTTTCCTCTGAGAATTTAGTAAGGGCTTATCCATAACTCCTATGATCCTAAGGACTAAAATATGTCGTTTTAAGCTCTGAATAGTGAGTCTTAAGAGAGGTAAGTTCATTCTAAACTATTCCGAATTCATGCATACAAGTTTAGAGGTTTTGGAGAGGTGATCAAGTCTAGTTCCTCAAGTTCTTTATCGATTCTTCATTAGAAAATCAAGAGAGTTGTAGAATCTGTTCTTCTCAGGTATGTATGGTTATGAATGGGTGAAATTGTTCACACCCATGCCCAACTCCTCTCTAATTCATAAAATTTTATTGATAATTCTATAGGGTTTTATCCTAATTCTTATGAAACCCTTATGATCTATCTATGGGTTAATTACTCTCATGTATAAATTCATGTTTTATGAATTATGGGTAGATTTTATAACAATTTAGATTTACATTTTCTACAATGTATGCCCAATTATGCATATTTAATGAAGGTTCAAGTTATGACTCAGCTTTGATTTTGATGTTTATTAACCCATCATGATTTATGACTTATGATATGATTTCTCTCAAATAATTACCATGGATTTATGAGATATCAAGTGTATACATGTTTTACAAGTATGCATGAACTTCATGATTTATGGATTTATGATTTTGGCTGACTCACGGGCCTTATTATCATGTCTAGTTCACGTATTTCAAGCATGCTTTTGATTATCATGATTTTAAACTAGCCTATGAATCTCATGTATATTATCCTATGAGCACTATATATATTTTGGGAGTAGTATTTAACACTGATTAGACCCGGGGTCCAAGCATACCCCGAGTCTCAGAACTACGCACCAACGTAGCCACGATGGGACCTCCATGTTATTGTCCCCTTTGCCCAAATGGGCCCTTTGTTGTGATATCAGACCTCTTTCATGGTTCTACCCTTGGAAAGGTACAAACACCCTCCCGACTAGGGGTTCACAGGTCGGGCTCCATGTGTGCTTATATGGGGTATGTCGGTTATAATAATCTTCCACTATTCCTCATGATTCATGTATGGTTATGATTATATACTTTGGCTCAAGCCATGTTTCATAAAGTTTTTCTCTTATGATTACGATTATGAATGATTTACGAATGTTTGGAAAACCTTGAGCCTTATGTTTACATTATGATATTTACATTATGATCATGTTATCTCACTCTTATGATCTTTTATATATTTTAACTGTTTGTTTTATTTAACTTGCCTACTCGGTACATTTCACGTACCGACCGCATACTTTATGTTGTATCATCTTATGATACAGGCTCCGAAATCTAAACTCAATCTCACTAGTCAGATCTCCAGAGTTAGCTAATCTCAGTATCTGTTGGTGAATCCTCATCTTGTGATGGCCCTATCCTATCAGTTGTTTTACGTCTTTCAATTTCAGACTTGTCAGCTTAGTTGGTGGTGTTGTCCAATCAAACCATCAGATATGTTAGAGTTTTTCAGACTTTGCATAGTAATCAGCTTGTCATGTAAGAGGTAAATTCTAGTTTTGATTTTGTGTTATGTTTAGACTTCCGATATATTTATTATGTTAAATATTCTGCCTTATTGGTTGAGTTACATGTATGTTCATGCCATGGGTGAACTTGAAGTCTCTCGGGGCTCCTACTTCGGTGTCTCAAACCAGGCCTATGTTCGGGTCGTGGCAAAATTGATATCAGAGCAATAGGTATTGAAGTGTCCTAGGGTTTCTGAAAGTCGTGTTAAGTAGAGTCTTTTTCAAAGGAGTGAAGTGCCCCACACTTATGACAAAGAGGCTACGAGACGTTTAGGAAATGTTCCCTTCTTTCATGACTCTATCTTGTGCTACGAGTTCGACTCTCTCCATTCCTGTAACTCGTGCTAAACGCGTGTGCAGAAATATGTCTTTTTAGAACAATAATGGGAGTCAGCCAGCCCCACCAAATCCAATGGATCCCATGCAAGTTACGGATGCAGAACGTGGGGCCACCCTAAGAGTGTTGATACGGGTCATGATCACCCTGCCTAACAAGAGGACTATCATATCGGTGAACCCTTACCAGAGAGACGATAGCTACTAGGGTTCAAGAACTCACGAAGAGGAGCCCGTCTAAGTTTGGTGATTCGAATATGGGTAGAGAGATTAAGGGGGAGGAAAGGGAGAACAAAAGAGCCAGGACTGAATACTTTGAGAGTTCCCAACAAGGGTCGAGTAGTGGGAGTCGTTCTCAACCCCATCAGAGGTCTCTAGCTCAAGTTCGGGGATACAAGCCCCGAGTGAGGGAGATTATCTACCCAGTTTGCCAGTGCTACAAGAAGAACCACTTAGGAAAGTGTATGGTGGGTTAAGATGTATGCTTCTATTGTGGCTATCCCAGATATAAACTATAATACCCCGGAAGTGCCTAAGACTAAACTCGGGATTTAAAAATGGAAGATGGCAGAATCTGGGAATTTTCCACAGAACGGGTCACATAATGGAGTGTTGGTCCAACCAATGACCCATGGGAAGCATCCATAGTGAGGTCTAGCTGGGTGGCAATTGGAAGGAACGGGTCACTTTACCCATTATTCGATACCATGAATTATCGTTCAAAGTTGTGGGGGGACTGGTCCTTAGCCTGAGAGGAAATAATATGTCATGCGTGGATCCGTCCTGAGCTATAACGAATCGTGGTGAGAAACTGTGGGAAGGAGTGTTAATAACCTCCAGTCGAGGTAACAAAAGAAAACCCTGATTCATTAGAAGGAGGAACGAGTCATGGTGTGGTTCGTGGGAAGGCTTGGTATAGTTCATATGGACGATATAATAGATCGTCGTCTGAAGCAACGACTCCTCTTGTCGAGTCACGGGATTAAATCTGAGAAAGTGAAGTCGAGCAGTGGACGCGACGGATGGATACCACTAACCATGACCATTGGAAGGAGGAACGAGTCATGGTGTGGTTCATGGGAAGGCTTGGTACAGGTCATCAAGGGGGAAACAACAGACGATATAAAAGATCGTCGTATGAAGCAACAACTCATCCTATCGAGTCGTGGGATTGAATCTGAGAAAGTGAAGTCTAGCAGTGGATGCGACGGATGGATACCATGAGTTTTGGTATCCAAGCACGACCCGTTAGGATAGTCGTTGTCACTGCCAGTGCAGAAATTTTAGGAAATTCATTAAGGGCATTTTCATCATTCCTAAGTCCTAGGATCCTAAACTACATCGTTTAAGGCTCAAAATGTAGTATTTTATGAGGGTAAAACCTATCCTAGGGTCATTCAAATCAATGTATGCATATTGAAGGGGCTTAGGAGGTGATCAAGTAAGAGTTCTTCTTGTTTTCCTTCAATCCTTAATTGGGTTTTTGAGGAAGTGCAAGAATCAACTTTAATTAGGTATGTAGGGTTATGAATGGGTGAATCCGTTCACACCCATGCCCAAACTCTCTCTAAATCATGAATTTCCTATATTGATTCTATGGGGTTTTAACCCAATGCATGAAATTTTGAATTCTCTGCATTGGTATGATCTAAAAAAGTTATTATTATTGCATTATGAATTATGGGAAAGTTTTATATTATTTTCCATTAAAATCATGCTTCAAACTTTTAAAATCAAATTTCCCATTTATGAAAAGTTCATGAAAGTTAAGATTTATGATGAATGTTCATGTATGCTGAAGTATTGATGATGAAAAGAATGTTTTCAATTTTTCCATGTTTATAATCATGTTTTCAAGTGAATTAAGTATTTTCAAGCATGTTAAAGTATTGGGCAATGCCCACATGTTCAAATATTATTTATGATTTATGAAATGAATTTCATGATTGATCGATTTATGATATTCGCTGACTAAAGGGCCCGTGATTCATGGAAAATCATGTATGAAAAAGGGATCAATGATGTTAAATGTTTGTTTAATCATGAATCTCATGAATGATGTCTGTGATTTACGTAGGAGCTAATGTGCATATTTTTTGGGAGCAGTGTCTAGCACCGAGTAGCCTGGCGTTCAAAGGACTATGCCGGTGTCTCATAACTATGTTCTACCATTGGTTTATATTGATACATTGCAATGTTAATGATCCCCTCTTTCGTGATATAACATAATGCACGTCCCTTGCCTAGCAAGCCAGGGACGACTCTGCCCACTTGAGTGAGATAGTTGGGGCATCATGTAAGACCCCACTATGATGGTGTCGGTTATGCTGAGTCCTCCCATTGTTCCGCATGTTTTTTTTTGCATTGTTATGTTTATGTTATTTTAGCTGAAGTGATGATTTACAAAGTTTCTCTTACGACTATGAAAATGAATGGATTACAAATGATATGAAAACCTTGAGTCTTACGTTATATTATGATATTTATGTTATGAGCATGTTGTCCCACTCTTATAATCTCTTATGAGCTTTTATATATGTTTTTAAATGTCTGTTTTACTTACCTTACATACTCGATAAATTTCACGTACTGACCGCATATTCTATGTTGTATCGTTTCATGATACAAGCTCCAATCTTCAGACCCAACACCGTCGTTAGCTCGTCTAGGAGATTAGCATCCAGCTGTTCGGTGAGTCCTCATTCTCCAAGGATCGGTTTGATATCAGTTATCTTTCATGCTCAATTTTCTAGACTTGTTGGGTTAGTTGGGGATGTTTCCCCATTAACCCATCAGATATGTAGAGGCTTCAAGACTATGTGTAGTATTAAGCTGTTATGTATGAAGTACGTTCCGCTTTCTATGTATGTCATGGTTATGCTTCTACTATTTTATTACGTTGAGTAATCTTTTTTATTGATTGAGTTAGATATATTCTCACGCCATGGGCCGATGATAACATTCAAAATACATTCCTCTTTAATGAAAGAGCGTAAAAGGTCGTTGTATCAAAACAAATATCCCGACGGATGCCGGAGTCGAATCCCACAGAGGATTGAGTCGATAATTCAAGAGTTATGAACTAATTCAAACAAGAGCGCACTATTGTTCAACATTTGAAGACTAAACTTGGGGGAAATTAAAAGAGAAAATAACTATCTAATTAGAAACAATGACTAATTGGGGGAAATTCCAATTGCAGCAATCACAAGTGAAAGGCTAGGGGCATTCTATAGATGAGACAACAATTAAATCGGGAATTGACTAGCCTTAGATTCTCGCACAAGTTCAACATGTGTAAATAATTTCGGAAAGTGGGTAATCTAACCTTCTCAGCCTATTGACTATCTCTTACTAGAGTTTTATCAAAACTCTAGCCACGAATTAGCTCAACCTGATTTGATTTGGATTAGCAATTGCACTATTCCTAGCTATTAGTTGCCAATAAGGAATGAGAAAGCAATTTTAGTTATTTCTAGCCTAATTTCACAATCTCTTATCCATACCCACTACTATATTCACTCCCAATACTTAATTATTCTCTCTCTAGCAATAATCAAGCAAGAATAAATAGACCTATATCATAATCAATGGATCTTCATTAATAGATTGAAGAGAATCTAATAGATTTCACTTAATTGAACAATACGAAGATAAATCTAGCAATATCCATCTATAATTCAATAAGAATCCAATAGAAATTTAACAAAATTCCAATCAAATTAACAAACTCACCAAGAATATACTTCTAACTAGCAAATTAGTCAATTATATTTAAAGATATAGAGAAGATACCAAGAGGATTTTCCTCACATTCATTGCATTAGTTCACAAATTTACTTCACAAGTTCTAACAACAATGGTGGAATTCCCCCAAAATGGGTTAAAGAAAAAAAAGAAGAACACTACTACCTAACTCTACAAATCTATGGAGAAAAGATTCTACTAAAATTTCTATGAAAAAGATGAATTCTAGATGATTGAATTGATGAATTAATGGAATCCCCCCGTGGTAGGTGTACAATGGAGGTCATATATCTGTACTTTCTTATGTACAACTTTTCTCGAATGCCCTTGAAGATTCTAGATGTTTTGGAGACCTTTTTGGACCCTTTTACCCATCATCATACGGCCTCTCCGGTGAGAAAACGGTACTTCACCAGTGGCAATTAGTGGAGAGCCAAATTGTGGCCGGTTGAAAACAGTGGCTTGATAGGGGTGAACCAGTGGTTTAGGGGCATTTAGACGGTCAATCGGTGAAGGGCCGGTTGCTTAGCCGATTTGGGCAGTAGCTTTGGCATTTCGCCCTTCCAGATCCGCGTTTAGCCGATTCAAAGCACGTCCTTTCACCAATTTTTGAGCTCAAATATTCCCTTATCTTTGGTTCCTCTCCCTCATATGCTAACTCATCAAATTTCTTCTCAAATTCCATGTGTTTTATTCGATATCATGTTTACTTTACTCACATGTGGTACCTATAAAGAATTCAAGAGAAAGGGAATAAAACCCACATAAATGACTTGAAAACTAAGAAAAAACTCATGATTAGGAGCCTAATGAGATGGTAAACTTCCAACTCATCAAACCCCAAACTTGAAATCATTACGTGTCCTCAAGTAATGCAATTCTTTACAGTTGAGCAAATGAACAATATTCTATACATGAGTTTTTGCATCAAGGGACAATCAAGATATTCATGCACAAGAGGACATTGCTAATGTTTAGGGCACTATGGTAGTTGTACACCAAATCATCAATCCGCAAGACAACCCCAAACATTATACAGCAACTCAAAAAAAAATAGAAAAGACTCAAACCATGTTGCACAAGCTTCAATAGGTAACCACAATCATTAAACATATCTTTTATGCATTCATTTCATTCAAACAAGGGGCATAGTTCCACAAAACAAGTTCACAGAGCATCTCAAATCATTGAAAATTCACATTCAAAGCATGCCTTAAAGTTCGCTACCCTCTTGCCTTTAATCATACCTCTCTTTGAAAACAATTTTAAGAAAGTACTCCAAGGAAGTGATGCCCCTCACAAAAAGGGAGAAACCCACACACATTTTTTTTTCTTTTAGCATTTCACATAATGAGATTATAAGATAAGGCAAATGCGCTCACTCTTAGAAAGAAATTCAAGTCCATACAAATTGATCCATAGGATTTCCCTTCATGTATATTACCACTAATGTAGTGTTGGTACCCTCAAAATCAATTAGGACTTGCGGGTCATAATGAAGGGTAGGGGTAAGTGTACGACAAATATTCAGCTTTAGTGATTAGAACCTCCCTAATGCCTTTTGTGAACATTTTTAACATCCCCTCAACTCTTTTCAATCACTCCACCTTTTTTCTCCTATTTCATCATCCTTGACTTTCGTGTAACACAAGCCACCCTTATAAAACCCATTAAATTCACATTTAGCCTTATCTATGCAAGAGATAACACCTTTTTACTATTCTTTCTCTTTTGATGATTTGAGGTAGCACCTTTTTACTATTCTTTCTCTTTTGATGATTTGAGGTCTTTCAACCCATCAATTCATTCATCTCCTTACAATTTTGGTTCTACCTGACATTGAAGCTCTCATTTTTCTCCCTACTCTTGCAAACCCTCAAACATAGACTTTTGCCTCATCTCACATTCATTTCCTTATCACTCCCAATTTCATTGGCTTCAAGCCCCATTTTTTTCTTTGTTTCATCACTAGCAATTAGGGAGGATGGGTGCCAAAGAGAAGGATTAAAAATGGTTATTAGGCTTGTAATATGGTTTCCAAAGAAAGGGTCCAAGGTTCAAACGTTGGCTATCAAAGATTAATGTTCAAGGAGGTCATTTGGGTGAAGGGACTAACAAAATAGGGACTAAGATCATGTTCTATGTGCAGCCACATCTATCATTTCTTCTTGAATCACACTTAGGGAAAGTTCCATACAATCATGCATACACAAGAATTAAGCCAAAAACCTTACCACACAAGGCATCATAGTCAAAGGATTTCAGGCACTTCCTTTGTCACATTAAGAAGATGACTTTTAAAATGCTCATTATGAATCAACAAGCCAAGCAAGGAATATATAATCCTTGATAAAAGTGTGCTCATTTTCACACTCAGATACCCCTCTTTTCTTTTCAAAATTCATGAACAATGCCAAACAAGAAATGTTGGCAGTACCTCATCAACCACGTGCATAAAAGACTCTACCAGACACTACACTTGACATTTTTCCCTTAAGAAAGTCTCCACTCAATATATCATCGGGAAGTGACAACCTGGTTCGACAATAAAAAGAAAAGACAAAGAAATCGCTCCTTGAGAAAGAACCATAGTATAAAGAAAACACTTGGAGTTTATTCAAAGACTACTATCTAAAAAGTCGATACAAACTCGCAAGTAATGACGATTTACCCTTAAGAATGATGTCACCCAATCTATCATAGGGCCATATCATAAATTACTTAACAAGTGAGCTACTCAGACTTCACCCCGAACAAAAACAATGCATTGTTCTCGATGCCTAAGGTAAAAAATGAGGAATGAATGGGTGAGAGAACTCCCTGATATGGTGGAGGTATTTGTTTTATATGCATTTCCCATGCACTCTTTTTTATTTTTCTTCTCTCACTATTTGCCATGTTCCACACCTGTTACAACCTTGTAAAATCATAGACAATGCAAACGTAAAACAAAACAAAAATAAAAAAAATAAAAACAAAATGTAAAAGAACTTGTGTTGCCTCCCAAGAAGCACCTTAGTTAACATTGTGGCTCGACGACTTCAATTTTCACCACTTTTCTCTCCATTTTGAGCATTTGAATCACACCCCTAGTTTCTTGTCTATTCTTCTACTCCGCTTGAGGGGTGTTGGTGTAAGCATCAAGGGACAAAGTAAGGGATATTGCATCTTTTTTTCTTGGCCCTTAAAGGAGGACGGTGCTTTGGCCTTGTTGGCATGGCATACTCAAAGATGAAGCTACCTTAATCTTCCTCCTCAACTTCCTCCATTAACTTGGTCTCCTCAGTCTCCATTTTGTCAGCCAAGTTCAATGTTGAAAAATGATAAGAGGGTAGTCTAAGTCTCTCCCCTTTCAAGCATTCTTATTCCTTGACATCCTCCTCTTCAAGTGCAATAGAGTCCTTGAGCGTGATTTGTTGGATGACATTTGGAGACTCTAGTGTCACTTCTTCAACCTTGGAATCTTGCATTTTTACAATGTTGGTTGGTTGGCAAACCTCTATGGCTTCTTAAACACTCACCTTGACTCCTTCTTCATCATCATTTTTGAGCTTCCTCCTATGAGTCAAGTTGAACTATGCCCCATTGTTCACTTCATCCTTTTATGCTCCTCAATCTCTTCTCCGTTTTTTATTTTAGAGATTTACCCTTCTCTTCTTCAGGAGTAGATGATTCCATGGGCATGGAGGGGTTGACATTTTTTTCCGCATTAGTCACCCTCTCCAAAAAGGCTTGGAGCATGTCTTCTATGTGCCCATGTGTATTTCTCCTTCCTTCACTTGCCATGGCTTCATTCCTTTCAAGATTAGGAGAATAACATCTATCATAGTCACTATAGTGAGAAGTGGCCCCATTTGGGCATCCATCCCAATGTCTCCCATGATGACCACATAAGGTGCATCTATACCCATCATAGGAAGGAGAAGGTGCACTAATCTCTCTTCTAGGGGCATATTTGCAATCTTGCCAATAGTGTAGTCCTCCACAATAGGGACATTGGACATCAAAATAAGGGTTGCCACTAACAAATCTCCTTTAATTCCATGATGCCATCATTTAACTACAAACAAACAAAAACAAAAACAACAATAAAACCAAACAAAATGTAGAACAAAAATGCAAAACTAGTTCAAATCAATAAATAACTAATGTCTTATCACAACATGATTCCCCGCCAACGACGCCATTTTTGATAACTTTAAAGAACACTCCTCTTTTATGAAAGAGCATAACGGTGTATCAAAAAAATTATCCTGGCGAATGTCAGGATCGAATCCCACAGAGAATTGAGTCGATAATTCAAGAGTTATGAACTAATTCAAACTAAAGCGCATAATTGTTCAACATTTGATGAGTAAAATTGGGGGGAAATTAAAAGAGAAAATAACTATCTAATTCTAAACTAAGACTACTTGGGGGCGATTCCAATTGAAGCAATCACAAGTGAGAGGCTAGGGACATTCTATAGATGGGATACAATTAAATCGGGAATTGACTAGCCTTAGATTCTCTCAGAATTTCAACAAGTGTAAATAATCTCGAGAAGTGGGTAATCTCAGCTTCTGAGCCTATTGACTACCTCTTGCTAGTGTTTTATCCAAACTCTAGCCACAACTTAGCTCAACCCGATTTGATTTGAATTAGCAACTACACTATTCCTAGCTATTAGTTGCCACTAAGGAATGAGAAAGCAATTTTAGCTATTTCTAACCTAATTTCACAATCTCTTATCCATACCCACTACTATATTCTCTTCCAATACTTAAGTATTCTCTCTTAAGCAATAATTAACCAAGAATAAATAGACCCGTATAATGGATCTTCATTAGTAGATTGAAGAGAATCAAATAGATTTACAATTAATTGAACAATATAAAGATGAATCTAGCAATACCCATCTATAATTCAATAAGAATCCAAGAGCAATTTATCAAAATCCCAATCAAATAAACAAACTCACCATGAATATTCATCTAACCAGCAAATCAGTAAAGCATATTTAAAGATAGAGAGAAGATACCAAGAGGATTCCCCTCATATTCATTGCATTAGCTTCATAAATTTGCTTCTCAAGCTCTTAACACAATGCTGGAATTCCCCCAAAATGGGTTAAAGAAAAAGAAGAAGAACAGTACAACCTAACTATACAAATCTATGGAGAAAAGATTCGTCTAAAAATTCTTCGAAGAAGATGAATTCTAGATGATTGAATTGATGAATGAATGGAATCCCCCCTTGGTTGGTGTAAAATGGAGGTTATATATCTTTACTTTCTTGTGTACAACTTTTCCCAAATGCCCTTGAAGATTCTAGATTCTTTGGAGATATTTTTGGACCATTTTACCCTTCATTAGATGGCCTCTCCGGCAAGGTACCTGTGTTTAGCCGCTGGAAATTTTTGGAGAGCCAAACTGTGGCTGGTTTAAAACAGTGGCCTGGATGGGGTGAACCGGCGGTTCAGGGGCATTAGGCCAGTCAATTCCACAATGAGCCGGTTGTTGAGCCGGTCTGAGCAGTAGCTTCGGCATTTAACCCACGTTTTGCCCCTCCAGATCCGTGTTTAGCCAATTCAAAGCACGTTCTTGCACCTCTTCTTGAGCTCAAATCTTCCCTTATCTTTGGTTCCTCTCCTTCATATGCTAACTCATCAAATTTCTTCTCAAATTCCACGTGGTTTGCTCGATTTCATGCTTTCTTTACTCACGTGTGGTACCTACAAAGAATTCAAGAGAAAGGGTATAAAAGCCACATAAATGACTCGAAAACTAAGCAAAAACTAATGATTAGGAGCCTAATGAGATGGTAAACTTCCAACTCATCAAACCCCCAAACTTTAACCATTGCTTGTCCTCAAGTAATGCAATTCTTTGCAGTTGAGCAAATGAACAATATGCTATACATGAGCTTTTGCATGAAGGGCCAATCAAGATATTCTTGCAAAAGAGGAAATTTCTAAAGCTTAGGGCACTATGGTAGTTCTACACTAAATCATCAATATGCAAGACAACTCTAAACATTATACACTAACTCAACAAAAACAGAAAAGACTCAAACCATGTTGCACAAGCTTCAACAGCTAACCACAATCATTAAACATATCTTTCATGCATTCATTTGAGTCAAACAAGGGGCATAGTTCCTCAAAATAAGTTCACAGAGCATCTCAAGTCATTGACAATTCACATTCAAAGCTTGTCTTAAAGTTCGCTACCCTCTCGTCTTAATCATACCTCTCTTTGAAAACAATTTTAAGCATGTACTCCAAGGAAGTTATGCCCCTCACAAAAAGAGAGAACCCCATACACTTTTTTTTCTTTTAGCATTTTACACAATGGGATTATAAGATAAGACAAATGCACTCACTCTCATAAAGAAATTCAAGTGAGGACAAATTGACCCATAGGCTTGCCCTTTAAGTATATCGCCACTAATGTAGTGTTGCTACACTCAAAGTCAATTAGGACTTATGGGTCATAATGAAGGCTAGCGGTAAGGGTAAGAAAAATATCAGCTTTAGTGACTAGAACCTCCCTAATGCCTTTTGTGAACATTTAACATCCCCTTAACTCTTTTCAATCATTCCACCTTATTTCTCCTATGTCATCATCCTTGGATTTTGTGTAACACAAGCCTCCCTTATAACACCCGTGAATTTCACATTTAGCCCTAACTATGCAAGAGATAACACCTTTTTACTATTCTTTCTTTTTTGATGATTCGAGGTCTTTCAACCCATCGATTCATTAATCTCATCACAATTTTGGTGCTACCTGACATTGAAGCTCTCATTTCCCCCCATCTCTTGCAAACCCCCAAACTCAGGCTTTTGCCTCATCTCGCATTCATTTCCATATCGCTCCCCACTTCATGGGCTTCAAGACCCACTTGTTTTCGTTGTTTTATCACTAGCAATTATGGAGGATGGGTGGTAAAGAAAATGATTAAAAATAATTATTAGGCTTGTAATGTGATTTTCAAAGAAAGGGTTCAAGGCTCAAACGTTGGCTAGCAAAGATTGATGTTCAAGGACGTCATTTGGGTGAAGTGACTAACAAAAGAGGGCCTAAGATCATGTTCTAAGTGCAGCCACATCTATCATTTCGTCTTGAATCGCACTTAGTGAAATTTCTAGGCAATCATGCATATGCAAGAATTAAGCTAAAAACCTCACCACACAAGGCATTACAATCCAAGGAGTTCACACACTTCCTTTGTCACATTAAGAGGATGACTTTTAACAAGCTAGTTACGATCAACAAGCCAAGAAAGGAATATATAATCCTTGATAAGAGCATGCTCATTTCACATTTAAATACCCCTCCTTTCTTTTCAAAATTCATGCACAATACCAAAAATAAATGTTGGTGGTACCTCATCAAACACATGCACAAAAGACTCTACAAGAATCTACACTTGACATTTTTCCTTAAGAAAGTCGCCTCTCAATCTATCACTGGGAAGTGCCAACCCGGTTCGATAATAAAAAGAAAACACAAAGAAATCGTTCCTTGGGAAAGAACCATAGTATAAAGAAAACCCTTGGTGTTTATTCAAAGACTACTATCTACAAAGGTGATATAAACTTGAAAGTACTAACGATTCACCCTTAAGAAAAACGTCACCCAATCCATCATAGGGCCATATCGCACATTACTTAACAAGTGGCTACTCAGACTTTACCCCAAACAAAAAACAATGCATTGTCCGTGGTGCATAAGATAAAATAAAATGGGGAATGAATGGGTGAGAGAACTCCCTGATACGGTGGGGGCATCCGTATAAATGCATTTCCCATTCTCTCCTTTTTCTTTTTCTTCTCTCCCTATTAGCCATGTTCCACACCTGTTACCACCCTGTAAAATAGAAGACAATGCAAACATAAAACAAAAAAAAAGTAAAACAAAAATAAAAATAAAATGTAAAAGCTCTTGGGTTGCCTCCCAATAAGTGCTGTAGTTAACATCGTGGCTCGACGACTTCAATTTTCACCACTTTTCTCTCGATTTTTAACATTTGAATTGCACCCCTAGTTTCTTGTCTATTCTTCTACTCCGCTTGAGGGGTGTTGGTGTAAGCATCAAGGGACCAAGTAAGGGATATTGCATCTTGTGTTTCTTTTCCCTTAAAGGATGACGGTGCTTTGGCCTTGTTGGCATGGAATACTCTAAGATGAAGCCACCTTGATTTTCCACCTCAACTTCCTCCATCGACTTGATCTCCTCGGTCTCCATTTTGTCAGCCAAGTTCAATGTTGAAAAATGATAAGAGGGAGGTCTAAGTCACTCCCCTTTCAAGCATGCTTCTTCCTTGACATTCTTCTCTTCAAGTGCACTAGAGACCTTGAGCGTGATTTGTTAGATGACATTTGGAGACTCTAGGGTCACTTCTTCAACTTTGGCATCTTGCATTTTTACAATGTTAGTTGGTTGGCACAGCTCTATCGCTTCTTCAACACTCACCTTGACTCCTTCTTTATCATCATTTTGAGCTTCCTCCCATGAGCCAAGTTGAACTATGCCCCATTGTTCACTTCTTCTTGTTATGCACCTCAATCTCTCCTCCGCTTTTTCTTTTAGAGATTTACCGTTCTCTTCTTGAGGAGTTGATGATTCCATGGGCATGGAGGTGTTGGCATTTTTTTCCGCATTAGAATCCCGCTCCAAAAATGTTTGGAGCATGCCTTCTATGTGGCCATGTGTATTTCTCCTTCCTTCACTTGCCATTGCTTCATTCCTTTCAAGCTTACGAGCACAACTTCTATCATAGTCACTATAGCGAGAAGTGACCCCATTTGGGCATCCATCCCAATGTCTCCCATGAAAACCACATAATGTGCATCAATACCCATCATAGGAATGAGAAGGTGCACCCATCTCCCTTTTAGGGGCATATTTGCAATCTTGCCCATAGTGTAGTCCTCCACAATAGGGACACGGGTCATCATAATAAGGGTTTCCACCAACAAATCTCCTTTCAATCCATGATGCCATCATTCAACTACAACCAAACAAAAAAACAAAATTAAGGCAAAACAAAATGTAAAACAAAAATGCAAAACTAGTTCAAGTCGATAAATAACTAATATCTTATCACAACTCAATTCCCCCACAATGGCCCCATTTTTTATACTGTGCAAAATACACTCCTCTATTATGAAAGAGCGTAAAAGGTCGTACCAAAAAAATATCTCGACGGATGTCGGGGTTGAATCCCACATAGGATTGAGTCGATAATTCAAGAGTTATGAATTAATTCAAACAAGAGCACATAATTGGTCAACATTTGAAGAGTGAAATTTGGGGGAAATTAAAAGAGAAAATAATTATCTAATTCTAAACTAATACTAATTGGGGGGAATTCCAATTGAAGCAGTCACAAGTGAGAGGCTAGGGTCATTATATAGATGGGATCTCAATTAAATCGGGGATGACTAGCCTTAGATTCTCTCACAAGTTCAACAAGTGTAAATAATCTAGGGAAGTGGATAATCTCAGCTTCTACGCCTATTGACTACCTCTTTCTCAGGTTTAATCAAAACTCTATCCACAACTTAGCTCAACCCTATTTGATTTTGATTAGCAACTGCACTATTCCTAGCTATTAGTAACCAATAAGGAATGAGAAAGCAATTTTAGCTACTTATAACCTAATTTCACAATCTCTTATCCATACCCACTACTATATTCTCTTCCAATACTTAATTATTCTCTCTTAAGCAATAATCAACCAAGAATAAATAGACCCATATAATGGATCTTCATTAGTAGATTGAACAGAAACAAATAGATTTACAATTAATTGAACAATATAAAGATGAATCTAGCAATACCCATCTATAATTCAATAAGAATCCAAGAGAAATTTATCAAAATCCCAATCAAATATACAAATCCACCATGAATATTCATCTATCTAGCAAATTAGTAAAGCATATTTTAAGATAGAGAGAACATACCAAGAGGATTCCCCTCACATTCATTGCATTAGCTTCACAAATTTGCTTCACAAGCTTTAAAACAATGGTGGAATTCCCCTAAAATGGGTTCAAGAAAAAAAAGAAGAACAGTACTAAACTCTATAAATCTATGGAGAAAAGGTTCTACTAAAAATTCTAGGAAGAAGATGAATTCTAGATGATTAAATTGATGAATGAATGGAATCCTTCCTTGGTTGGTGTACAATAGAGGTTATTATATGTACTTTCTTGTGTACAACTTCTCCCAAATTCCCTTGAAGATTCTAGATGCTTTGGAGACCTTTTTTAATCCTTTTACCCTTCATTAGATGGCCTCCCCTGCGAGGAACCGACATTTCGCTAGTGGCAATTCATGGAGAGCCAAACTGTGGCCGGTTGAAAACAGTGGCCTGCAGGGGTGAACCTGCAGTTCAGGGGCGTTTAACCGGTCAATTCCATGAAGGGCTAGTTGTTTAGACGGTCTGGGCAATAACTTGAGCGTTTTGCCTGCATTTTTCCCCTTCCAGATCCGTGTTTAACTGATTCAAAGCACGTCCTTGCACCACTTTTTTAGCTCAAATCTTCCCTTATCTTTGTTTCCTCTCCCTCATATGCTAACTCATCAAATTTATTCTCAAATTCCATGTGTTTTTCTCGATTTCATGCTTTCTTTACTCACTGGCAGTATCTACAAAGAATTTATGAGAAAGGGCATAAAACCCACATAAATGACTTGAAAACTAAGCAAAAACCCATGATTAGGAGCCTAATGAGATGGTAATTTTCAAACTCATCAAACCCCAAAACTTTAACCATTGCTTGTCCTCAAGAAATGCAATTCTTTACAGTTGAGAAAATGAACAATACGCTATACATGAGTTTTTGCATCAAGGGCCAATCAAGATATTCTTGGACAAGAGGACATTGCTAAAGTTTAGGGCACTGTGGTAGTTGTACACCAAATCATCAATCGGTAAGACAACCCCAACATTATACATCAACTCATGAAAAACAGAAAAGACTCAAACCATGTTACACATGCTTCAATAGGTAACCACAATCATTAAACATATCTTGTATGCATTCATTTCATTTAAAGAAGGGGTATAGTTCCTCAAAACAAGTTCACAGAGCATCTCAAATCATTGACAATTCACATTCAAAGCATGCCTTCAAGTTCGCTACCCTCTTGCCTTAAGCATACCTCTCTTTGAAAACAATTTTAATCATGTACTCCAAGGAAGTGATGCCCCTCACAAAAAGAGAGAACCCGACACACATTTCTCTTTCTTTTAGCATTTCACACAATGGGATTGTAAGATAAGACAAATGTGCTCACTCTCACAACGAAATTTCAAGTGCATACAAATGGACCCATAGGCTTTCCCTTCATTTATATCGCCACTAATGTAGTGTTGCAACACTTAAAATCAATTAGGACTTGCGGGTCATAATGAAGGCTAGGAGTAAGGGTAAGACAAATATTCAGCTTTAGTGACTAGAACCTCCCTAATGCTTTTTTTGAACATTTTTAACATCCCCTCAATTCTTTTTAATCACTCCACCTTATTTTTCCTATTTCATCATCCTTGTCTTTTGTGTAACACAAGCCACCCTTATAACACCCATGAATTTCACATCTAGCCCTATCTATGCAAGAGATAACACCTTTTTACTATTCTTTCTCTTTTGATGATTCGAGGTCTTTCAACCTATTGATTCATTAATCTCATCAAAATTTTGGTGCTACCTCACATTGAATCTCTCATTTTTCCCCTACTCTTGCAAACCCTCGACTTAGGATTTTGCCTCATTTCACATTCATTTCCTTATCGCTCCCCATTTCATGGCTTCAAGCCTCATTTTTTCCCATTATCTTATCACTAAAACCTAGGGAGGATGGGTGCCAAAGAGAAGGATTAAAAATGGTTATTAGTCTTGTAATGCGGTTTCCAAAGAAAGGGTCCAAGGCTCAAACGTTGGCTATCAAATATAAATGTTCAAGGAGGTAATTTGGGTGAAGTGACTAACAAAAGAGGTCCTAAGATCATGTTCTATGTGCAGCCACATCTATCATTTCGTCTAGAATCACACTTAGGGAAAGTTCTAGACAATCATGCATACACAAGAATTAAGCCAAAAATCTCACCATACAGGACATCATAATCCAAGGAGTTCACACACTTCCTTTGTCACATTTAGAGGATGACTTTTAACAAGCTAGTTAGGAATCAACAAGCCAAGCGAGGAATATATAATTCATGATAAGAGCGTGCTCATTTTCACATTTATACACCCCTCTTTTCTTTAAAAATTCATGCATAATTCCAAACAAGAAATGTTGGCGGTACCTTATCAAACATGTTAAGAAAAGACTCTACAAGACTCTACACTTGACATTTTCCCTTAAGAAAGTCGCCTCTCAATCTCTCATCAGGATGTGTCAACCCAATTCGACAATAAAAAGAAAAGACAAAGAAATCACTCCTTGAGAAAGAACCATAGTATAAAGAAAACCCTTGGAGTTTATTCAAAGACTACTACCTAAAAAGGCGATACAAACTCGCAAGTAATGATGATTTACCCTTAAGAATGACATCACCCAATCAATCATAGGACCATATCGTACATTACTTAACAAGTGGGCAACTCAGACTTCACCCCTAACAAAAACAATACATTGTCCTTTATGCCTAAGGTAAAACAAAATGAGGAATGAATGGGTGAGAGAACCCCCTGATATAGTGGAGGCATCCATTTGATATACATTTCCCATGCTCTCCTTTTTCTTCTTCTTGTCTCACTTTTTTCCATGCTCCACACCTATTACAACCTCTTAAAATCAAAGACAATGCAAACATAAAACAAAACAGAAAAGAAAAGAAAAATCAAAATAAAATGTAAAAGCACTTGGATTGCCTCCCGAGAAGCACCTTAGTTAACGTCGTGGATCGGTGACTTCAATTTTCACCACTTTTCTCTTAATTTTGAGCATTTGAATCTCACCCCTAGTTTCTTGTCTATTCTTCTACTCCGCTTGAGGGGTGGTGGTGTAAGAATCAAGGGACAAAGTGAGGGATATTGCATCTTATGTTTCTTTTCCCTTAAAAGAGGAAGGTGCTTTGGCCTTGTTGGCATGACATACTCTAAGATGAAACCACCTTGATCTTCCTCCTCAACTTCCTCCATTGACTTTGTCTCCTCAGTCTCCATTTTTTTAGCCAATTTCAATGTTGAAAAATGACAAGAGGGTGGTCGAAGTCAGTCCCCTTTCAAGCATGCTTCTTTCTTGACATCTTCCTCTTCAAGAGTGCTAGAGTCCTTGAGCGTGATTTTTTTAATAACATTTAGAGACTCTAGTGTCACTTTTTCAACCTTGGCATCTTGCATTTTTACAATGTTGGTTGGTTGACATACCTCTATGGCTTCTTCAACACTCACCTTGACTCCTTCTTCATCATCATTTTGAGCTTCCTCCCATGACTCATGTTGGACTGCGCCCCATTGTTCACTTCTTCTTGTTATGCTCCGCAATCTCTCCTCCGCTTTTTCTTTTAGAGATTTACCGCTCTCTTCTTGAGGAGTTGATGATTTCGTGGGCATGGAGGGGTTGACATTCTTTTCCACATTAGACTCCCGCTCCAAAAAGGCTTGGAGCATGGCTTCTATGTGCCCACGTGTATTTCTCCTGCCTTCACTTCACATGGCTTCATTCCTTTCAAGCATAGGAGCACAACTGCTATCATAGTCACTATAGCAAGAAGTGACCTCATTTAGGCATCCATCCTAATGTCTCCCATGACTACCACATAATGTGTATCTATACCCATCATAGGAAGGAGAAGGTGCACTCATCACCCTTCTAGGGGCATATTTGCAATCTTGCAAATAATATAGTCCTCCACAATAGGGATATGGGTCATCATAATAAAGGTTTCCACCAAAAAACCTCATTTTATTCCATGATGCCATCATTCAACTACAAACAAACAAAGCGAAAAAAAAAATGTAATACAAAAATGCAAAACTAGTTCAAATCAATAAATAACTAATATCTTATCACAACTCAATTCACTAGCAATAGCGCCATTTTTGATAAACTCCATAATGCACTCCTCATTGACGAAATAGCATAAACGGTCGTTGTATCAAAATAATTATTCCGACGGATGTCGAGGTCAAATCCAATAGAAAATTGAGTTGATAATTTAAGAGTTATGAACTAATTCAAACTAGAGCGCATAATTGTTCAATAATAGAAGAGTAAAATTGGGGGAAATTAAAAGAGAAAATAACTATCTAATTCTAAACTAAGACTAATTTGGGGGAATTCCAACATAAGAAATCACAAGTGAGAGGCTAGGGGCATTCTATAGATGGGATAACAATTAAATCGGGAATTGACTAGCCTTAGATTCTCTCACAAGTTCAACAAGTGTAATAATCTTGGAAAGTGGGTAATCTCAGCTTCTTATCCTATTGACTTCTTCTTTCTAGAGTTTTATCAAAACTCTAGCCACAACATAGTTGAACCCGATTTGATTTTGATTAGCAACCACAATATTCCTAGATATTAGTTGATAGTAAGGAATGAGAAAGAAATTTTAGTTATTTCTAGCCTAATTTCACAATCTCTTATACATACCCACTACTATATTCTCTTCCAATACTTAATTATTCTCTCTCAAGCAATAATCAGGCAAGAATAACCAGACCCATATAATAGTCAATGGATCGTCATTAATACATTGAAGAAAACGTCATAGATTTACACACAATTGAACAATATGAAGATGAATTTAGCAATACCCATCTATAATTCAATAAGAATCCAAGAGAAATTTATCAAAATCCTTATAAAATTAACAAACACACCATGAATATACTTCTAACTAGAAAATTAGTAAAGCATATTTAAAGATAGAGGGAAGATACCAAGAGGATTCCCCTCAGATTCATTGCATTGGCTTCACAAAATTGCTTCACAAGCTCTTACAACATTGGTGGAATTCCCCCAAAATGGGTTAAAAAATAAAAAGAACAGTACTACTTAAGTCAACAAATCTATAGAGAAATGATTCTACAAAAAATCTATGAAGAAGATGAATTCCAGATGATTGAAATTATGAATGAATGGAATCCCCCCTTGGTTGGTGTACAATTGAGGTTATATATCTGTACTTTCTTGTGTAAACCTTTTCCCAAATGCCCTTTAAGATTATAGATGCTTTGGAGACCTTTTTAGACCCTTTTACCTTTCATTAGATAGCCTCTCCGGTAAGGAACTAGTGTTTCGCTAGTGGCAATTCACGGAGAGCAAAAATATGGCCCGTTTAAAACAGTGGCCTGGCAGGAGTGAACCAACGGTTCAGGGGCATTTAGCCGGTCAATTCCAGGAAGGTCCGGTTGTTTAGCTGTTCTAGGCAGTAGCTTCGGCATTTTGTCCGTGTTTCTCCCTTCCAGATCCGTGTTTAGCTTATTCAAAGCACGTCCTTGCACCTCTTTTTGAGCTCAAATCTTCCCTTATCTTTGGTTCCTCTCCATCATATGATAACTCATCAAAATTCTTCTCAAATTTCATGTGTTTTGCTCAATTTCATGCTTTTTTTCCTCACGTGCGGTACCTACAAAGAATTCAAGACAAAGGGTATAAAACAAACATAAATGACTCAAAAACTAAGCAAAAACTGATGATTAGTAGCCTAATGAGATGGTAAAATTCTAACTCACCAGTCGACTTGGAGTCTCTCAGGGCTCCTTGTCCTGTGTTGCGATCCAAGTCTACATTTGGATCATGACAAACTTGGTATCAGAGCCATATGTTCGAAATGTCCTAGAGTGTCTGAAAGTCGCGTTAAGTAGAGTCTTTTTCATGGGTGTGAAGCGTGCCACACTTATGACGAAGAGGGGATGAGATGTTTAGGAAATGTTCCCTTCTTTCATGATCTATGTCATGCGATGAAATATCCTCCTATTCTTCTAACTCGTGCTATTTGCGATTGCACAGTTATGGATCCCCGTAGAGTTAATGGTAGAAGAAATGCAAATGGAAATGGCTATTAGTATGGCAACAGATATGGGCACCAACAAGCCCCACCAATGCAGGAACACCATACACCGGAGTCGGTGGCCCATGCAGAATTTCGGGAAGTTATTCAGATGCTCATGCAATCCTTCAATGCTCAGGTTAATCAGCAGGCAACTGCGCATATACCATAAAATAGATTTGCAGCGGCAACTCGAGTCAGAGATTTCTGGGGAATGAATCTGTCACGACCCGAACAGAGGCCCAGATCGCAACATGGGACAAGAAGCCCCGAGAGACTCCAAGTTGACCCATGGCATAAAAATACATCTAACTCGATAAATAAAATAGATAAATCAACAAAATAATCATAGAAAAAGTATATATTGAACATAACATCAGAATACAAAATTTGAAGCTAAATACAGCCATATGTTTGAAAAGCCTCTATCATGATGAGTTGATGGGACAAGATCCCAACTAACTCAACAAAACTAAAACTAAAATACATAGAGTAAATATGAATAGTCTAGTCCTCGGGAGATGAGACTCACCAACAACATACGATGCTATCTCAGAAGACGACTAAGAGCGAGGCTGAACCTGAGAGCTGGGTCCTGTATCATAAAATGATACAACATAGAGTATGCGGTCAGTACATGGAATATACCGAGTATGCAAGGTAACTAAAACTCCTTAAGTAAGTAAAATAATTTAAAGTCAATGCATTATGTAAAACATGAATAGTAAGAATATGAGAGTAGGGCTTGCATGTATTCTTTCTGAAATCATGATCTCATCATAACACAACATATCATCATATCTGAATTGATTGACTCAAATCTGAAATCTAATATTTATGAAATCATGCATATGAGAAGCTTTAGCTCAAAACATACCACAAGTTGAAAGATAATTAGGAGTCTTTGCTCTCAAATCATGTGGTAAGCTCAATTCGAGAAATCATCAATCATACTTTGAACATGTGGGATTGCCCAAAGCTTTAACATACTTGAAAGTACTTAATTCATATCAAAAACATGATTATAAAAAACATGATTATAAACATGGGTAACTTGAAAGCATGCTTTTCATTATAATATCTCATCATCATCACACATTCATCACACATCTCATCTTTCATGAACTTTTCATCAATGGGATCTTAATTCATAAAGCTAGAAACATGATTTTTAATTGAAAACATTATAAAACTTGCGCATGCTTCATAATTCAGTAGTAGAAACATAATCAAATAATACCCATGTAGAGAATTAGGAAATTCATGCATTTGGGTTAAAACCCCCATAGATTAGTCATAGAACATTCATGATTTAGAGAGGGATTGGGCATGGGTGTGAAAGGAATCACCCACTTATAACCCTACATGCCTGTTGATAGCTGATTCTTACACTTCTTTAGATGACCAATAGGAATTTAAAGGGGAACTGAAGAATGCTAGGCTTGATAACCCTCTCTAGTCTTCTACTTGAATGCATGAATGAGTAAGGCCTAAAATTAACTTAACCCCTTTAAAAGTCACTATTCATAACTCAAAACGATGTAGTTTAGGCCTTAGGACCTTTTAAATTACGGAAAAGCCCTTACAAAATTTATATAAAATAATTGTCAGGTAGTCCCAGTAAGGGACCTAATGATTCCTCGTCAAGGGTCATGACTCGTGGCTTAGTTCATGAAGTACACTGCTTATCAATCCTCTGGGCTCATGACGGAAGACTCGATGACTCATTACCTGGTGACCACGACTCGTGGTCACCATCTGTGATGTGCACTACCTTAGTTTCAACAAAATTATTCCATGCTACTCACGACCCTCCCCACGAATCATGGATCCTTCCATTGAGTACACTGCCCCTTTTCCTTCTCTGTTCTTCCTCACCCATCCCATGACTGACCTAATGAGTCATGGGGCCTGACCACGACTTGTGGTCATGTCCCTAGAGTCCCATTTCTCTACTATTCAAACACATCCCTAGGCCTCCCCATGAGTCACCTTATGACTCGTGGGATGCACCAACAGGTCAACTCACAACACGTTCTATGACCTGATGCCAAATGTTATACCCCGGGAACCCAAGGATCAAACCTAGAAGTAAAAATGGAGAAAACTGAAAATTTTCACTAGGTCAGAGAACGACTCATAAGGTGGGTCATGAGGAGTGACCATGAGTCATGAGGTGACTCATGATCATCATGGTTTGGAAAGGCTTGAGTGAGGAGGCTACGGGCTTGACCACGATCGTGGTCAGACCTCACGACTCGTGAGGTCACCCATGTTCTACCTTGGAGGTTTGGCAAATTCGGATGGGCAGTGTAGGCCATGGAAGGTGGCCAAGAGTCATGTTCTAACCTAACGAGTTGTGAAGTTACCCATGGGGTCCCCTTGGATGTTTTGGATAGTGGACTTAATGGACCATGGCCACGAGCCGTGCCCTGTTGCAACGACCCATGAGGTCCTTCGGGGGGACTGCAGATCAGAAATATCCTGCATTTTAATAAGGGTGTTTTCCTAATTCATAAGTTCCTAAGGCCTAAACTACATCATTTTAAGGTCTGAATAGGGTCTTTAAAGGGGGTTAATTCATTCTAGGTCTCATTCATGCATGCAAGAGTATAGAGAAGAGATAGGAGGAGATTCAAGTCTTCTTCCTCAATTGCCCTAAAGTTTCATCTTGGGTTTTCGAGACAAGATTAGAATCACGTATTTCCAGGTATGTGGGGTTTTGAATAAGTGGTTTAATCCCCACCCATGCCCAATTTCCTCCCAATTCTATGATTATGATTTATTAGTTCTTTGGGTTTTAACCCAATTGCATGAATTTTCAAAAATCGATATTATCCTGTCATAGCATGTCTAAATTATGGGTTTCGAACTGTTGGGATATTTTCACTTATTTTCACTTCAATATTTTGATAATCTATTGTTTAAAATCTAAGTGCTCAATCATGAAGTGTGTATTAAAGTTCAAGGATATGGGGATCCTCCAAGTATAATATGAAGTTTTGGATTTCAAGCATGTTTTCAACTACCCATGTTATTACGATCATGATTTCTCTAAATTCAAGTATTTCAAGCATTTATAAATATTGGGCTATGCCCACATGTTGATTACAATTCATGAATTACGTTTTTGGCCGACTCACAGGCCCGATTACATGGCTAGTCTTTCGAATTTACAAGCATATCATGATTATCACGATTTAACTAGCCATGCATGTCATGTATGAATTTCTATGAGCACATGCATTATTTTGGGAGTAGTACTTAACACTTAGGAGATTCGAGGCCCAGGTTATGCCCCGAAACTCAGAAGTACGTGCCACCGTAGGTTATAGTTGGGACCTCCCTTGTGACTATACCATTTGGCCCTACGAGGTCTTCATGAGTGATATCACACCCTTCATGGTTCTACCCTTGGCAAGGTACGAACGGCCTCCTGACTAGGTGTACAGGTCGGGCTCCATGTGTGCTCATATGGGGTATGTTGGTTATAGAAATCTCCCACTGTTCCTCATTGTTTTCATGCATGTTATGATTATGTTTTCTTTGGATCACGTCATGTTTTATGAAATGCTTTCTCTCATGTTATGACTATAACAGCTTTACGAATGTTTTAGCTAAAACCTTGAGCCTTATGATATGTTTACGATTTCAGTCTTTACGATCATGATGTCCTACTCTTATAAACATTATGTTTTAAATATTTCTTTTACTTACCTTACATACATGGTACATTCCAAGTACTGAATCGCATACTCTCTATGATGTATCGTTTTATGATACAGGACCTAGTTCTCAAGTTCAGCCTCACCCTTAGCTTGCTCCCAGCACTTTACTCTCAGTTTTTTTTGGTGAGTCCTCATGTTTCGAGGGCATTATGTTTAGACTTTATATTTCTTTCATATATTCAGTATGCTAAGGTTAGTTGGGGTCTTGTCCCTTCAACCCATCTATTATGATTAGAGACTTTTCAGACTGTATGTAGTAGTCAGTGTTGATGTATGAATCATGTATCGTTGTCTTTTCTATTCCATGTTATGATTTCCACCTATTGCATGTTATTATGTTAAGTCTTCTGCTTTATGTGAATGGTTAATATGTATTCTAATTCCATGGGTCGACTAGGAGTCTCTCGGGGCTCCTTGTCCCATATTTACGATCCGGGTGTACTCTCAGGTCGTGAAAACCTTGGTATCAGAGCCATAGGTTTGAAGTGTCCTAGGGAGTCTAAAACCCGCATTAAGTAGAGTCTTTTTAATGGGTATGAAGCGCGCCACACTTATGACGAAGAGGCTACTGGATGTTTAGGAAATGTTCCCCTCTTTCATGAACTATGTCATGCGATGAAATGTCTTTCCCTCCTTCTAATTTGTGCTATTCGCATTTGCAAAAATCATCCTCCACGCAGTGTAAACGTCTATAGAAATGGCAATGGCAACGATCATGAGGGTGACAATGGTGATGGGCATCAGCCAGCCCCACCTGTTCATCAAGAGCACACACCAGAGCCAGCTACCCATGCTGAGTTAAGGGCAACAATTTAGATACTGGCGCAGGCCATGACTTCCCAGGTTCATCACTAGACAATGGCGCATTACCCTCAGAATGGGAATGTGGTGACAGCTAGAGTGAGAGATTTCTTGAGGATGAACCTTCCTAAGTTCACGGGTTTCAAGGTGGATGAGGATCCACATGAGTTTATCGAGGAGATCTTGAAGGTCACCCAGGTTATGGGGGTGGAGAATGGAGAGCGTGTTGATTTGGCCGCCTATCAACACAAGGGGGTCGCTCACATATGGTACAAACAATGGAGAATCAGTAGGGCAGCAGAAGTGGGCCCTATTAGTTGTGTCAAGTTTTACATGGCCTTCCTTGATAGGTTCTTCCCTCGAGAGATGATGGAGTTGAAGGCAGCGGAATTTATCAATATCAAACAAGGGAAGATGATAGTGTTAGAGTATTTTCTAAAGTTCACTTGCTTGTCAAAGTAAGCTCCGGAGTTAGTGGTGGACTAGAGGGCACGAGTGAGCAAGTTCGTGCATGGGGTAGCCGAGTATCTGGACAAAGATTGTAGGACAGCTATGCTTCACTGTGATATGGATTGTCCCCGTATAGTCCTTTATGCTCAGCAGAGGGAGGCAGTTCATGTGAGGGAGAGAGAGGCCAAGAGGGCTAGGACTGATAGCTACACGTTCTCTCAGTCGAGGCTGGGAGGTGGGGCTCACCAACTAGTACCCCGTCCAGGCCTCGAGATGATCACAGGAGCAGGGCCTCAGGTTCGAGGGTTTAGAGTAGCATGCGCACAGAGCGCACATTCCCGTCTTGTGCTAGTTATGGGAAGAATCACCCAGGGAGATATTCGGTGGGCTCAGATGCTTGTTTCGGGTGTTGCAGGCTCGACAACAGACTAAGGGAGTGTCCCGCAACCAGGTGAGAGTGTGGTGGAGCCTATACCCTAGCTGCTAGTTTTGCAGCTCCAGTGGCACATCCTCCTCAGCAGGGTGCTTCGACTAGTTCTGTTGGCAGCCGCGACAGAACCAGTTTTATACACTTGCCTCTCGATAGGAGCAGGAGAATTCTCCCGATGTGGCTATGGGTATGTTGTGAGTCTTTCATATTGATGCTTATGCTTTGTTAGATGGGGGAGCTACATTGTCTTTTGTGACACCTTACATTGCTAGTAGTTTTGGAGTTAGTCCTGAAATTTTTTCAGAACCGTTCTCTGTATCTACTCCGGTTGGTGATTTCGTTATAGCTAGGTGGGTATATGGAGGTTTCCCCATTACAGTATTACATAAGGTCACCTCCACAGACACAATAGAATTAGCTATGACCGATTTTGATATTATTCTGGCCATGGATTGGTTGTTTGCACGTTATGCTTTTGTTAACTATAGAACCCGAGCGGTGGAGTTCCATTTTCCGGGTGAACCAGATTTAGAATGGACGGGTAGTTCAATGGTGCCTATAGGCTGCATTATCTCTTATCTCAAGGCCATGAAAATGATTTCTAAGGGTCACATTTACCATTTGGTGAGGATTAAGGATATGGCATCTGAGACCCCGACCATTCAGTCATCCCTATGGTATGTGAGTATCCTGAGGTGTTTCTAGATGGCCTACCAAGTGTTCCTCCAGAAAGGGAGATTAATTTTGGGATTGATCTTCTACCCAATACTTAGCCCATATCGATTCCTCCTTACCGAATGGTTCCAGCCGAGCTAAAAGAGTTAAAGGATCAGCTGAAGGATTTTCTAGATAAGGGCTTCATTAGATCGAGTAAGTCTCCATGGGGTGCACCAGTGTTGTTTGTTTGGAAGAAAGATGGTTCCCTTTGGATGTGTATTGGCTACAGGCAATTGAACAAGGTCAACATCAAGAATAGGTACCCTCTACCCAGAATTGATGACTTGTTTGACCAGCTTCAAGGTGCCAAATGTTTCTCCAAAATAGATCTTAGGTCCGGGTATCACCAACTCAGAGTCCTGGAGAGCGACATCTCGAAAATCACTTTCAAGACCCGGTATAGCCATTATGAATTCGTCGTTATGTCTTTTGGACTAACCAATGCCCCTGCAGCTTTTATGGATCTTATGAACAGGGTATCCAAGGCATATCTGGACACGTTTGTGATCATGTTCATTGCCGACATATTGGTATACTCCAGGAGTGAGGAGGAGCATGCTGCTCATATGAAATTAGTCCTCCAGACACTCAAGGATAGCCAGTTAAACACCAAATTCAGCAAATGCGAGTTCTGGTTGAACTCGGTTGCATTCTTGGGGAATGTAGTATCAAGCCAGGGTATAGGGTAGACTCCTAGAAGATCGAGGAGGTAAAGAACTGGCCTAGACTAGTAAACCCTTCATAGATTAGAAGCTTTCTGGGATTGGAAGGCTACTACGGAAGATTCATGGAGAGTTTCTCATCCATTTCAGCCCCATTGACAAGATTGACTCAGAAAAAAGCTAAGTTTCAGTGGTCAGAGTCATGTGAGAAGAGTTTCTAGGAATTAAAGATCCGACTCACTTCAGAACCTATATTTACCCTACATGAGGGTACCAATGGATTTGTAGTATATTGTGATGATTTTAGGGTTAGACTGGGTTGCGTATTGATGCAGCGTGGGAAAGTCATAGCATATGCCACTAGACAGCTGAATATCCATGAGAGGAATTACCCAACCCATGACCTTGAATTAGCCGTGGTGGTATTTTCTTTGAAGATGTGGCTACATTACTTGTATGGGGTACATGTAGATGTATTCACGGACTACAAGAGTTTGCAATATATGTTCACGCCGATGGATCTAAATATTTGGCAACAGAGGTGGTTGGAGCTACTAAAAGACTATGACATGAGTGTCCTTTATCACCCAGGTAAGGCCAATGTGGTAGCGGATTCCCTTAGTAGACTCTCTATGGGGAGCGCATTGCATGTGGGTGAAGGCAAGAAGGAGCTATTGAAAGAGGTACATCGACTTGCACAGTTGGGAGTTAGGCTGGTTGACTCATCTGATGGTGGTGTGGTTGTTCAGAATGGATCAAAATCATCCTTGGTAACTGAGGTGAAGGCTAAGAAAGATGAAGATCCAATATTAGTAAAGATGAAAGATGTTGTTCACAGTCAGAAAGTAGAGGTCTTCTCCCAAGGGGAAGATGGTGTGCTTCGGTACTAGGGTCGTCTATGTGTTGCAGGCATGGGTGATTTGAGGAGCCGTTACATGAGGCTCATGACTCTAGATATTCTATCCATTCAGGTGCCACCAAGATGTATCATGACTTGCGGGGAATCTATTGGTGGAATGGCATGAAGAGGGATATTGCAGAATTTGTAGCCAAGTGTCTGAATTGCCTGCAAGTGAAAGTTGAGCATCATAGACCGGGAGGTGTACTTCAAGATATCGGCATTCCTACTTGAAAGTGGGAAGATATCAACATGTACTTCATAACAGGGTTGCCCCGCACGTGTATGCAGTATGACTCCATTTTGGTGGTAGTGGACAGGTTAAACAAGGCTGCTCATTTTCTACCGGTCAAAACCACGGATTCAACGGATGATTATGCTAAGTTGCATATTCGGGAGTTGGTTCGACTTCATCGAGTTCCCTTGTCTATTATTTCAGACCGAGGTACTCAGTTACCTCGCAATTCTGGCGTTCTTTCCAAAAAGGGCTTGGGACTCATGTCAAGCTCAGCACAACATTTCATCCGCAAATGGATGGCCAGGCGGAACGAACAATTCAAACTCTAGGGGATATGTTGAGAGCCTGTGTGATGGATTTTAAAGGTAGTTGGGATGACTACTTGCCCTTGATCGAGTTCGCTTATAATAATAGCTATCACTCAAGTATACAAATAGCACCGTTCGAGGATCTTTATGGGCAGAGGTGTAGATCGTCCATCGGATGGTTTAAGGTTCGTGAGGCAGCTATGATAGGGCCGGACTCGGTTCACGAGGCTGTGTTGAAGGTTCAATTGATAAGGGCCAAGCTGAAAACTGCTCAGAGTCGTCAAAAGTCATATGCGGATGTGAGAAGAAGGGATTTGGAGTTTGAGGTGGATGACTGGGTATTTCTAAAGGTATCTCCCATGAAGGGAGTAATGCGGTTCGAGAAGAGAGGAAAACCTGGTCCCCACTATGTCTGTCCCTACCGCGTTATGAAAAGAGTTGCTAAGGTAGCGTATGAGTTGAACTTGCCACCAGAGTTTTCTTCTATTCATCTCGTCTTTCATGTGTTGCTCTTGAAAAAGTGCTTGGGTGATCCAACTTCAGTAGTCCCGGTAGATAGCGTTGGTGTAAAAGATAGCCTCAGGTATGAGGAAATTCTGGTGGAGATCTTGGATCGTCAGGTTCGAAGGCTGAGGAACAAAGAAGTAGCTTCAATTAACGTATTATGTAGAAATCAGCATGTTGAGGGGGCTACGTGGTATGCCGAAGCAGATATGATTGCTAAATACCCTCATTTGTTTCCTACCCGCTCAGTTTTAGTTTGAGGTATCAGTTTTGCCCTAAACCTCTAATCATCTTTTCATGTTTAGTTTATGTGTACAAGTTTTTTTATGATATGGTATATGTATGTGATGTCTGACTTCAGTTCATCTATGTAGTTCTTTCCGGAGGTAGTCATTCCGTCAGTTTTCGACTTAAGTAACTGGTAATTGTATATGGTAATAGCTTATTTCTAAGTTTTATGCATGTTTCTAACATTCAAGGACAAATGTTCCCAAGGGGTAGATATTGTTATACCCCAGGAACCCAAGGATCAGACCCAGAAGTAAAAACAAAGAAAAACTAAAAATTCGTACCAGGTCACAAAACGACACGTGAGGTAGGTCGTGAAGAGTGACCACGAGTCGTGAGGTGACTCAGGGTCAGCATAGTTTGGCAAGGCCTGAGAGAGGAGGCCACGGGCCTGACCACGAGTTGCGGTCAGACCTCACGACTTGTGAGGTGACCCGTGGTCTACCTTGGAGGTTTGGCAAGTTAGGATGGGCAGTGTAGGCCATAAAAGGTGACCATGAATCGTGGTCTGATCTCATGACTCGTAATCACCCGTAGGGTCCCCTTGGATGTTTTGGATAGTGGACTTAATGGGCCATGACCACGATTTGTGCCCTGTGGAAACGCCCATGAGGCCCCTCGTGGGGACTGGTGACCAGAAATTTCCTGCTTTTTAATAAGGGTGTTTTCATAATTCCTTAGTTCCTAAGGCCTAAACTACGTCATTTTAAGGTCTGAATAGGGTCTTTTAAATGGGGTTAATTCATTCGAATTCTCATTCATGCATGCAAGAGTATAGAGAAGATATAGGAGGAGATTCAAGTGTTCTTCCTCAATTTCCCTAAAGTTTCATCTTGGGTTTTCGAGACAAGATCATAATCAAGTATTTTCAGGTATGTGGGGTTCTGAATGGGTGGTTTAATCCCCACCCATGCCCAATTTACTCTCAATTCAATGATTATGATTAATTAGTTCTTTTGGGTTTTGACCCAATTCAATGAATTCTCGAAAATCGATATGATCCTGTCATAGCATGTCTAAATTATGGGTTTCGAACTGTTCGGCTGTTTCACTTTTTTTCACTTCAATATATTGATAATCTAATATTTAAAATTTATAATCTATTGTTTAAAATCTAAGTGCCCAATCATGAAGTTTAGATTAAAGTTCATGGATATGGGGATCCTCCAAGTATAATATGAAGTTTCAGATTTCAAGCATGTTTTCAATTACCCATGTTATTACAATCATGTTTTCTCTAAATTCATGAATTTGAAAAATGTATGAGTATTGGGATATGCCCACATGTTGATTACGATTCATGAATTATGCTTTTGACCGACTCACGGGCCCGATTACATTGCTAGTCTTACGAATTTACAAGTATATTATGATTATCACGATTTAACTAGACAAGCATGTCATGTATGAATTTCTATGAGCACATGCAATTTTTTGGGAGTAGTACTTAACACCAATAGGTTCAGGGCCCAGGTTATACCCTGAATCTCAGAACTACATGCCACCGTAGGTTAAATTTGGAACCTCCCTTGTGACTGTCCCCATTTTCCCTACGAGTTCTTCATGAGTGATATCACACCCTTCATAGTTCTACCCTTGGCGAGGTGTGAACGACCTCCCGACTAGGTGTACAGGTTGGGTTCCATGTGTGCTCACATGGGGTATGTCAGTTATAGAAATCTCCCACTGTTCCTCATTGTTTTCATGCATGTTATAATTATGTTTTCTTTGGATCAAGTCATGTTTTATGAAATGCTTTCTCTCATGTTATGACTATGACAGCTTTACAAATGTTTTAGCTAAAACCTTGAGCCTTATGATATGTTTATGATTTCAGTCTTTACGATTATGATATCCAACTCTTATGAACCTTTTGCTTGAAATATTTCTTTCACTTACCTTACATACTTGGTACATTTCAAGTACTGACCGGAATACTTTCTATGTTGTATTGTTTTTTGATTCAGGACCCAGTTCTCAGGTTCAACCTCGCCCTTAGCTTGCTCCCGGCACCATACTCTCAGTTCTCTTTGGTGTGTCCTCATGTTTCGGTTCCATTATGTTTAGACTTTATGTTTCTTTCAGATTCAGTATGTCAGGGTTAGTTGGGGTCTTGTCCCTTCGACCCATCTATTATGATTAGAGACTTTTCAGACTGTATGTAGTAGTCAGCGTTGATGTATGAATCATGTATCGTTGTCTTTTCTATTCCATGTCATGATTTCCACCTATTTCATGTTATTATGTTAAGTCTTCCTCTTCATGCGAATGGCTTAGATTTATGCTCATGCCATGGGTCGACTTGGAGTCTCTCGGGGCTCCTTGTCCCGTGTTTACAATCCGGGTGTACTCTCGGGTCATGACACTTAATTTTAACTTTTCTTCGTTTCAACTCCCGGTCTGATCTTTGGGCTTCTGGGGTATAACAATATCTCATCCTTAGGAACATTCATCCCCAAATGTTGGAATACATACAGAAAAGGAAAGAAATGCAATTATCATATATAAATACTATCATTTACACTGAAAACTGACGGAATGACTATCTTCGATTCAAACTACATAGCTGAACTGAATTCACCAATCATACATACATCCACATACATAAAAGAAGCTTGAGCACAAGAACTGAACATGAAAACTAAATAGAGTTTTAGGCAAAACTGATATCTCAAGCTGAAACTAAGCCGGTAGAGAATAAAAGTGGGTATCTAGCCATCATATCTGCTTCGGCTTCCCATGTAGCTCCTTCAACATCTTGATTCCTCCATAACACTTTAACTAAAGATAATTCCTTGTTCCTTAGCCATCAAACTTGACGATCCAGTATTTCTACCGGAACCTCCTCATAACTGAGGTTGTCTTTTACACCAACACTGTCCACCGGGACAACTAGAGATGGATCACCCTGACACTTATTCAAGAGTGACACATGGTAAACGGGATGCACAAAAGCTAATTTTGAGGGTAACTCCAACTCATAGGCCACCTTGCCAACACGTCTCATGATCTGGTATGAGCCGACATAGCGGGGACTAAGTTTCCCTTTCTTTCTGAACATCATCACTCCTTCAAGGGATACACCTTCCGAAATACCCAATCATTGACTTCAAATTCTAATTCTCTCCTCCTCACGTCGGCATAGGACTTTTGGCGGCTCTGGGCAGTTCTCAACCTATCCCTTATAAACTGAACCTTCTCCATCGCCTCATTAACCGAATTTGGTCCTATCATCGCCCCTTCGCCAACCTCAAACCATCCAATAGGGGACCTATACCTCTGCCCATAGGGAGCCTCGAACGATGCCATCTGGATACTAGAATGATAGCTATTATTGTATGAAAACTCCATAAGAGGCAAATGCTCATCCCAGCTACCTTTGAAGTCAATCACGCATGCTCTCAACATGTCCTTTAGAGTCTAGATTCTCTGCTCCTCTTGACCATCTGTTTGTTGGTGAAATGCTGTGTTGAGCTTAACCGGAGTACCAAGACCCTTTTGAAACGACTTCAAAAACTGAGAGGTAAACTGAGTACCTCTATCTGAAATGATGGATAAGGGCACTCCATGCAATCAGACTAGCTCTCGGATATATAGTTTGGCATAATCCTCCGCTGAATCTGTGGTTTTGACCGGTAGAAAATGAGCGGCCTTGGTCAACCTGTCTACCACAACCCAAATAGAGTCATATTTCTGATGAGTGTAAGGAAAACCTGCGATGAAGTCCATGCTGATTTCTTCCCACTTACCAGTAGGAATGTTGATATCCTGAAGCACCCTCCTAGTCTCTGGTGGTCGACCTTTACTTACTGACAGTTTGCAAACTTTGCTACAAACTCTGCGATGTCCTTCTTCATTCCATTCAACCAATAGACTTTCCGTACGTCACCATACATCTTGGTGGTAGCTGGATGGATAGAATACCTGGATCCAGCCTCGTGCAACATCTGACTCCTCAAATCATCCACATCTAGAACACATAGGCAACCCTGTTACTGAAGCACACCATCTCTCTCTTTAAAGAAGACCTCTACCCTCTGATTTTGAACGGCTTCCTTCAACTTTACCAAAATTGGGTCCTCATCTTGACTAGATTTCACATCAGTCACCAAGGATGATTCTGACCCATTCTGAATAACAATGCCGCCATCGGTCGAGTCAACCAACCTAACTCCTATCCTCACAAGTCGATGCACATCTTTCACCAGCTCCTTCTTCCCTTCATCCACATGAGACACACTCTCCATAGAGAGTCTACTAAGTGCGTCTATTACTACATTAGCCTTTCCCAGATGGTATAGCACACTCATATAGTAGTCCTTGAGTATCTCCAACAACCTCCTTTGCCGTAGATTGAGATCCTTCTGCGTAAACACATATTGTAAGCTCTTATGGTCTATAAATACATCCACGCTGACCCCACACAAGTGATTTTTCCATATCTTCAATGCGAATACCACCACGACCAATTCAAGATCATGGGTCGAGTAATTCTTCTTATGAACTTTCAACTGCTTAGAGGCATATGCTATAACTTTCCTGTACTGCATCAATACACACCAAAATCTTATGCCATGGGTTGACTTGGGGTCTCTCGGGGTCCCTCGTCCCGTGTCTACGATTCGGGCCTCCGTTAAGGTCATGACAAACTTGGTATCAGAGCCATATGTTTGATATGTCCTAAGGAGTCTGAAAGTTGCGTTAGGTAGAGTCTTTTTCATGGGTGTTAAGCACGCCACACTTATGACGAAGAGGCTACTAGACATTATAGGAAATGTTCCCTTCTTTCATGATCTATGTCATGCGATGAAAAGCCTTTCTATCCTCCTAATTCGTGCAATTCACGATTGCAGAATTTTGGCTTCTAAAAGGATGAATGGAAGGAGAAATGAAGGTGGTGAGGGACACGAGGATGGGAACAGTCATGGGAATCACAGCCCCACCATTTCAGGAGCCTCAAGCACCGGAACCAGCCGCTCATGCTGAGTTCCGAGTTGCAATTAAAATTCTTGCACAAGCCTTGACCTCTTAGGTCAATCAGTAGGTTGTTGCGCATGTTCCTCAATATGGTAATGAAGCGGTGGCAAGAGTCTGAGATTTCTTGAGAATGAACCTGCCGGAGTTTCTGGGGTCCAAGGTAGATGAGGATCTGCATGATTTCATTGATGAAATTGTCAAGATCACCCAAGTTATGGAGGTGAGCAGTGTTGAGTGCGCGGAGTTGGCCTCCTACCAGTTGAAAGGGGTTGCGCATATTTGATTCCGCCAGTGGAAGGATAACAGGGTTGCTGGAGCAAGTCCGGTCACATGGGAGGAGTTTCAGGTTGCATTCCTCGATCGGTTCTTCCCTAGAGAGATTAGGGAGTTAAGAGCAGTTGAATTTGTGAATTTTAAGAAAGGTAGGATGACTGTTTAGGAATACTCCCTTGAGTTCACCCACCTATCTAAGTATGCCCAGGAGTTAGTGGTCGACCAAGTGGTGCGGGTAAGCAGATGTGTGCATGGTATAGCAGGATATTTGGACAAGGACTACAGGAGAGCTATGCTCCATCAGGACATGGAATTCCCCCGCATTGTCTTGTACGCTCAGCAGATGGAGGCGTAACATTCGAGGGAGAGGGAGGCAAAGAGGGCCAGGACTGAGCGTCACAGATTCTCTCAGCAGAGGTCCGAAGATGGGCACCGACAACAGCCTCACCAGAGGTCATCAGCCCCAGCATCTTTCGCACTGAGTATTCCATCCAGGCCAAGACATGATCAGAGAGGGCGAGCGTTTTTCTTCTTCAATTCCTTTCAATTTTTCTCGGGGCAGTCAAGGGAAAGTAGGATTCAGCCTCCATCAGGTATGTAGGGTCACGAATGTGTGTTTCCGTTCAAACCTATGCCCATCCTCTATTGATTCATGAAAATCTATCAAAAAAATCTCATGGGGTTTTTATTCATATCTTGTGGAATTTTAATGATTTACCAATGGGTTATTTTAAATAGTGATTTAAATTATATTTTGTGAATTTTGATCAGATTTTACAACTATTTTGATTATCAAATTATTTATTTCGGTTTCTACCAAATTAAACCTACTTATGCATGATCTATGATGAATCGATTTATGATCTACTCTTCAATTGTTGATATTGAGAAACCCAACATGATTTATGATTTGAAATAGGGACTTATTCAATTAACCATCATGATTTGATGATTTACAAGTATGCATAAACCTTATGATTCATGAATTATGTTTTGACTGACTCACGGGCCTTATGTCATGGCTAGTTCACGTATGTACGACTATGTTTATGATTATCATGATTTAACTAGACCATGAATTCATTCATGTTATACCATGAGCACTATATACGTTTTGGGAGTAGTATCGAACACTGAGTAGGTTTGGGGCCTAGGTTCTACCCCGGACCTCACAAACTACGTGCCACCCTAGGTATGTTGGGACCGTCCCCGGCCCAAATGGCCCTTTTAATGTTAATGTCACACTTTTATGGTCCTACCCTTGGCAAGGTACGAACACCTTCTCGACTAGGGTTACAAGTCGGGCTTCATGTGTGCTCATATAGGGTATGTCGATTAAGAGAATCTTCCACTATTCCTCATGATTTATGCATGTTTATGATTATGTATGTTGTCTCAAGTAATGTTTATTATGGTTTTCCTCTCATGATTAGGGTTACGATTATATTATGAATGCTTTGAAAACCTTGATCCTTATGATATGTCATGTTACGATATTAATGATATGAGCATGATGTACTACTCTTATGATGTTTTTATGAGGTTTTACATATTTAAAATGTACATTTTACTTACCTTGCATACTCGGTACATTCCACGTACTGACCGCATACTTCCTATGCAGTATGCGGCACTCAGGCTCGCCTTCATATCTGGATCATCTCAAAGTTTTCCTTTAGCTTATTGGTGAATCCTCATGTTCTGAGATCCTTTTGACAGACGATATGCTATTTTATGTTTTAATATTTGTTCGGGTTAGTTAGGTGTTGTCCCATCAACCCCTCGTATGTAGTAGAGGCTTTTAGACAGTATGTAGAACTCAGCTTGTATATGTCTAGTACTTCTGAATGTTACAATATGCTATGATTAATTTACGTTTCCATTATGTCTTATGTTTAATCTTCCACCTATAATGATTGAAGTAGATGTATGATTATACCATGCGTCGACTTGGGGCCCTCTTGGGGTTCCTTGTCCAGTGTTACGATCTGAGTCTACATTCGGGTCGTGACACTTACGTAGAGCTAGGGGAATGAATGAGTCATTGCCTAGTGCCTGCGAGACATAGGTGCTGGCCTGCGAACCACGTATTTCCACCGAAGAAATGCAGGCCAAATGCAGGTGACCAAAATTTTTAGCTTAGATTCTATCGCAAACCTGTGATGACCTACGAACTGCGGGTCCTTACCTGTGAAGTGCAGGTGCTGCTAGTTCTTTATGTTGATGTTTTAACATACAATCTTGTAATTTATTTTTCTCAAATTTTCAATTATAAAAAATACAAAAAGAAGTTGGGAATGTTTGTTGCACTAACATTTTCTTGTAGAATCATGTCTTCCACTAGGAAACATGGAAAAGAGAAGGCCCCTTCAACATCCAAGAGAAAGGGAAGGGTATGACCAAGGTTACCCTAACCACTGCACACACAAGGGAAGACATCATCTTATGTGTGCCTAATATGAAAATCACTACACCACATCCCTAGACAGATCAATCATTGTGGAGAAGTGCTTTGCTTTGGAAGGGTTGGGATGCCTTCCCCAATATCACCAACCAATTTAATGATAGGTAATGACACATATTCACAGAGCCCCCACCGAACTACTACCCCAACCTTGTGCCGAAGTTCTATGATTCATACCAAGAAAGGCAAGATTCCATGAAGCATAAAAGAAAGGTAGATGATTTCCCTTGCCTACCTATGTCATGGTTCTCGGCGTGGAAGTCGACATCACTCTAGAAGCCATCAATTCTATTTTATGGGAGGATGAAATCAACTCTGGGACTGAATTTTCTAGTAGAATAGCCGACAAAGAAGATTAGTTTGGTTGGATTGCAGGCATCATTGCAAATGATTAGCCACTCTGGGCCATAATGGGCGGTGAGATCGCAAGGCAATACAATAAATTCGAGGCCAAGTTGTGGGTAGATTTTTTGTACACCCGGCTAATGCCTTCGAAAAATGACCAGCGCGTGAATCTTGAGGCAGTAATTTTAATCACTTGAACCATGGTAGGGGTGCCAATAAATGTTGGTGAGGTGATTGTCACCCGGATAAAGAGGAAGGCTAGGTATCTAGGTCACTCTATGCCCTATCCAGTGCTCATCAGCCAACTGTGCATCAAAGTGTAATTGCCATTGACAGAAGAAGGGATGTTGATGCTCTCTAAACCTAAAGAAAGAGGATGCTCGCATGGGGCACACTTGAGGATTCAAAATTACATGGCATTCATGAGACTCCCACAGCTCTCGATCTTAACATGCCATAACCCAATATATTGGGACAGGTATCTAACGAAGAACCATTTAGAGGGCCTTCACCTCCTCCTTCATCCTCTTAGCCAAGCGGAATCCATAAGCTGGCTAAAATGACACAGTGTCCTGAGAACCAACTTCCAAAGTTGGCTCAGAATTTTCCAACCCTTATCATTAAGATGGTGAAGAAGGAGTTGAAGAGTATATTTGATGTGGTTGAGGGAGCATTATCCTCCCTCCAAGCTGATGTGCAAGAGTTAAAGAGCTGAGCACCAATGGAAGACCTAGAAATGAACCTACACTATGTAGCCATGGCTATCGCGTCGACAGCCCAGGGCCCCATTGATGATCTATTTGAGGGCTTAGGCAAGGAAAATGAGGCAGACCATGGAGATGAAAGAAATGATAATGAAGTGGCTAATGATGAGGCCAAAGAGTAGCCACATTATGAAGTTCTTCCCATCCTTTGTTTTTCATATGTACATTGGGGACAACGTAAACACATAGCTGGGAGTGTTTCTTGATTAATTATTTATGTTCCTTGTTTCCCTTGTCGAGCGTAATCTCTTATGCTTTGTATGTTTCTAGTTTTTCTAATTGTTCATTAGATGAATCAACAACCTTGCCAGGCTTATATTAAAATAGATTTGTTTTATGGACAATGTTTGTTGCCAATGATTGGTCAAATTCTACTTTTCTAAATTTCTTAATGAACCATGCTTTAAAAATTCATCTTTATTCATTGTAGTAGATAGCAATAAAATCCAACGGTTTTCTTTATACGATAGTTATTTCCCAAGGGGCAATCTCTTTTTCTTTTCTTTTGATTGTTGAACCGGGTGGCACTTCCTGATAATACATTGAGAGGCAACTTTTTTAAGGGAAAATGCCAAGTCTAGAGTATTTTTGAGTCTTTCTGTTGCTCTTACTTTAAGAGGTACCTGTTATACCCAGGGAACCAAGGATCAGACGCGGGAGTCAAAACGGTAAAAAGCTGAAATTTCGCACCAGATCACAGAATTATCCATGAAGTGGCTCGTGAGGAGTGACCACGAGTCATGAAGTGACTCGTGGTCAAGAAGGGTTTGACAAGGTGTTAGGTGAGGCCACGAGCAAGACCATGAGTCGTGGTTAGATCTCACGACTCGTGAGGTCATCCGTGGCATCAATTGAGATGTTGGCCAGTGTTTAGGGGAGTGGAGGTCACGGGTGGTGACCACAATTCGTGGTCAGCCACCATGATTCATGGGGTCCCTCGTGGAGTCCCATGATGAATTTTGGTAGTGAGCATGACGACTCAAGACCATGAGTCGTGGTCCTTAGTGATGAGTCGTTCTGTCGCTCGTGGGGACTGGTAGTCAACAAATTTCTATGATTTTAGTAAGGGATTTTTCATAATTCCTACGTACTATGGGCCTACACTATGTCGTTTTAACATAAAAAAGGGTGGTTTAAGAGGGAATAGACTAGCCTAAGTCCCCATTCATGCATGCAAAAGTTTGGGATGGTGATAGAAAGGTGATCTAGGTGATTTCAAGGTGTTCTTCATAAATTTCCTCTTGGGCAATCTAGGGAAGTTAAGCGTTACCTATTCTCAGGTATGTAAGGCTATAAATGGGTGATTTCTTCCACACCCATGCCCATCCTCCATGATTTGTAAAAAAATCTTATTAAAAGCTCATGGGGTTTTGAAGATGATTTTTTATAAAAGTCTAATGATTTGATAATGAGATTTGTGATTTTGGGTCCTCATCATAATCTATGGGTTTTAATTAGTTTTTAATTTTTAAATCATTTATAATGTCAACAAATTTCGATCTCTATGAAATTAAGCCTAATTATGCATGATCCATGATGAATCGCTTTATGATCTTTTCTTCAAATGATGATATTTACAAACCCAACATGATTTACAATTTGAATTATGGATTTATGATATTACCCATCATGATTTTATGAAGTTCAAGCTATATGCATGATTTACAAGAATGTGTGAACCTTATGTAACATGAATTATGTTTTGGCCGACTCACGGACCTCGTTTCATGGCTAGTTCATGTATGTACAAGTATATTTATGATTATCGTGATTTAACTAGCCCATGAATTCATATATGATATACTATGAGCACTACATATATTTTGGAAGTAGTATCGAACAACGAGTAGGTTCGGGGCCTATGTTCTGCCCTAGACCTCACAAACTACGTGCCACCCTAGCTATGTTGGGACCTCCTATGGGATTGTCCCCAGCCCAAATGGCCCTTTCAATGGTGACATCACACTTTCATGTCTCGACCGTTGGCAAAGTACGGAAACCCTCCCGACTAGGGTTATAAGTCAGGCTTCATGTGTGCTCATATGGGGTATGTCAGTTAAGAGAATCTCCCACTGTTCCTCATGATTTATGCATGTTATGAATATGTATTTTGGCTTTAGTCATGTTAGGTAAATCTTTTCTCCTACAATCATCACTATGTTTGTATTATGAATGTTTGTAAACCTTGAGCCTTATGATATATTATGATGATTTACGATACGAACATGATGTCCTACTCTTATGATTATTTATGAGATTTCTATATTTTAAATGTTCGTTTTACTTACCTTGCATACTCAATACATTCCAAGTACTGACCGCACACTTTGTATGCTGTATCGTTTCATGATACAGGACCCGACTCTTATGCTCACCCTTAGTAGCTCCTTAGAGTTTGCTATCAGCTTATTTGGTGAGTCCTAATATTCTGAGGCCTATATGCTCAGACTCTATGCTTTTCTTTCAGTTTCAGAATTATTGGGTTAGTTGGAGAGTTATCCCATCAACCCATCTTTCATGATTAGAGGTTTTTCGGACTACAAATTGTATTTAGCCATCATGTACAGATTGTATATAGTCCTTTCTCCGTGTTTATGACATGTTTATGCTTTGTTATGTTAAGTCTTCTGCTTATGTGACTGAATTATAGGTATGCTCATGCCATGGGTTTGACTTAGAGACTCTCGGGGCTCTGTGTCTCGTGTCTACGATCCGAGTTGTAATACCTAGGAAGTGCGTAGGAGTAGACCAGGAAGTGAAAAATTGAAAATTGCAGAAAATTTGGAAAAATGTCTCAAGAAATGTCAAGGTACGACTCATGGTGAAATACCACGGGTCGTTGCAATGAGTCGTCGTTGGGGAAAGGTTGGGTGACAATACAAACCACGGGAGATATGATTACTCGTTATGGGAAACAATGAGTCGTCGTTAGCAGTCGTGGGAAGGAGTGAGGTGCATCAGGTGACATTCAACGGGAGACCCAACGGCCCGTTAGGAGAAGCCATGGGTCATTTGTTGTGGTCGTGGTTTGAGGATCAAGTTTTCCATCAGGCTTGACGGGGGGAAACAATGATCCATTGTTAGTGGTGACGGGTCGTGGTGTGATCCATTAGAAGATGAGATGCAAAGGTTCAGGGGACTAACCACGGAAGATGTAACGTGTCATGGGTTGGAGGCATGGGTCGTCCTATCGACCCGTTGTTTGGTCCTGAGAATGGGTCATCAGCAGTTCATTCCACGAGAGACATGAAGGGCCGTTGGTGGTTCCCACGATCCATTGGTACCACCTATGGGTTCCATCTGGCCAATTTTCAGGGCAAGTTCATTAAGGGTATTTTCGACTTTTTCATGATATAAAGCCTTAAACTACGTTGTTTTGGCTTGGGAAAGATGGGTTTTTAAGATAATAAACCTTCCTAAACTCCCATTCATGCATGCAAGGATTTTGACAAGTGATCTAAGGGGAGATTTCAAAATTTTCACCTCAATTCCTTCAATTTGATTCTTGGGCTTTTAAGGAGGGTTAGAAGTTGATAATCCCAGGTATGTAAGGTCTTCAATGGGTGGATTCTTCCACACCCATGTTCCTACTCAATGATTTCACTCAATATTTATTTAAAAACTCCAAGAGTTTTATATTCGATTTGTATAAAATTTGATGATTTAATTATGGGTTTCGTGATTTTGAAATATTATCATAAACTATCGATTTTGATCATCTTTTGAGTTTTAAATTGATATTAATATTGTTGATTTTTAATTTACAAAAAATTAAGTATAATTATGCATGACCCATGATAAATTGATTTATGATCTACTAGTTTTATTGTGGATAGTTAGAAGCCCAACATGATTTATGACTGGAAATATGAATTTATTCAAATACCCATTATGAATTTGATGATTTTCTAGTGATATGTGTGATCTACAAGTATGCATGAAACCTATGATTCATTAATTATGTTTTGGCCGACACACGGGCCTTATGTCATTGCTAGTTCACGTATGTAAAATTATGTTTATGATTATCATGATTTAACTAGCCCATGAATTCATGCATATTATACTATGAGCATTATATATGTGTTGAGAGTAGTATCAAACACCGAGTACGTTCAGGCCTCAGGTTAAGCCCCGGATCTCACGAACTACGTGGCACCGTAGGTATGTTGGACCCCTTTCATGACTGTCCCTAGCCTAAATGGCCCTTTATTCATGGTGATATCACACTTTCATGGCCCAACCCTTGGCAAGGTATGGACACCCTCCCGACTAGGGTTACAAGTTGGGCTTCATGTGTGCTCATATGGGATATTTTGGTAAAGAGAATCTCCCACTGTTCCTCATGATTTATGCATGCTATGACTATGTATATTGGCTTAAGTCATGTTAAGTAAATCTCTTCTATTATGATTGTAATTAGGTTATTTTATGAATGTTTAGGAAACCTTGAGCCATATGATATGTTATTATAATTTACGATACGTGCATGACATCCTACTCTTATGATCATTTATGAAATTCATATACGTTTTAAATGTCCGTTTTACTTACCTTGCATATGTAGTACATTCCACGTACTGACCATATACTTTCTATGTTGTATCATTTCATGATACAGGTCTCAGTTCTTAGGCTCACCCTCACCCGTAGATAGTTTCAGATTCTCGCTCAGTGCTCTGTGTGAGTCCTCATGTTCCGAGGACTACATGTTTATACTCTATGTTATTTATTTCAATTTTTGGATGTTGGATTAGTTGGGGAGTTGTCCCATCAATCCCCCTTTCATGTTTAGAGGTTCATCAGACCACATGTTGTATTCCGCCGTATTGTATAAGCCTTGCACTAGTTTTTCCCTTATGTTATGTTATGATTATGCTCTTTATTTTAAGTTTTCTGCTCATGTGATTGAATTAGATGTATGCTCATGCCATTGGTCGACTTGGGGTCTCTTGGGGCTCCTTGTCCCGTGTCTACGATCCAGGTGTACGTTTGGGTCGTGACAACATTGGTATCAGAGCCATAGGTTTTGAAGTGTTCTAGGGAGTCTGAAAGCCGCATTAAGTAGAGTCTTTTTCATGGGTGTGAAGCACGCCACACTTATGATGAAGAGGCTAATAAACGTTTAGGACATGTTTCCTTATTTCATGATCTATGTCGTGCAGTGAACGTCCTTTACTCTTCTAATTTGTGCTATTCTCGTTTGCAGAATCATGCCTCCACGTTGGGTAAACACCCGGAGAAATGGTAATGGTAATGATCATGAGGGTGCCCATGATGGTTAGCATCAGCCAGCCCCACCTGTTCATGAGGAGCATGTACCAGAGCCAGCTGCCCACACCAAATTTAGGGCAGCAATTCAGATGCTGGCACAGGCTATGACTGTCCAGGTCAAGAATCAGATAGTGACACATTTCCCTCAAAACGGGAATGCAGCGGCATCTAGGGTGAAGGATTTATTGAGGATGAGCCCTCCGGAGTTCACAGGGTTGAAGGTAGACGATGACCCACATGACTTTATTGAGGAAATTCTGAAGATCACCCAGGTTATGGGGGTGAATAATGGGAAATGCATTGACTTGACCTCCTATCAGCTAAAGGGGGTAGCACATATATGTTTTAAGCAATGGAGAGATATCAGGGAGACAGGTGCACGACCGATAGGTTGGGATGAGTTTCACACTGCATTCATGGGTCGATTCTTCCCTCGAGAGATGATGGAGCTCAAGGTGACTGAGTTTGTGAATTTGAAGGAGGGCAACATGTCAATATAGGAGTATGCCTAGGACTTCACTCAGCTATGTAAATATTCTCCAAAGCTGGTGGCAATTTCGCGGGCTCGGGTGAGCCGTTTTGTGGATAGAGTAGCAGATTACTTGGACAAGGATTGCTGGATTGCCAAGCTTCACTGTGACATTGACTTTCCCCACATTGTATTATTTGTGCAGTAGAAGGAGTCGGTCTATAGGAGGTAGAGAGAGGCCAAGAGGGTCAGGACTGACAGCTATGGGGTTTCTTAGGCCAAGTCAGGAGGTGGATCATGTTAGCAGTCCCAGTACAAGTCCATCGCTCCAGCTCCATGATCGGCTAGCACGCCGTCAATGTTCAGAGGTAACTAGAGGAGCATTGCTCGACCTAAAACAACATGCAAGTGCACGTGGTCGTACAAGTAGTAAAGTGGATTTATTTCAAGCCAATTATCGATCCCACAGTGACTAAACTACAGTATTAATTAACTTAAGCGTAAGTGAACAATATCTCTATGAATGCAGACAACCAAATAAATAATGTTTTATGAGTTAAGATCACTAATTAATAAGAATCTAAGTCTAGATTATAATTTGAGTCTGAACAATAGCAATGAACAAGCTGAGGTTAAGGCAGACATGCAGGGATGTACTTTATTAATTCAACTCAGCTAATCTTCTCTTCGGTTGCTAGTCAGGAATTAATTGCCTTCGGATTGGATCTTTCGACTCCTATGCAATTAATGAATCATGAAACCTTATTCTACATTTCTGTAATATAAGAATCTCATGCTCTAGCCATACATAACCGATTCCATAATTGACTGATAAGACTTTCAGATATATTTCTATTCTGAATGTAAATCAATTCTCAATTTTCTCTACTAAGAAAAGATCATATCCTACCAATCTACATCTGTCCAATTTCTTTCCTTTTCAAAATCAAAATTGGATTTCTAAGATATACATTAAAATTAGCCAAACATTAATGCAGTAAAAACAATAATTGATAGAACAACCATTGAAGAAAAGATGAAAACTGAAATGATCGATAATTACATTCCTCTGCAATTATCCTTAACCTCAGCAAGAAGTGAATTAGCCACTCATTTGTGAAGTAAACATCTTCAAATAAGTAGAATTCATACAAGCGATTGAAATTAAAGAGAAAAAGGAAGAGAATAACCCTAGAATTTTCGTCCTCTCAACTGCCTGCAACCCATGTTCTTGCTCAACCAAGTCAGAATGTTTAAAATAAAACCTAAGTGTGCTACTTATAATATTGTGAATTTTTCCCGAAATAACAAGCAACGTGGCACAGAGTGTATCGCGGAGCACTCCCTCCGTGCCACGAGGCTATCGCGGAACCCCAACGGAAGTCGGCTCCCAGGTAATTGCACCTCGTCGTGGCACGACTTGTATCGCGGAGCCTTACCTCCGTGCCATGGTGCTATCGCGTACCTTCACTGGAACTTGAGGTTCCAGGTAATCACACTCAACGTGACACGGAGTGCATCGCGGAGCACTGCCTCCGTGCCGCGGAGGTAACGCGAACCTCCACTGGAATTTGACATAAATAATTTATCCCAGGCAGAATGCCTCCACGATGGTAGCGTGACACGGCGCCATCACGGGGACCTTGTTTTTTCCACTTTCCCTTGTCAACTTCCGCTTCTTGCTTCCAAGTCCATTCCCGCACTTCACCAACATATATGTTAGCTTCCAAAATTTCCTTTTACCTGCAAAACAACACTAATCATGTTGGTTAGTATAAATTCACATTTATCAAATAATCACATGAGAATATACACATAATAATAGATAAACAAGTCGAAATGAAGCATTTGAGTATCACTTGGGCATGCAATTCTGCCCAAGATCACTTACCCCACACTTAAAACCTTGTTCGTCCTCGAAAAATACTTTCACATCTTATGCAATTGAAACCCACGCATAACTAATTTAGCTCGACCATTCAAGCTACGGCTATACAGATTATTTAGGATAGCATATCATCAAGAAGACATGCATGGTATCATCAATACAATAAAGTACACCACATTAAGACCTCCTAACCTCAAGAATCGATTCTCAATCTTGGAAAACTCATGCAAATCAACTGATCAAGACATCCGACACGAAATTTTATCTCTCGTCAAGCATGTGCCCTCACAACATAAAAGAATTACCCCATTTTCCATCATAAGATTTCCAAAGCACTACGTGTAGGGGTATACAATTACAATTTCGCTCGCTCTCCCAAAGAATTCACATGCATCATGTCATGAGCCATAAGCTTGCCTCTAGTGTTTTACTCCACTAATATAAGGACGCGTGATATAAGATCACGTAGGACTTAATGGGTTGTAATGTAAGCAGAGGAACTAGTCAATACTGGTCTATCTAATAATAGCAACTAGCTTCCCTAAGCGCTCTAACATCCCACCTTTAGTATGGGCATTGCTTCTTCCTCCATCCTCTCATTCTTGAATTTTCTTCTTTGTTTTTGTTCCCATTTCTTTAAGCACACTCTACTTACTAGCGAAGAGTAGTTATGCATCTTTATTTTTTTCTCATTCATGGATTCTCTTACTCTCTACTATTAATTAATCAATTTCAACAAGTGCACCTTTGACCTTTTCTTTAGTTTTCACAACTTCCTCTTTCCTTCCGGTTTACACTTCTCACTCCTTTACACTTTGGGAAAAATGTTTTTTTTCTTAAGCGCTTAAGGGTTTTGGATCAAATTCACAGCTAATGAAAAGAAGGGATTAAGCTCGGTTTGTACCTCTTAAAGAATAGGCTAAAGGCTCAATGGGGCTAACTAGGATGTAACATTCAAGGTAGGTATGATAAGGGAGAAACTTTCGGTTTATTCAATGAAATGCCTACATCTTTTCCTACAATCCACATCCTTCATTTCGTTTAGTACACACACCAGACAAGTTCTAGACACTTCACAATAGCATGGAATAGTCGAAACCTCACCTCACACTCATTGCACATGCTCAACTCAAGACATATTCACAGACTCTTCAATCAACTAATTACAAGAATTCACTATTAAGCCTCAATCACACTGAATCGAATTCTATGGCCTAGGTATCTCAACATGTTTAACACCTTTTCATGCTTTCATATGAATCACCTTTGCATCTTAATATCATGTCCAACACGTAACAAGAATTTCGAACCATTAATTAGCAATACGTTTGGGAAACAAACAATAGAAAGAAGAAAAAAAGAAAAAAACTACCCTATCGACTACATTTCCCTTAAGATGGTCTTCATCCATCCATCATAGGGAACAGTCGCTATCTACGACTTCAGTTCAATGGGACTATTCTCAGTAAAAGCACCGAAAACAAAAGCCGAGAAACCCAACATAAAAAAAATTCAACAAAAAAATTTTAAAAAAAAATTTCCATAGAAAAATATAAAAATATAATTTGGATAATATTTACATATCATACACAACAGCAACACAACAACAACTCAAGATTCATTACAACACCAACATTAATTATAGAACACGAAACATAGAGTCACCAGGTCACATTTAGCACAAGCACAACAAACATAAACCAAACATAAACAAAACAGCTAGCACCTAACTACTCCCACCACACACTTAAGCCGAACACTGTCCCCAGTGTTCACATAATTTCAAAATATCACAAAAGTTGGGTGGTGAAGATGATCACCCCCCCCCACATTGATTTCCAACCCCTTCATCAGGGCATACACCAAGCAAACTCTATCCCGGGTGACATCTGTCATGTGCACCCCCAGGATCAGGCATGAACACACAATCTTCAACCAAATCCGGGCCTCCCAGTTCATCTGAGAGTAGGGCAATGTCGGATGGTAGCCCCTCTCCATGTGCCTACCCCACCTGGCTGTCGATCGGGCTCCACATAAGGTGCGTCTGATGTCCGCATATGGTGGAGTGATGTTCAGCTGACGGAGGACATGAGCGTCTGTGTCCCACGCCCCCAGGATTGCATTCAAGTGGTGGGGCTCAAATGTGACTACCTGTCCTCTGATTTTTATGGTGTGGCTGCGTAAGGTCGGGTTCCCATTAACATAGAACTCTCGGATAAGATGGAGATTGCACTCCCTGGGTTCTTCGAAAATGAAGTTAAGCCTAGCGGTGTCAATCCTGTGTACAATCCATGGGAATTCCTGTGGCAGTGGTTCCCGTGCTATCTGCTCCTCTGGGAAGTATTTGGTTTCTTTATGTTTGGCATACCACTTCTTCCCCTCATCACTAACCCATCTGGTTCCGTATTTTCTGCATTGACCTCTAGGAACCGGTGGTGCTGCTGGAACTGGTGCTCCTAATCTTATCCTCTTTCTGCTGGTGCCTGATGTGGATACGCCCTTGCCCTTGTCTTGTCGGCCCGACATTGTTCCTGTACATTCAAACATATAGTTTCAATGTTATTCAAGTCATAATTAGCTACAACTAAGGTTGAGTTTAATTGGATCACCCCACACTTAGTCTTAAGCCACAATCAACACAATTCGACAAGACATCCCTGATCTTGCCATTCTTAGCATTCAACATGCTTAGTGCATACATATAATTCGATGGGATAATTACTTTGTACTACTCAGACTTCGTACAATGAATAAAAATTTCTCCATCGATTCAATTACATCATCATTAGCACTTTGCAATTTTTTATTCAACAACCTATGTAATTCTCCAGTTGCATTCTCCCAAAAATCCTTCTTCTAACTTAGCATATTCAACATCAATCACAATACATTTCACTTCACCCAACATGCACAACCCAATTTATCAACATTTTAAAGCATTTAGTCTTCTTCCTATTCAATCCTCAACCCTAGCTATCAATTTCGCAAGAATTTCAATAAAACATGCAATCATTGAGTTCATATACTAACAACAATACTATGAACATCATTCAATCATAACTCAAGTGATTTCAAGCTTATTTCTCACTTAGGGCAAGGTTTAATCACCAAACATGTTCAAGAATCAATAATTTGAGCAATAATAAGGAAAAATTCAAGAACATACCTTTTCTTTGATGAAATTGAAGATAACTTGAAGAAAGTTGATCACTAAGTCCGTGTCACGTTGGGGGAGAATGGGATTTTGGGTGTGGGTCGCTGAGGAAATGAGATAATAGGAAGAAATGAAGGGATTTGGGGTTAAAATGAGGTTTTTTCGCGCGGGTGACCCGGTGACCCGAGGTGACCCGACGCGAAATACAGCTCAATGTGTCACGGAGGGTAACGCAGGGCACTGCCTCTGTGACACAGAGCCATCGTGTAGGTAATCTAGATTTTTAAAAATCCAAAATAAGCCTCAACGTGTCACGGAGGATAACGCGGAGGCCCTCCTCCGTGACACGGAGCCATCGCGCAGGCTCACTGGAATGTGCCAATTTTTATTTTCTTACCTTGATTTTTTTCCTTTGCGTTTTTTTGCTTTTTGCCCTCCGTTCCACCTAAAAATCATTTCACCACAAGAAATTGGTTAGAAATCATAGGTTGCAATGCAACAATTTCTATTTTTCTTTTTCTTTGTTTTTCTTTTTCTGTTTTTTTTCAAATAATTCTACTCTTCTATTACAACACAATCACGGGTTGCCTCCCGTGCAACGCCTGATTTACCGTCGCGACTCGACGCTACTCATTCTCAATCATCCTCTAGAGTGATGGACGTTTTCTCTCAAATAATGTCCTCACCCCAATAATGCTTTCATCGTTGCCCGTTCACCAAAAATGTGTCACTTTTATCTTCTTGCCACCACTCCACTGCCCCGTGTGGGGTCATTCTCACCACTTCAAATGGCCTAACCACTTGGACCGCAACTTACCTGGAAAAAGCTTCAATCTTGAATTAAATAACAACACTTTCTGCCCCGGCTCAAAGATCTGATGCACCATATGCCTGTCGTGTCATCTTTTAGTTCTCTCCTTGTAGCATTTGGCACTTTCATAGGCATGCCATAGAAACTCATCTAGTTCACTGATTTGCATCAATCTTTTCTTCCCCGCTAGCTCCAGATCCATGTTCAGCTTTCTCACAGCCCAAAAAACTCGATGTTCCAACTCCACAGGCAAACGACATTCCTTTCCATAGACCAATCTATACGGAGAAGTCCCAATGGGTGTCTTGTATGCAGTTCTATAAGCCCACAATGCATCATCAAGTTTGCTTGACCAATCAATTCGTTGTGCGTTCACTGTCTTCTGTAGAATCTGCTTTATCTCTTTGTTCGACACCTCCACTTGCCCACTAGTTTGGGGATGATGCGTTGTTGCTACCTTGTGCTGCACCCCATACTTAGCTAGCAAATTCTTGAAACTCGCATTCACAAAATGAGCCCCTCCATCACTAATAATAGCTCGGGGTTTCCCGAACCTGGTGAAAATATGCTTTTTCACAAATTTCGTCACCACCTTGTTGTCATTCTTGGGACAAGTTGTTGCCTCGACCCACTTAGATACATAGTCAACCGCTACCAAGATGTAACGATTACCAAATGACGGTGGAAACGGGCTTGTGAAGTCTATTCCCCATACATCAAAAATCTCCACTTCTAATATCTGCTGCAGTGGCATCTCCTGTCTTCTACCAGTTGTGCTTGTTCTTTGAAATCTATCACACATTTTTACGTATGCTATAGAATCTTTGAACAGTGTAGGCCAAAAGAAACCTGACTGTAACACCTTGTGAGTTGTCCGCTTGCCTCCGTGGTGCCCTTCATATAATGATGAGTGACAACTCCTCAATACTTCTACAATCTGGCTCTCTGGCATGCATTGTCTCATCACCTGATCCGGTCCTTGCTTAAGTAGATACGGCTCATCCCATATGTAATACCTGCAATCATGTCTCAACTTCTTTCTTTGTTCGGTGGGTAGACTCCACTTACCAGCAAATTCACAATGTCTGCATACCAAGGGATTTCGGCTTCCCTTATTGCCAAGAGCTACTCATCTGGGAACTCTTCTTTGATAATATAACCTTCTTTTATATGCAACTGGCTTTCCAATCGCGATAGGTGATCTGCCACTTGATTCTCGCTCCTCTTTCTGTCCCGAATCTCTAGGTCAAACTCTTGTAGCAACAATATCCATCTGATTAGTCTGGGCTTTGCATCCATCTTGTTAAATAGATATCGAATTGTTGCATGATCAGTATACACCACTACTTTAGAACCCACCAAGTAGGACCTGAATTTATCAAATGTGAACACCAATGCTAGCATCTCCTTTTCTGTGACTGTATATTTGACCTGGGATGCGTCAAGTGTTTTGCTTGCATAATAAATGGAATGAAAAATTTTATTCCTCCGCTGCCCCAATACAACTCCTATAGCCACGTCACTTGCATCACACATTAATTCAAATGGTTGCTCCCAATCTGGAGAGATGAGAATAGGCGCTTCTACCAACTTCTGTTTTAACTCCTCGAATGCTTTAACACAATCCACGTCAAACTTGAACTTCACCGCTTTTTCTAACAACCGACATATCGGTCTAGAAATTTTAGAGAAGTTCTTGATGAACCGTCTGTAGAACCCTGCATGTTCGAGAAAACTGCGGACCCCCTTCACTTGTGCCTCTGTCAGTTCTGCGGAAATTATGAATGGCAAGGTGTCATCTTCCCCCAAAAATACATACTTCAGATGTGGAGGCAATGTATTCAACTCCAATTTTGGTGCCTCCTCAATTGATGGTTTTGGCAATGGTTCCAAGGACCTCATCAATGGCTGAAAATCTTGCTTCCTAGGAAACCATTTTGGCTCGTTCAACATCAGCACCATCTCATACGTAGCACTGTCTCCAAAATGATCGGAGCCCATCAAAGCTCTCTCCAATGGGTCTTATGAATCAACAATCTGTAGAAGTGCTTCCTGATTTAGCACATTGATTGTTGATAGCTCCTCATAAATGGCCGGTACCTTCATGGCCTTGTACACATCAAAAACCTCTACTTTGTCATGTGCTCGCATGGTTAGCTGCCCGGTAGCCACATTAATCAAAGCTCGCCCAGTTGCCAAGAAAGGACGACCCAAATCAAATGGGACTTCAACATCCGGCTCGAAATCAAAGATGATAAAATCCACTGTGAAAATGAGGGAGCCCACTTGCACTAGAACCTCCTCTACAATGCCATCTTGTCTGGCCAAAGAATGGTCAGCTAGCTGCAAGATCACAGCAGTTGGTCTAGGGCTTCCCAGCCCCAACTTCTTGAACACCGATGTCGGCATCAAGTTTATGCTCGATCCCAAATCACATAATCCTCGAGCTCGAATACTTTGCCCGATTGTAATCTGAATGGTAAAGCTCCCAGGATCCTTGAGCTTTTTCGGCAACCTGTTCTGTATCCGGGAAGTGCACTCCTCAGTAAGCGCCATCGTAGCATACTCCGTCAATCTTCTTTTGTTTGCTACAATGTCCTTGATATACTGTTCATATTTCGGCACTCCCTGCAAAACATCAACCAAAGGTAAATTAATGTGTACCTGTTTCAGCACCTCCATGAACTTCTTAAAGCAAGCTTCTTCCTTGTGCTTCTTTAATCTCTGAGGGAACGTGGGTGGTGGTGTTTCTATCTCAGCTGCCTTGTCCTTCCCCCTCACATCATCATGTTCCCCATCTTTTTCCACTGCTCCAGATTGTTGAGGTGGTCTTTCTGGTTCCACCTCCTTATGTTGTAGTCCACTCCTTGTGGTCACTGCATTGACCTGCTTGGGATTGGGGTCAGTATCACTCGGTAGTCCTGCTCTGGGCCTGGTGTTTTGAGCTCCAACTAATTGTCCAAACTGGTACTCCAACGCCTTTGTAGCTAACTGCTGATTTTTCATGTCAGCCGCTAATTTCACATAATCAGCCTGCATTTGTGCTTGGTTAGCTATAATTATTTTGAACATGTCCTCAATGTTTTTGGCTGGTGGAGGAGGTGCATTGTTTCCTCTATATTGACACTGAAAATTCTGATGCCCCCCTTGATTTCTCTGCATGCCCTGATTCAAACTCTATCCTTGATGGCTATTATTCCCCAAAGAGAAATTCGGATGATTCCTCCAATTTGAGTTGTAATTGTTGCCATACTGTTGATTATTGTTCCTCTGGACGTTTCCAACAAAATTCACTGAGTCTGGATTTGCACCACAACACTCAGCTGAGTGTTCACTACTCCCATATACTTCACACCATACCTGAGGAATTGCATTGACTGGTGCTTGTGCTTGATTCAAGTTCATACTACTGAAGTGGGTGTTGAGTTGATTTTGCAACGCAACTATCTGTGTAGCAATAGTTGTAAAACAATCCACCTCAAAAACTCTTGCAGCTTTCCTCATTCCTCCTTGTGTTGAATACGCATCCATTCTTGATTTCCCTGTGAAATACGGTTTAACAAAGTGTAGAGCTCCTCATAAGTCTTCTCCAATGCCTGCCCACCAGCTGCTGAATCTGACAGAATTTTAGTATGTGGTTCTAATCCCTCAATAAATGTGTGCACCAACACATCATTAGATTGGTGATGATGAGGACAATCCCTTAGCATAGACTTGAACCTCTCCCAAGCTTGATACAAATTCTCACCCTCTCTCTGTTTAAAACTTAGAATCTGACTTCTAAGTCTGGCTGTCTTCCCAGATGGAAAGAATCGTATCAAAAACTTTCTTGCAAGATCATCCCAAGTGGTGATAGAATTAGGTGGTTCAGCTTTCAACCACCTCTTTGCTTCCCCCAATAATGAGAATGGAAATAATGTAAGCCGCACATAGTCGGATGATACTCCAGCGGGAATGTAAGTGTCACTTATCTCCAAAAAGTTTTGGAGATGTTGTTGTGGATCTTCATAAGGGAGACCTGTGAATTGCTCATTGGTGTGCAACAACTGCACCATGTTCTGTTGAAGCTCGAACCTCCCTCCTGTCTCTGGTCTACGAATACTGGATGTAACATTGTTTGCGTGTGGGATTGGCACTTCGCGGACCGGCCTTTCGGCCATCTCCTCAGGAACTAAAACTGCCCTTACAAGTGGTGGATTCTGTTGCTGCTCCAGAATTACCTGTCTTAGCAACTGCAGCTTCTTCACTAGAGCTTCCCTTCTTTGGCGATGAAATTGTCTCTCTGGCTCTACAAATGAATCCACAAACCCCTTATCTCTGGCCAGCGTTTAGAAAAACTTCACTACCTGCAAGAGAAAGGCTAAGACCAAGTTGTCAGCACTTATATTGAATTTGTAAACTAACACTAAGAAAATAAATTTACCAATTGCCAGTCCCCGGTAACGGCGCCAAGAACTTGCTCGACCCAAAACTACACGCAAGTGCACGTGGTCATACAAGTAGTAAAGTGGCTTTATTTCAAGCCAAGTATCGATCCCACAGGAACTGAACTACGATATTAATTAACTTAAGCGTCAGTGAACGATATCTCTATGAATGCAGACAACTAAATAAATAATGTTTTATGAGTTAAGATCACTAATTAATAAGAATCTAAGTCTAGATTATAATTTGAGTCTGAACAATAGCAATGAACAAGCTGAGGTTAAGGCAGGCATGCAGGGATGTACTTTATTAATTCAATTCAGCTAATCTTCTCTTCGGTTGCTAGTCAGGAATTAATTTCCTTCGGATTGGATCTTTCAACTCCTATCCAATTAATGAATCATGAAACCTTATTCAACATTTCTGTAATATAAGAATCTCATGCTCTAGCCATACATAACCGATTCCGTAATTGACTAATAAGACTTTCAGATATATTTCTATTCTGAATGTAAATCAATTCTCAATTTTCTCAACTAAGAAAAGATCATATCCTACCAATTCACATCTGTCCAATTTCTTTCCCTTTCAAAATGAAAATTGGATTTCTAATATATACATTAACATTGGCCAAACATTAATACCGTAAAAACAAAAATTGATAGAACAACCATTGAAGAAAAGATGAAAACTGAAATGATCGATAATTACATTCCTCTACAATTATCCTTAACCTCAGCAAGAAGTGAATTAGCCACTCATTTGTGAAGTAAACATCTTCAAATTAGTAGAATTCATACAAGCAATTGAAATTAAAGAGAAAAAGGAAGAGAATAACCCTAGAATTTTCGTCCTCTCAACTGCCTGCAACCCACGTTCTTGCTCAACCAAGTCAGAATGTTTAAAATAAAACCTAAGTGTGCTATTTATACTATTGAGAATTTTTTCCGGAATAACAAGCAACGTGGCACGGAGTGTATCGGGAGCACTCCCTCCGTTCCACGGGGCTATAGCGGAACCCCACTGGAAGTCGGCTGCCAGGTAACTGCACCTCATTGTGGCATGTCTTGTATCGTGGAGCCTTGCCTCCATGCGATGGTGGTATCGCGCACTTTCACTTGAACTTGAGGTTCCGGGTAGTCACACTCAACGTGACACGGAGTGCATTGCCAAGCACTGCCTCCGTTCCACGGAGGTAATGCGAACCTCCACTGGAATTTGACATAAATAATTCATCCCAGGCAGAATGCCTCTACGATGGTAGCGTGACATAGCTCCATCGCGGAGCCCTTATTTTTGCCACTTTACCTTGTCAACTTCTGCTTCTTGCTTCCAAGTTCATTCCCGCACTTCACCAACATATATATTAGCTTCCAAAATTTCCTTTTACCTGCAAAACAACACTAATCATGTTGGTTAGTATAAATTCACATTTATCAAATAATCACATGAGAATATACACATAATAATAGATAAACAAGTCGAAATGAAGCATTTGAGTATCACTTGGGCATGCAATTTTGCCCAACATCAGCAGGGCTACAGGTTCGACAGATCACGGTAGAATGTAGGTGAATCACACCATCCCAATTTGTGCAAAGTGCGGGAAGAACCACCCTGGAAGGTGCCAGGTCAGTGCGGATGCCTGTTTCGGGTGTGGGAAAGCCGGACACAAGATCAGAGATTGCCCTGCAGCCAATTTTATTGCACTAGCAGACGACCCCCTCAGCAGGGTGCCTCTACTAGTTCAGCAGGCGGTTGGCACAAAAATCAATTTTATGCCCTAGTACCCTGCCAGGAGCAGGAGGCATCGCCAGATGTGGTCACGGGTATGTTGCAAGTATTTCATGTTGGTGCATATGCCTTGATATATCCAGGAGCTACTTTATCTGTTTTGACCCCTTATATTGGTAGTAGTTTTGGAGTTAGTCTTGAAATTTTGTCAGAACCGTTCTCCGTATGTACTCCAGTCGGTGAATCAGTGGTAGCTAAGCAGGTGTATAAGGGTTGCCCCATTACAGTGTTGCATAAGTTTACCTCCGCAGATTTAGTACAATTGGCAATGACTGACTTTGGCATCATATTGGGTATGGATTGGTTATTTTCATGTTACGCTTCGATTAGTTGTAGGACCTGTGTAGTGGAATTTCAATTTCCGGGTAAGTCAGTTTTTGAGTGGAAGGGTAGTTAAGCCGTACCAGCCGATCAGTTTATTTCATACCTTAAGGCCCGAAAAATGATCTCTAAGAGTTTCATGTACCACTTAGTTAGGGTTAAGGATGTAGAGACCGAGGCCCCGACTATTCATTCAGTTCCAATGGTGTGTGAATATCCAGAAGTTTTCCCTGATGATTTGCCAGGTGTTCCTCTGGAGAGGGAAATTGATTTCGGCATTGATCTATTACCCGATACGCAGCCTATCTCCATTCCTCCTTACAGGATGGCTCCAGCCAAGGTAAAAGAGTTGAAGGAATAGTTGAAGGACTTGTTTGATAAGGGTTTCCTTAAATCGAGAAAGTCTCCATGGGGTGCACCAGTTCGTTTTGTTCGAAAGGAGGATAGATCCCTTCGGATGTGCATTGATTATCGACAGCTTAATAAGGTCACCATCAAGAATAGGATTGATGATTTATTTGAACAGCTCTAGGGTGCTAGATGTTTCTCGATGATAGATCTCAGGTCCGGATATCACCGCTCAGAGTTCGGGAGTGTGATATTCCAAAGACAGCCTTAAAAACCTGGTATGGCCACAATGAGTTTGTAGTTATGTATTTTTGACTAACCAATGTTGCTGTAGCTTTTTTGGACCTGATAAACAGGGTTTTCAAGCAATATATGGACATGTTTGTGATTATGTTCATTGATGATATTCTTATATACTCCCGGAGTGAGGAGGAGCATGCCGCTCATTTGAGAATAATGTTACAAACCCTCAAGGATCAACAATTATATGAAAAGTTTAGCAAGTGTGAATTTTGGCTAGACTCGGTGGCATTTATGGGTCATGTAGTATCAAGCGAAGGCATAAGGGTAGATTCCCAGAAGATTGAGGCAGTGAAGAATTGGCCCACACTGGTAAATCCTTAAAAATACGAAGCTTCTTGGGCTTAGCAGGATACTACTGAAGATTTGTTGTGGGATTTTCATCAATTGCAGCTCCCTTGACCAGGTTGACTCAGAAAAAGGTGAAGTTCCAATGGTTAGAGGATTGTGAGAAAAGCTTCCAGGAATTGAAGACCTGACTCACTTTAGCACCAGTGTTGACTTTACTCGAGGGTACTGATGGCTTTTTTATATATTGTGATTCTTCGTGAGTTGGACTAGGATGTGTGTTGATGTAGCATGAGAAGGTGATAGCATATGCCTATCAACAGTTAAAAGGTTCGTGAAAAGAATTACCTGACCTATGATTTTGAGTTGGCCGCAGTGGTGTTTGCACTGAAGATATGGTGGCATTACTTCTATGGGGTTTATGTGGATGTGTTCACGAATCACAAGAGCTTGCAATATGTGTTCACGCAGAAAGATCTCAATCTTCAACAAAAGGAGGTGGTTAGAGTTGCTAAAGGACTACGATATGAGTGTTCTAAACTACCCGAGCAAGGCTAATGTGGTGGCATATGCACTTAGTAGGATCTCTATGGAGAGTGTGTCCCATGTGGATGATGGGAGGAAGGAGTTGGTGAAATATGTCCACCGACTTGCAAGGTTAGGAGTTAGATTGATCGACTCAACCGATGGTGGCGTTGTTGTTCAGAATGGGTCAAAATCATCACTGGTGGTTGATGTCAAATCCAGGCAAGATAAGGATCTAATTTTGAGGGAGCTGAAGGAATCGGTGCGGACTCAAAAGATAGAGGTTTTCTCCCAAGGGGGAGATGGTGTTCAATGATATCAGGGTCACTATGTGTCCTGGACGTTGGTAATTTGAGGGTTCAGATATTGCATGAGGCACATGGTACAAAATATTCCATCCATCCGGGATCCACGAAGATGTATCGGGACTTGCGATAAATCTATTGGTGGGATGGTATAAAGAAGAATATTGTCGAGTTTGTAGCCAGATGTCCAAACTGTCAGCAAGTGAAGGTCGAGCACCAAAGGCCGGGAGGTGTACTTCAGGATATTAGCATTCCCACTTGGAAGTGGGAAGAGATTAATATGGATTTATTTACAAGCCTACCTCATACTCGCCGACACTATGATTCCATTTGGGTGATGGTAGATAGGTTAACCCAGGCTGCACACTTTCTACCAATTAAGACCACGGATTCAGCAGTTGATTATGCCAAATTATATATTCGGGAGTTGGTTCTACTTCATGGAGTGCCCTTGTCTATTATTATAGACCGAGGTACTCAATTTACCTCCTAGTTCTGGCAATCTTTTCAAAAGGGACTTGGGACTCAAGTCAAGCTCAGCACAGCCTTTCATTCGCAGACGGATGGCCAAGCCGAAGGAACAATCCAGAATCTTAAAGACATGTTGAGGGAATGTATTATGGATTTTAAAGGTAGTTGGGATGATCTTTGCCCTTGATCGAGTATGCTTATAATAACATTTATCACTCTACTATCCAGATGGCACCGTTTGAGGCTCTGTACGGGCGAAGGTGTAGATTGCCCATCGGATGGTTTGAGGTTGGTGAGGCAGCCATGATAGGACCTGATTCGGTTCGTGTGGCCATGGTAAAGGTCCAATTGATAAGGGACTGGTTGAAAACCGCTCAGAGTCATCATAAATCGTATGCGGATGTGAGGAGAGATTTGGAGATGTGTACGGCGGGGTATTTCTCTAAGTATCTCCCATGAAGGGAGTAATGCGGTTCGAAAGGAAAGGGAAACTAAGTCCCAGATAAGTTGTCCCTTACCAATTGGTGAGAAGAGTTGGTAAGGTGGCGTATGAGTTAGATTTTCCCTCAGAGTTATATTCAGTACATCCTGTGTTCCATGTGTCGCTTTTGAAAAAGTGTTTGGGTGATCTAGCCTTAGTAGTCCCGCTAGACAGCATTAGGTTAAAAGACAGCCTCAGTTATGAAGAAATTCCCATTGAAATCTTGGATCGTCAGGTTCAGAAGATGAGAAACAAAGAAGTAGCTTCATTTAAGATTTTATGGAGAAATCAACATATTGAGGGAGCTACGTGGGAAGCCAAAGCGAATGATGGCTAGATACAAACATTTATTCTCAGTCGGCACAGTTCCAACTTGAGGTACTAGTTTTTCCCCTATAACCCTATCTAGTTTTCATGTTCAGTTGATGTGTACAAGTTTCTTTTATGTGTATGAATGTGTATGTGAAGTATGAGATCAGTTCAGCTATGTGGTTTTATTCGAAAGTATCATTCCACGAAAATTTCGATTAAAATAGTCAGAATTTCAGTATGATAATTGTATGTCTCTGATTGCTGCTTCTTTATGACATTAGAGGATGAATGTTCCAAAGGGGGAGAAATTGTAATACTCCGGAAGTGCGTCGGAGTAGACCCGGAAGTGAAAAATTAAAAACTACAGAAAATTGGGAAAAATATCTTAGGACGTGTCAAGGTATGACTCGTGGTGAAATACCATGGGTCATTGCAATGATTCGTTGTTGGGGAAAGGCTGGATGACAGTGCAAACCACGGGCGATATGATGACTCATTGTGGGAAATAATGAGTCGTCATTAGCAGTCGTGTGAAGGAGTTGGGTGCATCAGGTGACATACAATGGAAGACCCAAAGACCCGTTAGGAGAAGCCACATGTCATTGGTTGTGGTCGTGGTTTAGGGATCAAGTTTTCCAGTAGGCTTGATGGGGGCAAAAATCGATCTGTTATTTGTGGTGACGGGTCGTGGTGTGACCCATTAGCAGATGAGATGCCAAGGTTTAGGGGATTAACTACGGACAATGTAACGTGTCGTTGGTTGGAGGCACGGGTCGTCCTATCGACCCATTGTTTGGTTTCGAGAATGGGTCATCAGCAGTTCATTCCACGAGTGACATGACGGGCCATTGGTGGTTCCCACAATCAGTTGATACCACCTATACGTTCCATCCGGCCAATTTTTAGGGCAGGTTCACTAAGGGTATTTTTGACTTTTTCACGATATAAGGCCCTAAACTACGTTATTTTTTCTTAGGAAAGCTGGGGTTTTAAGAAAATAAACCTTCCTAAACTCCCATTCTTGCATGCAAGGATTTCGATTAGTGATCTAAGGGGAGATTTAAAGCTTTTCACCTCAACTCCTTCAATTTCCTTCTTGGGCTTTTAAGGAGGGTTAGAAGTTGTAATCCCAGGTATGTAAGGTATTCAATGGGTGGATTCTTCCACACCCATGTTCCTACTCAATGATTTCACTCAAAATTTATTTAAAAACTCATGGGGTTTTATATTTGATTTGTATAAAATTTGATGATTTAACTATGAATTTTGTGAATTTGATATATTATCATAAACTACTAATTGTGATCATATTTTGAGTTTTAAATATATATTAATATTGTTGATTTTGAATTTACAAACAATTAAGTATGATTATGCATGACCCATGATAAATCAATTTATGATCTACTATTTCCATTATTGATATTTACAAGTCCAACATGATTTATGACTCGAAATATGAATTTATTTAAATACCCATTATGATTTGATGATTTTCAAGTTATATGTATGATTTACAAGTATGCATGAAACCTATGATTCATTAATTATGTTTTGGCCGACTCACGGGCCTTATGTCATGGTTAGTTCACGTATGTACAATTACATTTATGATTATCATGGTTTAACTAGCGAATGAATTCATGCATATTATACTATGAGCACTATATATGTTTTGGGAGTAGTATTAAACACCGAGTAGGTTCGGGGCTCAAGCCCCGAATCTCACGAACTAAGTGATACCGCAGGTAAGTTGGGACCCCTTTCATGACTCTCCCCATCCCAAATATCCCTTTCTTAATGGTGATATCACACTTTCATGGACCAACTCTTGGCAAGGTATGGACACCCTCCCGACTAGGGTTATAGGTCGGGCTTCATGTGTGCTTATATGGGGTATGTTGGTTAACAGAATCTCCTATTGTTCCTCATGATTTATGCATGTTATGACTATGTATGTTGTCTCAAGTCATGTTAAGTAAATCGCTTCTATTATGATTATGATTATGTTATTTACAAATGTTTTGAAAACCTTGAGCCATATGGTATGTTATTATGATTTACGATACGAGCATGATGTCCTACTCTTATGATCATTTATGAAATTCATATATATTTTAAATTTCCATTTTACTTACCTTGCATATACAGTACATTCCACGTACTGACCGCATACTTTCTATGTTGTATTATTTCATGATACAGGTCCTAGTTCTCAGGCTTACCCTCACTCGTAGATAGTTGCAGATTTGCTCTCAACGCTCTTAGTGAGTCCTCATGTTCCGAGGACTGCATGTTCATACTCTATGTTATTTGTTTTTAGTTTCTGGATGTTGTATTAGTTGGGGAGTTGTCCCATCAATCCGCCTTTCATGTTTAGAGGATTATCAGGCTACACGTTGTATTCCGCCGTATTGTATAAGTCTTGCACTGGTTTTTCCCTTAGGTTATGTTATGATTATGTTCTTTATGTTAAGTCTTCCTCTTAGGTGATTGAATTAGATGTATGCTCATGCCAAGGGTCGACTTGGGGTATCTCAAGGCTCCTTGTCCCGTGTCTGCAATCTGGCTGTACGTTTGGGTCGACTTGGGTTCTCTCGGGGCTCCTACCCGAGGTACGGATGGTTTTGTAGTATATTGTGATGCTTCGAGAAATGAACTTGGGTGTGTGTTGATGCAGCATGGAAAAGTGATAGCGTATGCCTCAAGACAATTGAAAATCCATGAGAAGAATTACCCGACCTATGATCTTAAGTTATCCGTTGTGGTGTTTGCATGGAAGATATGGTGACACAACTTTTATGGGGTCCATGTGGTTGTATTTACGGACCACAAGAGCTTGCAATATGTGTTTATGCAAAAAGATCTCAATGTTCGATAAAAAAGAAGGTGGTTGGAACTACTTAAGGACTACAATATGAGTTCTCTTTACCACCGGGGTAAGGCTAATGTGGTAGCAGACGCACTTAGCAGGCTCTCTAGTGAGAGTGTGTCCCATGTGGATGAGGGAAAGAAGGAGTTGGTGAAAGACGTCCATCAACTTCCAAGGTTGGGAGTTAGATTGGTCGACTCGACCTAGGGCGACGTTGTGGTGCAAAACAGATCCGAATGTTCCTTGGTGACTGATGTGAAGACTAGAAAAGATGAGGAATCAATGTTGGTAAAGCTGATAGAAGCCATCCGGAGTCGGAAGGTTGTGGCTTTCTCCCAAGGGGGAGATGGTGTGTTGAGGTACCAGGGTCGTCTATGTGTTCCAGACATAGATGGTTTGAGGGACCGAATATTGCATGAGGCACATGGATCCAGGTACTCTATCCATCTGGGTTCCACCAAAATGTATCATGATTTGCGGGAAATATATTGGTGGAACGACATGAAGATGGATACTGCAGAATTCGTATCCAAGTGCTCGAACTGTCAGTAAGTGAAGGTCGAGCATCAAAGGCTGCGAGTCATACTTCAGGATATTAGCATTCCTAATTGCAAGTGGGAAGAAATTAATATGGACTTCATAACTGGGTTTCCCCGTACTCACCGACAATATGACTCTATTTGGGTGGTGGTCGATCGGTTGACCAAGGAGGCACATTTTCTGCCAGTGAAAACCACAGATTCAGCGGATGATTATGCAGGTTGTACATTCAGGAGGTGGTTCAGTTACAAGGATTTCCCTTGTCAATTATTTCAAACCGAGTTACTCAGTTTATCTCCCAGTTCTGGCGGTCATTTCAGAAGGGGCTTAGGACTCAAGTGAAGCTCAGCACAACCTTTCATCCGCAAAATGATGGCCAAGATGATTGAACAGTCCAGACTCTCGAGGACATGTTGAGAGCATGTGTGATGGATTTCAAAGGTAGCTTGGATGATCATTTGCCCTTGATCGAATTTACTTATAATAACATCTATCACTCTAACATCCAAATGGCACCGTTCAAGGCTCTTTATGGATAAAGGTGTAGATCGCCCATTGGATGGTTTGAGATTGGTGAGGAAGCTATGATAGGGCCTGATTTGGTTCATAAGGCTATGGTAAAGGTTCAGTTGATAAGGGATCGGTTAAAGACCGCGCAGAGTCGTTAGAAATCATATGCTGATCTAAGGAAGAGAGCGTTGGAGTTCGAGGTGGATGATTGGGAGTTTCTTAGGGTATCTCCCATGAAGGGAGGCGTGCGGTTCGGACAGAAAGGAAAACTCAGTCCCCCTATGTTGGTCCCTACCGGGATATGAGAAGAGTTGGTAAGGTAGCATATGAGTTGGACTTTCCATCAGAGTTATCTTTAGTTCATCCCGTCTTTCATGTATCGCTCTTGAAAAAGTGCTTGGGTGATCCATGTTTAGTTGTCCCTGTTGAAAGTGTTGGTGTGAGATATAGCCTTAGTTATGAGGAAATTCCAGTTGCAATCTTTGATCGTAAGGTCGGAGGCTCAGGAACAAGGAAGTAGCTTCAATAAAAGTATTATGGAGAAATCAACATGTCGAGGGAGCTAAGTGCGAAGCCGAAGCAGACATGATGGCTAAATACCCTCACCTATTCCCTGCCAGCTCTATTTCAGTTTAAGGTATTAGTTTTGACCCAATTCTCTAATTAGTCTCCATTTTCAGTTCATGTGCGACAAGTTTGATTTATGTTATGATAGATGTATGTGATGTTTGAATTCGGTTCCGCTATGTAATTCTTTTGGAAGGTAGCCATTCCATCAGTGTTCCATTTAAATAATCAGTATTTGCATATGATGAATGTATAATTTTGAGTTTCTATGTGTTTCTAACATTCGAGGAAGTATGTTCCCAAGGGGGAGATATTGTTATACTCTGAGAACACAAGGATCAGACCCAGGAGTCAAAACAGTGAAAAGCTGAAATTTCACACCAGATCACAAAACGATTCGTGAAGTGGCTCGTGAGGAGTGACTACGAGTACTGAAGTGACTCCAGGTCAAGTAGGGCTTGAAAAGGTATTGGGTGAGTCCACGAGCATGACCATGAGTCGTGTTCAGACCTCAAGACTCATGAGGTCATCCGTGGCATGGATTAAGAGGTTGGCCAGTGTTTGGGGCAGTAGGGGTCACGAGTGGTGACCACCATTCAAGGACAACCACCACGATTCGTGGGATCCCTCATGGAGTCCCCTGATGAATTTTGTTGTGAGCATGACGACTCAAGAGCATGAGTCGTTGTCCCTGGCGTTGAGTCGTTCTGTCCCTCGTGGGGACTAGAAGTCAGGAAATTTCTGCGATATTAGTAAGGGCTTTTCTGTAATTTCAAAGTCCTAGGGGCCTATACGATGTCGTTTTAACATCAGAAAGGGTCGTTTAAGAGGGAATAAACTAGCCTAAGTCCTCATTCATGTATGCAAAGGTTTGGGAAGGTGATAGAAGGGTAATATAGGTGATTTCAAAGTGTTCTTCATCAATTTCCTCTTGGGAAATCTAGGGAAGTTAAGCACTAGCTATTCTCAGGTATGTAAGGCTATCAATGAGTGATTTCTTCCACACCCATGCCCGTCCTGTATGATTTGTACAAAAATCTTATTAAAAGCTCATGAGGTTTTGACGATGACTTTTATAAAAGTCTAATGATTTGATAATGGATTTTGCGATTTTAGGTTCTCATCATAAACTATGGGTTTTTATCAATTTTTACTATTTAAATCATTTGTAATCTCATCAAATTTCGATTTCTATGAAATTAGGCCTAATTATGCATGACCCATAATGAATTGATTTATGATCTATTCCTCAAATGATGATATTTATAAACCCAACATGATTTATGATTTGAATTATGGATTTACGATATTACCCATCATGATTTTATGAATTTCAAGCTATATGCATGAATAACAAGTATGTATGAACCTTATTAATCATGAATTATGTTTTGGTCGACTCACGGGCCTCATTTCATGGCTAGTTCACGTAAGTACAAGTATATTTATCATTATCATGATTTAACTAGCCCATGAATTCATGTATGATATACTATGAGCACTATATATGTTTTGGGAGTAGTATCAAACACCGAGTAGGTTCGGGGCCTAGGTTCTGCCCCGGACCTTACAAACTATGTGCCACCATAGGTATGTTGGGACCTCCTATGGGACCGTCCCTTGCCTAAATGGCCCTTTTCATGGTGACGCCACACTTTTATGGTTCGACCCTTGGCAAGGTATGGACACCCTCCCGACTAGGGTTACAAGTCGGGCTTCATGTGTGCTCATATGGGGTATGTCGGTTAAGAAAATCTCCCACTGTTCCTCATGATTTATGCATGTTATGATTATGTATTTTCGCTCAAGTCGTGTTAAGTAAAGCTTTTCTCCTATAATCGTGAATATGCTTGTATTACGAATGTTTGGAAACCTTGAGCCTTATGATATGTTATGATGATTTACGATACGAGCATGATGTCCTACTATTATGATAATTTATGAGATTTCTATATTTTAAATGTCCATTTTACTTACCTTGCATACTCAGTACATTCTAAGTACTGACCGCATACTTTGTATGTTGCATCGTTTCATGATACAGGACCCGGCACTCAGGCTCACTCTCCTCAGTATCTCCTCAAAGTTTGCTATCAGCTTATTTGGTGAGTCCTCATGTTTCGAAGGCCATATGCTCAAACTCTATGCTTTTCTTTCAGTTTCAGAATTGTTGGGTTAGTTGGGGAGTTGTCCCATCAACTCGTCTTTCACGATTAGAGGTTTTTCAGACTACAAATTGTATTAAGCCGTCATGTATGGATTGTGTATGTCCTTTCTCCGTGTATATGACATGTTTACGCTTTCGTATGTTAAGTCATCCACTTATGTGATTGAATTAGATGTACGCTCATGCCATGGGTTGACTTGGGAGCTCTAGGGGCTCCTTGTCCCGTGTCTACAATTCGGGTGTATGTTCGGGTCGTGACAGTACCACCAGAAAATTTTTATTGTCTTTGAAAAAATAATTTTGAGAAAAAGGGGGCACTTGAAGTTGAAAATTGATCATTTTCTTGTTATGAGTTGTACATTCCATGATTGGCTTTTTGAATCACATCTAATTTATCTTAAGTCATACCTTTGATATTATTTTGAAAGTATGTAAACTACTTGGATTGTGATGCTTTGTGTGGTGAGATATTTGGCTGAATTCTTATGTATGTTGAATTGTCTAGAACTTGTCCTAAGTGTGACTCAAGGCGAAATCCTAGATTTAGCTTCCCCTAGAACATGATCTTAGGCATTCTTATGATAAGACACTTTAGCCAAAATGACCTTCTTGAACATCAATCTTTTCTAACCAATGCTTTAGCCTTTACCTTTTTTCTTGGAAACCACATTAAAAGCTTAATGACCCTATTTAATCCTCTTCTTTGGCACCCATCCTCCCTAATGCTAGTGATGAAAGAATTAAAAGTGAGGATTAGCCCAAAATATAGGGAGAGATAAGGAAGAAATAAGACAATAGCCTATGTTTGGGGGTATGCATAAAAGGGGAAGAAAATATGAGCTTCGAAGAGAGGTAGTATCAAATTGTGATAAAAATAAAGGAAATGGTTGGCTGAAAAACCATGAACATAAATTAAAAAGAAGAAACGAAAAGAAGTCATGAAAGGTGCTACCTCTTGTTTATGAAAGGCTTATTGTGGATTGGATATAAGGAGGTTATTGGATAATAAATGATGACGATGAATAAGGGGAGATAAGGTGGAGTGAGCTAATAAATGAAATAGGATGTTTGAAAAAGCTCTAACAAAAGGCAGTACAGAGGTTTTAGTCACTAGATCTAAACAATTGTCCTACCCTTTCCCCTAGCCTTTATGATAACTTCAAGTCCATGGTGTAATGCCTCAAAAACCCTAAGATCAGACCCGAGAGTTGAAATGGAGAAAAAATGAATTCCTGCACCAGGTCACAGGATGAGTCATCCAGTGACCCGTCCAGAACCCCAGGAGTCGTTAAGTTACCCATGGGAAGAGGTTGGAACTTGGCTGAAATTTCATTTGCAGAGTAACCACGAGAGGTGACCACGAGTCGTGGTCAACACCACGACCCGTTAATTCATCTGTTGTCAAGATGGAAGGTGACTATTGATCTTGGGCAGATTTATATGCCCAAGTGATACTCAAATGTGTCATTTTGCCTTGTTTATCTATCGATGTTTGGATATTCTCATGTGAATTGTAATAAAATGTGAATTTATAGTAACCCACATGTTTAGCGTGGTTTTGCAGGAAAAATATAATTTTACGAAGCTAAGATGAATGTTGGGAGAAATCGGGATTGGACTCGGAAGCTAGCAAGGGAAAAAGCACAAGGAAAGCACGAAGTAGAGGGGCTCTGCAATGGAGCCGTGTAATGCTGCCATCGCGGATGCATTCTGCCTGGAGGCTGAAATTATGCCAAAATCAAGTGAAGGTGCGCATTGGGGCCGTGGCACGTTGGCCTAGCCCCGCATTGCACGCCGTGCCACGTTGGGTGTGAATACTTGGACGACCGGATTCTAGTGAGGGTCCGCGTTGGTGGCGTGTCACGGAGGCAGTGCTCCACGATGCACTCTGTGACACGTTGCTTTTTATTCCGGGAAAAATTCCCACTAGTATAAATAGAACACTTAGGTTCATTTTTAATAATTCTGACTGGGTGGAGCAAGAACATGGGTTACAGGCAGTTGAGGGGACGAAAATCTCAGGGTTTTTCTCTATCTCCTTATTCTTGATTTCAATTTCTTGTATGATTACTCATTTAATGATGTTTAATCCACAAATGAGTGGCTAAATTCCCTTCTTGCTGAGGTTAAGAACAATTGTATTGAAATGTGTCTATTGATAAATTGGTTTTTCATTTTTTATTCCATGGTTGTTCTATTGATTCTTGTTCTTACTGCATTAATGTGTGGCCAACGTTAATGTATATCTAAAAAGTCTGGTTTCACTCGAGAGAGAAAGAAATTGGAAAGTTGTGAATTGATAGGATATGATCTTTTCTTAGTTTGGGAAAATTGAGAATTGATTTACCTTCAGGATAGAGATATACCTGAAAGTCGTATTAGTCAATTAAGGAATCGGTTTTGTATGGCTAGAACATGAATTTCTTTTTATCACAGAGATGTAGGTGGAAGGTTCATGATTCTTAAGTTGGGTTAAATACGAGAGTTTTAATCCATAGGCAATAATTCTTGACTAGAAATCGGAGGAAAGATTAACCAAATTGTATTGATAATTTATTTCTCTACATGTTCATTTTAGCCTCAGCATGCTCATACTTATAGTTCAGACTCAAATTATATATTCCTTTTATATTTAGTACGAAATTAGGAAACAAAATATCAAACTCTTCTTCACATTGTTGTCTACAATTTAGAGTTAAAGTTTATTGACACTTGATTAGATTGATACCTTAGTCCATTCCCTGTGGGATCGATACTTGGCTTACTTTAGACACTTTACTACTTGTTCGACCACGTACACTTGCGTGTAGTTATACCAAATGATCCGAACAAGTTTTTGGCGTCGTTGCCGGGGACTGGAAATTGGTAAATTTTTCTTCAATGTTAGTTTACTATTTCTTCTTAGTGTTGACAATTTGGTGTTAGCCTGTATTTTGCATAAACTAATTTTTGTTGAACACTGGCAAGAGACAAGGAGCTGGTGGACTCATCTTTAGAGCCGGAAAGACAATTCCATCGTCAAAGGAGAGAAGCTCTAGAGAAAAAGCTGCAGTTGCTCAGACAAACAATCCTGGAGCAACAATAGAATCCACCAGTTGTAAGGGCAATGTTAGTGCCCGAGGAAATGGTAGCTAGGTTGGTTGGCGTGGTGGCAATCCCACATGCTAACAATGTCACATCTAGCATCCGCAAACCTGAGCCAGGAGGGAGGTTTGAGCTTAAACAAAACATGGTACAATTGCTGCACACCAACGGGCAGTTCACAGGTCTCCCTCATGAGGATCCACAGCAACATCTTCAAAATTTTTTGGAGATAAGTGACACTTACATCCCCGCTGGAGTGTCATCAGATTATGTCAGGCATACATTGTTCCCATTCTCACTTTTGGGAGAAGCTAAGAGGTGGTTGAATGTTGAGCCACCTAATTCCATCACCACATGGGATGATCTTGCAAAGAAATTCTTGATTCGGTTCTTCCCATTCGGTAAAACAGCAAGACTTAGAAGTCAAATTCTGAGTTTTAAAAAGAGAGAGGGAGAGAATCTGTATCAGGCCTAGGAGAGATTCAAATCTATGTTGCGGGATTGTCCTCATCATCACCAATCCAATGATGTGCTGGTACATACTTTCATAGAGGGTTCAGAACCCCATACAAAAATCTTGCTAGACTCAGCAGCTGGGGGACAAGCATTAGAGAAGACTTATGAAGAGCTGTATACCTTGTTAAATCGTATTTCGTAGGGGAATCTGGAGTGGAATGCAAATTTGTCAAGAGGAGAAACAAGGAAAGCAGCAGGAGTCCTAGAAGTGGATGGTTTTACAGCTATTACCGCACAGATAGCTGCATTACAGAATCAACTCAACACCAACTTCAGTAACATGAGCATGAACCAGTCTCAGGCCCCAGTGACTATAGTGCAGCAGATTTGGTGTGAAGTGTGCGGGAGTAATGAACACTCAGCTGAGTGTTGTGGAGAAAATCCTGATTCGGTGAACTTTGTTGGTAATGTACAGAGAACCAACCACCTACATTATGGCAACAACTACAATTCCAACTGGAGGAATCACCCGAATTTCTCTTGGGGTAGCAACAACCATCAAGGGCAAAGTTCGAGTCAGGGGGCGTAGAGAAATCAAGGAGGGCAGCAGAACTACCAGTCACAATACAGAAACAACTATGCACCTCCTCCACCACCATCACCCAATAGGAAATGTTCAAGACAATGATAGCTAACCAAGCTCAAATGCAGGCTGACTACGTGAAATTGGCAGCCGATGTAAAGAACAATCAGTTAGCTACCAAGGCGCTGGAGTACCAGTTTAGGCAATTTGCTGGAGCCCAAAACACCAGGCCTAGAGGAGGACTTCCGAGTGACACTGACCCCAACCCCAAGCAAGTAAATGCAGTGACCACGAGGAGTGGTTTGCAACTCAAGGAGGTGGAACCAGAAAGACCACCTCAAAAGTCGGGAGCAGTAGAAACTGAGAGGGAGCAAAGTGATGAGAGGGGGAAGAAAAAGGATGCTGAACCAGAAAGACCACCACCCCCGTTCCCTCAAAGATTAAAGAAACACAAGGAGGAGGCGTGTTTCAAAAAGTTCATGGAGGTTCTTAAACAGGTACACATTAACTTACCTCTTGTTGATGTTTTGCAGGGAGTGCCGAAGTACGCAAAATATATCAAGGACATCATGGCAAACAAAAGCAGGTTGACTGAGTATGCTACGGTGGCGCTTACAGAGGAGTGCACTTCACGCATACAAAACAGGTTGCCCACAAAGCTCAAGGACCCTGGGAGCTTTACAATACAAATTACAATTGGGCAGAGTATCCGAACTCTCGGATTATGTGATTTGGGAGTGAGCATTAACTTGATGTCGACATTGGTATTCAAGAAGTTGGGACTAGGGAGTCCTAGACTGACAACAGTGATCTTGCAACTAGCAGATCGTTCCTTGGCCAGATCTGATGGCATTGTGGAAGACATGCTGGTGCAAGTGGGCTCCCTTATCTTCCCGATAGACTACGTCGTGCTGGACTTTGAGCCAGACGTGGAAGTGCCATTTATTTTGGGACGTCCTTTCTTGGCGACCAGGAAAGCACTTATTGATGTAGCTGCAGGGAAGCTAACCATGCGAGCACACGACAAGGTGGAGGTGTTTGATGTGTACACGGACACCAAGCTCCCGGCCGTGTACGAGGAACTCTCGGTGATCAACGTGATTGATCGAGTGGATGTTGTCCACAGTGTTGAGTCACGGGAGTTATTGGGGAAACAACCGAAGAGGTGTAAGCTTGACAGGGGTGAGGACGGTAGTCGAGAGAAGACGTCCGTCACCCTAGAGGATGACTGAGCTTAATGACGTCGAGTCACAATGGTAAACCAGGCGCTGCACGGGAGGCAACCAGTGAATTTCTTGTATTGTATTTGTACATTAGTTAAGAAAAAGAAAAAATAAAAAAAAATATATATAAAAATGTAAATATATATAAAAAAATCTATATTGTGTTATGTTTTCAAACCTTGGGATTCTAAACGATTTCTTGTTGTAAGATAAATTTCAGGTTGATCGGAGGGTAAAATGTAAAGAATCGTAAAGGAGAAAATCGAGGTAAGAAAAAATAATAATAATAATAAATAAATAATAAAAAATGGCAAAATAGTGAGCCCACGCAATGGCTCCGTATCACGGAGGAGGGCCTCCACATTACCCTCCGTGACACATTGAAGGTATTTTGGAATTTATACAAATTCCAGAACACCTGTGCGATGGCTCCGTGTCATGGACGGGGTGCTCTGTGTTACCCTTCGTGTCACGTTGAGGTGTTACTCGCGTCGGGTTACACCGGGTCGCTGGGTGACCCGCGCGAAATCCCCTGTTTTTAACCCCGAATTCCTCTCATTTTTCCTCATTTTTCATCCCCTTCGCGACAAACATCCCAAAAAACCCTTCTCCCTCAATGTGACACGGACCTAGGTACACATTTTTGTCAAGTTTTCTTCATTTCATCGAATTCAAGGTATGTTCTTCAACTCTATCTCAATTCTTGTCAAATTTTTCGATCTTGAACATGTGATGTGAGCAAAACTTGCCCTAAGTAGAAATTAAGCTTAAATTCAATTGAGTTATTGTTGATTGACGTTCGTAGTATCATTGTGATTGTATGAACTCAAGAATTACATAGCCTGATAGAATTTTTGTAAAATTGTAGCTAGGGCTTGAATTTGAATATGAAAAGAGGAAAAATTTAGTTGACATGTGAAATTCTTGTTGGGTTGTGTATGTTGGGTGAGATGAGTTGGTTGTTCTAACTGTTAATATGCTAAAAGACCGACGGATTTTTGGGTTAACAAAATTGTGATATGCAAGAAATGGGTGAATTGTATAGATTTATGTAGATAAATTTTTTTCCTTTGCTTTTCCTTGCTAAGTGCTATGTATAGAAATGTGATCGATGGTAATGTTGTGGTTAGCTGTACGAAGTCTGAGTAGTACAAAAGAATTTATACCGTCGAATTCTCTGAATGCACGAGGCATATTTGTTGTTTTTTTGTTTTTAATGTAAATTGGAAATAAGTATGATCTTGCCGTAATGTTGTGATTGTGGCTAAAGACTAAGTGTGGATTGGCCTAGTGTCACACCCCACCTTGGGGGGTATGACGGGCACCTGGTGCCTGCTAGACTCTAGACTGCTAAATGGTCCATCCTGAGCACATCTGGTGCTTTGGCTGTCTTTGGCTCTATTTCAAGAAACAAACCAGCTATATAACGGCTATAAATACAGCCTTCGGCCAACTGGCCTGTATCCATTTGTACCTGTAACAACAGCTAACCAGAAACAGACTTGTAACAAGGAACCTATGTGGGCCGACAAGGCCACCATGCTGTCTAGTTATCTGTAACTCAACACAAGACTACTGTAAAACTACGTGACCGGCAAGGTCACCACTACTGTCAAACTAAGGCCCCACACGACCAACATAAACTGAAATGCTAAACAGCTACAGCAGACTGCACGGCCCCACACGACCGGCTCAACTAACCACAGGGAATATATACAGACTGCAAGCCTCTACGAATACTGTAAGAAACTAATAGAAATGATCGGGACAGGGCCCCGACCTACCCATACTGCACAACAAAAGAAAAGGAGCTACACCTCTGGGAATCAGACTCCGGATGACAGGAGCTGATGACTCACTGGCTGGCTGGAATCACGAGGGATCGGCTCCTCGTCCGTGAGTACCTACAGGCAAGCAATGCTGCGCCCCGCTGGGCATCAGTACCACAGGTACTGAGTATGTAAAGCAAACTGAACTATGCAACTGAAATGATTAGCAACATTAACATGACATTTAAGCAAGAAGTAGCTGAGTCTATCTAGCTGAGGATAACTGGGGAGAGTTTGTAAATTCTGTAACTAACTGAGCGTACCTGAAGACGTGTCTTCCTTGTGTCTATCAGCATCTACTAGCACATATCAATATACATAATAATACACACAATACCTGACCGACCCCCATAAGCCGGAAGGTGCCAACCAAGCAAGCAATCTATTTACCCCTACCCGGGTCTAAACCAACCAAAAACAAGTCACTCCACTCATCTGATAACTGTGAGCTCCTCCTACCGGCCCCCTTGGGTACGTAGCTCAGGCCTTGGCCTCTGACAATAAACTGTGTCTGAGTCCGAAGACTTCTGCCTCTGGGCGCTGGTGCGCACGGGGTGATCTGCTGCTGTATCTATGACTGAAACTGCCCCTGGGTGCAAGCATGCAACAGGGTGATTTTATAAGAATCTGTATATAAAACTGCCCCCGGCCACAAGCGCACACAAAGTGGTCTGTCCCTGTAAATAGGGTGTACTGGCTCTGCGCAAAGTAGACTGAACTACCCCTGCAAGCAGGGTGGTCTAGACCGTATTATCATGGTGGTCGGCCATCATCGTCCTTTAGGCGGACGGCATCGCCCAGCTGGTGGCGGTATCTGAATCTGGTATCGACACAGCTATAACCCAGGGGCGGTGGGGATGCTAAAAGGGTACCCACATGCCACAACAAGTCTCAACATACAAAACACATACACAGCAAGCATGCTCAACGAAAATACTAACCATATTCTCTTCTTGTATCTCAAGGCCAGTTTGTATTAAATAACTGATACTATATTCTGTTTTACACTATTTCTGATTGCTGGACTAACTTCTACCTAGCCTTTATCCGTCTATCTGATTATGTCTGGATATAGCTCAATAATATAAAATGTACCATCTACTACTGGATATAATCTCAACAGATGTAATACGTATTGCCTGAATGTCTACTATTCTGATTATCGCACGGTACGTAATTAATATACTAGCATGCTTGCTGGAAATTGTACTAAAATCGTTCCTGTACGCTGGGTACCAGTTAATAGCCTTTATTCTATTTACTTTCTAAACTGTACTTCCTGGCTTGCCCAAAGAATAACTTTACATACCTGGTTTCTGAGTACCCGACTGACCGATGTGATTTCCGTCGGTACTTCTGCTGTTTCTCCCAACTACATTCATATACACATCAATTAGAACTAAATACATTAATATTCGGGAGAAATTATCACTTTTGATATATATATATTTATCCCAACTTTAACCTTTCGGAAAACAGTCGAAAACTCGTTATTTTTCAGCGGTCCAGAAGGGAGACATATTCACTTCTCAGCTAGGAACACATAGGCATTAATTTAGAGCAATTCTACTTACCTTAGTTCGGTGGCTCGCTGATTCGTTGGCCATATTTCACGAAACTAAATACGTAGGAATGCTCTTTGCTGCTAAATACCTTAGTATCTGGGGTTAATTTGATTTTGGGCAGCGTTTAGCAGCGTAATCGGACGAAAATTATTTAATTTCCTTCGTTCTTACTCCTCTCTGCCGTACACTCTGTTTTCTGGAAATTTTTTTAAAGGTTTAAATGAAATTAAACCAAAGTGGGGCTTATATACTTGAGCCTGAACCTGGGCAACGTGTCACGGAGCTATCGCGGAGGCCTCACCTCCGTGACACGCTGCCATCGCGGAGGGGCTCTGCCTCGGCTCCTCCCGCGATGGTTCGACGGGTTTCTCATCCGATCTTTTTTCCGGCCTTTCTCTAGCACGTATGGCCTTCTAATATGCTTAACCAACGTGCGAATAGGTCGTCTAGGTGCCGGAAATTCTACGGGGTATAACATTCTTCCCCCTTTAAGAACATTCATCCTCGAATGTACACTGTTATCTAGAGGACTACTTACTTTATTTTCTATAAAAATTTCGGCAGAGTTTCCCCTGTAATATGGACTATAACAAAAACCTGTAATGCAGAAAATTCCAACACAGGCACTGCACATAATATTCTAGGATCCACTGGGTAACTAAATATCACTCTTTATCATTCATAGACATACAACCATAAGGCACTGCATAAGTAATAATACGGACATACCTGTCACCTGACTAGGCCTGAAATAGGTGGGGGTATTTGACTTTCATATCTTCTTCTGCTTCCCACGTCATTTCCTCACGATCCCTGTTACACCACAATACTTTGACAGATGCAACATCCTTAGTTCTTAACCTGTGAATCTGTCTGTCTAAGATAGCTACGGGAACCTCTTCATATGCTAACTCTTCTGTGACCTGGACATCTTGAACCGGAACTACTGTAGAAGGGTCCCCTACGAACTTCCTTAACATAGAAACATGGAATACTGGGTGAACAGATGCTAACTCTGGAGGCAAGTTCAACTCGTATGCAACTCGGCCTATTCTTCGTCGAATCTGATATGGCCCAATGAATCTTGGGCTAAGCTTGCCTTTCTTGCCAAACCTCATTACCCCTTTCATCCGGGACACTTTCAGATATACCCAGTCATTTACCGAAAATTCTAAATTTCTACGCCGCATATCTGCATACGACTTCTGGCGGCTCTGAGCAGTCAGCAGGCGTTCTCTCACAAGCTTTACCTTCTCCTCTGACTGTTGAATGATGTCTGGCCCAATCAACATTGATTCCCCCACTTCAAACCAGCCCACCGGCGATCTACATTTTCGCCCATATAATGCTTCAAAGGGCGCCATCTGGATAGTTGAATGATAACTGTTATTATAGGTAAATTCAATCAGCGACAGATGTTCGTCCCAGCTACCCCCAAAATCTAGCACACACACTCGTAGCATGTCTTCGAGCGTTTGGATAGTCCGCTCAGCCTGCCCATCTGTCTGGGGGTGGAATGCTGTGCTCAAATTGATCTGCGTTCCCAAACCCCTCTAGAACGACTGCCAAAATCTAGCTGTGAATTGTGCTCCCCTGTCTGAAATAATAGATACCGGCACTTCATGTAGTCTAACTATTTCTCTAATGTATAACTCAGCATAATCCTCGGCTGAGAAGGTAGCATTCACTGGCAGGAAATGAGCTGATTTTGTCAGCCTGTCAACTATTACCCAAATAGAATCATTTCTGCGTCTGGTACGGGGTAATCCTGTTACAAAATCCATATTTATCGCTTCCCATTTCCACATAGGCACAGTTATATCCTGCGTCAGACCGCCCGGTTTCTGGTGCTCCGCTTTCACCTGCTGGCAGTTAGGACATCTAGATACAAATTCAGCTATTTTAGATTTCATACCTGGCCACCAGTAGATGTCTCTGATATCGTGGTACATTTTCGTTGCTCCTGGATGGAGGGAATAGCGAGCGTAATGTACCTCATGCATGATCTACTGGCGAAGCCCTGGTACGTTCGGGACACACAGACGGCCCTTACAACATAACAATTTATTTTCAGTCACTTGGAAATCTGACTCCTTACCCTTCTGAATTCTATCTCTGAGCTGGACTAAGTCAGGGTCCTCGTACTGCCGTTCTTTTACCTCTGTAACTAGTGATGACTCGGCAGAATTTTGAATTACCACTCTGTTATTTTCTGTCTCCACTACTCGAACGGCTAAACCAGCTAGTTGATGAATTTCCTTGGCAAATTCCCGCTTCTCGGGCCGCAAATACGCTAAACTCCCCATCGACTTACGGCTCAGGGCATCTGCTACTACATTAGCTTTTCCTGGGTGATAGAGAATATTTACATCATAGTCTTTCAACAATTCTAACCAGCGATGTTGCCGTAGATTTAACTCCCTCTGTGTGAAAATGTATTGCAGACTTTTATGATCTATAAAAATGTCTACATGGACGCCATACAGATAATGCCTCCAAATTTTCAGAGCGTGGATCACTGCAGCCAGTTCCAGGTCATGGGTCGGATAGTTCTTTTCGTGTTTCCTTAGCTGTCTAGAAGCATAGGCAATCACCTTACCACGCTGCATCAACACACAACCCAGTCCCAAACTTGAAGCGTCGCAATACACCGCATACCCATCTGTTCCCTCTGGCAATGCTAGTACTGGGGCGGAGGTCAATCTGTCTTTCATCTCTTGAAAACTCTGCTCACATGCCTCCGTCCACTGAAATTTTGCTTCTTTCAGTGTCAGCTTTGTCAGAGGTGCTGCTATAGTGGAGAATCCTTCAACAAATCTCCGGTAATACCCTGCTAAACCAAGGAAACTGCGAACCTCGGTCGGAGTGGTAGGTCTGGGCCATGTCTTGACCGCCTCTATTTTCTGTGTGTCTACCTGTATACCAGCATCCGACACGATGTGCCCCAAAAAGGCAACTGAGTTCAGCCAGAACTCACACTTAGAAAACTTGGCGTACAGCTGACGTTCTCTAAGGATCTGGAGTACTGTTCGTAAATGGTTCTGGTGATCTCTCTCTGAACGAGAATATACCAGAATATCATCGATAAATACTATCACGAACAGATCCAAATACGATCTGAATATGCTGTTTATCAGGTCCATAAACACTGCGGGAGCATTCGTCAGCCCGAAAGACATGACTAGAAATTCAAAGTGACCATACCTGGTCCTGAAAGCAGTCTTTGGAATGTCCCTCTCACGAACCCAGATCTGGTGGTATCCGGACCTCAGATCTATCTTAGGGAAACATTTGGCCCCCTGCAACTGGTCAAACAAATCATCTATTCTCGGGAGCGGGTATTTGTTTTTAATCGTTACCTTATTCAGCTGCTGGTAGTCCACACACATACGGAGTGAGCCATCTTTCTTTCTTACAAACAGAACTGGCGCACCCCACGGGGAAGTACTAGGCCTGATAAAACCTTTGTCGAGCAAATCTTTTAACTGCTCTTTCAACTCTCTAAGCTCAGCTGGTGCCATGCTATACGGGGGAATGGATATAGGTTGAGTCCCTGGCAACAAATCAATCGCAAAATCTATCTCTCTTTCGGGAGGGATACTAGGCAACTCATCCGGAAATACGTCAGGGAATTCATTGACTACTGGAACAGACTGAAGAGTCGGAGGTTCCACCCGAACGTCCTGGACTCTAACCAGGTGGTAAATACATCCTTTTGCTATTAATTTTCTTACCTGAAGGTAGGAAATAAACCTACCTTTCGGCGTAGGTGTACTCCCTTTCCACTCTCGCACTGCTTCCCCCGGAAAGTGAAATCGGACCGTCTTGGTCCAGCATTCTAAGTTGGCATAGCATGGCACTAACCAGTCCATACCCATAATGGCATCGAAGTCGACCATCTCAAGTTCTATTAGGTCTACTCTGGTCTGGCGATCGGCAACCTCTACTATACACCCTCGGTAAACTCTTTTGGCTGTAATCGAGTCGCCGACCGGTGTAAGCACTGAAAAGGGATGCTGAAGCAATTCTAGTTCGATGCCCAACTTTCGGGCCACAAATGGTGTAATATATGACAAGGTAGACCCTGGATCAATCAATACATAAATAGGGTATGAGCAGATAATCAATATACCTGTGACCACGTCGGGAGATGCCTCTGAATCCTGCCTCCCTGGTAATGCATAGGTATGGCTGGGGCCTGCACCTGAGCCAGAGGCTCCTGGTCTACCTCGACCCCTATTTCCTGCACCTGGGGGCCTGCGCCCTACTGAGGCTGCTGGAACTCGTGGCCCTGCTGACGCTCTATCCAGATCATCCTGACTACCCTGTCCCCTGGCTGGACAATCTCTCATTAAATTCCCTTCCTGTCCGTAGTAATAGCACCCTGGGAATCCTTGCCTGCAGTCTCCAGAATGTAGTCGGTGGCATATAGGACAAGGGGTAGATGCAAATCTACTCTGTTCTACCCTCCGCTGCTGAGGTGAGGCTACTGTCCGTGAACTGCTACCGGACTTTGACTGACTCCGGCGAATAAACCTGCCCCTCTGCTGCTGTACCGGTGGTAAAGATCTGGGTGGCCTATCTGAAAACCGTGGTCTCGGCCCCCTAGGAATTTCCCACTGAATCTCAGCGGGTCTGCTCCTACGGCGCTGCTCTGAAGTTGCCTGTTTGTCACCCTGCTGTCGCTGCCTCAGGCCCTCAATTGTCTGTGCGAAGGTCTGTACCCTGGCTATGTCCATGTCCTCTCTCAAAGTAGCTGTCATGCACGTCTCTATGTACTCTGGATTCAGGCCCATAATAAAGCGGTGGACTCTGGACGACATGGTGTCCACAAATGCTGGAGCATAGCGGGCTAAGGAGTCGAATTGTAAGAAATATTCATGGACGCTCCTAGCCCCCTGCTCTAAATGTAAGAACTGGTCCATCCGGGCCTGTCTGACCTCCCGGGGTAAGTAGTGGTCCAGGAAGGCCTCTGAAAAGCTGGACCACGTAGGAGGGGCTGCATCTCTTCCCCGAGACCTCTCCCAACTTTCGTACCACAAAACAGCAATATCCCTTAACCGGAACACTTCTAACTCAACTGATTCTGCTGGAGTTATGTGCATGACTCTAAAGATCCTCTGCATCTGGTCCAGAAAGTCCTGAGGGTCCTCCGCTGAATCCGATCCAGTAAACTGAGGGGGTCCCAACGCCAAGAATTCTCTAACCCTGGAACTACCTAGCCCACCTAGGGATTCTGCTGCTGTAGGTGGTGCTAGCTGACGTTGAGCAGCTAGCATCTGAGTCAACATAACCACCGCACTACGTAGCTCCTGATCAGATGAAGTGGGGGCAGGAGTTGTGGGAGGCGGTACTGCCTCAAATGGTGTCTGGCGAGGCGGAGACTATTGGGAGGGCTGAGATGACGCCTCTGTATAGCTTTCAGATTGGGCGGAATCTGGCTGTAACTGAGGCATCCTACTGGTGCCTTCGCCCGCTGCTGTATCCAATCTCCTACCTGTAGCTGGATGCCACTGGTCTGCCATAATATTTGTAAGAAAAGAGGGTGGTGAGTTTCAAAAGTCAACTCTATACTGTACCGCTCTATAGCACAATTGAATAAGAAAGAAGAGTGACAATCCTAACATTCCTCGCAGCCTCCTGCCTATTGTATGTGGTGCACAACACATCCATAGACAAGACTCTACTTAGCACGGCTTGCAGACTCCCTGGGATACGACCTGCTCTTATACCAAGTTTGTCACACCCCACCTTGGGGGGTATGACGGGCACCTGGTGCCTGCTAGACTCTAGACTGCTAAATGGTACAGCCTGAGCACATCTGGTGCTTTGGCTGGCTTTGGCTCTATTTCAAGAAACAAATCGGCTATATAACGGTTGTAAATACAGCCTTCGGCCAACTGGCTTGTAGCCATCTGTACCTGTAACAACAGCTAACCAGAAACAGACTTGTAACAAGGAACCTATGCGGGCCGACAAGGCCACCATGCTGTCTAGTTATCTGTAACTCAACACAAGACTGTTGTAAAACTACGTGACCGGCAAGGTCACCACTACAGTCAAACTAAGGCCCCACACGGCCAACATAAACTGAAATGCTAAACAGCTACAGCAAACTGCACGGCCCCACACGACCGGTTCAAGTAACCACAGGGAATATATACAGACTACAAGCCTCTACGAATACTGTAAGAAACTAATAGAAATGATCGGGACAGGGCCCCGACCTACCCATACTGCACAACAAAAGAAAAGGAGCTACACCTCTGGGAATCAGACTCCGGATGACAGGAGCTGATGACTCACTAGCTGGCTGGAATCACGAGGGATCGGCTCCTCGTCCGTGAGTACCTGCAGGCAAGCAATGCAGCGCCCCGCTGGGCATCAGTACCACAGGTACTGAGCATGTAAAGCAAACTGAAATATGCAACTGAAATGATTAGCAACATTAACATGACATTTAAGCAAGAAGTAGCTGAGTCTATCTAGCTGAGGATAACTGGGGAGAGTTTGTACATTCTGTAACTAACTGAGCGTACCTGAAGACGTGTCGTCCTTCTGTCTATCAGCATCTACTAGCACATATCAATATACATAATAATACACACAATACCTGACCGATCCCTATAAGACAGAAGGTGCCAACCAAGCAAGCAATCTATTTACCCCTACCCGGGTCTAAACCAACCAAAAACAAGTCACTCCACTCATCTGATAACTGTGAGCTCCTCCTACCGGCCCCCTTGGGTACGTTGCTCAGGCCTTGGCCTCTGACAATAAACTGTGTCTGAGTCCGAAGACTTCTGCCTCTGGGCGCTGGTGCGCACAGGGTGATCTGCTGTTGTATCTGTGACTGAAACTGCCCCTGGGTGCAAGCACGCAATAGGGTGATTTTATAAGAATCTATATATAAAACTGCCCCCGGCCACAAGTGCACACAGAGTGGTCTGCCCCTGTAAATAGGGTGTACTGGCTCTGCGCAAAGTAGACTGAACTACCCCTGCAAGCAGGGTGGTCTAGATCGTATTATCATGGTGGTCGGCCATCATCATCCTTTAGGCGGACGGCATCGCCCAGCTGGTGGCGGTATCTGAATCTGGTATCGACACAGCTATAACCCAGGGGCGGTGGGGATGCTAAAAGGGTACCCACATGCCACAACAAGTCTCAACATATAAAACACATACACAGCAAGCATGCTCAATGAAAATACTAACCATATTCTCTTCTTGTATCTCAAGGCCAGTTTGTATTAAATAACTGATACTATATTCTGTTTTACACTATTTCTGATTGCTGGACTAACTGCTACCTGGCCTTTATCTATCTATCTGATTATGTCTGGATATAGCTCAATAACATAAAATGTACCATCTACTACTGGATATAATCTCAACAGATGTAATACGTATTGCCTGAATGTCTACTATTCTGATTATTGCACGATACGTAATTAATATACTAGCATGCTTGCTGGAAATTGTACTAAAATCGTTCCTGTACGCTGGTTACCGGTTAATAGCCTTTATTCTATTTACTTTCTAAACTGTACTTCCTGGCTTGCCGAAAGAATAACTTTACATACCTGGTTTCTGAGTACCCGACTGACCGATGTGATTTCCGTCGGTACTTCTGCTGTTTCTCCCAACTACATTCATATACACGTCAATTAGAACTAAATACATTAATATTCGGGAGAAATTATCACTTTTGATATATATATTTATCCCAACTTTAACCTTTCGGAAAACGGTCGAAAACTCGTTATTTTTCAGCGGTCCAGAAGGGAGAAATATTCACTTCTCAGCTAGGAACACATAGGCATTAATTTAGAGCAATTCTACTTACCTTAGTTCGGTGGCTCGCCGATTCGTTGGCCGTATTTCACGAAACTAAATCCGTAGGAATGCTCTCTGCTGCTAAATACCTCAGTATCTGGGGTTAATTTGATTTTGGGCAGCGTTTAGCAGCGTAATCGGATGAAAATTATTTAATTTCCTTCGTTCTTACTCCTCTCTGCCGTACCCTTTGTTTTCTAGAAATTTTTTTAAAGGTTTAAATGAAATTAAACAGAAGTGGGGCTTATATACTTGAGCCTGAACCTGGGCAACGTGTCACGGAGCCATCGCGGAGGCCTCACCTCCGTGACACGCTGCCATCGCGGAGGGGCTCTGCCTCGGCTCCTCCCGCGATGGTTCGATGGGTTTATCGTCCGATCTTTTTCCCGGCCTTTCTCTAGCACGTATGGCCTTCTAATATGCTTAACCAACGTGTTAATAGGTCGTCTAGGTGCCGGGAATTCTACGGGGTATAACACCTAGCTTGACCCAACCTTAGGCGAAGCTAATTTTAATTGGAATAACATTGGACCTGTCTGTTTGGTTTGACAGAAACAATGGCAAGCAGGAAAGATAAAGGGAAGGGCGCATCTACATCGGGCGCCGGAAGGAAAAGAATCAGACTGGGAACAGCAGTCCCAGCAACACCAGCGGTTCCGCAAGGCCAACGTCGGCAATACAGAACCCGATGGGTGACAGAGGAGGGGAAGAAATGGTACGAAAAGCATAAGGAAAGCAAATACTTCCCCGAGGAACACATTGCTAGGGAACCATTGGCACAGGAATTCTCCAGGATTGTCCATAGGATTGAGGCAGCTGGGATGAATTTTATCTTTGAAGAGCCCAAGGAGTGCAATCTGCACCTAATTCGGGAATTCTACACCAACTGGAACCTGACACTGAGAAGTCACACCATAAAGATAAGAGGGTAGATAGTCACTTTTGAGCCCTATCACCTTAACGCCATCTTGGGGGCGCGGGACACAGACGCCCATGTTCTTCGGCAACTGAATATCACTCCACCATATGAGGACAACAGATGCACTTTGTGTGGAGCTCGGTCTATAGCACGGTGGAGCAGGCATAAGGAGAGGGGCTACCATCAGACATTGCCCTACTCACAGATGAACAGGGAAGCCAGGATATGGCTTAAGATTGTTTGTTCCTACCTGATCCCGGGGGTGCATATGACAGATGTCACCCGAGATCGTGTGTGCTAGGTCTAGGCCTTGATGAAAGGGCTGGAGATCAATGTTGGGGCGGTGATTATCTCCGCTATGAAGAGAGCCCGTTTGTATCAAGGGCACAGGTACGGGTTTGGTGTATTACTGACCACGTTCCTGAGGGGCCTCGATATTGAGGAAGAGGCCCTTGACTATATCCTGCAGATGGAGAGGCGGGGCCTTAGATGTCACCAAAACTAAGGCACCCGACACGGGCCAGTTCTTACACTAGCCGAGCGACATGCTCGGGAGGATCAGTACATGGCTCGCATGTTCGGGATGCAGATGCTCCAGCTACGCATAGGCGGGAGGCCGACAACGGAAGATGAGTTATGAAAGCTCGAGCTAGACTACCCTTTTGGCGAAAATGCCAGGGCTCTATGCCGATTGGGGCCAGCTTTTGTGGATCCCACTGATGATGATGTCCCCACAGATGAGGAGACACATCGTGACGACTCCGATGTTGAGTCAGATGATGACGATGGGGGCGATTAGACATGGGAGACGAGGCAGCGGCACCTGACGAAGAAGTGGAATACTTCAATTGATCAGGGAGTTTCACCACCCACTTTTGTGCTATGCTGAATTTTCTGAACACTGGGGACAGTGTTCGATTTAAGTGTGGGGTGGGAGTAGTTAGGTTCTGGTTGTTGTTGTTATTAATGTCTCTGTTCTATTGTTGTGCTTGGAAAAACTTGACCCTGTGACTTTTGTGTGTATGTCTGTATTGTAATTAATGTGAAGCTGTTGTGTGCTGTTGACTGTTGTTAGCTGGTTTTGTAAATATTTTTGTTTTATCGAAATTATCGATATTTTTAAAAACTTTTGGTGAAACTTTTTATTTTTGGGTTTCTCGGCGTTTGTTTTTGGTTCTTTTACCGAGAATAGTCCCATTGAACCGAAGTCGTAATTAGTGACCGTTCCCTATGATGGATGGATGACGACCGTCTTAAGGGAAATGTAGTTGATAGGAGTAGATTTCTTTTGTTCTTTTAAATTTTTTTTTTGTTTGTGTGTATCCCAAACGTGTCGTTACTTTATGGTTGTGAAATTCTGGTTGCATGTTGTACATGATATTTCAAATGCAAAGGTGATTCGTATGAAAACATGAAACTTTGTAAATATGTTGAGATACCTAGGCCATAGAGTTCGATTCGGTGTGATTGAGGCTTAATGTTTGAATTCTTGTAATTAGCTGATTGAACAGTCTGTGAATATGTCTTGAGTTGAGCATGTGCAATGAGTGTGTGGTGAGGTTTCATTTCTTCCATGCTATTGTGAAGTGTCTAGAACTTGCCTGGTCTGTGTACAAAACGAAATAAAGGATGTGTATTGTAGGAAAGGATGTAGGCATTTCTTTGCTTTAACCGAAAGTTTTTTTTATTATCGTACCTACCTTGAATGTACACCCTAGTTAGCCCATTGAGGCTTTAGCCTATTTCTTTCTTTTGTCAAAAAGGTGTAAACCGAGCTTAACTCCTTCTTTTCATTATCCATGACTTTGATCCAAAACTCTTAAGCGCTCAAGAAAAAAATAATTTCTCCCATAGTGCCAGGGAGTGAGAATTTTGAAAAGAAAAGAGAAAAGCAGAGTGATGAAAGGAAAGAAAAGGTCGAAGGTGTGTTCAGTGATTTCGGTATAACTACACGCAAGTGCATGTGGTCAAACAGGTAGTAAAGTGGCTCAAGTAAGCCAAGTATCGATCCCACAGAGACTACACTAAAGTAACAATCTACTCAAGTGTCAATAAACTTTACTCTAAATTGCAGACAACAATGCGAAGAAGAGTTTGATATTTTGTTTCCTAATTTTATACTAAGTCTAAAACGAATATAAAATTTGAGTCTGAACTATAAGTATGAGCATGCTGAGTCTAAAATGAACATGTAGAGAAATAAATTGTCGATACAATTTGGTTAATCTTTCCTCCGGTTGCTAGTCAGGAATTATTGCCTATGGATTAAAACTCTCGTATTTAACCCAACTTAGGAATCATGAACCTTCCACCTATATTTTTGTGATAAAACGAAATTCATGTTCTAGCCATACAAAACCGATTCCTTAAGTGACTAATATGACTTTCAGGTATATCTCTATCCTGAAGGTAAATCAATTCTCAATTTTCCCAAACTAAGAAAAGATCATATCCTATCAATTCACAACTTTCCAATTTCTTGCTCTCTCGAGTGAAACCGGACTATTTAGATATACATTAACGTTGGGCACACATTAAAGTAGTAAGAACAAGAATCAATAGAACAACCATGGAAGAAATGATGAAAAACCAATTTATCAATAGTCACATTTCAATACAATTGTTCTTAACCTCATCAAGAAGGGAATTTAGCCACTCATTTGTAGATTAAACATCGTTAAATGAGTGTTAATCATACAAGCAATTGAAATAAAGAAGAAGCAGATAGAGAAAAACCATGAGATTTTCGTCCCCTCAACTGCCTGTAACCCACGTTCTTGCTCTACCCAGTCAGAATATTAAAAAATGAACCTAAGTGTTCTATTTATACTAGTGGAAATTTTTCCCGGAATAACAAGCAACGTGTCACGGAGTGCATCGCGGAGCACTGTCTCCGTGACACGCCACCAACGCGGACCCTCACTGGAATCTGGTCGTCCAAGTATTCACACCCAACGTGGCACGGCGTGCAACACGGGGCTAGGCCAACGTGCCACGGCCCCAACGTGCACCTTCACCGGATTTTGGCATAATTTCAGCCTCCAGGCAGAATGCATCCGCGATGGCAGCGTGACACGGCTCCATTGCGGAGCCCCTTTACTTCGTGCTTTCCTTGTGCTTTTTCCCTTGCTAGCTTCCGAGTCCAATCCCGATTTCTCCCAACCTTCATCTTAGCTTCGTGAAATTATATTTTTCCTGCAAAACCACGCTAATCATGTTGGTTAGTATAAATTCACATTTTATTACAATTCACATGAGAATATCAAAACATCGATAGATAAACAAGGCAAAATGACACATTTGAGTATCACTTCGGCATATAAATCTGCCCAAGATCACTTACCCCACACTTAAATCCTTGTTCATCCCCGAACAATAATCTTACACCTCATGCAATTGACACCCCATCCTGGCTACCTTGGCTCGACAATTCAAGCTATGGTTATACTGATTATTTAATACAGCAAATCATTAAGAAAAAATGCATAGTCTTATCAATACAATGACCTTCAACACAATAAGACCTCCTAGACTCAAGAATCGACTCTCGATATCGGCAAACTCATGCAAATAAGCTGATCAAGATATCCGACACGAATTTTAATCTCTCATCGAGCATGTGCCCTCACCGCACAAGAGAATTTTCCCCTTTTTAATCACATGAACTCAAAACATTACATGCAGGGGCATATAAACAAGATTTCTCTCTCTCTCTCCCAAAAGAATTCACATGCATTATGTCATGAACCATAGGTTTGCCTTTAGTGTATTACTCCACTAATATAAGGACACATGATGTAAGATCACGTAGGACTTAACGTGTTGTAATGTAAGCTACAAAACTAGAAAATACTGGGCTAACCAATAATAACAACTAGCCTCCTTAAGCGCTTTCTCAATCCATCCCATCAACCTTATGGACATTGTTTCTTCCTTCATCATCCCATTCTTGAAGTTTGTCTTTATTTTCGACCCCATATCTTTAAGCACACTTGACATAATAACAAAGATCATTTATACATCTTCATTATATTTAATTTATACCAAGTGCACCTTCGACCTTTTCTTTCCTTTCATCACTCTGCTTTTTCTTTTCATTTCAAAATTCTCACTCCCTAGCGTTGTGGGAAAATTATTGTTTTATTGAGCGCTCAAGGGTTTTGGATCAAATTCACGGATAGTGAAAAGAAGGGGTTAAGCTCGGTTTACACCTTTTTGACAAAAGAAAGAAATAGGCTAAAGGCTCAATGGGCTAACTAGGGTGTACATTCAAGGTAGGTACGATAATAAAAAAAACTTTCGGTTAAAGCAAAAAAATGCCTACATCCTTTCCTACAATACACATCCTTTATTTCATTTTGTACACACACTAGGCAAGTTCTAGACACTTCACAATAGCATGGAAGAAACGAAACCTCACCATACACTCATTTCACATGCTCAACTCAAGACATATTCACAGACTCTTCAATAGGCTAATTACAAGAATTCAAGCATTAAGCCTCAATCACACCGAATCGAACTCTATGGCCTAGGTATCTCAACATACTTACAAAGTTGCATGCTTTCATACGAATCACCTTTGCGTTTCAAACATCATGTACAACACGCAACCATAATTTCGCAACCATAAAGTAACGACAGGTTTGGGAATGCAGACCAATAAAAGAAAAAACTAAAAGAAGAAAAAATGAACAAAAGAAATCTACTCCTAACGACTACATTTCCCTGAAGACGGTCATCATCCATCCATCATAGGGAACGGTTACTAACTAAGATTTCAGTTCAATGGGACTATGCTAGGTAAAAGAACCGAAAACAAATGCCGAGAAACCCAAAAATTAACAAAGATCATGAATTTTTTTTAAAAATATCGATCATTTCGATAAAAAAAAGATATGTACAAAACCAACTAACAATATTCAACAGCACACAACAGCTTCACCTTAATTACAATACAGACATACACACAAAAATCATAGGGCCACAATTTTATCCAAGCACAACAACAGAATAGAGACATACATAATAACAATAGCAACCAGCACCTAACTACTCCCACCCCACACATAAATCGAACACTGTCCCCAGTGTTCACAAAATTCATCATAGTACGAAAGTAGGTGGTGAAACTCCCTAATCAATCAAAGTATTCCACTACTTCCTCAGGTGCCGCTGCCTCGTCTCTCATGTCTGAATCACCCCCGTCGTCATCATCTGACTCCACATCAGAGTCATCACGACATGTCTCCTCATCTGTGGGGACATCATCATCAGTGGGCTCCACAAAAGCTGGCCCCACTCGGCATAGATCCCTGGCATTTTCGCCAAAAGGGTAGTCTAGCTCGAGCTGCCACAGCTCATCTTCTGTTGCCGGCCTCCCGCTTATGCGCAACTGGAGCATCTGCATCTCGAACATGCGAGCCATGTACTGGTCATCTACGAGCATGTCGCTCGGCTAATGTGAGAACTAGCCCGTGAGTGGTGTCGGGTGCCTTAGTTTTGGTGACATCTAAGGCCCGCCTCTCCATCTGCGGAATGTAGTCAAGGGACTCCTCCTCAATATCCAGGCCCCTCAGGAACGTGGTCAGTAAGCCACCAAACCCGTACCTGTGCCCTTGATGCAAATGGGCTCTCTTCATGGCGGAGATAATCACTGCCCCAACGTTGATCTCCAGCCCCTTCATCAGGGCGTATACCAAGCACACATGATCCTGGGTGACATTTGTCATATGCACCCCCGGGATCAGGCAGGAACAAACAATCTTAAGCCATATCCTGGCTTCCCTGTTCATTTGTGAGTAGGGCAGTGTCTTATGGTAGCCCCTCTCCTTATGCCTGCTCCACCGTGCTATAGACCGGGCTCCACACAAAGTGCGTCCGATGTCCGCATATGGTGGAGTGATATTCAGCTGTCGAAGCACATGGGCATCTGTGTCCCGCGCCCCCAAGATGGCATTAAGGTGATGGGGCTCAAAAGTGACTATCTGCCCCCTTATCTTTATGGTGTGACTTCTGAGTGTCAGGTTCCAGTTGGCATAGAATTCCCGAATCAGGTGCAGGTTTCACTCCTTGGGCTCTTCAAAGATGAAGTTCAGCCCGGCTGCCTCAATCCTATGGACAATCCTGGGAAACTCCTGTGCCAACGGTTCCCTAGCAATGTGTTCTTCGGGGAAGTATTTGCTTTCCTTATGCTTTGCGTACCATTTCTTCCCCTCCTCTGTGACCCATCGGGTTCCATATTGACGGTGTTGGCCGCGTGGAACCGCTGGTGCTGCTGGGACTGCTGTTCCCAGTCTAATTCTTTTCCTTCCGGCGCCCAATATTGATGCGCCCTTCCCTTTTTCTTGCCTTCTCGCCATAGTTCCTGTCAAACCAAACAGACAGGTCCAATGTTATTCAAATTAAAATGTGCTTCGGCTACGGTTGGGTTAAGCTAGGCCACCCCACACTTGGTCTTTAGCCACAATCACAACATTACGGCAAGATCATACTTATTTCCAATTAAAAAAACAAACAACAAGACATAACAAATATGCCTAGTGCATTCAGATAATTCGACGGTATAAATTCTATGTAGTACTCAAACTTCGTAAAGCTAATCAAAACATTACCATCGATAACATTTCATCACATAGCACTTGGCACACATTTCTATCAATAAAACCGATACAATTCCCCCAATTTCTATGCAATTTCAACAATTTCATTAACCCGACAATCCATCGCACCTTAATCATCTTACGTTAAGCACGACATCATTTACTTCATTCAACATGCACACACTAAGAAGAATTTCACATTTCAACTCAATTTTTACTTCTTCATCTTTGAATTCTAACCCTAGCTACAATTTCGCAAGAATTTCAATCGCACATGTATTTATCGAGTTCATACCATCACAACGATACTATGAACATCAATCAACAATAATTTACATGATTTCATGCTCAATTTACACTTAGGGCAAGTTTTCCTCACTTCCTATGCTCAAAATCAGAAAAATTAGGCAAGAAATGAGATGAAGTTAGCGAACATACCTTCAATTCGATGATATCGAAGAAAAGTTGAAGAAATTTAGCTCCTAGGTCCATGTCACGTTGGGGAAGGGGGGATTTTTGGGGTGTTTGTCGCGGAGGAGGTGAGGAATGGAAAACAATGAGGGAAAACGGGGTTAAAAAAGGGGGGGTTTTCGCGCGGGTCTCCCGGCTACCCGGTGTGACCCGTCGCGAAATACACTTCAACGTGTCACGGAGGGTAACGTGGAGCATGCCCTCTGTGACACGGAGCCATCACGCAGGTGTTCTGGAATTTGTAAAAATTCCAGAATTACCTTCAACGTGTCACGGAGGGTAACGCGGAGGCCCTCCTCCGTGACACAGAGCCATCACGTGGGCTCACTGTTTTTCCACTTTTTATGATTTTTCTTACCTCCATTTTTCCTTTGCGATCCTTTGCACATTTATGCTCCGTGAAACCTGAAATGCATCTCACAACAAGAAATTGGTTAGAATTTATAGGTTTCACATAAAATACAAATTTTGTTTTTATTATAAATTTTTTTCTCATTTTTTTTCTTTTCTTTTTTTCCTACGAAATCTATTAAAATATTACAAAAAATTTCACGGGTTGCCTCCCGTGTAGTGCCTGGTCTACCGTCACGGCTCGACGTCATTAAGCTTAGTCATCATCTAGGGTGACGGACGTTTTATCTCGACCACCGTCCTCACCCCTGTCAAACTTACACCTCTCCGGTGGTTTCCCAAACAACTCCCGTGACTTAACGCTCTGGACAACATCAGCTCGATTAATCACGTTGATCACCGAGAGTTCCTCGTACATGGCCGGGAGCTTGGTGGCCTTGTACACGTCAAACACCTCCACCTTATCATGTGCTCGCATGGTTAGCTGCCCTGCAGCTACATCAATCAGCGCTTTCCCGGTCGCCAAGAAAGGACGTCCCAAAATAAATGGGACTTCCGCGTCTGGGTCGAAGTCCAGCACAACGAAGTCTATCGGGAAGATGAGGGAGCCCACTCGCACCAGCACGTCCTCCACTATGCCATTAGGTCTTGCCAAGGAACGATCTGCTAGTTGTAAGATCACTGTTGTTGGTCTAGGACTCCCTAGACCCAACTTCTTGAATACCGATGATGGCATCAAGTTAATGCTCGCTCCCAAATCACATAATCCGCGAGCTCGGATACTCTGCCCAATTGTAATTTGTATTGTAAAGCTCCCAGGGTCCTTGAGCTTTGTGGGCAACCTGTTTTGTATCTGGGAAGTGCACTCCTCCGTAAGAGCCACCGTAGCGTACTCAGTCAACCTGCTTTTGTTCGCCACGATGTCGTTAATATACTTTACATACTTTGGCACTCCCTGCAAAACATCAACAAGAGGTAAGTTAATGTGTACCTGTTTCAGCACCTCCATGAAATTTTTGAAACACGCCTCCTCCTTGTGTTTCTTTAATCCTTGAGGGAACGGGGGTGGTGGTCTTTCTGGTTCAACCTCCTTTTTCTTCCCCCTCTCATCACTTTGCTCCCTCTAAGTTTCTGATGCTCCCAACTGTCGAGGTGGTCTTTCTGGTTCCACCTCTTTAAGTTGTAAACCACTCCTTGTGGTCACTGCATTCACTTGCTTTGGGTTGGGATCAGTGTAACTTAGAAGTCCTCCACTAGGCCTGGTGTTTTGGGCTCCAGCGAATTGCCCAAACTGGTACTCCAGCGCCTTTGTAGCTAACTGATTGTTCTTTACCTCAGCTGCCAATATCACGTAGTCAGCCTGCAATTGAGCTTGGTTAGCTATCATTGTCTTGAACACCTCCTCTATGATGGGTGATGGTGGTGGAGGAGGTGCATTGTTGCTTCTGTATTGTGACTGATAGTTCTGCTGCCCTCCTTGATTTCTCTGCGCCCCCTGACTCAAACTTTTTCCTTGATGGTTATTGCTACCCCAAGAGAAATTCAGGTGATTCCTCCAGTTGGAACTGTAGCTGTTGCCATACTGTAGGTGGTTGTTTCTCTGTACATTACCAACAAAGTTTACCGAATCAGGATTTGCTCCACAACACTCAGCTGAGTGTTCACTACTCCTGCACACTTCACACTAAATCTGCTGCACTACATTCACTGGGGCTTGAGTCTGGTTCATGCTCATGTTACTGAAGTGGGTGTTGAGTTGATTCTGTAACGCAGCTATCTGTGTAGCAATAGTTGTAAAACCATCCACTTCTAGGACTCCTGCTGCTTTCCTTGTTCCTCCTCTTGATGAATCTGCATTCCACTCTGGATTTCCCTGCGAAATACGATTTAACAAGGTATACAGCTCCTCCTAAGTTTTCTCCAATGCTTGTCCCCCAGCTGCTGAGTCTAGCAAGATTTTTGTGTGGGGTTCCAAACCCTCTATGAAAGTATGCACCAGCACATCATTGGATTGGTGATGATGAGGACAATCCCACAACATAGATTTGAATCTCTCCCAGGCCTGATACAGATTCTCTCCCTCTCTCTGTTTAAAACTCAGAATTTGACTTCTAAGTCTTGCTGTTTTACTGGATGGGAAGAACCGAATCAAGAATTTCTTTGCAAGATCATCCCACGTGGTGATGGAATTAGGTGGCTCAACTTTCAACCACCTCTTAGCTTCTCCCAAATGTGAGAATGGGAACAATGTATGCCTGACATAATCTGATGACACTCCAGCGGGGATGTAAGTGTCACTTATTTCCAAAAATTTTTGAAGATGTTGTTGTGGATCCTCATGAGGGAGACCTGTGAATTGCCCGCTGGTGTGCAGCAATTGCACCATGTTTTCTTTAAGCTCAAACCTCCCTCCTGGCTCAGGTTTGTGGATGCTAGATGTGACATTGTTAGCATGTGGGATTGCCACCTCGCGAACCGGCCTAGCTGCCATGTCTTCGGGCACTAACATTGCCCTTACAATTAGTGGATTCTGTTGTTGCTCCAGGATAGTTTGTTCCGGCTCTAAATATGAGTCCACCAGCACCTTGTCTCTTGCCAGTGTTCAACAAAAATTAGTATCTGTAAAATACAGGCTAAGACCAAGTTGTCAACACTAAGAAGAAATAGTAAACTAACACTTAAGTAAAATTTACCAATTGCTAGTCCCCGACAACGGCGCCAAAAACATGTTCGGTGGTTTCGGTATAACTACACGCAAGTGCACGTGGTCGAACAAGTAGTAAAGTGGCTCAAGTAAGCCAAGTATCGATCCCACAGAGACTACACTAAAGTAACAATCTACTCAAGTGTCAATAAACTTTACTCTAAATTGCAGACAACAATGTGAAGAAGAGTTTGATATTTTGTTTCCTAATTTTATACTAAGTCTAAAATGAATGTATAATTTGAGTCTGAACTATAAGTATGAGCATGCGGAGGCTAAACTGAACATGTAGATAAATAAATTATCGATACAATTTGGTTAATCTTTCCTCCGGTTGCTAGTCAGGAATTATTGCCTATGGATTAAAACTCTCGTATTTAATCCAACATAAGAATCATGAACCTTCTACCTATATTTATGTGATAAAACGAAATTCATGTTCTAGCCATACAAAACTGATTCCTTAAGTGACTAATACGACTTTCAGGTATATTTCTATCCTAAAGGTAAATCAATTCTCAATTTTCCCAAACTAAGAAAAGATCATATCCTATCAATTCACAACTTTCCAAAATCTTGCTCTCTCGAGTGAAACCTGACTTTTTAGATGTACATGAACATTGGCCACACATTAATGCAGTAAGAACAAGAATCAATAGAATAACCATGGAAGCAAAAATGAAAAACCAATTTATCAATAATCACATTTCAATACAATTGTTCTTAACCTCAGCAAGAAGGGGATTTAGCCACTCATTTGTGGATTAATCATCGTTAAATAAGTGTTAATACAACAAGCAATTGAAATAAAGAAGAAGGAGATAGAGAAAAACCCTGAGATTTTCGTCCCCTCAACTGCCTGTAACCCACGTTCTTTCTCCACCCAGTCAGAATATTAAAAAACGAACTTAAGTGTTCTATTTATACTAGTGGGAATTTTTCCCGAAATAATAAGCAACGTGTCATGGAGTGCATCGTGGAGCACTGCCTCCATGACACGCCACCAACGCGGACCCTCACTGGAATCCGGTCGTCCAAGTATTCACACCCAACGTGGCACGGCGCGCAACGCGGGGCTAGGCCAATGTGCCACAGCCCCAACGTGTCATTTTGCCTTGTTTATCTATCGATGTTTGGATATTCTCATGTGAATTGTAATAAAATGTGAATTTATACTAACCAACATGATTAGCGTGGTTTTGCAGGAAATATAATTTTACAAAGCTAAGATGAAGGTTGGGAGAAATCGGGATTGGACTCGAAAGCTAGCAAGGGAAAAAGCACAAGGAAAACACGAAGTAAAGGGGCTCCGCAATGGAGCCGTGTCACGCTTCCATCGCGGATGCATTCTGCCTGGAGGCTGAAATTATGCCTAAATCCAGTGAAGGTGCGCATTGGGGCCGTGGCACGTTGTCCTAGCCCGGCGTTGCATGCCGTGCCACTTTGGGTGTGAATACTTGGACGACCGGATTCCAGTGAGGGTCCGCGTTGGTGGTGTGTCACAGAGGCAGTGCTCCACGATGCACTCTGTGACACGTTGCTTGTTATTCCGGGAAAAATTCCCACTAGTATAAATAGAACACCTAGGTTCATTTTTTATTAATTCTAACTGGGTGGAGCAAGAATGTGGGTTACAGGCAGTTGAGGGGACGAAAATCTCAGGGTGTTTCTCTATCTTCTTCTTCTTGATTTCAATTGCTTGTATGATTAACACTCATTTAACGATGTTTAATCTACAAATGAGTGGCTAAATTCCCTTCTTGATGAGGTTAAGAACAATTGTATTGAAATGTGACTATTGATAAATTGGTTTTTCATCATTTCTTCCATGGTTGTTCTATTGATTCTTGTTCTTACTACTTTAATGTGTGCCCAACGTTAATGTATATCTAAATAGTCCGGTTTCACTCGAGAGAGCAAGAAATTGGAAAGTTGTGAATTGATAGGATATGATCTTTTCTTAGTTTGGGAAAATTGAGAATTGATTTACCTTTAGGATAGAGATATACTTGAAAGTCGTATTAGTCAATTAAGGAATTGGTTTTGTATGGCTAGAACATGAATTTCTTTTTATCACAGAGATGTAGGTGGAAGGTTCGTGATTCTTAAGTTGGGTTAAATACGAGAGTTTTAATCCATTGGCAATAATTCTTGACTAGCAACCGGAGGAAAGATTAACCAAATTGTATCGATAATTTATTTCTCTACATGTTCATTTTAGCCTCAGCATGCTCATACATATAGTTCAGACTCAAATTATATATTCAAATTATACTTAGTATGAAATTATGAAACAAAATGTCAAACTCTTCTTCACACTATTGTCTGCAATTTAGCGTTAAAGTTTATTGACACTTGATTAGATTGATACCTTAGTCCAGTCCCTATGGGATCGATACTTGTCTTACTTGAGCCACTTTACTACTTGTTCGACCACGTGCACTTGCGTGTAGTTATACCAAACGGTCCGAACAACCATGAGTCGTGGTCACCAATGACAAATTGTTAGGTCCCTCGTAGTGACCCTTCGAGGAAATATGGGCAGTGTACTTAACAACTCCTGACCACGAGTCCTAGTCCATGACAACGGCTCATCCTGTCCCTTATTGAGACTGACAGTCTGTTTTTCCCTGCGAGTTTATTAAGGGCTTTTTCATAATTCCTATGATCCTATGGCCTAAACTATGTCGTTGTAAGCTCTGAATAATGAGTTTTAAGAAGGGTAAGTTCCTTCTAAGCTATTATTATTTCACGCATGCAAGTTTAGAGGCTTTGGAGAGGTGGCCAAGTCTAGTTCTCCAAGTTCTTCATCAATTCGTCATTAGGCAATAAAGAGAGTTGTAGAATCAATTCTTCTCTGGTATGTAGGGTTATCAATGGGTGAAATTTTTCACACCCATGCCCAATTCCTCTCTAATTCATGAAGTTCTATTGATAATTCTATGGGACTTTAAACCAATTCTTATGAAATCCTTATGATCTATCTTCGTGTTAATCCCTCTCATGTATAAATTCATGCTTTATGAATCATGGGCTGATTTTATAGCCATTTAGATTTAAATTTCTACAAACTATGCCCAATTATGAATATTTCATGAAAGTTCATGTTATGATTTATGATTTATGATATGATTTCTCTCAAGTATTTACCATGGATTTATTAGATATCAAGTATATATACATTTTACAAGTATGCTTGAACTTCATGATTTATGGGATTTATGATTATGGATGACTCACAGGCCTTATCTTCATGTCTAGTTCACATATTTCAAGCATGCTTATGATTATCATGATTTTTATTAGCCTATGAGTCTCATGTATATTATCCTATGAGCACTATATATGTTTTGGTTGTAGTATTTAACACCGAGCAGACTCAAGGTCCAAGCATGCCCCAAGTCTCAAAACTACGCGCCAACATAGCCATGATGGGACCTCCATGATACTATCCCTTTTGCCCAAATGGGCCTTTTGTTGTGATATCACACCTCTTTCCATGGTTCTATCCTTGGCAAGGTACGAACATCCCCCTGACTAGGGATTTACAGGTCGGGATCCATGTGTACTCATATAGGGTATGTTGATTAGAAGAATCTCCCACTATTCCTCATGATTTATGTATGGCTATGATTATGTACTTTTGCTCAAGTCATGTTTAATAAAGCTTTTCTCTTATAATTATGATTATGAATGATTTACGAATATTTTGAAAACCTTGAGCCTTATTATTCCATTATGATACGATCATGCTGTCCCACTCCTATGAACTCTTATGTATTTTAAACTATCCATTTTTACTTACCTTGCATACTCGGTATATTTCAAGTACTGATCGCATACTTTATGATGTATCATCTTATGATATAGGTGCCAACATCCAGGATCAGTCTTTCTAGTCAGACTTCCGGAGTTAGCTATTCACAGTATCTGTTGGTGAGTCCTCATCTTGTGAGGTCCTATCTTATCAGTTGTGCTATGTATTTCAATTTTAAGACTATAGCAAGTTTGTTGGGGTTTTGTCCCATCAACTCATCAGCTTAGAGGTTTTTCGAACTTGGTATGTATTCAACGTTGGATTCATGTATGTATTCAGCTATTAAGTTTTGTTTAGACTTTCGCTATGTAATTTATGATGATTTCTGCTTATGTATGTTTGAGTTAGATATATGTTCATGCCATGGGTTGACTTGGATCCTCTCAGGGTTTCTTGTCCTGTGTCTCGATCCGGTCCCAAGTTCGGATCGTGACAAACTTAGTATCAGAGCATTAGGTTTTTAAGTGTCCTAGGGTGTTTTAAAGCCGCGTTAAGTAGAGTCTATTTCATTGATGTGAAGTGCTCCACACTTATGACGAGGAGGCCACGAGACGTTTAGGAAATGTTTCCTTTTTTCATGATCTATGTCATGCGGTTAAATGTATCTCTATTCTTCTAACTCATGTTATATGTGTTTGCAGAATCATGCTTCCTCGCAGAGTTAACAGCAGAAGGAATGGAAACTGAAATGGCCACGAGGATGGTAATGGAGATGGGCACCAACAGGCCGCACCAGTCCCTGCGGATTACATACCCCAGCCAGTTGCACACGCAGAGTTTACGGCAGCCATTTAGATGTTATCCCAAGCCTTGACTGCCCAGGTCAACCAGCAGGCGGTAGCGCATGTCCCCTAGAACGCGAATGCAGCAATAGTAAGTGTTAAGAGACTTTCTGAGGATGAACCCTCCCGAGTTCCTTGGATCGAAGGTGGACGAGGATTCATATGAATTCATTGAGGAGATTTTGAAGATCACCCAAATTATGGGGGTGACTGGGGAGGAGTGTGCTGATTTGGCCTCATATCAATTGAAAGGGGTCGCACACATTCAGTTCAAACAGTGGAAGGATAGTAGGGAAGTTGGAGCAGGCCCTATCAGTTGGAATGAGTTTCATGATGCTTTTCTTAATCGATTCTTCCCTCGAGAGATGAGGGAGCTGAAATCAGCTGAGTTTGTGAATCTTAAGTAAGGAAAGATGACGGTTTAGGAGTATTCCTTGGAGTTCACACGTTTGTCCAAGTATGCACCTGAGTTTGTGGCGGATTAGAGGGCCCGTGTGAGCAAGTTCATACACGACATAGAAGACTCCTTGTTCAGGGATTGTCGGACCGCGATACTTCTCCAGGATATTGTATTTGCTTGGGTAGTCGTCTATGCCCAGCAGATGGAGGCAATACAGATGAGCGAGCAGGAGAGAGAGGCCAAGAGAGCTAGGACGAATAGTGTTGGATTCACTCAGTAGAGATTCAGTGGTGGTCACAGCCATTAGTTTCAACAAAGATCTTTAGCCCCAGCACCATCATCAGCGAGGGTCCCGTCCTGACCCAAATGTCATAAGAGGGTTAAAGTGTCAGGCCTGAGGAACTAGGGGAGCATTTCAAGAGATTGCACTTTTCCAGCCTGTGCAAAGTGTGACAAGAACTACCCATGAAGGTGTTTAGTTGGTTCAGACGCTTGTTTCGAGTGTGGCAAACCTTAACACAAGCTTAGAGATTGCCCTTCAACCTAGATCAGGCGATGGTGGAGCTCGTATGCCAGCTGCTAGTTCAGCAGCTCCGACTGCACATCCCTTCCAGCAGGATGCTTCCACTAGCACAGGTGGCGGACAACGCCAGAATAGATTCTAGCCCTAACATCTCGCTAGGAGCAGGAGGTCTCCCCAGATGTAGTCACTGGTATGTTACGAGTATTCCAGCCTGATGTATATGCTTTGTTAGATCCAGGGGATACTTTATCTTTTTTGACACCCTATGTGGCTAGTAGTTTGGGCGTTAGTACCAAGATCCTATTAGAGCCCTTCTCAATCTTTATTCCAGTTAGTGATTCAGTTATAGCTCGAGGAGCGTATAGAAATTACCCGGTCACAGTCCTTCAGAAAGTTACCTCGGTGGATTTAGTAAAGTTAGCCATGACCGATTGTGATGTTATTCTCGGCATGGATGGGTTGTTTGCATGCTATGCCTCCGTTAATTGTAGAACCCGGGAAATAGAGTTCAGATTTTTGGGTGAACCAGTCATAGAGTGGAAGGGTAGTTTAGCTGTGTCTATATGTCGTTTCATTTCCTACCTTAAGGCTAGAAAGATGTATCCAAGGATTGCGTGTACAATCTAGTTAGGGTTAAGGAGGTTACGTCCGAGACCCTGACTATTCAGTCAATTCCAGTAGTATGTGAGTATCCAAAAGTGTTCCCCGATGATCTACCAGGAATTCCTCCCAAGCAGAAGATCAATTTAGGTATAGACCTCCTTTATGATGTGCAGCCTATATCTATTCCTCCTTACAGAATGGCCCTAGCCGAGCTAAAGGAGTTGAAGGAGCAGTTGAAGGACCTTTTAGACAAGGGATTCATCAGACCGAGCAAATCCCCATGGGGTGCACTAGTTCTTTTTGTCCAAAATAAAGATGGTTCTGTTCATATGTATATTGATTATTGACAATTAAACAAGGTCACCATCAAGGGCAGGTATCCCTTTCCTAGGATGGATGATTTGTTTGAAAAACTTCAGGGTGCCAAGTTCCTTTCAAAGATAGATCTCAGATCTGAATGCCATCAACTTAGGGTTCAGGAGAGTGACATCCCAAAGACAGCCTTCAGGACACGGTATGGTCATTAAGAGTTTGTAGTTATGTCTTTTGGACTAATGAATTCTCTTGTAACCTTTACAGATATGATGAACAGGGTATTAAAGGCATACATGGATATGTATGTGATCGTGTTTATCGATGACATCCTAATATACTCTCGGAGCGAGGAGGAGCATGCCGCTTATTTGAGGGTGCAACTACAGATTCTCAAGGATTGCCATTTATATTCTAAATTCAGTAAATGTGATTTTGGTTGAACTCGATGTCATTTTTGGGTCATGTGGTGTCGAGTGAGGGTGTAAAGGCGCACTCTAAGTAGATAGAAGCAGTGAAGAATTGGCCTAGACCGGTGAATCCTTTAGATATCAGGAGCTTCTTAGTCTTAGCTGGTTATTATCAGAGATTTGTTGAGGGTATTTCATCTATTGCAACTCTATTGACCAAATTGACCCAAAAGAAAGTGATGTTCCAATGATTAGAGGCTTGTGAGAGGAGCTTTCAGGAGTTGAAGACTCGACTTACCTCAGCACCTATGTTGACCCTACCCGAGAGTACTGATGGGTTTGTGGTATATTGTGATGCTTCAAGGATCAGCCTTGGGTGTGTATTGATGCAGCATGGCAAGGTTATAGCATATGATTCCAGGCAGCTGAAAGTTCATGAAAACAATTACTTGACCCATGATCTAGAATTGGCAGGGGTATTTTCCTTGACGATTTGGAAACACTATTTCTTTGGTGTCCATGTAGAGATATTTACGGACCACAAAAGCCTACAATATGTGTTTACCCAAAAGGATCTAAATCTACACCAAATGAGGTAGTTAGAGATACTCAAAGATTATGATGTAAGTGTCCTTTACCATCCAAGCAAGGCTAATATAGTAGCAGATGCACTTAGTGGGTTTTCTATGGAGTGTGTGTCCCATGTAGATGAGGAGAGGATGAAGCTAGTGAAGGATGTGCATCGGCTTGCACAGTTGGCAGTTCGTTTGGTTCTCTCGTCCGATGGTGGTGTTATTGTTCAGAATGGATCAAAATCATCCTTGGTGACTGAAGTGAAAGCTAGACTAGATGAGGACCCTATTTTTGTAAATTTAAAGGAATCCGTTCAGAATCAGAAGGTAGAGGTCTTCTCCAAAAGGGGAGATGGTGTGCTTTGATATCAAGGTCGCTTGTGCGTTCCGGATGTTGATGATTTGAGATATCGAATGTTGCATGAGGCTCATGGTTCCTACTATTCCATACATCCAAGTGCCACCAAGATGTACCGTGACCTATGGGAAGTCTATTAGTAGAATGGAATGAAGAAGGACATAGCAGAATTTGTGGCTAAGTGTCTGAATTGTCAGCAGGTGAAGGTTGAACATCAAAGACCTCGAGGTGTACTCTATTCGGAAGTGGGAGGATATCAATATGGACTTCATCACAAGATTGCCTCGTACTCGTTGGCGGTATGACTCTATTTAGGTGGTCGTAGATAGATTGACGAAAATCGCTCACTTCTTACAAGTCAAAACTACCGATTCAGTGGAGGATTATGCTAAGTTGTTCATTCGAGGGCTAGTTTGGTTGCATGGAGTTCCCTTGTCCGTTATATCGGATATAGGTACTCAGTTTACCTCTCAGTTTTGGAGGTCATTTCAAAAGGTACTTCGTACTCAGGTCAAGCTCAGTACAACATTTCATCCGCAAATTGACGGTCAGGTGTAGCAGACTATTCAGACTCTTGAGGATATCTTGAGAGCATGTGTGATTGACTTCAAGCGTAGTTGGGATGATCATTTGCCTCTCATTGAGTTTGCGTATATCAACAACTTCCATTCTAGCATTCAGATGGCTCTATTTGAGGCTCTCTATGGGCAGAGGATTAGATCGCCTATTGGATGGTTTGAAGTCAGTGAAGCTGCGATGATAGGACTAGATTTAGTAGATCGCCTATTGGATGTTTTGAAGTCGGTGGAGCTACGATGATAGGCCTAGATTTAGTCCATGATGCTATGGAGAAAGTTTAGCTTATAAAGGAAAGATTGGAAATATCTCAGAGTCGCCAAAAGTCCTATGAGGATGTGAGAAGAAGAGAACTTGAGTTTGAAGTTGATGATTGGGTGTTTCTGAAGGTTTCTCCCATGAAGGGAGTGATAAGGTTCGGATAGAATGGGAAACTCATTCCCCATTATGTTGTCCCGTACCGAATTGTGAAGTTGGTGGTCAAGGTAGCATATGAGTTGGAATTGCCCTCAGAATTTTTCTCAATTCATCTAGTTTTCCAAGTGTCGCTCATAAAGAAATGGTGATCCAGCTTTAGTTGTTCCAGTGGACAGTGTCAGTGTGAAAGATAGCCTTAGTTGTAAAGAGGTTTCGGTGGAGATATTAGATCGGCAGGTTCATAAGTTAAGGAAGAAGGAAGTAGCTTTAGTCCAGATTTTATGGAGGAATCAACTTGTTGAGGGAGCTAGGTGGGAAGACGAAGCAGATATGATGGCTAGATACCCACATCTATTCCCCTCCGGCTCAATTTAGCTTAAGGTATCAGTTTCCTCTTTAATACTCTATACGGTTTCATGTTCAGCTCATCTTCCCCAGTTTCTTTCATGTCAATGTATGTTTGCATGATTCATGAATTTAGTTCAATCGCATAGCTCAGTTTGGAGATAGTCATTCTGTTAGTTTTCAGCTTATATGATCAGTATTTGAATATGATGATTGCATTTCTCTACTTTTCTATATGTTTTCCAATATTGGAGGATGAATGTTCCCAAGGGGGGATATTGTAATGCCCCCAAAACCCTAAGATCAGACCCAAAAGTTGAAATGGATAAAACAGGACTTCCTACACCTGGTCATAGGCCAAGTCATCAAGTGACCCCTCAGGAACCCCACGAGACGTTAAGTGACCCATGGGGAGAGGCTGGGACATGGTTGAAATTTTATGTGCAGAGTAACTATGAGAGGTGACCATGAGTCGTGGTCAACAACACAACCCGTTAAGTCATCTGTGGTCAAGAGGGATTTGGGATCAAGGATTTTTTTGGGTAGTAAAGCCAATGGAAGGTGACCACGAATTATGGTCACCAATCACGAATTGTTAGGTCCCTAGTCAGGACCCTTTGAGGAAATATGGGCAGTGTACTTAATGACTCCTGGTCATGAGTCGTGGTCCATGACAACGACTCATCTAGTCCCTTGTTTGAACTAGTAGTCTGTTTTTGCCTGCGAGTTTATTAAGAGCTTTTCTGTAATTTCTATGGTCCTAAGGCCAAAACTATGTTGTTTTAAGCTTTGAATAGTATGTTTTAAGAAGGACAAGTTCATTCTAAGCTATTCCTAATTCATGCATGCAAGTTTAGAGGCTTCGGAGAGGTGATCAAGTTTAGGTCTCCAAGTTCTTCATCAATTCTTCATCGGGCAATCAAGGGAGTTGTAGAATCAGTTCTTCTCAGGTATGTTAACCCTTTATGAATGGGTGAAATTGTTGACACCCATGCCCAACTTCTCTCTTATTCAAGAAATTCTATTGATAATTCTATAGGGCTTTATCCCACTAATATATAAATTCATGCTTTATGAATCATGGGCAGATTTTAAAGCCATTTAGATTTAAATTTCTACAGACTATTTACATATAAATTTCTACACACTATACGCAATTATGCATATTTCATGAAAGTTCAAGTTATGATTCCATTTGGATTTTGATATTTAATAGCTCATTATGATTTATGACTTATGATATTATTTCTCTCAAGTACTTGCCATGGATTTATGATATATCAAGTATATACATGTTTTACAAGTATGGATGAACTTCATGATTTATGGATTTATGATTATGACCGACTCAAAGGCCTTATCTTCAAGGCTAGTTCACGTATTTCAAGCATGCTTATGATTATCATAATTTTTACTAGCCTATGAATCTCATGTATATTATCCTATGAGCACTATACATGTTTCGGTAGTAGTATTTAACATCGAGTAGACCCTGGTGCTAAGCATACCCCGAGTCTCAGAACTATACGCCAAAGTATCCACGATTGGACCTCTATGACACTGTCCCTTTTGCCCAAATGGGCCTTTTGTTGTGATATCACAAGTCTTTTCACGGTTCTACCCTTGGCAAGGTACGAACACTCTCTCGACTAGGAGTTTACAGGTCGGGCTCCATGTGTCCTCATATGGGGTATGTCGATTATAAGATCTCCCTCTATTCCTCATATTTATGTATGGCTGTAATTATATAGTTTGGCTCAAGTCATATTTTATAAAGCTTTTCTCTCATGATTATTGATCTTGGGCAAATTTATATGCCCAAGTGATACTCAAATGTGTCATTTTAGCCTTGTTTATCTATCAATGTTTACACATTCTCATGTGATTGGTAATAAAATGTGAATTTATACTAACCAACATGATTAGCATTGTTTTGCAGGTAAAATGTAATTTTGGGAAGCTAAAATGCGTGTTGGAAGAGATCAGGGTTGGACTCGGATGTGAGCAAAGGACAAGGCATTGGAAGGCACAAAATAAAGAGGCTCCGCGATATGAGCAAACTCTTGGTTACACTGTTGTCTTCATTGTTAGAATTAAAATATAGTACACTTGAGCAGATTTTTACCTTAACCCAGTCCCTGTGGGATCGATACTTGGCTTACTTGAGCCACTTTACTACTTGTTCGACCACGTGCACTCGCGTGTAGTTATATACCCATATAACAAACGACCGAACAATTATGATTATAAATGATTACGAATGTTCTGAAAACCTTGAGCGTTATGTTTGCATTATGATATTTACGTTACGATCATGTTGTCCCACTCCTATGAACTCTTATTTATTTTAAATTGTTCGTTTTTACTTACCTTGCATACTCGGTACATTCTAGGTACTGACTTTATACTTTATGCTGTATCGTCTTATGATACAGACTCTGACTTCCAGGCTCAGTCCGCTAGTCAAACTTCCAGAGTTAGCTATTCTCAGTATCTATTAGTGAGTCTTCATCGTGCGAGGGCCCTATTTTATCAGTTGTATTATGTATTTCAGTTTTTTGACTATAGCGAGTTAGTTGGGGTCTTGTCCATCAACTCATCTACTCAGAGGGTTTTCGGACTCAGTGTGAATTAAACATTGGCTTCATGTATGTATTCAGCTATTAAGTTTTGTTTGGACTTCCACTATGTTATTTACGATGATCTTCCGCTTATCTTTGTTTGAGTTAGATGTATGTTCATTCCATGGGTCGACTTGGAGCCTCCCGAGGTTTCTTGTCCTGTGTATCGATTTGAGCCCATGTTCGGGTCGTGACACATACTGATTTTGATTATACCAACTTAACATTAGTGGCAAGATACATGAAGGCCAAACCTATGAGTGAATTTTCATGCACTTGATTTTCTTTTTGAACGTGAGCGTATTTGCTTTATCTTATAATCACTATGTGTGAAAAGCATGAAAATGAATGGGATTCTTTCTTGATATGAGTGACATCACTTCATTGGGGGTACATGATAAAGGTGTGTTAAATTAGAAGGTGTAATTGAGGCAAAAGTGTTGTGAACTTTAAGGCAAACTTTGAATGTGATCTACCAATGACTTGTGATGCTCCTTCATTTTGTTTTGATGCACTAAACCCCTTTTTTGGAATGAAAGCATATATTTGTGCAAATGTGCCAATTATTGTTGTTATCCCTTTAAGAGGGTGCAACCTGTTTGAGTTTCTTCTTAGTATTGAATTTATGAGTGATTTTGGGGTTGTTTTAGGAGTTAAGGGTCTTTCGTGTGTCAATCTTATTTCATGCCATGCTTAATTCAATTTCTCATTTGTGAAGAGATGCCTTGCTTGAGGACAAGCAATGGTTCATGTTTTGGGGTTTGATGAGTTGGTAATTTACCAACTCATTAGGCTTTTAAGCATGAGCTTTTGCCTTATTTTCAAATCACCTAGGAAGGTTTTATGATTTTTTCATTTTATTTTGCTTGAATTAGGCTCAAACAAGGAAAGCAAAAAATTAAACAAAGAGCAGGTGCTAAAAAGAGGAGACCTGCATTTCGCAGGTCTGACACTGGAGAAATGCAAGTGAGATGTTGAGTGAACTACCATTAAGTTGGAAGAGAATCGCGGAATGCAGTCTGGAACTTGTGAAAGGTAGGTGCACATGCAAAACCCAAACTGTACAATATGAAGTTACCGGCGAAGTGCTCCCATCAAGTGGATGGGCACTTGTGTAGCACAGGTGTCGTGCAAGTGAGGCCATGACTAAAAGGGGTAAAATCGTCCAACTCTGGCACAAGGACATTTTAGAAGATTTTAAGTGTAAAATAGGGATTCGTGTAGCATAAAGAAAAGCAGACTTTCCCTACTTTTACACACTTTTTTCAATTAAGAAAGGGGAGTACTTTATTATTAGCTAATTTTTGTAGAGAGTGAATATAGAGAGAAGGAAGAGATAGTCTTCTTCTTTTTATTCTCCAAATTTGCAGGGTAAGAATTCTCCATTGAAGCATGAAATTAAAGCTCAAATTTACTATTCAATTATGTGAATGAATCTCTTATTAATTTAATTCTCTTATTTACATTAATGAGTAGCTAATTTGATTGCTAGAGGTGTGTGCTTGATGTGGGTTTAGATTTGATTGGGTGTTATTAATTTAGTCTTAGAGTTACTTATTATGCATGAATCTAATTCTTTCTCTAAGTTTTAATGCAAAAATTTATGGTTGCAAACATAGATTGTATTTACTTATCTTGCTTTTGCTTAAAAAATGAATGTATAATATGGGTGAGAAAGAATTAGTGAGGATTTGAGTTTTACAAATGTGGGGTTGGGCTAGAAATATCCAAAACCTATTTTCATAACTCTATTTAAGGCTTAAGGCTAGAAATAGCTTAATTCTTCCCCAAGACAATAAGGGTAATGTGTTAATTGAGCTTGGGTTTTGAAAGAACCCAAGAAGAATATGCCCAAGTGGTCGAAAGACATAGGGTATAGACATATCCATTGCTATTCATGTTATTATTTGATTCTCAATACTTATTGATTAACCCCAATCCCATCGATATCCCATCAATAGCACATCTCTACTACTTGCTCTCATTGCTGCTTCCACTTGCATTAAGTTGATTTGATATTGAGTAAAAACATATAGTGTTCTCATTTTTCCACTAACATTTATTTTATGTATTGTAATAAAATGATGCTAACTTGTTTAGGTAGACATACAACTTTAGTATTGATATATTCCTATTCCCAGTGGATTCAACCCCTACTCATAAAGTTAGGTAAATTATATTGCAAATGACCGTGCACACTATCTCCCAGAGAGAAGTGGATTTGGACTTTATTAGGGATCTATAAAAGAAAGGATTTGGAGAAATATCTTTTATCCTTGGAAAAATCAAGTCTTTGGGGAGCTAGGTTTCATACACCATACTTGTGAATTGAAGATTTGGTTGACAAATCTCTTCAACTTTTCTCCATTTCATTGATTCCTTTCTTTGTATTGAATATTTAAGAGTGTAGCATTTTATTCCTTCATTTAAATTGTCACGCCCATCCTAGGGCAGAGGAGAGACCAACATCCGATGTTATTTCTGACCTGAGCACAACTTTTAATAGGGCATGGTGCATGGAGCATTCATCTAATCATGAAGTGACACTGATAATACAAGATGAAAAACATAGATAATGCATCAAGAATAAATCTTTTCATAAAATCATCAATGTAGTACATAAGTGACACAGAGGTTAAATCAGAGTATAAAGCATGAGGACATATAGGATGGACAATTTGTGAAACATCTATTGTAACAAGAGTATCTGACTTAAAAGGTCAAAGCTCCAAATACTCCTCTATGAAAATTATATACTGGTAGAGTGAGATAATTACACCAAGAATGAATGGAGCTTACCAAAAGCTGAGGTGGGGTAGTCCTTATGCGCTGCTTAGCTAATCATCCATGTACCGAGTGTGCATTATTAAACAATGTAGCTCCCTCGGCAAGAGAGGCATAAGTACATATACAATTAAATTACATGTAAGATGGCAAAAAGAAACATAGAGTACGGAGAAAAAAAAAGACAATACATGGAAATCATAGTCATAACATGTGAAATCATAAAGGTTCAAAAATCATGAAATCTACCCTTAAATCATAGTTCATGTAGTGACCCAAAATACTTTGGGATATTGTGGCATAGCAAACATAGTTCACCATGGAAACATGGAGTTCGATCCCTATGGCCGAACTGGCTAAGACATCACCTACCTTGCCGGATAGGTGACCTGACTGAAACTGACTTGCTAGCAAGATTTATGAATTCATTCAATGTAGGGGAATAATTTATGGATGTTCTCGTAAACTCGACATGCTCCACTTCTATATTGCAAGCGTAGTTTTCAGCACTCATCTTAAAAGACTCATGCATTCTTGGTTAACCACTTGCTCTCTTTTTACATTATGATGTTCAAATAGCCCATTGGGCTCATAGTCTTACTCTTTGTCTGAAGAGTTCCGATTTGATCTATAATACGACCTTATTTGAAGGCTAATAATTGATACACCATTCCTTATATGAAGGCTCATACCCTATACCATGCTTAATCTAAAGGATATTAACCATAATGGCTACTTTAAATTAAAATGCTTAAAATCATCATTCAAGATTTTTAATGAAAGATCATAATCATGGTAGAAGTTCCTATTCCATAGTTTAAGTAAAATTGTATGTGGACACTTGCCAATATTTGTAATAATAGTCATGGAAAATCTCAAGTCGTTTCATCAAAGTTCATATATTTACACTAAAACGCAAAATCATAATTATCAATCACACTTTCATGGATGAACATGGAAAACTCATAAAATAGATCATGTAAGAGATTCAATCTTCTCATAAGGATCCATGAAATTCATAAAGTAAAGCATGATAGTTTCCGAACATAAAGTAAAGACTTCATCAAAACATATAATAGATCTTGCAAGAGTTAAGAAAAGTGTTTGTAGACAGGAACATGATGTGCCATGATATAGAGTTACCTTTCATACGTTATTTTTTCTAAATCAAGGTAAGAACGTAGGTTTAGGCTTGGGGAAAAGGGATACTATGTCTTTCTCGATCTAGAAGTGGGTTTTCTTTGAAACCCTAGGAGTGTAAAAGCTAGGGTTCACTAATCTTGGCATCCATGTAAGATAAATCTCGTGGAAATAGCTTGATGATGGGAGATCTTTGAGAATAGAGAAAAGTTGGTCTCACACCATAGATGTGAAGAATAATGAAAAGAAAATCAGGTCTCACTCTTAAATAACCACTGAGAAACACACAACTTACGAAACGTTGGGCAGTGTTATTAATAGTAAGTTAGGGACTAGCTCAATGATAAAGGTCCAAGCTTCCACCAATGGTCCCAAGTACGGACCATAGAATCCATCTATGCCTAGTATATTGAATCATTTGTCAATTTAGTGAAATTTCGTCTCTCTGATGTTCCATCTATGGTCCCAGGTACAGACTGTAAAACCAACACACGATCCATAAATTGGACCATAACTCTTACATAGTAACTTGAAGTTTTTGTTCTTCATGTACGGTGGTTAGGTGAGGTTCATAGAATCATTTTATGTGTAGTACAATCACTTTGTAAACCTCCAATTACGACTTAAGAAATTGGTCTCCCAATTACGGTGGTGATTTATGCTTCATAGAATCCATCTATGGCTCATAGAATGCACCATAATTTCATCAAATAATGACTCAAGCATTATGCTATCCCTTCGTACTTTGACATACGATACCATAGAATCCACCTAAGGTCCGTATATTACTTATGATACCTACATAATTATTCTCTATGATTTCAAACTTTAGTTATTTCAACTCTCGGGAACTTCTATTCCATGTTAAAGGCTACACATACCATTTGTACTCCATAAACCTTGTGAATGATCATGTGGTAAGGCTGGAAATTCTTCTGAAGGTATGAGGTGTTATAATATCTCCCCTTTGAGATCATTCATCCTCGAATTATGATATTGGGCACTAGTAGAATTCTACCTCTGAAAAATTCTCTAAAAATTTAGCTAGAGTTACCTTTGTAATTGGCACTATCCCATTTTTTTAAATATAGCAGATGTTAATCAGTAACATCACCATAGGCCTCATAGGGCAAAAATCAATACATAAACACAAAGGAAAACATAGAACTCATGCTAAGCCCTCATTGGCTTCTAAAATCATGAAAGAGGAAATTTCTCCTCAATTATTTCTTTTTTCAGCTGAACTAAGGTTGCGTATCTCAGTGGACTATCCTTCCTACTACCTCTTTCTCACTCCCCTATTACTCCTCTCGACTGATGAAATGTCATTTCCCCCATACTTACCATCTTTATATTTCATAAACGTGATAGAGACTATTTTTCAAGGGGAATAATAGAATCACAAAGAAAAGGCAATTGTAGGCACAAGTAATAGAAAACAAGTGAATTTAGCATATGTATAACATAACATGACTTCTTCTGGACATGGGATGCATTTCATGAGACATGGACTCATAGAGCATGGCAATATTTTATCTAAACATAGAGGGCGGAGTCATGGAAATATAGAGTAGGATTAGGATCTTTACCTGGGGAATTTTCCTAATAATTGAGGAATGTCTGGGGATACTTTGCTTTTATATCATCTTCATCTTTCCATGTAGACTCTTAAACATTCTGCTTCTCTATAGTACTTTCACTGAACCAACCTCCTTAATTCGCAACTTTCCAACTTGGCAATCAAGGATGGCCGCTCAGACTTTTTCATAAACTAGGTTCCCTTAGACCCTATATTCTCAATATGGAATACCAGGGATGGTTCCTCTATACACTTCCTCAACATGGACACGTGAAACATCGAATGCACTAAGGCTAATTCTATAGGTAGCTCTAATAATAGGCCACTAATCAAATTTTTTGCAAGATCCTGTAAGGACTAACATCCCTCGGATTGAGCTTTCCCTTTCTTCCAAATCGCATGATGTATTTTATACGAAAAACCTTCAACAACAACCAATTTCCCTTTCCTTTCGCTATTAGCTGACCAAATTTTCAGGTTCATTATTTCTCAAACAACGGGCCTCACAATGACTTGTTGATTCCTACAATGAGTCGTACCATGGCTCATGATTAGGAGTCCCATCCCCCATACTATCACCCCACTACTATGCACAACCACTCGTTGTTTCCTATAACAAGCCATTCCATGACCAGTTACTTCCTCAAAGCCTTCCATTCAAAAAGATTCCACAACCCTTGCCCATGACCTGTCACACCATAGAATGAGTCGTACCTTTACTTGTAGTTCCAAGATCTGACAACTAGTAGATTATCACGACTCCTGACCACGACTAGTCACACAAAACTATAACTCATTGTTATCACTGGTTAGGAGCAACTGCTAGCACACCACAACTCACTCCTATGACCTGTTCCTTGGAACAACGACTCATGGTAAGAGTCATTCTGAAAGAAAATTATAGATTTTCCTTCTAAATCCGCTACAAGTATATGGCTTGGTTGTAAGAACTTTTGGGGTGTGACATTATCTCCCCCTTGGGAACATTAATGCTTGAATATAGGCTAATGATTTTGAAAATATAGGGAAAGAACTACAATTCCAAAACATAAAAACTGACGGAGTGACTGACTTTGGACTGAGATATATGACTGAACTGAATTCATGAAACGCACATACATGCAATGACAGGAAAGAAACGTAGAGAAATAAAATTTACATGAAACTGAATAGAGTACTAGGGAGGAAACTAGTACCTCATGCTGGAACTAGGCCAGAATGGAAAACATACAGGTATCTAGCTAAAATATCTACTTCGGCTTTCCACGTAGCTCCCTCAATGAATTGATTTCTCTACAAAACCTTTACTGATGCTACTTCCTTATTCCTCAACATCAGAAGCTAATGATCAAGGATCTCAATCGGAACCTTCTCAAAAGTAAGGCTATCCCTCACACCAATTATATATACCAGAATATCTAAGGTCGGGTCACAAATGCACTTCTTCAGTAGAGATACATGGAAAACTTGATGCACCGAAGCTAACTCTACCGATAGCTCTAACTCATATGCTACCTTACCAACTCAGCTCAGAATCCAATAAGGACCAACATATCGGGGACTAAGCTACACTTTCTTTCTGAACCTCATCATTCCCTTCATGGGAGATACCTTCAGAAACACCCAATTATCAACCTCAAAGTCAAGCTTTCTCCTTCTAACAACCATATAAGATTTCTGACGACTCTGAGCTATTTTCAGCCTCTCCCTAATGATCTATTTTCCCCTTGGCCTCATGAACTAAATCTAGCCATATCAATGTAGCCTCACCTACCTCAAACCATCCAATAGGTTGCCTATACCTTCGCCCATAAAGAGCCACAAACTGGGTCATTTGAATGCTAGAGTGGTAATTCTTATTGTAGAAAAACTTAATAAGAGGCAAGTGACCATCCCAATTACACTTGAAATCAATAACACACTTCTCAAAATATCCTCAAGAGTCTGAATTCTTCGCTCGGTCTAACGATTTGTCTACAGGTGAAAAGTTGTGCTAAGCTTTACTTGAGTACCAAGGCCCCCCTGAAATGACCTCCAAATCTAAGAGGTAAACTAAGTACCCCTATTCGAGATGATGGACAAATGAACTCTATGCAACCGAACTAAATCCTGGATGTACAATCTAGCATAATCCTCAAATGAATCAGTAGTTTTGACGGGTAGGAAATAGGCTGATTTGGTCAACCTGTCCACAATCACCCTATTGAGTCATATTGTCAGGGGTACTGAGGCAAGCCTGTAATGAAGTCCATATTGATATCTTCCCACTTCTAAGTAGGAACGGTGATGTCCTAAAGCATACCTTGAGGTCTATGATGGCACACCTTTACCTATTGGCAATTCGGACACATAGCCACAAACTCCGCTATGTCCGTCTTCATGCCTTTTCACCAATATACTACCCGTAGGTCACTGTACATCTTGGTGTCACTTGGGTGGATAGAGTATTGAGAGCCTTGAGCCTCATTAACATCCTCTCTCTCAAGTCGTCCACAACCAAAGCACACAATCGACCCTGATATCGAAGTATACCATCTCCCTCTTAGGAGAAAACCTCCACTTTCTGATTCTGATCAACTTCCATCGGCTTCACTAGGATAGGATCCTCATATTTCCTAGCTTTGACTTTCGTCATCAATGAAGATACTTTTTGACGGTTCCCGCAAGTGTACGGGTCATACAAGTAATATAGTGGCTCTTTTTTTAAGAACCGGAATGTCGAACCCACAGGGACTTGTCCCATTCCTCTAACTATCTAATTCAAGCGTGATATTAAATACCGAAAATGTTGTTTATAGAAGTTTTCGAGAAGGTTTAATTAAGTCTAATTTTGGGTCACTGAAATATTCTGAATTCACACTAGGAGCAACATAGGGTTAAAACCAGATAATTATGCGTTGTTACGATTTGCAATGGTTTAAGTATGAAACTATTAATTGTCATCTCACATAATTAGAATTGCATGTTCATGGCCTTTCGAGCCTCTAAACACGACAAACTAGCCTCACTGCAACATTGTGAGCGAGGATGCTAATTCTAGTTCGTGGGCAATTAACTACGTTGTGGTTTACGTAGAAATGATTAGGGACTCTCATACACCTAATCATTTGACTCAACTTAGCGTCACAACAACTTCTTCGATTGGTGATGTGATAATTCTAAGTCGGTCTCTAAATCATCCCGTTTTATCAACCAAGCAAGGCATTAGGTATATCCCTATCCTAACACAAATTATACTGTGAGATACAATCATGCTCCTCACATTCTCATGTTCTGACCTAGGTAAAAGCTTCCTCAAGCAAATGCCTAAGTTAACAAGTATGTTTTCATGGTGATCAATCATAAAAACAACCAATAATCCAAAATGCAAGACAAAACAACAATCAATAATTTAATTCCAACACAAATTCATAAAAAAACAATCATAATTCATGGCTTCAAGCCTAGAGGAAGGGTTCTAGCCATTCATGTTCGTAAAACTACAAGAAACTACAACTAAATTAACATACTTACAAGAATTGGTAGAAGAGAAGGGAATTTGACAAACCCTAGATGAGTTCTCCCACTTCTCCCTTCACTCCTAGGTGGTTCTCTAGAATAAAATCGTGACAAAATGATTTTAGGAGCTAAAGGTCCTATTTATAATAAATGAGAATTTTGCAAAATTATGCCTGTAGTGGAATGGCTCCGTGTCACGGAGTGTATCGCGGAGCACTGCCTCCGTGACACGGAGGTAACGCGGAGGATCTCTGGAAATTTCCTCTGGATGCCAAGATGCCGAGGGTCGTCGCGCTGGCCGGCGTGACGCGCTGCTCATGCAGCGCGTTGGCATGCTGCTAGCGTGCATCTGGCCTGGCGTGGCACGACGCTGGCACGCTGGAGCCTGCCTATATGCTGCCTTGTCTCGTGCGCCTAGCATAGGCGTGGCACGGCACTAGGCACGGCACACGCAAAGCGTGGCACACTGCCTGGCGCGGCCAGCCTTGCTAAGGCATGCTCCTTGCCGACTTTCACAATTTACTCCCAACTCCATTCCTCTACTTCACCAACTTATGAATTAGTTCCTCAAATTCATTAAAACCTACAAAACAAGCACTAATCATGTCGGTTAGTACATATATTCACATTTATATAAAATCACATGAAAATGTATATAAATAAATAGATAAACAAGGCAAAACTAAGTTATAAAGTATCACTTGGGCATGCTATTTTGCCCACGATCACCTACCCCACACTTCAAGCTTTGTTCGTCCTCGAACAAACCTTTTACATCTCATCCATATGGAGACTCACACATAGCTAATTTAGAAAAATAATTATAGCTACGGCTATAATGATTACGTAAGGTAGCAAGCTAAAAATAGAGCATGCATGATTTAATCATTGAAATGAAATACAACTCTCCCAAGACTTCCTAACCTCAAGAATCGACTCTCAATCTTAGCAAACTCATGCGAATCAACTGATCAGGAAATCCAACCTGAATTATATCCTTCATTCAACATGTGCCCTCACAACGAGAGAGTTACCCATTTCCACACGCAAAAAAGAACTTTTAAATCACAACATGTGTGGGTACATGAATAGAATTACGCTCACTCTCACAAAGAATTCACATGCATCATGTAATGACCCATAAGCTTACCCTTAGTGTTTTATTCCACTAATTTAAGGATGTATGAATGTAAGATCAAGTAGGACTTTTTAGGTTGTAATGTAGCTAAGGGACGGGTAGGTACTATTATGGCCAGTAATAGTGACTAACTTCCCTAAGCGCTTTTAATACATTACGCCCTCATTACGAACTTCCCTTCCCTTACTTCACCTTTTTCTCTTTCAGCTTTCCTTTTCCCTCTTTTGTTTTCCCCTTTCTTTAAACACTCTTAACTTATTATTAAGGAGTTCTATAAGTAACTTTTCATTAATTTATTTTCTTACTCCCTACTAATACTCAACCGTATTCAAACAAGTGCACCCTTGTCCTTTCTCAACTTTTACAACTGCCACTTTTCCTTCTTTTTCATTCTTATCACTCCTTTACTCTTTCGGATTTTCCTTTAAGCGCTAGGAGTTTTGGTTCAAATTCAAGGCTAATGAAAGAAAAAGGATTAAGCTTATGTTGTGGCTATCAAAGAATAGGCTTAAGGCTCAATGGGGATAACTAGGATTAAATATTCAAGGTAGGTAAACTGAGGGATAACATTTAGGTTCATTCAAAGAAATGCCTAAATCATTTCCTACAATTCACATCCTTCATTTCATTTTATAAACACACTAGGCAAGTTCTAGACACTCCACAATAGCACAGAATACTCAAAACCTTACACTCATGGCACATGCTCAATTCAAGACACATTCAGCAGACTCTTACTCAGCTAATCACAAGAATTCAGAATTAAGCTTCAATCATATTGAGTCAAATTCAAGAGCCTAAGTGTCTCATCCAAAGTTATACCTTTCTTACATGCTTCAAAACTGAACATACTCGCATCTTACAATCATTTATAGCACATAACAAGAGCATCAAGCCTCGATTAGCTACGGGTTCAAAAACCAAAACTTATTGACTAATTTTCCTCAAGATGGTCATCATCCATCCATCATCGGAAACCATCCCTAACTATGACTAAAAACATTATATACAGAAAAAGAAATTTTTTTTCTTCGGTTCAAAGACCCCCCGTCGGAAAAGAACCGAAAAGAAAAATCAACGGGTACTCAGACTTCCCTTCCATCTGTGCTTAACTGGGGTACCCTTGGGTTGCCTCCCAAGCATCGCCTTATTTTCCGTCACGACACGACGTGGACTATCCTTTTCAGGACATCCTCATACCTTGGTTCCCATTCGAGAACCATCTCATTTTCATTTGATTTTTAGAGGGAAAAGCCTCCACTCTGTTCCTCTCCTCCTCCAACTTCTTCACAATTTGAAGCCCTTTATCAAATTCGAGCTGAACACTTGTCATTTCCTTTAGCCCTGCACCTGTGGACTCCTCCACCCCACACTCATCCTCTGACAACACCCTAACCTGACAAAGGTTTCTGTAGTGTGCGGATTGGTTCATTTCTTGGTAAATGCGGAAGAGTTCTTCTTCATCCTCGACCCTCATTTTCAGGGTCCCTGCTTTCAAGTCAATCACCGCTCCTCCAGCGGCCAAGAATGGCCGTCCCAAGATTAAGGGTACCTGGTCATCAACCTACAAATCTAAGACAATAAAATCAACAAGTATAATAAACTTACCTACTTTGATGAGAAGGTCCTCTATTATTCCATCAGGTGTCACTCGCGACTTATCAGCCAGCTGCAACATCAACTTTGTGGGCCTCGGTTTTCCCAACACTAGGGTGTTGAATAAGGATAGGGGCATTAGGTTAACTGCTGCCCCTAGATCACACAAAACTCATAGCACCTCAGCTTTACCAATTTGTATGGGGAGGGTAAAACTCCCTGGGTCTTTGAGCTTCTTCGGAATCTTGCTCAGTACCCGGTGACTGCACTCCTCAGTCAGTGCTACGGTCTGGACATCCACCAACCTAACTTTGTTTGCCATCACATCTTTCAAGTATTTAGCATACTTGGGCATTCCATGTAAAACATCAATAAGAGGCAAATTTATGTGAAGTTCTTTGAAATTCTCAAAGAACTTTTTGAAGCATTCCTCCTCCTTGCTCTTTATGAATTTCTAAGGAAATGGTGGTGGTGGTCTTTGTGCTGGCTACAATGAAGATTGTGCATTTTGTTGCTCAGCACTCTGATTATCTCCCATGTTGGTGGATGGTCCTGGTCTAACCAACTCTGGTTGGACCGCCTTTCTTAGCTCTGTTGGCACTGCATCAGCTAATTGCTTGCCGCTTCTCAAACTGATGGCATAGTCCTGCCGAGGATTAGGATCTGTGTTGCTTGGTAATCCCCCTTGCGATCTCATATTTTGAGAAGCTGCTATCTGACCCACTTGTTTTTCAAGATTGCGGGTGGCCATTTGTTGATTCTTTAAGTCTGTTGCCATCCTCGCCTGATTTTCCACTAACTGAGTCTGGGTCTCCATGATTTTCTGCAATATTTCCTCAATGCTGCTGCTCACTTGACCATCATTCTGCCTATTCTGCTGATACTGTTGTTGTTGAGGGTTCTGGTAACTTTGCTTTTGGTTTCCACACCAAGAAAAATTCGGGTGGCCCTGCCAATTTCTATTGGAGTTGTTTCCAAAATTCTAATTCTTCCTGTTCACATTTCCAACAAAATTGACTGATTCCGGATTGGCTCCACAAGATTCTACAATGTTCCCATTATTACCACAAATTTTACACCAACTCGGAGCTTGCTGAACTGCATTAACCTGGCCCTGTTGTTGGTTCATACTCAGTTTATTGAACTGAGTCATCATCTGATGCTGGAATGAAGCTAACTGCGCTGCCAAGGCATTCATTCCATCTACCTCTATCAACCCTAATCTCTTTCCTGCCCCTCTCAATGACTCGTTGTGCCACTATGGATTTCCTTGAGCAATTCTGTTCAACAAAGTGTATAACTCATCATATGTCTTCTCCAAGGCTTTCCCACCTGATGCAGAGTCTAGTAATATTTTCGTGTGTGGGTCTAGACTTTCTACAAAGGTATGAGCCAGCACTTCATTAGATTGCTGGTGATGGGGACAGTCTCTCGACAATGACTTTAATCTTTCCCAATCCAAATATAAATTCTCATCAGGCCTCTACTTGAAACTCAGTATTTCACTTCTCAACTTTGCAGTCTTGCCTGAAGGAAAAAATCTGATAAGGAACTTCTTTGCCAAATCATTCCAAGAAGTTATGGAGTTCGGTGGCTCAGCCTTCAACCACTTTTTCACCTCTCCCAACAATGAAAATGGGAAGAGGGTCAGTCGGACATAATCTGTGGACACGTCGGTGGGGACAACTGTGTCACTAATCTCAAGAAAGTTCTATAAGTGCTGCTGTGGGTCCTCATGTGCCATCCCAGTGAATTGACCACTAGAATGTAACAGCTGCACCATGTTCTATTTAAGCTCAAAGTTCCCTCCAGGCTCCGGTTTACGGATACTATAGTTCACATTAGTCGCTTGTGGGATTGCCACTTCGCGAACTGGTCTAGCTGCCATTGCTTCCAATGACAATTGTGCTTGTCCCGCGGGTGGTTGTTGTTGTACCTTTTCTTGAAGTTTGTTCAGCTTTTTCTCTAGAGCTACTCTCCTTCGCAAATGTATTTGACGTTCAGGTTCAAGCAACGGTTCCACAAGCTCTCTATTTTTAGCCAGCTCGGCAGGAAAACCTGTCCCCTGCAAATGATCAGACTAAGAACAAGTTTCTCAACACTTAAGGAAATTTAAAAATCACACAAAAACCAGATAATTTATCAAAACTTTACCGAGTCCCCGGCAACAACGCCAAAAAACTTGTTGACGGTTCCCGCAAGTGTACAGGTCGTACAAGTAATATAGTAGCTCTTTTTTTAAGAACCGGAATGTCGAACCCATAGGGACTGGACCCATTCCTCTAACTAACTAATTCTAGTGTGATATTAAATATTGAAAATGTTATTTATAGAAGTTTTTGAGAAGGTTTAATTAAGTCTAATTTTGGGTCAACGAACTATTCTGAATTCACTCTAGGAGCAACATAGGGTTAAAACCAGATAATCATGCGTTGTTACGATTTGCAACGGTTTAAGTATGAAACTATTAATTGTCATCTCACATAATTAGAATTGCATGTTCATGGCCTTTCGAGCCTCTAACCACGACAAACTAGCCTCACTGCAAAATTGTCAGCGAGGATGCTAATTCTAGTTCGTGGGCAATTAATTATTTGGTTTACGTGCAAATGATTAGGGACTCTCGTACACCTAATCATTTGACTCAACTTAGCCTCACAACAACTTCTTCGATTGGTGATGTGATAATTCTAAGGCGGTCTCTAAATCATCTCGTTTTATCAACCAAGCAAGGCATTAGGTATATCTTTATCTTAACACAAATTATACCGTGAGATACAATCATGCTCCTCACATTCTCATGTTCTGACCTAGGTAAAAGCTTCCTCAAGCAAATGCCTAAGTTAACAAGGATGTTTTCATGGTGATCAATCATAAAAACAACCAATAATCCAAAATGCAAGACAAAACAACAATCAATAACTTAATTGCAACACAAATTCATAAAAACACAATCAAAATTCATGGCTTCAAGCCTAGAGGAAGGGTTCTAGCCATTCATGTTCGTAAAACTACAAGAAACTACAACTAAATTAACATACTTACAAGAATTGGTAGAAGGGAAGGGAATTGGACAAACCCTAGATGAGTTCTCCCACTTCTCCCATCACTCCTAGGTAGTTTTCCAGAATAAAATCGTGACCAAATGATTTTAGGAGCTAAGGGTCCTATTTATAATAAATGAGAATTTCGCAAAACTAAGCCTGTCGTGGAATGGCTCCGTGTCACGGAGTGTATCGTGGAGCACTGCCTCCGTGACACGGAGGTAACACGGAGGCTCTCTGGAAGTTTCCTCTAGATGCCAAGATGTCGAGGGTCGTCGCACTGTCCGGCGTGACACGCTGCTCATGCAGCGCGTTGGCATGCTGCCGGCACGCATCTGCCCTGGCGTGGCACGACGCTGGCACGCTGGAGCCTGCCTACATGCTGCCTTGTCTCGTGCGCCTGGCATGGGCGTGGAACGGTGCTGGGAGCGGCACACGCACAGTGTGGCAAGCTGCCTTGCGCGGCCAGCCTTGCCAAGGCATGCTCCTTGCCGACTTTCGTAATTTACTCCCGACTCCATTCTTGTACTTCACCAACTTATTTAATTAGTTCCTCAAATTCATTAAAACCTACAAAATAAGGACTAATCTTGTTGGTTAGTACATATATTCACATTTATATAAAATTGCATGAAAATGTATAAAAATAAATCGATAAAGAAGGCAAAACTAAGTTATAAAGTATCACTTGGGCATGCTATTTTTCCCATAACCAATTCTGACCCATTCTGAATGATAGCACCACCATCCGTCAAATCTATAAGGTGAACCCTTAAACGAGTAAGCCTATGGACATCCTTCACCAACTCCTTTCTCTTATTCTCAACATGAGACACACTCTCCATGGACAGCCTACTAAGTGCATCCACCACTACATTTTCCTTGCCCGGATAATATAGGACACTAATCCAATAGTTCTTGAGAAGCTCTAGCCATCTCCTTTGCCATAAATTCAGGTCCTTCTGAGTGAACATATATTGAAGGATTTTGTGGTCCGTGACAAATCCACATGCACCCCGTACAAATAGTGCCTCCAAATCTTCAAAGCAAACACCACAACTTCCAACTCTAGGTCATGCGTCAGATAATCCTTCTCATGAGTCTTAAGCTTTCTTGAGGTATATGCAATTACCTTATCATGATGCACCAACAAACAACTAAGACAAACCCTAGAGGCGTCACAAAGAACAACAAAACCTTCTGTACCCTCCGGTAGGGTCAATACTTGGGATGAAGTGAGTTGAGTTTTTAACTCCTATAAACTCTCCTCACAAACATCTGACTACTGAAATTTGACCTTTTTCTGGGTCAACTTAGTCAACGGTGCTACATTGGTGAAAATCCCTCAATGAACCTTCTATAGTAGCCAGCTAAACCCAAGAAGCTCCTAATATCTATTGGACTGACATGGTTAGGAAAATTCTTCACCGCTCCTCACTAGACACTACATGACCCAAAAATGCTACTGAGTTCAACTAAAACTTACAGTTGCTGAATTTAGCAAACAACTAGTGATCATTGAGAGTCTGCAGCATAATCCTCAAATAAGTGGCATGTTCCTCCTCACTTAGAGAGTATATGATGATATATAGTCTATTAAGACAATCACGAACATATGAAAATATTGCTTGAACACCCTGTTCAACAAATCCATAAAACCTACAGGAGCATTTGTTAAAACAAACGACATATCTATGAACTCGTTATGACCATACAAACTCTTGAAGGCTATCTTCAGATTGTCAGTCTCTCTAACTCTAAGCTGGTGATAGTCGGATTTGAGGTCTATCTTCGAAAAGCACTTAGCACCCTAAAGCTAGTCAAGCAGGTCATCAATCTTGGGGAGGGGATACTTATTCTTGATTGTGACCTTGTTCAACTACCGATAATCAATGCACATCCTAAGGGAACAATCCTTCTTCCAGACAAAGAGAACTGGAGCACACCATGGGGATTTACTAGTCCTAATGAAACCCTTATCTATGAGATCCTTCAACAGTTCATTCAACTCTTTTAGCTCAGCTGGAGCCATTCATTAAGGAGGTAATGATATAGGTTGCATATGAGGGAGAAGGTCAATATCAAAGTCAATCTCCCGCTCGGGAGGGACTCCTGGTAGATCATATGGAAACACCTCCGGATACTCACCCACAATAAAAACAAGATGGAATAGTCGTAACATACTAGTGACCAAATCAGGAGAGACCTCCTGCTCCTGAAAAGATGATAGTGCATATAACCTATATTGGCGTTGTCCGCCCACTACACCATGCAAAATTGAAAATTATCTATAACATGCACACCTAAGTGAAATGTTCCAAAAATAAGTAAAATTACACAAAAAAATTCCCACCTTACACTTAGTTTACTGTAGTGTCCTCAATGCAAAACTAAATAAAACAAACTATAGGGAGTTACCGATCCACTTTATAGGATCTAGGCCTTGTTGCCTCCATTGGTATTCATATCCTTAATTGGTGGCAATGGAGGCTCATCATCTATCCCTAGAAAGGCATGGGTGACTGGCGCAAGAGGCACCATCTACTCAACCCTCTCTGTTCTCTATATGGATCTTCAGGTCCATAAAGAGCAACTGAATGGACTACTCTATGTGGCCTTGTCTTTGCTCCATGCTAAGGATAGCAATCCCATCAACCCGTGAAGCTTTCATGGTTATTATATAAAAAACATTCTCGAACCTTGGTAGGTCCACATCCACCCTATAGTTATCTAGCACATAAGCTACCTAGAGTTATTGTGAACATGCTGGAGTATAGGATATTTCCCTTCCTTTTGGCCCGAACTTTTTCCATTTCAAGCATAATTAATTTGCCCATGTTGACGGTTGTGCAGGTCCAGATGAAATAGATGAGGCACACTTTTAGTTTGACACATGGGAGTCATTCTTTGGAGGCATGATTCTATAGTTGACAAACCTCAAAATCACTTTTGCCTCCCAATTAAATATCAGCCTCTTATAATGATTGTGGCGCCCATTGGCATCTCTTTTCCATGCTAACTTGTATCCTAATCCACATAATACATGGTGGATGTATCTGTGATTTGGTCACTGATAAAATGCCTCAAATCCTATAGGAGGCATGTCAAGAAACTTTATGAGAGTATTCCATATATGGTAAGAGAACCTGACGGCCCTTCCTCTGATAGGGACTACATACTCTTTCTTTAAGTCCGCTCTTCGCTCCTAGTTAACGTTGAATTCCTTGACCATGTCAACGTCGGTACTACTCCAGGTCATCATCAGTTTTTTCACCTCAATCCCATGATATCATTGTAGAGAACCATGAATTTAAGGCGAATAACTGTCATATTGATCTCCTATTCTTAGGCCAGATGGACCGCTTGCATAAATATTTGGAACCATTTTGTCTCATAGGTCTCAATGGAGTTCAACCCAAACTGTCGCTCAGGGGAGATATCTTTTGAATGGTCAGCCTACTCCACGATATGTTCCAGTACCTAAGCTAGCCTCTGATAAGTTGGTAATTTAACAACAAATTTGGCTTTTAAGCGTGAGCTTTTGATTGATTTTCAGCTCATTTAGGAAGGTTTTATGCCTTTTTTTCTTTTCTATGCAAGAATTTGAAGGACACAAAGAAAATGGAGGATTTAACTTTAAAAGAAAGCTTCTAAAGACATGTTTTTAAGTTGAGAAATGCAGGTCTAGAATAGTTGAGACTGCCTTGCACCTGCTAACAATGGATTGGTACCTGCAAAATGCAAGTGAAATACAGGTGGAACTGTTTGCACCTACTATTCACCTATAATCCACAAATTGACACCTGCTAACTATAGCTGAACAGCAAGCGACCCATTTCATTGATGGAGAGGAAAAAATGTCCAGAAAGGGTTCCAAAGCAGCTAGACGCTCCCAAAGGCAATTTTAGTTATACACAAGAAAAGTGCAGATACTTATGACCCTAATTGTACACCACACATAGAGTATAGATTCTAGAATAGTTTCTACACATAATAGAATTGTAGAGATAAAAAGTAGTACTTCTTCCTCAGCCATTTTGGTGGAATTCCACCATTATTGCAAGAACTTGTGAAGAAAATTTGTGAACTCATATGATAACTTTTGAGGGAATTCCTCTTGGTATATTCTGTCTATCTAAATAATAGTAGCTAACTTGCTAGCTAGGGGTGTGTGCATTGTGGATTTGTAAACTTGGATGGGTATTAATTAATTATTCTTGGATTCTAATTGAAAACATAGATCTATTATTTTCTGTAAGTTCTAATTGTAAAAATTTGTGGTTTCAAACATTAGTTCTGTTTAGTTTTCTTGCTTTTTCTTGAGAATGAAACATGAGAATTGGGTAAGAATACAATAGGGAGGATTCTGAGTGTTGATGTATGGGATTGAGCTAGAGAAGTCAAAACTCACATTTCGAATCCACTAAAGGATCAAGGCTAGAGATAGCTTGATTCTTTTTCAAGCTCTTGCAGTTGATAAATTGAATTTTTCTTTGGGTTTGAGGAAACCCAAGGCATAAATGGTCATGATTGTCACCCACACTAACCCCCCAGTGGACGAAGAAATTATTCCCAACAATTTACACGAATACAAAACTAAAAGAAATTAATAACCTTAAAATTAAATAAATCAATAGAATTTCAAATAAAATTTGCTAAGTCAATTGAAAGGAAACCAAAAAATCCAACTACAATTGCCAGAATCTGAATGTCATTTCACTTTAGATGTCTAACAAAAGTCTTGGAATGTTTATAACGAAAAAGAATTAAAACAACAAGTGTCCGGAAGAGAGACATCTTTGAAGAAGGAGTTGAACAACCCATTCTACCTAGCTCACCTTTCAGTAATATATCGCTACTCTAATGGTGAGTTTGTGATGAACTTCTGGGGTCGGTCTCTTAACACAGAAAAGAAGTAAAGGAGTAGTGTCACTTTGGAACACAGTATTGGTAGGCTTCATTGGATGGCCTTATATAATAATGTATAAAAATGCAAAGAACAGTATGAAAACAATCTAGAACACCATTTAAATACACATTACACATTGAAGGAAATTCAATTCTACTCAAGTACAACCAGCCTGCTCACTGGATTAGGTTCTTCTTTGCAGCAGTCACTCAACTGCTGCCGCGGTCTCATATAGTGGAAGGGGTCCCGCTACAGCGGTACTCCCCTAGGCAGTGGCTCGGTTTAGCAGCACTAAATAATTTCACCAACTAATCGCAACATCACATATAATCTAATACATTCAGAACCATAATAGTTACTACCTCTGACATATGAAATGGTGCATTGCCACATGCAATATAGAATAATTTATCACAACAATGGCACAACGCGCATTCTAGTTTCCATTTGACTCTATCAATATCCTTTTCCAAATTTAGTTAATAACACATGATAACAAATTTAGCTCAGCCAAGTGACACTTATTAACTACAATTTTAACATTTGTACAATGCATCATAGAATAGAATAGTTGATCAAGTAAAGATATGCTGGGCACACTCCTCTGTCATATCACCACCACACTCCAAAACTAACCTCGATGTACACACATGCTAGAGGGTCTTATTTGTGCCCTTCTAGTCATGACCTATTGGGGACTCAAGAAATCCACGTACTGTATCGGTGTGGTACCTACTCCCACTCATATGCTCGTCTAGATGCTCCCCTTGCAAATGATCCACTCAATAATGTTGCTTGTTCGGATGCTCTCCATAGGCATGAGCCTCTCATCTTAGGATATTCTTTATGTCCTTAACCATTCTCGCGGTAATTATATCACAACCGAGCTCGTCATTATGACATTCAGGAGATCACAATCTACCTCTCCTACTCATATATTTTAAACAGTTCATCATACATTCTATGAACATACAAAGAACACGCTTAACAGCTCAACACAATTCCACAGCGGTTTGGTGGCAACAACATATCAAATTTATTTCAACAGTTATGTTTTAAAATGGCGTTCATCCACCACAAATAGTGTCCATAGACCAAAGCAACATATTATCATTCACAATCGTACAAGTCATTTTGCAAAGTTCAACTACTCTAAACCATAACCTACCTCAAATTGGGAAGATTCGGACGACAATAACACTGCTGGAGCCTTACCCTTCCCCAATGCTTCTGAACTTGCAAATTCTAACACAAGAATAAGAGAACATTTAGTACCTACCACCCATACAAGGGTCTTAGAAACTCAAACCCATTCTTTCAAGGCAATTTTAAGAGAAATATCTCAAACCCACTATTTCTATATCTTAAAATCAAACCCCCATTGGTTCCCCATGATCAGCCCTAGTCTATCAACCTAGGGTTTCTTTGCTAGAAAATCATTATTAGAGGTTCTCCTTGATTCTTAGGTATTTACATAATCATTCATAAGGGTATAAATTCAAAAACCTTACCTTGAGAAGGAAATTCAACTGCTCTAGTGAGAAAATCGCCTTTAGTTCTTGAGGTTTCGTATTTTGGAAGTAATAAGGTATAACCACTGCAATCCCACTTAAACCCATTTTTTGATTCCCTTCATCTGCTGCAATAGTCTCATCTAACAACACAAAGATACATTTGATAATGTATGATCCATCCCCATGGTACTTCGTTAACATGGAAACATGGAAGGTTGGATGTACCCCTGATAGCCCTAGTGGTAAGGCCAACTCATAAGCTATTTCACCCACATATGGTAGGATTTCAAATGGCCTAATGTATCTCGGACTAAGATTGCTCCGCTTACCGAACCTCATTACCACCTTCATGAGGGATATTTTGAGCAAGACTTTCTCTCCCTCGATGAACTCTATATCTCTCACCTTCTTGTCTGCATACTGTTTCTGCCTTCTTTGAGCAGCTACCGGACGTTTTTGGATTACCTAAACCTTTTATAAGGATTTCTTCAACAAATCTATTCCCCAGGGTCTTACCTCAAATACCATCAAACCACCTAATTGGAGACCTGCATTTTCTCCCGTATAGAGCTTCAAATGGTGCCATGTCAATCCTCGAATAATAGCTGTTGTTGTAAGAAAATTCCGCCAGGGGTAAAAATTTATCTCACTGGCCCCAAAATTGATCACACATGCCCTTAGCATGTCCTCTAATAACTTGATAGTCCATTCTGACTACCCATCGGTATGAGTATGCAAGGTTGTACTCAAATCTAACCTTGTGCCTAAGCCGCCTTCAAGGTCCTCTAGAAATGAGAGGTGAATTAAGTACCCCAATAAGACACAATCGACACCGGCACCACACGCAACTGAATCACTTCCTTCACATACATCTTGGGCAACTTCTCGGCATTTTAAGTCACTTGAAAAGGTAAGAAGTGAGCAAACTTGGTCAATCTGTCAACAATGACCTAAGTAGAGTCTAACTTTCCCAATGTCTTAGGAAGACCAACTACAAAGTCCATGGCTATTCTTTGCCATTTCCATTTGTGAATAAGAATCCTCTGAAGTACTCCCCTAGGCTTTCGGTGCTTGTATTTCACCTGCTGACAGTTCAAACACTGGGTGACATAATCAAAAATGTCCCTCTTCATTTTGTCCCAGTAATAGTGTTTCTTCAAGTCATGGTACATTTTGGTAGCCCCAGGATGAATGGATTACCTCGAGTTGTAAGCTTCTTCCAAGAGGGTCTTAATTAGCTCACCAACTCAAGGAACATACACGCATCATTTATTCTTAGGACCCCTTCTCCATCTAGCACTGCTTCCTTAGCTTCTCCCCAAAGAATCTTATCTTGGATTCTTACCCAAATTCTCATCTTCAAATTGTTTGGCCTCTATTTCTTCTAGCAGTGATGACTTAGCCTCCATACTAGCTGGTATCCCACCTATCTCGGTCAAAGAAAGTCTCACCAAACTATTTGCCAGTGTTTGGACTTCTCTGGCCATTGATCACCGAGTAACTTCTAGGCAAGCTAGATTGCCCATACTTACTTCTTTTCAACTCAATTCGTCTTCCACCATATTAGCCTTCCTTGGGAGATATAAGATGGTGATGTCATAATCCTTGAACAGTTCCATCCACCTACTCTGCCTGAAATTGAGATCCTTCAGAGCAAACACATAATGCAAGTTGTGATGTTCTGTGAACACCTCGCAAAGAGCCTTGTATAGGTAGTGCCTCCAGATTTTTAGGGCGAACACCACTACCGCTAGCTCCAGGTCATGTGTGGGATAATTCTTCACATGCACCTTCAATTGTGTCAAGATATAACCAATAACCTACCCTTCTTGCATTAACACAACACCCAACTCAAACTGTGAGGCATCAAAATAAACAACAAAAACTTTACCGTCCATTAGTAATGCTATAATGGGTGTCGTAGCTAGAAGGGTCTTGAGCTTCTAAAAACACTCTTTATATTCCTTAGACCACTAAAAAGAGACATCCTTCTGCGTCAACCTTGTCATCATTGAAGCAATGGATGCAAAACCCTTTATAAATCGGTGGTAGTACCTTACTAGCCCCCACAAAACTCCAAATCACTATCATGGTAGTTGGCCTAGCCCAATTTCTGACTGACTTCACCTTTTGTTGATCAACATTGGTTCCCTATTTAGAGACAACATGTTCTAGAAAACATATCAAGTCTAGCAAAAACTCGGACTTAGTGAATTTGGCATACAACCGTTTCTCTTTCAGCAAACCCCAACACAATTCTCAAATGATTCTCATGCTCCTTCTTGGTCTTAGAGTACATCAAGATCTCCTAAATAAAAACAATCATGAAATAATATAGATAGGGTTTGAAGATACCATTCATTAAGCACATGAACGCAGCTAGAGCATTAGCGAGTCCGAAGGACATGACTAGAAACTCTTAATGCCCATACCTTATTTGGAAGGCTGTTTTGGGAATATCCTCGGCCAGAATCTTCAGCTGGTGTTAACTTGATCTCAAATGAATCTTTCAGAACACTACTACCCCATCAGACTGATCAAACAAGTCATCTATTCGAGGGAGAGGGTATTTGTTTCAAATAGTAACCTTATTCAACTGGCGGTAATCAATGCACATCTGCGTACTATCTTCTTTCTTCTTTACAAATAATACCGGGGCACCCCAGGGAGAGACACTCAGCCTTATAAACCTCTTATTAAGAAGTTCTTCCAACTGATCCTGGAGTTCTCCCTACTCAACCGGTGCTATTTTTTAGGCGGAAAAGAAACGGGTTGAGTCCTTGGTTCTAAATCGATGTAGAAATCAATATCATGGTCTGTCGGTATACTAGAAAGATCTATAGGGAACACCTCTAAGAACTCATAAACTACCGGGGCTGAATCTATGGATGAACCTTCGAAACTAGTATCTTTAATATGAGCTAGATATGCTGAATACCGCCCTTCTATCAATTTATTGGCATGAATATAGGAAATAATTTTCTTAGGATCAAGGCTACAATTCCCTTCCCATTCCAACCTGGATGAGCCGGGATTGGATATGGTGACGATCTTAGCATAGAAATCCAAAATAAGATGGTAAGGGGATAACCAGCTCATTCCCATAACCACATCAAAATCTACCATGTCAAAGATCACTAAATCTACTACAGTGTTTAACCCCATAAAGTCAACAATGCAATCACGAGATACCCCATCCAACACCATAGAATCCCCAAGAGGAGTAGCCACATGGATAGGAGTGTAAAGTATATCCCAAGCAAGACACAAGACCAAAGAAAAATAAGCAGACACGTAGGGAAAAGTAGAATGTTATACCTCGAAAGCCCAAAGATCAGGCCCAAGAGTGGAAACAGAGAAAAATTAAAAATTGGCATCAAGACACAAAACGGGTCATGAGGTGACCTGTGGGAGCAGACCACCAGTCATAATGTGACTCGTAGTGAGGCTCAGGAGATAAGTTGAAATTCAGGAATTTGGATCCCAACAGATGAGAACACGAGTCATGGGAAGAGATGATTAAGAAGGAATAGGAAGAAGGAAGTATACAAAAATGGAAGGAACCCACAAGTCGTGGTCAGTCACCATAATTCGTGGGGAGGGTCGTGAGCAGCAAGGTGAAGCAAAATAAAAATCATAGGTAGTGTACGTGACGAGTGGTGACCATAAGTCGTGGTCACCAGTAATGAATCGTTGAGTCACCCATGGCAAACCCAGACGACTTGATAAGCAGTGTACTTGAAGAATGACGCCACGAGTCTTGGCCAGTGGTGACGAGTCTTCATGTTCCTCGTGGGGACTGATTGGTAGTTATTTTCTGCGAATTTAGTAAGGTATTTTCCGTAATTTCTAAGATCCTAAGGCCTTAACTATGTCATTTTAAGTTATAAATAATGACTTTTAAGAGGGTTAAGTTTATTTTAGGCCATTTTCATTCATGCATGCAAAGATAGAAGGTTAGAGGGGGTGATCAAGCATGTTTATCTTCAAATTCTCTTCAGTTCCCCTGGGGCAATCAGAGAAGTTTTAAGTGTCCTAGGGTTTCTGATCGCCGCATTAAGTAGAGTCTTTTTCATGGGTGTGAAGCGTGCCACACTTATGACGAAGAGGCTATGAAACATTTAGGAAATGTTGCCTTCCTTCATGATCTATGACATGCGATGAAAAGTCTCCCCATCCTTCTAACTTGTGCTATTCACGATTGCAGAATCATGCCTCCCTGAAGAGTAAATAGTAAAAGGAATGGGAATAGAGAAGGCCACGAGGATGGCAACAAAAATGGGCACCAGCAAGCCCCACCAATCCAGGTGCACCATGCACCGGAGCCGGTTGCCTATGCTGAATTTAGGGCAACTATTTAGATGCTCGTGCAGGTCTTGACCGTGTAGGTCATTCAGTAGGAAGTTGTGTATGTCCCACAAAATGGTAATGCAATGGTGGCTCAAGGTGGCTCGAGTCAGGGATTTCTTGAAAATAAACCTGCTAGAGTTCCTTGGGTCAAAAGTAGATGATGGCCCATATGAGTTCAATGATGAGATTGTGAAGATCACCTAAGTCATAGGCATGAATGGAGTCGAGTGTGCGGAGTTGGACACAGATCAGCTAAAAAGGGTCACACACATCTGGTTGCGTCTTGGAAAGATAGTAGGGCCGTCGGAGTAGGCCTTATCACTTGGTAGGAGTTCCATATTGCGTTACTAGATCGGTTCTTCCCTCATGAAATGAGGGAGCTGAAAGAAGCCAAGTTCTTTATCTTAAGCAAGGGAGAGTGACAATGTAGGAGTATGCCCTTGAGTTCACTCGCCTATCGAAGTACGCCCCAGAGTCAGTGGCTGATCAGAGGGCTGGGTGAGCAAGTTTGTTTATGGTGTGGTAGCTATTTGGAAAATGATTGTAGGACCGCTATGCTCCACCAGGATATGGATTTCCCTCGGATTGTCTTGTACGACCAGCAGATGGAGGCGGAGCATATGAGAAGGAGGTTGGCCAAGAGGGACAAGACTGATAGTCACAGATTCTCACAGTCCAGGTCAGGTGGTGGGCACCGACAGCAAACCCACCAGAGATCCTTAGCCCTAGCATCTTCAGTGTTAAGTGTTCCATCTAGTCCTAGGCATGATTAGAGGGGGGAAACATCAGGTTTGAGGGGTCAGAGTAGCAGACCCGCAGATTCTAGTATCCCAGCTTGCCGCAGATATGGTTGGGGGCATATGGGCTAGTGCTTAGCAGGTACAGGTGTTGTTTAGGGTGTAGGAATCCCACACACTTGCTCAATGATTGCCCAGTAGTGAGACAAGATCATGATGGGGGCCGAGGCCTAGCTTCTAGTACAACAACCCCATCCACACGGTCATCACATCAAGGGGCATCTACTAGCACAGGTGGTAGTCAATGCAAAATAGATTCTATGCCTTAGCATCCCGCCAGGAGCAGGAAGTCTCTTCGGATGTAGTCATTGGTATGTTACGAGTTTTCCATCATAATGTTTATGCTTTGTTAGATCCGAGGGTTACCTTATCTTTTGTGACACCTTATGTGGCCAATAGCTTCGGAGTCAGTCCCGAAGTCTTGTTAGAACCATTCTCAGTCTCTATTCCAGTATGTATGCTATATCACATTAGACGTGAGTAGATTAGTAGTAAAATGATACGCTCCCAGATATGACATTCGCTCCTCCCAGTATAATTGTGAGCAGGTACGATCTATACCCTCAGACAGTTAAGTTATTCCTCCTACTTCTGCTTCATCAGTCATATTATTGCTTCCAGATGTTGTTTCAGTTATGTTATTTCAGTTGCTTTACATACTCAGTACCAGTGGTACTGACGCCCAGTGGGGCGCTGCATTACTTGCCTGCAGGTACTCCTAGACGAGCAGGTGATTCTACGTGACTCCCTGTCAGCGGTTGAGTATTCAGCTCCAGTCATCCAGAGGCTGAATTTCAGAGGTGTAGTTTAGTTTCTTTTGTTGTATATAGTATGGGTAGGTCGGGGCCCTGTCCCGATCAGTTCTATTACTACTCCTAGAGGCTTGCATTCTATATATATTCCCTGTGGTCAGATGAGCCGGTTGTGTGAGGCCGTGCAGTTTTTTAGTTGTTTAGCTGTTAGTATTCTTGCTTTCTTTTATTTTGGCCGTGTGGGGCCATAGTTATCAGTAGTGGTGACCTTGCCGGTCACGTAGCTTCCCTTTTTGCGCTTTATGATTAAGTTGCAGATAACTAGACAGCATGGTGGCCTTGTCGGCCCGTACAGGGAAACATTGGAATCTCAGCTTGGTCAATTAGAGGGTGTTAGAAATCATGATTTCAAGGTATATAAGGTTTTGAGTGGGTGTCTTCTTCCACACCCACGCCCAATTTCTATCAAATTATGATGAGTTGCCGATGATAAAGTATGGCTTTTCTACCCAATTCCCTTATTCTTCAATCTCTATACATGGGTATGATTAGATTATATTTATATTGATGAATCGTGAAGCTTTTTCATATTTTAAATTGTTTTAAATCTAAATTGTGATTTCTAAATTATGAAATTGAATGCCCATGGATGAAAAGTTGATGAAAGAAGAGAATGATATTGATTGTATGATGATGATGAGAATTGATGACGAAAAACATGTTTCTAAAGCTACCTCTGACTATGATGTTATTTTCAAAATGAATTGAGTAGATCTAAGTTGATAAAGCCTTGGGAAATGCCCACATGTTGATCTAAAATGATGATTTTTCCCAAATAAGCTTACCAAATGGTTTGGAGTGAAGCCTCCCTAATTTAATAAATTTCAAGTTTGTGGTATGTTGAATTAGATATTCCCACATATAACTTACCACATGATTTGGAGTAGATGCTCCCATTTATACTTTTTCTTGTGGTATGATTCAAAATAAAGCTTCTTATATGAGTGAGTTCATAATCGAGATGTATGTCATTATTGAGCTTTGTGAAAGGACAATGTTGAGCTTCATTTCATATGATGTTGACTTATGCATGATTTCTTATTGAGCTTCGTCATTAAACGGTGTTGAGCTTCGTTATATACGATGTACAACATTGCATGTATTTCGGAGAAGAGTCTAGCAACGAGCGTGTTAAGAATCGATTACCCTATGCCCTAGAACTACGCGCCAACATAGGTTGATAGTATTATACTATTGGGATCTCCCTTGTGAGTTATCCCCTGCCTGATTTGCCCTTCAGCATGATTTCAATATCATGGTATCATCCATTGCCCTGGCAATGTTATGGACGGCTCTACCCACTTGAGTGTGATAGTTGGGATCACGGAAGATCTATTGTGGTATGTCGGTTAAGTGACGAGTCTCCCAATATCTATATCATTCAGATTTGCATATTTATTACTCATGATGATTACTTTACGCTTGCAAGTTCTAAAAGCGAGGTTTGACTCATTGTTTAGCTTTTAAACATAAATGTTATGTTTTAGCTTTGAGTCATTCGAGTTAGTCATGATATTCTACATCTATGCATGATCATGTTATGATAAGACTATGATATCAGTAGAATGCATGTAACCTCTCTACTTAAGCTTGAAAGCATTTGATACGTTATAAAATGTTTTAAATGACTAATTTACTTAAGAAGTTTTTTCTTACCTTTCATAGTACCCCTTACATTCAACGTGTTGACCTCATACTTTCTATGCTGCATTGTTTTATGATGCAGGATTCGGTTCTCAAGTTCAACCCCTTTCATAGTCCTTTATCAGTGTTAGCACCTGCATGATTGGTGATTCCTCATCTTTCTAGGACTAGGCTTTCAGCTTCATGTCGTATTTAAGTTTCGGCCTTTTTGGAGTTAGTTGGGGTCTCTTCCCATCAACTCGTCTAAACTAGAGGCTTTCAGACTTATGTATGTATAGCTTCGGATATTATTTTGATTTGCCGATGTATAAGACTTCCCATAAGTTTATATTTATGCTTTCTTCATGATTATTAAGTGAGTTAGTATGATGCTTATGCCATGGGTCGACTTGGGGTCTCTCAGGGTCGCTTGTCCCGTCTCTATGATCCGTGTCTATGCTTGTGTCGTGACTAGCTTGGTACAAGTGCCGTAGGTTTGAAGTGTCCTAGGGAGTTTGAATGCCGGTTTGGTAGAGTCTTTTTCATGGGTGTGAAGCGCACCACACTTATGTCTAAGAGGCTACTAGAAGTATTAGGAAATATTCCCTTCTTTCATGATCTATGTCATGTGATGAAAAGTCTTTCTATCTTATAAATTTGTGTTATTCGCGATAAAATCATGGCACCTCAAATGATGAATGGGAGGTGGAATGGAGGTGGTGACAGCCACGATGATGGAAAGGATTATGGGCATCAGCTAGCCCCACCAGTTTAAGAGCCCCAGGTACCGGAGCCAGCCGCTCATATTGAGTTTTGAGCTGCCATTTAGATGTTGGCGTATGCCTTGACCGCTCAGGTCAATCAGCAGACCTATTGCACATATTCCTAAAAATGGTAATGCAGCGGCGGCCAGAGTCCGAGACTTCTTGAGAATGAATTCGCCGGAGTTCTTGGGGTCCAAGGTAGATGATGACACATATGAGTTTGTTGATGAGATTGTCAAGATCACCTAGGTTATTGGGTGAGTAGTGTTGAGTGCATAGAGCTTGCCTCCTACCACTTGAAAGGGGTTGCGCATATTTGGTTCCGCCAGAGGAAGGACAGTAGGGTCGCAGGAGCAAGTCCAATCACGTGGGAGGAATTTCAGGTTGCATTCCTAGATCAGTTCTTCCCTCAAGAGATGAGGGAGTTGAAAGCAGCTGAATTCGTGAACTTAAATCAAGGAAGGATGACCATTAAGGAGTACGCCCTTGAGTTCACCGGCCTGTCTAAGTATGCCCCGGAGTTAGTGGCCTCCCAGCGTGTGTGGGTGAGCAGGTTTGTTCATGGTATAGAAGGTTACTTGGACAAGTACTGTCGGACAGCTATGCTCTACCAGGAAATAGACTTCCCTCCTATAGTATTGTGCACCCAGTAGATGGGAAGCGGCACATGCGAGGGAGAGCGAGGTGAAGAGGGCCAGGGTGGAGAACCACAGGTTCTGTCAGCAGAGGTTCGGTGGTAGGCATCGACAGCAGACCCATCATAGATCCTCAGCCCTAGCATCTTCCGCACTGAGTGTGCCATCTAGGCCCCGACATGATAAGAGGGGGCGAGCTTTAGGATCGAGGGGTCAGAGTAGCAAACCCGCGGATTCTAGCATTCCAACATTCCACAGGTGCGGCCAAGGACACACAGGCCTGTGCTTGGTAGGGTCAGGAGCTTTTTTTGGATATGGGCAGATTGGACATATGCCTAGAGATTTTCCCGCTGTGAGAAAGGATCAGGCAGGGGGCCGAGGCATAGCTTCTTGTTCAGCAGCCCCTCCACCACGCACATCTTGGGACATCTACTAGCACAGCTGGCGGGTAGCGCTAGAACTGATTTTATGCCTTGGCCACTCGATAGGAGCAGGAGGCCTCACCAAATATAGTCACCGGTATGTTGATAGTTTTCCATGTTGACGTGTATGCTTTGCTAGATCCAGGGCTACCCTATCTCTTGTAGTACCTTATATAGCCAGTAACATCAGAGTCAGTCCCGATGTCTTCTTAGAGCCCTTCCCGGTTTCTACCCTCGTAGGTGACTTAGTTATAGCTAGACAGGTGTATAGAAATTGCCCGATCTCATTTTTTTGTAAGGTCACCTCAGCAGATTTGATAAGATTAGCCATGACTAATTTCTATGTTATTCTTGGCATAGATTGGCTATTTGCATGTTATGCTTCAGTTAATCATAGAAGCCGGTCAGTAGAGTTTATATTTCCTGTTGAGCCAGTCTTAGAATTGAAGGGTAGTTCAGTTATGCCTGTAGGTCGATTCATTTCCTACCTTAAGGCCAGGAATATGATTTCTAAGGGTTGAATGTACCAACTAGTCAGGGTTAAGTATATGGGGTCCGAGACCCCGACCATTAAGTCAATTCCAGTAGTATGTTAGTACCCGGAGGCCTTTCCTAATCATTTTCTAGGTGTACCTCCAGAGCAGGGGATTGATTTCGGTATAGATCTTCTCCCTGACATGCAGCCTATATTCAGTCCTCCCTACAAAATGGCTCCAACCGAGCTAAAATATTTGAAGGATCAGTTCAAGATCCTGTTAGACAAAGGTTTCATTAGACCGGGTAAGTCTCTATGGGGTGCACCAGTGTTATTTGTCTGGAAGAAGGATGGTTCTCTTCGCATGTGTATTGACTATCAGCAGTTGAATAAGGTTTCCATCAAGAACAGGTACCCCTTACCAAGAATTGATGATTTGTTTGACTAGCTTCAAAGTGTCAGGTGTTTCTCCAAGATTGATCTCAGGTTAAGATATCACCAGCTCAAGGTTCGGGAGAGTGACATCCCAAAAACTACTTACAAGACTCAGTATGGTCATTATGAATTTGTTGTTATGTCTTTTGGACTTACCAATGCCCCTACACCTTTTATGGATCTAATGAACAGGGTGTTCAAGGCATATCTAGACATGTTCGTTATTGTGTTTATCGATGATATCCTCATATACTCTAGGAGCGAGGAGGAGCATGCTGCTTACTTGAGAGTAGTGCTTCAAACCCTCAAGGACCGGCAGTTGTATGCAAAGTTCAGCAAATGCTAGTTTTGGTTGGATGGTGGCCTTTCTAGGCCATGTGGTGTCAAGAGATGGTATAAAAGTAGATTCTCAAAAGATTAAGGCGGTAATGAATTGGCCCAGACAAGTGATGCATCAGATATCAGGAGATTTTTGGGCTTAGAGAGTTATTATTAGAGGTTTGTTGAGGGTTTTTCATCAATTTCATCCCCATTGACCAGATTGACTCAAAAAAAGGTAAAGTTCCAATGGTCGGAGGCTTGTGAGAAAATCTTCCAGGAATTGAAGGCTCAAATCACTTCAACACCGGTATTGACCCTACCTGCGGGTACGGATGGCTTTGTGGTATATTGTGATTCTTCATGAGTTAGACTCGAGTGTGTATTGATTTAACATGGAAAAGTGATAGCATATGCCTCGAGATAGTTTAAAATTCATGAAAAGAATAACCCGATCCATGATCTTGAGTTGGCCGCGGTGGCATTTGCATTGAAGATATGGCGGCATTACTTGTATGGTTTCCACGTGAATGTATTCATAGATCACAAGAGCTTGCAATATGTGTTCACGCAGAAAGATCTAAATTTTCGGCAAAGGAGGTGGTAAGAGTTTCTAAAGGACTACAGCATGAGGGTCCTTTAAAACCTAGGCAAGGCTAATGTGGTTGCGGATGTGCTTAGCAGGCTCTCTATGGAGAGTGTGACTTAGGTGGATGAGGGAAAGAAGGAGTTAGTGAAAGATGTTCATCGACTAGCAAGGTTGGTTGTTAGATTAGTCGACTCTACCCATAGTGGCTATGTTGTGCAAAACGGGTCAGAATCGTCCTTGGTGGTTGATGTCAAGTCTAGGCAAGATGAGGATCTGATTTTGAGGAAGCTGAAGGAAGCGGTGCAGAGTCAAAAAAGGTTGAGGTTTTTTCCCAAGGGGGAGATGGTGTGCTACAATACGAAGCTCGTCTATGTGTCCCGAACGTTGATAATTTGAGTGTTCAAACATTGCATGAGGCACATGGTACCAGATATTCTATTCATCCGTGATCCAAAAAGATGTATCGGGACTTGCGAGAAATCTATTGGTGGGATGGTATGTAGAAGGACATTGCAGAGTTCGTAGCCAAATGTCCAAACTATCAGCAAGTGAAGCTCAAACATCAAAGGCGGGAGGCGTACTTCAGGATAATAGTATTCCCACTTCAAAGTGGGAAGAGATTAATACGGATTTCATTACTTGTCTACCTTGTACTCACAGACATTACGACTCCATTTGGGTGGTGGTTGACAGGTTAACCAAGGCTGCACCCTTTCTACCGGGTAAGACCACGGAATCAGCAGATGATTATGCCAAATTATATATTTGGGAGTTGGTTAAAATTCATGGAATACCCTTATCCATTATTGCAAACCAAGTTACTCAGTTTACCTCCCAATTCTGGTGTTCTTTTCAGAAAGGGCTTGGGACTCAAGTTAAGTTGTACACCCTTTCATCCGCATACAGATAGCCAGGAAGAACGAACGATCCAGACCCTCGAGGATATGCTGAGGGCATGTATGATGCACTTTAAAGGTAGTTGGAATGATCACTTGCCCTTGATCGAGTCTTCTTACAATAACAGCTATCACTCCAGTATCCAAATGGCTCCGTTTGAGGCGCTTTACGGGCGGAGGTGTAGATCACCCATCAGATGGTTTGAGATTGGTGAGGAAGCCATGATAGGACCTGATTCGGGTCATAAGTACATGGTAAAGGTTTAGTTGATAAGGGACAGGCTGAAGACCGCTCAGAGTCATCAGAAATCATATACAAATGTGAGGAGAAGAGATTTGGAGTTTGAGGTAGACAATTATGTATTTCAAAGGTATCTCCCATGAAGGGAGTCATGCGATTTGGAAAGAAATAAAAACTTTGTCCCCTCTATATTGGTCCTTATCGGGTTATTAGTAGAGTTGGTGTTCGCGTGATTTGTGGGCATATATAAAACGACACGCAAGTGCACGTGGTCGAACAAGTAGTAAGTGGCTTTAGTAAGCCAAGTATCGATCCCACAGAGACTTGGATGAAGTGCAATCTGCTCAAGTGTACTATATTTTACTTCTAAAAATGGAGACAACAGTGTAACCAAAAAGTTGATAGTTTGTTTTATAATTTTTATACTAAAGATAAAAACAATTATCTAATTTGAGTCTGAACTATGAATGAGAGCATGCTGAGGTTAAACGAACATGTAATGAAATTAATTATCATTATAATTTGGTTAATCTTTTCCTCCAGTTGCTAGCCAAGAACTATTGCCAAGAGATTAAAAATCTCGTATTTAACCTCACTTAAGAATCATGAACCATCCACCTACATTTATGTGATTAAATGCAATTCATGTTCTAGCCATACAAACCCGGTTCCTAATTTGACTAATACGATTTTCAAGTATATTTCTATCCTGAAAGCAAATCAAGACTCAATTTTCCCAAACCAAGTAAAGAACATATCCTATTAATTCACAACTTTCCAATTTCTTGCTCTCTCGAGTGAAACCGGACTTTTTAGATATACATTAATGTAGGCCACACATTAATGCAGTAAGAACAAGAATTAATAGAACAACATGGAAGAAAAGATGTAAAACCAAAGAATCAATGATCACATTTCATCACAATTGTTCATAACCTTAGCAAGAAGAGGAATTAGCCACTCATTTGTGGATTAAACATCTTAAAATGAGTGTTAATCATACAATCAATTGAATTAAAGAAGAAAGAAAGAGAGAAAAAACCCTGATATTTTCGTCCCTCAACTGCCTGTAACCCACGTTATTTCTCCACCAAGTCAGAATACTGAAAAATGAACCTAAGTGTTCTATTTATACTGCTGGGAATTTTTCCCGGAATAACAAGCAACGTGTCACGGAGTGCATCGCGGAGCACTGCCTCCGTGACACGCTACGGACGTGGACCCTAACTGGAACTGGGGGTCTAGGAATTAATGCTCAACGTGGCACGACGTGCAACGCGGAGCCAAGCCACCATGCCACGCTACGAACGCGGACCCTCTCTGGAATTTGGGCGTAATTTCCCTATCCAGGCAGAAGGCCTCCGCGATGGCAGCGTGACACAGCTCCATCGCGGAGCCCCTTTAATTCATGTTGTCCAATGCTTTATCCCTTGCTCGCATCCAAGTCCAACCCCGATATCCTCCAACATACATTTTAGCTTCCCGAAATTACATTTTACCTGCAAAACAATGCTAATCATGTTGGTTAGTATGAATTCACATTTTATTACCAATTACATGAGAATGTATACACATTGGTAGATAAACAAGGCGAAAATGGTACTTTTGAGTATCACTTGGGCATATAAATTTGCCCAAGATCACTTACCCCACACTTAAATCCTTGTTCGTCCTCGAACAACAATCCTACACTTCATGCAATTTACATCCCAACCTCGCTACTTTGGTTCGACAATTTAGGCTACGGTCATACCGATTATTCAATACAGCAAATTATCAAGAAAACATGCATGGTCTTATCAATGCAATGACCTTCAATACATCAAGACCTCCTAGACTTTAAGAATCGACTCTCGATATTGGCAAACTCACGCAGATCAGCTGATCAAGATATCCGACATGAAAATTAATCTCTCATCAAGCATGTGCCCTCACAACATAAGAGAATCTTCCCCTTTTTGCTCATATGACTCACAAACATTCAAGCAGGGGCATGTAAACACAATTTCGCTCTCTCTCCCAAAAGAATTCACATGCATCATGTCATGACCCATAAGCTTGCCCTTAGTGTATTACTCCACTAATATAAAGAAGTGCGATGTAAGATCACGTAGGACTTTAACGGGTTGTAATGGAAGCTACGGAACTAGTAAATATTGGGTTAGCCGATAATAGCCACTAGCATCCTTAAGCGCCTTTTCAACACATCCCATCAACTCCTGGACATTGTTTCTTTTTTTTTTCTTCATCCCATTCTTGATTCTTTTCTTTAGTATGACCCATCGTATTAAGCACACTTGACACAACAACAAAGATTATTCATGCACCTTCATTATCGTTTATTTATAACAAGTGCACCTTCAACCTTTTCTTTTTTTCCTCACTCTGCTTTTCTTTTTCTTTTCACCATTCTCACTCTTTGACACTTCGGGAAAATGATTTTCTCATCTTAAGAGCTTAAGAGTTTTGTATAGACGTTACGGCTAATGAAAAGAAGGAATTAAGCTCGGTTTACACTTCATGACAAAAGAAAAAAATAACAGGCTAAAGGCTCAACGGGCTGACTAGGGTATACAATCAAGGTGTGTACGACAAGGAAAAATAGAAACTCTCGGTTAAAACAAAGAAATGCCTACATCCTTTCCTACAATACACCTCCTTCATTTCATTTTGTACACACACCAGGCAAGTTCTAGACACTTCACAATAGCATGGAATAACAATACCTCACTTCACACTTTTTGCACATGCTTAATTCAAGATGTATTCACAGACTCTTCAATCAGCTAATTACAGGAATTCAAACATTAAGCCTCAATCACATTGAATCGAACTCTATGGCGTAGGTATCTCAACATATTTACAAAATTGCATGCTTTCATACGAATCACCTTTGCATTTTAAATATCATGTACAACACGCAACCAGAATTTCACAACCATACGGTAACTACAGGTTTTGGGATGCAACCCACCAAAGAAAAAAACTGAAACATAATTGAAAAAAAAAACTACTCCTAACGACTACATTTCCCTTAAGACGGTCGTCATCCATCCATCATAGGGAACGGTCACTAACTATGACTTTGGTTCAATGGGACCATTCTCGGTAAAAGAACCGAAAACAAACGCCGAGATACCCAAGAATTAAAAAATGTTGAAAATATAGATCATTTCGATAACAAAAATATGTACAAAATTTTGAAAAATTTTTTTTTTGTTAAAAAATAACGATCATTTCGATAACAAAAATATGTACAAAATCAGAACCAGCTAGCAACATTCAGCAACACACATCAATTTCACATAAATTTACAAACCGAACAACAACTTAAAAATTCACAACTCACAGGAACAAACAAATTTTCACATACACGACAACAGAATAGAGCATACATACAAAACAGCCCAGCCCAGCACCTAACTACTCCCACCCCACACTTAGCTCGAACACTGTCCCCAGTGTTCACAAAAATTAAAATAGCACAAAATCGGGTGGTGGAACTCCCTGATCAGTCAAAGTATTCCACTTCTTCGTCGGGTGCTGCTGCTTCATCTCCCATGTCCGAGTGGCCTCCGTCGTCATCATCAGACTCCACATCAGAGTCCTCCCGATGTGTCTCCTCGTCCGTGGGGACATCATCATCTGTGGGCTCTACAAATGCTGGCCCCACTCGGCATAGAGCCTTGGCATTTTCGCTGAAGGGGTAGTCTAGCTCGAGCTGCCACAGCTCCTCCTCTGTCGCCGGCCTCCCACCAATCCTCAGCTGGAGCATCTGCATCCCATACATCCGAGCCATATACTAGTCGTCACGAGAATGTCGCTCGCCAAGTGTAAGAACTGGCCCGTGGGTGGTGTCGGGAGCCTTAGTTTTAGTAACATCTAAGGCCCGCCGCTCCATCTGCGGGATATAGTCAAGGGCCTCCTCCTCGACATCTAGGCCCCTGAGGAAGGTGGTGAGTAGTCCACCAAAGCCATACATGTGCCCCTGGTGCAACCGGGCTCTCTTCATGGCTGAGATAATTACCGTCCCCACGTTGATCTCCAGCCCTTTCATCATGGCGTACACCAGGCATACACGATCCCGGGTTATATCTATCATATGTACCCCCGGGATTAGGCATGAGCAGACTATCTTTAGCCAGATTCAGGCTTCCCTGTTCATCTGTGAATATGGCAAAGTCTAGTGGTAGCCCCTCTCTTTGTGTCTGCTCCATCTACCTGTCGATCGGGTCCCACACAATGTGCGTCTGATGTCCGCATACGGTGGGGTAATGTTCAGCTGTCGGAGTACGTGGGCGTCTGTGTCCCACGCTCCTATGATGGCATTGAGGTTGTGGGGCTCCAAGGTGACTATTTGCCCTCTGATCTTGATGGTGTGGCTTCTGATTGTCGGGTTCCAATTGGCATAGAACTCCCGAACCAGGTGCAAATTGCATTCCTTGGGCTCCTCAAATATGAAATTGAGCCCAGCTGCCTCGATTCGGTGGACCATCCTAGGGAACTCCTGTGCCAATCGTTCCCGTGCTATATGCTCCTCCTCTGTCGCCGGCCTCCTACCTCATTCCGTATTGGCGGCGTTGGCCTCGTGGAACTGCTGGTGTTGCTGGGACTGCTGTGCCCAGGCTGATTTGCTTCCTTCCGGCGCCTGAAGTTGATGCGCCTTTCCCTTTCTCTTGCCTGCTTGCCATTTCACCTGTCAACCCAAGTAAACAAGATCAATGTTAAGCTAACGGATATTAACTTCGGCTAAGGTCGGGTTAAGCTAGGTTACCCCACACTTAGTCCTTAGCTACATTTACAACACTACGACAAGATTATCTTTATTTGCACAAAATAACCAACTATACAATCATGCTCAGTGCGTTCGAAAAATTCGACGGTATATCTTCTGCGTACTACTCAGACTTCGTACAGCCAATCACAATCACTACCATCGCTAACATTTTACCCGTCGCACTTAGCAAAGTAAAACAAAGAAACAAAAACAACAACAAAAATTTATCTACACGAACCTATACAACCAACCAAATTCTTCCAAATTTCAACATTCCCTTAACTCGAGAATCCGTTGTTCTATTAACATCCTAACAATTTGTATATCGACTCATCTCATTTAACATATACAACCCGGCATGAAACTCACAAGTTCAGTATATTTTCAATTTCAAATTTAACATACAAGCCCTAGAATTGATATTATCAAGCAAATTCGATTAATTTATGCAATCGACGAGTTCAAGCAATCATAACGACATTCCGAACATTCATCAACAACAATTAACTTGAATTCATGCTTAATTTCTACTTAGGGCAATTTAGCTCACCTCCCATGCTCAATATCGAAGAAAATCGACAAGAATTTGAAACGAAATCCAAAAGCATACCTTGACTTTGAAGAATTGACGAAAACTTGTTGAATTTCTTGCCTTACTCCGTGTCACGTTGATGGGGGATGGGTTTTGGGGGGTTTGGTCGCGGAGAGATTAAAAAATGAGGGAAAAGGGAGGGTTTTCGGGGTTAAAAAGTTAGGAAATCACGCGGGTCACCCGGCGACCCGGTGTGACCCCTCGCGATATACAAGGCAACATGTCACGGAGTGCATCGCGGTGCACTGCCTCCGTGACACGGAGCCATCGCGAGACTGTTCTGGAAATTTTTAAAATTTCTGAATTATACCTCAACGTGTCACGGAGGTAACGCGGAGGTCCACCTCCATGACACGGAGTTGTCGCCCCAGCTCACTGTGTGCCACTTTTTATTAATTTTTCATACCTCGACTTTTCCTTCGCGATTCCGTGCATATTTTCCTCCGTTTGACCTGAAATTCATCTCACTATACAAAATTGGTTAGAATTATAGGTTTCACTCTAAATACAAATAAAACAAAAACTAAAACGAAATTTTTTTGTAGTAAATCAAGAAAAAGGAAAAGAAAAGAAAAATCTATTTACACTTTACAAAATGAAAGAAAAATTTTTCACGGGTTGCCTCCCGTGCAGCGCCTGGTTTACCGTCGCGGCTCGACGTCGTTAAGCTCAGTTGTCCTCTAGGGTGATGGACGATTTCTCTCGATCACCGTCCTCCCCCCAATAGTGCTTACACCTTTTTGGTGGTTTTCCCCTTAACTCTCGTGAATCCTTAATCTGCTTATCATCACCTTGATCAATCACATTGATCACTGAGAGTTCTTCTTGCACAATCGGGAGCTTGGGTGCCTTGTACACATCGAACACCTCCACCTTGTTATGTGCTCGCATTGTTAGCTGCCCCGCAGCTACGTCAATTAGTGCTTTCCCGGTTGCCAAGAAAGGACGTCCCAAAATAAATGGGACTTTTGCGTCTGGTTCAAAATCCAGCACGATAAAATCTACCGGGAAAATTAGGGAGCCAACTTGCACCAGAACGTCCTCTACAATGCCATTAGGTCTGGCTAAGGACCGATCCGCCAATTGCAAGATTACAGTTGTGGTTCTAGGACTCCCTAGACCCAACTTTCTGAATACCGATGAAGGCATCAAATTTATGCTCGCTCCCAAATCACACAATCCACGAGCTCGGATGCTCTGCCCAATAGTAATCTGGATAGTAAAGGTCCCAGGGTCTTTGAGCTTTGTGGGCAGTCTATTTTGAATCCGGGAAGTGCACTCCTCCGTTAGAGCCACCGTAGCATACTCAGTCAACCGACTTTTGTTTGCCACGATGTCCTTTATATACTTAGCATATTTTGGCACTCCCTGCAAGACATCAACAAGAGGTAAGTTAATATGTACCTGTTTCAGCACCTCCATGAATTTCTTGAAACACGCCTCCTCCTTGTGTTACTTTAGTCGTTGAGGGAATGGAGGTGGAGGTCTTTCTGATTCAGCTTCCTTAGTCTTCCCCCTTTCGGTACTTTTCTCCCTCTCAACTTCTGCTGCTCCCGACAGTTGAGGTGGTCTTTCTGGTTCTACCTCTTTCAGCTGCAAACCACTCCTTGTGGTCACTGCATTTACCTGCTTGGGATTAGGATCCGTGTCGCTTGGCAGTCCTCCTCTAGGCCTTGTGTTTTGGGCACTAGCAAATTGCCCAAATTGATATTCAAGTGCCTTGGTAGCTAACTGGTTGTTTTTCACTTCGGCTGCCAATTTTACATAGTCAGCCTGCAATTAAGCTTGGTTAGCTGTCATGGTCTTGAACATCTCCTCAATGCTGCGTTATGGTGGTGGAGGAGGTGCATTGTTGTTTCTGAATTGTGCTTGATAATTCTGCTGCCATCCTTGGTTCCTTTGCACACCCTGACCCGAACTTTGGCCCTGATGGTTGTTGCTACCCCATGAGTAATTAGGGTGATTCCTCCAATTGGAGTTGTAGCTACTACCATACTTTTGGTGGTTCCTTTGTGCATTACCCACAAAGTTTACTGAGTCAGGATTGGCTCCACAATACTCAGCTGAGTGCTCACTGCTTCCACACACTTCGCACCACATTTGCTGTACTACATTAACTGGAGCTTGAGGCTGGTTCAATGTCATGTTGCTGAAGTGGGTGTTTAGTTGATTTTGCAATGCAGCTATCTGTGCAGCGATAGCTATAAACCAATCCACTTCAAGCACTCCTGCTGCTTTCCTCGTCCCACCTCTTGATGAATCAGCATTCCATTCTGGATTGCCCTGCGAAATACGGTTCAACAAGGTATACAGCTCTTCATAAGTTTTCTCCAGCGCTTGCCCTCCAGTTGCTGAGTCTAGCAATATTTTGGTGTTGGGTTCAAAACCCTCAATAAAAGTGTGCACCAACACATCGTTGGACTGATGATGATGAGGACAATCCCGCAACATAGATTTGAATCTCTACCAAGCCTGATATAAATTTTCTCCCTCTCTCTATTTAAAACTTAGAATTTGACTTCTAAGTCTTGCTGTTTTACCGGATGGAAAGAATCGTATCAAGAATTTCTTTGCAAGATCATCCCACGTGGTGATGGAATTAGGTGGCTCGGCTTTCAACCACCTCTTAGCTTCTCCGAAAAGTGAAAATGGGAACAATGTAAGCCTGACATAATCTGATGACACTCCAGCGGGGATGTAAGTGTCACTTATCTCCAAAAAATTTTGGAGATGCTGTTGTGGATCTTCATGAGGGATACCGGTAAACTGCCCGCTAGTGTGCAACAACTGCACCATATTCTGTTTAATTTCAAATCTCCCTCCTGGCTCAGGTTTGCGGATGCTAGATGTAACAATATTGGCATGTGGGATTGCCACCTCGCGAACCGGCTGAGCTGCTACTTCTTCGGGCACTAACACTGCCCGTACTACTGGTGGATTCTGTTGTTGCTCCATAATCGTCTATCTGAGCAACTGTAGCTTTCTTTGTAGAGCTTCTCTCCGTTTACTGTGAAATATTCTTTCTGGCTCTATATACGATTCCACCAGCTCCTTGTCTCTTGCTAGTGTTCAACAACAATTAAGTCTGCAAATTACAGGCTAAGACCAAGTTGTCAACACTAAGAAAATAAAAATGTAGTAAATTAACACTTAAAACAAATTCACCAATTGCCAAGTCCCCGGCAATGGCGCCAAAAACTTGTTCGCGTGATTTGTGGGTATATATAAAATGACACGCAAGTGCACGTGGTCGAACAAGTAGTAAGTGGCTTTAGTAAGCCAAGTATCGATCCCACAGAGACTTGGATGAAGTGCAATCTGCTCAAGTGTACTATATTTTACTTCTAAAAATGCAGATAACAGTGTAACCAAAAAGTTGATAGTTTGTTTTATAATTTTTATACTAAAGCTAAAAACAATTATCTAATTTGAGTCTGAACTATGAATGAGAGCATGCTGAGGTTAAACGAACATGTAATGAAATTAATTATCATTATAATTTGGTTAATCTTTTCCTCCAGTTGCTAGCCGAGAACTATTGCTAAGAGATTAAAACTCTCGTATTTAACCTCACTTAAGAATCATGAACCATCCACCTACATTTCTGTGATTAAATGCAATTCATGTTCTAGCCATACAAACCCGGTTACTAATTTGACTAATACGACTTTCAGGTATATTTCTATCCTGAAAGCAAATCAAGACTCAATTTTCCCAAACCAAGTAAAGAACATATCCTAATAATTCACAACTTTCCAATTTCTTGCTCTCTCGAGTGAAACCGGACTTTTTAGATATACATTAACGTAGGCCACACATTAATGCAGTAAGAACAAGAATTAATAGAAAAACATGGAAGAAAAGATGAAAAACCAAAGAATCAATGATCACATTTCATCACAATTGTTCATAACCTCAGCAAGAAGAGGAATTAGCCACTCATTTATGGATTAACCATCTTAAAATGAGTGTTAATCATACAAGCAATTGAATTAAAAAAGAAAGAAAGAGAGAAAAAACCCTGATATTTTCATCCCTCAACTGCCTGCAACCCACGTTCTTGCTCCACCAAGTCAGAATATTGAAAAATGAACCTAAGTGTTCTATTTATACTGCTGGGAATTTTTCCCGGAATAACGAGCAACGTGTCACGGAGTGCATCGCAGAGCACTGCCTCCGTGACACGCTACGGACGCGGACCCTCACTGGAACTGAGGGTCCAGGAATTAAAGCTCAACATGGCACGGCGTGCAATGCGGAGCCAAGCCACCGTTCGATGCTATGAACGCCGACCCTCTCTTGAATTTGGGTGTAATTTCCCTATCTAGGCAGAAGGCCTCTGCGATGGCAGCGTGACACGGCTCCATCGCGGAGCCCCTTTAATTCATGTTGTCCAATGGTTTATCCCTTGCTCGCATCCAAGTCCAACCCCGATATCCTCCAACATACATTTTAGCTTCCCGAAATTACATTTTACCTGCAAAACAATGCTAATCATGTTGGTTAGTATAAATTCACATTTTATTACCAATTACATGAGAATGTATACACATTGGTAGATAAACAAGGCGAAAATGGTACTTTTGAGTATCAATTGGGCATATAAATTTTCCCCAGATCAGTTGGTAAGGTAGCATATGAGTTGGACTTGCCATCATAGTTATCTTAAGTACATCCGGTGTTTCATGTGTCGCTCTTGAAAATGTTCTTGGGCAATCGATCTTTAGTTGTCCCGATGGAAAGGATTGATGTGGGAGATAACCTCAGTTACTAGGAAATTCTCGTTGCAATATCGGATCGCTAGGTTCAGAGGCTGAGAAAAAAAGAAGTTGCTTTAGTGAAGGTGCTATGGATAAATCAACATGTTGAGGGAGCTACGCGGGAAGCCGAAGCGGCTATGATGGCTAAATACCTCCACCTGTTAACTATTGGTCAGTTTAAGTTTGAGGTATCAGTTTTTGCCCTAATTCTCTAATTAGTTTCCACGTTCTGTTCATGTGCAGGAGTTTGATTTATGATAAGATAGACGTATGTAATGTCTAAATTCAGTTCATCTATGTAGTTCCTTCCGGAGGTAGTTTTCGGGTTAAATGAGCAGTAATTATGATAATTGTGTGATTCTGTTCTCTGCTTGTTTCCAACATTCGAGGACGAATGTTCCCAAGGGGGAGATATTTTAATACCAAGGGAGTGCTTAAGAGCAGACCTGGGAATTTAAAATTCAAAACTACTGAAAGTTGGGGAAAAGTTGCAGAACGAGAGGTACAATGACTCGTGGTAAGTAACCAAGGGGCATTGTAAGAAGTCGTGGAAATGGGTTAGGCTTGGTGGCAGTGTAAACAACGAGCGTTATAAAGACTCATTGCTTGTAAGAATGATCCGTTGTCTGAAGTCATGGTAAGGAAGTGAAATTTTATATTAGACTCGACGGACGGATACCACGACATGTTGGACGACACAACGAGTAGTGGTGAGACTCGTTGTGAAGGAATTTAGAAATTTTAGAAGAGGTGACAATGATCGAAGGAATGACTCCTGGTATCTAAGGACAAGTCATCCTGTCTATTTGTGGTGTGAACCCAAGAGAAGGATGGGACAGTGTTTATCACGGGCAGGTACCACGGGTCGTGGTATCCTCTAATGACCGGTTGGTTCATCCATTGTTTGGCCCAATGACCAGTTTTCAGCGAATTTAGTAAGGGTATTTCCTTCATTTCCTAAGTCCTAGGGGCCTACAATACGTCGTTTAAGTTTCGTTTTGAGGGGTTTTGAGAGGGGAAAAGCCTACTCTAAGTTATTCTTCCCATGCATGCAAGTTTAAAGGATTGAAGAGGTGATTCAAGGCGTAATCTCAAGGTTTTTATTGGAATCTCAGCTTGGTCAATTAGAAGGTGTTAGAATTCATAATTTCCAGGTATGTAAGGTTTTGAGCTGGTGTCTTTTTCCACACTCATGCCCAATTTCTATCAAAATATGACGAGTTGCCTATGATCAAGTATGGCTTTTCTACCTAGTTCCCTAATTCTTCAATCTCTATACATGGGTATGATTAGATTATATTTATATTGATGAATCATGAAGCTTGGACATATTTTAAATTGTTTTCAATCTAAATTGTGATTTCTAAATTATGAAATTGAATGCCCATGGATGAGAAGTTCATGAAAGAAGAGAATGATATTGAATGTATGATGATGATGAGAATTGATGATGAAAAGCATGCTTCTAAAGCTACCTGTGACTATGATGTTGTTTTCAAAATGAATTTAGTAGATCCAAATTGATAAAGCTTTGGGAAATGCCCACATGTTGATCTAAAATGATGATTTTTCCTAAATAAGCTTACCACATGGTTTAGAGTGAAGCCTCCCAAATTTCATAAATTTCAAGCTTGTGGTATGTTGAGTTAGATATTCCCACATATAGCTTACCACATGATTTGGAGTAGATGTTCCCATTTATACTTTATCTTGTGGTATGTTTCAAAATAAAGCTTCTTGTATGCCTGAATTCATAATTGTGATGTATGTCATTATTGAGCTTTGTCAAAGGACAATGTTGAACTTCGTTTCATACAATGTTCAGTTGTGCGTGATTTATTATTGAGCTTCGTCATTAGACGATGTTGAGCTTCGTCAATAGACGATGTTGAGCTTCGTTATATATGATGTAGAGAATTTCATGTTTTTGGGAGAAGAGTCTAGCACTGAGCGGGTTATGGGTCGATCACCCTATGCCCCTGAACTACGCGCCAACGAAGGTTGATATTATTATATTATTGGGACCTCCCTTGTGAGCTATCCCCGGCCCGATTAGTCCTTAAGCTTGATATCGATATCATGGTATCTTCCATCACCTTGGTAAGGAAATGGACGGCTCTACCCACTTGAGTGTGGTAGTTTGGAGTACGGCTCTACCCACTTGAGTGTGGTAGTTTCGATATCATTGGTTAGTTCGATGTAGGTGAGGCTTCATGTTGTATTTTAGTTTCGGGTTTTAAGAAATTAGTTGGGGTCTTGTCCCATAAACTCGTCTAGATTAGAGGCTTTCAGACTTATGTATGTATAGCTTCGGATATTATTTTAATGTGCCGATGTATGAGACTTTCGTTGAGTTTATAGTTATTCTTTCTTCATGTTTATTAAATGAGTTAGTTTGATTCTTATTCCATGAGTCGACTTGGGGTCTCTCGGGTTCCCTTGTCCCATGTCTATGATCCAGGTCTACACTTGGGTCGTGACAAGGGGTCTTGTCCCATCAACTCATCCTGATGATTGGCTTTTCAGACTGAGGTACGTATTCAGCTTCAGATGCTTATTCTAATGTTATGTTGAGTTAGACTTCCACTGAGTTTATATTGTTGATTTTTCAGTTTATTGATTGAGTTAGTTGTATGATTGTTCCATGGGTCGACTTGGGGTCTCTCGCGGTCCCTTGTCCCGTGTCAACGATCTGGGCCTTCGTTCGGGTCGTGATATCATGGGAGGTACCTTCAGAAATACCCAAAAATCAACCTCGAACTCAAGCTCTCTCCGCCTAACATTTGCATATGTCTTCTGATGACTCTAAACTATTTTCAACCTTTCACTAATAAGCTGGAATTTCACCATGACCTCATGAATGGAATAAAGCCCCATCAACATAGCCTCACCTACATCGAACTAACCAATAAGCAATCTACCCCTTCGCCCATAGAGAGCCTCAAATGGAGCCATCTGAATACAGGAGTGGTAATTGTTATTTTAAGCAAAATTAATGAGAGGCAAATGGTCATCCCAACTATCCTTAAAATTAATCATGCACACTCTCAACATTTCCTTAAGAGTTTGAACTGTCCACTCAGTCCGATCATTTGTCTACGAGTGAAAAGACGTGCTAAGCTTCACCTGAATACCAAGGCCCTTTTTAAACGATCTCCAAATATGTAAGTTAAATTGAGGACCTCTATCTGAAATGATGAACAAGGGACCTCTCGACAATTGAAATAACTCCTGAATGTAAAATTTAGTATAGTCCTTAGCTGAATCAGTAGTATTGACCAGTAGGAAGTGCGATGCCTTGGTCAACCTATCTACAACCACAAAAATAGAGCCATATTGTCGGCATGTACGAGGCAACCCTGTGATGAAGTCCATATTGATCTCTTCCCACATCAAAGTAGGGATACTGATTTCTTGTAGCATACCTCCAGGTCTCTAATGCTCAACTTTCACTTTTGACAATTTGGACACGTAGCCGCAAACTCTTCTATGTCCTTCTTCATGCCATTTCATCAATAGACCTCCTATAGATCATGGTACATCTTGGTGCCACCTGGGTGGAGAGAATATAGAGAGCCATGAGCCTCGCCCAACATCGGTCCCTCAAGTCATCAACACCTGAAACACAAAAATGACACTAATAACGAAGTACACCATCTCCCCCTTGGGAGAAAACCTCCACCATCTGATTCTAGACCGCTTCCTTTAGCTTTACGAAGATAGGATCCTCTTCTTGCCTAGCCTTGACCTCGCTCACCAATGAATATTCTACACCACTCTGAATAATGACACCACCGTCTGCGTAGTCAACAAGGCGAACCCCTAAATGAGCAAGCGTATGGACATCATTTGCTAACTCCTTCCTCCCACCCTCCATATGAGACATACTCTCCATGGACAGTCTGCTAAGGACATCCGTCACTACATTGGCCTTGCCTGGATGATTCTTGATGAGTTGGTAATTTACCAACTCATTATACTCTAAAACTTGAGTTTTGTCTAGTTCCAGAGTTGATTATTTGTATTTTATGCCCTTTTTACCTTTGTTGTGTGCAGATGCCTAATTTTGAAGAAAGGACCAAAACTAGAGTAAAAAGGAGGAAATGAGCATAAGCGGCGAGGCGCAGATTTTAACCCGCGAAACGCCCTCTAAAAACTGAAGGTCACTGCCACAAAGGACAAATTCCACCGGTGGTTCACGAATCACTAGCAGCGAGACACCGGTTCAATTGCTGAACGACACATAGAAATTCTGGAATTGGCATTGAAGATACAGCGGTTCACAGATTGACATCGGTAAAATGCCAGGTGGAACGCCGATGTTCACTGGAAATAAGTGCAGAAGAAGAGCAGATACCTGGCTGTTAACTGATTTCATCGGAAAACTGTTGGTACCTTCGCCGGTTTCAAAATGATACTATTAAGTGTATAATCATCCATTACTAAAAAAGGGAGGAAAAGTATCCTACTTTTGAGGGTATAAATAGAAAAAGAAGTACTATGCACAAGGGAAGAAAAAGAGGAGAAAAAAAAGTTATAGAGATAGAGAGATTTAGAGAAAATACAAGTACACATCACATCACTATTTCCTCTTTTAGCTGAAGACAATCTTTCAGCTGAGAAAGGGATTTTGATTGAAACTTTTAGAAAATACTCTGCTCTATTTTCTTCTTTGGGATTATAAAGTTTCATCTATAGCTTGAGGATAATTGTGTATTTGATTTATCTATTCTTATTATTGAATTCAATGATGCTACTGATATATGTATTTGTGAATTTCTTAACTATGAGTAGCTTAAATCATTAACTGGAGGTGTCTGATGATGAATACATAATTGAATTGGGTATTGCTAGAGTCATGTTCAAAATGTTCAATTAATTGTAGATCTATTAGATTCCCTTCAATCTATTAATGAAGATCCATTGATGACGATATGGGTCTACTATACTTGCTTGATTGTTTCTCGGGAGAAAATAATTAAGTATTGGAAGGGAATCTAGTAGTGGGTATGGACAAGAGATGGTAAAATTAAGCTAGATATAGCGGAAACTACTTCCTCCTTCCTAATTGGCAGCTAATAGCTAGGAATAATGAAGTTGCTAATCCAAACCAATTCGGGTTGAGCTAAATTACCGCTAGATTTTGAGAAAACTCTAGCTGGGGGCAGTCAATAGGTTGAGAAGCTGAGGCTACCTACTTCTCGAAATTATTAACACTTGTTGAACTTATGAGATGACCTGGTCTATCCCGATCTAGTTAGTATTTCATCTACACCAAACCTCTAGTATTTCACACTATTGTCAACTACTTAGTTGATCTTATTACGTTTAGTTCACTAAATCAATTTGTGTAATTCTTTGCAAAGTTTAACCCCCAAATTTCCTTGTATTTATATTAAATCTATATGGTGCAAGCTAATATAAATTTCTCAATCGATGCTTGAATTTATCATTCTCTAGTCCTCATGGGATTCGACCCCGGCACTCACCGGGTTACTTATTTTGATACTTTGACCGTGTATATTAAGAATATATTTTGGATGTAATCGAAAATGGCGCCATTGCCGGGGAATAGTGCTTGATAATCTTGTGATCGATTGTTAAGTTGAATTGGTATACACCATAGAGGTTGCTGACAATTTATGGTGCAGGTTATGACTAGTGTCCGACAATGGTCACATTACCTAAAGGGGTTACCTTGTGTGGAGACCATTAAGCTAGTGGACAAAATGTGGTGTAGAGAGAAAAAGAAGGATGCAATGCTGCTAGTCATAATGAAGAAAATGGAGCTGTTGACAAGTTATGTGAAGGGTTTCCATGCTAAGAATAGCCACGCCATTCAGGAATATGATGATGGCTACTATGGGAACCAAGGTTGGAACAATGTCCAGTTTGTCGATACTAGCAGTCAGGGGAGCACTGAGGTACTTCCATCTCACATAGAGAGTAGTCTTGAAGTGGTGCTTGAAAAGGTGCTTGCGACTGAAGAGGGAGTTCAAGATCTACAGAGTAAACTTTTGGACCTAACAACCATGGTACAGAGTCATGATGTTATTATTCAACAATTGGAGGAACGGATGAATGAGTTAGCATTACATATGGCGACTCCATCAGCAGCAAATAACATGGCCCCAAGGAAGGGCATTAAGGATAATGATGTTTTAGAGTGGGAAATGGGGGAAGAGGCCATTGAAGAACTGATAGTTGATTCTTTTTTGAAAGGTGAAGAACTCGAGGAGATCCATCATGTGCATAAGGAAATAAGAAATTATTCATTCCCACCAAGAAAGCTAGACCTTGATTTGAATAATCATACAACCCCTTCGTCACAACCTTCTATTGTGTCACCACCAAGGTTGGAGCTCAAACCTTTTCCCATTCACCTCAAATATGCATATTTAGTGGGGAATGAAATGCTCCCAGTTATCATCTTAGCAAAACATACGCCGCTGCAGGTAGATAAACTTATTGAGGTGTTGAAAAGGCATATTTGAGCCATCGGATGGTCAATAGCTAATATCATTGGTATCCCTCTAGGGATTTGCACCCATAAGATCAACCTCCAAGAAAATTGCAGCCTGTCAGTTGAACATCAAAGAAGGTTGAATCCACCTATGCAAGAGGTGGTCAAGAAAGGGATTTTTAAATGGCTGGATGCAAGGGTAGTGTATCCTATTGCAGACAGTAATTGGGTTAGCCTGGTGTAGTGTGTTCCCAAAAAAAAGGGGAATTACGGTTGTTCCAAATGAAAAGAATGAATTGATTGCTACTTGTCCGGTCAAGGGGTGGAAAGTTTGTATGGATTATCGTAAATTAAACTCTTGGACAAAGAAGGATCATTTTCTGGTGCCATTTATCGACCAAATGTTGGATCATCTCACATGAAAGAGTACTATTGTTTCTTGGATGGATACTCAAGATACAATCAAATCTCAATCGCACTCGAGGATCAAGATAAAACCACTTTTACATGCCCTTATATTATGTTGGCATTTAAAAGGATGCCTTTTTGTCTTTGCAATGCCCCGACCACATTTCAGAGATGTACGATGTCCATATTTTTTGACACGGTGGATGATACGATGGAAGTCTTTATGGATGATTTTTCAGTTGTGAGGAAGTCATTTGATAAATGCTTGTCACATTTAGATGAGGTATTAAAGAGATGTACGGAGACAAATTTGGTCCAAAATTGGGAAAAGTGTCACTTTATGGTCAAAGAAGGGATTGTATTGGGACACAAAATTTCTAAAAAGGGGATTAAAGTAGATCAAGCCAAAGTGGATGCCATTGCTCAGCTACCCCCACCATGTACTGTAAAGGGTGTTAGGAGTTTCCTCAAGCATGCGGGATTTACCGCCATTTCATTGAAGATTCTCCAAAATAGCTCATCCCTTAATCCAACTGTTGGAAAAAGAGGCGACATTCAATTTTGATGAGGAGTGTTTCAAGGCCTATGTGGAGTTGAAGGCGAGATTAATTTCCTTGACAATCACTGTAGCACCTGATTGGTCAAAGCCCTTTGAACTTATGTGCGATGCAAGTGGGGTCGCATTAGGAGCAGTCCTTGGTCAATGAAGAGATAGATCTTCCACCTAATCTACTATGCTAGTAAAGCTATGAAAAATGCACTAACAAACTACATAGTGACCAAACAGGATCTCTAAGCTATTGTGTTTGCATTTGAAAAATTTCGGGCATACTTGCTCGAAACCAAAGTGGTGGTGCACACGGACCAAGCAGTACTCAAGTACTTAATGTCCATGAAGGATGCTAAACCTAGATTGATCAGGTGGGTGTTGTTGTTGCAGGAATTCAATTTTGAAGTGAAGGACCGTAAGGGCTATGAGAATCAAGTGGCCGACCATTTGTCGCGCCTATAAACAAATGGGCAGCCAAGAGCGTAAGAGAAGATCAATGACGCCTTTTTGGATGAGCAAATCTTAGCTGCAACCCACGACTTGAGCCCATGGTTTGTGGATTTTTCTAATTACTTGGCCAGCAACATTATGATAGCAAAAGAAGAAATTCATGCCTGATGTTCGGAAATTCTTTTGGGACGAACCTTATCTCTTTAGAAGTTGTGTTGATGGGTTAGTACAAAGGTGTGTTCCATAAGTGGAGATAACTCCAATTTTAGAGGCTTGTCACTCTTCCCCTTTGGGAGGTCATTATGGGAGTGTACGAACCACGACCAAGGTGTTACAACGCATATTCTATTGCCCCACCTTACATCAGGATGAACATGACTTTGTGAATCAATGCGATCGATGCCAAAGGACAGCGAGTATTTCGCAGCGGTATGAACTTCCGCTAACAACGAATCTAGACGTCGAATTGTTTGACATGTGCGGGATCAAATTCATGGGTCCTTTCGTAAGTTCTTATGGGAAAAAATACATCTTGGTGGTGGTATATTATGTTTCCAAGTGGATAGAAGTTGTATCATTACCAAAATGAAGCAAGGAGTGTCAAATCTTTCCTTAAGAAACATATCTTCTCACGGTTCAGTACCCCAAGAGCTATCATTAGCGATGGAGGCTCTCATTTTTTCAATCGGGTGTTCAACACACTGCTAGCTAAATATGGTGTAAGGCACAAAGTGGCCACTCCGTAACACCCACAGGCCAGTGGACAAGTGGAAGTTTCAAACACGGAAATAAAGTACATCTTGACTAAAACAGTCAATTTTAACAGAACTGATTAGGAACAAAAATTAGATGATTCATTGTGGGCCTATAGGAATGCATTTAAAACACCAATTGGGATGTCCCCTTATCAGCTGGTGTATGTTAAGGCATGTCACCTCTTGGTGAGCTAGAACATAAAGCCTTGTGGGCATTGAAAAGTTTGAACCTGGAATGGGGAAAAGTTATCCAAGGTCGAATCCACAATTTACTTGAGATGGAAGAGTTTAGAATGATGACATATGAAAATGCAGCAATTTCCAAACCTAGTATAAAATATTATCATGATAAAAAAGTGTTGCAGTGTAATTTTATTCCAGGGGAGTGGGTGCTATTATTCAATTCTCGACTAAAGCTCTTCCTTGGGAAGTTAATGTCCAAATGGTCAGGCCCTTTCAAGGTATCTCAGGTGTATGAAAAAGGAGCCATTGAGCTTCACAATAAAAATGGGAGCATGTTCAAAGTAAATGGTCAGCCGGTCAAAAGATAACTAGGAGTGTTGGAGGAATTGGAGCGAACAAAGGTGGTGCATTTGGAAGATAAACCTGGACTCTCGTCATGCCACGACGTTAAATAAGGCACTTCTTGCGAGGAAACCCAAGCATTTGTCATTCTTACATATTTTGTTGTTTTTGATTTTCTTTGTAGGTGAAGAAGGGTGCAAAATAGCATGAAGACCAAATAGGTGAACGGCCGCTCAGATTTTGTGAACCGCAGTTCAAGCGCCGACAGACCCAGTGCACTGAAGGATTCAAGGTAAAGGGGCGGCACAACCAGTGAATCACCAGTGATATTTTGTGAGGCTCCACTAGGGCGCCGATCCCATCTAGTGAACTGAATGTTCCAAGGTGAACCGGCAATACAACCGGTGAAGTGCCCTGCAAATCTGTGAACCACCGGTCGAATGCCGCCTTCAACCAAAAAACCTAGGAACGACTGAGGCATTGGCTCCTCCTACGGCGACACACCGGAAGGGATCCGTGAAGCACCGATCACCCACCGATCATGTAGTCAGAATTTTGCTTAAGGTAATACAAACGGCAGCCACAATGGCAAACCGCCGGCCCAATTCAGCGATCGCCAATGCAACTCTCAATAAATAACCATAGATGGCAGATTTCCACAAAATGTTGCAGATTCCAAAATTCTCACCCGCTTATCCCCAAACTGGCTCATTATTTCTCACCTAAAACCTCTTAATATTTCCCACCCCAAGCACCCATTCACCTTCCACAACTGCTTGTATCTTGTTCATCCTTCACAAATCCTCACAAGGACATTTCATTAAAGGTACGCATTTTCTCACTCATGCTAGAAAGGTCATAATCACAATGGTAATGAGTTGCTCTACCCATGTTTCTCAAGTTTGGTTTTGTTTTCTTGTTTTATGTGTATGAATGTTTCCTCGTTGTGGTCACTTATATTTGGGTATATTCTACGTACCCGAGTTGGTTGCACAATGATGGATTGATTGACACCTCTCTTAAGCGTACCCTTGTCTTTTGTCACTGAAGTATGGGTATGAATGGTTAGTTGTCATATGGAGGTGATCTGGAGGGTGGTTAGATGCAGATTTGTGGCTAGCGAATCACTAGTGGTGGTTCACCGGTGAAAAGCCATTGTGCCTAGTTTTTAATTCTTCACTAAGTCAAACGATGATTTATCGGCAACTTGCGAAACGCAACTGCTTCTCGCCGACGAGTTAGCGATGACACCTGAGCATTTACTAACTTCCTTCTGCTACTTTAGTTTTGAGCTACATACTATGTCATGATACTAACTTACTTTTGTAGCATCATGTCTACCTACCAGCATTTTCTTACAAGCCAAGCATCAATGCCCAAAAATACCCCTCAAGAGAGATTTGGGCTGGAAGGAATGGAGGATTTTTACACAAATTTCAAGGAAAAACACTTCATCCATGCAGAATCATTCAAAACTGCATGCCCAGATATCTACCACCAGATTGGGATATGTGATTGGGGCCCATTCACCATACTAATTGACACATACTTCTCGGAGCTAGTGTGGGAATTTTATGCGTCATATAGAGCGAGGCAACAACTGATGAAGCAAGAAGGCCGCACTAAAGCGTTCCCACGCCTAACATCAGTTTTGGTGCGAGGGAAGGAGGTTCATGCAATGCCAGAAGAAATCAACTCATTGTATTGGGATGAGCAAATCCCTCCGCATCTAATTCCCCGTCAGAAGGTACAAGATAAGGCGAACAAATTCCAATGGGTAGCTAGTGTGATTGAATAAAGCCACCACAATGGGCTATTTCCAAAGCCCTAATTCATCAACGTGATTTAAAATTTGACGCCTGCATGTGGTTAAATTTTGTCTATTCAAGGTTGATACCCTCTCGGAATACATCAGAGGTGCATATTGAAGTGGCTATTCTCCTTTCTTGCATAATGGAGCATGTGCACATCAATGTTGGAGAGATTATTGCTGATCAGCTCAGACAAAAGGCTAAACAACAATCCACAGCATTGCCCTTCCTTACCTTGGTAAGTATGTTATGTTTAAGGGTTGCGTGTCCTTTGTTGCGCTCATTGGATAAGACTATTTGAGTCCACAAAGTGATTACTTTGGACAACAAGGCAGACAAAGATGCCCTAATTATAAAGCAGGCAAGGTATACAGGGAACATGACCCTACCATCACCCTTGGCATCTTCTCACATAGAAACTGTCCCAGCTAATGCAGATGAGTCCTAGAACTCTCCGCCACTAGATTTACTCAATATCACACAAAAGGAAAAGATGCATAAGAATCAGCTTGTACAATTAGCCAAGGCTATCCCGTCCATGATCCAAAGTGCCTTTAAGAAAGCCTTGCAGCCTGCTAAAGACAAGTTGACACACCTATGCTCGAAAGTGGATGTTCTTGAAAGTGAAATGACTACGTTGCAGGAAGAGGTGGCCACACTTACAGCACCCACCAACCAACCAATTCCTTGTGGATATGAGGTGGTTCCACCACAAGTCAAAGCACCCAGAAGTCCCCAGATGATTGGCCGGTGGGCTACCATAGTGATCCGAATATTATATCTGATGAGGAGGAGGCCTACCATAGCCCACCTCCTCCACCTCCAATGCATTCGGTGTATGATGTCAATCCTTCGAGGGCTCCGGGGGGAGTGGCAAAAGCATCTTATCATGAGCTTCGAACCCTTCCGGACAGATGGTTCGCACTAGGCCCTAGTCTACCTTTCACACTCCCACCAGATCCCATGAAACCCACAGCAGAAGACACAACTTCTTGGGTTTTTGATACTGTTAATTATACGTGGAAGCAAAAACCCAATCGCTAATATGATCAGGAAATCTCTTTTACCTTCTTGTCTTTCTTGTGGTTTACATTGGGGGAAATGGCCGACTTAAGTGTGGGGGGGGAATTGATTATTGTTCTTGGGGGATTAAATATTTATTCTGACTTGATAATTTTTGAATGAGATGACCCCAAAATTGTGTTTCTTTTTCAGCATTGTAAATAGTAGGGTAGAAGTTAAAACTCCAAGGATTTTCTTTTGACCGCAGTTCTTACCCAAGGAGCAGTCTTCAGTTTAGTTATTTTTGTTGTCAAACCGGGTTGGCTTTTCCCCATGATAGATTAAGCGGCGACATTCTTAAGGAAAATTCCATGTCACTTTGAGTCTGTTGTGAAGTTTTTTTAAGAGGCACCAACTAAAATTTTTCTTATGTTGAAAGGAAAATGTGAAAACAAGGGCATGGGGATGAAGATAATGAGCAAATGTTGATATTGTAGAATAGTAATCTTGGCCGTACATTGTAAATTCTCTTTTTGACTTATTATGTTTGCTTTCTTGATGTCCTAATGTGATGTTTTGTTTGTGAAAATGACTCTTGTAGACCCTTTAAGGGTGATACTTTATGTGGGGAGGATATTTTTGTGAATCTTGTGCATTACATCTTGTATAGAACTTTCCCCAAATTTAATTTAAGGCGAAATTCCAGATGTAATTGCACCAAGAAAATAGTTTAGGCCCTTAGTTGGCTAGCCATTTTAACCATATGCCCTCCATGATCATTAATCCTCGTTAGCCAATTTTGAGCCTTAAAACCTTTCCTTGGCAACCATATTACAAGACTTAAGACCATTCTTAATACCTCTTTTGGCCCCCATTTCCCCAAATGCCACAAGATAAGTGCTGAAGTAAAGCTTAGGGCCTAAGAAATAGGGAGTGAGAAAAGCAAGTGTGAAAAATGAGGCAAGAGCCAAAGTTTGGAGGTATGTCAAACAAAGGGGGAAGACAAGAATCATAGCGTGAAGGGAACATCATCATTTTTTGTCAAAACACCGAAAGATGAATATAAAAAAAAGAGGAAAAAACTATTTGTGTGAATTGGTGTTTTCTCTTGAGAAAATAAGGCTAAGGGTGGAAGCAAAAGAGGGGTTACAAGGAGGAATGTTAAAGAAATGAAAGAAATCAACAAGAAAAGAAAGGAAAAAATGGTTGAGTGAGAAAAATTGATGTGAGGCATGTCACGAAAAGCATTAGGGAGGATCTAGTCACTATAGCCAAATGCTCATCCTACCCCAACCATGAGCCTAAATCACAGCACACAAGTGCTAAATGATTCTCGGTGCAACTACTCTATATTAGTGGCGAACTACATGAAGGGCAAGCCTATGGGTCAAGTGTATGCATGAAGATATCTTTTAGGAGAGTGAGTGTGAGTGTCTCTTCCAATTAATGCCTGGTATGCATTCAAATGATCAAAGAATTATGAGAATAGGGATCCTTATATTGGGTAAATGGAATCATTCCTTTCAGGGATGCAAGAGCATTTAGAGTTAATATGGACATAGATCAAGGAGTGCAAACTCTAAGGCAAGCTTTGAATTTTTAGTGGTTATAACTTGAGATGCCATGTGTGTTACTTGGTTGAAAAATGCCCTTGTATGATTAATGATTTCTTTCAAAGCTTCACTTAATAAAAAGTTGTTGTCTTCTCGAAGCATATTTCATTGTTTGGTTATTTTTGGGTTTTTCCTTCTCTTTTTGGTGAGCGTGGTGAGTATTTTTGGGTTGTCATAGTCAGGTGATCGGCGAGGTCCAATGGTGTAGAGATGCAACATTTTCCTCAATAGTTGATCTATTGCATTACTTGAGGAAAAGCAATGATTGAAGTTTGGGGGTTTGATGAGTTGGTAATTTACCAACTCATTAGACTCTAAAACTTGAGTTTTGTCTAGTTCCCAAGTTGATTATTTGGATTTTATGCACTTTTTGCTTTTGTTGTGTGTAGATGCCTTATTTTGAAGAAAAGAGAAAAAATGGAGTAAAAAGGAGGAAATGAGCATAAGCGGAGAGGAACAGATGTGAACTGGCGAAACGCCGACTAAAATTTGAAGGTCACTGCCTCAAAGGATAAATGCCATCGGAGGTTCACGAATCACTAGTGGCGATACGCCGATTAAGTCATCGAATGACACTCAGAAATTTTGGAATTGGAATCGAAGATCCGGCGGTTCACGGATTGGCATCGGTGAAACGATGAGTGGACCACCGAAGTTCACTAGAAATTAGTGCAGAAGAAGAGCAGATACCCAGCGGTTCACAGAATTCATAGGCGAACTGCTGGTACCTTCACCCGTTTCCGAACGATGCTATTAAAGGTAAAGTAACCTACTTTTCAGGATATAAATACAAAAATAAGTACCCTGCATAAGGGAAGACAAAGAGGAAAAAAAAAAGAAGATATAAAGATAGAGAGATTGAGAGAAAATCCAAGTACACATCACATCACTATTTCCTCTTTTAGCTGAGAAAGGGATTTTGATTGAAACTTGCAGAAAATACTATGCTCTATTTTCTTCTTTGGGATTATTAAGTTTCAGCTGTAGTTTGAGTATAATTGTGTATTTGATTTATCTACTCTTATTATGGAATTAAATGATATTATTGATGAATGTGTTTGTGAATTTCTTAACTATGAATAACTAAAATCATTAACTTGAGGTGTGTGATGATGAATACTTAATTGGATTAGCTATTGCTAGAGTCATCTTCATAATGTTCAATTATGTGTAAATCTATTAGATTCCCTTCAATCTATTAATGAAGATCCATTGATGATTTTATGGGTCCATCTGTACTTGCTTGATTGTTGCTCAGGAGAGAATAATTAAATATTAGAAGGGAATCCAGTAGTGGGTATGTACAAGAGATGGTAAAATTAAGCTAGAAATAGTTGAAACTACTTCCTCCTTCATAATTGGAAGCTAATAGCTAGGAATAGTGAAGCTGCTGATCCAAATCAATTTGGGTTGAGCTAAATTGCAGCTAGATTTTGAGAATACTCTAGCTAGGGGTAGTCAACAAGCTGAGAAGTTGAGGCTACCTACATCCCAAGATTATTTACACTTGTTGAATTTATAAGATGACCTGGCCTACCCCTATCTAGTTAGTATTTCATCTACACCGCACGTCTAGTATTTCACACTATTGTCAACAACTTAGCTAATCTTGTTACTTTTAGTTCACTAAATCAGTTTGTGTAATTCTCTGAAAAGATTAACCCCCTCCCATTTTCCTTGTTTTTATATTAATTCTATATGGTGAAAGATAACATCAATTTCTCAATCGATGCTTGAATTTATTATTCCCTAGTCCTCGTGGGATTCGACCCCTACACTCGTCAGGATACTTGTTTTGATACTTTGACCGTGTATATTCTTTGAATTAGAATATATTTTGGACGTTTTCAATTCCGGACACTCCTGTCATAGTCCTTGAGAAGCACTAGCCACCTCCTTGTTGCAAATTCAGGTCCTTTTGAGTGAACACATACTAAAGGCTCTTGTGGTCCGTGAACACATCCACATGCACCCCATAGAATTAGTGTCTCCAAATCTTCAATGCAAACACCACCACAACCTACTCTAGGTCGTGCATTGGGTAATTCTTCTCGTTAGTGTTCTGGTGTCTAGAGGCATATGCAATGACCTTACCATACTGAATAAACACACAACCAAGACCAACCCTTGAAGCATCACAACACACAATGAATCCATCCATGCCCTCGGGTAAAGTCAATACTGCGACTGAAGTGAGTCGAGTCTTTAGCTCCTGAAAACTCTTCTCACAGGCATTCCACCACTGAAATTTGATATTCTTTTGGGTCAACATAGTCTATGGTGTTGCAATGCATGAAAATCCTTTAATAAACCTCCCATATTAGCCAGCTAAACCTAGAAAACTCCTAATGTCTGAAAGATTAATTGGTCTATGCTAATTCCTCACCGCCTCTATCTTTTGAGAGTCTAATTGCACACCCTCTCTTGACACCTCATGATCCGAAAATTCTACTGAGTTCAACCAAAACTCACACATGTTGAATTTATAAAACAGCTGGCGATCCTTGAGAGCCTGTGGCACAATCCTCAAATGAGTGGCACACTCCTCCTCGCTTCGAGAATAGATGAGAATATCGTCTATGAAGACAATCTTGAACATATCCAAATACCACTTGAACACCCTACTCAAAAAATCTATAAAAGCTACAAGAGCATTTGTTAGTCCAAACGACATAACTTTGAAGTCATAGTGACCATACCGAGTCCTGAAAGCTGTTGTAGGGATGTCACTCTCTCTAACTTTGAGTTGATGATATCTGGATTTGAGTTCTATCTTCGAGAAGCACTTAGCACCCTGAAGTTGGTCAAATAAGCCATTAATTCTAGGGAAGGGATACTTATTTTTGATTTGTGACCTTGCTCAACTATCAATAGTTAATGAACATTTCAAGGGAGCCATCCTTCTTTCGAATAGAGATAGCTGGTGCACCCCACGGGGATTTACTAGGTATGATGAAACCCTTATCTAGGAGATCCTTCAACTGCTCTTTCAACTCCATTATCTTAGTTAGATCCATTTTAGGAGCAATGGATATGGGCTGCGCGTCAAGGAGAAGGTCTATAACAAAGTCAATCTCCCTCTTGGGAGGAACTCCAGGTAGATCATCTAGAATACTTCTAGATACGCGCACACTATATGAACTGACTGAAGAGTTGGGGTCTCAGATGTCACATCCTTAACCCAAACTAGATTGTACACATAGCCTTTGGAAATCATCTTCATGGCCTTGAGATAGGAGATAAGGTGACATACCAGCACACTGAACTACCCTTCTATTCTAGGACTGGCTCACCCTCAAATTGAATTTCTCCCATATAGGTTCTATAATTTACTGAGGCATAACATGCACGCAACAAATCCATACTGAAGATAACATCCATCAAATCCATACTGAAGATAACATCAAAATAAGTCATGTCTAACTCTACTAAGTTGACTGAGCTGACTTTCTAACAGACTATGACAGGGCAATTTATGTTTAACCATCGAGCTATAACTAAGCCACCAACAGGTGTAGAGACTTAGAAGAGTTCTAATATAGTTTCCTGACTCCAAAACTAATAGCAACATAGGGAGTTTTTCGCGTCTGCTTTGGGGTATTTAACTACACGCAAGTGCACGTGGTCGAACAAGTAGTAAAGTGGCTTAAGTAAGCCAAGTATCGATCCCACAGGGACTGGGATAAGGTAACAAACTACTTAAGTGTTACTATACTTACTCTAAAAATGAAGACAACAGTGCAAAGAAGAGTTTGATATTTTGATTTCTAATTGTATGCTAAGTCTAAAACGAATATCTAATATGAGTCTGAACTATGAATGTGAGCATGCTGAGGCTAAATGAACATGTATAGAAACTAATTATTGATACAATTTTTGGTTAATATTTCCTCCGGTTGCTAGTCAAGAATTATTGCCAATGGATTAAAACTCTCGTATTTAACCCAACTTAAGAATCATGAACCGTCCACCTACATTTCTGTGATTAAACGAAATTCATGTTCTAGCCATACAAAACCGATTCCTTAATTGACTAATACGACTTTTAGGTATATTTCTATCATGAAGGTAAATCAATTCTCAATTTTCCCAAACAAAGAAAAGATCATAACCTATTGATTCACAACTTTCCAATTTCTTGGTCTCTCGAGTGAAACCGGACTTTTTAGATATACATTAACATTGGCCACACATTAATGCAGTAAGAACAAGAATCAATAGAACAACCATGGAAGAAAAGATGAAAAACCCAATTGATCAATAACTACATTTCAATACAATTGTTCTTAACCTCAACAAAAAGAGGAATTAGCCACTCATTTGTGGATTAAACATCGTTAAATGAGTGTTAAACATACAAGCAATTGAATTAAAGAAGAAGGAGATAGAGAAAAACCCTGCTAATTTCGTCCCCTCAACTGCCTGTAACCCACGTTCTTGCTCCACCAAGTCAGAATAATTAAAAATGAACCTATGTGTTCTATTTATACTGGTGGGAATTTTTCCCAGAATAACAAGCAACGTGTCACGGAGTGCATCGCGGAGCACTGCCTCCGTGACACGCCACTGACGCGGACCCTTACTGGAAATTGATTGTCCAGGTAATAAGGCCCAACGTGGCACGGCGTGCAACGCGAGGCTAGGCCGACGTGCCACAACGCCAACGTGCACCCTCACTGGATTTTTGCAAAAAATCGCTATCCAGGTAGAAGGCATCCGCGATGACAGCGTGACATGGCTCCATCGCGGAACCCCTTTAATTTGTGCCTTCAAATGCTTTTTCCCTTGCTAACATCCGAGTCCAACCCCAATCTCTCCTAACACGCATTTTAGCTTCGCAAAATTATATTTCACCTGCAAAACAATGCTAATCATGTTGGTTAGTATAAATTTACATTTTACTATCAATCACATGAGAATGTATAAACATTGATAGATAAACAAGTCTAAAATGACACCTTTGAGTATCACTTGGGCATGTAAATTTGCCAAAGATCACTTACCCCACACTTAAATCCTTGTTCGTCCCCGAACACAATCTTACACCTCATGCACTTTACACCCCATCCTGGGTACTTTGGTTTGACAATTTAGGCTACGGTCATACCGATTATTTAATACATCAAATCATCAAGAAAACACGCATGGTCCTATCAATGCAATGACCTTCAACACATCAAGACCTCCTAGACTCAAGAATCGACTCTCGATATTGGCAAACTCATGTAAATCAGCTGATCAAGATATCCGACACGAAATTTAATCTCTCATCAAGCATGTTCCCTCACAACACAAGAGACTTTTCCCCTTTTTAATCACATGAACTCAAACGATTACATGCAGGGGCATATAGAAACAATTTCACTCTCTCTCCCAAAAGAATTCATATGCATCATGCCACGAACCATAAGCTTGCCTTTAGTGTATTACTCCACTAATATAAAGAAGCGTGATGTAAGATCACGTAGGACTTTCACGGGTTGTAATGTAAGCTACGGAACTGGTAAATATTGGGCTATCCAATAATAGCCACTAGCATCCTTACGCGCTTTTTCAATACATCCCATCAAGCTCATGGGCATTGTTTCTTCCTTCATCCCCCCATTCTTGAAGTCTGTCTTTATTTTGACCCATCTCATTAAGAACACTTGACTCAATAATGAAGATTATTCATACACCTTCATTATATTTTATTTATAACAAGTGCACCTTCAACCTTTTCATTCCTTTCATCACTCTGCTTTTCTTTTCTTTTCACCATTCTCACTCTTTGACACTTTGGAAACATTATTTTCTCTTCTTAAGCGCTTAAGAGTTTTGGATCAAATTTACGGCTAATGAAAAGAAAGGGGTTAATCTTGATTTACACATTTTTGACAAAAGAAAAAAATTTATAGGCTAAAGGCTCAACGGGCAAACTAGGGTGTACAATCAAGGTGGGTACAATAATGAAACAGAGAAACTTTCGGTTGAAAACAAAGAAATGCCTACATCCTTTCCTACAATACACGTCCTTCATTTCGTTTCGTACACACACCAGGCAAGTTCTAGACATTTCATAGTAGCATGGAATAAACAAAACCTCACCCCACACTTATTGCACATGCTCAATTCAAGACGTATTCACAGACTCTTCAATCAGCTAATTACAAGAATTCAAACATTAAGCCTCAATCACACTGAGTATTCGAACTGGTGGCCTACCCATCGACGGAGCTTGTTGACACAAAGTACCCACATTATTTAGAGAGGTCCGAGGAAGGATGATGCTCCATCTTCAACCAAAGAAAACCAACCTCAGCTAAATGGTCAAGGAAAGCTTTCTCACTCTTCAAAGTCCAAGGTGACACTGAGTAATCCTATGCAAACTGTTAAAGTTTCTTCCAAGTCTTAAATTTCAAAGGGAAAGGATACACAAGAGACAAAGAATTTAAATGTTCTTCATTGACCCACAAGGAAGCAACTACAACCGCTTCTGAGGCAATCGACGTTGCTCACAAAAGAAAGAAACCTTCTAGCTCATCGGGTAAAGGTGCGGAAAAATCACCAGGAGTTATGCCATTTTGCAGAGGCACATCCAAAACCACCTATTTCACTCAATCGGGATGGGATCACTAGTGCAGCCTCTAGCTCAAATAAGATCAATGTTAATCAAGAATAACATTGGAAGCGCTTGAAGAAAAAACCGAAGGATTTAAGCAACCAACATTCCGAGTTTGCTAACTTGGATTTCATTAGTATTGATACCGCAATTTTTGAGGATGGTGCCGCTGGTTCAACAATGCCATTGATCGAATTGGTGCATTAGGTAAAAATTATTTCTTTAATATTTCACCATACTTGCTTCTTTACTCGATATTAACCCCATTTTTATCTTTTTTTTTGGTTGGGTCTTGGGGGAATTTTCAGTGATGATATGTTTGAATATTGTATTACAAGCCTGAATCGCCCCAGTATAGCTAAGAATCCTCATATCTCGCTTGATGAAGTCAAGGGTCAAGTTACAAATGAGAGCCCAACGACGAAGTTGACGCTCCTTCCTTCCGAAAATGTTGAACTTATTCAACCTAACTTAACTACTGATGCGGAGGATGGAGCTAATTAGATTAGATGTTCAAACACCTCCAAGGACTTGGTCCAACCTTTGCAGGAGATTGCCTCAAATTTTGGAACACAAGAGCCTATTTCGACCTTCAAATTATCTTATGTTTTCGAAATGTGGCATACCTTGTGTCAATGTATTACACAATTATCAGTCGAGTCCTCATAAAGCCTCAAAGAGTTGGATAAAGGTGTTTTCTTGATTCTTAAAAGGCTTCGGGAGGTCAACATCATTGATCTTTCTCCTCCGGAGGTTCTTCTTGAAGATTTTTTTAAGAAGCGTGGAGATTATGATGCTGCGAGGTTGTCTACCTCTCAGAAGATAACTAGAGATTCTCATCAAGAGTTGCTTTCTGGTGCACAACAATGCCTTCATGCTGCGAACGAGGAGAAAATCAAGGTAGACAAGCATTTGGAAAAGCTTCAAAAAGTCCTTGCAAGAGCTGAAAAAGAGTTAGAGGCCTGGACTTCTAAGAAGAAAAAGACCCTCTCACTTATTGAGGAGCATCAGAAGAAATTATCCAAAAATTAATAGAGTATCACCAATAGTGAAGATGAGATTCACACCATCGAGAAAATTAGTCCATTGTCGGAAATAGAAATAAAAGAACTAGCTAAGCTAAAGGAGGATGCTGAGACAAGTCTCTACCAAATCCTTAGCCATAAGCTTTTCCCTTAACCTTTTGTTCTACATAAGAATGTTCTCTTTCTTTTTTCTTGTTCTGTTTTTTTTTAAAACATTATTATGATGTAATGACAATCCTCTTTGGTAGAATAAAAGTAACATCTTTCCGTTGAATGACTTTTTCTTTTGTTTTATATTCGAATGTTTTTTTTTGCTATGTAACTTATTTTTAATCATCCCGACCCTCGCGCTTTGTCAGTCGTGGCAGGAGATAACTAACTCAAAATTATGATCCACTTATGCCATTGAAATGATAATTCACAAAACTGAAATATGCATAAAAAGTCATGGAAAAAAGATTTTTGCATTTGTACATTTTTTTTAAAAAAAAAATCGACTCGAATTCTACCTCGCAACTTTTCAGCTTTAACCATGTATTGTGTGAAATTTATAACTTGGCGTAGGAGCCTCTGAATCATGAGACGCTTTTTTCATTGTGAAGAGGAATTCAAGAACTATAATATTTATAAAAATAACTGTCAAAACCTTTATGAATTTGTACAGATATATCTTTAAATTTAGCTCAATTTGACGTCTGATAGTCTTTTCGTAGCTTTAGGCAGCTCTAGTAGAAAATTCGTAACTTGGAGTAGAAGCGTTTGAATCATGAGTCGCTTTTTTCATTGTGTAGAAGACTTCAACAACTACAATATCTATAAAAATCACAGTCAAAAACTTTACGAATTTATACATATATGTCTTCAAAGTTGGCTCAATTCGACGCCTGATAGTCCATTTCACAGCTTTGGGCAACTCTGGTAGAAAATTCATAACTTGGCATAGGAGCCTCCGAATCATGAGCCGCTTTTTTTATTGGAGGACTTTAATATCTACAATATATGTAAAAATCATTATCAGAACCTTTACATATTTGTAAAGATATATCTTCAAACTCAGCTTAAGTTCGATGCCTGATAGTCCATTTCACAGCTTTGGTAGAAAATTCATAACTTAGCGTAGGAGCCTTTGAATCATGAGCCGGTTTTTTAATTGCATATAGGACTTTAATAACTACAATATATATAAAAATCATGATCAAAACCTTTAAGTATTTATACATATATGTCTTCAAACTCAGCTCAGTTTCAACTCCTGATAGTCGTATTCGCGGCTTTGGTAGAAACTTCATAACTTGGCGTAGGAGCCTCCAAATCATGAGCCTCTTTTTTTATTGCAAAGAGGACTTGAATAAATAAAATATGTATAAAAATTCACGATCAAAATATTTGTGAATTTATACATATATGTCTTCAAAGTCAGCTAAATTCGACATCTGATAGTCTATTTTGTAGCTTTGGGCAGCTCTGATAGAAAATTCATAACTTGGCATAGGAGCCTCTGAATCACGAGCTTCTTTTTTCATTTCTAAGAGAATTTCAATAAATACAATATCTATAAAATTTACAATCAATACTTTTACGAATTTGTATAGATATAGCATTGAAACCAGCTCAGATTATTCCTTGCTTGGTTGTTTCCCTTTGCCGTCTGTGGCAAATTCGACGAAGGAATATCTAGTTCACGTGCTATCTATGTTACTTCAATGAGCTATTATGATGATCAAGTAATGACACAACCCTTCTCTTTTTTCTTTTTTTACCTCATGTGACTGAACCTAGAGTAAATACTCCAAGCTGCCTACGTACATTGGTGAAGAGGATCAAGTCATAACATAGTTTAGGATGACAAGTTATTTTTTTATTTATTTATGTGTCCTAATTTTTTCCTAGGCCGCCTCTTTCGAGGTTTTCAACCTAGTGGACTTTTTTTGGGGGGCCGTACACAGTTTATACTCTTCCAAGCCAGGAGTAATATGCAGTTTATGCTTGTACCTTAAGGAGCATTTCAACTTACAGTTTAGGCTTGTGCATCGAGGAGCATTTCAACTTGTAATTTAGGCTCGTGCACCGAGGAGAATTTCAACTTGAAGATTTTGCTCAAGTTTGATGAGCTTGATGACATGCTTCAATTTGTGTTACCAACTCAGGGCGAAACACTCATTGTGATTGCTTCATAGGACGTACTCCACTTTTGATCCCTAAATGATTAATAGCTACCCTAGGACTGAGGCCTGACATTTCTTTGTATGACCAAGCAAAGACATCTTTGTATTCGATCAATAGTTCAAAGTATTTCTTTTCTTCTTGAGGTGTAAGAAGTGCACTAATGAAGGTTGGGCGTGGATTTACAGAGTGCACAGATTTAGTTCCTTGAGTTCATCTACGGTTGATTGTATGCCATCTTCTAGTTGAGAGGGAGCCTTTTGATCATCATCTATATCATCAAGACATGGACTGTCTTCCACTGTTATATGATAGGAAGTCTTTACAAAATTTGAATCTTCCCTTTGATCTCCTTCGAAGACTGTGATGGCTTCTTCTTGCTCCTCTTTTACTTCTCTATGCGTCTGGTTAGTGAAAATAATGGTACTTCTTTTCACCTTCAATGAACCCTCTGTGGTGACTGATAATACAACCTTTCTCTTCATACGTGATGGGAAAGAACTATGAATATGCTTGTCATCAACTCCTTCATAAAAATCTTGTTTTTATGCTCCAACAACCTCTTTCCCAATAATGACTTCCTTGTGGTCCCAGGCGATGAAAGACAGAGGTCTTTGAGGTGGTGACACCTCCTTCCATTTGCTCAAAGGCTTCACTTTTGTCCTTACAACCCAATATTTCAAATACGGAGGCATGAGGTGTTAATCTTCCTATGCGTTCAACCACAGAAGTCCATCATTGTATTTTCTTTTCTCAGCTTCCTTTGTCTTTTCAGTCGAGGTGTAGTGTGATGAAGCCTTTTTCTTACCCTTTCTAAATGAAGAGAAAGGCTTAGATGAAGTCCATCTCTAAGCCTTTTTCTTACCCAATATTTCTAATCCATCACAAGATTGTCCTTCCTTTGCTTAGTTCGAGTCAATTCTATCATGCTCACAGTTCGTCGAGTGCTGTAAAATCGATTGAGAAATTCCTTCTCGAGTTGCTCCCAACTATCGATGGACTCATGTTCTAAGTCAATATACCAGTCGAATGCATTCCCTTTCAGTAAATGAACAAATTGTTTTACCAAAAGATCACCATGTGTTCTAGCATTTCTACAAGTTTCCACAAAGTGGGTAATATGTTGCCTCGGGTTTCCTTTGCCATCAAACTGTTGCAACTTTGGTGGTTGGTAGTTTGTTGGAATGGGTAGAAAATCAATCTGTCTAGTATATGTCTTGGAGTAAGACAATGAACTCTGCGGTGCTCTGCCATATTGAGCCTTGATGGTGTTTGTTATCATTTCTTGTAACTGTTGGACAGATAACGCTACAACCGAACCAGATTGTTTCTCTTTTTGAAACTTGGACTTAGTAAGTGATTCCTTAATGTTCTTGTTTTGTGGAGTGAAGCCAGGTGGCAAGTGGGGATGTGAATCGACTCTCTAGATCTGAAGGCCTCCAATTTGTTCATGAGTTGAGCGATATGAAGGTTCTTATCGTCAACAGACTTCTTCAAGGATTCAATAGTTTACTCCATCATTGCGAAAATTTCGTCCATGTCAGTTGAGTCATCCATCAAGGCGTTGACCTTTGTTGAATATAGAGAATCCGTTGAGTCCTCAGGTTCACCAAAATTGGAGCTGGTTTGAGAAAGTTCACCAAAGAACATGGATGCAAGGTTGTCCCCAGGGATTTCAGTTACAACCGCCATGTGAGAGTTGTTATTTTTCACCATCTTCAAATAGGTGAGGTATTCAGATCTATCCACGCCACTAATCTTGAACTTTTGTCGAGTAATCGGGCCAACATGGCTGAGATCAATAGATGAAACATTACTAGTCTTTCTGAAAGCCATTGCAGTAGTTGACTTTGTAGTTTTTGAATTTGCAAGAGGAAGAGATGAAGAGCAGAATTGGTCCCACTAGGCATGCCAGAATTTGTTCGCAACAAATTTTCAAACGTGCTAAAAATGAACCACAACCAAAAATAAATAAAGAAAAGTTAATTTTATTGATGAATCATGTGGGTAAAATTCTGTTGCTCTCTTGATTCTTCTTTCCTAAACTTTTCCGTGATTCAAGGGCCTTCAGTAATGTACTTCTCGAATTGTTTGATGATTTGGATCTCTTGGAGATGTATTTTGATCGCCATAAATATTAGTTAGTGCTTCGTTACTTTGGAAAGATCTCTGGAAAGAACTTAGTCGATCACTCCTTGAAAGAACTATGTAGTAGATGTTGTAGCTTTCTCCAACGCTTGCAAAATGCTTGTTCTGAATGCTTGTTCAAGTTCCCCCTTGAATGTTATGTCCATCCCCGTGGACAAGGTTGCTTATGATTGGCCAAAAGATGTCATTTTGACACTTAACGGATTGTGATTGATTTTTGAATTTGACTACGACTACCACATCATTTGGACACGTGGCGTCATCTTGTTGGTCTTGAATTTGACTGGGATGCCAAGTCACTGTGACACATGGCATGGGTTTGTGCCCCCAAGGTTTAATGGACCTTGGACTTGAATTTATTAAAATGAACTAATTAAATTTGTAAAGTCCAAATTAATTAATCAACCCAAATGAACATGAATTAAATTTAAATTTTATATGAATTTAACCCGATAAAATTTATATATTTACAATAATGGAAAAATTATTTAGGCACATAATATTGCATTGTGAATTATCTATAATATTAAGGATATTTTGTTTACTAAAAATAAAATATTTTAACTATTAAATTTAAAATAGAGAGGTCATTATCCTGTCTGCATTTTCACTCTGAAACCACTAATCCAGCTTTCAGAACTGTAAAGTTGATCATATTGCTAAGTCCTTCCGTTGCCAATAAGAAAGGAGAAATGAGATCTCATTGTCTAAGGTCTTGTTGGGAAGCAAGAAACCCTGTGGGGGTCAATTTATTAGTATAAAGAACCTGAGAAGCTGAAAATGGTGATATAATGCCAAGTCCAATTCATACATTCCTTGTCAAAGACTAAATTTTTGAGGACCAAGAATTCCCTATTTCACATGATTGTATGCCTTCTCAATATCAAGTTTGCACATTGTTCCTGGTAGCTGAGTGTTGAGACATTCATTAGCGGTTAAAGCTGCATCCATGATTAGCCTCCCTTTCAAGAACACCATTTGACTACTGGACACTAGTTTAGGCATCACCCCTTCAACCTCTCGATGAGAATCCACAATATTATACCAATAGGTCTACAATCTCTCAATTCTCTAGTCGCAAAAAATAAGAACGGTAAAGGTGACATTAAAGCCCTTATCAAATTTCTCTTCCTCATGAAAATATATAAAGGCCTCCATAATATCCTCTTTCGTGCAATTCCGGCACTTTTCGAAGAACCCCATACTTATGCGGCATTGGAGGTTTGTGATATAGCACATTGCTTTACTACTTACTTCAAGGACCTCCTCTTATGATTTTTGAAGCCAAATGTCCTTCTCATTTGTGATCTTAGGAGCTCGTCTGAAATTGATTATAGGTCACTCGGTTTCAGTCTCTGAATTGAACTTTTCATAAGAACCCAAAAATTCATTTTTAATATCCACTAGATCTTCTAATGTTGTTCCGTCCACTTCTATCACATCATTCATTCTATTAGCATTGGTCATCTTTTGAAAAAAACTTAGAATTTCTATCTCTCTGCTTTTGCCACAAGCATCCTAACTTCTTTCTCCAAGATATCTCCTCTTATTTTGCTATCTCTTTCATCTCAATTTGGGTGTTGGCCTTTTCTTAATTCATCTTCGATCAGATCTAGGTTTTCCATAAACCTATCCAAACAGCTGGGTTATATTTTAACACCTTTAGCTAAAAGGATATATATATTCCAAGATTTTATTATTGATAATTATAAGCATGAATAACAAATATATGGACAAAGAAATTGAATTTTTTTAGGATAAAGAGAATAATCAATTGTTTAGTGTCGCCTCCTCTGGAAACATTCAGCCTTGATGTGACACTAAAGCGCACATTAAGCGAGGCGAAGCACTCAACATGGCCTACAAAATTGGCAGCACAACACTAGTGACCTACAACTCAGGAGGAACATTCAGGACTTGAAAATGAATGAGCTAATGGACTTGCTTGCTCCAAACCCCAGGTGGAGGATAAGTTACTATTGGGGGACTCAAAGGTGGGATATTTGTTGTGAAGAGAGGCTGTGTACAATTCTGCTCCAACAAGGAGTTGATTGATAAAATGGCCTTGGGAACTCATCTGGAGGACAAAACTGCCCACTAGAGTGATCTGCTTTAGCTGGGTAAGTTTATATGAAATGTCTCTTACATCAAAATAACCTTAGCAGGAGGAGCATTCAGACATGGAAGATGGAACAAATGTTATATGTGCCAGATAGAGTTAGAAAGTGTTAGACACTATTCCTGCATTATGTGGTAACGACATGTTCTCCATTTTTGGACTAGCCTTCATGCATAATAGTATCAAGAGCATATGAAAGCTGGTGTTCATGATGCATACAGAATGAGAAAAAACATAGGTATTTTTATGGGTTCTCAACTCCAAATTATGCTCTAAAGCAAAGTGCTTACTTAACTTATGTAGCGGGCTCAATCTGGCTGCTGTAACTAGTTGTGCTATTTTTTGGAATGTGTTTCCTCCTTGGTGTTAGACTAGACTAGTTTTTGCTTGCATGAGCATAACACACACACACTCTTTCTTGCAATCTTTTGTTGCATCTTCTTGATGCTTCTTAATGAAACTTTTCTTGCTTCACCCAAAAATAGGATATTATTCAACAATTGACAGATATACTTTCTGGGTGAACTGTTGTAGTCTGTGACATTAGCTCTGGGGAAATCTTTAACTTCAAGATACTATGTGCAGGTCATTTGCAGTCTACTTTGTACTTACTGGTATTTGTTATCCAGTCTCTGAATTTAAAGCTGGTGTGACCTGAGTTTGTCTCTGTCTAGAATAAATTTAAGGGAAACTAAGTTTACAAATGGAGTAATAAGTCTGAGCTTTTTCTGTTCTTCTATCTTTCTCCCTGCATTGTCTTTTATCTGTTGGTGTTGATTGTTGGATTTTTATTTGCAGATTTCATAGTAGATAGTGGAGCAGATATACCTGATGAGGATGGTGCCAGACGTGAATATCGTCACCGACTGTTGCCTCATGAGGACCAAGAAGAAGACCTTGAGGAGCTTACGAGAAGCATTAAGCAAAGATATGCAAGGTCACCTCATGTAGAATATGATGAGGAAGCAACAGATGTTGAGCAGCAAGCTCTTTTGCCATCTGTCAGGGATCCAAAGCTCTGGATGGTGAAATGTGCGGTATGGTGTTGGCGTGCTGCCGTGAAAAGTTCAGCATTTTATCATTTTTTTATTACATGTTGTCCAGGGCATCTTATGCGCTTACTATTCCATCGGGTACCTGCTACCTCCCACTAGCATGGGTACCGAGTAATTCCGCTTACCAAGGCTTAGGTAGAAGGAAAGAAATCACCTAATATGTTTAGGCTTTTCTAGGATTTGAACTTGAGAACTCGTGGTTCTTCTCCCACTTCATTGATCACTGGGCTGGACTGGGCCACTCTCTTGTGTGCTTAAGCATTTTATATTTCTATGTATTTTCTTTATAACCTTCATATTTTGTTTTGTAATCTATTGCTACATCATGTTTTGTAGATTGGCCGTGAGAGAGAGGTCGCGGTTTGCCTAATGCAAAAGGCAATTGATAGAGGATCTGAATTGCAAATTCGATCAGTTGTAGCCCTTGATCATCTGAAGAACTATATATACATAGAAGCCAACAAAGAAGCCCACGTGAGGGAGGTATGGTTTAGATGATACAGTATGCTCTGTTTTGCCTCATATTAATGTGACTCGTTAAAATAATGTGTCTATCAAGTAACCATCCAATAACCCAACTATTTGTATGCCATCTATCCACAGGCATGCAAGGGTATGCGCAATATATATGCCTCCGCTAAAATAATGCTGGTTCCCATAAAGGAGATGACTGATGTCCTTTCAGTTGAAAGCAAAGCGGTTGATCTTGCCAGGGATACTTGGGTCAGAATGAAGATGGGAACTTACAAGGGAGACCTTGCAAAGGTTGTTCATGTATTCTGCGTTTTATGCTGCAATGAGTAAATTTGATGTTCTCTTCTGATATTCGATCTTTCTGCTATGTAGGTTGTGGATGTAGATAATGTGAGACAGAGAGTTGTCGTAAAATTAATTCCAAGGATTGATTTACAGGCTCTTGCAAACAAGTTGGTATGTTTATTTGGTTGGTCATTGTTTTATTTAACTTCTATTAGTCATTAGCTAATAGGTTTTGCATTGTTGAAATACATGAGTGTTAAATGTTAATTTTGTAATAACTTTTTGAATTCCTTATCTCATTAAAGGGATTGTTGGGACATGGCTTACATCATTGTAGATTCACAGCATTATATAGAGTTGTGTTTTGGCAATTACTAAAATTTGTGCTCACCTATCCAAAACAAATGTTTGTTGTTGTAAGAAACAGTTGACACGCCTTTTTGCATGTTGACACTGCTTTTGTAGGAAGGGAGGGAAGCTCCAAAGAAGAAGGCATTCATTCCTCCGCCACGCTTTATGAATATTGATGAAGCCAGGTAGTTGTTCCTTGGTATCTCTAGTTGCAATAAGAGCACAATAATGGTCTATATTGAATTGTTAAACCTGTTTCTCATTGTTTGCAGAGAGATGAATCTACGTGTGGAACGTAGGCGAGACCCGATGTCAGGTGACTATTTTGAGAATATTGGAGGTATGATGTTCAAAGATGGTTTCTTATATAAGACAGTGTCAATGAAATCAATCAGCACCCTGAACATACAGCCAACTTTTGACGAACTTGAGAAATTTCGCCAAACCGTTGAGGGTGGGGATGGCGATATGGCTAGTCTATCTACTTTGTTTGCAAATAGGAAAAAAGGTCATTTCATGAAGGGTGACCGCGTTATTGTGGTGAAGGGGGATCTCAGGAACTTGAAAGGCCATGTTGAGAAAGTCGAAGAAGATACTGTTCATATCAGACCAAATCAGAAAGACCTTCCTCTGGTAGTATTCCCCCTCTTTAAATACGTATTATTCATGCATCAAGTGCTCCAGAAAGTATGAGTACTGTATTTTTTATTAACCGACTTTGGCAGCAGACTTTGGCTTTTAGTGACAAAGAGCTATGCAAGTACTTTGATCTTGGAAATCATGTGAAAGTAGTATCTGGTTCATCTGAAGGTGCAACCGGTATGGTTGTTTCTGTTCAGGGGCACGTGGTTAACCTGGTATCAGATACAACTAAGGAGCTTGTAAGTTGAACATACATGTTAATTTGAGGTTGCTAATCTGAAGTCTTCAGAACAATGATGATACAACTTTTTTTTTTGATACTGCAGCTCCGTGTATTTGCTGATAATGTTGTTGAGAGTTCTGAAGTAACATCTGGTCTCACTCGTATTGGGGAATATGAGCTCCATGACCTTGTAATACTAGAGTAAGCATTTAGCTTCTTATGAGTGTAAAAGGGTCATGAGACAGTTTAGTCTTTTCAAACCAACAGCTAAATTTACACTTTTCTGCAGCAATAAGAGCTTTGGTGTGATTATTCGTGTAGACAGTGAAGCCTTCCAGGTGAGCATTGTAATTTGAGGTTGTAATTATTCTGTTTATTGTGTTGCTGACATTTGTGTGATCTTTTAGGTCCTTAAGGGTGTGCCTGATAGACCTGAGGTAGCACTTGTTAGACTTAGAGAGATCAAAGCGAAAGTTGAAAAGAAAGGGAATGCTCAAGATCGGTATAAGAACCACTTAGCGGTGAAAGACGTGGTAAAAGTTCTTGAGGGTCCTTGCAAAGTGAGTGTTCGCTCCCTTTTCTACTTTCTTGTTACTGACATTGTTCATACATTTTGTATGTTGTTGTTATAACTATTCTTGATACTTATAGGGAAAACAAGGTCCTGTAGAACACATCTTCAGAGGAGTTGTTTTTATTTATGATCGTCATCACCTTGAGCATGCTGGTTTTATTTGTGCCAAAACCCAATCTTGTGTGTTGGTTGGTGGCTCACGGGCAAATGGTGATAGAAATGTATGTCTAGTATTTTCTTGCTTTTGAAAGTTTGAGCTCTCTCTTGCTTTTGCAATTCTGTCTCAACAATTGTCTTGCTGGCTGAACGTTGTTCTTATGATGGAACTACTCTAGGGTAACCCATTGTCATCAAGATTTGCACATATGAGAGCTCCACCACGTGCTCCTCAATCTCCAATGAGATCTTCTAGAGGTGGCCAACCTATGAGTTGTAAGTTTCTGTTTTTTTTTTTTGGACAATGGTAACTGTTAATTTGTATATCCACAGGTATACTACATCGAAGTATGTGGTCCCCCTTCAAAAGTATTACAACTTACAACTTGAACACCTATCTGTTTTTTTAAAAAACTGGTAACTTTGTATTTCTCAGCATTATGCTGGCCACCTCCAAAAAGTTTGCACTTAACCGAAAGTAATTACAAAGATCATATAAAGTCCACTTACTGAACTTCCTATTTTATATCTTGTTCTTTACACAAAAAACCTAAAGAAGTGATGACCTTTCTTGATCTTGTATTGTACATTCTTTTCCTTCAAAAATTCTTTTATTTCTTTCCTTCCGAATGTTCCGCCAAATGCAAGCAGGTTCTATTTTCCACCATATCTTCTGACTTTTGCTTCCCCTTTTCTAATCCATCAGCTTTGTAAGTCCGCAGTATATTCAGGCATAGACCAGTTTACTTTGGCCAGATTAACGGATAAAGCCCACACTTGTGCTGTTACTCTACAGTGTAGAAACAAGTGGTTTTATATCTAAAGCCTTCTTACGTAATAAGCACTTTGAGACAATGTAAATTCCCCTCTTCTGTAATGCTTCATGAATCAGACAGGCCCACCTGGCTACCTACCATGTGAAACACTTCCATGTTTGTTTGTGCCATACTCTTCCAGATAGAGTTCCAAGGTCCTAGTGTCCTCCCTGCAATTTCAGTCAGCCCCGGTTATACACTCTATTCACTGAAAACAGGCCATCTTTATGGCGTTCCCATTTTATTTTGTCTGATTCAAGATTAGTTCCCGGAAATCCCCCAATTATTGTCAGCATTTCAGCTACCCATGTTATTTTCCGGTCATTTAACAATCTTACTAAGGAGACCACATGTCGTATCTATCATTTTCCTATAAATAGTCTAAAACATCAAAGATATCTTCTGTTTGAGCTAAAAGTTTCTGTTTACATGAAAAATGAAACAGAGTTGGACAATTCATTTTAAACTTCTGCAAGTTGCTCTGCTTGTCCTCAAAACATCTACTGCTTCTTTCTTTCCACACTGTCCACCAAAATACACACAGGGACAACCTTACTTTGCAAAAAAACGGAAAGGCAGGGATAATCCTCCGTCTTTCTTTCTTTTTTTGCTTCATTGCCATCCTTGTTCCAACAGTTTAGCATTCCTTTTATGTTCCCTGGCCGCACCCACTTAATCTTCCTCAGGCAGATGAATATCTTCCACAACTGATCTGTCCACATATATTGTAAAAAAGTATGGTTGATTGTCTTAGCTTGTTCCCCACATAGAAAACATCTTGAGCGTAGTTGAAAGCGTCTCTTGTTCAAATTCTCATGTGTCAATACTGCTGCCTTTACCAGAAACCAGTTTCCCATGCTGAGTTTCGGGAAGCTATTCAGATGCTCTCGTAGACCTTGACCGCTCAGGTCAATCAGTAGGCCGTTGCACATGTTCCGCAAAATACCAATGCGGTAATGGCTCGAGTCAGGTACTTCTTGAGGATGAACCCGCCAGGAGCATGAGGCCTCACCAGATGTAGTCACTGGTATGTTAAGAGTTTTTCATGTTGATGTATATGCTTTGTTAGATCCAGGGGATACCTTGTCTTTTGTGACACCATATATAGCCAGTAGCTTCAGAGTCACTCCTGATGTCTTGTCCGAGCCCTTCTCAGTTTCTACACTAGTAGGTGACTCAATTATAGCTAGACGGGTGTATAGAGATTGCCCAATCTCAGTCCTTCATAAGGTCACCTCAACAGAATTGGTAGAGTTAGCCATGACCGATTTTGATGTCATTCTCGGCATGGATTGGCTATTTGCTTGTTATGCTTCAGTAAATTGTAGAACCCGATTAGTAGAGTTCAGATTTCTAGGTGAGCCAGTCTTAGAATGGAAGGGTAGTTCAGCGGTATCTGCAGGACGATTTATTTCCTACCTTAAGGCTAAGAAGATGATTTCTAAGGGTTGTATGTACCACCTTGTTAGGGTTAGGGATGTGGAGTCCAAAACCCCGACTATCCAGTCGGTATCAGTAGTTCGTGAGTATCCAGAGGTCTTTCCTGATGATTTTCCAAGTGTCCTTCCCGAGCGGGAGATTGACTTCGGTATAGATCTTCTTCCCGACACGTAGCCTATATCTGTTCCGCCCTACAGAATGGCTCCAGCAAAGCAAAAAGAGTTGAAGGATCAACTAAAGGACATGCTAGATAAGGGCTTTATTAGGCCGAGTAAGTCACCATGGGATGCACCAGTGTTATTTGTCTGGAAGAAGGATGGTTCGCTTCAGATGTGCAATTGATTATCGGTAGTTGAACAAGGTCACTATCAAGAACAGGTACCCCTTACCCAGGATCGATGATTTTTTTGACCATCTTTAGGGTGCAAAGTAGTTCTCCAAGATTGATCTCAGACCCAGGTATCACCAGCTCAGTGTTGGGGAGAGTGACATCCCGAAGACCGCTTTTAGGTCCTTATATGGTCAATATGAATTTGTTCTTATGTCTTTTGCACTAAAGAATGCCCCTACAGCTTTTATGGATCTAATGAACAGGGTGTTCAAGGCATATCTGGACATGTTCGTGATTGTGTTTATTGATGAAATCCTTATATACTCTAGGAGCAAGGAGGAGCATGCCGCTCACTTGAGAATACTGCTTCAGACCCTCAAGAATCGTTAGTTGTATGCAATGTTAAGCAAATATGAGTTTTGGATGGACTCGGTGGTATTTCTCGGCCATGTCGTATCAGGTGAGGGCATAAAAGTAGATTCTGAGAAGATCGAGGCAGTAAAGAACTGGACTAAACCGGTGAACCCATAAGATATTAGGAGCTTTTTGGGCTTAAGGGGTTACTGTCGGAGATTTGTGGAGGCTTTTTCATCTATTCTCGCACTATTGACCATGTTGACTCAAAAGAAGGTGAAGTTTCAATGATCGGAGTCTTGTGAGAAAAGCATTCAAGAGTTGAAGACCCAACTTACTTCAACACAAGTGTTGACCCAACCTGAAGCGTACCGAAGGTTTTGTTTTGTATTGTGATGCTTCGCGAGTCTGACTTTGGTGTGTTGATGCTGCATGGGAAAGTGATAGCTTATGCCTCGAGAAAGTTGAAGGTTCATGAAAAAAATTACCCGACCCATGATTTGGAGTTGGCCACAGTGGTGTTTGCATTGATGATATAGCGGCATTATTTGTATGGGGTCCACATGGGTGTATTCACGGATCAAAAGAGCTTGCAATATGTGTTTACGTAGAAAGACCTCAACCTTTGGCAAAGGAGGTGGTTGGAGCTACTTAACGACTATGATATGAGTGTTCTTTACCACTCGGGTAAGGCTAATGTGGTAGTAGACGCACATAGTAGACTCTCTATGGAGAGTGTGTCCCACGTTGATGAGGGATAGAAAGAGTTGGAGAAGGATGTCCATCGACTTGCGAGGTTGGGAGTTAGATTGGTCTACTCGACCAATGGCGGCGTTGTTGTGCAAAATGGATCAGAATCGTCCTTAGTGACGAATGTGAAGGCCAGACAAGATGAGGATCCAGTTTTAGTAAAGATGAAGGAAGCCATTCTAAGTCAAAAGATGGAGATTTTCTCCCAAGGGGGAGATGGTCTACTGCGGTACCAGGGTCGTCTATGTGATCCAAATGTCGATAATTTGAGGGATCGAATATTGCATGAGGCACATGGATGTAGGTATTATATCCATCCGGGTACAATCAAGATGTATCATGATTTACGGGAAATATATTGGTGGAACGGAATGAAGAAGGATATTACAAAATTTATGGAGAAGTGCCCGAACTGTCAACAATACAAAGTTGAGCATCAAAGGTCGGGAGGCGTATTGCAGGATATTAACATTCCTATGTGGAAGTGGGAAGACATTAATATGTATTTCATTATAGGTCTACCTCGTACTCGCTGACACTATGATTTCATTTGGGTTGTAGTAGACAGGTTGACCAAGGCTGCAAACTTCTTACCGGTAAAAACCACGGATTCAGTGGATGATTATGCTAAATTGTATATTCGGAGTTAGTTCGACTTCATGGAGTGCCCTTGTCTATTATTTCAGACCGAGGTACTCAGTTTACCTCCAATTCTGGAGTTCTTTTCAAAAGAGACTTGGGGCTCAAGTTAAGCTCAGTACAACCTTTCATCCACAAACAGACGGCCAGGCAGAACGAACAATTCAGACCCTCGAGAATATTTTGAGGGCATGTGTTATGGATTTCAAAGGTAGTTGGGATGATCATTTGCCCTTGATCGAGATTACTTATAACAACAGTTATCACTCTAGCATCCAGATGGCATCGTTTGAGGCTCTTTATGGGCGGAGGAGTAGGCCGTTTATCGGATATTTTGAGGTTTGTGAGGAAGCTATGATAGGACCTGATTCATTCAGTTAATAAGGGACAGCTAAAGAACACTCAGAGTCGTCAGAAATCATATGCTGGTATGAGGAGAAGGGATTTGGAGTTTGAGTTGGACGATTGGGTATTTCTAAAGGTATCTCCAATGAAGGGAGTCATGCGATTCAGAATGAAAGGAAAACTCAATCCCTGCTATGTTGGTCCTACCGAGTCATGAGAAGAATTGGTAAGATAGCATATGAGTTGGACTTACCATTAGAGTTATCTTCAGTACATCCCGTGTTTCATGTGTCTCCCTTGAAAAAGTGCTTGGGTCATCCAGCGTTAGTAGTCCCAGTGGAAAGTGTTGGTATGGGAGATAGCCTCAGTTATGAGGAAATTCCAGTTGCAATATTTGATCGTCAAGTTCGGAGGCTGAGGAACAAAGAAGTATCTCTGGTGAAGGTGTTGTGGAGAAACCAGTGTGTTTAGGGAGCTACCGGGGAAGCCGAAGCGGTTATGATGGCTAAATACCCTCACCTGTTTCCTACTGGCCAAGTTTCTGTTTGAGGTATCGGTTTTTGCGCTAATTATCTAATCAGTTTCCATGTTCAGTTCATGTGCACAAGTTTGAATCATGTTATGATAAATGTATGTGATGTTTGAATTTGGTTCAGCTGTGTAGTTCTATTCGGAGGTAGTCATTCCATGAAAATTTCGGTTAAAATAATCAGTATTTGCCTATGATGATTGCATATTTCTATGTTTTCTGTTTGTTTCTAACATTCGAGGATGAATGTTCCTAAGGGAGAGATATTTTTATACCCCGGAAGCTCAAAGATCAGACCCGGGAGTTGAAACGGAAAAATTCTGAAATTTTATTGCAGGCAGAAAATGAGTCGTCAAGTGGCTCGTGGGGAGGCCTGGGAAAATGAAGGATTGAGGTCCCCACGAGTAAGGGAACGACTCGTGGTTAGCCACCACGACTCTTCATGTCAATCATGGGGTAGAGTTGGAAATTTTATAGGAGTGTCCATTGTACCTAACGAATGGAACCCCACGAGTCGTGGTCAGTCCTAACGACTCGTGAGGTAAGTCGTGATCAAGCAACATGGATTTTCATTGATGTTAAGGCAGTGTACTTGAAGGGATGTGACCACCAGTCGTGGTCACTGGGGATGAGTCATTAAGTCCTCCGATACGAGCCCTAGCAGTTCAGTTTACCAGTGCACTTGACGGGCGACTCAACGAGTCCTTGACCGTCCTAACGAATCGTTAGGTCACCCATTAGGGTCACCTGGTAGTGTTTTTCTGCGAATTTAATAAGGGTCTTTTCGTAATTCCTAAGTTCCTAAGACCTATATTATACCGTTTAAAGCTCGTTTTAGTGGGTTTTTAGTAGGGGATAACCTATCCTAAGCCATTATTCTCATGCATGCAAGTTTGAAGGTTTGAAGAGGAGGTTCAAGGTCAAATCTCAAGGTTTCCAATTGAAATCTTAGCTGGGCAATTAGAGGGTGTTACAATTCACCTTTCCCCAGGTATGTAAGGTTATGATTGGGTGTCTTCTTCGACACCCATACCCAATCCCTATCAAAATGTGATAAATTATCTATGATCAAGTATGGGGTTTTACTCAATTGCATGATTCCTCAATCTCTATACATGGATGATTGGGTTGTATTTATATTGATGATTTATGAATCTTGGGCAGATTCTAAATTATTTTCCCTTATAAAATTTGTTTTCTAAAATTTTAATCTGAAATGCCCATGAGTGGAGAGTTCATAAGAGAGGTGATTTATGGTAAATGTGTGATGATGATGAAGTTGTTGATGAAAAAAATGTTTTCAAAACTATCCATGATTATGTTGATGCTTTCGAAATGAAATGATTAGATCTAAGTATGATAAAGCTTTGGATGATGCCCACATGTTGATCTAAAGTGATGATTTTCCGAAATAAGCTTACCACATTGTTTGAAGTGAATTTCCCTAATTTTTATTATAAATTCTAGCTTGTGGTTTGTTTAGTAAATATTTCTACACGTAGCTTACCATATGATTTGGAGTAGATGCTCCTGCCTATGATTGAGCTTGTGTTATGTTTCGAAATAAAGCTTCTCATATGCATGAATTTATAACTGAGATGTAGGTCATTATTGAGCTTTGTCAATAGACAATGTTGAGCTTCATATCATATGATGTCTAGTCTATGAATGATTTCATTATGAGCTTTGGCAATAGATAATGTTGAGCTTCATTTCATACGATGTTGAGTTATGCATGATTTCATGTTGAGCTTCGTTAACTGACGATGTTGAGCTTCGTTATATAGGATGTAGTGCATTGAATATTTTTGGGAGAAGAGTCTAGCACCGAGCGGGTTAAGGGTCGATCACCCTATGCCCTAGAACTACGCGCCAACGTAGGTTGATACTAATATGGGACCTCCCTTGTGAGCTATCACCGCCCCGATTGGCCCTTCATCTTGATATCGATGTCATGGTAGCGTCCTTAGCCTTGGTAAGGTTTGGGATGGCTCTTCCCACTTGAGTATGATAGTCAGGACCACATAAGCTCTATCATTGTATGTCGGTTAAGTGACGAGTCTCCCACTATCTAAATTATTCAGAATGCATATTCATCACTCATGATAATTATCTTGTGCATGCATGTTCAAAAAGCAAGGTTTGACTCATTGTTTAGCTCTTGATACAAATGTATGTTTCAGCTTTGAGCTATTCGAGTCAGTCATGATGTTCTAAAGCTATGCATGGTCATGTTATAATAAGAGTACGATTTCAGAATGAATACATGTAGCCTTCTACTTACACTTGAAAGCTTATGATATGTTATGAAATATTTTAAGTGATTTTTTTACTTAAGTGGTTTTACTTACCATGCATACTCGGTATATTCCACGTACTGATCTCATACTTTGTAAGCTACATCGTTTCATGATGCAGGATCCAGTTCTCAGGTTCAGCCCTGTTCGTAGTCGCTGATCGGAGTTAGCACTTGCTTATTTGGTGAGTCCTAATCTTTCGAGGACAAGACCTCCATTTGTTTTAGATGTCCTTTTAGTTTCAGTATTGTTGAGCTAGTTGGGGGTGTTGTCCCATCAGCTCGTCTAGATTAGAGGCTTATCAGACATAGACGTGTATTCAGCTCCAAATATTTATTCTGTTGTTATATTAAGTTTGACTTCTGCTCAGTTTATAATTATGTTTTTTGCATGTTTATTGAATGAGTTAGTTGAATGCTTACGCCATGGGTTGACTTGGGGTCTCTCGGCGTCTCTTCTCCTGTGTCTACGATCAGGGTCTACGCTCGGATAACGACAGGACAAGACCCAAGCTAACTCACTATAGTTTGAAACTGAAAATACTCCATACAACTAATTAAGGACCCTTGGAAGATGAGGACTAAGGAACTGAGACTGGAAGATGCTAAAATTGAGAGTTTACTACTAGCGGGACTGAGTTTAGATATCCGAGCCTATATCATAAAATGATATAGCATAGAGTATGCGGTCAATACGGAGAATGTTCCGAGTATATAAGGTAAGTAAAACTGCTGAGTAACTAAAATCGTAAATCATGTATAACTTAAAACATAATCAAGATGAGATTCTAAGAGTAAGGCTTGCATGCTATTTTCTTAAATCACGATATGAACATATTTGAATATGATAACTGAATCAAATGACCCAAAGTTGGAAACTGAAAATCATAAGTAAAACTGAACATTGGGTTAAACCGGTTGAAAACATAATATCATGACTGATGGACATGCATAACTGAAATCATGAGGAACAATGGAAGACTTGTCATTTAACCAACATTACTATGATAGAGCTTACGTGGTCCCAACTATCACACTCAACTAGGCAGAGCCATCCAAAGACTTGCCAGGGCCAAGGACGCTACCATGATATCGATGTAATGCTAAAGGCCCCTTAGGGGCAGGGGAAGCTCACAAGGGAGGTCCCAAATAATCTTAACATACCTATGTGGGAACGCAGTTCTGAGGCATAGGGTTTACTAACCCTTAGCCTATCGATGCTAGACACTACTCCCGAAAACATGCATATGCTCTCCATAATTTTTCAACAAAGTTGAACCATCGTCTAGTGATGAAGTTGACTCATAAAGTACATGCATAAATCTGAAATTATAACATGAGGAGCCTTGGGCTCAAACCATACCACAAGCTAAAATTAGTGGGAGTCTAGACTCCAAATCCATGTGGCAAGCTAATAACATGAAATTTAGATAAATCATGAAACATACTTGATCATATGGGCTTGCAGAATACTTAAACATGCTTGACATAGACCTGATCATTTGAAAACATGAACATGAACATCGGTAATTCGAAATCACACTTTCATCATATACATCTCATCATGCTTGGGTACATATATCATAGATCTCAACTTTCATGAACTTTCATGGATGGGCATCGAAATTTGTAAAACTTGAAAACATAATTTGTAGTTGAAAACATTGTAAAATATGCTCATTAATAATAATTCAACATTAGAAACATGCATAGATCATACCCATGAATGATACTTAGAGAATTCATATGTTGGGTTAAAACCCTATAGATTCATCAATTAGAATTTCATGAATTGAAGAGTGTTAGGCATGGGCGTGATTGAATATACCAACTCATAACCCTACATACCTAAAAGAATCTTATTTCACACACCCTCTTGAAAGCCAAATGAAATTTGGGGAAGAACTTGATGATTCTAGGCTCGATAACCCTTAGAAGCTTCTACACTTGCATGCATGGAAGAGAATAGGCTTAGAATGAACTTTCCCCTCTTAAAACAGACTATTCTGAGCTTAAAATGACATAGTATAGGCCTTAGGAACTTAGGAATTAAGAAGAAGCCCTTAATAAATTCGCTAGAAAATACTCACTGATAGTCCTGACGAGGAACTGGATGGCTCGTGCCTATCACCAAGACTCATGGTATGCTTCTCATTGCCTACACTAGAAATTTGTCAACACTAGTCACCATGAGGGACACCACGAATCATGGTGAGCCCGACGACTTGTGGTGACTAGTCGTTAGGTGCACTACCCAAACTCTTAATCCTTTAGTCAACTCTTTACCATAGACCACCTAATGACTCGTGCTGGTGACAATGACTTGTGGTCTCACCCGTGGTCACCCCTAAATCCCAAAATCAAACCATGTTTGATCTTCTCCCCATGAGTCACCTAAAGACTCCTGGTGCACCCCACGGGTCACTGGACAACTCATCTTGTGACCTGGTGTAGAAAATCCTATTTTCTCCACTTCGACCCTCGGGTCTGACCTTAGAGCTTTCGGGGTATTATACCCACGTACCTAAGGCATAACATGCCTTTCATAAGGATTAATTCCCTTCATAAGTGATACCTTTTGAAACAACCAATCGCTAATGGTAAACTGTCACGACCCGAACATAGGTCCGGACCGAGACACAGAACCTAGACCCACAAATAGCTCCAAGTCGACCCATGGCATTAACATAGCCGCTAAAGAGCATAAATTAAAGGAAATTGATAAACTAAACATAAATAAGTTGAAGTCTACATACATATATCATAAGAGCATAAGAAGAGTCAATACTTGATAAGGTTGAACATCCACATAAATGTCTTTCCAGAGTGAAGGATAAGCAAGGTGTGATATCACGGTGTGTCCGTGGGCAGGGGAAATGCTCTCTTGAGAGGCCCCAAAATATACCTGTGTTGGCACGTAGTTTATGAGTTCGGGGAATCTTGGAACCCCTTGCCTACTAATTGTGGACATATTTTTATGCCCGTTTGCCATATTTTTACCCATATTTGATCATGTTTTAACTTCATAATCCTTAATATATGCTTAAATTCATGTGTGTGTTTTATACACAAACAATATGAGTTGATTTTAGCAGGAAACTAAGAAAAATGGGCTCAAAATGATGCAACAATGATGATTTGAGCATCTGATAGGTTTAGTGCTATGGATGACACCCCGCACAAATTCTCAAACTTTAGAGAATAAATCTCAGTCTTGTTCTATGGTTGGCACCCCGCACCAGTCCTCAAACTTTATAGAAAAAATCTTAGTCTGGTGCGATGGCTGGGGTGGCGCGCCAGACCCTATCTGGAGATGAAAGTGCTGGAAATTTGACTAAGTTTGTGGTGAGATAGGAGGGGCAGTGCACCGGACTCATTTCGAGGTAGAAAATGCTTAATGCAAAAGCCATGTCTTGAATGGTAGAAGTGTCATTTGAAGGCTAATACATAAATATAAGCCATAGGTTGTTTGTTACGTAGTTTTTGACTTCTTGGAGTAGTTTTGGACGTCTTTGAAGCTGTTTTTACTCATTTTTATTTCGTAGTTCATTCATGAAAGCTTGTAAGCCGTTTGGAAGGAAGACAAGGTTCTACAGCTTGGTTTTCTCTTTTTTACTTCATATTTTTACATGATGATGACTAAGTATTTATTTTTCCACTTGTCTATGAGTTGATAAGCTCATATTCTAGGGTTTTGGCCATGTTGAATGGTTGATTGTTTGATAGATTAAATAAACTTAGTTTTGATTCTTCTTTTATTATTGTTTGTATTTATTAGTGTTAATTTATTATTTATAAGATTGATCACCTTGTAAGTAATCTTTTGGCTTTCAATTAAACTTGGGAAAGTGAATCAAAAGGGTTAAAAGTAAATATAGAATGGGAATTCAAAGACCTTTGAACCCATTTGTGATAGGATAGAAGTTGTTGTTGAGGATAGGGATATACCCTTAAACCTCATTTAGTTGAAATACAAGTAAGCATAATCATCGTTTCATGGTTCTCCTGTGACCATAGGGATATATACATACGTTAGGGTTCATGAAATAGTTTTTGGATGCTAGGGATAGCGGCAAGAAATGGGATAGCAACTTGCAACTAACAACTGTAGAAAGCATCATGCTAGTTTAATTACGTCTAAAAAACTCAACCTAAAACCAAAAAAGTTCCATTGCCCTAGTCTGTTATCATTATCGAAATACAATCTAGCTTGCATTCATTTTAATTAATTTTTACATTTGAAATTTTAGTAGTTTAATTTTCCAAATCTTCATTTTACATATTTCGTAAATTAGTGAAATCAAAGTACAACCTTATAATGATTAAATTGACAAGTCCTTGTGGGTATGATATTTGGACTTAACAATCCTATATTGGCCACCTCGTGCTCTCGTGTGCGCTTGGGCGAATTCAAGTTTTTGGCGCCGTTGCAGGGGACTTGAATATTGTTTAATCATTTGTAGGTTAGAATTTAATTTCACTAATCTGTATATATTGTATAGATTTTTCTTTTCCTTTTTTTAGTATTATAATACTCTTCTCAACATGACATATTTGTAAATATATGAGTTGAATAATTGGTATTCTTATTTTAGCGATCCTTGTCTGAATTGTGGAGGACCCCACTTGTGGCAACACTTTCATACTTGTGGTGTGTGTGATGGTCTGGATTGCCATAGGAATTGTTTTCTAAATTTTCATTCCCCCTTCCCCAAGCCCCTATTACGATCCTCCTATTATTTTTTATGCTTACAGGAATAATGAAGTGGAGGAACATCATGCTCAAAAGAGCAATATGGAAAAAATGATCCTGGAGCATATAGAAGTGATGAGGGAGTAGCTTACGAAACATGGAGGAGCCTTAAAAATGATGAGTGCCAATCTCACAGAGGTGATGGTTGAGACTTCAACTTGGAATGATTTGCAAGTCACAGTCTTAGATAATACTCAAGAGGAACCTTAAGGGGAAGAAAAGAAGCTCACACAAAAGATAGACAAATTTGGCTCAAGTATCCATGACCTACACAGTCTTTTAAATGAAAAAGTTGCGGCATCTGAGGCCCAACTACAAAGTGTTATGGATCTAGCCAATGCAAGGAACAAGAACAAGAGTCCCAACCATTAGACAATTCTTTGGTGGTGGATATCAATGTTGAGGAGGTGGATAAAAGTGAGGATGTCAAGCATAATGAAGAAATGTGTGGCACAAGCTTTGAGTTAAGGCATATTGGTCCTCATTTTAAAACTTTTTCAACATTGTGTTTGGGTGGCAACCTAGGAATTGAGCCATCCAAACATATGGAGAAATGTGTAGATGAGGAACAACAACCCCATACTCTAGAATTTACTATGCCAAAGCAACATTATGATATCCCTCACTTAAGGGCCATGAAGTATAAGATGCAACATATATTACTTGGTCCCTTCATATTTACACCACCGCCCCTTGAGCATAACAGAAAATTGGAAAAGAAATTAGGGGTGAAATATATAAGCTCAAAGTGGAATAAAAAGTGGTGAGATTAAATGGCGTCGTGCCGAAACGTCAAATCAGGCGCTTCTTGGGAGGCAACCTGACATGTAAAAATGTAGTTTTTATTATTTTTATATATAGTGTCACTTTTGTGTTCTTGGTTTTTTGTATGGAGAAGGGGCTTAGTACCTGAAATCGAAGCTAAGGAGCATGTCTGGATCTTAAATGTGGGCTGAAGTGACTCATGAATCAAAGAGACATGCATCTAGCTAGGCCCTAAAGGCCCTCAGGGAGTATTTTCTCACTCTAATCTGATCTTTAATTTTAGTGCTCTGAGACAGAGCATAACTTTAAGTGTGGGTTGAGGGTATGTCTCCTTGAATTTTGAGGTTAAGGGGGAGTACGCCATCATGTTTTGTTTGAAAAATTTAGAAAATTGGCATATCTCACCCACCCTTTGATTTTTCATATGGCCTCGGTTCTTTTTCGAAGGGGAGACCTTTGAACCGGATAATTTTTAGTTTTAAAAGTTGTCATAGTCGTAGAGTGATGACGTTTCTCTATGATAGATGGATGATGACTATCTTAAGGAAAGTTTCATCACATTTTTTATTTTTTAGTTTTTTTAAGGATTGAGTCATGTGTAATCCACTTGTATGCTTGTGATATTCTGCTTAGCTGAAATGCTGGAGTGAATAGAATGGTCATCTTGTCTTCATGAGTGAGGATCCATGAGAGACACACATATCTCATTAATTTGACTAAGCACATCCTTAGGGCGTAATATGAAATTAACTTTTCATTCAATATGATTGTGTGAATGTATAGCTGTAGAAACTGATTAGATTCTTGTAATACCCCGAAAGTGCCTAATATTGGACCCGGGACTTGAAAATAGAAATTTGCAGAAAATTGGGAAAAACTGACGCTAGACACAGAACGAATCATTGGGAGGCCCGTTAGGACTACCCACGAGTCGTTATGTGACTCGTGGGGAGTTCAGGTGTGAGGCTTGAGGTTTAAGGATAAAGTGTTTCACGGTTAAGACCACGATTCATGGTCAGCCACCACGAGTCATGGGAAGGGTCGTTGCTAGGAAGAAGGAGAATATTGGGTAGTTGGAGAATATTGACCATGACTCATGGTCACCCACAACGAGTCGTGACGTCTCCCGTGACCAGCCCCCCCGACGTTCGATGAAGCAGTGTACTTGGTGAGCAGCATGATGAGTCGTCTTCTTCAGCGACAAATCACTAGGTCGTCCAATAGGAGCACCTGACAGTTATTTTTTGGGAATTAGTGAGGAACTTTTCGTAATTTCTAAATGTCCTAAAGCCTAAACTACATCGTTTCAGCCTATGGAAGGGGGTTTTTTAGGGAAATAATTTTTTCAAAGTCTTCATTCATGCATGAAAGAATATAGAGACGTGTTCAAGGGTGATTCAAGGCTTCCCTCTTCAAATCCTTCCAATTTCTTCTTGGGCTTTCAAGAGAGGTTAACAATTAGTTGTTTTCAGTTATGTAAGGCTATCAATGGGTGTTTCCTTTCACTCCCATACCCTGTCTCTACGATTTCATGAAAATTCTATCAAGAATTTATTGGGTTTTGAAGTAGATTTATATAAAAATTCAATGATCTCTGATGGGCTTTGTGATTTTCGAACCTTATCGTATTCTATGGGGTTTTGATTAGATTTTGTAAATTAATTTATTTAATATGTTATCTATTACTAAATTCATTTGAAATTTAGCCTAATTATGCATGACTCATGATGAATCCATTTATGATCTACTTTTCCATTAATGATATTTACAAGCCCAACATGATTTATGATTTAAAATATGGATTTAATGAACTGCCCATCATGATTTCGTGAATTTCAAGCTATATGCATGATCTTCAAATATGTATGAACTTTATGATTCATGAATTATCTTTTGGCTGACTCACGGGCCTTGTTTCATGGCTAGTTCATGTATGTACAAGTATGTTTATGATTATCATGATTTAACTATCCCATGAGTTCATGCATGTTATACTATGAGCATTATATATATATTTGGGAGTAGTATCGAACACCGAGTTTGTTTGGGGCTCAGGTTAAGACTCGGATCTCATAAACTACGTGCCACCGATAAGTATGTTAGGACCTCCTTTATGACTGTCCCCGGCCCAATTGGCCCTTTTCATGGTTATATCATGACCTTCATGGTTATACCCTTGGCAAGGTACGAACGGCCTCCCGACTAGGTTTGCAGGTCGGACTTCATGTGTGCTCATATGGGGTATGTCAGTTAAGAGAATATCCCGTTGTTCCTCGTGATTTATGCATGTTTATGATTATGTATTTTGGCTCAAGTCATTTTAAGTAAAGCTTTTCTCCGATGATTATGATTACGTCTGTATTATGAATGTTTTGAAAACCTTAAGCCTTATATTATGTAACGATGTTTATGATGTGAGCATGATGTTCTAATCTTATGATCATTTATGATTTTTATAAATTTTAAATGTCCATTTTACTTACCTTTCATACTTGGTACATTCCACGTACTGAATTCATACTTTCTATGTTGTATTGTTTCATGATACAGGACCCGACTCTCAGGCTCACCCTCTTCTGTAGCTCTGCAGAGTTCGCTATCAGCTTATTTGGAGATTCCTCATGTTCTGAGGGCCATAAGTTTAGACTTTATCATTCTCTTTCAGTTTCAGTATTGTAGGGTTAGTTGTGGTATTTTCCCGTCAACCCGTCTTTCATGATTAGAGGCTTTTAAGACTACTAGTTATATTCACCCGTTATGATTGGTTCATGTATTGATTTTTTCTCCTTGATAATGTCATGATTTCATTTTCCTTAGGTTATGTCTTCTGCTTATGTCAATGAATTAGATGAATGCTCATGCCATATATGTCTCTCGAGACTCCTTGTCCCGTGTTTACGATCCGGGTGTATGTTCGGGTCGTGACAAACTTGGTATCAAAGCCATAGATTTGAAGTATCCTAGGGTGTCTAAAAGCAACATTAAGTAAAGTCTTTTTCATGGGTTTGAAGTGCGCCACACTTATGACGAGGAGGCTATGAGACATTTAGGAAATGTACCCTAATTTCATGATCTATGTCGTGCCGAGTGAACGCCAAGACTAAATGGTAACGACAATGATAATGAGGGTGCCAATGGGTGACGAGCATTAGCCAGCCCCACCCATTCATGAGGAGCGTGCACTAGAGCCAGCTTCCCATGTTGAGTTTAGGGCAGTGATACAGATGCTGGCACAGGCTATGGCTGCCCAGGTTTATTATAAGACAGTGGTGCATTATCCTCAAAATAGGAATGCGATGGCGGCTAGGATAAGGGATTTCCTAAGAATGACCCTCCTGTGTTCACAGGGTCGAAGGTGGATAAGGATCCACACGATTTCGTTGAGGAGATTCTGAAGATCACTATGGTTATGGGGGTGAACAATGGGTAATGTGTAGACTTGACCTCCTATAAGCTAAAGGGGGTGGCTCACATATGGTTCCAGCAGTGGAGAGATGCGAGGGAAGTGGGTGCAGGTCCGGTAGGTTGGGAAGAGTTCCACGCAGTAGTTTTGGATCGGTTCTTCCCTCGGGAGATGAGGGAGCTCAAGGCTGCCGAGTTAGTTTATTTAAAATAGGGTGGCATGTCTGTTCAGAAGTAAGCATTAGATTCACCTGATTATCCAAGTATGCTCCAGAGTTGGTGGCGGACCAAATGGCTTGGGTGAGTCATTTTGTGAATGGGGTGGCAGACTATTTTGACAAGGATTGCAGGATCACCATGCTACATCGAGATATAAATTTTTCCCATATTCTGTTGCATGCAAAGAAGATGGAGTCGGTCTATTGGAAGTAGAGGGAGGCCAAGAGGGCTAGCACCGATAGCTATGGGACTACTCAGGTCAGGTTAGGGGTGGACAACATCAATAGTCCCAGCACAGATCTATCACTCCAGCTCCATCATTGGCTAGCACGCCATCTAGATTCAGAGGATATCTTAGGAGCAGAGCTTCAGAGTCGAGAGGTTAGGGTAGCATGCAGGTGGAGCGCACTTTTCCAGTTTTTGCAGGGTGCGACATGAATCACCCCGAGAGGTGCTTAGTTGGTTTGGATGCACGCTTCGGGTATGGCAAACCCGGACACAGACTTATGGATTGCCCCTCAGCCTGATCAGGGGTTGCTGTAGCGCGTGTGACAGCAGCCGGTTTGGCTTCTCCAGCAGCACGTCCCCCTTAACAGGGTGCCTCTACTAGTCCAGCAGGCGGTTAGCGCCAAAATAGGTTTTATGCTTTAGTGCCTCGGTAGGAGCAGGAGGCTTTACCAAATGTGGTCACTGGTATGTTGCAAGCCTTCCATATTGATGCTTATGCCTTGTTACATCTAGGAGCTACATTGTCTTTTTTGACCCCTTATATTACTTGTAATTTTGGAGTTAGCCCATAAATCCTGTCAGAACCGTTCTCAGTCTCTACTCAAGTCGGTGATTCAGTTGTAGCTAGGCGGGTGTATAGAAGTTGCCCAATTACAGTATTGCATATGGCCACCTCCGTAGACTTAGTAGAGTTGGCTATGACTGACTTATGATATCATTTCATGGATTGGTTGTTTTCATGTTATTCTTCGATTAATTGTAGGAACCGTGCAGTGGAATTCCAATTTCTGGGTGAGTCAATTTTTGAGTGGAAGGGTAATTCAGTTGTACCAGCCGGTCGGTTTATCTCATATCTTAAGGCAAGGAAAATGATTTCTAAGTCTGCATGTTTCACCTGGTTAGGTTTAAGGATGTTGAGTCCGAGACCCCGACTATCCAGTCAGTTTCGATGGTGTGTGAGTATCCGAAGGTTTTTCCCGATGATGTTCCAGGCGTTCCTCCTGAACGGAAGATTGATTTTGATATTGACCTTCTGCCCGATACGCAACCTATATCTATTCCTCCATACAGGATGGCTATAGCTGAGTTAAAGGAATTGAAGGATCAGGAGAAATACCTATTAGATAAGGGCTTCATCAGACCGAGCAAGTCTCCATGGGGTGCACCAGTGTTATTTGTCCGGAAGAAGGATTTGTTTTCTTTGGATATGCATTGACTATCGGCAATTGAACAAGGTAACTGTTAATAGCATACACTTCCAAACAACTAAAGATCCATGAGAAGAATTACCTGACCCATGATCTTGAGTTGGCCGCGGTGGTTTTTGCATTGAATATATGGAGGCATTACTTTTATGGGTCCACGTGGATGTACGTACAGACCACAGGAGTCTACAATATGTGTTCACGCAGAAGGATCTTAATCTACAACAAAGGAGGTGGTTAGAACTACTCAACAACTATGATATGAGTGTTCTTTACAATTCGGGAAAGGCTAATATGGTAGAGGACGCACTTACTAGGCTCTCTATGGAGAGTGTGACCCATGTGGAGGAAAGAAACAAAGAGCTGGCAAAAGATATCGATGGACTTGCAAGGTTGGGAGTGTGGTTGGTCGGCTCAAACGAGGGTGTTGTTGTTGTGCAGAATTGATCAAAATCATCCTTGGTGGTGGATGTGAAATCTAGGCAAGATGAGGACCCAATTTTAAGGAAATTTAAGGAAGTTGTGCAGAGTCAAAAGGTGGAGGTTTTCTCTCAAGAGCTGCAGTACCAGGGTCATCTGTGTGTTCCGGACGTAGAGGACTTAAGGAGCCGGATATTGCATGAGGCACATGGTACCAGGTACTCTATTCATCTGGGTTCAATGAAAAATATTGTCATTTGAGAGAAATCTATTGGTGGGATGGTATGAAGAAGGATATTGCAGTGTTCGTAGCCAAGTGCCAAAATTGTCAACAAGTTAAGGTGGAAAATCAAAGGCCGGGAGGAGTACTTCAGGATATCACCATTCCTACATGGAAGTGGGAAGAGATTAATATGGATTTCATTACAGGCCTACCTCATACTTACCGACACTACGATTCTATTTGGATGGTGGTAGACAAGTTGACCAAGGCTGCACATTTTTTACCAGTCAAATCCACAAATTCAGCAGATAATTATGCCTAACTATATATCTAGGAGTTGGTGCGATTACATGGAGTGCCCTTGTCTATTATCTCAGACTGAGGTACTCAGTTTACCTCTCATTTTTGGCGGTCTTTTCAAAAAGGGCTTGGGACTCAAGCTGAACTCGACATAGCATTTCATCCACTAACGGATGGTCAGGTGGAGTGAACAATCCAGACTCTCAAGAACATGTTGAGAGCATGTGTGATAGACTTCAAAGGTAGCTGGGATGATCATTTGCCCTTTATCGAGTTTTCTCATAATAAAAACTATCACTCTAGCATCTAGATGGCACCATTTGAGGCTCTTTGTGGGCGGAGGTGTAGATCGCCCATCGGATGGTTTGAGGATGGTGAGACAGCTATGATAGGGCCTGATTAGGTTCACAAGGCGATGGTGAAGGTTTAGTTGATAAGGGACAGGATGAAAACCGCTTAGAGTCGTCAAAAGTCATATGTTGATGTGAGGAGAAGAGATCTGGAGTTTGAAACAGATGATTGGGTTTTCTGAAGGTATCTCCCATGATGGGAGTCATGCGGTTTGGGAAGAAAGGAAAACTCAGTCCCCCCTATGTTGGTCCCTACCAGATTATGAGAAGAATTGGTAAGGTAGCATATGAGTTGGACTTTCCCTTAGAGTTATCTTCTGTGCATCCCATGTTTCATGTGTCGCTTTTGAAGAAATGTTTGGGAGATCCAGCCCTAGTAGTCCTGGTGGACAGTGTCGGTGTAAAGGACAACCTCAATTATGAAGAAGTTCTTGTGGAAATATTGGACCATCAAATTCGGAGGATAAGGAACAAAAAAGTAGCTTTAGTTAAAGTCTTATGAAGAAATGATCATGTTGAAGGAGCTACATGGGAAGCCAAAGCGGATATGATGGCTAAATACCCACACTTATTCTCTATCGACTCAGTTTCGACATAAGGTATCAACTGTGCTCTATGACTCTATTTAGTTTTCATGTTCAATTCATGTGTTCAATTTTCTTTTATGTGATATGAATCAGAGGTATTCATTCCATAAAGTTTCAGTTTAAATGATCAATATTTGTATGTGATAATTGCATGTTTCTATTTTCTGCTTGTTTTCAACATTCGAGGATGAATGTTCCCAAGGGGGAGATATTGTAATACCCCAGAAGTGCCTATGATTGGACCCGAGACTTGAAAATAGAAATTATTAGAAAATTGGGAAAAACTGACACCAGACACAGAACGAATCGTTCGGAGGCCCGTTAGGACTCCAACAAGTTGTTATGTAACTCGTAGGGGAGGTAAGGTGTGAGGCTTGAGTTTTCAGGATAAAGTGTCTCACGGTTAAGACCACGATTCATGGTCAGCCACTATGAGTCGTGGGTAGGGTCGTTGCCAGGAAGAAGGAGAATATGGGGGAGTTGGGACACTGTACTTCACGAATGGATACCATGACTCGTGGTCACCCAAAACGAGTTGTGAGGTTTCCCATGACCAGCCCCCTCGACGTTCAGAGAAGCGGTGTACCTGACGAGCAGCACGATGAGTCGCCTTCTTCAGCGACGAATCATTAGGTCATCCATTAGGACCACCTGACGGTTATTTCTACGAATTAGTGAGGACCTTTTCGTAATTTATAAATGTCATAAAGCCTAAACTACGTTGTTTTAGCCTATGGAAGGTGGCTTTTTAGGGGAATAACATATTCTAAGTCTTTCATTCATGCATGCGAGAATATAGAGAAGTGTTCAAGGGTGATTCAAGGCTTCCCTCTTCAAATCCTTCCAATTCCTTCTTGAGCTTTCAAGAGATTTTAAGAATAAGTTGTTTTTAGGTACGTAATGCTATCAATGGGTGTTTCCTTTCACACCCATGCCCATTCTCTACGATTTCATGAAAATTCTATCAAGAACTTACTGGGTTTTGAATTAGATTTATATAAAAATTCAATGATTTCTAATCGGCTTTGTGATTTTCGAACCTTATCGTATTCTATGGGGAATTGATCATATTTCGTAAATTTATTTATTTAATATGTTACTGATTATTGAATTCGTTTAAAATTTAGCCTAATTACTCATGGCTCATGATAAATCGATTTATGATCTACTTTTCCATTAATGATATTTACAAGTCCAACATGAATTATGATTTAAATTATGGATTTAATCAACTGCCCATCATGATTTCATGAATTTCAAGATATATGCATGATCTACAAGTATGTATGAACTTTATGATTCATGATTTATGTTTTGGTTGACTCATGGGCCTTGTTTCATGGCTATTCATGTATGTACAAGTATGTTTATGATTATCATGATATAACTAGCCCATGAATTCATGCATGTTATACTATGAGTAGTATATATGTTTTGGGACTAGTATCGAACATCGAGTAGGTTCGGGGCTCAGGTTAAGCCCTAGATCTCATAAACTAGGTGCCACCGTAGGTATGTTGGGACCTCCTTTATGACTATCCCCGGCCCAATATGCCCTTTTCATGGTGATATCACGCCTTTCATGGTTGTACCCTTGGAAAGGTATGAACAGCCTCCTGACTAGGTATACAGGTCGGACTTCATGTGTGCTCATATGGGGTATGTCGGTTAAGAGAATCTCCCACTGTTCCTCACGATTTATGCATGTTTATGATTATGTATTTTTTCTCAATTCATATTAAGTAAATCTTTTCTCCTATGATTATGATTACGTCTGTATTATGAATGTTTTGAAAACCTTGAGCCTTATGTTATGTTACGATGTTTACGATGTGTGCATGATGCTCTACTCTTATAATCATTTATGAGTTTTGTAAATTTTAAATGTCCGTTTTACTTACCTTGCATACTCAGTACATTCCACGTACTGACCGTATACTTTTTATGCTATATCATTTCATGATACAGGACTCGGCTCTCAGGCTCACCCTCCTCAGTAGCTCTTCAGAGTTCGCTATCAGCTTATTTGGTGAGTCCTCATGTTCTGAGGGCCTATGTTCAGAATCTATTGTTCTCTTTCAGTTTTAGTATTGTAGGGTTAGTCAGTGTATTTTTCCATCAACCCGTCTTTCATGATTAGAGGCTTTTCAAACTATTTGTTGTAGTCAGCCATCATGTATGGGTCATGTATTGACTTTTTCTCCTTGATTATGTCATGATTTCATTTTCCTTAGTTTAAGTCTTCTGCTTATGTGAATTAATTAGATGAATGCTCTTTCCATGGGTTAACTTGGGGTCTCTCGGGGCTCCTTGTCTCGTGCTTATGATCCGGGGTATAGTAGGCATAATCATCATTTCATTGTTCTCCTATGACCATAGGGGTATAGGAGTTAGGATTCATGAAATAGTTCTTGGATGCTAGGGATAGTGGGAAGAAATGGAATAGTAACTTGCAACTAACAACCATAGGAAGAATCATGCTAGTTTAATTACATCTAGAAAACTCAACCTGAAACCAAACAAGTGCCAAAGCCCTAGTCTTCATCATCATCAAAATATAATCAAGCTTGCATTCATTTTTAGTTAATTTTACATTTGAAGTTTTAGTAGTTTAATTTTTAAATATTCATACAAACTAAATATCGCATCATACTTGACATCATAAATCATAAACTTGACATTTCATCAACTTGCATAATTGGGCATAATTTTCTAAAATTTAAAATCATGAATTCACAATTAATAGATATAAAATCTACCCATGAATCTTAAAACATATTTTGAAACATGAAGGGAATCGACCCATAAATAAATCATAGAGAATTTCATAAAAATAGGATAAAACCCCATAGGATCATGAACTTAATCTAGAACATGAATTCATAGAATTGAGTAGAATTATGAGCATCAGAGTGAAAGGAACCCTCATTCATGGCCTCACATACCCAAGAGAACCAAATCTATGCTTGCCCTAGAAAGCGCAAAGGATTTTGAGAACAACTTGAAGAGTTCTAGGCTTGATCTTCAATGAAGAGGTCTAGACTGGCATGCATGAGAGGAGAATTGTTAGAATAGGCTTTACCCCTCTTAATACTCCTCTTTTAGAGCATAAAATGACGTAATTTAGCGCTCATGAGCTTAGGATTTATGAAAATACCTTTACTAATTTTGCAGGAAAACTGATACTGCCAGTCCTAATGAGGGACGTCACGAGTTGTTAGGAGGAGTGATGACTTGTAGCCCTCACTCGTTGCCACTAACAAGTTTTTCCCTCAATTGAAATTCTCCAACTGACGACTTATACGATGAGTTATTAACAGGGACGATGACTCATTACTTCCTTTCGTTGTCGCCACTGGAAGTCTCACAACATCCAAGACCTCCCATGTAATGAGCCACGTGATGAGTCGTGATGTGAACGACTCATCCCTCTATCCGTTAGGTCCCCTGGACCTCAACATTCCCCCAACTTCACTTGCACACCACGAGCATCCCGACGACTCATTGAGTCATGTGACAAATCGTTAATCGACCCATTGCCACTAGTAATACCTATTCGACATCCAACACCTCCTGATCTAATAGACCACTTAATGATCCATTGACTTCAGGGGTCACTTGACCGTTAGTTCTTGTTACACCCCGTAAGTTTATAACGTTTAGTTAGCCTATTCATATGATGGTTGAGAGTTTTAGAGTGCCATACATATGAGAAAAGGGCCCAGGGGAAGGCCGGACGAGTGCAAAGTCGGGATTTCATGGGAGGAGGTCAAACCAAGTTGCCTAGAGGGGCAAAGTGGACATGGAGAAGCCCCCTCCGTGTTACACAAAGTGGCACGGAGCAGAATTGGCGTGACCAGCAGCATACCACGTTGCCTTGTCTACTGCCTCAAGTATATAAAGGCCTCACACTTAGATGTTATTTCATTATTCATATATTCTTGGCCAGAAAATATAGGAACGAGGGAAAACTCTTGAAAATCATCTGATTACGCTGCTAAACGCCGTCCAAATTTAAATTAACTCTGGGTAGGGAAGTATAAGGCTGCAGAGAGCATTGCTATGGAGTTATTTTCGTAAAATACACCCGGCGAATCGTCGTCCTGCCTAGCCTAAGTTGGTGAAATTATTTCAAGCTAGTGTCAATACAATCACGTGCCTAAAGTAAGTATTTCTCCCTTCTAGATTTTCGAGAAACTACGAGTTTTTGATCGTATTTCTATAAGTTGAAGTATAGTTAGTATATATACATATAAGTTATTGTTTTCTTTGAATATAGTAATAAAGTAGATCTATTTTTCCGTTAATATGATTACAGTTGAGAAGGACAGTTGAACACGAGCCGAAACTCGCCTGTTAATCGGTAAACAATGAACGAGGTATGTTAAGGCATTTTCATTCGGCAAGTTAGTTTCTTCAGCATAGCAGTCCAATATGAATCCCAATAAAGCATGTTAGGAGTATGTTATCATGTCAATTTGTTGTTGTTAGTTGAGGCTAGTAATTTGTATTGTTTTAGGATGGATTACACCTGTATAGCTTCTGTGACCACCCCAGGGTTAACTGTTGTGTCACCGCCAGCCAGGGGCGAGGATACGTCGCTCTACGGGGCGGCATGCCATCCTCAAGGGATGAAGATGGGGATCCATATCCTCATATGCCATGGTTGGCCTTATACACACCCCCGTCGAGCGTTTACGCTTGGGGTGTAGATATCAGGAGTCCTTCGGACTCAGACACAACTACAGTCAGGGGCCAAGTGGGCCCAGTTGCAGACCTAGGGGATCAGCAGGATGCTTATAGCTGGTAGTTGACTCAATATGACCTAGATAGGGGTATATTGATTGAGGCGTAGTCACTAGGGCTAATGGGGGCCCAGGTGGATTATTCTGTGTTGATCTTACCTTCCGGCTTATGGGGTCTAGGTAAGGTTTTTGTTTACTTTAGTTACTAGAACTTAGACAGTAAGATGCCTCGCTTGTCAGGTATGGCCCCTAACCTCTTTATTAGAGTTATGTTTAGCCCTGATTTCACTACTTCAGTCATCTTCAGTCCGTTTTCCTTACTTTAGTCATTGTTAGTTCTATTTCTTACTTTTAGTCTTATAAAGTTACTGCCTTACATATTCAGTACATGTGGTACTGACGCCCTCTTCTGGGGTGATGCATTACTTGCCTGCAGGTACAGATAGACGAGGAGCAGGTCCCTCGTAATTCTAGTCAGCCGTACAGAACCGTCCGCTCCCTTCTTCCAGAGCTTGTGTGATAGAGGTTTATTCCTTATGTTTGTATAATATGGGTAGGCCGGGGCCTTGTCCTAACCATCTTATTACTCCTAGAGGCTTGCAGATTGTGTTACTTCCCTTTGGTTAGATGATATCGGTCGTGCGAGGCCCATATGTGTTTTAGATTATGTGTGTTGGCCGTGTGGGGCCCTGTTTAGCTGTTGATTGCTGGCCTTGTCGGTCATAGTTCAGTTTAGCATCTGATTTTACTTTCCAGTTATAACTAGATATCATGGTGGCCTTTTCGTCCCTCATAGGATTCCCTATGAATTTTTGTCTCTGGTTAGCTAATTATTTTCACAGGTGGCTATAGGTCTTGTCGGTCGGGGGTTGTATTTACAGCCGCTATATAGCCTGTTGTTTTCTCGATTCTAGAGTTAGAGTCAGCCCTGCACCATAGGTTCTTGGGCTCAGTCAGTTCAGCAGTTCAGCTCCTAGTAGGGCACCAGGTGCCAGTCATGCCTCCCAAGTTGGGGCGTGACAAACTTGGTATCAGAGCAGATCGTATCCTAGGGAGTCTGCAAAGCCGTGCTAAGTAGAGTCTTGTTTATGGATGTGCTTTGCACCACATACTATAGGAAGGAGGCTGCAAGGCATGATATGATGGTTACTCTTTCTTCTTATTCATTCGTTCTATAGAGCGGTACAGTATAGGGTTGAGTCCCTAAGCTCATTATACTATTTTTCTTACAGAGAAATGTTGGACTAGCGACACCGTACAATACGTAGGAGGCTAGATGTAGTAGCAGGAGAGGGCACCAACAGGGTGCCTCAGCCTCGGTCAGAATTGGCCCGATATGAGGATGATACGGAGGTATCATCTTGACCACCCCAGTAGTCTCCACCACATCAGGAGACGCTTGGGACGGCCGGTGTGACGGAACCTCCTCCGGCAGTTTCTATACCCATGCCATTCGACTAGGAGGTCAGGAGCGCGGTGGTTCTGCTAGCCCAGATGATGGTTGCTCAATGCCAACCAGTGCCACCTACAGTTGCAGAATTCTTAGGAGGGCCTGGTAGCTCGAGGGTCCAGGAGTTCCTAGCATTAAGTCCCCCACAATCCACAAGGACAGATCGAACCAAGGAGCCTCTGGACTTCTTAGACAAGATGTGGAGGATTTTCAGGGTGATGCATGCTACCCACAAAGAGTTGGTTGAGTTGGCAGTATTCTGGCTACAGAACATCCCTGTGTTGTGGTATGAGAGTTGGGAAAGGTCTCGAGGGAGAGATGTTTCCCCTCTGACCTGGCCCAACTTCTCAGAGGTTTTCTTTTATCATTACCAAGCGCAGGAGATTCGACAGGTCCGGGTTGATCAATTCCTACACTTGGACAAGGGGTCGATGAGTGTTTAGGAATATGCCATGCGGTTTGATTCCTTGGCTCGTTATGCGCCAGCTTTTGTGGACACAATGCCAGCCAGGGTACACCGCTTTATTATGGGGCTGAACTCGGAATATGTTGAGACCTGCATCATAACCACACTGCGAGAGTATATGGATATCGCCCATGTACAGGCTTTTCCTCAGAATATTGAGGGTATCAGACAGCGACAACGGGAGATTAGGAGGACAAGTCAAGAGCAGCGCCGCAGGGACAGACCGGATGAATTATAGGAGGAGTCCCAGGGAGGACCCAGGACACGGTTATTAGATAGGCCACCTACACCCCCGCCTCCACCGCATCGGCAGAGGAGAAGGTCTAGTCGCCGAGGGAAGCCCGAGCCTGGTGAAGGTTTGCAAGCAGTAGGTTCACAGCAGCAGAGAGGAGTGGAGTAGAGTGGGTTTATAATACCACTTTGCCCTATTTGCATTCGCCGCCACTCTAGAGCATGTAGGTATGGTACCACAACATGCTACATTTTTGGACAGGAGGGTCACCAGATGAGGATTTGTCCAGCTAGGGGTCAGGGTGACCGGGATCTAAAGGATAGGTCCTCGGCAGGATCACGAGCTCCAACATTCACGGCAGTGCGTAGGCCCTCCGTTTGAGCCGGCAGAGGCCGAGGCAAATCAGGTGCCTCCAATTCAGGTGCCGGCCCAGACCGTACTTATGCACTACCAGGGTGAAAGGAGTCAGAGTCGTCACCAGATGTTGTTATAGGTATGCTAAACATTTGCTCTCATCCTGCTTATGTGTTGATAGAACCAGGATCCACCTTGTCCTAGGTTACTCTATTAGTGGTTCGGAAGTTTAGTATTATGCCGGAATTGCTTCGACGACCATTCTCAGTGTCTACACCCGTTGGTGACTCTATTATAGCCAGAAGGGTCTATCGAGGGTGCACAGTAGAGGTTGCCAGTCGACGACTACGGTGGACATGATAGAACTAGAAATGGATTGGCTAGCTCCATGCTATGCCAATGTCGAATGTTGGACCAAGATTGTCCGATTCCACCTTCCAGGGGAGGCAGTACGGGATTGGTAAGGTAGTACAACCACGCCAAAAGGTAGGTTTATTTCCTATCTTCGGGCGAGAAAATTGATAGCAAAAGGGTGCATTTATCATATTGTCAGAGTTCAGCATGTTCAGGAGAGCCTCTGACCCTTTAGTCTATTCCAGTGGTTAATGAATTTCTCGACGTATTTCCAAACGAGCTTCCTCATATTCCCCAGAAAGGGAAATTGATTTTTCTATCGATCTATTACCAGGCACTCAACGTATATCTATTCCTCCATATCGGATGACTCCTGCTGAACATAGAGAAATAAAGGAACAATTGAAGGATTTTCTTGAAAAGGGCTTTATGAGGACTAGTACCTCACCATGGGGTGCGCCAATTCTATTCTTGAGGAAGAAGGACGGCTCCCTCCGTACGTGTGTAGATTACCAGCAGCTGAATAAAGTCACTATCAAGAATAAGTACCCGCTTCCCAGAATAGACAACCTGTTTGATCAGCTACAGGGAGCGAGGTATGTTTCAAAGATTGACTTAAGGTCAGGACACTATCAGGTCCAGATTTGTGAAAGAGATATTCCAAAGACAACCTTCAGGACCAGATATGGCCACATTGAATATCTAGTCCATTCCTTCAGACTGACAAATGCCCTAGCAGTGTTCATGGACCTGATGAATTAGGTTTTCATACCATACCTGGACTTTTTCGTGAGAGTATTTATTGATGATATTCTAGTATATTCTTGTTCAGAGGCAGATCACCAGAATCATCTACGGACGGTGCTCCAGATTCTCAGAGATCGGCAGCTATATGCAAAAATTTTTAAATGTGAATTTTGCCTGAATTCAGTAGCCTTCTTGGGCCATATTGTGTCAGATATTGGTATACAGGTAGATACGCAGAAGATAGAGGTAGTGAAAACATGGCCTAGACCTACCACTCCGACCGAAGTACGTAGTTTCCTAGGGTTAGCCGGGTATCACAGAAGGTTCGTGGAAGGATTTTCCACTTTAGCAGCACCTTTAACCAAATTGATGCAGAAGGCAACAAATTCCATTGGATTGAGGCATGTGTGTTGAGCCTTTTGGAACTGAAAGACAGATTAACATCAGCACCGGTGCTAGCATTGCCAGAAGGAACAGAGGGTTATGCAGTCTATTGTGATGCTTCAGGTGTTGGGTTAGGATGTGTTTTGATGCAGCATGGTAAGGTGATTGCCTATTCTTCCAGGCAGCTGAGTAGGCATGAGAAGAACTACCCTACCTATGACCTGGAATTAGTCGTGGTGATTCATGCCTTGAAAATATGGAGACACTACCTGTATGTCATCCACAAAGATATTTTCACTGATCACAAAAGCCTGCAGTATATTTTCACCTAGAAAGAGTTGAATCTGCGGTAGCGTCGCTGGTTAGAGTTGATAAAGGATTATGATGTGAATATTTTATATTACCCAGGAAGGGCCAATGTTGTAGTAGATGCCCTTAGTTGCAAATCCATGGGAAGCCTGGCATATTTACAGCCCGAGCAGTAGGAATTGGCCCGAGAATTGCATCAGCTAGCCAGTTTAGCCATTCGTATAGTAGAGTCAGGACACAATTGAGTGGTAATCCAGAATACCACAGTGTCATCATTGGTGGTGTAAGTGAAAGAACGGCAGCATGAAGATCCTAGCCTGGTTCAGCTCAGAAATAGGGTCCAGCGAGGGGAAGTAATAGATTTCCAAGTAACCGAGAATAGAGTTTTGAGATATAGGGATCTCCTCTGTATTCCAGATGTGGCAAGGCTTTGCTAGAAAATTATGGGTGAGGTACACTATACCTGTTACTCTCTCCATCCAGGTTCGACAAAAATGTACCATGATGTAAAAGAGATTTACTGGTGGTCGGGAATGAAAAAAGGGATAGTAGAATTACTAGCTCAATGTCCCAATTGCAAACAGGTGAAAGTTGAACATCAGAAACCCGGTGGACTGACACAAGAACTAGCAGTGCCTATGTGGAAATGGGAGGCGATTAATATGTACCTTGTGACAGGGTTACCTCGTACCAGACGTAAATATGATTCTATTTGGGTAGTTGTTAATAGGTTGACAAAATCAGCTTTCTGCCAGTAAGGGCTACCTTTTCAGTCGAAGATTATGCTGAGCTGTATATTTGAGAAATAGTCCGATTGCATGGTGTTCTGTTGTCAATTATCTTTGACCGAGGGGCGTAGTTTATGGATGAACTATGGCAATATTTTCAGAGGGGCCTGGGGACGCAGGTTAACCTGAGCACAGCCTTCCATCCTCAAACAGATGGGCAGGCAGAACGTACAATCCAGACGCTCGAGGATATGTCACGGGCGTGTGTGCTAGATTTTGGAGGCAGCTGGGATGAACATCTATCGCTAGTTGAATTTGCCTATAATAACAATTATCATTCAGCAATTCAGATGGCGCCTTATAAAGCATTATATGAGCGAATGTGCAGGTATCTAGATGGTTTGTTTGAGGTAGAAGAATTGGGATTGATTGGGCCAGATATTATTCATCAGTCAGAAGAGAAAGTAAAGCTTATTAGGGAACGTTTGTTGACGGCTCAGAGCCACCAGAAATTTTATGCTGATGTGTGGCGAAGAAACCTAGAGTTTAATATAGGCGACTCGGTATTCCTGAAGGTTTCACCGATGAAGGGTGTGACGATATTTTTTAAGAAAAGTAAGCTCAGCCCGAGGTTTATTGGGACTTATCAGATTCACCGAAAGATAGGCCAGGTGGCTTATGAATTGGATTTACCTCCAAAATTAGAATCTGTTCACCAAGTTTTTCATGTATCAATGCTGAGCAAGTGCATAGGAGATCCCTCTCAAATTGTCCCAGTCAAAGATGTCCAAATCACTGAGGAGTTAGCTTATGAAGACTCTCCACTAGCCATATTAGATAGGCAGATCCGCAGACTAAGAACTAAAGATGTTGCTTTTGTTAAAGTGTTATGGCAGAATAAGAACCGAGAGTAGGTGAACTGGGAGGCAGAAGACGATATGAAAACCATATATCCTCAGTTATCTAACACTTAGTCCGGTTGTGCAGCTAGTGTATATTGTTGTTCTTGTTTCATAAGTTGCATTATATAAATATATATGTGGAGTAGTTGACTTTAGTCTATTGTGAAATGAATGCCATAGTATTGTGTGGAGTACCTGTATTTGATTTTTCCTTGCTTTTTAGGGTTTTGGATAGTCCATATTATAAAGGAGAATACTGCCGAAATTTTTCCAGAATAAGTAATTGCAAGGTTAAGGTTTTTGCAAGCAGAAGTTAACATTCGAGGACGAATGTTCTTAAGGGGGGAAGATGTTGCACACCGTAAGTTTATAATGTTTAGTCGGTCTATTCGTATGATCATTGAGACTTTTAGAGTGCCATACATACGAGGAAAGGGCCCGGGGAAAGGCCGAACGAGTGCAAAGTCTGGATTTCATGGGAGGAGTCCGAACCAAGTTGCCAAGAGGGGAAAAGTGGCACGGAGAAGCCACCTCCATGTTACCCAAAGTGGCACGGAGCAGAATTGGCGCGACCGACAGCGTGCCATGTTGCCTTGTCTGCCGCCTCAAGAATATAAAGGCCTTACACTTAGATGTTATGGTATTTTCTAAATAACCTCGGCCAGCAGAGGTAAGAACAAGGGAAAACTATTGAAAATTATCCGATTACGCCGCTAAACACCGTCCAAATCTACATTAACTCCGAGTTGGGAAGTATAAGGCTACAGAGAGCATCGCTGCGGAGTTATTTTTGTAAAATACGCCCGGCGAATCGTCATCTCGCCGATCCTAAGTTGGTGGAATTATTTCAAACTAGTGTCAATACGATCACGTGCCTAAAGTAAGTATTTCTCCATTCTAGAATTTTGAGAAACTACGAATTTTTGCTCGTCTTTCGGCAAGTTGAAGTATAGTCAGTATATATATATATATATATATATATATATATATATATATATATATATATATATATATAAGTTATTGTTTTCTTCAAATATAGTAATAAGTAGCTTTATTCTTTCTTTAATATGATTATAGTTGAGAAGGGCAGTGAACACGAGACGAAACTCACTAGTTAATCGGTAAACAGCGAACAAGGTATGTTAAGGCATTTTCTTTCGGCAAGTTAGTTTCTTCAGCATAGTAGTCCAGTATGAATCCCAGTAAAGCATGTTAGGAGTATGTTATCATGTTTAGTTGTTTTTGTCAGTTGAGGCTCGTAATTTGTATTATTTTGGGCTGGATTACACCTGTATAGCTTCTGTGACCACCCCAGGGTTAATAGTTGTGTTGCCGCCCGCCATGGGCGAGGATACGTCGCTCTACAGAGCAGCATGTCGTCTACAAGGGATGAAGATGGGGATCCATATCCTCATATTCCGTGGTTGGCCTTATACACACCCCTACTGAGCGTTTACGCCTAGGGTGTAGATATCAGGAGTCCATCAGACTCAAACACCGCTATAGTCAGGGGCCGAGCTGGCCCAGTTGCAAGCCCAGGGGATCAGCAGGACGCTTATAGCTGGTAGTTGACTCAGTATGACCTGGATAGGGGTATATAGATTGAGGCGTAGTCACTAGGGCTAATGGCGGCCCAGGTCAGTTATTCTGTGCTGATTGTACCTTCTGGCTTACGGGGGCCAGGTAAGGTTTATGTTTGCTTTAGTAACATATAGTTAGATAGTAAGACGCCTCGCTTGTCAGGTATGACCCCTACCATCTTTATTACAGTTATGTTTAGCCCTGATTTCACTACTTCAGTCATCTTCAGTCCGTGTTCCTTACTTCAGTCATTGTCAGTTCTATTTCTTACTTTCAGCCATATAAAGTTACTGCCTTACATATTCAGTACCTGTGGTACTGAGGCCCTTTTTTGGGGTGCTCCATTACCTGCTTGCAGGTATAGATAGACAAGGAGTAGGTCCCTCGTAATTCCAGTCAGCCGTAAAGAGCCGTCAGCTCCCTTCTTTCGGAGCTTGTGTGATAGAGGTTTATTCCTTTTGTTTGTACTGTATGGGTAGGTCGGGGCCTTGTCCCAACCAAGTTATTACACCTAGAGGCTTGCAGATTGTGTTACTTCCCTGTGGTTAGATGATATCAGTCGTGTAGGGCCCATATGTGTTTTAGATTATGTGTGTTGGCCGTGTGGGGCCCTGTTTAGTTGTTGATCGGTGGCCATGTCGGTCATAGTTCAGTTTACATCTGATTTTACTTTCCAGTTATAACAAGATTCATGGTGGCCTTGTCGGCCCACATAGGACTCCTTATGATTGTTTGTCTTTGGTTAGCTGTTTATTTTTACAGGTGGCTATAGGCCTTATCGGCCGGGGGTTGTATTTACATCCATTATATAGCCCATTGTTTTCTCGATTCTAGAGTTAGAGTCAACCCTACACCAGAGGTGCTTTGGCTCAGACAGTTCAGCAGTTCAGGTCCTAGTAGGGCACCAGCTACCAGTCATGCCTCCCAAGGTAGGGCGTGATAGTTCTGTGACCTGGTGTGAATTTTTCTTCTTCTTAGTTTCAACCCTCGGGTCTGATCTTAGGGGCTCTTGGGAATTACAATATGTCCCCCCATGGGAACATTTATCCTCAAATATGTGTAAACATACAGAATAGCTGGGGATAGGAACTGCAATCCCAAATACTAAACATCTAAAGCTGAAAACTGACGGATTGACTGACTCCAAACTGATATACGTGACTGAACTTAATTCATGAATCTCACATATATGCACTGATTAAGAAAGGAACTGAGAGATATGAACTAAACATGAAACTGAATATAGTACAAAGGAGGAAAGTGATACCTCAAGCTGGAATGGAACTGTATGGGAATGAATGCGGGTATCTAGCCATCATATCTGCATCGGCTACCCCCCCAGCTCCTTCGATAAGCTGATTCCTCCATAAGACTTTCATTGAAGCTACTTTTTTGTTCCTCAACTTCCGAACCTGACAATCAAAGATCTGAACCAGAACCTCTTCATAGCTAAGGTTATCCTTCTCACCTATGCTATCACAACCCGAGCAACGACCCTGAATCGAGACACAGGACCTAGAACCACGAATGGCTCCAAGTCAATGCATAGCATAAATATAGCAGCCAAAGAGCATAAATTAGCAAAAACAAATGAACTAAAAGTGAATAAGAGGAAGTATACACATATGATAATAATAAAATTGATAAAACACTAACAAGATGAGATTCTATATACCCTCTGAAAAGCCTCTTACATAACTGATGAGCTGATGCGACAGCATCCCCAACTAGCTCGACAAAGTCAGTAATTCAAATAACAACATAACAATCTAAGATGAACGTTCGAGAATGACGAGGACTCACGAACACTAGCTAAACTGAACTGATACAGAAGCAGGACTGCTTATGTGGATGAGTCTGATCTCTCGAACCTGTATCATGAAACGATACAACATAGAGTATGCGGTCAGTACATTGAATGTACTAGGTATGCTAGGTAAGTAAAACGGACTAATATAATACATACGATTTCATAAGTGTAGGACATTTAAAAATATGAAGTGATAATATAACATAAATACGAGGGCTCAAGGTTTTAAAAATCATTCATAAGCTAGTCATAATCATAATCATAAGAAAAACCTTGTAAAATCATAACTTCAAGCAAAGTATCATAATCATGATCATGCATAAAACATAAGGCACAATAGGGAGCACTCATTTTAACTGACACAATCATGATAGAACTTACACGATGCCCCAACTATCTCGCTCAAGTGGGCAGAGTCATCCCAGGCTTGCTAGACAAGGGACATAAATGGCGTGCTATCACTAATAGGGGCCCACCTGGAGTCCATGAATGTAAACCTATATTGGCGCGTAGTTTTGAGACCACGAAGTTCACCTGAATGTCGAGCCTATTCGGTGCTATACACTTCTCTCGATAACATTCATATGGGGGCTTATATAATAATCGTGAAGTCATACATGATGTTCATGTCTTGTTAAATCATAACATACTTGATCATACTTGAAATACATGATTATCCATTAAATAAGGGCCCATGAGCCGACCAAAATAACAAATTCATAAATCATGAAGAACATACATGCTCGAGAAACTCACCATACTTGAAATTCATAAATTCATGAAGAGTACTTGTACGAAATCATATCATAATTTGACTTTTCATAAAACTTTAATATTGGGCACAATTCTCTAACTTACATGATAGAAATTACATGATGCCCCAACTATCTCGCTCAAGTGGGCTGAGTCATCCCAGGCTTGCCGGGAAAGGGACATAAATGGTGTGCTATCACTAATAGGGGCCCACTTGGAGTCCATGAATGTAAACCTATATTGGCGCGTAGTTTTGAGACCACGAAGTTCACCTGAACGTCGAGCCTATTCGGTGCTATACACTTCTCTCGAAAATGTGCATATGGGGGCTTATATATTAATCGTGAAGTCATACATGATGTTCATGTCTTGTTAAATCATAACATACTTGATCATACTTGAAATACATGATTAGCCATTAAATAAGGGCCCGTGAGCTGACAAAAATAACAAATTCATAAATCATGAAGAACATACATGCTTGAGAAACTCACCCTACTTGAAATTCATAAATTCATGAAGAGTACTTGTACGAAATCATATCATAATTTGACTTTTAATGAAACTTTCATAATTGGGAACAATTCTCTAAAATTTAAAATCATAAATTTAATAATCAAAATAGGTATAAAATCTACCGATAGATCTTAAAATGTGACTAGAAATATGAAGGGAATTGACTCATAAATAAATCGTAGGGAAATACACATGAATTAGCATTTGAATTCCTGAACATGAGGAGAAATTTGGGCGTGAGAGTGAAAGAAAACTCCCATTCATGGCCCTCCATAACTGGGTAAACTGATTTTTATCTTGACTTTGAAAGCTCAAGAGATATGGATGAGAATTGGAGGATTTCTAAGCTTGATCTTCAATGGAACCATCTAAACATGCATGCATGGGAGTTGAATGAATTAGCATAGGTTAAATTCCCCTAATGCACTCCTTTTTGGGAATAAAATGACATAGTTTAGGACCAAGGAGTTTGGTATTTATGAAAATATCCTTAATGAAAATTCTAGAAAATCAACATTTCCAGTTGTGACGACTCTCACCAGGAGTTGTACCATGAAGTGACAACTCATGGTCACCAATGATTGTAAGACTGATTCCTAAATATCACATCACAGACTCCTACCACAAGTTGTAACCTGTCATCACGGGTCGTAACACCTATCATGGTAACTGATCCTCAAATCTTACCTTCTCTGGATTTGTCCACAAGTTACAAACCACGACTTATGGTTTCCCTCGTTCTTACCTCTGCTGGCCGAGGTTATTTGTAAAATAACATAACATCTAAGTGTGATGCCTTTATATACTTTAGGCGGAAAACAAGGCAACGTGGCACTCTGCTGGTAGCGCCAATTCTTCTCCGTGCCACCTTGGGTAATGCAGAGGGGGCTGCTCCGTGCCACTTTTCCCTTCTGGGCAACTTGGTTTTGCCTCCTCCCATGAAATCCCGACTTTTCACTCTAAAACTCTTAACCAACATACGAATAGGCCGACATAACATTAAAAACTTAGGAGGTTTAACATCTTCCCCCCTTAATAACATTCATCCTCGAATGTTAACTTCTACTTGCAAGAACGTTAACCTTACAATTACTTATTCTGGAAAAATTTCAGCAGAGTCTCCCCTGTAATTGGACTATTCAAAAACCCTGAAACATAGGAAAGTCCAATATAGGTACTTCACATAATACTATAGCATTCACTTCACAATATACTGAAGTCAATCATCTGACATATACATGTATATAATGCAACTTATGAAACAACAACAATATACCTCTAGCTGCACAATCTGACTAAGTCTGAAATAACTGAGGATATCTGGTTTTCATATCATCTTCTTCCTCCCAGGTCATCTCCTCTCGGTTCTTATTCCGCCATAATACTTTAACGGAAGAAACATCTTTAGTTCTTAACCTGCGAACCTGCCAATCTAGTATGGCTACTAGAACTTCTTCATAAGCTAACTTCTCAGTGATTTGGACATCTTTGACTGGGACAATTGGGGAGGGATCTCCTATGCACTTCCTCAACATTAATACATGGAAAACTGGGTGAACGGATTCTAATTCTAGAGGTAAATTCAATTCATAAGCCACCTGGCCTATCCTTCAGCGAATTTGATAAGGCCCAATAAACCTCGAGTTGAGCTTGCCTTTCTTACTAAATCTTGTCACACCCTTCATTGGTGAAACCTTCAGGAATACCCAGTCATCCACATTAAACTCTAGGTTTCTTCGCCGCACATCAGCATAAGATTTCTTCGCCACACGTTCTCTGATAATCTTTACTTTTTCCTTCTACCCACTCCACTTCCATTTATAGTGGGCCTCGAGAGTCTGAGTTGTATATTCTACTTAGCCACCAGTTGGGGTACGAGGAATCGTGCTTAAGTTAACATATTTCACGGTCTGTTCTAACATCCTTTCCTAAATTTTAGTCATAGATCGCGCCCCTCTGTCGGATTTTATCAGACACTGGGGCTCCATGCACTCCATCTACTTCTGGGTATTTAACTTGGCATAAGTCTTAGTAGCGACATAATTTCATCTGGCGAGGCACGAATTGACCTCATTGGTTTTATTATACTGACTCAAATTAGGTCAGGCTACACCTGGTGTGAGATAATACTTTGACTATATTCATGTTAATTACTCTCCACTCCCTTGCAGACACGACCATCTCTTATATTGGACAACTCGATTCCTGCTATTTCACCTTTTCTAGCCCGTCACTAGGGCTCTACTTCTATGATTTATTGATATCTTCTGCCCTCTCGTACCATCTCATTGCATTTTCGTTAAATTCTGGGAGCAACGAATACATGCACCTTAGCTATGCTTTGCTATTTGAAGTTCCGCCACCCTTGGAACGTAAGGTTAACATCCGGACCTTGTGACCTTTCTTGTTGTTATATTGAAGGCCCTTAACTCTCCACTAGGCCTTGTTTCCAAGCTGCATTAGATTAGAGTCTCCGTGACGGCACTCTCTTACCTTCCCCTTAGGTGGGCGTACCGCAACATTCTAGGCTACAACCTTACTGTCTCTTAACTATTAGCACGAGGATTAGTCCTCAATATGTGATGTTATATCAACCTAGAGGTGATTCTGATATCCCCCAAAGTCTGGTATTCTTGCTCTTCCCCTTACCTTCCTTAGACTTAGCTCTGGGGTTCATGGTTCCTACCTTACACTATCAATAAAGTTACCGGCCAGGTCTCGGCCTATACTTCTTCTGGCTTGCAATTGGACCCATTTCGATATCACAAACTAAGATCATAACTATTATCTTGCAGGCATATCCTACCGTCATTAACATGCTATGGCGGATTCATCCTTTTTCTGACTTGAACTTAACTATTACTGGGAATTTATTAGTGATGGATTCTTACACACACTTTGAGTAATCTAGTAGTCTTACCCGCTCTTCTGACTTATTACCGTGAAGGTTTGGACAACTTACATAAACATTGGGGGTCCCCACTATTTCCTAACACTTTCTGGAGTCAACAAATCCAACCTTTGCTTACTATTTACTCCGGGCCACATCGCCTCAATTCTTACGCCCATTGCTATACTGGAAAAAAATCTAGGAGGTAGGAATATCCTTTTCTTACGGCAATGAAATGAAAATATGGAACTGTACGACATTCGAAAGTATAGAGGTGGGAATCCTACATTTCCCTCTCTTTTTCACATCCATCAGGTAATTTAATATTAAATGTCGTCTTGACCATATCTTGTATATCTAATAGATAAGTTGACTCGTATATATGCTATACTCCTGACTTCCTACTCTGAGGTAATAAAAATGAACTAGGGACAGTGCTGGTAGATGTATCACATTGTGAATTTCCTTCTACCTTGGGAGAGTATTGGGGAGATAAAAGATGTCCGCTCCCGCCCTTAGGCTGACTATCTCCCAACTGTGGCGTCTTAATGATACCTCCTCCTGCCGCTGTAGTTATCTTGCAATTGGCTGGTGTCTGTCTTATATTAAACATTACCCTAGACAGACATAACAAGGAAAACTTAGGGACTTAAGCCTACACAACTTTGCTGTATAGAACGATCTGAGAAGAAGGAGGGTTGACCATAAAATCATGCCTCATAGCCTCCTGCTTATAGAATGTGGTGCACAACACATTTATAAACAAGACTCTACTAGACACGGCTTGCAGACTCCCTAGGACACGAACTACTCTTATACCAAGTTTGTCACGCCTTACCTTGCGAGGCATGACTGGCACCTGGTGCCCTACTAGGACTTGAACTATTGAGTTGACTAAGCCTAACCACCTCTGGTGTGGGGCTGACTCTAATTCTAGAATCAAGAAAACAACGGTCTATATAGAGGCTGTAAATACAACCCCCAACCGACAAGGCCAATAGCCCCTATGTATGTAAACAGCTAACTAGAGACAAACAATCATTGGGAGTTCTATGCGACCCGACAAGGCCGCTAATAAACAGCTAAACAAGGCCCCACACGGCCAACACACATCCTCTAAAACACATGGGAGTAACAAAATCTACAAGCCTCTAGGATACTGTACAAACAAAAGGAATAAACCACTATCACACAAGCCCCGAAAGAAAGGAGCTGACGGTTCTGTACGGCTAACTGGAACTACGAGGGACCTGCTCCTCATCTATCTGTACCTGTAGGCAAGTAATGCAGCGGCCCAGAAGAGGGCGTCAGTACAATATGTACTGAATATGTAAGGCAATAGATAAGCTGAATAGGACTGGAAGTAATTAAAAGGAAGGGTTGAAAGATTAACCTGTACGGCTACTGATTCATAATCTGTATCTAACTCACACTACATGTACATAAGCTAAGACTACATACTTACACATTTATACACTACAGCTAGCAGACGAGAATTCATACAGAACCCCACCTGGACCCCATCAGCCGGGAGGTACAATCAGCACAGAATAACTCGTTCAGGCCCCTATAAGTCCTGGCGAGCACATCTCAATCTATATACCGCTACTCAGGTGTCTATAACTCTACTGGTACTGTAGCCAACAATCCGGAGGACTCTTGATATCTACACCTCAGGTGTAAACGCTCGGTGGGGATGTGTAAAAGGCAACCATGGCATATGAGGATTTGGATCCCCGTCTTCGTCCCTTGCAGACGGCATGCCACTCCATAAAGCGACGTATCCTCGCCCTTGGCGAGCGGCGACACAGTTAATAACCCTGGGGCAATCATGGAAGGCTTCTAACTGAGGGCAACCCCAACCTAGGTACTATACTGACACATCAATCGATCTGTATAAAGAGAGCGTATCTGGCCTTCTAGGCTTCATGTTAGTGCTACTCACTTTGGGGATAATTTGTATGGCTTTCTACAGGCACGCCATATGCCCGTGTTTGATCAAAGGATCTCGATAGTGATCATGATCTCTAATAGTCTGGGATGAATAGAGCGAGGTCAGAAGTGGCATAACAATACTCTAAATGTCCTACTCGGACATCTATAACTCATTAATAGCTGTGAGGTTACGATAGCTAACTACTTTATTCTTCTAATTAAACGACTATAGGACTGGGCTTGGTCGCACTTGCTTCTACACGGTTGGCACCCTTGTCCTTCATAGGGAGCTCGCCGATCTCCTTAACTTGTGGTTAACATTGTACTAGAAGAGTACTACTGACTCCTTGGGCCTTGTCTGAATCCACTCATATCTATATTACTGTTCTGGGCAATTCTCAATCTTACAGGCAATTCTATAGACTGGCCCTCTCCTGGCACTCTGTACCTGAATACCTTACAAGAATCGGCTAGGGTGCTGGCCCGTCACTAAATACTAATGTGGACCCCTCCTTGGGGTACCCATGGGTTTATTTGACTTAGACGGCTGGCTAGCTTGCTGGGCATCCTACGTGGTAACTGTTAAGTTGACTAAGACTGATAATCACTGATAAGGCTAAAGGGATGGCGGACGATCACTCAATACACTGGACAACCCTGGTGTCTCTAACTCTAGAATGTACCTATTTTGTCTCTATTTCTTGTTCTAGAACTTGCAATAATGTCAATGACCTCTAGGGAACTTTCTTGCCAATACAGGCGCCAACTGGTCGTTAGACCGCCTAACTGTGCCCATACTGTTTAACCAACTAATTTAGGCCAATAACTCTTACGAGCTTCTGAAGTCTAGGCCTGTAAACAAACATATAAGTCTACCATCACAATAAACTGAGAACTAAAAGAGTTTCTATAGCGTTCATAAAGCGAATCACATTTAACCAACTCCCTTTTAGCGAGGGGTCTTGCAGTACGATCTGTATACGTTTTCTAGCAGCTAACCAGAATTTATGTAATTCTAATCCCTATTAGCAGCTACTCGCAACAAATCTGATATTTATATATGTATATTAATAACAGCTAATTACAACATATCGAATTACAATCTAATGGTAGCAACTATCTGCAACATATGAGATCGTTATTTCTATTCGAGAACATAAGTCGTAACACTGTACGATAAGGATACTTGCCAAGAGTTAAGACTTACATACCTCATTCGCCATTTTCTGACTAACTGATGAGTATCAACTCGTATTCAACTGCCCTTCTCAACGGTAATCAAATCAATGGAAGAATAGGGCCAACTTCGTTACTGAATTCGAAGAAAACGATAACTTTATATATATATTGTAACTATATTTCAACCTATCGAAAGATGATTTGAAACTTAGTAATTTCTCGAGAGTCTTGAAGGGCGAAATGCTTACTTTAAGTTGTGGTCGTATTGATACTAGTTTGAAGCAATTCCATCAACTCTAGCTCGGCGGGACGACTATATGCTGGGCATATTTTACGAAAATAACTTTGCAGTGATGCTCTCTACAGCCTTATACTTCACTACCCGGAGTTAATTCTGATTTGGACGGCGTTTAGCGGCGTAATCGGATGATTTTCAATAGTGTTCCCTGGTTCGTACCTTTGTTGGCCGAGGTTATTTGGAAAATAACATAACATCTAAGTTTGAGGCCTTTATATACTTGAGGCGGCAGACAAGGCAACGTGGCACTCTGTTGACCGCACCAATTCAGCTCCGTGCCACTTTGGGTAACGCGAAGGGGGCCACTCCGTTCTACTTTGCCCATCTGGTCAACTTGGTTTGGCCTCCTACCATGAAATCCCGACTTTGCACTTATTTGGCCTTTCCCCGGGCCCTTTCCTCGTACATATGGCACTCTAAAACTCTCAACCAACATATGAATAGGCCGACTAAACATTAGAAACTTATGAGGTGTAACACAAATCATCGATAGCCGAAATACATAAATCACTCTGATATCCGACTACACCATCTCCCCCATGGGAGAAGACCTCTACCTTATTATTCTGAACCGCTTCCTTCAACTTTACCAAAATAAGATCCTCATCTTTCCAAGCCTTGACCTCAGTCACTAATGAAGAGTCTAAACTGTTTTGAACAATGATACCACCATCTGTCGACTCAATAAGGTGAACCGCTAACTTCGCAAGCCGATGCACATACTTCACCAACTCTTTCCGTATATCTTCTATGTGGGAAACACTCTCCATGGAAAGTATACTAAGGGCACCCTCCACTACATTGGTCTTTCCTGGATGATAAAGGACGCTCATGTTATAGTCTTTGAGCAGCTCTAACCATCTCCTTTGGCGCAAATTCAAATCCCTCTGGATGAACACATATTGTAGGCTCTTGTGGTTTGTAAACACATCCACATGGACCTTATCCAAACAGTGTCTCCAAATCTTTAATGCGAACACCACCTCTACCAACTCTAGGTCATGCGTTGGGTTCTTTTTCTCATTAGTCTTAAGCTTCTAGAGGCATACACTATGACCTTACTATGTTGCATCAATACACACCCAAGACCAACCCTAGAGGCATCACAAACACAAACAATCCACATGTACCCGTGGGTAGGGTCAACATTGGGGCTGAAGTGAGACGAGCCCTTAAATCCTGAAAACTCTTCTCACAGGCATCCGACCATTAAAATTTGACTTTCTTCTGGGTCACCTTAGTCAATAGTGTTGCAATGGATTAAAATCCCTCAACAAACCTCTGTAATAGCCAGCTAAACAAAAGAAACTCCTGATATTCGATGGACTAAATGGTCTAGGCCAATTTTTAAAGCCCACCTGCCCACCCTCACTTGACATCACGTTGCCCAAAAATGCTACTGAGTCTATCCAAAACACATATTTGGTGAACTTAGCAAATAGTAGGTGATCCTTGAGAGTTTGTAGCACAATCCTCAAATAAGCAGCATGCTCTTCCTTGCTTTGAGAGTATATGAGAATGTTGTCTATGAAGATGAGGACGAACATGTCATATGGCTTGAACACCCTGTTCATCAAATACATAAAAGCTACAGGAGCATTCATTAATCCAAAGTCATAACCACAAACTCGTTGTGACCATACCGAGTCTTAAAATCTGTCTATGGAATGTCACTCTCCCTAATTCTAAGCGGATGATACCCAGATCTGAGGTCTATCTATGATAAGCCTTTATCACACTGAAGTTGATCAAACAAGTCATCAAATTTGGGGAGGGGATACTTTTTATTAATGGTGACCTTGTTCAACTACCGATAGCCAATGCACATATGAAGAGAACTATCCTTCTTTCGAACAAAGAGAACTAGTGCACCCCATGGGGACTTGCTAGGTCTAATGAATTCCTTATCCAGAATATCATTCAACTACTCCTTCAACTCCTTCATCTTGGTTGGAGCCATTATGTTTGGAGGAATAAATATAGGTTGCGGATTGAGAAGAAGGTCAATACTGAAGTCAATCTCCCACTCAAGAGGGACTCTTGGTAGGACATCTGGAAAGACCTCCAGATACTCACACTTTATAGGAACTGATTCGAGAGTCGAGCTTTCGAACGTTTGATTCTTAACCCAAACTAGATGATAAACAAAACCCTTAGAAATCATCTCTCTGGACTTAAGGTAGGAAACAAAGCAACCTACAGTCACAACTGAACTACCCTTCCATTCTAGGACTGGCTTACATGGAAATCGGAACTATACCGTACGGGTTCTAAAGTTCACTGAGTCATAACATGCATGCATTAGTCCATACCAAAGATAACATAAAAATCAGTCAAGTCTAACTCTACTAGATCGGCTGAGGTGACTTTCTGAAAGATTGTGATAGGGCAATTTCCGTATACCCATCGAGCTACAACTGAGTAATCGACTAGAGTAGAGTCTAAGAAGGTCTCTAATAAGATTTCTGGACTAACTCCAGACTGAGTGGTAACATATGGAGTCATAGAAGATCAAGTATCCCCTTGATCTAATAAAGCACACACATCGAATAGCATACTCACAACATACCAGTGACTATATTTGGAGAGACCTCCTACACTTGACATGATGAGAAGGCATAAAAGCTGTTATGACGCTGTCCACCACCTGCACTAGTGGACGCACCCTTTTGAGAAGGACGTGCTGTTGGAGCTGCTGCTGAACTGGTAGTCTGAGCATGACCTCTGCCCTCGCCCAGCCTAGCCAAAGGACACTCCCTGCGCATGTGCCCAGGTTTTCCACACCCGAAGTAAATATCTGATTTGACTAGGCACTCTTCTATATGGTTCTTACCACCTATTTCGTAGTCTAGAAAGGTTTGCTATACCGGCGTATCCCTCTGTCCTCTTGAACTTGATTACCTGTTCCTCTGATCACCTTGAGATTTGGATGGGAAACTCACCGATGATGGCGCCGAGGCCGATGACCTCAGGAACTGTTGATGATGTCCGCCACTAGACCTCTGCTTGGAAAACCCCAAGCTTCCTGTCCTGTCCCTCTTGGCCTCTCTCTCCCTTACCCTCATTTGATCCGCCTCAATCTGCTGGGCGTATATCACCAATCGGGAGAAATAAACATCACTATTCAACATTTTGGTCCTACACTCCTTGACCAGTGAATTTGACAACCTATACACAAACTTGTTCATACGGGCTCTCTGATATGTAGCCATATCCAACACATATCTTGATAACCGGGTGAACTTCTAGGTGTACTCTTAGACAATCATATCATTTTGCCTCATGTTGAAAAATATGATGCCTTTGCCTCCCACAACTCCCTAAGGATGAATCTATCTAAGAAAGTTTTCAAGAACTTCTTCCAGCTCATGGGTACTGCGACCATTACTCTACCATCTGTCCACTGAGCATACCAAATATAAGCAACCCCCTTCAACTTATAGGAGACTAAGTCTGCACCCTCTGCTCCTGTCACACCCATAATATGGGTGATCTTCTGAATCTCTTCCAGAAACTCATGTGGGTCCTCATCCACTCTCGACCCAAGAAACTCAAGGGGATTCATCTTGAGGAAATCCCTAACTCGAGTCGCTGCCGCATTCCCATTCTAGGGAACATGAGCCACTACCTACTGACTGACCAGAGCGGCAAGGCCTGAGCCAACAACTGAAAAGCTCCCTTAAATATGGCATGAGAGACCTGTTTGGGCAAAGGGCCTACAGGTGCTGGTGGGACCTACTGATGCTCATCCTCGTTGCCATACTAATGGTCGTTCCCGTTTCCGTTCCCATTCCTTCTTTCATTCATACGACATGGAAGCATGATTCCACAAATGCTTATACATAAGTTAGAAGGATAGAGAAATACTTCATCACATGACATAGATCATGAAAGAGAAATTTCCAAAAACGTCTTGTAGCCTCTCCCCGATAAGTGTGGCGTGCTAAACACCCATGGAAACACTCTACTTAACGCAACTTTCAGACACCCTAGGGCACATTGAACCTTTACTCTGATACCATGTTTGTCATGGCTCGAGCTGAGACTCCAAACTGAGACACAACACCTAGAACCAGGAATGGCTCTAAGTCGACCCCTGCCATGAACATAGCAGGCAAAGAACATAAATTAGCAAAAACTGATAAATTTAACATGAATAAGAGGAAATCTAGGAACATGATAATAATAAACTGAGTGAACACTAACAAGTTGGGATTCTACATACTACTTGAAAAACCTCTAACATAACTTATGAGCTGATGGGACAACATCCCCAAGTAGCTCGAAAAAGTTTGTAACTGAAATAACAAAATGAAAAGTTAAGTTGAATGTCCTCGGAAGATGAGGACTCACAAACACTAGAAAAACTGAACAGATACAGAAGCAGGACTAATGGCCCGGTTGAGTCTGGTCTCTCAAACTTGTATCTTGAAGTTATATATGTTGTCTCCCTAGCACACGCAAGCGCATGTGGTCGTCAAGTAATATAGGATTTTGAATTCCAAATATCGTACCCAAGGGACCTATTAATTTAATCGTTATAAGGTTGTAACTTTAATTTCACTAATCTACAAAATAGTTAAAATTAAGATTGATTCAGAAAATTAAACTACTAAAACTTCAAATGTAAAATTAACTAAGAATAATTGTATGCTTGATTGTATTTCGATGATGGTAAAAGACTAGGGCAATGGAAATTGGTTGGTTTCAAGTTTAGTTTTCCGAACGTAATTAAGCTGGCATGATTCTTCCTATGGTTGTTAGTTGCAATTTACTATTTTATTTCTTCCCACTATCCCTAGCATCCAAGAACTATTTCATGAACCCTAATGCCTATATCCCTATGGTCGCTGGAGAACAATAAAACAACGGTTATTCCTACTTGTATGTTATGCCCCGTAAATATTCATAGTACGACCATCGTGTGCATCAGTATATTGAGAATTATAGCATACCATACACCCGTGAGAAGGCCTGGGGAGTGAACACACGAGCGCGCCATCAAATGAACGGGAAGCCGAGACCGGGAGGCCGGCGCGCTAGGCGCCGCGTTGCACAGCCTTTCCCGATGTAGGAAGTGGTGCGTTGCACCCCAAGTGTAGCGTGATGGGGGCACTCTGCACACCCACAGTCCAACGCCCCAATATATATAAATTCATCTTAGTTATATTAAGTCATTAAATCAAGTTTTCTCTCGGCCTAAACAGACAACCCCTGCGATTTTCATCAAATTTCCTTTAAATTATGTTGTCAAACTCTGTCTAAACACATATTTGCCTTGGCTAACTAGTTCTAGGCCTATGAGAAGCATCGCTGCGAAGTTATTTCATGAAAATTCACTCGGTGTACTGGAACCCGTCGAGTGAAGTTGCCGAATTTACTATAAATTGACTCCTAAGCGGATACAGGCAATAAGCAAGTGATTTTACCTTATAAATTCCCGATATTTGGCGAGTTTTTGGCTAAATTAATTAAAGATATTGTTGTTTGTCGGTTATTAGTATTGAAATAGCCTCGTTATCTCAGCGTGAGGGAAACAAATTGGTGAAATTACTAACCTTAGGTTGGAATTTCTTGGGCGCCTAGGAATCATCAAATAAGATATGTTAAGGATATCTCTTTTGGCAACTTAGGTTCGTCAAAGAGTTAATACGACTTGTTTATCTATAAGTACTCTAGAGTAAATGTATTGTGGTTAGATGTTATAAATAGAGTCCAGACGATGATGATGGTATCGTAACCCTCGTCAGAATTAAATCTAGTTAGCGTGGTCTCTACACACGGCACTTGGATTGCTGGATGTTTGTTTCCTATAGGGCTATGCTCACAGGAGCGATATGATGTCCGAAGGACCATATTGAGGTCGTAAGGGCCATATTGAGGTCTAGTTACCTCCAGAATCCTCCATGCTGCAGTGGAATCCCAACCCTCAGTCGAGCCAAGGTGTCACGCCCCACCTTGGGAGGCATGACTGGCACCTAGTGCCATACTTGGACCTGAACTAACCTGATTAGGCTTGTACACTTTTGGTGATTCTTGCAACTCAATTCAAGAAAACAACGATCTATATCTTAGCTCTAAATACAGCCTTAGGCCGACAAGGCCACATAGCCACCTGTAAAATAAAACAGCTAACCAACAACAATGCAATAACAGGAATCTTATGTGGGCCAACAAGAATACCATGTTGTCTAGTTATAACTGAATGAAAACAGGCAAATATAACTATCCTATAGATGACAAGGCTGCTAACTAATAGCTAAAGTAGGCCCCACACAGCACATCACACGAAAGAAAATATACATGGCCCCCACACGGCCAACAATAAAACCAACAAGTGATAATCTATAGTCTGCAAGCCTCTAGGAGTGGAATAATAATCAGGATAGGGCCCCGACCTACCCTTAAACTGTACAACAAAAGAAGTAACCTTCTCTAACTATAAACTCAAGAGAAAAGGAGCTGACTGGACTGCTGACTCTGGTTGATGACTATGAAAGTCGTGAACCACGTCTATCCGCACTTGCTGGCAAGTAATGTAGTGCCGCAAGGATGGGCATCAGTACTCTATGTATCGAATATGTAAGGTAGTGAAATAATAACTGAATAAAAGCTGATAAAGCTGAAGTAACCAAGAGGAAGGATAAGAGTTTTACTTGAACCATCTCACAATCTGGAAAATATAACTAACAAGTATATGTACAAACAAGAACTAGCCGGGCCCCTATAAGCCTGGAAGGTACAAACAACACAGAATAACCTACCTAGGCCCCCATAAGCCCTGGTAAGTACAAACAACGCACACTCCTCCCATCGAGCTACTAAAGGATTGTAGGAATAGTGTAACTCAAAAATACTCATCCTCTGAAGGCGTATCCGAGCCTGATAGGCTCTTGTCACTGTGTTTGTGTGTAACCCTTCTGGGCTCCTGTAACTGGACCCTGAGCCTCTACTTTCTGAGGGCCATAATGTAAGTTCTAGTAATTGGGCCCCTAGCCTTGGCTCGATTGAAGGCCATAATGTAAGCTCTGGAGGTAACTAGACCTCAATACGGCCCTCACGGCCTCAATCTGGTGTAACTCGATACGGCTCTCATGGCCTCAATCTGGTCCCTGCGGACATCATATCACTCACACGAGCATAGCCTTATAGGGAACAAAACATCCAACAACCCAAACATCATATACAGAGGCCAAACTAGCTAGGGTTAACTCTAATGAGGGTTACTATGTCATAATTATCGTCTCAGTTTTATTTGTAGTAGCTGACCATAATAAGCTTATTCTGGAGTATTATAGATAAACAGGTCGTACTAACTTTACAACGAACATAACTTGATGAAAAGGATAGTCTTAACATACCTTATTCGATGATTTTTGGGTGCTCGAACACTTCATACCTGAAGTCAATAATTTCACTAATTTATAGCCCTCATACTGAGAAAATGAGGCTATTTTACTACAAACGATCGACAATTAACAATATCTTTTAATAGAATTAACTATAAGCTGAACTTTAATTAATTCTGCTAAAAACTGGCTTATTTTTGGGAGTTCAGAAGGGAGAAATTCTTACCTAATGCTTGTGGCTATTTAGGATCCAATTTGGAGTAATTCTGACAACCATTACTGAGCAAGGTTCTGGTATGCCGAGCGAATGTTTGAGAAATAACTCTGTAGAAATGCTTTCCGTAGGCCTAGGGCTGGTTATCCAAAGTTAATTTCCATTTGGACGGTGTTTGATAGATTAATTTAACGAAAATAAATTGAATGTTGCGTGCTCTCTCACCTCTAGCTGAAGGATATAGTATACAAATGATTTAAAATGAACTAGGAGGCTTGATATATACCCATGGGCGGTGGAACAGGGGCATCTGGCGCTGGCCAAAGCATCAGGAAGGGTGTCGCGCCATGCCTCCCAGGGCGCTGGTCCCTCTAGCGCACCACGCTGCCAAAATCACAAGCAAGATGGCAGGGCACGCTAGCCCCTCGCAGCCTGGCCTCTCCTAATCCTACTTTCGAGGCTCCTCCGACACGCGTCAAGATCTCTTTACTCGTCACAACCAATGCATATTCCTACTAGTCGTTACAATTTCACATGGTGTAACACAAGGTTCGGGGTCTTCATACAGTCACAGGAGCCCAAACGACTCGGATACAGTCACAATAGCCCAGACAACTCAAATACAGTTAGAGGAGCCCAGATGGCTCAGACAGTCACAGGGGCCTTAATGGCTCAGATATAGTTATAGGAGCCTAGATGGCTCAGATACAGATACAGGAGCCCAGATGGCTCAGATATAGACACTACTATAGGAGCCTAGATGACTCAACTCAAAAACAGGAGCCTACCACTCGAATAGAGTTTCATAGGATGAGTATTCCTAAATTAAATCTTTAGTATTCCAGATATGAGAAGTGTGCATCGTTTGTACTTGCTGGGCATATGGGGGCCCAGGTAAGTTATTTCTGAGTTAATTGTACCTTCTAGGCTTATAGGGGCCCCGTTAGATTCTTGTTTGTGCTTATACTTGCTAGTTATATTTCGTATTGTGAAGCTATTCAGGTTAAATTCTTATTCTTCTTTTTGATTACTTTTAGTCATTCTATTAGCTTTACTCAACATTCATTTCTTCCTAACATATTCGGTACATATTGTACTGACGCCTATCTGTGAGGTGTTTGACGACTCATTTCGCGCATACCGCAAGCGTACGGGTCGTGCAAGTAATATAGTGGCTCTTTTTAAGAACCGGAATGTTGAACCCACAGGGACTGGACCCATTCCTTTAACTATCTATTCCAAGTGTGATATTAAACACTGAAAATGTCGATTATAGAAGTTTTCGAGAAGGTTTAATTAAGTCTAATTTTGGTCAACGACATATTCTGAATTCACTCTAGGAGCAACATAGAGTTAAAACCAGATAATCATGCGCTATTACGAATTGCAATGGGTTAAGTATTAAACTATCAATTGTCGTCTCACATAATTGGAATTGCATGTTCAGGGCCTTTCGAGCCTCTAAACACAACAAACTAGCCTCACTGCATCATTGTGAGCGAGGATGCTAATTCTAGTTCGTGGGCAATTAATTACATGGATATGGTTTACATGGAAATGAGTAGGGACTCTCGTGCACCTAATCATTTAACTTAGCTTAGCCTCACAACTACTTCTTCGAGAAGTGATGTGATAATTCTTTGTCGGTCTCTAAATCATCCCGTTTTTTCAACCAAGCCAGGCGTTAGGTATATTTCTATCCTAACACAAACTGTATCGTGAAATACAATCAAGCTCCTTACATTCTCATGTTCTGGCCTAAGTAAATGTCTTCTCAAGTAAATGCCCAAGTTAACGTATATGTTTTCATGGTGATCAATCATAAAAACAACCAATAATCCAGAATGCAAGACAAAACAACAATCAATAACTAAATTCCAACACAATTTCATAAAAACACATTCATAATTCATGGCTTCAACCCTAGAGGAAAGTTTCTAGCCATTCATATTCGTAAAACTACAAGAAACTACAACTAAATTAACATACTTACAAGAATTGGTAGAAGAGAAGGGAATTTGTCAAACCTTAGGTGAGTTCTCCCACTTCTCCCTTCACTCCTAGGTGGTTTTCCAGAATAAAATCGTGACAAAGTGTTTTTAGGAGCTAAGGGACCTATTTATAGTAAATGAGAAACGTGCACAATTTAGCCTGTCGTGGAATGGCTCTGTGTCATAGAGTGTATCGCGGAGCATTGCCTCCGTGACACGGAGGTAACATGGAGGCTCTCTGGAAATTGCCTCCGGATGCCAAAACTGGCGAGTTTCACCCTGCTACTGGCGTGACACGCTGCTCATGCAGCGCGTTGGGCTGTTGCTAGTGCTTTGGAGCCTGCCTGCCTGCTGCCTCTTCTCGCGTGCCTGCCATGGGTGTGGCACGGAGCTGGGCGCGGCACACGCACAGCGTGGCAAGCTGCCTGGCGCGACCAGCCTTGCCATGGCATGCTCTTTGCCGACTTTCGCAATTTGCTCCCGACTCCATTCCTCTACTTCACCAACTTATGAATTAGTTCCTCAAATTCATTAAAACCTACAAAAACAAGGACTAATCATGTTGGTTAGTACATATATTCACATTTATATAAAATCACATGAAAATGTATATAAATAAATAGACAAACAAGGCAAAGCTAAGTTATAAAGTATCACTCGAGCATGCTATTTTTGCCCACGATCACCTACCCCACACTTGAAGCCTTGTTGATCCTTGAACAAACCTTTTACATCTCATTCATATGGAGACTCACACATAGCTAATTTAGCAAAATAATTCAAGCTACGGCTATAATGATTACGTAAGGTAGCAAGCTAAAAATAGAGCATGCATGATTTAATCATTGAAATGCAATACAACTCTGCCAAGACTTCCTAACCTCAAGAATCGACTCTCAATCTTAGCAAACTCATGCGAATCAACTGATCAAGAAATCCAAGCTGAATTATATCCTTCATTCAACATGTGCCCTCATGGCAAGAGAGTTACCCATTTTCACGCGCAAAGAACATTTGAATCACAACATGTGTGGGTACATGAATAAAATTACACTCACTCTCACAAAGAATCCACATGCATCATGTAATGACCCATAAGCTTGCCCTTAGTGTTTTATTCCACTAATTTAAGGATGTATGAATGTAAGATCAAGTAGGGCTTTTTAGGTTGTAATGTAGCAAAGGGACGGGTAGGTACTATTATGGCCAGTAATAGTGACTATCTTCCCTAAGCGCTTTTAATACATCACGCCCTCCTTACGGACTTCCCTTCTCTTACATCACCTTCATCTCTTTTCAGCTTTCTTTTTCCTATTTTGTTTTCCCATTTCTTTAGGAACTCTCAACTTATTAGTAAGGAGTTCTATAAGTAACTTTTCATTAATTTATTTTCTTACTCCCTACTAATACTCAACCGTATTCAAACAAGTGCACCCTTGACCTTTCTCAACTTTTACAACTGCCACTTTTCCTTCTTTTTCATTCTTATCACTCCTTTACTCTTTTGGATTTTTCCTTTAAGCGCTTAGGAGTTTTGGTTCAAATTCAAGGCTAATGAAAGAAAAAGGATTAAGCTTATGTTGTAGCTATCAAAGAACAGGCTCAAGGCTCAATGGGGCTAACTAGGATTAAATATTCAAGGTAGGTAAAATGAGGGATAACATTTAGGTTCATTCAAATAAATTCCTAAATCATTTCCTACAATTCAAATCCTTCATTTCATTTTATATACAGACCAGGCAAGTTCTAGACATTCCACAATAACACAGAATACTCAAAAACCTTACACTCATGGACATGCTCAATTCAAGACACATTCAACAGACTCTTAACTCAGCTAATCACAAGAATTCAGAATTAAGCCTCAATCACATTGAGTCAAATTCAAGAGCCTAAGTGTCTCAAACAAAGTTATACCTTTCTCACATGCTTCAAAACTGAACATACTTGCATCTTACAATCATTTACAGCACATAACAAGAACATCAAGTATCGATTAGCTACGGGTTCAAAAACCAAAACTTATTGACTAATTTTCCTCAAGACGGTCGTCATCCATCCATCGTCGGAAACCGTCCCTAACTAAGATTAAAAACAATATATATCGACAAAGAAAAAAAAATTTTATTCTTGGGTTCAAAGACCCCCGTCGAAAAAGAACCGAAAAGAAAAACCAACTGGTGATGAAGTCATGCTTGACTCACGAAAATCACAAAAGATTTTCAATTATTTCGTACAAGCATTACAATTCACCAAAAATCCTTAAGCACACAATTTTTCAAATATTTCTCACCCCACATTTAAATCATGCTATGTCCTCATAGCGTCAAATTAAATTTAAAGGATGAGAAATACTCCCTTAGCCTCTATGCCAAGCTAAAAGCATGCTTTTCTTCAAGTTCTCATAGACGGGTGTTTCACCCCACACTTCTTCTATTCCATGCTTTTTAGCTTCCTCCCAACGGGTACTCAAACTTCCCTTCCATTTGTGCTGGGGTACCCTTGGGTTGCCTCCCAAGCAGCGCCTAATTTTACGTTGTGGCATGACGTGGACTGTCCTTTTCAGGACAACCTCATACCTGGGTTCTCTTTCGAGAACCATCTCCTTTTCTTTTGCTTTTTAGAGGGAACAACCTCCACTCTATTCCTCTCCTCCTCCAACTTCTTCACAATTTGAAGCCCTTTATCAGATTCGGGCTGAACACTTATCATTGCCTTTGGCCCTGCACTTGTGGACTCCTCCACCCGACACTCATCCTCTGACAACACACTAACCCGACAAAGGTTTTTGTAGTGTGCGGATGGTTTCATTTCTTGGTAAACGCGGAAGAGTTCTTCTTCATCCTCGACCCTCATTTTTAGGGTCCCTGCTTTCAAGTCGATCACCGCTCTTCCGGTGGCCAAGAATGGTCGTCCCAAGATAAAGGGTACCTAGTCATCAACCTGAAAATCTAAGACAATAAAATCAGCAGGTATAATAAACTTACCTACTTTGATGAGAAGGTCCTCTATTGTTCCAACAGGTGTCACTCGCGACTTATCAGCCAGCTGCAGGATCAACCTTGTGGGCCTCGGTTTTCCCAACCCCAGGGTGTTAAATAACGATAGGGGCATTAGATTAATTGTCGCCTCTAGATCACACAAAGCTTGTATCACCTCATCTTTACCAATTTGTATGGGGAGGGTAAAACTCCCTGGGTCTTTGAGCTTCTTTGGAATCTTGCTCAATACCCTGTGACTGTACTCCTTAGTCAGCGCTACAGTCTGGACATCCACCAACTTAACTTTGTTCGCCATCACGTCCTTAAAGTATTTAGCATACTTGGGCATTCCCGGCAAAACATCAATAAGAGGCAAATTTATGTGAAGTTCTTTGAAACTCTCAATGAACTTTTTGAAGCATTCCTCCTCCTTTCTCTTTCTGAATTTCTAAGGGAATGGTGGTGGTGGTCTTTGTGCTGGCTGCAATGAAGATTGTGCATTTTGTTGCCCAACACTCTGATTATCTCCCATGTTGGTGGATGGTCCTTGTCTAACCAACTCAGCCTGCACCTCCTTTCTCAGCTCTTTTGGCACTGCATCAGCTAATTGCTTGCCGCTTATCAGAATGATGGCATTGACCTGCTGGGGATTAGGATCTGTGTCGCTTGGTAGTCCCCCTTGCGATCTCATATTTTGAGCAGCTGCTATCTGTCCCCCTTGTTTTTCAAGATTGCGGGTGGCCATTTGCTGATTCCTTAAGTTTGTTGCCATCCTCGCTTGATTCTCTGCTAACTGAGTCTGGGTCTCCTTGATTTTCTGCAATGTTTCCTCAATGCTGCTGCTCACTTGACCATCATTCTGCCTATTCTGCTGATACTGTTATTGTTAAGATTGCTGATAACTCTGCTTTTGGTTTCCACCCCAAGAAAAGTTCGGGTGGCCCTACCAATTTCTGTTGTAGTTGTGTCCAACATTCTGATTGTTCCGCTGCACATTCCCAACAAAATTTTCTGATTCCGGATTGGCTCCACAAGATTCTACATTGTGCCCATTATTACCACAAATTTCACACCAACTCAGAGCTTGCTGAACTGCATTAACCCGGCCCTGTTGTTGGTTCATACTCAGTTTATTGGACTGAGTCATCATCTGATGCTGGAACGAAGCTAGTTGTGCTACCAAGGTATTCATACCATCTACCTCTATCAACCCTGATCTCTTTCCTGCCCCTATCGATGACTCGCTGTGCCACTCTGGATTTCCTTGAGCAATTCTGTTCAACAAAGTGTACAACTCATCATACGTCTTCTCCAAGGCTTGCCCACCCGATGCAGAGTCTAGTAATATTTTGTGTGTGGGTCAAGACTTTCTACAAAGGTATGAGCCAGCACTTCATTTGATTGGTGGTGATGGGGACAGTCTCTCAACAATGACTTGAATCTTTCCCATTTCAAATATAAGTTCTCATCAGGCCTCTGCTTGAAACTTAATATCTCACTTCTCAACTTTGCAGTTTTGCCTAAAGGAAAGAATCTGGTAAGAAACTTCTTAGCCAAGTTATTCCAAGAAGTTATGGAGTTCGGTGGCTCAGCTTTCATCCACTTTTTTGCCTCTCCCAACAATGAAAATGGGAAAAGGGTCAGTCGGACATAATTTGTGGACACGCCAGTGGGGACAAACGTGTCACTAATCTCAAGAAAGTTCTGTAGGTGCTGCTGCGGGTCCTCATGTGCCATCCTAGTGAATTGACCACTAGAATGTAACAACTGCACCATGTTCTATTTAAGCTCAAAGTTCCCTCCATGCTACAGTTTCCGGATACTAGAGTTCACATTAGTCGCTTATGGGATTGCCACTTCGCGAACTGGTCTAGCTGCCATTGCTTCCGATGACACTTGTGCTTGTCCTGCGGGTGGTCATTATTGTACCTATTCTTGGAGTCTATTCAGCTTTTTCTCTAGAGCTACTCTCCTTCGCAAATAGATTTGACGTTCAGGTTCAAGCAATGGTTCCACAAGTTCTCTGTTTTTAGCCAGCTCGGCAGGACAACCTGTCACCTGCAAATAATTAGACTAAGACCGAGCTTCTCAACACTTAAGGAAATTTAAAAATCACACAAAAACAGATAAATTATCAAAACTTCGCCAAGTCCCTAGCAACGGCGCCAAAAACTTGATGACTCATTTCACGCATACTGCAAGCCATGAGGGCTATATGTATATAATGTTTTGTGTGATGTCCATGTGGGGCCTAGTGTAGCTAATTTGTTGGCGGCCTTGTCGGCTATAGTATGAGTATGATTGCCTATTTTTCATTAAGCTAGAACTAGACAGCATGGTGGTCTTGTTGGCCCGTATAGGATCTCTTTTATCGTCTTGTTATTGAGTTAGCTGTTTTCTTTTACAAGTGTTGCATTGCCTTGTCAGTCCGAGGCTGTGTTTACAGTCAAGATATAGTTTGTTGTGTTCTTGATTGTTAGTCGCTGGTAAGCACTAGAGGTGCCTACGCCTAGCCAGGCTGGTCCAGGACGTAGGTTGGCACTAGGTGCCAGTCATGCCTCCAAAGGTGGGGCGTGAAAAACTTGGTGTCAGAGAAAATCGTATCCCAAGAACTATGAAAGCCATGTCGAGTAGAATCTTGTCTATGGGTGTGTTGTGCACAACATCCTATAGACTGGACGCTACGAGGAATAATAAATGCGGTTACCCTCCTTTCTCCTCCAGTCGTGCTATAATGTTGAGTTGTATAGGGTAACTCCCTAAGCTTACATTATTCTACTTATTAACAGAGAGATGTTTGACGCACGACAGACCATGACCAGTCAGGAGCTGGATGTCGCAGCAAGAGAGGACACTAGTTGGGGTGCCCAGTCACAATCGGCCCGATCAGAGGGCGATAGGGAGACATCACCTTGATCTCCCCAGTATTCTCTACCCCACTAGGAGCACTCTAGAGCGGCAGATATACAAGTTCGACCTCCTCCCATCCCTACGCAATCGGATTAGGAGTTTAGGAGCATAGTTTATATGTTAGTTCAGATGATGGCTGCCCAGCATCAGCCTCAGCCAGTAATACCATTTGTTGTCGAGCCCACTAAGGGGATCGGGAGTTGAATTGTTCGTGAATTCCTTGCTTTGAGTCCTCTACAGTTTACAGGAATCGATCAAAGAGAGGATCCCTAAAATATCCCCCAAGATCCGAACGGTGGCGTGGACTGTAGACAAAGAATAAGGGACCCCGAGAGACCCCAAGTCGATCCATGGCATAAGCATACAACTAACTCATTCAATAAACTAAAGAAATCATCAATATAATATCAGTGGAAGTCTAACTCAACATAACATCAGAATAAGAATCCAAACCTAACATATACATAATTCTGAAAAGATTATAATCTGGATGAGTTGATGGGACAAGACCCCAACTAACTCAATAATACTGAAACTGGAAATACATAAGGGAAAATGATAGTCTAGTCCTCGAAGGATGAGGACTCACCAATACGAGCAGATACTAACTCTAGAAAGTTGTCAAAGAGCAGGGCTGAAGATGCGAGCCAAGTCCTATATCATGAACGATACAACATAGAAAGTATGTGGTTAGTACATGGAATGTACCGAGTATGCAACGTAAGTAAAACCGCTTAAGTAAAATAATTAATTTAAAGCATTTCATAACATATCATAAGTTTTCAAGTCTGAGGGGAAGAGATACATGTGTACATTTTGAAATTAAAATCTTAACATGACATGACCATCATAGCTTCATAACATCTTAATCGACTCGAATGACTCAAAGCTAAAATATGACATTAATAGAAAAGCTGAACAATGAGTCAAACCTTACTTTTAGAACATGCATGCTTGAAGTAATAATTATGAGAAATGAATATACAAATGTGAATCATGTAGACAATGGGAGACTCGTCGCTTTACCTACCATGATAGAGCTTAAGTGGTCCCGGCTATCACACTAAAGTGGGAACAACCATCTAGAACCTTGCCAGGGCTAAGGACGCTACCATGATATTGATATAAAGCTCATGGGCCATTTGGGTCGGGGATAGCTCACAAAGGAGGTCCCGATAATATAATAATATAAAATTACATTGGCGCGTAGTTCTAGGGCATTGGGTGATCGACCCTTAGCCCTCTCGGTGCTAGACTCTTCTCCCAAAAATATGCAATACTCTACATCGTATATAACGAAGCTCAATATCGTCTATTGATAAAGCTTAAGAAGCAATCATGCATAACTCAAAATTGTAAGAAATGAAGCTCGACATTGTCCTTTGAGAAAGCTCAATAATGAAATCATTCATAGATTCGACATCATATGAAAATAAATCTCAATATTGTCCTTTTACAAAGCTCAATAATGACATACATCTGAATTATGAATTCATGCATATGAGAGGCTTTATTTAACTCAACATACCACAAGCTCAAATATAAGTGGGAGCATCTACTAAAAAATCAAATGGTAAGCTATACATAGGAGTATTTAACTCAACTTTTACCACAAGCTAATAATAAAAAATTTGGGAGACTTCACTCCAAAAAATGTGGTAAGCTTATTATGGGAAAATCATCATTTTAAATCAACATGTGGGAATTTCCCAAAGCTTTATCATACTTGGATCTACTCAATTTATTTTGAAAACTATATCATAATCATGGGTAGATTTAGAACATGCTTTTCATCATGAAATCTCATCATCATCATACATTCAGCATCATTCTCTTCTTTCATGAACTTCTCATCTGTGGGCATTTAATTGCATAATTTAGAAAACACAATTTTGATTGAAAACAATTTAAATTTTGCTCAAGCTTCACAATTCATAAATATAAACATAGTCTAATCATACACATGTATAGAGATTGAAGAATTATACAATTGGGTAAAACCGCATACTTGATCATAGGTAATTTTTATAATTTGAGAGAAATTGGTCATGGGTGTGGAAGGAGTCACCCACTCATAACCTTACATACTTGGGAGGGATAATTTTACCATCTCTAATTGCCCAATGTGAGATTCAAATGGAAACCTTCAAAACTTGCTCCAAATCCTCTCTTCAAACTCTCAAGTTTTCATGCATGGAATGAACTAGCTTAGAATAGGTTTTCCTCTCCTTAAACCCACTGAAACGAGCCTTAAACGATGTAGTATAGGCCCCTAGAACATAGGAATGATGGAAAATCCTTTACTAAAATCGCAGATATTTGCTGACTACCAGTCCCCACGAGAGACTGGATGACTCGTGACCAGGGCTAACGACTCGTGGCCTGGAGTTGTGGAGTCTACTGTTAATTCACTCTGGGAACCCCACGAGGGACCCCACGAACCGTGGTGGCTGACCACGATTCCTGGTCACCACCCATGACCCCCACTGCCTCAAAACCTTATCCAACCTCTCAACCTATTCCACGGATGACCTCACCAGTCGTGAGGTTTATCCACGACTCGTGGTCATGCACGTGGTCTCTCCCAACTCCTTTCCAGGCTTACTTGACAAAGGGTCACCTCTTGTGGTCACTCCTCACAAGCCACTTCATGGATCATTTTTTGATCTGGTGCGAAATTTTAGTTTTTCACCGTCTTGACTCCCTAGGTCTGATCCTTGGGTTCCCGAGGTATAACAACATCTCCCCCTTTGGAACATTCATCATCGAATGTTGGAAACAAGCAGAATATAGAATCATGCAATTATCATAATCCAATACTAGTCATTTAACTCAAAAACTAGCAGAACGACTACCTCCAAAAAGAACTACATAGCTGAACCGAATTCAGACATCACATTACATCTATCATAACATAATTCAAACTTGCGCACATGAACTTAATATGGAAATTGATTAGACTATTAGGGAAAAAACTAATACCTCAAATTGAAACTGAGCCGGTAGGGTACAAGTGAGGGTATTTAGCCATTGTAGCCTCTTCAGCCTCCCACGTAGCTCCCTCAACCTATTGATTTCTCCATAACACCTTCACCAAGGCTAGTTCTTTGTTCCTCAGCCTCCGAACCTTACAATCCAAGATTGAAATAAGAATTTCCTCATAACAGAGGTAATCTCCCACACGAACGGTTTCCACTGGGACAATTAATAATGGATCACCCAAGAACGTTTTCAAGAGCGATACATGAAAGACGGGATGAACTGAGGATAACTCTGATGGAAAGTCCAACTCATATGCTACCTTACCAACTCTTTTCATAACCCGGTAGGGACCAATATAGCGGGGACTGAGTTTGCCTTTCTTTCAGAACCGCATGACTCCCCTCATGGGCGATACCTTCAAAAATACGCAATCATCTACCTCAAACTCCAACTCTCTCCTTCCCACATCTACATATGACTTTTGAGGACTCTCACCGGTTTTTTAGTATGTCCCTTATCAACTGAACCTTCACCATGGCCTTATGAACAGAATCAAGCCCTATCATAGCTGCCTCACCAAACTCAACCATCCAATGGGTGATCTACACCTTCACCTATAAAGAGCCTCGAACGGTGCCATCTAGATGATGGAGTGATAGCTGTTAATATAAGAAAACTCAATCAAGGGAAAATGTTCATCCCAGCTACCTTTGAAATCCATCACGCACGCTCTCAACATGTCCTCGAGGGTCTGAATTGTTCGTTCAGCTTGGCCATCCGCTTGCAGATGTAATGTTGTGCTGGGTTTAACCTAAGTCCCAAGCCTTTTTTGGAAAGACCGCCAATATTGAGAGGTAAACCGAGTACCTCGATTTGATATAATAGACAAGGGTACTCCATGCAATCGTACCAACTCCCTGATATATAGTTTTGCATAATCTTTGACTGGTATAAAGTCTTCAGCCTTGGTTAACCTGTCTGCTACCACCCAAACAGAATTCTAGTGTTGGCAAGTACGAGGTAGGACTGTAATAAAATCTATGTTAATATCTTCCCACTTCCAAGTGGGAATGCTAATGTCTTGAAGTACGCCTCCCGGCCTTTGATGCTCGACCTTCACTTGCTGACAGTTCAGGAACTCGGCTACAAATTCTGCAATATCCTTCTTCATGTCATTCCACTAATATAGTTCCCACAAATCATGATACATCTTGGTGGCACCTCGATGGATAGAATACCTGGACCTATGTGCTTTATGAAATATTCAGCCTAGCAAATTACCGACATCAGGACACATAGACGACCCTGGTACCGCAGCACCCCATCTCCCCCTTGGGAGAAGACCTCCACCTTTGAATTCAGACGGCTTCCTTCAGCTTTACCAACATCGGATCCTCATCCAGCTTGGCTTTCACATCTACTACCAAGGACGATTCCAATCCATTTTGCACAATAACTCTGCCATCGGTAGAGCCGACCAATCTAACTCCCAACATTGCAAGTCGATGGACATCTTTCACCAACTCCTTCTTTCCCTCATCCACGTGGGACACACTCTCCATAGAGAGCCTACTAAGTGCGTACGCTACCATATTAGCCTTACCTGGGGGTAAAGGACACTCATGTCGTAGTCCTTTAATAGCTCCAACCACCTCCTTCGCTGAATATTGAGATCCTTCTGCGTGAACACATAATGGAAACTTTTGTGGTCCTTGAATAAATCCACGTGGACCCCATACAAGTAATGCCGCCATATCTTCAATGCAAACACCACCGCCGATAACTCAACATCGTGGGTCGGGTAATTCTTCTCATGGACTTTCAACTATCTTGAGGCATATGCTATCACTTTTCCATGCTGCATCAACACACACCCAAGTTCAATTCTCAAAGCATCACAATACACCACAAAACCATCTATACCCTCGGGTAGGGTCAACACTGATGTTGAAGTGAGTCGAGTCTTCACCTATTGGAAGCTTTTCTAACAAGCCTCCGACAATTGGAACTTTACCTTCTTCTTAGTTTACTTGGTCAAAGGTGTCGCAATAGATGAAAAGCCCTCAACAAATCTCCGATAGTCATCCGCTAAGCCCAAAAAGCTCCTGATATCTGATGGATTCATCGGTCTGAACCAATTCTTCACCACCTCGATTAATTATGAATCCACCCTTATGCCCTCACTCGATACCACATGGACAAAAAATGCCACGAAGTCCAACCAAAATTCACACTTGCTAAACTTTGCATACAACTAAGAATCCTTGAGGGTCTTAAGCACTACTCTCAAGTAAGAGCCATGCTCCTCCTTGCTCCGAGATTAATTAATGAACCCAATCACGAACATGTCTAAATATTCCTTGAACATCCAGTTCATTAGATCCATAAAAGTTGCAGGGGCATTGGTTAGTACAAAGGACATAACAACAAATTCATAGTGAACATAACGAGTCCTGAAAGGGGTTTTCAGGATGTCACTCTCCCAAAGCCTGAGCTGGTGATACCCGGACCTGAGATCAATATTGGAGAAACACTTGGCACCCTGAAGCTAGTCAAACAAATCATTGATCCTAGGTAACGAATACGAGTTCTTAACGGTGACCTTTTTCAACTGCCTATAATCAATACACATTGAAGAGAACCATCTTTCTTCCAAACGAATAAACTGGTGCACCCCATGGAGACTTATTCAGCCTAATAAATCCCTTACCTACCAGGTCCTTCAACTAATCCTTCAACACATTTAGCTTAGATGGAGACATTCTGTAGGGCAGAATAGATATAGGCTGCGTGTCGGGAATAAGATCTATACAGAAATCAATCTCCTGCTCTAGAGGGACACCTAGCAAATCATCAAGAAAGACCTCTGGATATTCATGTACTACGGGAACTGATTGAAAAGTCGGGATTTTGGACACGACATCCTTAACCCTAACTAGATTTTACATGCAACCCTTAGAAATCATCTTTCTGGCGCACATCTGAACTACCCTTCCATTTTAAGGCTACCTCACCTGGAAATCTGAACTCTACGGCCTGGGTTCTACAATTAACTGAAGCATAGCATGCAAATAAACAATCCATGCCAAGAATAACATCGAAATCGGTTATAGCTAACTATATTAGGTCTGTTGAGGTGACCTTATGAAGGGATGAGACTGGGCAACCTCTATACATAAGTCTAGCTATAATTGAGTCACCGACTAGAGTAGAAACTTAGAAGGGTTCTGACAAATCATCGGGACTTACTCTGAAGCTACTAGCCATATATGGTGTAAAAAAAGACAAGGTAGCCCCAGATCAAACCAAGCATATACATCAATATGGAAGACTCGTAACATACCCATGACCACATCCAGGGACACCTCCTACTCCTGACGGGAAGCTAAAGCATCAAATCAGTTCTGGGGCTGACCACCAGTTGTGCTAGTAGATGCCCCCTAATGTGCTGAGCGTGGGGGAGTGGCTGCTGCACTAAAAGCTAGGCCTCGGCCCCCAACCTAATCCTTCCTCACAGTTGGACAATCTCAAAGCATGTGTCCAGGATGCCGATACTAGAAACAAGCACCTGATCCTGCCAGGCACTAGCCTATGTACCCCCAACCACACCTGCGATAAGCTGGGATCCCAGAATTTGCGGGTCTACTGCTTTGACCTCTCAAGCCTGATGCTCGCCCTTTCTGATCATGTCTAGGCCTAGATGGCACACTCAATGCTGAAGATTTCAGGGCTGATGATCTCTGGTGAGTTTGTTGTCAGTGTCCACCACCGAACCCTTACTGAGAGAATCTTTGGTCCTCGGTCCTGGCCCTCTTGGCCTCCCTCACCATCTAATGTGCCCCCTCCATCTGCTGGGTGTATAACAAAATCTAAGGGAAGTCCATATCCTTGAGCAGCATTGTCAGGATCCAAACGTAGACTCAAATCGCAGACACCCCGAGAGACCCCAAGTCTACCCATGGCATAAGCATCCAACTAACTCATTTAATAAACATGAATAAAGCATAATTTTAAACTCAGCGAAAGTCCCATACATTGACACATTAGAATAATAACCGAAGCCATACATACATAAGTCTGAAAGCCTCGAGTGTAGATGAGTTGATAGGATAAGACCCCAACTAACACCATAAAACTTGAAACTAAAATACAACATGAACCTGAAAGCCTAGTCCTAGAAATATGAGGACTCACCAATCATGCAGGTGCTAACTCTGACAGGCGATTACGAGCAGGGCTGAACCTGAGAACCAGATCCTGTATCATGAAATGATGCAGCATAGAATGTATGCAGTCAGTACATGGAATGTACCGAGTGATCTCGGACAGAATTATAAGCCCAAGTGATACTCAAATGCTTCATTTCGTCTTGTTTATCCATTTATAGTTGTACATTCTCATGTGATTTGTAGTTAAAATGTGAATTTATACTAACCACATGATTAGTGTTGTTTTGCAGGAAAAGTGTAATTTTAGCAAGCTAAGATGCATGTTGGGAGAAATTGGGAATGGACTCGGAAGCGAGCAGTGGAAAAGGCCAAGGTCATGCAACAAATTAAGGGGCTCCACGATGGAGCCGTGTCACGCTGCCATCGCGGATGCATTCTGCCCTGATGATTAGAATAGGCCAAGTTCCAGTGAAGGTCTGCGTTGGGGCCGTGGCACATTGGCCAAGCCCCGTGTTGCACGCCGTGGCACGTTGGGCATAATTACCTGGAGGACCGGATTCCAGTGAGGGTCCGCGTTTGTGGCGTGTCACGGAGGCAGTGCTCCGCGATGCACTCCGTGACACGTTGTTTGTTATTTCGGAAAAAATTCCCACTAGTATAAATAGCACACTTAGGTTTATTTTCAATGATTCTGACTTGATTGAGCAAGAACGTGGGTTACAGGCAGTTGAGGGGACGAAATTCTTAGGGTTCTTCTCTAACTCTTTCTTCTTTATTTCAATTGTTTGCATGATTTACACTCATTTAACGATGTTTAATCCTCAAATGAGTGGCTAAATTCACTTCTTGCTGAGGTTAAGAACATTTGTAGTGGAATGTAATTATTGATCATCTTGGTTTTTCATCTTTTCATCCATGGTTGTTCTATTAATTCTTGTTTTTACTGCATTAATGTGTGGCCAATATTAATGTATATCTAAAAAATCTGGTTTGCGCTCGAAAGAGAAAGAAATTGGAAAGTTGTGAATTAATAGGATATGATCTCTTCTTGGTTTTGGAAAATTGAGAATTGATTCACCTTCAGAATAGAAATATATCTGAAAGTCGTATTAGTCAATTAAGGAATCGGTTTCGTATGGCTAGAACATGAATTTATTCTTATCACAGAAATATAGGTGGAAGGTTCATGATTCTTAAGTTGGGTTAAATACGAGAATTTTAATCCATAGGCAATAATTCTTGACTAGCAACTGAAGGAAAGATTAACCAATTTGTATCCATAAATTGCTTCCCTGCATGTTTGTTTTAGTCTCAGCATGCTCATTACTATAGTTCAGACTCAAATTGTACATTTGTTTTAGATTAGTATAAATTAGGAAACAAACTCCCAAAATCTTCTTGAAACTATTGTCTACATTATTAGAGTTAGAGTTTATTAACACTTAGTTAGATTATTACCTTGGTCCAGTCCCTGTGGGATCGATACTTGGCTACTCTAGCCATTTTACTACTTGTTCGACCACGTGCACTTGCGTGTAGGCAATCCAAACCACCAAATAAGTTTTTGGCGCCGTTGCCGGGAACTGCAATAGGTGAAATTGTTGTCTTAAGTGTTAGTTTTCGATTTCTTATTAGTGTTGACAACTTGTTCTTAGCTTTTCTTTTGCAGATATTGAATTCTATTAAACACTGGCAAGGGACAAGGAGCTGGTGGATTCGCACTTAGAGCCAGAAAGATAATTCCATCGTCAAAGGACAGAAGCTGTAGAGAGAAAGCTGAAGTTTCCCAGACAGACAATCCTAGAGAAACAACAGAATCCACCCATTGTAAGGGCAGTTTTGGTGCCCAAGGGAATGGTTGCTAGGCCGATTCGCGAAGTGGCAATCCTAGATGCTAACAATGTTACATCTAGCATTCGCAAACCTGAGCTAGGAGGGAGGTTTGAGATTAAACCGAATATGTTGCAATTGTTGCACACCAGCGGGCAATTCACAAGTCTCCCTCACGAGGATCCACAACAACATCTCCAAAACTTTTTGGAGATAAGTGACACTTACATCCCCGCCGGAGTGTCACCCGATTATGTCAGGCTTACATTGTTCCCATTTTAACTTTTGGGAGCAGCAAAGAGATGGCTAAAAGCTGAGCCACCTAATTCCATCACTACTTGGGATGATCTTGCTGATCTTGGGCAGATTTATATGCCCAAGTGATACTCAAACGTATCATTTTCGCCTTTTTTGTTGTGCAATATGTATATATTCTCATGTAATTGGTAATAAAATGCGAATTTATACTAACCAACATGATTAGCATTTGTTTTGCAGGTAAATATGATTTTTAGGAGCTAAAATGCATGTTGGAACTATATCGGAGTTGGACTTAGATGCGAGCGTGGAAAAGACATTGGAATGCACAAAGTATAGGGGCTCCGCGATGGAGCCGTGCCACGCTACCATCACGGAGGCGCACTGCCTGGAGAGGAAATTAAATGGCAAATTCCAGTGAGGCCTCCGTGCCACGTTGAGGCTATAATTGTTATACCCCGTAGAATTCCCGGCACTTAGATGACCTATTCGCACGTCGGTTAAGCATATTTGAAAGCCATACGTGCTAGGGAAAGGCCCGGGAAAAGATCGGACGAGAAACCTGTTGAACCATCGCGGGAGGAGCCGAGGCAGAGCCCCTCCGCGATGGCAGCGTGTCACGGAGGTGAGGCCTCCGCTATGGCTCCGTGACACGTTGCCCGTGTCCAGGCCCAAGTATATAAAGCCTCCACTTCAGTCCAAATCAGATTATACTTAGGAAAATTTCCAGAACACGCTGTGAACAGAGAGAAACGAAGGAAAATTAAATATTTTCGTCCGATTACGCTGCCAAACGCTGCCCAAACCCAAATTAATCCTAGATACCAAGGTATTTAGCAGCAGAGAGCATTTCTACGGAGTTAGTTTTGCGAAAAACGGCCGACGAATCGGCGAGCCGCCGAACTAAAGTAAGTAGAATTGCTCTAAATTAATGTCTATGTGTTCCTAGCTGAGAAGTGAATATTTCTCCCTTTTGGGCCGCTGGAAAATAGCGAGTTTTTGACCGTCTTTCAATAAGCCTAAGTTTAGGCTATAAATTAAATCGAAAGTAACGTCGCTCTTTACAATAATGTTGTATTTAGTATTGATTGACGTATTTATGAATGCAGTTGGGAGAAAATAGTTGAAGTACCAGCCGAGCCTCGTCCGACGGACGAATAGTCGAAGATAAGGTATGTAAAGTTCGTTTCCTTCGGCAAGTTAAGTAATATCAGTATAGCGTAATAAATTACGGACCAGTAGAATGTTCAGAAGTCGAGTATTGCGTTATTATGAATGGTGGTACGATGTGAGAAACATTGGGTTGTAATGTGTATGAAACCTAACGGTATGAAATAGATTCTAACGCAAGCGTTAGAGATTACCCAGTATATTCAGTGTATGATGTAATATGCCATGTTAAGATATTGTTGTGTTCAGCTGAAACCCCGTGAAGTAGTACAGTATCCGTAAAGCACTTCAGAAATAGAATAGCAGACTAAAATGAAGTTCAGAAAGCATGTCAGGATTAGTAAATCCTGTTACTATAGAAAGTTAGTATACAACGTAGTCTAGCAGAAAGATTATATTCGTACATACATATATAGTACTTCCAGCCTCAGCATGTATTAAGTATGTACTTATTTCTATCATTAGTCCATCATATAGTGTACACAGAGACTTAGTAAACAGCAGAATTTTCAGCAGAAACATTACCTTATAGCATTTGCTCAGTACAGTCCGGCAGGAGACTATGTTCATATTTATACATCTTTACCTGCCTCAGCACATATTAAATATGTACAGATTACTATCAGTAGCCCAGCATGTGATATATATGATAATTTATCCCTATTAGCCTCAGCATGTGAGATACCCAGACAGTATTACCAGTTGAGACCATTGTATTGTTTGGGGTTGGATTACCTAGCATCCATGACCGCCCAGGGTTAATAGCTGTATCGACTCATTCGCCAGAGGACGAGGATACGTCACTCTACAGAGTGGAATACCGTCCCGCCAGGGGACGAAGATGGGATGCCAGTTTTTCCCCATACTTGTGCCTTGATCGGCCCTTACACACCCCAGTCGAGCGGATACGCCCGAGTGCAAATTCAGGAGTCCTCCGGACTCAGATGCAGTTATAGTCAGGGGCTCAGCGAGCCCAAGTGCATACCCAGGGGACCGGAAGGATGCTTACAGCCAGTGTAGGAGATGGGTTGACCGGGGTAGGGGTATAGATTCTGTGTTGATTGTACCTCCCGGCTTATGGGGGCCGGGTAAGGTTGTGTATGCCATGTTATGTTATGTATGTTACGTTATAATACAGTAGATACGAGCAGATTAGTAGTAGAATGATACGTCTCCAGGTATGATTCCTACTCCCTTCAGTATGATTAAGAACAGGTACGATATACACCATCAGACAGTTATCTACTCCTTCTTATTTCAGTTTTGACAGTTATGTTATTGATTGCAGATATCCCTTCAGTTCTCACAGATTCAGTTATCTCCTACTATTCAGGATTTTTTTGCTATATTACTTGTATTCAGCTGTATTCAGTTTGCTTTACATACTCAGTACCAGCGGTACTGACGCCCAGTGGGGCGCTGTATTACTTGCCTGCAGGTACCCATAGACGCGCAGGTGATACCACGTGATCCCCATCAGCGGTTGAATATTCAGCTCCTGTCATCCGGAGACTGAATTTCTAGAGGTGTAGTTCAGTTCCTTTTTGTTGTACAGTACGGGTAGGTCGGGGCCCTGTCCCGATCATTTCTATTATCCTTCTTAGAGGCTTGCAGTCTATTTATATTCCCTGTGGTCAGATGAGCCGGTCGTGAGAGGCCGTGCAGTTGTATAGTTGCCTTTACTACTTCTTTCTTTTGTGATGGCCGTGTGGGGCCATAGTTTACCAGTAGTGGTGACCTTGCCGGTCACGTAGCTTTTCAGTATGTTATGCTTGAGTTGCAGATAACTAGACAGCATGGTGGCCTTGTCGGTGCGCATAGGTTCCCCTGAATTACCTTGTTTCTGGTCAGCTATAATACAGGTACAGAAGCCTATAGGCCAATGGGCCGGGGGCTGTATTTACAGCCGTTATATAGCCCTTTGTTTCCAGAAATTTGAGCTAGAGCCAGCCAGGCGCCAGATGCGCCCAGGCTTAACAGTTCAGCAGGTCAGGTCTTAGTAGGGCACCAGGTGCCAGTCATACCCCCCAAGGTGGGGCGTGACAAACTTGGTATCAGAGCAGGTCGTATCCCAGGGAGTCTGCAAGCCATGCTAAGTAGAGTCCTGTCCATGGATGTGTTGTGCACCACATACTATGGGTAGGAGGCTGCAAGGCATGATAGGATGGTTGTCTTTTATTCTGATTCAGTCGTGCTATAGAGCTGTACAGTAGAGGGTTGAATTCCTAAAAATCTTACCATATTCTTTGGTTACAGATAATGTCAGACCAGCGCCATCCTATTACAGGTCGGAACTTAGACATCGCAGCAGGAGAAGGCACCAGCAGGATGCCTCTCCCTCATTTGGAGATAGCCCGATCAGAGGGCCCTACAGAGGCTTCATCTCAGCCTCCTCAGCAGTCTCCACCACGTCAGGAGTCACTTGGGGCGACATTACCTTCAGCAGCCCCTATATTGACTCCTTCTGATCAGGAGGTTAGGAGTGCTGTAGTTCTGTTAGCACAGGTGATGGCTGCTCAGCGTCAGCCAATGCCATCTACAGCTGCAGAATCATCAGGAGGGCCCGGTAGTTCGAGGGTCCGAGAATTCTTAGCCCTGAATCCCCCACAGTTCAGAGGCACGGACCGAACAGAGGACCCCCAAGATTTTCTGGATCAGATGCAGAGAATCTTCAGGGTTATGCATGCCACGTCTACCGAGTCAGTTGAGTTGGCCGCATTCCGGTTACGGGATATTGCGGTGTTATGGTACGAAAGCTGGGAAAGGTCCCGAGGGAGAGATGCTTCTCCTCCCACCTAGTCCAGCTTTTCAGGGGCCTTCTTGGATCATTATTTGCCGCGGGAGATTCGACAGGCCCGGGTAGACCAGTTCCTACATCTAGAACAGGGGGCCATGAGTGTTCGGGAATATTCTTTGCAGTTTGATTCTCTAGCCCGATATGCACCGGCCTTCGTTGATACCATGGCATCCAGAGTGCATCGTTTCATTACGGGCTTGAATCCAGAATATGTTGAGATTTGTACCACAGCTACACTGTGAGAGGACATGGATATTGCTCGCATTCAGGCATTTGCTCAGAATATTGAGGGCATCAGGCAGCGGCAACGAGAGGTCAGAAGGGTTAATCAGGAACAGCGTCGCCGGGACAGGCCAGTTGAATTACAGGGAGAGGCCCGGGGAGGACCCAGGCCCCGAATGTCAGACAGGCCGCCCAGGCCCCCGCCTCCGCCACAGTCACGGGGGGGTAGATCCAGCCGCAGGGGACAGTCAGGGACTGGTAGAGGCTCGCAGATGCCAGATTCACCATCACAGAGGAGGGCAGAGCAGAGTAGGTATACCCTACCACTTTTCCCTATATGCAATCGACGTCATTCTGGAGCATGCAGATATGGCTCCACCGCATGTTATATTTGTGGCCAAGAAGGCCATTTGATGAAAGATTGCCCAGCCAGGGGTCGAGAGGACCGCGATAGACAGGATAGGGCATCAACAGGATCACAAGCTACAGCACCCTCGACCGGGCGCAGGCCCCCAGTTTCAGCAGGCAGGGGTCGAGGCAGATCAGGGGCCTCTAGTACAGGTGCGGGTCCAAGCCGCACATATGCCTTACCCGGGAGGCAAGATTCAGAGGCATCGCCCGATGTTGTGACAAGTATGCTAACTATCTGCTCACACCCTGATTATGTATTAATTGACCCAGGGTCTACTTTGTCCTATATTACTCCATTTGTGGAACGGAAGTTTAGTATTGTACCAGAATCATTACGGCAACCCTTCTTGGTATCTACGCCCGTCGGTGACTCTATCACAGCTAGCCGAATCTATCGCGGGTGTACAGTAGAGATTGTCGACCGTCAGACCACAGTAGATCCGGTCGAGTTAGAAATGATAGACTTCGATGCCATAATGGGTATGGACTGGTTAGTGCCATGCTTTGCCAATGTTGAATGTTGGACCAAGACGGTCCGATTCCACTTCCCAGGAGAAGCAGTACGGGAGTGGAAGGGTAGCACTGCTACGCCAAAAGGTAGGTTTATTTCCTACCTTCAGGCAAGAAAGTTGATATCTAAGGGGTGCATTTACCATCTTGTCAGAGTTCGGGATGTCCAAGCAGAATCTCCGACACTCCAGTCTGTTCCAGTGGTAAATGAATTCCCAGATGTATTTCCTGATGAGTTACCTGGTCTTCCCCCAGAAAGGGAAATAGACTTCACTATTGACTTGCTACCAGGCACTTAGCCAATATCAATACCTCCTTATCGTATGGCTCCTGCAGAACTCAGAGAATTAAAGGAGCAGTTGAAAGACCTGTTAGATAAAGGTTTTATCAGGCCGAGTACTTCCCCGTGGAATGCGCCAGTCTTGTTTTTGAGAAAGAAAGATGGCTCGCTCCGAATGTGCATAGATTATCGGCAGCTAAACAAAGTTACAGTAAAGAACAAGTATCCGCTTCCCAGAATTGATGACTTACTTGATCAGCTACAGGGAGCCAGATACTTTTCTAAGATTGACTTGCGGTCCGGATATCACCAGGTCCGAGTACGTGAGAGGGACATCCCCAAGACAGCATTCAGGACCCGATATGGACATTTTGAATTTCTGGTTATGTCCTTCGGGCTAACAAACGCCCCAGCAGTTTTTATGGACCTGATGAACAGTATTTTCAGACCCTTCCTGGACTTGTTCGTGATAGTATTCATTGATGATATTCTGGTGTATTCTCGCTCTGAAGCAGATCACCGGACTCATTTGCGAACAGTGCTCCAGATTCTCAGGGACCGCCAGTTGTATGCTAAGTTTTCGAAGTGTGAATTCTGGCTTAACTCAGTGGCCTTTTTAGGGCATATTGTCTCAGACGCTGGTATACAGGTAGATAAGCAGAAGATAGAAGCAGTTAAGTCATGGCCTAGGCCTACTACCCCGACTGAAGTTCGTAGTTTTCTGGGGTTAGCAGGGTATTATCGGAGATTCGTTGAGGGATTCTCAACCATTGCAGCACCTTTAACAAAATTGACACAGAAAGCAGCAAAGTTTCAGTGGACGGAGGCATGTGAGCAGAGTTTTCAGGAACTGAAAGATAGATTGACCTCCGCTCCTATATTAACACTGCCGGAAGGCACAGAAGGTTATTCAGTCTATTGCGACGCGTCAGGTGTCGAATTGGGATGTGTATTGATGCAGCATGGTAGAGTAATTGCATATGCTTCCAGGCAGCTGAAAAAGCACGAAAAGAATTACCCTACCCATGACTTGGAATTGGCCGCAGTAATTCATGCCTTGAAGATGTGGAGGCATTATCTGTACGGCGTCCATGTTGATATTTATACAAATCATAAAAGTTTACAGTACATTTTCACCCAGAGGGAGTTGAATCTGCGGCAACGCCGCTGGTTAGAGTTGTTGAAAGACTATGATGTGAATATTTTGTACCACCCCGGAAAAGTTAATGTGGTAGCAGATGCCCTGAGTCGTAAGTCAATGGGGAGTTTGGCGTATTTGCGACCTGAGAAACAGAAATTAGCTAACGAGATTCATCAGTTAGCTGGCCTAGCCGTTCGAGTAATAGAAACAGAAAATAATGGAGCAGTAATTCAGAATTCTGCAGTGTCATCATTAGTTACAGAGGTAAAAGAACGGCAGTATGAGGATCCCGATTTAGTCCAGCTCAGAGATAGAGTTCAGAAAGGTAAGGAGCCAGATTTTCAGATAACCGAGGATGGTGTGCTATATTGTAAGGGCCCGCCTTTGTGTCCCGAACGTCGCAGGACTTCGTGGGCAGATCATGCATGAGGTACACTACGCTCGCTATTCCCTTCACCCAGGGGCGACGAAAATGTACCACGACATCAGAGACATCTACTGGTGGCCAGGTATGAAAACTGAGATAGCTGAATTTGTATCTAGATGTGCTAATTGTCAGCAGGTGAAAGCAGAACACCAGAAACCGGGTGGTTTGACTCAGGAGATAATAATACCTATGTGGAAATGGGAAGTAATAAATATGGATTTTGTAACAGGGTTACCCCGTACTAGACACAGAAATGATTCCATTTGGGTAATAGTTGACATGCTGACAAAATCAGCTCATTTCCTACCAGTAAGGGCTACCTTCTCAGCTGAGGATTATGCCGAATTGTATATCAGAGAAATAGTTAGGTTGCATGGCGTGCCGGTATCTATCATTTCAGATAGGGGAGCACAGTTTACAGCTAGATTCTGGCAATCGTTTCAGAAAGGTTTGGGAACGCAAATTAATTTGAGCACAGCATTCCATCCTCAAACAGATGGGCAGGCCGAACGTACAATTCAGACGCTCGAAGATATGTTACGTACAATTCAGACGCTCGAAGATATGTTACGAGCGTGTGTGTTAGATTTTGGGGGTAGCTGGGATGAACATCTTTCGTTAATTGAATTTGCTTATAATAACAGCTACCATTCAGCTATTCAGATGGTGCCTTTCGAGGCATTATACGGGCGAAAATGTAGATCGCCGGTGGGCTGGTTTGAGATAGGAGAATCAGCATTAGTTGGCCCAGACATTATTCGGCAGTCCGAAGAAAAGATAAAGCTTATCCGGGAGCGTTTACTGACCGCTCAGAGCCGCCAGAAATCATACGCAGATAGGCGGCGCAGAAATCTAGAATTTTCGGTAAACGACTGGGTATATCTGAAAGTGTCCCCGATGAAAGGGGTAATGAGGTTTGGAAAGAAGGGCAAGCTAAGCCCAAGATTCATTGGGCCGTATCAGGTTCGGCGAAGAATAGGCCGCGTGGCATACGAGTTGAACTTGCCTCCAGAGTTAGCGTCGGTTCACCCAGTATTCCATGTTTCCATGTTAAGAAAGTTCGTAGGGGACCATTCTACAGTAGTTCCAGTCCAGGATGTACAGGTCAAAGAGGAGTTAGCCTATGAAGAGGTTCCCGTAGCCATCTTAGACAGACAGATTCGCAGGCTGAGAACTAAAGATGTTGCATCTGTCAAGGTATGGTGGCGTAACAGAAATCGGGAAGAAATGACGTGGGATGCTGAAGAAGATATGAAAACCAGATACCTCACTTATTTCAGGCCTAGTCAGACGACAGGTATGTCCGTATCATTATTTACACAGTACTTTATGGTATGTATGTTGTAAATGATAAAGTAAGAAGTGATATTTAGTTGTCCAGTGGATTGTAGAATATTGTGTGCAGTGCCTGTGTTGGACTTTTTCTGCGTTTCAGGTCTTTGCGATAGTCCATATTACAGGGGAAACTCTGCCAAAATTTTTCCAGAAACTAGAATAAGCAGTCCTCTAGATAGCAGTATACATTCGAGGACGAATGTTCCTAAGGGGGGGAGAATGTTATACCCCGTAGAATTCCCGGCACTTAGATGACCTATTCGCACGTTGGTTAAGCATATTTGAAAGCCATACGTGCTAGGGAAAGGCCCGGGAAAAGATCAGACGAGAAACCTGTCGAACCATCGCGGGAGGAGCCGAGACAGAGCCCCTCCGCGATGGCAGCGTGTCACGGAGGTGAGGCCTCCGCGATGGCTCCGTGACACGTTGCCCGTGTCCAGGCCCAAGTATATAAAGCCTCCACTTCAGTCCAAATCAGATTATACTTAGGAAAATTTCCAGAACACGCTGTGAACAGAGAGAAACGAAGGAAACTTAAATATTTTCGTCCGATTACGCTGCCAAATGCTGCCCAAACCCAAATTAATCCTAGATACCAAGGTATTTAGCAACAGAGAGCATTTCTACGGAGTTAGTTTTGCGAAAAATGGCCGACGAATCGGCGAGCCGCCGAACTAAAGTAAGTAGAATTGCTCTAAATTAATGTCTATGTGTTCCTAGCTGAGAAGTGAATATTTCTCCCTTCTGGGCCGCTGGAAAATAGCGAGTTTTTGACCGTCTTTCGATAAGCCTAAGTTTAGGCTATAAATTAAATTGAAAGTAACGTCGCTCTTTACAATAATGTTGTATTTAGTATTGATTGACGTATTTATGAATGCAGTTGGGAGAAAATAGTTGAAGTACCGGCCGAGCCTCGTCCGACGGACGAATAGTCGAAGATAAGGTATGTAAAGTTTGTTTCCTTCGGCAAGTTAAGTAATATCAGTATAGCGTAATAAATTACGGACCAGTAGAATGTTCAGAAGTCGAGTATTGCGTTATTATGAATGGTGGTACGATGTGAGAAACATTGGGTTGTAATGTGTATGAAACCTAACGGTATGAAATAGATTCTAACGCAAGCGTTAGAGATTACCCAGTATATTCAGTGTATGATGTAATATGCCATGTTAAGATATTGTTGTGTTCAGCTGAAACCCCATGAAGTAGTACAGTATCCGTAAAGCACTTCAGAAATAGAATAGCAGACTAAAATGAAGTTCAGAAAGCATGTCAGGATTAGTAAATCCTATTACTATAGAAAGTTAGTATACAGCGTAGTCTAGCAGAAAGATTATATTCGTACATACATATATAGTACTTCCAGCCTCAGCATGTATTAAGTATGTACTTATTTCTATCATTAGTCCAGCATATAGTGTACACAGAGACTTAGTAAACAGCAGAATTTTCAGCAGAAACATTACCTTATAGCATTTGCTCAGTACAGCCCTGCAGGAGACTATGTTCATATTTATACATCTTTACCTACCTCAGCACGTATTAAATACGTACAGATTACTATCAGTAGCCCAGCATGTGATATATGATACTTTATCCCTATTAGCCTCAGCATGTGAGATACCCAGACAGTATTACCAGTTGAGACCATTGTATTGTTTGGGGTTGGATTACCTAGCATCCATGACCGCCCAGGGTTAATAGCTGTATCGACTCATCCACCAGAGGACGAGGATACGTCACTCTACAGAGTGGCATGCCGTCCCGCCAGGGGACGAAGATGGGATGCCAGTTTTTCCCCATACTTGTGCCTTGATCGTCCCTTACACACCCCAGTCGAGCGGATACGCCCGGGTGCAAATTCAGGAGACTCCGGACTCAGATGCAGTTATAGTCACGGGCTCAGCGAGCCCAAGTGCATACCCAGGGGACCGGCAGGATGCTTACAGCCAGTGTAGGAGATGGGTTGACCGGGGTAGGGGTATAGATTCTGTGTTGATTGTACCTCCCGGCTTATGGGGGCCGGGTAAGGTTGTGTATGCCATGTTATGTTATGTATGTTACGTTATAATACAGTAGATACGAGCAGATTAGTAGTAGAATGATATGTCTCCATGTATGATTCCTACTCCCTTTAGTATGATTAAGAACAGGTATGATCTACACCATCAGACAGTTATCTACTCCTTCTTATTTCAGTTTTGACAGTTATGTTATTGATTGCAGATATCCCTTCAGTTCTCACAGATTCAGTTATCTCCTACTATTCAGGATTTTTTTGCTATATTACTTGTATTCAGCTGTATTCAGTTTGCTTTACATACTCAGTACCAGCGGTACTGACGCCCAGTGGGGCGCTGTATTACTTGCCTGCAGGTACCCATAGACGCGCAGGCGATACCACATGATCCCCATCAGCGGTTGAATATTCAGCTCCTGTCATCCGGAGACTGAATTTCTAGAGGTGTAGTTCAGTTCCTTTTTGTTGTACAGTACGGGTAGGTCGGGGCCCTGTCCCGATCATTTCTATTATCCTTCTTAGAGGCTTGCAGTCTGTTTATATTCCCTGTGGTCAGATGAGCCGGTCATGAGAGGCCGTGCAGTTGTATAGTTGCCTTTACTACTTCTTTCTTTTGTGATGGCCGTGTGGGGCCATAGTTTACCAGTAGTGGTGACCTTGCCGGTCACGTAGCTTTTCAGTATGTTATGCTTGAGTTGCAGATAACTAGACAGCATGGTGGCCTTGTCGGCCCGTATAGGTTCCCCTGAATTACCTTGTTTCTGGTCAGCTGTAATACAGGTACAGAAGGCTATAGGCCAATGGGCCGGGGGCTGTATTTACAGCCGTTATATAGCCCTTTGTTTCCAGAAATTTAAGCTAGAGCCAGCCAGGCGCCAGATGCGCCCAGGCTTAACAGTTCAGCAGGTCAGGTCTTAGTAGGGCACCAGGTGCCAGTCATACCCCCCAAGGTGGGGCGTGACAATAATCCCGGACCCTGGAATTCTAGAGAGGGTCCGCGTCCACGCCGTGTCACGGAGGCAGTGCTTCGCGATGGCCTCCGTGACACATTGCTTGTTATTCCGGGAAAAATTTCCCACTAGTATAAATAGCACACTTAGGTTTATTTTAATTAGTTCAGACTTGGTGGAGCAAGGACGTGGGTTAGAAGCAGTTGAGGGACGAAAACGCTAAGGGATTTCTTCTCTTCCTTTCTTCTTTCAATCAATTGTATGTATGATTTACACTTGTTTTAGGATGATTAATCCACAAATGAGTGGCTAATTCTCTTCCTTGCTGAGGTTTTGAATAATGGTGATGAGTTTTGATTGTTAATTATATGGTTTTCTTCTTCTTCTTCTTCCATGTTGTTCTATTAATTCTTGTTCTTACTGCATTAGTGTGTGGCCGATACTAATGTACATCTAAAAAGTCCAATTTCACTCGAGAGAGCATGAAATTGGAAAGTTGTGAATTAATAGGGTATTGTTCTTAACTTGATTTGGGAAAATTGGGTTTTGATGTGCTTTCCTGATAGAAATATACTTGAAAGCCGTATTAGTCAATTTAGGAACCGAAATTGTATTGCTAGGTCATAAATTGCATTTGATCACAGAAATGTAGACGAATGGTTTATGATTCTAAAGTGAAATTAAATACGAGAGTTTTAATTTCTAGGCTAATGATCTTGGCTAGCAACATGAAGAAAAGATTAACCGAATTGTGATTATCATCAAATTCATTACTTGTTGAAACCTTGGCATTCTCATATCCATAGTTTCAATTCACAGTAAATAATTGTTAATAATTTTAGTATATATAATTTCTAAACAAAGACTTATTTAACTGTTGGTTACGTTGTTGTTAGCATAATTAGAAGTAAGATAAGAATATAGTGTACTTAGGCAATTTTACTTATCCAGAGTCTCCTTGGATCGATACTTGGCTTACTTAGCCACTTTATTACTTGTTTGACCACGTGCACTTGCGTGTCGGTTTTACACCTATAGCAAACACTGCCCGAACAAGTTTTTGGCGCCGTTGCCGGGGAGGCTAGGCAATTGGTGAAATTGTGTTAAGTGTAAATTTACTGTATTTTTGTTTTATTTTCTTAAGTGTTGACAACTTAGTCTTAGTATTTGTTTTAATCCTTTGTTCCTTTTAATTTTTCTCTCTTGCGGATACCCTCATTGACATGACATCTTGGAATATAAATGGTGGATACGCATATTTCGGCGAATCTTGCATGAATTGCGGAGGACCCCACTTGCGGCAAAACTGTAACACGTGCAATATATGTGGGTGTCAATATGGCCATTGGGGTGATTGTCCAAAGGCATATTCCCCTCACCCATGCCCCCGCTATGATCATTCTGTTGTTTTTGCTGAATATAGGCATGTTGAAAATGAGGACTTGGGACGCCAAGTTCAAATAGAGGACATGATGAAACAACTCTTGGAGCAATCAGAAGCAATGAAGGAGTCGGTGGCAGAATTGATAATTCAGCAGAAGGAGAATGCAGAGGCTGTAAGCAGGATGAGCGTCAAACTCACGGAGATGTGTGCTGAGGCTGAAGCTTGTGATAATTTGCAGGTGACAGTTTTAGCCGATATTCAAGAGGAACTACAAGAGGAATACAAGGGTGAATTTTTGGATGAAGCCCAACAATTAGAATCTCTTGAGTGTCCCCGTGATCGGCTCATACCTATAGAAAATCCATTCATGGAAGAAGAGAAGGAATATCTCCCATTTGACCTTAATGGAGAAATAGATGTCGATGTTGAAAAGGTGTACACAAGTAAGGAAGTAAAGCACAATGCAATTTCAGAGTTGAGGTTGATTGGACCACACTCGAAGCATTTTTCGACATTAAGTTTGGTCGACAACATAGAAATAGAGTCTTCCAAGATTATAGAGAAATGTCTAGAGGAGGACCAAGCCCAGTATATTCTGAAAATTGCTAACTCGAAGCAAAGAAATGACTTCACTTACTCAAGGGCCAATAAGTTCAAAAGAAAACATCTACTGTTTGGTCCTTACAATTTTTCACCACCACCCCTGGAGCATAAGAGAAAATTAGAAAAGAAATTAGGGGTGAAATTCATATCCTCAAGGCGGAGGAAAAAGCGGTGAAACTTGGTACGTCGAGCCACGATGGTAAACCAGGCGCTGCACGGGAGGCAACCAGTGAAAAATATTTTCTTTCTTTCTTTTTTAGTGTAAATAATTTTTATTTTTATTTTTCTTTTCTTGATTTGGTATATATATATATATTTTTGTTGTAGTTAATATTTTTCATTTTAGTTAGGGAAATCTATTAATCTAACCAATTGTGTTTAGTGAGGTGATTTTTCAGGTCAAACGGAGACAAATATGCATGGAATCGGGAAGAATAAGGCAAGGTATGAAAAAATAATTAAAATGAAGAAACAGTGCACTGGGGCGTTGGCTCCGTGTCACGGAGGAAGGGCTCCACGTTACCCTCCGTGACATGTTGAAGGTAAAATCCGGATTTTTAAAATTTCTAGTAAGCCAACGCGTTGGCTCCGTGTCACGGAGGAGGGGCTCCGCGTTACCCTCCGTGACACGTTGCCTTATATTGGTGCCGGGTCACACCGGGTTGCCGGGTGACCCGCGTGTTTTTCTTTAAATTAACCCCGATTTTCTTGCCCGTTCTCCCCATTTCTTTTCCTCTCCGCGACCAAACACCCAAATCCCCCTCCCCAATCAACGTGCCACGCCACTAAGCAAAGAAATCATCAAGTCTCTTCGGGTCTTCAACGTAAAGGTATGTTTTCCTCGTTTCTCTCTAAGTTTGGCGATTTTAGTCGAATTTGGGCAGGTGAGGTGAGATATATCATTCTAAGTAGCAATTGAGCATGAAATTGAATTATTTGTGATTGATGAATGTTCGGAATGTTGTTATTAGCCTTTGAACTTGTCGATTACGTGAATAATTCGGAATTGATTGTAAAATTGAATTCTAGGGCTTAGGTTGTTGAAATTGAATTGGGTAACTTGATAACTTGGTGAATTAGATGCCGGGGTGTGTTTGTGAAGTGAGATAAGTCGTGTAAATATTGTTTGAATGTAAAAGACAACGAATTCTCGAATTTTTGGGGAAAATGCGAAAATTGTTCAAATTGGTTAGGTTATTTGGATTCGTATGTATATAGAATGTTTGTGTTGTTGTTTTTGTTTGTTGTTTTCGTTGCTAAGTGCGATGGTTGAATTGCTAGCGATAGTAGGATTGGGATTAGCTGTATGAAGTCTGAGTAGTACGCTAAAGGTTATACTGTCGAAATTTTTTTTTGTGAACGCACTTAGCATAAATTGTATAGTTGATTGTTTTGGTGTAAATTGAGTTATCCTTGCCATAGTTTGTAAAAGTATCTAAGGACTAAGTGTGGGGTAAATTTTGTGTAACCCGACCTTAGCCGAAGTTAACATGTATTTAGCTTAACGTTGTACTTGTTTATGTATATTGACAGGTACAATGGCGAGTAGGCAGGATAAGGGCAAAGGTGCTTCTACTTCTGGCACCGGGAGGAAAAGAATGAGAATGGGCACCGCAGTCCCAGCTGTTCCGCGCGGCCAACGCCGCCAATACGGAACAAGGTGGGTAACCGAGGAAGGGAAGAAGTGGTATGCTAAGCATAAGGAAAGCAAATACTTCCCGGAGGAACATATTGCACGGGAACCACTAGCAAAGGAGTTCCCCCGTATGGTGCAAAGGATTGAAGCAGCTGGGCTCAGCTTTATATTTCAGGAGCCCAAGGAGTGCAACCTACATTTGGTCCGGGAGTTCTACGCAAATTGGAACCCAGCCATCAGAAGCCACACAATAAAAATCAGAGGGCAGATTGTCACTCTGGAACCCCAGCAATTTAATGCCATCGTTGGAGCGCGGGACACAGACGCTCACGTTCTCCGCCAGCTAAACATCACCCCACCGTACGCCGACATTAGACGTACGTTGTGTGGGGCTCGATCCACAGCCCGATGGAGTAGACATAAGGAGAGGGGTTACCACCAGACTCTGCCTTATTCGCAGATGAACAGGGAGGCCAGAATATGGCTGAAAATTGTATGTTCTTGCTTGATCCCGGGAGTTCACATGACGGATGTGACTCGGGACCGTGTCTGCTTGGTGTATGCCCTTATGAAAGGGCTGGAGATTAATGTTGGGGCGGTTATCATATCCGCCATGAAGAGAGCCAGACTACACCAGGGCCATAGATATGGGTTCGGCGGACTCATCACCACCTTCCTCCGAGGCCTCGATGTTGAGGAAGAGGCCTTGGATTACATCCCGCAGTTGGAGCGGAGGGCCCTCGATGTGACAAAAACTAAGGCCCCCGACACCACACACGGGCCAGTGCTAACTTTGGGCGAGCAACATGCTCGTGATGATCAGTACATGGCACATATGTTTGGCATGCAGATGCTTCAGCTACGAATTGGTGGGAGACCAGCCACCGAGGAAGAATTATGGCAGTTGGAGCTGGATTACCCATTTGGCGAGAACGCCAGAGCCTTATGCCGAGTGGGACCAACCTTCATGGATCCTACTGATGACGATGTCCCTACTGACGAGGAGACACGTCGGGAGGACTCCGATGTGGAGTCCGATGACGACGATGGAGCTGACTCAGACATGGGCGACGAGGCAGCAGCACCAGATGAAGAAGTCAAATATTTTGACTGATCAGGGAGTTCCACCACCTGAAATTTTGTGATCTTAATTTTTGTGAACACTGGAGACAGTGTTCGATTTAAGTGTGGGGTGGGAAGTAGTTAGGTGCTGGGGCTGGGCTAATCTGCTGTATGCTTTTTCCTTGGTTTGTATGTATGTTTATGTTTCCCTGTGGTTGTGAGCTGATTTGTGTTGTATCTGTATATATTGTTGTGGTTAATGATGTGTGTTATGAAAAGTTATGGTTGCCAAGGTAAATATTTTGTAAATATTTCTTTCTTATCGAAATGATCGATATTTTTCAAAATTTTTGCGAAAATATTTTGTACTTATCAAAATATTTTGTAAATATTTTTCTATCGACATGATCGATGTTTTGCAAAAATTTTTCAATTTTTATTTTGGGTTTCTCGAAGTTTGTTTTCGGTTCTTTTACCGAGAATAGTCCCATTGAACCGATGTCATAGTTAGTGACCGTTCCCTATGATGGATGGATGACGACCGTCTTAAGGGAAATGTAGTCGATAGGAGTAGGATTTTTAAATTGTTTTCAGTTTTTTTCTTTGGTGGATTGCATCAATGAACCTGTAGTTGCTTTATGGCTGCAAAATTTCGTTGCGTGTTGTAACTGATGTTCAAAATATGAAAGTGATTCGTTTGAAAGCATGCAATCTTTTAAATATGTTGAGTTACCTAGGCTGTAGAATTTGATTCGGTATGATTGAGGCTTAATTTTTGAATTCATGTAATTGGTTAATTAAAGAGTTTGTGAATGCATCTTGAATCGAGCATGTGCATGAAGTGTGTGAAGTGAGGTATTGTTATTCCATGCTATTGTGAAGTGTCTAGAACTTGCCTGGTGTGTGTGCAAAACGAAATGAAGGAGGTGTAGCGTTGGAAAGGATGTAGGCATTTCTTTGCTTAACCGAGAGTTTCTAATTTTTTTCTTGTCATACTCTACCTTTTTATGTGATTGTATACCCTAGTCAGCCCGTTGAGCCTTTAGCCGTTTCTTTCTTTCTTTTGTCCAAATTGTATAAACTAAGCTTTATTCCTTCTTTTCATTAGCTGTAAAAGTCTATACAAAACTCTTAAGCGCTTACGAAGAAAAGAAAACTTATCCCAAAGTGTCAAAGAGTGAGAAGAGTGAAAAGAAAAAGAAAAGCAGAGTGAAGAAAGAAAAGAAGAGGTTGAAGAGGCACTTGGTATAATGAAATGATAATAAAGGTGCATGAAAACCCTTTGTTGTTGTGTCAAGTGTGTTTGAGGAAATGGTCCATACAAAAGTAAACAAGCATGAATGGGATGATGAAAAAGAGAAAAAGAAGAACAATATCCATGAGTCGATGGGAATGTGTTGAAAAGGCGCTTAAGGATGCTAGTGACTATTATTGGCTAATCCAATATATACTAGTTCCATAGCTTCCATTACAACTCATTAAAGTCCTACGTGATCTTACATTGCATTTCTTTATATTAGTGGAGTAATACACTAAGGGCAAGCCTATGGGTCATGACATGAAGCATGTGAATTCTTTTGGGAGAGAGAGTGAAATTAATTTTTATATGCCCCAACTTGAATGTTTGTGTGTTGCATGAACATAAAGGGGAAGATTCTCTTGAGTTGTGAGGGCACATGCTTGATGAAAGATTGATTTTCGTGTCGGATATCTTGATTAGCTGATTTGCATGAGTTTGCCGATATCGAGAGTCGATTCTTAAAGTCCAGGAAGTCTTGATGTATGAAAGGTCATTGCATTGTAAGACCATGCATGTTTTCGTGATGATTTGCAAAAATTGAATAATCGGGATGACCGTAGCATAAATTGTTGCACCATAGTGGCAAAGGTTGGGATGTAATTTGCATGAGTTGTGTAGGTGTTGTTCGAGGACGAACAAGGATTTAAGTGTGGGGTAAGTGATCTTGGGCAGATTTATATGCCCAAGTGATACTCAAACGTATCATTTTCGCCTTGTTTGTTGTGCAATATGTATATATTCTCATGTAATTGGTAATAAAATGTGAATTTATACTAACCAACATGATTAGCATTTGTTTTGCAGGTAAATATGATTTTTAGGAGCTAAAATGCATGTTGGAACTATATCGGAGTTGGACTTGGATGCGAGCGTGGAAAAGACATTGGAATGCACAAAGTATAGGGGCTCCGCGATGGAGCCGTGCCACGCTACCATCGCGGAGGCACACTACCTGGAGGGGAAATTAAATGGCAAATTCCAGTGAGGCCTCGCGACAGCTCCGTGGCACGGAGATAGGCATTCGCGTTGGCCTCCGTGCCACGTTGAGGCTATAATCCCGGACCCTGGAATTCCAGAGAGGGTCCGCGTCCACGCCGTGTCACGGAGGCAGTGCTCCACGATGGCCTTCGTGACACGTTGCTTGTTATTCCGGGAAAAATTTCCCACTAGTATAAATAGCACACTTAGGTTTATTTTAATTAGTTCAGACTTGGTGGAGCAAGGACGTGGGTTAGAAGCAGTTGAGGGACGAAAAAGCTAAGGGATTTCTTCTCTTCCTTTCTTCTTTCAATCAATTGTATGTATGATTTACACTTGTTTTAGGATGATTAATCCACAAATGAGTGGCTAATTCTCTTCCTTGCTGAGGTTTTGAATAATGGCGATGAGTTTTGATTGTTAATTATATGGTTTTCTTCTTCTTCTTCCATGTTGTTCTATTAATTCTTGTTCTTACTGCATTAGTGTGTGGCTGATACTAATGTACATCTAAAAAGTCCAATTTCACTCGAGAGAGCACGAAATTGGAAAGTTGTGAATTAATAGGGTATTGTTCTTAACTTGATTTGGGAAAATTGGGTTTTGATGTGCTTTCCTGATAGAAATATACTTGAAAGCCGTATTAGTCAATTTAGGAACCGGAATTGTATTGCTAGGTCATAAATTGCATTTGATCACAGAAATATAGACGAATGGTTTATGATACTAAAGTGAAATTAAATACGAGAGTTTTAATTTCTAGGCTAATGTTCTTGGCTAGCAACATGAAGAAAAGATTAACCGAATTGTGATTATCGTCAAATTCATTACTTGTTCTTAACCTTGGCATGCTCATATCCATAGTTTCAATTCACAGTAAATAATTGTTAATAGTTTTAGTATATATAATTTCTAAACAAAGACTTATTTAACTGTTGTTTACATTGTTGTTAGCATAATTAGAAGTAAGATAAGAATATAGTGTACTTAGGCAATTTTACTTATCCAGAGTCTCCTTGGATCGATACTTGGCTTACTTAGCCACTTTATTACTTGTTTGACCACGTGCACTTGCGTGTCGGTTTTTAACCCATATAGCAAACCAGCGGACACTTGCAAAGAAATTTTTGATACGGTTCTTTTCATCCTGTAAAACAACAAGACTTAGAAGTCAAATTCTAAGTTTTAAACAAAGAGAGGGGGAGAATCTGTATCAAGCCTGGGAACGATTCAAATCTATGTTGCGGGATTGTCCTCATCATCACCAATCCAATGACGTTCTGGTTCATACTTTCATAGAGGGTTTGGAACCCCACACAAAAATCTTGTTAGACTCAGCAGCTGGGGGACAAGCATTAGAAAAAACTTATGAGTGCTATATACCTTGTTGAACCGTATTTCGCAGGGAAATCCAGAGTGGAATGCGGACTCTTCTAAAGGAGAAACAAGGAAAGAGGTAGGAGTCTTGGAAGTGGATGGTTTTACAGCTATCGCTGCACAGATAGCTGCGTTACAGAATCAACTCAATACCCACTTCAGCAATATGAGCATGAATTTTAAATTCTTAAGTCTACTCTTAGGCACTCCCAGGGTATTACAATATCTCCCCCTTGGGAACATTTGTCCTCGAATGTTGGAAACAAGAAGAAAATAGAAACACGCAATTATCATAATCAAAATACAACTCATTTAACCCGAAAACGGGCGGAATGACTACCTCCGAAAGGAACTACATAGCTGAACTGAATTCAGACATCACATACGTCTATCATATCATAAATAAAACTTGTGCACATGAACTGAACATGGAAACTAATTAGAGAATTCGGGCAAAAACTAATACCTCAAACTAAAACTGAGCTGATAGTGAACAGGTGGGGGTATTTAGTCATCATAGCCGCTTCGACTTCCCATGTAGCACCCTCAACCTGCTGATTTCTCCACAGCACCTTCACCGAAGCTATTTCTTTGTTCCTCAGCCTCCAAACTTGGTGATCCAATATTGCAATCGGAATTTCCTCGTAACTAAGGTTATCTCCCACACCAACTTTTTCCACTTGGACAACTAAAAAAGATGTATCGCTCAAGCACTTTTTCAAGAGCGACACATGAAACACGGGATGTACTAATGATAACTCTAATGGAAAGTCCAACTCATACGCTACCTTACCAACTCTTCTCACAACCCGATAAGGACCAATATAGCGGGGACTGAGTTTTCCTTTATTTCCAAACCACTTGACTCCCTTCATGGGAGATACCTTTAGAAATACCCAATCGTCTAACTCAAACTCCAAATCTCTTCTCCTAACATCAGAATATGATTTCTGATGACTCTGAGCGGTCTTCAACCTATCCTTTATCAACTGAACCTTTACAGTGGATTCATGAACCGAATCAGGTCCTATCATGGCTGCCTCACCAACCTTAAAAAATTCGATGGGAGATCTACACCTATGCTCGTAAAGAACCTTGAACGGTGCCATTTGGATACTGGGGTGATAGCTGTTATTGTAAGCACACTCGATCAAGGGCAAATGATCACCCCAACAACCTTTAAAGTCCATCACACATGCCTTCAACATATCATCAAGGGTCTGGATTGTTCTTTCTGCCTGGCTGTCTATTTGCGGATGAAAGGTTGTACATAGCTTAACTTGATTCCCATGCCCTTTCTGAAAAGAACGCAAGATTTAGGAGGTAAACTGAGTACCTCTGTATAAAATAATGGACAAGGGAACTCCATGAAGTCGAACCAAATCCCGAATATATAATTTGGCATAATCATCCACTGAATCTGTGGTCTTGACTGGTAGAAAGTGTGCAGCCTTGGTTAACCTGTCAACCATCACCCAAATGGAGTCGTAATGTCGGCTAGTACGAGGTAGACCAGTAATGAAATCCATGTTAATCTCTTCCCACTTCCAAGTGGGAATGATAATATCCTGAAGTATGCCTCCCGACCTTTGATGTTCAGCCTTCACTTGCTGATAGTTTGGACATTTGGCTACGAACTCTGCAATGTCCTTCTTAATACCATTCCACCAATAGATTTCTCGCAAGTGCCGATACATCTTCGTGGATCTCAGATGGATAAAATATTTGGTACCATGTGCCTCATTCAATATCCGAACTCTCAAATCATCAACGTCCAGGACATATAATGACCCTGGTATCGCAGCACACCATCTCCCCCTTGGGAGGAAACCTCCACCTTTTGACTCCACATCGCTTCTTGCAGCTTCCTCAAAATCGGATCCTCGTCTTGCCTAGACTTGACATCAACCACCAAGGACGATTCTGACTCGTTTTGCACAGCAACGCCGCCATCGGTCGAGTCGACTAATCTAACTCCCAACCTTGTTAGTCGATGGACATCTTTCACTAACTCCTTCTTGGCCTCATCCACGTGAGACACACTCTCCATAGAGAGCCTTCTAACTGCATCCGTAGCCACAAGTGGTAAAGCACACTCATGTCGTAGTCCTTTAGTAACTCCAACCACCTCCTTTGCTGAAGATTTAGATCTTTATGAGTGAACACATATTGCAAGCTTTTGTGATCTGTGAATACATCCACGTGTACCCTATACAAATAATGCCACCATATCCTCAAGATCATGGATCGGGTAATTCTTTTCATGAACTTTCAACTATCTCGGGGCATATGCTATCACTTTTCCATGTTGCATCAACACACACCCGAGTCCAACTTGTGAAGAATCACAATATACAACAAAGCCATCCGTACACTCAGGTAGGGTCAATATCGTTGATGAATTGAGTCAGGCCTTCAATTCCTGGAATTTTTTCTTGCAAGCCTCCGACCAATGGAACTTTACCTTTTTCTAAGTCAATCTGGTCAATAAGGTAGTAATTTATGAAAAACCCTCAACAAACCTCTGATAATAACTCGCTAAGCCCAAACAGCTCTGTATATCTTATGGGTTCACTGGTCTGGACCTATTCTTTACCGCCTCGATCTTTCGAGAATCTACTTTTATACCCTCGCTTGACACCACATGGACTAGAAATGCCACAAAGTCCAACCAAAGCTCGCATTTGCTAAACTTTTCATATAACTGTTGGTCCTTGAGGGTTTGAATCACTATTCTAAAGTGAGCGGCATGCCCCTCCTCGCTCCGAGAGTATATGAGGATATCATCAATAAACATAATCATAACATGTCTAGATATGCCTTGAACACCCGGTTCATTAGATCCATAAAAGATGCAGGGGCATTGGTTAGTCCAAAAGGCATAACAACAAAGTTGTAATGACCATACCGAGTCCTGAAAGTGGTTTTTGGTATGTCACTCTCCCGAACCCTGAGCTGGTGATATCCGGACCTGAGTTCAATCATGGAGAAACACCTGGCACCCTGAAGCTGGTTCAAATCATCAATTTTGGGTAAGGGATACCTATTCTTGACGGTAACCTTTTTCAACTATCGATAGTCAATACACATGAGAAGGGAACCGTTCTTCTTCCGAAAAATAACACCGGTGAACCCTATGGAGACTTACTCTATCTAATGAAACATTTATTTAACAGGTCCTTCAACTCTTTTAGCTCAGTTGGAGCCATTCTATAGGGCGAAATGGATATAGGCTGCATGTCGAGGAGAAGATCTATATCGAAATCAATCTCCCGCACGGAGGTACACCTGGAAAATCATCAGGAAAGACCTTCGGGTACTCACATACTATTAGAACTGACTGAACGGTGGGGGTTTCAAACCCCACGTCCTTAACCCTAACTAGATGGCACATGTAACCCTTAGAAATCATCTTCCTGACCTTAAGGTAGTAAATGAATTGACCTACAGGCACAGCTGAACTACCCTTCCATTCTAACACTAAATTACTCGAAAATCAAAACTCTACTGACCAGGTTCTACAATTAACTGAAGCATACAATGCAAATAGCCAATTCATGTCGAGAATAAGATTGAAATTAGTCATGGCTAAATCTATCAAATCTTCTAAGGTGACCTTATGAAGAACTGAGACCGGGCAATCTCTATACACTCGTCTAGCTATAATTGAGTCACCTACGGGAGTAGAAATCAAGAAGGGCTATACAAGACATCAAAACTGACTACGAAGCTACTGGCTATATAAGGTGTTACTTAAGGTAGGGTAGCCCTCGGATCTAGCAAAGCACACACGTCAACATAGAAAACTCTCAACATACTGGTGAACATCTAGTGTGGCCTCTTGCTCCTGGCGAGTGGCTATGGCATAGAATCTATTCTGGCACTGCCAGCCAGCTGTGCTAGTAGATGCCCCCTGATGTGCTGTGCGTGGGGGAGGGGCTGCTGAAGTAGAAGATGGGCCTTAGCCCCTAATTTGATCCTGTCTCGTAGCGGGACAATGTCTGAGCATATGTCCAGGCTGCCCACATCCAAAAAAAACTCCTCACCCTACCAAGCACTAGCCTATGTGTCCTTGTCCACACCTGCGACAAACTGGAATGCTACAATCTGCAGGTCGATTTCTATGACCGCTCGAGCATGACGCTCGCCCCCTCTGATCATGTTGGGGCGTAGATGCCACACTCAGTGCAAAAGATGTTGGGCTAATGATCTCTGATGGGTCTGCTATCGATGCCCACCACCGGACCTCTGTTGAGAGAACCTGTGGTCCTCTGCCCAGGCCCTCTTGGCTTACATCTCCCTCAAATGTGTGGCCTCCATTTGCTAGGCGTACAACACTATGTGAGGGAAGTCCATGTCCTGGTCGAGCATAGTTGTCCGGCAGTCCTTGTCCAAGTATACTGCTATACCATGCATAAACCTTCTCACCCGCGCTCGCTGGTCGGCCACTAACTCCAGGGCATACATAGAGAGGCGGGTGAACTCAAGGGCGTACTCCTGAGTAGTCATCCTTCCTTGCTTTAAGTTCACAAACTCAGGTGCTTTCAACTTCCTTATCTCTTAAGGGAAGAATCGATCTAGGAATGCAACCTGAAATTCCTCCCATGTGATAGGACCTGCTCCTGTGACCCTGTTGTCCTTCCACTGGCGAAATCAAGTATGAGAAACCCCCTTCAATTGGTAGGAGGCCAACTCTACACACTCAACACTACTTACCCCCATAACCTGGGTGATCTTGATAATCTCATCAACAAACTCATGTGGGTCCTCATCTACCTTGGACCCCAAGAACTCCGGCGGATTCATTCTCAAGAAGTCTCAAACTCTGGTCGTTGTTGCATTGCTGTTTTGAGGAACGTGTGCAATGGCCTGCTGATTGACCTGAGCGGTCAAGGCCTGCGCCAGCATCTGAATGGCAGCTGGAAAATCAGCATGAGCGGCTGGCTCTGGTGTGTGGGGCTCCTAAATTGTTGGGGCTGGTTGATGCCCTTAATTGTTTCAATCATCGTGGCCTTCACCACCTCAATTCCTCCTCCCATTCATCTTTCGAGGTTCCATGATTCTTCAATCGCGAATAGCTTAAATTAGAATGATAGAAAGGCTTTTTATCACACAACATAGATAATGAAAGAAGGGAACATTTCCTAACACGTCTAATAGCCTCTTCGTCATAAGTGTGGCGCGCTACACACACATGTCAAAGTCTCTACCTAACGCGGCTTTCAGACTCCCTAGGACACTTCAAACCTATGGCTCTAATACCAAGTTCGTCACGACCCAAGCGTAGACCCCGATCATAGACACGGGACAAGGGACCCCAAGTGACCCTAAGTCAACCATGGCACAAGAATCCAACTGACTTATCTTATAAACATGAAGAAAGCATAACTTTAAACTCAGCGGAAGTCTCATACATCAGCACATCAAAATAATATCTAAAGCTATACATACATAAGTCTGAAGGCCTCTAGTCTAGACGAGTTGATGGGACAAGACCCTAACTAACTCCACAAAACCAAAAACTGAAATACGACATGAAGTTGAAAGCCTAGTCCTCAAAAGATGAGGCATCACCAATCATGCAGGTACTAACACTAATAAGGGACTATGAGCGGGGCTGAACTTGAGAATCGGATCCTGCATCATGAAATGATGCATCATAAAAAGTACGCGGTCAATACGTGTAATGTACCGAGTATGCAAGGTAAGAAAAACCGTTTAATTAAAATAGTCATTTAAAACATTTTGTAACATATCACAGTCTTTCAAACATAAGTAAAGATGTTACATGCATTCATATTGATATCATAGTTTTATCACAACATCATCATGCATAGCTATAGAGCATCAATACTGACTCGAATGACTAGAAGCTGAAACATAACATTTATATTTAAAAGCTGAATATTGAGTCAAACCTTTCTTTTAGAACATGCATGTGTAAAGCAATCATCATAAGTAATGAATATGAAAATCTGACTGCTGTAGACAGTGGGAGACTCATCACTTAACCGACATACCACGATAGAGCTTACGTGATATCAACTATCACACTCAACTGGGTAGAGCCGTCCATAACCTTGTCAAGGCGATGAACGATACCATGATATCAATATCAAGCTGAAGGGCCAACCGGGATGGGGATATCTCATAAGGGAGGTCCCAATAATATAATAGTATAACCCTACATTGGCACGTACTTCTGCGACATAGGGTAATCAACCCTTAACCCGCTCGGTGCTAGATTCTTCTCCCAAAAACATGCAATGCTCTACATCATACATAATGAAGCTCAACATCATCTAATGATGAAGCTCAACATCTTCTAATGAAGAAGCTCAATAAGAAATATAACACAACATCATATGAAATGAAGCTTAACATTTTCTATTGACAAAGCTCATTAATGAAATGATACATAGACACGTCATCATATAAATATGAAACTCAACATTGTCCTTTAACAAAACCCAATAATGACATACATCTCGATTATGAATTTATGCATATGTGAAGCATTATTTTGAAACATACCACAAGATCAAGTATAAATGGGAGCATCTACTCCAAATCATGTAGTAAGCTATATGTTGGAATATCTAACTAAACATACCACAAGCTAGAAATTTATGAAATTTGGGAGGCTTCACTCTAAGCCATGTGGTAAGTTTATTTCTGGAAAATCATCATTTTAAATCAACATGTGGGCATTGCCCAAAGCTTTATCAACTTAGATATATTCAATTCATTTTGGACACAACATCATAGTCATGGGTATCTTTGGAAACATGCTTTTCGTCATCAATTCTCACCATCATCATACATTCAACATCATTCTCTTCTTTGATGAACTCTCATCCACGGGCATTCTATTTCATAATTTAGAAATCACAATTTATATTAAACACTTTTCAAAATCTTCCCAAGCTTCATGATTCATCAATATGAATATAATCTAATCATACCCTTGTATAGAGATTGAAGAATTAGGCAATTTGGTAGAAACTCCATACTTGATCATAGGCAACTCATCATATATTTATAGAAATTGGGCATAGGTGTGGAAGAAGACACACACTCAAAACCTTACATTCCTGGAAATTATGAATTTTTACACCCTCTAATTGCCCAAGATGATATTCCAATGGAAACCTTGAGATTTGGCCTTGAATCACCTCTTCGATCCTTCTAACTTGCATGCACGGGAAGATTAACATAGAGTAGGCTTTTCCCCTCTCAAAACCCCTTTAAACGAACCTTAAACAACATAGTATAGGCCCCTAGAACTTAGGAAATCATAGAAATACCCTTATTTAATTCGCTAAAAACAGGTTACTGGACCAAACAACAGATGCACCAACGGGTCGTTGGAGGATGCCACCACCCGTGGTACCTGCTCCTTCTAAGAACTATCCCAGCCTTCTCTCAGGTTCACACCACGAATAAACAGGATGACTCATCCTTGGATACCATGATTCGTTCCTTTGATCGTTGCTCCTCTTTTGAATTTTTTGAATTCCTTCACAATGAGTCTCACCTGTACTCGTTGTGTCCTCCAACCGGTTGTGGTATCAGTCCGTTGAGTCTACTATAAAAGTTCACTTCCTTACCACTACTTCAAATAATGGATCATTCTTAGAAGCAATGGGTCATTATAACGCTCATTGTTTACACTTCCACTAGGCCTAACCCCTTTCCACGATTGCTCACAACGGCTTGTGGTTACTTATCATGAGTCGTTGTACCTCTCGTTCTGCAACCTTTTCCCAACTTACAGTAGTTTTTAATTTTTAATTCCCAGGTCTACTCTTAGGCACTCCCTGGGTATTACTAGCATAGCAATCCAACACTCCATGTCTGAATACCCTGTTATACCATGCACAAATCTGCTCACTTACGCCCTTTGGTCGGTCACTAACTCCGGGGCATATTTTGATAGGCGAGTGAACTCAAGGGAATACTCTTGCGCTGTCATCCTCCCCTACTTAAAGTTTACAAACTCGGCTGCCTTCAGCTTCTTTATCTCTCAAGGGAATAACCGATCTAGGAATGCAACCTGAAACTCCTCCTACGTGATCGGACCTCCTTCTGCGACCCTGCTGTCCTTCCATTGGCAAAACAGACATGCGCAACCCCTTCAACTGGTAGGACGCCAACTCTGCGCACTCAACACTACTCATTGATCACGAGCAAAAATAACATGCCCAAGATAAGCTTTATGACTTAAATTAGTCTTGTTTATCTAAGTTATTGTATACATTTTCATGTAATTTTATATGAATGTGAAGATATGTGCTAATCAACATGATTAGCCTTTGTTTTGTAGGTTTTGATGACTTTTGAGTAACTAATCCATAAGTTGGTGAAGTAGAGGCTTGGAAACGAAATTAACCCGCGAACGTCGGCAAAGAAGAGGCACAAAACAGCCCACCTGCACGTCGGCAACGTGCCACGGCAGGCTGGCTGCGCGACATGGAGGTGTCAACGCGCTGCCCAAGCAGCGTGACACGCTGCCAACGCGGCAGGGTGCTGCCGAGGCCAAATTTTGGGTGATTTCCAGAGAGCTTTCGCGGTGCCTCCATGTCACGGAGGCAGTGCTCCGCGATACACTCCATGACACGGAGCCGTTCCATGACAGGCTAAATTAAGCACATTTTCCATTTACTATAAATAGGTCCCTTAGCTCCTAATTCCACTTGGTCACGATTTTATTCTAGAAAACTACCTAGGAGTGAAGGGAGAAGTGGGAGAACTCATCTAGGGTTTGTCAAATTCCCTTCTCATCTACCAAATTCATGTAAGTATGTTACTTTAGTAGTAGTTAGTTGTAGTTTTATGAACTTGAATGGCAAGAACCCTTCCTCTAGGGTTGAAGCCATGAATTATGATTGTGATTTTATGAAATTGTTTTGGAATTAAGTTATTGATTGTTGTTTTTGTCTTGCATTCTAGATTGTTGGTTGTTTTTATGATTGATCACCATGAAAGCATATTTTTTAGCTTGTGTAATAGCTTGAGAAAGGTTTACCTAGGTAAGGACATGAGAAATTGAGGAGCATGTTTGTATCTCGGGAGAGATTTTTGTGTCAGGATAGAAATATACCTAACACCGTGCTTGGTTGAGACACGGGGGTTATGAAAGACCAACTTGGGATGTCACATCACCACTCGAAGAAGTAGTTGTGAGGCTAAGTTGAGCTAAATGGTTAGACGCATGAAAGTCCCGAATCGTTTCCCCGTAAAGCACAACATAATTGATTGCCCGCGACAAGAAATTAAACTCCTCGCTCACAATAATGCAGTGAGGCTAGATTGTCGTGTTTAGAGGCTCGAAAGACCATAAACATGCAATTCTAATTATGTGAAATAACAATTGATAGTTCCATGCTTAACCCATTGCAAATCGTAGTATCGTATGGTTAATTGGTTTTAGCTCTATGTTGCTCCTAGAGTAATTTCAGAATGCTTCGTTGACCCAAACATAGACTTAATTAATCTCAATCGAAAATGTCTATAACCAACACTTGAGGTATTTAAGATCACACTAGAAATGGATAGTTAGAGGAATTGGTCCAGTCCCTGTGGGTTCGACAATCCGGTTCTTAGAAAGAGCCACTATATTACTTGCACGACCCGTACACTTGCGGACGCGTGAATCGGGCACGTCAAGTTTTTGGCGCCGTTGCCGGGGACTAGGCGAGGTTTTAGTAATTTATCTATTTTTTTGTGATTTTCGAATTTTCTAAAGTGTTGAAAAACTTGGTCTTAGTCTGTTTATTTGCAGGTGACAGGTTGTCCTGCCGAGCTGGCTAGAAATAGAGAGCTTGTGGAATCGTTGATTGAACCTGAACGTTAAATCTATTTGCGAAGGAGAGTAGCTCTAGAGCAAAAGCTGAAGAGACTTCAAGAAAAGGTACAACAACAACCACCCGCAGGACAAGTACAATTGTCATCAGACGCAATGGCAGCAAGACCAGTTCGCGAAGTGGCAATCCCACTAGCGACGAATGTGACCTCTAGAATCCGTAAACCGGAGCCTGGAGGGCACTTTGAGCTTAAACAGAACATGGTGCAGCTGACATTCTAGTGGTCAATTCACTGGGATGGCACATGAGGACCCGCAGCAACACCTACAGAGCTTTTTGGAGATTAGTGACACGTTTGTCCCCACCTGTGTGTCCACAAATTATGTCCGACTGACCCTCTTCCCATTTTCACTGATGGGAGAGGCGAAAAAGTGGCTGAAGGCTGAGCCACCGAACTCCATAACTTCATGGAATGACTTCAAATTGAGAATAAGTTGGAGAAAGAGAGGAACAAAGTGGAGGTTGTTTCCTCTAAACAGCAAAAGAAAAGGAGATGGGTCTCGAAAGAGAACCCAGGTATGAGGATGTCTTGAAAAGGACAGTCCACGTCATGCCACGACGTAAAATAAGGCGCTGCTTGGGAGGCAACCCAAGGGTACCTCAGGTACAATTCGTAATTTTGATTTTTGTGTTGCTTTTGTTATTTTCATTTTGTTTGTGTTTTTGGTGTAAAGTTAAGCACAGATGGCGGGAAGTCTGAGTACCGAGACGGTGGAAGCTAAAGAGCATGGAAGAGAAGAAGTGTGGGGTCGAACACCCACCTCTGAAAACTTGAAAGGAAAGCATGCTTTTAGCTTGGCATAGAGGCTCAGGGAGTATTTCTCATCCTTTAAATGTTAATTTGATGCTATGAGGACATAGCATGATTTAAGTGTGGGGTGAGGGAAATTTCAAGAAAATTTCAATTTTTTTGTGCTTAACGATTTTTGGTGAATGTAATGCTTGTGAGAAGAATTTTGAAAATTGTTTTATGAGTCAAGCATGACTTCATCACCCGTTGGTTTTTCTTTTCGGTTCTTTTCTGACGGGGGATCTTTGAACCGAAGAATAAAATTTTTATTTTTCTTTCCTTTGTCTGTATATAATGTTTTAGTCATAGTTAGGGACTGTTTCCAACGGTGGATGGATGGTGACCGTCTTGAGGAAAAAATTGGTCGATAGGTCTTGGGATTTTGAAACCATAACTAATTGGTGCTTGATGTTCTTGTTATGTGCTATACGTGATTGTAAGATGCAAGTATGTTCGGTGTGAAGCATGCAGGTGTATAACTTTGTGTGAGACGCTTAGGCTCTTGAATTTGACTCAATATGATTGAAGCTTGATTTTGAAACCATAACTAATTGGTGCTTGATGTTCTTGTTATGTGCTATACGTGATTGTAAGATGCAAGTATGTTCGGTGTGAAGCATGCAGGTGTATAACTTTGTGTGAGATGCTTAGGCTCTTGAATTTGACTCAATATGATTGAAGCTTAATTTTGAATTCTTGTGATTAGCTGAGTAAGAGTCTACTAAATGTGTCTTGAATTGAGCATGTGCCATGAATGTAAGGTTTTGAGTATTTTGTGCTATTGTGGATTGTCTAGAACTTGCCTTGTGTGTTTATAAAACGAAATGAAGGATGTGAATTGTAGGAGATGATTTAGGCATTTCTTTGAATGAACCAAAATTTTATCCCTCATTTTACCTACCTTGAAAAATTAATCCTAGTTAGCCCCATTGAGCCTTGAGCTTATTCTTTGACAGCTATAACATAAGCTTAATCCTTTTTCTTTCATTAGCCTTTAACTTGATCCAAAACTCCTAAGCGCTTGAGTGAAAAAATCCGAAGGAGTAAAGGAGTGAGAAGAATGAAAAGAAAGGAAAAGTAGCAAGTTGTAGAAGTGAGAAAAGGACAAAGGTGCACTTGTGTGAAAATGGTTGAGTATTAGTAAGGAGTAAGAAAACAAATTAATGAAAAATTATTTATAGAACTCCTTACTAATAAGTTAAAAATGCCTAAATAAAGTGGGTAACATAAGAGGAAGAAGAAAGCTAAGGTGAATTAAGGGAAGGGAAGTTCGTAATGAAGGCGTGATGTATTAAAAGCTCTTAGGAAAGATAGTCACTATTACTGGCCAGAATAGTACCTGCCTGTCCCTTAGCTTACATTACAACCCATTAATTCCTACTTGATCTTACATTCACACATCCTTAAATTAGTGGAATCAAACACTAAGGGCAAGCTTATGGGTCATTACATGATGCATGTGAATTCTTTGTGAGAGTGAGCGTAATTCTATTCATGTACCCACACAAGTTGTGATTTAAAAATTGTTTTTGCATGTGAAATTGGGTAACTCTCTTTCCGTGAGGGTGCATGTTGAATGAAGGATATAATTCATGTGGGATTTCTTAATCAGTTGATTTGCATGAGTCGCTAAGATTGAGAGTCGATTCTCGAGGTTAAGAAGTCTTAACATAGTGGTATTTCATTTCGATGATCAAATCGTGCATGCTCTATTTGTAGCTTGTTATCTTACGTAATCATTATAACCGTAACTTGAATTATCTTGCTAAATTAGTTATGTGGGAGTCTCCATATGCATGATATGTAAAAGGTTGCTCGAGGACGAACAAGGCTTTAAGTGTGGGGTTGTGATCACGGGAAAAAATAGCATGCCCGAGATACGCTTTATGACTTAAATTAGTCTTGTTTATCTAAGTTATTGTATACATTTTCATGTAATTTTATATGAATGTGAAGATATGTGCTAACCAACATGATTAGCCTTTGTTTTGTAGGTTTTGATTAATTTTTGAGTAACTAATCCATGAGTTGGTGAAGTAGAGGCTTGGAAACGGAATTAACCTGCGAACGTCGGCAAAGATTCGGCAATGTGCCACGTCAGGCTGGCTGCGCGACATGGAGGTGTCAACGCGCTGCCCAAGCAGCGTGACACGCTGCAAATGCGGCAGGGTGCCGCCGTGGCCAAATTTTGGGTGATTTCCAGAGAGCTTTCGCGGTGCCTCCATGTCACGGAGGCAGTGCTCCGCGATACACTCCGTGACACGGAGCCTTTCCACGACAGGCTAAATTAAGCACATTTTCCATTTACTATAAATAGGTCCCTTAGCTCCTAATTCCACTTGGTCACGATTTTATTCTAGAAAACTACCTAGGAGTGAAGGGAGAAGTGGGAGAACTCATCTAGGGTTTGTCAAATTCCCTTCTCATCTACCAAATTCATGTAAGTATGTTAGTTTAGTAGTAGTTAGTTGTAGTTTTACGAACATGAATGGCAAGAACCCTTCCTCTAGGGTTGAAGCCATGAATTATGATTGTGATTTTATGAAATTGTTTTGGAATTAAGTTATTGATTGTTGTTTTCGTCTTGCATTCTGTATTGTTGGTTGTTTTTATGATTGATCACCATGAAATCATATTTGTTAGCTTGAGTAATAGCTTGAGAAAGCATTACCTAGGTCAGGACATGAGAATGTGAGGAGCATGTTTGTATCTCGGGAGAGATTTTTGTGTCAGGATAGAAATATACCTAACACCGTGCTTGGTTGAGACACGGGGGTTATGAAAGACCAACTTGGGATGTCACATCACCACTCGAAGAAGTAGTTGTGAGGCTAAGTTGAGTTAAATGGTTAGACGCACGAAAGTCCCTAATCGTTTCCCCGTAAACCACAACATAATTGATTGCCCGCGACTAGAAATTAAACTCCTCGCTCACAATGATGCAGTGAGGCTAGATTGCCGTGTTTAGAGGCTCGAAAGACCATAAACATGTAATTCTAATTATGTGAAATGACAATTGATAGTTTCATGCTTAACCCATTGCGAATCGTCGTATCGCATGATTAATTGGTTTTAACTCTGTGTTGCTCCTAGAGTAATTTCAGAATACTTCGTTGACCCAAACTTAGACTTAATTAATCTCAATACAAAATGTCTATAACTAACACTTGAGGTATTTAAGATCACACCAGAAATGGATTGTTAGAGGAATGGGTCCAGTCCCTGTGGGTTCGACAATCCGGTTCTTAGAAAGAGCCACTATATTACTTGCACGACCCATACACTTGCGGACGCGCGAATCGGGCACGTCACTCATCCCCATGACTTTGGTGATCTTGAGAATCTCATTAATGAAATCATGTGGGTCCTCATCTACTTTGGACCCCAGAAACTTCGTCGGGTTCGTCCTCAATAAGTCTCTAACTCGAGACACCTGATCTTGGGCATAGTTATGTGCCCAAGTGCTATTTTATAGCTTAATTTAGTTGTGTTTGTCAAATTATACACTTACATTCTCATGCGATTTTGTGTAAATTTTTGTATAGACTAATCAACATGATTAGTCCTTTTTTTGTAGGTGTAAAATGCTTGTGAGGGACTAAAATATGACGGTTGAAGAAAAGGAGTGAAGTTCGAACCCGATGGAAAATGAAGGCAACATGGCAGGCTAAAGAAAGGGACTGCCAACAAGGGCAGCGTGGCACGCAGCACAAGCTGCTCGCTGAGGACCGTGCCACACCATGCCATCTCGGGAGAGGAGTGTCTTCCAGTGGCCCTGTGCGATCAGCAGCGTGCCATGCCGGGCGACGGGCAGGTACCTCACGCAAGACCTGCCGAGAAGACACGTTCATGTAGTTGTCCGCGTTTGCTCCGTGGCATGGAGGAAAATCTCGGTGATAGCCTCCGTGACATGGAGATGTTCCACCACAGGCCAAATTTTGCATTTTTGTAGCTTAGTGTAAATTTAACCCTTAGCTTATAAAATCATTTATCACGAAATATTTTTTGAGAAACGGAAAGGAGCAAAGGGAGAACGAGGGAAACTCTACCTAGGGTTCATAAACTTTCATTATCTTTTACCATTCTTGTAAGTACATTAGTTTAGTTATGTTTTTTTAGTAATTGTACGAACATGGGTGGCTAAACCTTTCCTCTAGGGATGAGGCGACAAGATATGAATGTAATTGCTTGATTTTCAGTGTTGGTTTGAGTTTTTAGTTGTTTTGTCTTGCATTCTTAATTACTTTTGTTTTTATGATTGATCACCATGAAACAATCTTGTTAAGCTTAGGTAAAAGCTTGAAAGCGTAACCCTAAGCTAGAACATGAGAATGTAGGGAGCAAATTCTTATCTTTACCATAGGATTAGCGATTAGGATAGAAATTATGCCTAATTTGCCTTGCTTGGTTGATAAAACGGGATGAGCTAGACACTGACATAGAATTGTCACATCACCACTCATATAAGTAGTTATGAAACTAAGAACAGTTAAAAGATTGGATGTACGAAAGTCCATAGTCAAGGGCACAAACTTCGTATATGACATTCATGTAATTAAATTGCTCATGAATTAGGACGTCACATCCCCGCTCAACGATGTAGGTGTGAGACTAATTTATCGTGTTTAGAGGCTCAAAAGACCACGAACATAGCATTTTAATTATGTGAGACAACAACTGAAGTTTTTATACTCACACCATTGTAAATTGTAGTATTGCATGATTATTAGGCCTTAACTCTAGTTTCTTCTTGTATTGTTTCTCAATTATTTTGTGATCACACCTAGACTTAATTAGAATTATACAAAATTTGTATAATCAACACTTGTTAAGTTAATTTTAATACTTGAACTTTAATATTCACTACATTTCGTCCAGTCCATATGGGTTCAACATCCGGCACCGAAAAAGGGCCACTGTATAACTTGTACAACCGCGTATGCTTGTACGTGCACTGGAGCACGAACACCATCATTGTATTGCCATTTTACAGAACATGCACAACAGCCTGCTGATTGACCTGAGTGGTCAAGTCCTGCGTAAGCATCGGAATAGCGTCCCGGAACTCAGTATGAGCGGCTGGCTTCGGTGCTTGAGGCTCCTAAACCGGTGGGGCTGGCTGATGCCCATAACCATTTCCATTCTCGTTTCCCTCACCACCTCCATTCCGCCTTCTGTTCATACTTCGAGGAGCCATAATTCTGCAATCGCAAATAGCACAAATTAGAAGGATACAAAGACTTTTCATCGATCGATATAGGTCATGAAAGAAGGGAACATTTCCTAAACGTCTCGTAGCCTCTTTGCCATAAGTGTGACGCACTTCATACCCATGAAAAAGATTCTACTTAACTTGGATTTCAGAATCCCTAGGACACCTCAAACCTATGGCTCTGATACAAAGTTTGTCACGACCCAAACGGAGGCTCGATCATAGACATGGGAAAAGGGACACCGAAAGACCCCAAGTCGACCCATGGCATAAGCATACAACTAACTCATTCAATAAACTAAAGAAATCATCAATATAATCTCAGTGGAAGTCTAACTCAACATAACATCAGAATAAGCATCTGAAGCTAACACATACAGAAGTATGAAAAGCCTCTAATCTTGATGAATTGATGGGACAAGACCCAACTAACTCAACAATACTGAAACTGGAAATACATAAGGGAAAATGATAGTCTAGTCCTCGAAGTATGAAGACTCACCAATCCGAGTACATACTAACTCCGGAAAGCTTTCTAAGAGCGGGGTTGAAGCTGTGAGCCGAGTCCTGTATCATGAAATGATTTAGCATAGAAATTATGCGGTCAGTACGTGGAATGTACCGACTATGCAAGGTAAGTAAAAATGCTTAAGTAAAATAAATCATTCAAAGCATTTCATAACATATCATAAGCTTTCAAGTCTGAGAGGAAGGGCTACATATATACATTCTGAAATTGAAATCTTAACATGACATGATCATGAATAGTTTCATAACATCATAACTTGCTTGAATGACTCAAAGTTGTAATATGACATTTATAGAAAAGCTAAACAATGAGTCAAACCTTACTTTTAGAATATGCATGATTGAAGTAATAATCATGAGTAATGAATATGCAAATCTTTATCATGTAGACAATGGGAGACTTGTCACTTAACCGAAATACCACATTAGAGCTTACGTGGTCTCAACTATCATACTCAAGTGAGTAGAGCCATCCAGAACCTTGCCAGGGCTAAGGACGCTACCATGATATCTATATCAAGCTCATGGGCCATTTAGGACAGGGATAGCAAACAAGGGAGGTCCCAATAATATAATAATATCAACCTACGTTGGCGCGTAGTTCTGGGGCATAGGGTGATAGACCCTTAGCTCGCTCGGTCATAGACTCTTCTCCCAAAAATATGCAATGCTTTACATCGTATATAATGAAGCTCAATATCTTCTATTGACGAAGCTCAAGATGCAATCATGCATAACTCAACATCGTATGAAACGAAGCTCAACATTGTCCTTTGACAAAGCTGAATAATGAAATCATCCATAGACTCGACATTATATGAAAATAAAGCTCAACATTGTCCTTCGACAAAGCTCAATAATGACATACATCTCAATTATGAGTTCATGCATATGAGAGACTTTATTTGGAAATATACCACAAGCTCAAATGTAAGTGGGAGCATCTACTCCAAAACCATGTGGTAAGCTAACATAGGAGTATTTAACTCTCATACCACAAGCTAATAATAGGAAATTTTGGAGACATCGCTCCTAACAATATGGTAAGCCGGGAAAATCATTATTTTAAATCATTATGTGGGCATTGCCCAATGCTTTATAATACTTGGATCTACTCAATTCATTTTGAAAATAATATCATAATCATTGGTAGCTTTAGAACATGCTTTTCATCATCAAATCTCATCATCATCATATATTCATCATCATTCTTTTCTTTCATGAACATCTCATCCATGGGCATTTAATTTCATAATTTAGAAAATAGAATTTTTATTGGAAACAATTTAAAATCTGCCCAAGATTCACAATTCATCAATATAAACATTTCTAATCATACTCATGTATAGAGATTGAAGAATTATACAACTAGGTAAAACCCCATACTTGATCATTACTAATTTTCATGATTTGATAGAAATTGGTCATAGGTGTGGATGGAGATACCAACTCATAACCTCATATACCTGGGAGGGATGATTTTTCCACTTCTCTTATTGCCCAAGGTGAGATTCCAATGGAAACCTTCAAAACTTGCTCCAAATCCTCTCTTCAAACTCTCAAGTTTGCATGCATGGAATGAAATAGTTTAGAATAGGTTTTCCCCTCCTTAAACCCACTAAAACGAGCCTTAAACGAAGTAGTATAGGCCCCTAGAACTCAGGGATGACGGAAAAGCCCTTACTAATATCGCAGAGATTTGCTAACTGCAAGTCCCCATGAGGGACTGGAGGACTCGTGAACAGGGGTAATGAATCATGGTTTTGAGTCGTGGAGTCTACTGCCAATTCACTCAGGGAACCCAACGAATCGTGGTGGCTGACCACAGTTCATGGTCACCACCTGTGACCCTCACTACCTCAAAACCTTAGCCAACCTCTCAACCCATGCCACGGATGACCTCATGAGTCGTGAGGTCTAACCAAGACTCGTGGTCATGCACGTTGTCCCACACAATATCTCTTCAAGTCCTGCATGACCACGGGTCACCTCACGACTCATGGTCACACCTCACGAGCCACTTCATGGATCGTTCTATGATCTGGTGCGAAATTTGAGTTTTTCATCGCCTTGACTCCCTGGGTCTGATCCTTGGGTTCCCAGGGTATAACAACATCATAGACCAGCTACAGAGGATATTTAGGGTCATGCATGCATCATCCACAGAATCAATTGATTTAGCAATATTTCAATTGCGAGAGGTAGCAGTCTTGTGGTATGAGAGTTAAGAGAGATCCCGAGGTAGAGATGCACACCCACCTACGTGGCTTAGCTTCTCTAAAGCTTTCATAGACCACTACTTTCCACGAGAGGTCCAGCGGGCTTGAGTAGAGCAATTTTTACATCTAGAGCAGGGCAGAATGAGTGTCAGAGAATATGCACTGAGATTCTATTCTCTAGCCAGATATGTTCCTACATTTGTTGATACCATGCCAGTCAGGGTACACTGGTTTAATATAGGACTTGCGCCAGAATATGTGGAATCTTGTATCACAGCCACACTATGGGAGGACATGGATATCTCATGGATTTAGGTCTTTACTCAAAACATAGAGGAACTCAGATAGCATCAATACACGATTGATAGGGCAGGTCAGGAGCAGCATCGGAGGGCTAGACCTGTAGACTTTCAAGTAGACTTTCAGGGTGGGACTAGCCCTCATTTATTAGGTAGGCCACCTAGGCCTCCATTTCAGTAGTAGCAGGGCAGCAGATCAGATCACCATGAACAATCGGTCCCGACGAAAGTTCATGAACGTCAGGCTCGTAGCAGCATAAGGGTCCAGATCCGATGGGACCAGATGTATCACATTGCAGTTGACTGCGACCAAGCACACACGCAATCGTACGTGCTCTTACAAGTAATACAGTGGCCCTTTGTAAGAGCCGAATGTCGAACCCACAGGGACTGGACCAATTCAACTAATTATCAAATTCAAGTGTGATATTAACTTTCACAAGTGTTGATTATAAAAAGTTTTTGATAAATTCTATCTAAATCTAGAGGTGGTCACAGAAATACTATGAAACAATATAAGAAGCAACTAGATCCAATGCTGAATAATCATGCAATCCTACCCTTTGTAATGGTTCAAGTATGGAATTATCAATTGTTGTCTCACATAGTTGAAAATGTGATGTTCATGGTCTCTCAAGCCTCTAAACACGACAAACTAGCCTCACAACTACATCGTTGAGCGCGGTTGTGACATTCTAGTTCGTGGGCAATTCAACTACATGTTCGTGGTTTACGGGATTTATGCCCTTGATTATGGACTTTCGTACCTCTAATCATTTAACTCAGCTTAGCTTCACAACTACTTCTACGAGTGGTGGAGTGACAATTCTAAGCTGATGTCTCTCTATAATCCCGTTTTATCAACTAAGCAAGGCAAATTAGGTATAATTTCTATCCTAACTTCGAATCATGTCGAAAGATAAGAACTTGCTCCCTACATTCTCTTGTTCTTGACTAGGGTTGCTCTTTCGAGCTTTTGCTTAAGCTTAACGCATTTGTTTTCATGGTGATCAAGCATAAAAACAACCATAATATAGAATGTAAGACAAAATAACAATTAACAACTCAAACCAAAACAAATTCATGCAATTACAATCATATCACGTAGCCTCAACCCTAGAGGAAGGGTTTTAGCCACTCATGTTCATACAAATACTTACAAACATAAGTAAAGTGATGTACTTACAAGAATATATAAAAGAGAAGGTAAATTTGGGGAACCCTAGGTGAGTTCTTCACTTCTTCCTCTGCTCCGTTACCGTTTTCAGAAAATATTTCGTGACAAAATGATTTTAGAAGCTAACGTCCTATTTATAGTAAATAGGGAATGTGCAATTTTTTCCCGTCATGGAATGGCTCCGTGGCACGGAGGTGGCTGCGCCAATTTACCTCTGTGACATAGAGATGTTGCGACAACACACTGGAAATCACCTAAAAATTGAGCCTCGGCAGAAGCTTGCCGCGATGGCAGCGTGGCACGCTCCTAGTGCAGTGCGATGGCTGGCGTGACATGGCCACTGTCGTGCCTCTATGCCAGGCGTGGCACAGTGTTGTCGCGAAGGTGGCCTGTTTGCTTCCTTCTTCTTGCCGACTTTTGCAAGTTGCTCCCGATTCCATTCCTCCACTTCACCCATCATAAATTGGTTCCTCAAATGCATTTTTAACCTACAAAAACAAGAACTAATCATGTTGGTTAGTATATATCCAAATTTACATAAAATCACATGAGAAATTAAATGCATAAATAGACAAGCACGACTAAACTAAGTTATAAAATTGCACTTGGCCACGCAATTATGCCCAAGATCACCACCCCACAGTCAAAGCCTTGTTCGTCCTCGAACAAACCTTTTACATCTCATGCATATGAAGACTCCCACATAGCTAATTTAGCAAGACAATTCAATCTACGACTATAGTGACTACTTAAGATAGCAAGTTAAACATAGAGCATGCAAGATTTAACCCTTAAAATTAAATATAACTATGTTAAGACTTCCTAACCTCAAGAATCGATTCTCCATCTCAGCAAACTCATTCACATCAATCGATTCAGATATCCGACGTGAAGTTTATCTTTCATTAAACATTTGCCCTCACAACACAAGAGAGTTACCCATTTTCACTAATAAATTTTCAAATCACACCATGCATGGGTATATAAATGGAAATTAAGCTTGCTCTCACAAAGAATTCACTTGCATCATGTAGTGACCCATAAGCTTTCCTTTAGTGTATTACTCCACTAATTTAAGGATGTGTGAATGTAAGATCAAGTAGGAATTATTGGGTTGTAATGTAAGCTAAGGGACAGGTAGGTACTATTATGGATAATAACAGTGGCTATCTTTCCCAAGCCCTTTTAATATATCACACCTTCATTATGGACATCTCTTTTCTTACTTCACCCTCCTGCTTTTCACTCTTAAATTTCCTCTTCTTGTTCCCATTTCTTTAAGCACACTTTGCTTATTAATAAGGAGTACTTAAGCAACTTTTTAATTCATTTATTTTCTTACTCCCTACCAATACTAAAGCATTTTCACACAAGTGCACCTTTGACTTTCTCAACTTCCACAACTGTTATTTTTCCTTCTTTTTCCCGATTCTCACTCCTTTACTCTGTAAGATTTTTCACTTAAGCGCTTAGGAGTTTTGGATCAAATTCAAGGCTAGTGAAAGAAAAATGATTAAGCTTATGTTGCATCTATCAAAGAATAGGCTTAAGGCTTATTGGGGCTAACTAGGATCCGATATCCAAGGTAAGTAAAGCGAAGGTTTGAAATTTGGCTCATTCAAAGAAATGCCTAAATCATTTCCTACACTGTACATCCTTCATTTCGTTTTGCATACACACCAGGCAGGTTCTAGACACTACACAGTAGCATGGAATATTCAAAAACCTTCACTCTCAGCACATGCTCAATTCAAGACACATTCAGCAGACTCTTAACCCAGCTAATCACATAAATTCTTAATTAAGCTTAGAATCACATCGAGTCACATTCACGAGCTTAGGTGTCTCAAACAAAGTTATACACTTCTTACATGCTTCAACATTAACCACACTTGCATCTTACAATCATGTATAGCACACAACATGAACATCAAACAATCAATTAGATATGGGTTTAAAACCAAAACCTATTGACTAATTTTCCCTCAAGACGGTCATCATCCATCCATCGTTGGAAGTAGTCTCTAACTATGACTAAAAACACTATATACAGACAAGGAAAATTTTTATTCTTCGATTCAAAGACCCCTCGTCGGAAAAGAACCGAAAAAAAAAACCAACGGATGGTGAAGTCATGCTCAACTCAAAAAAAAATTTCAATATGTATCAAGCACTACATTCACCAAAAAATTTTTGAAAATTCCCTCACCCCACACTTGAATCATGCTATTTCCCCAAAGCATCTAATTAAAATTCAAAAGGGTGAGAAATACTCTCTGGGCCTCTATGCCTAGCTAATAGCATGTTCATCTTCATTTTTGCACAAGTGGGTATTCCACCCCACACTTTCCCTTTTCCATGCTTCTTAGCTTTCTCCTCCAAGGGAACTCAGATTTCCCCTCCCTCTGTGCTTAAATTTCCACCAAAAACACAAACACGATGAAAATAAACAAAATCAACACAAACAAAAATTACAAATTGTACCTATGGTACCCTTGGGTTGCCTCCCAAGCAACGCCTAATTTTACATCACGGCACGATGTGAACTATCCTTTTCAGGACATCCTCATACCTGGGTTCCCTTTTGAGACCCATCTTCTTCTCTTTTGATTTTTAGAGAGAACTGCCTCCACTCTGTCCCTCTCTTCCTCCAAGTTCTTCTCACACTGAAGCCCTTCATCAGACTTGGGCTGAAAACTAATGAGTTCCTTTGACAGTGGACTTGTGGAATCTGCCACCCCACACTTATCCTCTTACAACACACTGACCTTACACAGGTTTCTGTAGTGTGTGGGTGGGTTAATCTCCTGGTAGACTCAGAAGAGTTCTTCTTCATCCTCGACCCTCATTTTCAGGGTCCCCGCTCTCACATTGATAATGGCTCCTCCAGTGGCCAAGAATTGCCATCCCAAGATTAAGGGTACCTGATCATCCACACGAAAATCTAATATGATAAAATCAGCGGGTATAATGAACTTACCCACTTTGATGAGAAGGTCCTCGATAATTCCATTAGGTGCCACTCGCGACTTATCTTCCAGTTGCAACATCAATCTCGTTGGTCTCGGTTGACCCATCCACAAGGTATTAAACAATGATAGGGGCATTAGATTAACTGTTGCCCCTAGATCACATAATGCTCGTATCACCTCATCTTTGCCAATTTGTATGGTGAGGATAAAACTCCCTGGGTCTTTGAGCTTCTTAGGTATCTTGCTCATTACCTTGTGGATGCACTCCTCCATTAGTGCTACTTTCTAGACATTCACCAATCTGACTCTGTTGGCCATCACATCTTTCAAGTATTTAGCATACTTGGGCATTCCATGCAAAACATCAAGCAAAGGCAAATTTATGTGAAGTTCTTTGAAAATCTCGAAGAACTTTTTGAAGCATTCCTCCTCCTTGCTCTTTCTGAATCTCTTCGGAAATGGTGGTGGTGGTCTCTGTGCTGGCTGCAATGATTATTGTGCATTTTGTTGCACAGCACTCTAATTCTCTCCCTTGTCAGTGGATGGTCCTTTCCTAACCAACTCCAGCTGCACCTCATTTCTCTTCTCTTTAGGCATCGCATCAGCTAATTGCTTGCCACTCCTCAGACTGATGGCATTGACCTGATGAGGGTTAGGATCTGTGTCACTAGGTAGTCCTCCCTGCGATTTCATATAGTGAGCAGCTGCTATTTGATCCATCTGCTTCTCTAGATTGCGGGTGGCCAACTGCTGATTTTTCAAATCCGACGCCATCCTCATCTAATTCTCTGCTAGTTGAGTCTGGGTCTCCATAATTTTCTACAACGTCTCCTCAATGTTGCTACTCAAATGTCCATCAATCTGCCTGTTCTGCTGATACTGCTGCTGCTGAGGTTTCTGGTAACTTTGCCTTTGATTTCCACCCCAATAAAAATTTGTGTGGCTTTGCCAAATCTTGTTGTAATTGTTCCCAAATTCTGATTGTTCCTTTGAACATTCCCAACAAAATTGACTGATTCCGAATTGGCCTCGCATGATTCTGCATTATGCCCATTATTCTTGCAGATTTCACACCAACTCGGAGCTTGCTGAATTGCATTTACCTGACCCTATTATTGGTTCTACTCAGTTTATTGAACTGAGTCATAATTTGATGCTGGAATGATGCTAGCTGTGCCACCAAGGAATTCATACCATCTACCTCTATCAGCCCTGCTCTCTTTCCTGCCCCTCTTGATGCCTCGCTGTGCCACTCTGGATTTCCCTGAGCAATTCTGTTCAACAGAGTGTATAGTTCATCATAAGTCTTCTCTAAGGCTTTCCCACCCGATGTAGAGTCTAGTAAAATTTTTGTGTGTGGGTCTAGAATTTCTACAAAAGTATGGGCCATCACTTTATTGGATTGCTGATGATAGGGACAGTCTCTCAGTAATGACTTGAATGTCTCCCAAGCAAAATACAAGTTCTCATCCGGCCTCTGCTTGAAACACAATATCTCACTTTTTTGTTTGGCAGTCTTGCCTGACGGGAAGAATCTAATAAGGAACTTCTTTGCCAAATCATACCAAGAAGTTATGGAGTTTGCTGGCTCAGACTTCAACCACCTCTTGCCTCCCCCAATAATGAAAATGGGAAGAGGGTAAGTCGGACATAATCTGTGGACACTCCTATGAGGACGAATGTGTCACTGATCTCAAGAAAGTTTTGTAAGTGCTGTTGCGGGTCCTCATGTTCCATCCTAGTGAATTGACCACTAGAATGTAATAGCTGCACCATATTCTGCATCAATTCAAAGTTTCCTCCAGGTCCCGGTTTACGGATACTAGAGTTCACGTTTGTCGCTAGTGGGATTGCCACTTCGCGAACTGGTCTGGGTGCCATGATTTCAAGTGACAACTTTTCTTGTCTTGCAGGTGTTTGTTGTTGTACCCTCTCTTGAAGTCTCTTTAGCTTTTGCTCTAGAGCTTCCCTCCTGCGTAAATGAATTTAATGCTCTAGTTCAAGCAACGGTTCCACTAGCTCTCTATTCCTTGACAGCTCTGCAAGGACAACCTGTAACCTACAATATGTCAGACTAAGACCAAGTTTCTCAACGCTTAAGGAAATTAAAAAGCACACAAAAATAGAAAAATTTACTAAAATTCGCCTGTCCCCGACAACGGTGCCAAAAACTTGTTGTGACTGCGCCCAAGCACACACGCAAGTATACATGGTCTTACAAGTAATACAGTGGCCCTTTGTAAGAGCCGGATGTCGAACCCACAAGGACTGGACCAATTCAACTAATTATCAAATTCAAGTGTGATATTAACTTTCACAAGTGTTGATTATAAAAGTTTTTGATAAATTCTGTCTAAATCTAGGGTTGGTCACAGAAATACTATGAAACAATGTAAGAAGCAACTAGAGCCAATGTTGAATAATCATGCAATCCTACCCTTTGTAATGGTTCAAGTATGGAATTATCAATTGTTGTCTCACATAGTTGAAAATGTGATGTTCATGGTCTCTCGAGCCTCTAAACACGACAAACTAGCCTCACAACTACATCGTTGAGCAGGGTTGTGACATTCTAGTTCGTGGGCAATTCAACTACATGTATGTGGTTTACGGGATTTATGCCCTTGATTATGGACTTTCGTACCTCTAATCATTTAACTCAGCTTAGCTTCACAACTACTTATACGAGTGGTGGAGTGACAATTCTAAGTCGGTGTCTCGCTATCATCGCGTTTTATCAACTAAGCAAGGAAAATTAGGTATAATTTCTATCCTAACTGTGAATCATATCGGAAGATAAGAACTTGCTCCCTACATTCTCTTGTTCTTGCCTAGGGTTTCTCTTTCGATCTTTTTCCTAAGCTTAACGCATTTGTTTTCATGGTGATCAAGCGTAAAAACAACCATAATGTATAATGTAAGACAAAACAACAATTAACAACTCAAACCAAAACAAATTCATGCATTTACAATCATAACACGTAGCCTCAACCCTAGAGGAAGGGTTTTAGCCACTCATGTTCGTACAAATACTTACAAACATAAGTAAAGTGATGTACTTACAAGAATACATAAAAGAGAAGGTAAATTTGGTGAACCCTAGGTGAGTTCTTCACTTCTCCCTCCGCTCCGTTACAGTTTTCAGAAAATATTTCATGACAAAATGATTTTAGAAGCTAAGGGTCATATTTATAGTAAATAGGGAATGTACAATTTTTTCTCGTCATGGAATGGCTCCGTGGCTCAGATGTGGCCGCGCCAATTTACCTCCGTGACACGGAGATATCACGACAACATACTGGAAATCACCTAAAAATTGAGCCTCGGCAGAAGCTTGCCGCGATGGTAGCGTGGCACGCTGCTTGTGCAGCGCGATGGCTGGCGTGACACGGCCACTGTCGCGCCTCTATTCCAGGAGTGGAACGGTGCTGTTGCACAGGTGGCCTGTTTGCTGCCTTCTTCTGGCCGACTTTTGCAAGTTGCTCTCGGTTCCATTCCTCCACTTCACCCATCATAAATTGGTTCCTCAAATGCATTTTTAACCTAAAAAAACAATAACTAATCATGTTGGTTAGTATATACCCAAATTTACATAAAATCACATAAGAAAATAAATTCATAAATAGATAAACACGACTAAACTAAGTTAGAAAATAGCACTTGGGCACGCAATTATGCTCAAGATTAGCAGTACCTGTCATAGGCGACATATGGGGAGATGCAGGTACGGTTCCACCGCCTGTTATTCCAATGGACAGGAGGGACATATAAGGAGGGATTGTCCAACTAGTTACCAAGGCAATCAGGACCAGCATAATAGATCCTCAGCGGGTTCGCATGCTCCAACACCTTCTGCAGGTGTAGGCCCTCAGCTTTAGCTGGTAGAGGCCGAGGTAGATCAAGGGCATCTTGTTGAAGCAGTGGTCAGGATAGCACATATGCATTACAGGGATGATAGGAGTCAGAGTCGTCACCCGATGTTGTGACAGGTATGTTGGTTTTTTGTTCTCACTCAGTTTATGCTATGATAGATCTAGGTTCCGCTCTGTCTTATGTTACTCCATTAGTGGCCCGGATGTTCAGCATAACACTAGAATTACTTAAGTGGCCTTTCTCAGTGTGTACACCCGTCGATGACTCTATTGTTGCAAAGAGAGTTTACCAAGGTTGTACAGTAGAGATTGTTGGTCGTCACACGTTAGTAGATTTAGTGGAGCTGGAATTGACCGATTTCGAAGTAATTATGGGTATGGATTGGCTGCCACGATGTTAGCCACTGTAGAGTGTTGGACTAGAACTGTCCGAGTTTGCTTTCCATGGGAGTGCGAGAATGGAGGGGCAATACAGCTATGCGAAAAGGTAGGTTTATATCCTATCTTCGGACGACAAAGTTGATAGAGAAAGGCTGTATTTACCATATTGTTAGGGTTTAGGATATGCAGGCAGAATCCCCGACTCTTAAGTCCATCCCAATGGTTAGTGAGTTTCTAGATATGTTCCTAGATGAGCTTCCTGGTATCCCCTAGAGCATGAGATCGATTTCTCCATCGACTTTCTACCAGGTACTCAACCTGTATCTATCCCTCCGTATCACATTGCTCCCACTAAGTTGAAAGAGTTGAAACAAAAGTTGAAAGACTTGTTAGAAAAGGGTTTTATTAGGTCTAGCACTTCACCGTGGGGTGCACCAGTTTTATTTGTGAGGAAGAAAGATGGCTCCCTACACATGTGTATAGCCTACCGACAGTTGAATAAAGTTACCATTAAGAATAAATACCCTCTCCCAAGGATAGATGATTTATTTGACCAGTTGCAAGGGGCAAAATATTTCTCCAAAATTGTTTTGAGATCTGGGTACCACCAGGTTCGAGTTCGAGAGAAAGATATCTCAAAGACAGCTTTCAGGTCCAGGTATGGTCATCTCAAGTTCCTAGTTTTAGCCTTCAGGTTGAAAAATGCACAAGTATTGTTTATGGACCTAATGGACAATATCTTTGGGAAATAACTTAGATCTTCTTGTGATAGTGTTCATTAACAATATTATGGTGTACTCCCGCTCAGAAGAAGAACACAAAGATCATTTGCAAACAGTAATCCAGATCCTCAGAGACCGCCAGTTATATGCAAATTTCTCTAAATGCGAGTTTTTGTTGAATTTCGTAGTTTTCTTGGGTCATATTGTGTCAGAGGTGGGTATTCAGGTTGACTCACAAAAAATCAAGGAAGTTAAGACATGGCCTAGACCTACAACTCCAATCGAAGTTCGCAATTTTCTATGGTTAGCCATGTACTACAGAAGATTCGTGAAAGGATTTTCTACCCTATCAGCGTCGTGGACCAACTTGACTCAGAAAGCAGCCAAGTTCCACTGGACCGAGGCTTGTGAGCGGAGTTTTCAGGAGTAGAAAAATAGTTTAATGTTTGCAGTATTGGCCTTAACAAAGGGTTCAGGAAGTTATGCTATATATTGTGACGCTTCGGGCATTGGGTTAGGATGTGCTTTTGGGAGTAGTGTTCTAAAAATCATCTTCTAAAAATAAACCTAAATTGGGTATTTATAGTTCGAAGGAATCCTTTTCCTAAATAAAACTGGAAACTAGGTCGGCAGTGGCAACGGGCTAGGTGATGGGTCGTTAGGCCTTCTGACGAGTCATTCCTTGCTTACATTAGTCGTCCTCAGCATCGCACCCAGTTGTGGAAACGGATCACCTAACGACTCATCGTGCCTGAGCACGAGTCATGAGGCCCCTCGTCGACTGACTCGTACAAAAATCCAGTGCACTTCACAGATAGTTCCAGTGGCCTGCCAATGAGTCATTCCTTTATGTCACGACTCGTGATGTCTATCGTCAACTTCACTGGCCACTTTGTTGGAATTTTCTCTTTGATGCCCAATGATCAACCTCACGAATCGTTACCAAGTGTAACAAGTCGTTCCTCTAACTCGTCAAGTACACTATTTTACTTCTTCAAAAATCCATCTTCTATCCCATGCCTCAAATGAAGGGTCATGCCTCCTGCCAACGACTCGTTAAGTGCCTGGAAGTCACCTTACAGTTGTTTTTAGCATTAATTTGTTCAAATTCACTTCCAAACCTATTTTCCTGCACATTACACACAAAATACCTTATACCTATATAAACATACTTGAATGTGCATTATTTCTTGGTTTTAAGCGTCAAAAGTGCAGTAAAATCATGGCACGTCAGCTTTTAAGAGGGTTTGTGAAATCAGATTTCTCCAGGTATATAGGGTTATGAGTGGGTGTATTCATCCACACCCATGCCAAATCCCTCTTCATTTTCATAAAAATTCTAGTTGATGAATCTATGGGGTTTTAATCTAGCATCTGAATTCTCTAAGTACCAATCGTGGGTATGATCTATACATGTTTCTAATGTTGAATTATGATTCTTGGGCATATTTTACAATGTTTCAAATTACAAATTATGTTATCAAGTTTTTTTTAAAATTATCATGCCCACCCATGGAAGTTCATGAAAGTTGAGATTTATGATATATGTATTCAAGCATGATGAGATGTATAGGATGAAAGTATGATTTCGAATTACCCATATCCATGTTTATGTTCCTTAATGATCAAGTCTATGAAAAGCATGTTTAAGTATTGTCCAACCCCATATGATAAATTATGTTTCATGATTATCTAAACTTCATGTATTAGCTTACCACATGGATTTTGTAGTGTAGACTCCCACTATTTTCATCTTGAAGTATGGTTCAAGCCCAAGGCTCCTCATCTTATGATTTCAGATTATGCATGTATGTTACAATTCGGCTTTGTCACTAGATGATGGCCAGCTTCATTGTAAACCGATGGAGAGTAATGCATGTTTTTTAGAGTAGTGTCTAGCACCAAGTAGACTAAGGGTCACTCAACCCAATGCATCAGAACTATGTGTCAACAAGGTAATTGCCTATAGCATCAAGGCAGCTAAGATAACATGAGAAGAACTACCCTACCCATGATTTGGAGTTAGCAGTAGTGGTTCATTCCTTAAAAATATGGAGGTATTATTTATATGGCATGCGCGTGAATATTTTTACTGATCATAAAAGACACTAGTACATTTTCACGTAGAAAGAGTTGAATTTGCGACAGTGCCGCTGGCTAGATTTGCTAAAAGACTATGATGTGAACATCTTGTATCACCCAAGGAAGGCTAATATCATAGCTGATGCCCTAAGCTGTAGATCCATGGGCTGTTTAGCATATCCGAGGCCAGAATAGCGGGAAATGGCTTGAGAATTGCATCGGCTAGCCAGCTTAGCAGTTTGGGTAGTGGATTTAGAGGATAATGGGGCTATAATTCAGAATATAGCAGTACCATCCCTAGTCATACAGATAAAAGAACGGCAGTACGAGGACCCTAATCTAGCACAACTCAGAAATAAGGTTCAACAGGGTGAATTAACAGCCTTTGAGTAAATGGAAGATTGAGTCTTGAGATTCAGAGGTCGCCTCTGTGTTCCGGATGCAGTAGGGCTCCATCAGTAGATCATGGTGGAGGTACATTACTCTCATTACTCTCTGCATCCAGGTTCGACGAAGATGTACCATGACATAAAATAGATATACTAGTGTCATGGAATGAAGAAAAGTGTAGTTGAATTCATAGCATAATGTCCTAATTATCAGCAGGTAAAAGTTGAACATCAGAATCCTGGAGGACTAACTCAGGAGATGGCTATACCTATGTGGAAATGGGAGGTAGTTAATATGGACTTCGTGACAGGGTTACCCTGTACCAGAAAAAAATTTAACTCTATTTGGTTTATTGTCGAGAGGTTGATGAAATCAGCTTAATTCCTGCCAATCCAGACTATATTATCAGCTGAAGATTATGTCAAATTATATATTAATGAGATAGTCCAACTGCATGGTGTCCCAACATCTATCATTTCCAACAGAGAGGAACAGTTTACGGCTAGCTTTTTGCAACCATTTCAAAAAGGCTTGGGGACACAGGTCAATTTGAGTATAGCTTTTCATCCGCAGGCAGACAGCCAGGCAGAGCGCATCATTCAAATGCTCGAGGATGTGTTACGGGCGTGTGTACTAGATTTTGGAGGGAGCTAGGATGAGCATTTACCCCTTATTGAATTTTCATACAATAACATTTATCATTTTGCTATTCAGATGGCGCCTTCAGAGACTTTATACGGGCGGTAATGCCCATAGGCTGGTTTGAAGTAGGCGATGCTGAGTAGATTATACCTAATATGATCCATAAGTCAGAATAAAAAGTGAAACTTATCAGAGAACGCTTGCTAACAGCCCATAGCCGTCAGAAGTCCTATTCTGATGTTCGTCGTAGAGACTTGGAATTTAATGTAGATTATTGGGTATTTCTCAAGGTTTCGCCTATAAAAGGCGTGATGAGGTTTGGCAAGAAGGGCATGCTTAACCCAAGATTTATTGGCCCGTATCGGATCCTCCAAAGTATAGGCTGAGTGGCATATGAGTTACAACAACCATCAAAGCTAGAATCCGTTCACCCAATCTACCACATGTCAATGCTCCAGAAATACATAGGGGACTCATCCCCAATTGTTCTAGTTGAGGATGTAAAAGTTATAGAGGAGTTAGTTTGCGAAGAAGTTCCAGTTTCTATACTATATCGACAGGTTCATTGGTTAAGAAGTAAAGATGTAGCCTCTATTAAAGTTTAATGGAGGAACAGAAATGTAGAGGAAATGACCTGGGAAGCTGAGGAGGACATGAGGGCTAGATATCCTCACTTTTTCCATACATGATCCACAGTATGCAGTTGAGGTGAGATTGTTGATCAGATATTATCTTCTTGCTTATATTGCGAGTGTTGTTCATTTATTCACGTTCATGTTGAGGGATTGTTGGTTATAGTGTCCTGTGAGATGCCTACATTGTATTTTTCTGCGTTAAGTTTTTGGAGCCTAAAGACTACATTCAAGGATGAATGTACCTAAGGGGGGATGATGTTACACCCCGTAAATCTTCATAGTATGACCATCGTGTGTGTAAGTATATTGAGAATTACAGCATACCGTACACCAAGGAGAAGGCTCGGGGAGTGAACACATGAGATCATCGTTAAAAGGACGGAAGACTGAGACCGGGAGGCCAGTGTGCTGGGCGCTGCGTCTTGCAGCCTACCCTGGTGCACGCAGTGGCGTGTCGCGCCCCTAGTGCAGTGCGATGGGGGGTGCGCCGTACACCCCCAACCACCGCCCAAGTATATATAAATCCCTCTTAGTTATATTAAGTAATTATATCAAGTTTTCTCTTAGCCTAAACAGGGAACCCCCGTGATTTTCATCAAATTTCCTTCAAATCATGTTATCAAACTCCATCTAAACACAAATTCACCTTGGATAACGAGTTCTAGTCCTACCAGAAGCATCCCTGTGGAGTTATTTCATGAAAATTTGCTTGGTGTACAGGAACTCCATCAAGTAAAGGTTGCCGAATTTACTTTAAATTGAGTCCTAAGCAGTTACAAGAAATAGGTAAGTGATTCTACCTTCTAAATTCTTGAGAGTTAGGGAGTTCTCAACTGAATTAATTAAAGTCCAAGTTATACTTAATTCTATTGAAAGATATTGTTTTTTTCTTATTATTAGTATTGAAATAGCCTCGTTTTGTCTGCGTGAGGGCTGCAAATTGGTGAAATTACTGACCTCAGGTTGGAATTACTCGGGTGCCGAGAAATCATCGAATAAGGTATGTTAAGGCTATCTCTTTCGACAAGTTGCGTTTGTCATCGACTTAGTATGACTTGTTTATATATAAGTACTCTGTAGTAAATCTATTGTGGTTCTCTGTTACAAATAGAGTTGAGACAACAATGATGACATAGTAACCCTCGTCAGAATTATATTTAGTTAGCTTGGTCACTGCACATGACACTTGTATTTTTGGATGCTTGTTTCCTATGGAGCTATGCTCAGAGGAGCGATATGATGTCCGAAGGGACCAAATTAAGGCTATAAGGGCTGTGTTGATGTCTAGTCACCTCCAGACTCCCCCATGCTATAGTGGTATCCCAATCCTCAGTTGAGCCAAGGCTTGGGGTCATTATATAGTCACAGGAGCCCAGATGGCTCAGATACAGTCATAGGAGCCCAGACGACTCAAATACAGTCACAGGAGCCCAGACGACTCAGAAATAGTTACAGGAGCCCACATGGCTCAAATATAGTCAAAAGAGCCCAGACGGCTCAAATACAGTTATAGGAGCCCAAATTGCTCAGATATAGATACAGGAGCCCAGACGGTTGAGACATAGATACAGTTACAGGAGCCTAGACAAAACCCATAAACAGGAGCCTATCATGCTCGAATACAGTTTCAAAGGTCGTGTACTCCTGAATTACAGTATGCTACAAATCTTTAGTAGTCCGGATGTGAGAAGTGTGCATTGTTTGTACTTTTTGAGGCTTATGGGGGCTCAAGTAGGTTATTATGCGTTGATTGTACCTTCCAGGCTTATGGGGGCTCAGTTAGGTTCTTGTCTGTGCTTATACTTGCTATTTATATTTCATATTGTGAAGGAATTCAGGTTAAATTCCTTTCTCCTTATTGATTGCTTTTATTCCTTCTATTAGCTTTACTCAACTTTTATTTCTACCTTACATATTCTGTACATATTGTACGGGTGCCCATCTTTGGGGTGTTGTATTACTTGCCTGCAGGTGTGGTTAGATGTGATCCAGGACCTTCAAAGCTACCAAATTGAGTTGACAGCTTAGTCAGCTCCTTTTATCATAAGTGGATAGTTAAAGGAGGTTTATTCCTTTTATGTATAGCTTTTGGGTAGGTCAGGGCCTCTTCCAGACCATTATTCCACTCTTAGAGGTTTGCAGGATATGGTTTCTCTGTTTATAGTGGTTGTTGGTCGTGTGGGGCCTATGTATATTATGTTTCGCATGATAGTCGTATAGGGCCTAGAATAGCTAATTAGTTGGCGGCCTTATCGGCCATAGTATGAGTATGATTGCCTATTTTTCATTAAGCTATAACTACACAACATGGTGGTCTTATCGGTCCACATAGGATCCCTTTTATCATCTTATTTTTGGGTTAGTTGTTTTCTTTTACAGATTTTGCGTGGCCTTGTTGGCCTGAGGCTGCGTTTACAACTAAGATATAGCTCGTTGTTTTCTTGATTGTCAGTCGCTGGCAAGCACCAGAGGTGCCTATGCCTAACCAGGTTGGTCCAGGTCCTAGGTTGGCACTAGGGCCTCCCAAGGTGGGGCGTGACATTGTATTTTAACTAAACGAGGTTGAAGGGTATATCTCTATCTTCAACAACAAATTTTACCTTATCACCGATGGATTCAAGGGTCTTTGAATTCCCATTCTATATTTTTTTTAACCCTTTCGATTCCCCTTCCCAAGTTTAAAAGAAAGCCAACAGATTACTTACAAGGTGATTAATCTTACAAATAATAAATTAACACAAATAAATGTAAACAACCATATTTGAAGATTCAAAACCAAAATTGATTAGTCTTCCAAATAATCAACCATTCACCATGGCCACAACCCTAAAATATGAGTTAAGACACTCATGGAAACGCGGGAAATCAAATATTTAGTCATTATCATATGAAAATACGAAGTAAAAAAGAGAAACCCTACTTGTTGAACTGTGTCTTCCTTACAAACGACTTACAAGATTTCATAAATGAACTACGGAATGTCAAAATGAATTAAGACTGCTCCAAGAAGTCAAAAGCTTCTTAACAAATGTCCCAAGGCCTCTATTTATAGATGAGCCTTCAAATGACGCTTCTGCCCTTCAAAACTTTGCTATAGAATTAGAATTTTCTTCCCCGAAATGGCCCTGGTGCACCGCCCCATGTATCTCGCCACAGAGTGTCAAATTTCCAACAATTTCAGCTCTGTACAAGGCCCAGTGCACCACTCATCTCGCCAAGTTTGTGAAGTGCATCTTTCTAATGTTTAAGGGCTGGTGTGCCCCCAACTTGAAGTTTTTGTTCTCTAAAGTTTGGGACTTGGTGCAGGATGCCAGCCATATCACCTGACCCTTCAGCTCGTCAAATCTTCATTCCTTGCATCATTTTGAGCTCATTTTCCTTAGTTTCCTGCTCAAATCAACTCAAGCCATTTGTTAGCACATAAAACACACACATACATCAATTTAAGCATAAATTAAGGATTATGAACTCAAAAGGTGATCAAATATGGGTAAAAACATAGAAAATGGGCATAAAAATATGCCCAACATCCCCACGCCACACTTAAATGATTGTTCGTCCTCTAACAATCTTTAAAACATACCTAAACCATGTTTCACCATCACACTTGACACCTCTATAAATTCAAACTCAACCAACTAGCATGGATCGGTTATAGAGTGGTTTATCATCATACAACGGTTCTCAAAAAACACATAGATATATTTCACAATCAAGAACACACAACCTCAATAAATGACTCATCTTTTCAACACAAATAACCAACATGATTATGTGTGACACATTCAATAAGTATTACACGGAATTAGACCTCTTTTGCCCGTTACTCTTAGTGATGTTTGTCTATTAAATTCATCAATGTAAAAACATAGAACACAACAAGTAAGGCACACTCACATTCACAAATGATGTAACGCATATATGTAATCATACCATAGGTTTTCCCTTCATGTAAGTTAAGACTACCTAATTGCTTCAAGAGATTAACATCACAAGAAATTTTGTTTGTTGTAATGTTGGCTGAGGGACGTGTAGGATTGATATATTTTTTTATAGTGACTATCACCCTAAGCACTTTTAAGAAATACATCATTTTTCTTGTCCACCACTTTTTTCTTGTTTGTTCATCTTTCACCTAACTCGCCCTTTTTCTTTTCTTGCCATGCCCCATTTTTTTATTACTTTACTACTAGTTTTCTAATCATAGAATCACTATGAACTTTGTAATTAAAGCTCTCCTTTTCAATTCCCTAGCAATAAGTAAACAACACAAATTTTATGGGCACCCCTTATTCTCACTTTTCTTTTCTTACCACAACTTTTTCTTTCTCTCTTAACATTATACCTCAGTGGACCTTTACTTTCAAGTATCAAAGTGCCTAAGATGACTTTGGATCATTAAGTCAAAGGTCTCACAAAATATGGGATTAAACTGTTATTGAGGTTAAGAAAGAATAAGGCTTTTAGTCTCAAATGGGGTAACTAGGGAGAATGATTTGGAAGGTAAAATAACTATAGGAAGAAAAACCTGGCTTAAAAAAAGAAATTCCTTGAACATCTCTCAACTCCCTACCAACTAGTTATCCTACATACGCAAAGGCAAGTTCTAGATTCTGCAATATGTACATACAAAGCAATTCATCTCACTTCTCATGGAAACAAAAGTTTAATCAGTTTCTATAGCTACACATTCACACAATCATATTGAACAACAAGTTTATTCATTATTAATCCCTAAGGATATGTTTAGTCAAATTAAAGAGATATGTGTGTCTCTTATGAATTCTTACTCATGCATTCAAAATGACCACTCTATTTACTCCAGCATAGAAGCTAAGAAGAATATCAACAAGCATACAGTGGATGACCTATGACTAAATCCTAAAAATAAAATAAAATATGATGGAACTTCCCTTAAGATTGTCGTCATCCATCTATCATAGGGAAACATAATTACTCTATGACTACAACAACTCAACCAAAACAAAAAAATGGACTCCAACACAAAGCAACCAAACATAATATAGTCAACACAAACAACAAGTAAAAATATTTTAGGCATCCACGTCAACATCACCATACTAGCTATTTCAACCCATGACCTTCCAATCATCAAGATACTACTAGGAGGAATAACATAAAAATGCTATGACCTACTATAATTATAGCAATCAAAGAACAACAAGAATCTATCTTTCCTCCACCCCATACTTAAAAAAGCGTGCTATCCTCAGTGCACACACAATCCCATCATAATGGGAAAGAAAAATAACTTCCTTGGTCGCTAAGAATTATCCTCGGGATTGTACTCCTCATCCACATCATCATCTTCACCATCAACCTGCATGGCACCAGTAGCGGCATCATCCTCCTCATCCATATCGAAGCCATCAATACCATCTGTAAGGACTGTGGCCTCATCATCATCAAGTGGCTCCTCAAAGGCTAAGCCCACTCGACATATCAACATAACACTCTCCATGAGTAGTACCGTGCCTCTAAAGCTGTCATATCCTCTATCGTGGTAGGTTGACCTTCTAGCTTCAGCTATAATTCCAGCATCCCAAATATACGACCCTACCAACTCTCATCAAGGGCTTGCCGATCAGCTATATTAAGAAGAAGGCCTATGGAAGGGACAGTCTCCTTTACTTTTGTGACGTCTATCATCTTTCCAGCCTGGTGTCCTACAAAAGGTAAGACAAAGTCAGCATCCTCCTCCTCAATGCCTGCCTCCCTCAAGAACACGGTCAAGAGATTGCTGTAAAAATATTTTCATTTACAATTGTCTCGTGATCTTCTCATATTGTCATGCATCACAACGCTAAAGTGGATTGGTATTTCCTTCATCAGTATGTATAGTAAGACAATCCGCTCTCGAGTCACTTTTTTCATATCTGTCCCAGGGAGAAAGACAGCACACACCAACTTCATCCACACCTTTGCCTCCCTATTCAAATAAGCAAAAGCCAATGTGGAATAAGTGCCATTATGATCCCTTTCCTAATGGGTGGTTGAGTTCTCACCACATAAAGTTTCGAGGATGTCCCTATATGGAGGCTTCTCCAACAAGATTAAATACTCCGAAGGGTCTACTGCATGTGTATCTAGGAAGGAATTGAACCTTTTAGTTGTGAATCGCACCACTTGATCTCTAATCTTTAACGTAGTGCTCTCTTCGAATGAAGTATCCCAATTTCTGTATAACTCCATCACCAATGTGAGGTTGCACCTCTCCAGCTCATTGAAGATATGACCAACTCCCAACTCGTGTATCTTATCCCGAATGGCCGGGAACTCTTGTCAAGTAAACCTCATCTGTCTAATTCTCAGGTACATACATGGCTTCTTTTTTAGTGTTAAACCAAGTGAGCCCATGAGGATCTATAGCGTTTTCTATGAATCTCCCCGTGGGGCCGGCTTTGGAAGCCAAAGAACTAGCCCCCATTTTTCTTTTTCTAGTACTCTTGACACTTAGATCCGCAACAACCACCTCCTTTCCTTTTGATGCCATGGTACCTAACAAGAAAAAATAAAAAACATCACAATATTATCTTATGAACAAAATGGCTTACTAATTAAGTGTTGAAGCTGCAAAATTCACCCCACACTTAATTTGCTAGCTTGTTTGTCAGAATTTGTCAAATAGAGTACTCAAGACATCCCCCATCATCATCCAATCTAAACAATTCAATTTAATTCTCTAACTCCATACTACACCAAGTTCATGAATTTTTATTTCTTTCTTTTCCACTCTCCTCTAACTTCAACTTTTTCAAGAATGCCTCAACAGGGTCATTCCTCTCACTTTCCTCCTCCAATTCATAATTCAAGTCATTCATGTATAGAAGTAACCATATTCAATACAATCAATAAGCAATAAGGAATTTACTACCATCCAACATGAATTAATCAAGAATCTCACCAACTCAAGCATTTATCACATTCAAGAGTTTAAAGCTTATGCATTCTCTCTCTATCTACAATTAATGAATCTACCCACCAATATTCAAGAATATAATTCACTAACCCTCATCATCCCCACAAGTTCAAATCACCATATTGAACTAATAATCAAGCTACCCAACAAAGATAACACACAATCATGGAAGAATTTTAAGACATTAAGCTCATAAAACCAAAAACATGAAATTCAAGCTTTTCACCAATAATGGTAATTTTGGATTCTGAATCATGGGGAAGAGGGGTGACGGAGAATGCTTTCATCATTAACCAACTAAGAGAGAAGAAATATAAGTACTTGAATTGAAGAGAAGAGCTTCACCAACTTGTTAGAGAAGATAATAATCGAGCGGAGAGGGGCAGAGGAAGCTATGGCTAATGGGTTAGAGGGAGAGAGAGGAACTTTTTTTTTCCAACTTTTTGAGGGAAAATGATGAATGGGACTTTAAATAAATAAGTGTTCATGGGATTTTATATAAATTTAAGGTCTTTTGAGTCAATATTGACTCAAATTGAAGAAAAAAATTTCATCCAGTTAGCCCCTGCCATGCAGCCCCTCTGTCTCACCTGGCAAAATTTTTTGTCTTCTAGGACTTAACTCCTGGCGCCTTATTCCAGGCATCTCACCTTGATCTTACACTTTTTAGCTCAATTTCCTTGCTTGTTCTTACCTCTTACGCCTTGTTCATCTCTAAAAATAAAGATAAATATACAAAATGTTAGAAGAATGGTTTGCCTTCGACCAAGCGCCTTAGTTATAATTATGGCACGACATTCATGGGTTGCCTCCCATGCAACGCCTAATTTAATGTCGCTGCACGACAATAGACCCCATCACTCCTTCATCGGAGTTGACTTGTGACCATGCCTAGGATCTACTAAACTTTCATGCAGCACTTCTTGCTCCACGAACTAATTACAACCTCCAGGTTCTACCGCCGCCTTCACTTTGAAGTCCTCACAGTGAGGTCGCATTCATGCTACTCGGAACACTTCAAACACTACCTCCTGAAGATGTATTCTCATGGACATCTTGCCTGATTAAACTTGTTTGACAACATCAGTAGTGTATAACAATCCTCTCCCCAAAATGATGGGAACTGCTTCATCTACCTCAAAGTCCTAGATTATAAAGTCCATCGAAAAGAGAAAAGGTCCTACCTTAATCAAGACATCTTCAATGATTCCCTTAGGATAGGCTAGAGACTGATCTGCAAGCTATAATGTCATTGTGGTAGGATGTGGTTCACGTAATCCTAGATTTATGAATAGAGATGCAGGCATCAAATTGATGCTCGCACCCAAACCACATATGGTTGAACCAACTTCCTTGTTCTCAATAGTGACATGGATAGTGAAGCTCTCAGGATTCTTTAGCTTTTTAGGAGTTTTGTTCTTGATTCGGGAACTTCACTCTTCCATAAGAGCCACGGTTTTCCAAACTCTGTATGTTCCTCTTATTGGTCACGATATCCCTGAGATACCTAACGTACTTTGGAACATCCTGCAAAAGCTCCACCAATGGAATATTCACATAAAACTGCTTTAACAACTCAAGAAACTTACTGCAGGTTGTTTCCTCTCTATTTTTATTCAACCTTTGAGGAATTGAGGGAGGTGGTATAGCTACTAAAATTTTGGTTGTGGTTGCTAGACTCACCCACCTTAGTCTTGGATCTTACGGCCTATTCCTCATACACTTTTTCTTTTCTGGGGATAGACTCACCCAACTTCTTACCACTGCATAACAAAATAGCATTTATATTTTCCTTGGGTTTGTTCTCGGTGTTACCTGGGAGTGCCCCCTATGGTCTGTTGTTCTACTGTATGACCAATTTTCCCATTTTCCTTTCAAGATCATGGCTGGAATTTTGCATTCTATTAACCACTTACATCTGCTACACTTTCAATTGCTTCATTGTTTCCTCAAGCGAACTGCTCTGCTGCTAGCCCTATGGTCTTTGATAAGTGTTATGGGGCCTTTGGATGTTTTGATTCCCTCCTCATGAGGGATTAGCTCCATCCGATATCCTTGATTATATACATTACATACAAAACCTCCACCATGACTTTGTTGCCCCACAAAATATATAGAATCAGGATTAAGAGGATAACCTGAATAGGCATGGATTTTTCCACACGTCTGATATGATTGTGGTGATAATTTACTTGCTGTACCTGTTGCACTTTGCCTCCTACTAGTGTGGTCACCAACTTATTAATCACATTCACCAACTGGGTAATGTCTTCCCTGATTGCCTCTACACTATCTAAGTCAATCTTTCCTAGTACCTTTGTTGCTGTATATCCTCTACCTGAGACTTGATAATCCTAAATCCCCGCAGACTTGATGTTCCAGAGAGCCTTAATTTCATCATAAGTTTTGGACATAATTTGTCCTTGTATAGTAGCATCAAGGAGTATCTTAGACTTGGGCTTCAGATCCTCGATAAAGTTGTACCTAATTATCTTCTTAGGTTGCATGTGGTGTGGGCAATCCCTCAAGTAACCCTTGTAACATTCCCATGCTTGAGCTAGAATTTCTCCATCTTTTTGTATGAACCTAGAGTTCTTTCTCCTCAATTCATTGGTTCTTCTCGAAGAGAAAAGCTTGTTGATGAACTTATTGGAGAGGATCTCCCAAGTGGTGATGGATCCTGTAGGCTCATTTTGAAGAAACTCTTTGGTTTCTCAGATCAGTGAGAATGGAAACAAAGTAAACTTGACATATTCATATGACACATTTTGGTAGTGAGGTTTTTATTCAGCTCTATAAACGTCATCAAATGCCTGTGGGGATCCTGGTACAGCTTTCCCTAATATTGGGAAGTGTTTTGGACAATCACACAGTCCCTTATTTCAGCTCAAAGTACCCAGTAATGGCTGATTTGACAATTGCGTTAGAAGCGTTCTCCAAACTAGGCCTAAAAAAATGCATCACTGTAACTCTCTCATTATCTTCACTTGCTTCTTTCCCGTTGTTTTCCATAGCTAACTTTCTGTTATACCCCGGGAACCCAAGGATCAAACCCGAGAGTGAAAGCGGTGAAAACCTGAAAATCAGTCTAGCAGGTGCAGAATGAGTCATTGGAAGACTTGTGAGACCAGACCACGAGTTGTTAGGTGACTCGTGGGGAGGGCCAGTGAAGAGCAGGAAGTAGGAGGATAAGGGTTCCCCACGGGCGAGGGAACGACTCATGGTCAGTCACCACGAGTCATAGGTCAACCTTAGGGTGAGGGTGTGTGAAAAATTGAAGAGGTCAACCAGGGTAATTGACAGGAGAAGACCACGACTCATTAGGTCAACCAACGAGTCATGGTGTGAGTCGTGGGGTGACTTGTAAGAAAGTGATATGATACAAGCAGTGTAGCTGACGAGCATCATGAAGATTCATTTGGGCCAGTGACGAGTCGTTAGGTTATCCATTAAGACCACCTGATAGTTATTTTATGTGAATTCAATAATGGTTTTTTCGTTATTCCTAAGTCCTAGGGGCCTATAATACGTCGTTTCAGGCTCATTTTACAGGGTTTCAAGAGGGGAAAATCTATTCTAAGCTATCTCATTCTATGGATGCAAACTTCAGAGTTTGAAGAGAGGATTTAGAGCAAGCTTGAAGGTTTCCATAGGAATCTCATCTTGGGCAATTAGAGAAGTGGTAAAATCATCGCTCCCAAGTATGTAAGGTTATGAGTGGGTGTCTTATTCCACAGACATGACTAATTTCTATCAAATCATTAAAATTACCTATGATCAAGTATGGGGTTTTTACCCAATTGCATAATTCTTCAATCTCTATACGTGGGTGTGACTAGATTAAATTTATATTGATGAATTCTGAAGCTTGGGCAAATTATAAATTATTTTCAATCAAAAATTGTGTTTTGTAAATTATGAAATTTAATTCCCATGGATGAGAAGTTCATAAAAGAAGAGAATGATGATGAATGTATGATGATGATGATGATGAGATTTGATGATGAAAAACATGTTTCTAAAGCTACCAATGATTATGATATTGTTTTCAAAATGAATTGAGTAGATCCAAGTATGATAAATTCTTTGGGCAATGCCCACATGTTAATTTAAAATGATGATTTTCCCGAAATAAGCTTACCACATTGTTTTGAGCGAAGTATCTCAAATTTCATTTTATTAGCTTGTGGCATGTTGAGTTAAATATTCCTACATATAGTTTACCACCTGATTTGGAGTTGATGCTCCCAATTATAATTGAGCTTGTGGTATGTTTCGAAATAAAGCTTCTCATATGCATGAATTTATGATTGAGATGTATTTCATTATTGAGCGTTTTCAAAGGACAATGTTGAGCTTCATTTTCATGTGATGTCGAGTCCATGCATATTTTCATTATTTAGCTTTGTCAAAGGAAACTGTTGATCTTTGTTTCATATGATGTTGAGTTAAGCATGATTTCATTTTGAGCTTCGTCAATAGATGATGTTGAGCTTCATTATGTACTATGTAGAGCATTGTATGTTTTTGGGAGAAGAGTCTAGCACCAAGAGGGTTAAAGGTTGATCACCAGAACTATGCGCCAATGTAGGTTGATACTATTATATTATTGGGACTTTCCCTGTGAGTGATCCCCGGCCCTAATGGCCCATGAGCTTGATATCGATATCATGGTAGTGTCCATATGCCTGGAAAGATTCTGGATGGCTCTGCCCACTTGAATGTGATAGTCTGGACCAAGTAAGCGCTATTGTGGTAAGTCAGTTAAGTGAAAAGTCTCATGTTGCCTACATGTTTCAGATTTGCATATTCATTACTCATGATTATTACTTCAAGCATGCATGTTCTAAAAGTAAGGTTTAACTCATTGTTCAGCTTATCTATAAATTTCGTATTTTAGCTTTGAGTCATTCGAGACAGTTATGATGTTATGAAACTAAGCATGGTCATACTATAAAAGATCATGATTTTAGAATGAGTGCATGTAATTCTTCCCTCTCAAATTTGAAAGCTTATGATATGTTATGAAATGTTTTAAATTATTTACTTTACATAAGCGCTTTTACTTACCTTGCATACTCGGTACATTCCACGTACTTATCGCATACTTTCTATGATGTATCATTTCATGATATAGGATCCAGCTCCCAGGCTTAGCCCCATTCATAGTCTATTGTCAGAGTTACCTCCTACTCAGTTGGTGAGTCCTCATTCTTCGAGGGCTAGACTTTCAGTTCCTTATGTATTTTCAGTTCCAGTATTGTTGAGTTAGTTGAGGTTTTGTCCCATCAACTCATCAGAGTAGAGGCTTTGACTTTTGTATGTGTTAGCTTCAGATGCATATTCTGATGTTATGATGAGTTAGACTTCCACTGAATTATATTGATGATTTTCTTCTATTTATAGAATGAGTTAGTTGTATGCGTAAGCCATGGGTTGACTTGGGGTCTCTTGGGGTCCCTTGTATCGGGTCTGCAATCCGAGCCTCCATTCGAGTCGTGACATGTGTGGTATCAGAGCCATAGGTTTGAAGTGTCCTAGGGTGCCTGAAGGCCATGTTAAGTAGAATATTTTTCATGGGTGTGAAGTGTGCCAAACTTATGACTAGAGGCTACGAGACGTTTAGGAAATGTTCCCTTATTTCATGATCTATGTTGTGCGATGAAAAGTCTTTTTATCCTTCTAATTCGTGCTATTCGCGATTGCAGAATCATGGATCCTCAAAGAATGAATGGAAGGAGGAATAGAGGTTGTGAAGGCCACGAGGATGGAAATGGTTTTGGGCATCAGCTAGCCCCAATAGTTCAGGAGACTCAAGCACCGGACCCAGCCACTCATGCTGAATTTTGGGCCGCTATTCAGATGCTTGCGTAGTCCTTGACCGTTCAGGTCAATTAGTAGGCCATTGCGTATGTTACGCAACATGGCAATGCAGCGGTGGCTCAAGTCAGAGACTTCTTGAGGATGAACCCTCCAGAGTTTCTAGGGTCAAAGGTAGATGAGGACCCACATGATCTCATTTATGAGGTTGTCAAGATAACCCAAGTCATGGGAGTGAGTAGTGTTGAGTGCGCAGAGTTGGCCTCCTACTAGTTAAAGGGGGTTGCACATATCTTGTTTCGCTAATAGAAGGACAGCAGGGTCACAAGAGCAGGCCTGATCACATGGGAGGAGTTTCAGGTTGCATTCCTAGATCGGTTCTTCCCTTGGGAGATGAGGGAGCTAAAGGCCGCTGAGTTTGTGAACTTAAAGAAAGGGAGGATGACAGTGCAAGAGTATTCCCTTGGGTTCACTCGCTTATCAAAATATACCCCGTAGTTAGTGACCGACCAGAGAGCGCGGCTGAGGAGATATGTGTATGGTATAGCAGGGTATTTGGACAAGGAGTGTCGGATTTCTATGCTTCACTAGGATATGGACTTCCTGATGTCGCCAAAATTACACCTTGCAATAGAGATATAAGCGGTCGATTGTCAAATATAGAACCTAACAAAGGTTGCGGTCGATCCCACAGGGAATATGGTAAGAAATTAAGTTAATGCGAATAACAATTACTATTGAGTTACTTATTTCCAAAATGGGAAAAATATAGAATAAAAAACAAAGTAAAATTGCTAAATGCTGAAATCAAATTCGGTTTGTATTCAATTAATGACTTGACTAGAATTCTGTTCCCCAAGGTGTGTAGTGCCAAGGGGGGTTGAGCTACTAAATCTATATGTACCATACCCAAGCCCGAGCCTACGTTACAAGCCTAGAAAGTCCTATAGTGATCCGAGCTACTTGTCTGAAAATCGAGGTATTGAAAGTAAAGGCAAGCCAATGGTATTATATGCACAGAGTTCGAATTTCTTTCTGGGAATGAGTGAATCCTATCTAGTCCCAAGAGGAATTTATTGACATAATCATATATACATGTGTGTTTATGGGACTTCTTTGAGGTGAGAGAATTTGTTCAACAAAATTGTCTGCAAATTGTCTGGGGTAGTGTTATGGATTTATGTGCATGGTTGCAGGTGACAGTATTTTGCCATGATTTTATTCCTCTATGTTATGATTGGAAATTTTGCATATGCATAGTGATTTGATTTTATACGATGAGGGAGGGGTTAGAAAATTTGATTTTGATATGTAGGACTGCCATAAGTTTTCTAGAGTTCTTACGAATGAAGCATCGAAGTTGTTTAGTTTGTTTTGTTTTATTATGTTTTTTCCTGAGGACATGCAAAAGTTCTAAGTTGAGGGTGTTGATGTGTCGTGATTGAACAACACTTTCGACGCTTAAGACCAAGAAAGTATGCACATTTCGGGTATGTTTATATTGGTATGATGTGTTTTATGCTTAATGTTGCAGGAAAACAGGTCGGGAGTGAAGTGGTCGAATTAATGCTGAAAACTACTAAAAAGGTGACTGCCAGGCATTTCACGAGTCGTTGGTAGGAGGCACGACTCGTTGCTTAAGGTGTGGACAAAATATCTATTTGGAAGATGCAAGATAGTATACATGAAGAGTTGAGGAAGCGACTCGTTACAACTGATAACGAGTTGTGAGGTCAACCATGAAAGTTGAAAGTGGAAATCTTAACAAACTAGCCAGTGTAGTAGACGACAGACATCAAGAGTCGTCACATGAAGGAACGACTCATTGGGAGATCACTGGGACCAACCGTTGGGTGCACTGGACATCCTGACGAATTAGATCATGAGGGACCTAAAGACTCGTGCTCAGGCACGATAAGTCGTTAGGTGACCCGTTTCCACGACTGGGTACGTTGTTGAGGACGACTTTTTTATTCAAGGTACAACTTATTAGAGGGCCAAATGAGTCGTCACCAAGCCCGTTGCCGCTGCCGACCTAGTTTCTAGTTTTAATTAGGAAAAGGATTTCTTGGAACTATAAATACACAGTTTAGGTTTATTTTTGAAAAACAAAATTTTTTGAGATGATTTTCAGAGGATTTTTTAGAAGATTTTTCTTACAGCTATAGAGTAATTGAGAGAGCCGACTTTATTAGTTTTTAACCTGAATTTTGGTTTGAACAATTGTTCTTGATTCAAGAAACGAAAGAAACATTGGAATTTATTCATCTATAGTGGAGTTTTTATTCAATATATGTGGATTTTATTCTATGATAATTTGGAAGTTGTAATTAAGATTTCTTCAATATTTTGTGATTGCGTGATACAAACATGAGTAGCTAAATTCATAAACTAGGTTTGTGGGAACCAAGATGAATTAACACACATAGGTAAAAACACTTAGTAATTCTTGAAGGGGGTTTTATCCATGTATTGTTTTTCCCATTTGATTTGATTGATTCTTGACTGTTGCAAATGTTAGGACTTGCCTTATTCTTACTTATTGGACCAAGGAGGTAAATAATGGGAAAAGGGATTTATAGAGGAGATTTGAGGCTATCAACCCTCATCTAATATATTAAACTTGTCCAGGGATAGTTAATCTGATATTAAGGGTAAGGGTGAGCCACTCTTAGCATGGTAGGGTAGTTTAGCTGTTCCTGTAGGTCGTTTCATTTCCTACCTTAAGGCCAGAAAGATGATCTCCAAAGGTTGTGTGTACCACCTACTTAGGGTTAAGGATGCGACATCTGAGACTCCGACTATCCAGTCAGTACCAGTAGTATATGAGTATCCAGAGGTCTTTCCTGATGATCTATAGGGAATCCCTCAAGAGCGGGAGATTGATTTTGGTATTGACCTTCTTCCCGACACACAGCCTATATTTATTCCTCCCTGCATAATGGCTCCAACCGAGCTAAAGGAGTTGATAAAATTGTTGAAGGACCTATTAGATAAGGGTTTCATTAGACCAAGCAAGTCCCCATGGGGTGCACCAGTTTTCTTTTTCCGAAAGAAAGATGGTTCTCTTCGTATGTGTATTGACTATCGGCAATTAAAAGAAGTTACCATCAAGAACAGGTATCCTTTACCCAGTATTGATGATTTATATTATTAGCTTCAGGGTGCCATATGCTTTTCAAAGATAGATCTCAGATCCGTATACCATCAGCTTAGAGTTCGGGAGAGAGATATCTCGAAGACAGCCTTCAGGACGCAGTATGGCCATTATGAGTTTGTAGTTATGTCTTTTGGACTAACAAATGTTCCTGCAGCTTTGATGAACTTGATGAACGAGGTGTTCAAGCCATATTTGGATATGTTCGTGATTCTGTTTATTGATGACATCCTTATATACTCTCGGAGAGAGGAGGCGCATGCCACTCATTTGAGAGTAGTGTTTTAGACTCCCAAAGATTGCCAATTATATGCCAAATTCAACAAGTGTGAGTTTTGGTTGAACTCAGTGGCGTTTTTTGGCAATATGGTATCAAGAGAAGTCATAGAGGTGGACTCTAAGAAAATAGAAGTGGTGAAGAATTGTCCTTGACCGGTGAATCCTTTAGATATTCGGAGCTTCTTGGCTTTAGATAGATACTATCAAAGATTTGTGGAAGGTTTCTCATCGATTTCAACACCTTTGACCAAATTGACCCAGAAGAAGGTGAAATTTCAATGGTTAGAGGCTTGTGAGAAGAGCTTCCAAAGTTGAAGACTTGACTTACTTCAGCACTGGTGTTGACCCTACCTGAGTGTCCTAATAGGTTCGTGGTGTATTGTGATGCCTTAAGGATCGGACTTGGGTGTGTGTTGATGCAGCATGGGAAGGTTATATCATATGCCTCCAGACAGCTAAAAGTTCATGAGAATAATTACCCGACCCATGATCCTGAATTTGCCGCGGTGGTATTCACATTGAAGTTATGGTGATAGTATTTGTATGGGGTTCACATGGATGTGTTTATGGACCATAAGAGTTTACAATATGTGTTTACCCAGAAGGATCTCAATCTTCGGCAAAGAAGGTGGTTGGAGCTACACTAGGACTATGATATGAGTGTCCTTTACCATACAGGTAAGCCCAATATAGTGGAAGACAAACTTAGTAGGCTCTCTATGGAGAGTGTGTCCCATGTGGATGAGGGAAAGAAGGAGTTGGTGAAAGATGTGCACCGACATGCAAGGTTGGGAGGTTGGTTGGTTGACTCGATCTATGCCGGTGTTATTGTTCAGAACAGATAAGAATCATCCTTGGTGACTGATGTAAAACCTATGTAAGATGAGGACCCGATTTTGGTAAAGTTAAAGAAAGACGTTTAGAATCATAAGGTAGAGGTCTTCCCCAAAGGGGGAGATGGTGTGCTTCGTTACCAGGGTCGCTTATGTGTTCTTGATGTGGGTGATTTGAGGAGCCATATGTTGCATGAGTCTCATGGATCAAAGTATTCTATCCATCTAGGTGCCACCAAGATGTACCATAACTACGGGATGTCTATTGGTTGAATGGCATGAAGAAGAAGATAGAAGAATTTGTAGCTAAGTGTCCAAACTGTCAGCAAGTAAAGGTCGAGCATCAGAGATTGGGAGGTGTGCTTCAGGATATCAGTATTCCTAGTTAGAAATGGGAAGAAATCAATATGGACTTCATCACAGGTTTTCCTCGCACTGATCGACATTAAGACTCCATTTGGGTTGTGGTAGACAGGTTGACCAAGGCCGTCATTTTCTATCGGTCAAAACCACGGATTCGGCGGAGGACTATGCAAAATTATATATCCGGGAGCTAGTTCGATTGCATCGAGTGACCTTATCCATTATATCAGACAGAGGTACCCAATTTCCCTCTCAGTTTTGGAGGTCGTTTCAAAAAGGACTTGGTACTCAAGTTATGCTAAGCACAAAATTTATCCCACAAACGGATGGAAAAGTGGAGTGAACAATTTAGACTCTCGAGGACATGTTGAGAGAATGCGTGATTGACTTCAAAGGTATTTTTGATGATCACTTGTCTCTCATCAAGTTCGCATACAATAACAACTACCATTCTAGTATTCAGATGGCTCCATTTGAGGCTCACTATGGGTGGAGATATAGATCGCCCATTGGTTGGTTCAAAATTGGTGAAGCTGAGATGATAGGGCCACATTTGGTTCATGAGACTATGGAGAAGGTTCAGCTCATACGGGACAGGTTGAAAACAACTCAAAGTCGCAAAAAGTCCTATGCCGATGTGAGAAGGAGAGAATTAGAATTCGAGGTGGATGATTGGGTCTCTCTAAAGGTATCTCCCATGAAGGGAGTGATGCGGTTTGAAATGAAAGGAAAACTCGGCCCTCGTTATGTTGACCCCTACAGGATAGTGAGATGGATTAGAAAGGTGGCCTATGAATTGGAGTTTCCCTCAGGATTAGCTTCTATGCATCCTGTATTCCATGTTTCGCTCTTAAAGAAGTGTTTGGGTGATCCAGCTCTAGTTGCCCCGGTGGATAGTCTTGGTGTGAAAGACAGCCTTAATTATGAGGAGGTTCCGGTAGAAATACTGGATCGTCAGATTTGAAGGCTAAGGAACAAGGAAACAACTTTAGTGAAAGTTTTATGTAGGAATCACCCTGTTGAAGGAGCTATGTGGAAAGCCAAAGTAGACATGATGGCTAGATCCCCACATTTATTCTCTACCAGCTCAGTTCCAACTTGAGGTATCAATTTTTGCTCTAAGACTCTATCTAGTTTTCATGTTAAGTTAATGTGCCCAAGTTTCCCTTATATATATGAATGTATGCATGGTTCATGAATTTAGTTCAGCTATATAGTTTAAATTAGAGTGAGTCATTCTGTTAGTTTTCAGCTTCAATGATCAGTATTTGAATATTATGATTTCATTTCTATGCTTTTCTGTATGTTTTTCAATATTTGAAGATTAATGTTCCCAAGGGGGAGATATTCTTATACTCCAGAAGCAAAAGATCAGACCCGGGAGTGGAAACAAAGAACAATTTAAAACTGGCATCAGTACACAGAATAGTCGTGAGATGACTCATGGGAGCAAACCACGAGTCATGATGTGACTCGTGGTGAGGCTCAGGAGATGAGACGACTCGTGTTTGGCTTAGGAGATGAGTTAAAATTTGGGAATTTGGATCCCCATGGATGAGACCAGGAGTCGTGGTAAGGCACAATGACTCATTATGTCCGTCGTAGGAAGTGATGACTAAGAAGGTATGGGAAGAAAGTAGTACACCTAACTGAAGGACCCCACAAGTCGTGGTCAGTCACCACAATTCATGGGGAGGATTGTGAGTAGCATGGTGAAGCAAAATAAAAATCACAGGTAGTGTACGTGACAAGTGGAGACCATGAGTCGTGGTCACCAGTAACAAATCATTAAGTCACCCGTGATGAGCCCACATGACTTGATAAGCAGTATGCTTGATTGATGACGCCACGAGTCGTGGCCAATGGTAACGAGTCGTCATGTCCCTCGTGGGGACTGATTGGCAGTTATTTTCTGCAAATTTAGTAAGGTCTTCTTCGTAATTCCTAAGATCATAAGTTCTTAACTATGTCGTTTTATGTTATGAATGATGACTTTTAAGAGGGTTAAGTTCATTTTAGGCCATTTTCGTTTATGCATGCAAAGATAGAAGGTTAGAGGGGGTGATAAATCTTGTTATTCTTCAAATTCTCCTCAATTCCTCTTGCAAAAGCAAAGAAGTGTAAGAATCAGCTACAATCAGGTATGTAGAGTTATGAATGGGTGAATCCTTTCACACCCATGCCCAATCCCTCTCTAAATCATGAATTTCTTATGTCAAATCTATGGGTTTTAACCCAATGCATGAAATTCCTAAATTCTCTACATGGGTATGATTTAAATATGTTTCTACTATTGGATTATGCTTCGTGGGCAAGTATATTGTTTTTAAATAAAATCATATTTCAAGTTTTGTGAATTAAAAAGCCCATTGATGAGAAGTTCATGAAAAATGAGATTTGTGATGAATGTATGATTATGATGAGATATTATGATGAAAATATATGTTTTCAAGCTACCCATGTTTATAATAATGTTTTCAATGTAAATTGAGTATTTTCAAGCATGTGAAAGTATTGGGTAATGTCCACATGTTCAAGTATGATTTATGATTTCTGGAATTAAGCTTACCACATGGTTTTGGAGCAAAGACTCCCAATTATTTTTCGGCTTGTGGTATCATTTGAGTTAAAGCTTTTCATATGTATAATTTCAGATTTGAGATGTATTTGACTATTGATCTTCATGAATAGATGATGTTGAGCTTCATTAAAAAATAATGGAGAGCATTTGCATGTTTTTGGGAGTAGTGTCTAGCACTGAATAAGCTAAGGATCGATCACTCTATGCCTCAGAACTACGCGCCAACATAGGTTTATACTAATATATATATATATATATATATATATATATATATATTTGGGACCTCCCTTGGGAGCTATCCCCTGTCCTATTAGGCCACCAGCTTGATATCGATATCATGGTATTGTCACTAGCCGTGGCAAGGCTTTGGACTGCTCTATCCACTTGAGTGTGATAGTTGGGACCATGTAAGCTCTATTGTGGTATGTCAGTTGATCTTGGGCAAATTTATATGCCCAAGTGATACTCAAATGTGTCATTTTAGCCTTGTTTATCTATCAATATTTATACATTCTCATGTGATTGGTAATAAAATGTGAATTTATACTAACCAACATGATTAGCATTGTTTTGCAGGTAAAATGTTATTTTCGGAAGCTAAAATGCATGTTGGAATAGATCGGGGTTGGACTCGGATTTGAGCAAAGGACAAGGCATTGGAAGGCACAAAATAAAGAGGCTCCGTGATGGAGCCGTGTCACGCTGCCATCGCGGAGGCCTTCTGCCTTGATAGGGAATTTTCGGCCTAATTCTAGTAAGGGTTCGCGTTGGGTCCGTGGCACGGTGGCCCAGCTCCGCGTTGCACGCCGTGCCACGTTGGGCCTTATTACCTGGACCCCCAATTTCCAGTGAAGGTCTGCGTCGGTGGCGTGTCACGGAGGCAGTGCTCCGCGATGCACTCCGTGACACGTTGCTTGTTATTCCGGAAAAAAATCCCACTAGTATAAATAGAACACTTAGGTTCAATTTTTAATATTCTGACTTGGTGGAGCAAGAACGTGGGTTACAGGCAGTTGAGGGGACAAAATTATCAGGGTTTTTCTCTCTTTCCTTCTCCTTGAATTCAATTGCTTGTATGTTTAACACTCATTTAACGATGTTTAATCCACAAATGAGTGGCTAATTCCTCTTCTTGCTGAGGTTAGGAATAATTGTATTGAAATGTGATTGTTGATTAAATTGGTTTTTCATCTTTTCTTCCATGGTTGTTCTATTGATTCTTGTTCTTACTGCATTAATGTGTGGCCTACGTTAATGTACATCTAAAAAGTCCGGTTTCACTCGAGAGAGCAAGAAATTGGAAAGTTGTGAATTAATAGGATATGATCTTTTCTTAGTTTGGGAAAATTGAGAATTGATTTACCTTCAGGATAGACATATACCTGAAAGTCGTATTAGTCAATTTAGGAACCGGGTTTGTATGGATTGAACATGAATTTCGTTTAATCACAGAAATGTAGGTGGACAGTTCATGATTCTTAAGTTGGGTTAAATACGAGAGTTTTAATCCATTGGCAGTAGTTCTTGACTAGCAATCGGAGGAAAGTTTAACCAATTTATATCGATAATTAATTTCATTACATGTTCATTTAACCTCAACATGCTCACATTCATAGTTCAGACTCACATTAGATAATCGTTTTAGACTTAGCATAAAAATTAGAACCCAAAAATATTAAACTCTTGGTTACACTGTTGTCTTCGTTGTTAAAATTAAAATATAGTAACACTTGAGTGGTTCGTTACCTTATCCCAGTCCCTGTGGGATCGATACTTGGCTTACTTAAGCCTCTTTACTACTTGTTCGACCACGTGCACTTGCATGTAGTTTTATACCCAACAAACAGACCGAACATCAGTTAAAAGATGAGTCTCCCATTGTTCCTCATGATTTTAGTTATGCATGTTCATCATTCATGAGATTTATACATCTATATATGTTCTAAAGCAGGTTTGACTCAATGTTCAATTTTACCCATGACTATTAGTTTTCAGCTTTGAGTCAATCGATTTAGTTATGATGCTATGTTATGTTATGATGAGATCATGCTTTCAGAAAGAATGCATGCAAGCCCTACTCTTAGATTCTTGTTGTTTATGTTTTACATTATGTATGTCTTTAAATGACTTTACTTTTTTAAACGATTTTACTTCCTTGCATACTCGGTATATTCCATATACTGATCACATACTCTATACTGTATCGTTTCATGATACAGTGCCGGACACCCAAACCCAGCCCCGTTCATAGCCAATCCTTAGAGTTAGCATCTTACACTTGTTGGTGAGTCCTCATCTCCCGAGGACCAGACTTATTCAGATTTCCTCCATGTATTTTCATTTTTCAGCTTATTCGAGTTAGTTGGGGTCTTGTCCCATCAACTCATCATGTTTAGAAGCTTTTCAGAAAAAACGATGTATTCAACTTCATATTGTGTATTCTAATGTTACATTTATTTCATACTTCTGCTGAGATTATTATGTTGATTCCTCAGTTTTAGTAATTGAGTTATTTGTGTTTTCATGCCAAAGTTCAAGTTGGAGTCTCTCAGGGCTCCTTGTCCTGTGTTGTGATCCGGGCTTCTATCCGGATCGTGACATAAAATCCGGATGAAACAAAACCATAGCTATTTTGATGAACAAAAAGATCATGCCGTGGGTTGCATCACGCTCCTTCCGAAAAAAGCATAAAAGTGAGCCTGGTTACCTGCTTGAGACCCCCCCTAGATGGGTTGCATCACGCTCCTGCCAGACTGGGTGCCAACCCTACCTATCTGAGCACCTCCACTACATGGATGAGTACCTCCTCTGACAGTAGACTGACTACCTCGCCCGAGCTGTGGATGATTGTAATACCCCGGAAGTGCGTAGGAATTGACCCGGAAGTTAAGTTGAAAATTGCAGAAAATTGGGAAAAATCTCCCAGGACGAGCCAAGGTATGACTTGTGGTAATAAACCACGAGTCGTTGTAATGAGTCTTTGATTGAGATTAGACTGGGTGACCATGCAGACAATAGGCGACATGACGACTCATTATGGGAAAAAAGGAGTCGTTGTTAGCAGTCATTAGAGGAAGCTAGGTTCTTCAAGTGGGCTATAACGAGTCTCCCAATGACCCCTCAGGAGATACAACAGATCGTTGGTTGTGGTCGTGGTTGGAGGATAAGCTTTCTAGTGGGCTTGACGGAAGGGAAGCAATGACTCGTCGTTTGGTGTAACGAGTCGTGGTATGACCCGTTAGAAGATGAGATGTCAAGATCCCTGAGCAAACCACAGAAGAAGTAACAGATCGTTGGTTGATAGGACACATCCTGACCGTCCATTAGTTAGTTCCGAAAGTATACTTTCAGCAGTGCATACGACGAGTGACATGACGGGTCATCGTTAGTTCTAACGACCCGTTAGTGCTGTCCGTGGGTTCCATCCGGCCAAATTTGAGGGTAGGTTCATTAAGGGTAATTTTGACTTTTTCACGATATGAGGCCCTAAACTATGTTGTTTTGTCTTGGGAAGGATGCATTTTTAAAAAAATGACCTATTCAAAACTCTCATTCATGCATGAACGAATATTCGAAGGTGATATAAGGAGATTTTAAGCTTTTCTCCTCAATTCTTTCAATTTCATTCTTGGGCTTCTAAGGAGAGTTAAGAGTCTAATAATCCCAGGTATGTAAGCTTCAAGTTACTAGATAAGAGTTATGGTCCGATTTACGGATCGTGTGTTGATTTTCCAGTCTATACTTGGGACCATAGATGGAACATCAGAGAGACGAAATTTCACTAATTTAACAAATGATTGAATATACTAGGCACAGATGGATTCTACAGCTCGTACTTGGGACCACAAGTGGAAGCTTGGACCATTATCATTGATCTAGACCCTAACTTACTATTCGTAACACTGCCAGCGTTTCATAAGTTGTGTGTTTCTCAGTAGTTATTTAAGTGTGAGACCTCATTTTCTTTTCATTATTCTTCATATCTATCGTGTGAGACTGGGTTTTCTCTATTCTCTAAGATCTCCCATCATCAATCTATTTCCATGAGATTTATCTTACATGGATGCCAAGATTAGTGATCCCTAGCTTTTACACTCCTAGGGTTTCAAGGAAAATCCATTTCTAGATCCAGAAAGACATAGTAGCCCTTTTCCCCAAGCCTAAACTTATCTTCTTACCTTGATTTAGAACTAATATCGTATGTAAGGTAACTCTAAAGCATGGCACATCATGTTCCTGCCCAAAAACACTTTTCTTAACTCTTGCAATATATATTATATGTTTTGATAAAGTCTTTACTTTATGTTCGTAAACTCTCATGTTTTACGTTATGAATTTCATGGATCCTTATGAGAAGCTTGAATCTCTTACATGAGCTATTTTATGAGTTTTCCATGTTCATCCATGAAAGTGTGATTGATAATTATGATTTTGCATTTTTGTGTAAATATATGAACTTTGATGAAATGACTTGAGATTTTCAATGATTATTATTACAAATATTGGCAAGCATCCACATACGATTTTACTTAAACTATGGCATAGGAACTTCTACCGTGATTATGAGCTTTCATTAAAAATCTTGAATGATGATTTTAAGCATTTTAATTTAAAGCAGGCATTATGGTTATTATCCTTTAGATTAGGCATGGTATAGGGTATGAGGCTTCATATAAGGCATGGTGTATCAATTATTAGCCTTCATATAAGGTCGTGTTATAGATCAAATCAGAACTCTTCAGACAAAGAGTAAGACTATGAGCCCGACGGGCTATTTCAGCATCACAATGTAAAAACAGAGCAAGTGGTTAACCAAGAAGGCATGAGTCTTTTAAAATGAGTGCTGAAAACTACATTTGCAACATAAGAGTGGAGAGAGCCGAGTTTATGAGAACATCCGTAAATTATTCCCCTACATTGAATGAATTCAAAAATCTTGCTAGCAAGTCAGTTTCAGTCAGGTCACCTATCCAACAAGGTAGGTGATGTCTTAGCCAGTTCGGCCATAGGGATCGAACTCCGTGTTTCCATGGTGAACTATGTTTGTTATGCCATGATATCTCAAAGGATTTTGGGTCACTGCATGAACTATGATTTAAGGGTAAATTTCATGATTTTTGAACCTTTATGATTTCACATGTTATGACTATGATTTCCATGTATTGTCTTTTCATTTCTCCGTACTCTATATTTCTTTTTCCATCTTACACATAATTTAATTGTATGTGTCCTTATGCCTCTTTTACCGAGGGAGCGACATTGTTTAATAATGCACACTCAGCTACAAGGATGTTTAGCTAAGCAGCACTTAAGGACTACTCCATCTCAGCTTTTGGTAAGCTCCATTCATTGTTGGTGTAATTATCTCATTCTACCAGTATATAGTTTTCTTAGAGGTATATTTGGAGCTTTGACCTTGTAAGTCAGATACTCTTGTTACAGTAGATGTTTCACAAATTGTCCGTCTTGTATGTCCTCATGCTTTATACTTTGATTTAACCTCTGTGTCACTTATGTACTAAATTGATGATTTTATGAAAAGCTTTATTCATGATGCATGATCTATGTTTTTTAGCTTGTACTATACATGTCACTTCATGATTAGATGAATGCTCCAAGCACCATGCCCTATTAAAAGGTGTGCTTAGTCCAGAAATAACATCAAATGTCAGTCTCTCCTCGACCCTAGGATGGGCGTGACAATTAAAATGAAGGAATAAAATAATTCACTCTTAAATAATCAATACAAAGAAAGGAATCAAAGAAACGGAGAAATGTTGAAGAGATTTGTCTACCAAATATTCCATCCCCAAGTATGGTGTATGAACCCTAGCTCCCTAAAGACTTGTTTTTTTCCAAGGATTAAAGATATTTCTCCAAATCTTTTCTTTTATAGATCCCTGATAAAGTCCAAATCCACTTCTCTCTAGGAGATAGAGTGCACGGTCATTCGCAATATAATTTACCTAACTTTATGAGTAGGGGTTGAATCCACTGGGAATAGGGATATATCAGTACTAAAGTTGTATGTCAACCTAAACTAGTTAGCATCATTTTATTACAATACACAAAATAAATGTTAGTGGAAAAATGAGAACACTATATGATTCTACTCAATATCAAATCAACATAATGCAAGTGGAAGAAACAATGAGAGAAAGCACCAGAGAGGTGTTATTGATAGGGCATCGATGGGATTGGGTTAATCAACAAGTACTAAGAATCAAATAATAACATGAATATCCATGGAAATGTCTATACCCGACATCTTTCGACCACTTGGCATATTCTACTTGGGTTCTTTCAAACCCCAAGCTCAATTAAAACATTACCCATACTGACTTGGGGAAGAATTAAGCAATTTCTATCCTTAATCCTTAAATAGAGTTATGAAAAAGGGTTTTGGCTATTTGTAGCCCAACCCCACATTTGTAGAACTCAACCCCACTAATGCTTTCTAACCCATATCATACATTCCTTTTTTAAGCAAAAGCAAGATAAGTAAATACAATCTATGTTTGCAACCATAAATATTTGCACTAAAACTTAGAGAAAGCATTAGATTCATGCATAACGAGTAAGTGTAAGACTAAATTAATAACACCCAATCAAATCTAAACCCACATCAAGCACACACCTCTAGCAATCAAATTAGCTATTCGTGAATGTAAATAAGATAATTAAATTAATAAGAGATTCATTCATATTCATAATTGAATAGTAAATTTGAGCTTCAATTTTATGTTTCAATGGAGAATTCTTACTGTACAAATTTGGAGAAGAAGAATAAGAAGACTATCTCTTCCTTCTCTCTATATTCACTCTCTAAAAAAATTAGTTAATCAAAACTACTAGAATCATAGGGCATCACAAAACATAAGGTATCTCTTGGATCTAACAATCCATAAACATGAAGATGAAATACTCGTAACATAATCTGGGGAGACCTCCTACTCCTGACGAGATGAGAGGGCATAAAACCTGTTCTGATCCTAACTACCACCTGCACTAGTGGATGCACCCTGCTAAGCTGAGCGTGTTGGTGGAATTATTGAACTGGTGGCTGGGTCTCAATGACTACCATGGCCCTGTTTGGCTGCTGGACCATCTCTGAGCATATAACTGGGCTTCCCAAACCTGAAACATACACCTGAACCTGCTAATCAGTCCCCGGGGTGCTTTTTGCCTCACTTGCTACAAACTAGAAGACTAGACCCTCATTTCCTCTAACCTTTGGAGCCTGATGTCCTTCCCTTCTACTCGCTCCGAGATCTAGATGGTACACTAGATGATGATGGTGATGGAGTTGATGGTCTATGATGAGGCTATTGATGATGCCCGCCATTGGGCCTCTGCTGGAATAACTCAACACTACTTGTCCTGGCCCTCTTAGCCTCTCTCCCTTGTCCTTCAACTGATCTGCCTCCATCTGCTGGGCATATAAGACCAATCAAAAGAAGTCTAAGTCACTGTTTAGCATCGCCATCCTACACTCCTTGACCAGTGAGTCAGACACTCCATACACAAATATTTTCATATGGGCCCTCTGGTCTACCACTATCTCCTGTGCATACTTGGACTGCTAGATAAACTCCAAGTCATACTCTTAAACTGTCATATCATTTTGCTTGAAATTGATGAACTCTGTTACCTTTGCCTCCCTCAACTCTCTAGGGAAGAATTTATCTAAGAAAGTTGTCATGAACTCATCCCATCCATGGAGACTACACCCATTGCTCTACCATCCCTCTACTAACAGTACCAAATATAAGCAACCTCCTTAAGCTAATAGGACGATAAGTGGGCTCTCTCTTCGTAACCTCTTCATCATAAGTGTGGCGTGCTTTATTCCCCTGAAAAAGAATCTACTTAACGCATCTTTCAGACACCCTAGGGCACTCTGAACCTTTTCTCTAATATCATATTCGTCACGACCCGAATATAGGCTCGGATTTAGACACGGAACCCAGAACCATAAATGGCTCCAAGTTGACTCATGGCATGAACATGAAAGCTAAAACTCAACATACACCAAGTAGAAAACTATATTCTAAAATAGTGGAAGTTGGAATAGTAAAACATTTAGATAATAAAAATCTCTAGACACTGAACTTGAAGCTAGATATACAAACTATGTCTGAAAAACCTCTAACATACTGACGAGCTGAAGGGACAACACCCCTAACTAGCTCACTAGAAGTCTGAAACTAAAAATGAAAATAACTCAACTATCTAAAGGTCCTTGAAGGGTGAGGATTCACCAATAATGCTACTTGAGCTAACTCTGGAAGCTTGCTAGTGGCGAGACTGAATATGAGTGCCTGAGCCTGTATCATGAAATGATACAACATAGAGTATGAGATCAGTACTAGGAATGTACGGAGTATGAAAGGTAAGTAAAACATGCTAAGTAAGTGAAATTGAAATCATGCATATCTTAAATCATAACATCATAAGATTCTGAGAGTAAAGGTTGTATGCTAATATCTGAAAACATGAGTAGACATAATTGAAATAAGTACATATGTCTTTCCGTTTCTGACATCATAAGTAAAGCTCATAAACTGATCCTTGGATCAAACTTGCTGAAAACATGATATAATATTTTATAGAATATGAATTACTGAAATCATGAGGAACAACTGGATACTCGTCTTAACCGACAACCATCATGTATGAGCACATGATGATCCCACGCCTTTCACACATGCCAGAGAGCCATACTAAGCTTTTCTAGGGTGAAGAATTAAGTAAAGTGTGATATCACGGTAGTACATTAGGCCGGGAAAAACACTCTCTTTGGAGGCCCCAAAGTATACCTACATTGGTATGTAGTTCATGAGACTGGGGAACCTTGAAACCCCAATCCTACTCGGTGCTAGACACTACTCCCAAAACATGTATAATGATCATTTAATCATAGATCAAAACATAACTTGAATCTTTACATATGGGGAGTTTGGACTCCAAAACATGAGATAGCTGAACTCATTAGCCTTAGCTAAACCATGAAATCTTGCTTAACTTGAACGGGCTTACCCAAATCCTAACATCATGCTTGCATGAAATAAGCATTAGGTAAAATCATAAATATTTTCATGGGTATTTTGTAAATATTCATGCATTTTAGATATTTCATCATACTTGGAAGCATAAATCATAAGCACAACTTTTTATGAAACTTGCATAATTGGACATCATGTTCTTAAAACTTAAAATCATGAATTTTAATAAAAATAGTAATAAAACCTGCCATGAGTCTTAAAGCATCATTTGAAACATGAAGGTAATTGACCCATGAATTAAACATAGAGAATTTCATAAATTAGGGTAAAATTCCATAGAGTCATACACTTAAATTCATGAACTTGAGAAATGATTTGGACATGAGAGTGAAGAAAATCTCTCATTCATGACCCTACATACCTATGTAAACTCATTCTACACCCTTCCTTGAAAGCCCAAGAGATTTGGGGAAGAACTTGAAGAATTCTAAACTTGATCTCCTTTAGGAACTTCTATACTTGCATGAATGGAGAGGGAATAGGTTAGAGTAGGCTAAACCCTCCTAACTTAGCTTAAAACAATGTAGTTTAGGGCTTAGGAAATTTAAAATTATAGAAATGCCCTAATTATATTTGCAGAAAAGCTACTCACCGCCGAAGCAATGAATTACACCACTAGTCGTACCCTGATACCATGATTCATGGGTTCCTTCTATTGCTGCCACTACTTCATCCCTGGGTTTATAGAGTTCTCCACAGGTCCAACCAATGGCTAGTAGGTTCTTCCTATGATTCATACCTTCAATCGTCTAATCAATATCTAAAACCAACCTTACCTGCCATGATTTCTGGCCATGAGTCATACCCCTAACCTACAACTCGTGGTTTGTTCCCATAATTCACCAGTTCGACTCCTCCAACTTCCAATGATATCCTACCAATGACCCATAGTTTTCTACAACGGATCATACCATGACCCTACCATCTAACTTGACCAACTCTATCTTAAACAACAACTCTGTCCTACGACTCGTAACACGAGTCATTATGAGATATATTTTCTTTAACTGTTCTGTTGAACACCCTTTCATATCTCGAGTCTCGTCTTAGGCACTTCTGGGGTATTATAGTGACAGAGTTCAATGATAGGTATGAAACCGATATGCATACAAATGTCCAATGAGATGTAATTAATGATGACAGGTGTATTTACCGTATGGTCAATGTGCATATGATCATCTGCATAATTGTATCTTACTTATATTGTAATAATTAGTGTTTTGATGAATTTTTTTTGAATAAGTTAATATTGTATTCAAAATATTCAGGTAAATGTGATTTATGTATTTTTCTGGGTTGATCCTGACTATGAGAATGCTTTGTGAAAAGGGGAATAAAATTAATAATTTTTATTAGATAAAAAGTTATGAAGTGTATTTTTAATTGAATGAAGATTGCTAATGTTCTGTGGGATGTTAGACCTTGTATGATTGATGAGGTGTTGAAAGGAGTAAAGTTTCCAGTGAAGACGGGTTACCGCCTAGAGCAGTGTTACTGCAACAATAGAATTCCCGCTATAGGGAGACTGCAGCAGCGATCAAATTACCATTGCAGCAAGGCCTAAACAATGTGTAGGCCAACTTATTTGGAAAAACTAGATAGAGAAATATCAATGTATCATTAAATAACTGGAATAAATGAAGAGTGAGAAATTGGCTAGATAAACTATTGAGTGGTTATTTAAGAAACTAAATTATTGATTGCGTATTAATTTTATGCTATTGCGTGAACTAATTGTAGTAGGCTAATGATGCCTACCAGCATATGTGGTGTACTGATACTACTCATCCTACACCTTTTTGGGTGCAGGTAGTGACAAGTTTGAATTTTCATGATTGACATGGAATATTTAGGATCAGCATCTGCATTTTTTCGCAGGTGAAGCTGTGTCTTTTTATTTATCGATATTATATTTAGAAATTTTGTACCTGTTTAGAGTTGATTTTGGAAGAGTTACAGTTTTTGGCAAGCATTTTATTGATATTTCAAAACATTTGATTTGTGCAAATTAAGGAGTATTGAACTTATTTTATACATTGATCAAGAAGGGATTCTCCTATCGAGATAGAGTCAATGCAGGTGCCCACACAATCCGCCCATTTGGGTCATAATATATATATTTTAGAATCTTGACAAATTAAAATATTTGGTTTTGTTTATTTCTATACATAAAAGTGAAAACCTTTTTCAAATCATAATTTTGACGAGTTATCAACTAGTTTTAATATATTTATGATTTGCAATGGAAATAAATAAATTATTGTATCAAACTATAACAAAAGTTGAATTTTATTTATTGCGATATTGCTTCTCCCATGAACAAATACACACACACACATTGCACTTTAGAAGATGATTATCAATGGAAACATTAAATATTTTTTTATCATGATATAATAATCAATTCAACAAAAAGATTACAAGCTAACAGTATCTTGTAAAAAACACTTAGGTGAAATACAACAAACAATAACATATTCGAGATACAATACATATTTACATTATGTAATATATTTGACATATATTATTATTAAAATATAAATTTTCAAACACTAAGAAGATCTTAAAATTTTAATAGATTAGTAGTCAATGTTAGGCTAGCTTTAGGCTTATAAATTTAGAACAGATTATTAGTTAAGAGTTAGGCGAGATTTTAGGCAGAGAAGAGAAATTTTTGGCTGAAAATAGAGTTATGATATTAGTATTATTGTATAATTTTTCTAATGTGATAATTATTGTTAGGCAAGCTATAAAGATTTGAAGATAAAGTTAGTATAACTGTTATATATTTTTCGTGTATCATTTTTGCCCTTGAAATTTGAAGTATATGGACATATTATTTTGCATAATTAAGAAATAAATTTATACACAATAAAATATATATCTCATCTTCTTCCATGTTCATCATTTACTTAGAATTTCTAATTCAAATCTCCAACAAATCATTCCAAACTTGAAATTCAAACTCTTTTAGATACTTCTAACATTATTCAATAACACACTCAAAACAAATCACAATTACCTAAAATATATAAAATCTTCTAAATATATAACTTATTTAATAATGTGAAAATAATAGCATCTTATTTTTACCTATTTCCATGTTTCCTTTCTTTTAATAAATGACCTTTCATAATGTTGACTTTGTATATCTAAACTGCATATTCATAATTACAAATTGTCTAGCCTTAGAAAATTTTTACTACTTTAGAATATTGTCCAACGATAATAAATAGTAATTCTGGACATATCTTTAAAATTTTATCTAAATAAACAATTCATCATTGAAGTTAAAAACAAAGATAGATTTTTAGTGATATATTTCTTACGTAGATTTAGGCAGTCATATGAAAAGTTAAAATTTTGCTTTGAGAAAGTTTTCTCTAATACTATAATCTCACTTACTCTATCTATCTATCAATCTATCTCTCTCTCTTTCTCTCTCTGTCTCTATATATACATATATATAGAGACAGAGAGAGAAAGAGAGAGAGACAAGCACAAATAGTAAAAAGCTAAATATTGGATCAACCATGGAAGGCGAATTTATGGGACAACTCTAAATATGGAAGGCGAATTGATGGGACAACTCCCAAACTAATCAGACATCCAGAAACTGAAGTAATAACATAGAGTTTGAACATGTAGCCATTGGAACATGAGGACTCACCAAATACGCAGAGAACAGGTTCAAATCTATCTACGGATGAGGATGCGCCTTAGAACTGGGACCTGTATCATGAGACGATACAATATAGAAAGTATGCGGTAAGTACGTGGAATGTACTAAGTACGCAAGGTAAGTAAAACGGACAATTAAAACATGTATAAAACTCATAAATGTTCATAAGAGCAGGACAACATTCACATAAAATAATTATTGTAATATAACATAAAGCACAAGGTTTTTGAATAATTCATACTACAATCGTAATCAAATCATAAGAGAAAAACTTCTACTGAACATAACTTGAGCACATATACATAGTTATAAACATGCATAAATCATGAGGAACAGTGGGAGATTCTCTTAACCGACATACCCCTTATGAGCGCACATTAAGCCCAAGTTGTAACCCTAATCGGGAGGGTGTTAGTACCTTGCCAAGGGTAGGAACCATGAAGGACGTGATAACAAATGAAAAAGGGCTGTTTGGGCAAGGGACAAACATGAATGGGTCTCAACATACCTACGGTGGCACGTAGTTCATGAAATCCAAGGCTTAACCTGAGCCCCGAACCTACTCGGTGTTCGATACTACTCCCAAAATGTACATAGTGCTCATAATAATACATACTTGAGTTCTTGGCCTAGTTAAAACATGATAATCGTAAACATGCTTGAATATACGTGAACTAGCCATAACTTGAGGCCCGTGAGTCAGCCAAAAACATAATTCATGCTTAATAAAATATGTACATACTTGTAGATCATGCATATAGTTTAAGTTTTCATAAGATCATAATAGATAACACAATATATTCATGATTTAATTCAATATACACATTGGGCTTATCAAAACATCAATGGATCAGTGGATCAATAGATCATAAATAGATTTATCATGGAACATGCATAATCAAGATTAATTAATTAGAAATTCGAATTCAGCCATATTAAGATCAATTTAGAACTCAAAAGATGATCCAAATTCAGTTGATAATGATAGGGTTTCAAAATGACATAACCCATAATTAAATCATTAAATTTATAAACAAACCGAATATAAAACCCCATGAGTCTTTATATAAAATTTGAGTAATTAATAGAGAAGGAGCATGGGTGTGGAGGGATCCACCCATTGAAGACCTTACATACCTGGGATTATCAATTCCTAACCCTCCTTGAAAACTCAAGAATAAAATTGAAGGAATTGAGGTGAAAAGCTTGAAATTCCGCTTGAATTACCTCTGAAAGTTCTTGCATGCATGAATGAGAGTTTAGAATAGGTCATTCCCTTAAAAACCCAGCATTCCCAAGTCAAAACTATGTAATTTAGGGCCTTATATCGTGAAAAAATCAAATATACCCTTAATGAACCTGCCCTAAAAACTGTCTTGATGGAACCCAGGAGTGGTACGAACGGGTTGTGGGAACTACCAATGACCCATCATGTAACTTGTTGAATGGTGTTGAATGTCTTCTCTCGGAACTAACCAACAGAGGGATAGGACGACTCTTTCTCTGAAACCATGATCCGTGACACCATCTGTTGTTTGCTCATCATAAAATTTGAACTGACTTACCATGAGCCTCACCACGACTCGTGATTCCTTCCAATGAGTCGTGGTCCCAACCTGTTACCTAAACTGGAAATTCTTAACCTCTAACAACGACCACAACCAACGACTCGTGGTTTCTCCTAACGGGTCGTTGGGTCGCCCATTGCATGCCTCCTGAAGAACCTAACCCCTTCCTATGACAGCTAACGATGACTCGTTGTTTCCCTCAATGATTCGTCATGTCTCCCATGGTTCACACAGCCACCCAGCCTGATCCTAACCACGACCTCATACAACAGACTCGTGGTTTGATACCACAAGCCGTCCCATGGCCCATCTTGAAACTTTTTCTCAGTTTCTGCAGTTTTCAACTTTCAACCTCTCAAGTCTATTCTTACGCACTTCCGAGGTGTTACAATGTCTCCCCCTTGGGATCATTCATCCTCGAGTGTAGGAAATAAGAAAAAAATAGAAACATGCAATTATCATAGCCATATACTGATCATTTTAAACAAAATTTTCACGGAATGACTACCTCCGAACCAAACCACATAGCTGAACTAATCTCATGCTTCACATACACATTCATACATATAAAAGAAATTTGCACACATAAATTGAACATGAAAACTAAATGGGGTTGTAGAGTGGAACTGATACCTCAACTCGGAACTGAGCCGGTAGAGAAAAAATGTGGGTATCTAGCCATCATATTCACTTTGGCTTCCCATGTAGCTCTCTCAACATGCGGATTTCTCCATAAAACCTTAACTGACGCTACTTATTTGTTCCTCAACTTCTGAAATTGACGATCTAAGATGTCAACGGGAATTTCTTTATAACTGAGACTGTCTTTTACTCCAATATTGTCTGCCGGGACTACCAAGGCTGGATCACCCAAACACTTTTTCCAAAGCGACACCTGGAAAACGGGATGAACTAAAGATAACTCCGATGACAAGTCCAACTCATACGCCACCCTTCCAGCTCTTCTCACAACCCGGTAGGGACCAACATAGCAAGGATTGAGTTACTCTTTCTTTCTGAACCGCATGACTCCCTTCACGGGAGATACCTTTAGAAATACCCAGTCGTCCACATCAATCTCCAAATCTCTTCTCCTCACATCAGCTTACGATTTCTGATGGCTCTGAGAGGTTTTTAACCAATCCCTTCTCAATTGGACCTTCACCATCACCTCGTGAACCGCATCTAGCCCTATCATAGTTGCCTCACGAACCTCTAACCATTCGATGGGGGATCTACACCTTCGTCCATAGAGGGCCTCGAACAATGCCATCTGGATACTAGAGTGATAACTGTTATTATAAGCAAACTCGATCAAGGGAAAATTATCATCCCAACTACCTTTACAATCCATAACACATGCCCTTAACATATCCTTAAGAGTCTGGATTGTCCGCTCTGCCTAGCCATCCGTTTGCAGATGAAATATTGTGTTGAGCTTAATCTGAGTCCCATGTCCTTTCTGAAAAGACCGCCAAAACTGGGAGGTAAACTGAGTACCTCGGTCTGAAATAATAGACAAGGGAAGTCAATGTAGTCGAACCAACTCACGAATATACAACTTGGCATAATCATCCACTGAATCCGTGATCTTGACCGGTAGGAAGTGTGCAACCTTTGTTAACCTGTCTACCACTACCCAAATGGAATCATAGTGCCGGTGAGTATAAGGTAGGCCTGTTATAAAATCCATATTAATCACTTCCCACTTCCAAGTGGGAATGCTAATATCCTGAAGTACACCTCCCGGCCTTTGGTGATCGACCTTCACATGCTGATAGTTTGGACACTTGGCTACGAACATTGCGATATCCCTCTTCATACCATCCTACCAATAGATTTCCCGCAAGTCCCGATACATCTTCGTGGATCCCGGGTGGATGGAATACTTGATACCATGTGCGTCATGCAATATCCGAACTCTCAAATTATCAACATCTGGAACACATAGCCGGTCCTGGTATCGAAGGACACCATCTCCCCCTTGGGAGAAAACCTCCATCTTTTGACTCCGCACCTCTTCCTTCAGATTTTTCAAAATCGGATCCTCATCTTGCTTAGTTTTGACATCAACCACCACGGACGCTTCTAGCTCATTCTACACAACAACGACGCCATAGGTCCAGTCAATCAATCTGACCCTCAACCTTCCAAGTCGGTGGATATCTCTCACCAACTCCTTCCTTCCCTTATCGACGTGGGACACACTCTCCATAAAGAGCCTACTAAGTGCATCCGCAACCACGTTAGCCTTGCCCGGGTGGTAAAGGACACTCATATCGTAGTCCTTTAGCAACTCCAACCACCTCCTTTGCCGAAGATTGAGGTCTTTCTGCGTGAACACATATTGCAAGCTCTTTTGAACCATGAACACGTCCACATGAAACCCATACAAGTAATGCCGCCATATCTTTAGTGCAAACACCACCGCGGCCAACTCAAGATCATGGGTCGGATAATTCTTTTCGTGAACCTTTAACTGTCGAGAGGCGTATGCTATCACCTTCCCCTGTTGCATCAACACATGTCCAAGTCTGACTCTCGAAGCATCACAATACACAACAAAGCCATCAGTACCCTCAGGTAAAGTCAACACTGGTGCGGAAGTGAGTCGGGTATTCAATTCCTGGAAGCTTTTGTCACAATCCTCTGACCATTGGAACTTTATCTTCTTTTGAGTCAACTTGGTCAAAGGTGTCGCAATAGATAAGAAATCCTCAACAAACCTCCGATAATAACCTCTTAGGCCTAAGAAACTCTAAATTTCTGAAGGATTCACCGGTCCAGGCCAATTCTTCACCACTTCAATTTTCTGAGAATCCACCCTTATGCCCTCACTCAAAACCACATGGCCCAGAAATGCCACCGAGTCCAGCCAAAAATCACACATTCTAAACTTTGCATACAACTGACGATCCTTGAGGGTCTGAAGTACTATTCTCAAATGAGCGGCATGCTCATCCTCGCTCCAGGAGTATATAAGGATGTCATCAATGAACACAATCACAAACATGTGCAAATATGCGTTGAATACCCTGTTCATTAGATCCATAAAAGTTGTAGGAGCATTGGTTAGTCCAAATGACATAACTACAAACTCATAATGGCCATACCGGGTCCTAAAAGCTGTCTTTGGGATATCACTCTCCCGGACTCTGAGCTGGTGATACCCAGACCTGAGATCTATCTTCAAGAAACACCTGACACCCTGGAGCTAGTCAATAAGTCATCAATCATGGGAAAGGGGTACCTGTTATTGACGGTGACCTTATTAAGTTGCCAATAATCAATACACATTCGAAGGGATCCATCCTTCTTTCAAACAAGTAGAACTGGTGTGCCTCATAGAGACTTTCTCGGTCTAATGAAACCCTTATCCAACAAGTATTTCAATTGTTCATTTGACTCTTATAACTCAACTGGGGCCATCCTACAAGGAGGAATAGAGATAGGCTGCGCATCAGGCAGTAGTTCAATTCCAAAATCAATTTCCCTTTCCGGAGGGACACTTGGTAAATCATCGGGAAAAACCTCTAGATAGTCGCACACTACTGGAACTGACTGAATAGTTGGGTTCTTGGACTCTACATCCTTAACCCTAACTAGGTGGTACGTGCAACCCTTAGAGATCATTTTGCAAGCCTTCAGATATGAAATAAACCGACCGACTGACACATCTAAATTACCCTTCCAATCAAAAACCGACTCACCCGAAAATCGGAATTCCACTGCACAGGTCCTACAATTAATCGAAGCATAACATGAAAACAACCAATCCATGCCCAAAATGATGTCAAAATCAATCATGGCCAATTCTATTAAGTCCATGAAGGTAACCTTATACAACACCGTAATGGGGCAACCTCTATATATCCGCCTAACTACCACTATTTCACCGACTGGACTAGATACGGAAATGGTTCTGACAGAATTTCCAGACTAACTCCAAAACTACTAGCAATGTATGGAGTCACGAAAGACAAGGTTGCTCCTGGATCTAACAAAGCATAAGAATCAATATGGATGACTTGGAACATACCCACGACCATATCTGCCAAAGCCTCATGCTCCTGGCGAGGCATTAGAGCATAAAACCTGTTTCGGCATTGACCACCTACCAAAATAATGGAGGCACCTTGTTGAGAGGGTCGTGATGATGGAGCGGTAGAACTAGCTGGAGGGCAATCTCTGATTCTGTGCTTGAGCTTTCCACACCCAAAATAAGCATCCGCACCGACCAGGCACCTCCCGGGATGATTTTTGCCACATCTCGCACAAGTTGGGAAAGTGCACTCCACCTGCATGCTTCCATGATCCCTCGAACCTATAGCCCTGCTCCTTTGGTCACCTCTAAACCTAGATAGTGTGCTCGCCGATATAGAGCTAGAGTAGTGGACCTGTGCTGGGACTGCTCACATGGTCCACCTCCTAACCTGGCTTGAGCAACCCCGTAGCTATCGGTCCTAGCCCTCTTGGCCTCTCTCTGCCTCCTATAGACCAACTCCATTAGCTGGGTATGCAACACAATACGGGGAAATTCGATGTCCCGGTGTAGCATGCCAATCCGACAATCCTTATCCATGCAATCTGCTACTCCATGCACAAAGCGGCTCACCCGAGCCCACTGATCAGCCACCAACTCTGGAGCATATTTAGATAGTCGAGTGAACTCCAAAGCATACTCCTAGACTGATATGTTGCCCTGCTTTAAATTCACAAACTCAGCTACCTTGAGCTCCCTCATCTCTTGTGGGAAGAACCGATCCATGAACGCGGTGTGGAACTCATCCCAACCTATCAGGACTGCACCTGTTGTCATAGCACCTTTCCATTGCTTAAACCATATATGTGCTACCCCTTTGAGCAGATAAGCGGTCAAATCAACACATTCCCCATTATTCACACCCATAACCTGGGTGATCTTCAGAATTTTCTCAATAAAGTCATGTGGGTCCTCGTCTACCTTCAACCCTGTGAACTCTAGAGGGCTCATCCTCAAAAAGACCCACCCTAGTAGCAGCAACATTCCCATTTTGTGGATAATATGCCACAGTCTGATTCTGGACCTGAGTTATCATGGCCTGTGCCAACATCTGAATCGCCCCCTAAACTCAGCGTGGGCGGGTGGAGCTGGCTGATGCTCTCCATCATGGGCACCCTCATGATCGTCACCATTGCTGCTCCCCCTGGCTTTTACTCGGCGTTGAGGCATGATTCTGCAAATGCGAATAACATGAATTAGAGGAGTAAAAGACGTTTATCACACGATATAGATTATGAAAGAAGGGAACATTTCCTAAACGTCTAGTAGCCTCTTTGTTATAAGTGTGGCTTGATTCACACCCATGAAAAAGACTCTATTTGACGCGGCTTTCAGACTCCCTAGGACACATAACCTATGGCTTAGATACCATGTTTTTGATGACCCAAACGTACACCTGGATCATAGACACGGGACAAGGAGTCTCGAGAGACCCCAAGTCGACCCATGGCATGAACATACATCTAATTCAATCACATGAGAAGAAGACTTAACATAGAGAACGTAATCATAACATAACATGACTAAAAATAGTACAATACTTATACAATATGGTGGAATACAACTTTTTAGTCTGATAAGCCTCTACACATGAAAGGCGGATTGATGGGACAACTCCCCAACTAATCCAATATCTAGAAACTGAAGGAATAACATAAAGTGTGAACATGTAGCCCTCGGAACATGAGAGCTCACCAAATACGCTGAAAGCAAGTCCGAATCTATCTACAAATGAGGATGCTCCTGAGAACTAGAACCTGTATCATGAGACGATACAACATAGAAAGTATGTGGTCAGTACGTGGAATGTATTGAGTATGCAAGGTAAGTAAAACAGACATTTAAAATATGTATAAAATTGATAAATGTTCATAAGACTAGGACAACATGCTCATAACATAATTATTGTAATATAACGTAAAGCTCAAGGTTTTCAAATCATTCATAAGACAATCATAATCAAATCATAAGAGAAAAACTTCTACTGAACATAACTTGAGCACATATACATAGTCATAAACATGCATAAATTATGAGGAACAATGGGAGATTCTCTTAACCGACATATCCTATATGAGCATACATGAGGCCCAACTTGTAACCCTAGTCAAGAGGGTGTTCGTACCTTGCCAAGGGGAGAAATCATGAAGGGCATGATCACACATGAAAAAGGGCCATTTCGGATAGGGACAAACATGAATGGGTCCCAACATACCTATGGTGGCATGTAGTTCATGAGATCCGGGACATAACTGAGCCCCGAACCTACTCGACATTTGATACTACTGCGAAAACGTGCATAGTGCTCAAAATAATACATACTTGAGTTCATGGTCCAGTTAATTCATGATAATCGTAAACATTCTTGAACATACGTGAACTACCCATAACTTGAGGCCGGTGAGTCGGCTAAAATATAATTCATGCTTAATAAAATACGTACATACTTGTAGATCATGCGTATAAATTAAGTTTCCATAAGATCATAAAAGATAACATAATTTATTCATGATTTAATTCAATATACACACTGGGCTTATCAAAACATCAATGGATCATAAATTAATTTATCATGGAACATGCATAATCAAGCTTAATTGATTAGAAATTCGAAATCAACCATATTAAGATCAATTTAGAACTCAAAGGATGATCCAAAATCAGTAGATAATGATAGGGTTTCGAAATCACAAGACCCATAACTAAATCATTAAATTTTTAAACAAATCGAATATAAAATCCCATGAGTCTTTAAATAAATTTTTAGTAATTAATAGGGAAGGAGCATGGGTGTGGAAGGATTCACCCATTGAAGACCTTACATACCTGGGATTATCAACTCCTAACCCTCCTTGAAAATCTAAAAATGAAATTGAAGGAATTGAGGTGAAAATCTTTAAATTCCCCTTCAATTACCTCTCAAAGTTCTTTCATGCATGAATGAGAGTTTTGAATAGGTCATTCCTTTATAAACCTATCTTTACCAAGACAAAACGACAGAGTTTAGGGCCTTATACCATGAAAAATTTAAAAATACCATTAATGAACCTTCCCTGAAAACTGGCTCGATGGAACCCACGAGTGGTACCAATGGGTCGTGGGAACCACAAACGACCCATCATGTCCTTCGTTGAATGGGCTTTTGAATGTATTTTCTCATAACTAACCAACAGATGGATAGGACGACTCGTCCTCTGAAACCACGATCTGTTACACCATCTGTTGTTTGCTCATCATAAAATCTAAACCCACTTACCACAAGCCTCACCACCACTCGTGGTTCCTTCCAACGAGTTGTGGTCTCAACCTGTTACCTACACTGGAAATTCTTAACCTCAAAATATGACCACAACCAATGACTCGTGGTTTCTCCTAACGGGTCATTGGGTCATCAATTGCATGCCTCTTGAAGAACCTAACCCCTTCCCACAACGGCTAACGACGACTCGTTGTTTCCCTCAATGAGTCATCATGTCTCCCGTGGTTCACACAGCCACCCAGCCTGATCCTAACCACGACCGCATACAACGACTCGTGGTTTGATACCATGAGGCGTCCCATAACCTGTCTTGCAACTTTTTCCCAATTTCTATAGTTTTCAACTTTCAACCTCCCAGATCTATTCCCACGCACTTCTGGGGTGTTACATTATGTTATGTTATGATATTTATGATATGAGCTTGATGTCCTACTCTTATGATGTTTTATGAGCTTATACTTATTTTAGTCCGTTTTACTTATCTTGCATACTATGTACATTCTACATACTGACCGTATACTTTCTATGTTGTATCGTTTCATGATACAAGACCCGATTATCAAGCTCGTCCTAATCCTTAGACCATCTAAGAGTTCACTTTTAGCTCGTTGGTGAGTCATCATGTTCCGAGGGCCATTTGACTAGACCTTTATGTTATTATATGATTCAGTACTTGGACAGGTTAGTTGGGGTGTTGTCCCATCAACCCATCTTATGTAGTAGAGGCTTTCAGACAGTATGTAGTGCTCATCTTGTATGTATGTCTATAGATTTTCTTATGTTATGATATGTTATGCTATGTTTACGTTTTTACTATGTCTTATGTTCAGTCTTCCGCTTAAAGTGAATAAAGTTAGATATGCTTATGCCATGGGTTGACTTGGGGTCTTTCGGGGTTCCTTGTCCTATGTTACGATCGGGGTCTACGTTTGGGTCGTGACAAATTTAGTATTAGAGCCAGGTTTTAAGTGTCCTAGGGTGTCTGAAAGCCGCTTTAGGTAGAGTCTTTTTCATATGTGTGAAGCGCGCCACACTTATGCTGAAGAGTCTACAAGACGTTTAGGAAATGTTCCCTCTTTTCATGATCCATGTCGTGTGATGAAAAGTCTTTCTATCCTTCTAAGTCATGTTATTTGCGATTACAGAATCATGGCTCCCAGAATAATGAATGAAAGAAGAAATGGGAATGGTGAAGGCCACGAAGATGGAAATGCTCATAAGCATCAGCAATCCCCACCTGTTCAGGAGACCCACGCACCAGAGCCAGTTGCCTACGCGGAGTTTCGGGCAGATATCCAAATGTTGGTGCAGGCCTTGAACACCCAAGTCAACAAGCAGGCTGTTGCGCATATCTCACATAATGGTAATGCTACAGTTGCCCTGATTAGAGATTTATTTTGGATGAACCCTTCGGAGTTCCTTGGGCCCAAGGTGGATGAGGATCCGCATGATTTTATTGAAGAGGTTCCAGGTTATGGGGGTGACCAATGGAGATTGTGTTGAATTAGCCTCCTATCAGCTAAAGGGGGTGGCTCACATATGGTTCAAGCAGTGGAAAGATGCTAGGGCAGTGGGTGCAAGTCCTATAGGTTGGGAAGATTTCCAGGTGGCATTCTTGGATCAGATTTTTCCTTGAGAGATTAGGGAGCTTAAGGAGGCTGATTTTATTAACTTGAAGCAAGGTGACATGTCCTTTCAGGAGTACACATCGTAGTTCACCCATCTATCCAAGTACGCGCCAGAGTTGTTGGCAGACCAGAGTCCTCGGGTGAGCCGTTTTGTATAAGGGGTGGTGGACTATCTATATAAGGACTGCAGGATCGCCATGTTGCATCGGGTTATAGACTTTCCCCATATTGTGTTCCATGCTCAGTAGATGGAGTCAGTATATTGGAGGCAGAGAGAGGCCAAGAGGGCCAGGATCGACAATTACGAGACCTCTCAGGCCGGATCAGGGGGTGGACAATGTCACCAGTCGCAGCATAGGTCTATTGGTCTAGAACCATCATTGGTCAATACGGCGTCTAGATTTTGAGGGGACTGGAGGAGCAGGGCCACAGACATGAGAGGCCAGGGTAGCATGCAGATGGAGCACACATTCCCAGCTTGCGAAAAGTACAACAAAAATCACTCGGGGAGGTACCTAGTTGACTTGAATGCTTTTTTTGGGAATGGAAAACCAGGACACAAACTCAGGGATTGCCCTTAAGCTAGATCAGGGGGCGGTGGAGTCCGTATGCTAGTTGCCACTTCAGTCGCTCCAGCAGCACATTCGCCTCAGCAGGGTGCGTCAACTAGTTCAGCCGGTGGTCAGTGCCAAAACAGGTTCTATGCTTTAGCACCCCGTCAAGAGCAGGAGGTTTCCCCAGATGTAGTCACTGGTATGTTGCGAGTCTTTCATATTGATGTTTATGCTTTTCTAGATTCATGAGCTACTTTGTCTTTTGTGACTCCTTACATTGCTAGTAGCTTTGGAGTTAGTCCCGAGACTCTTTCAGAACCATTTTCAGTTTCTACCCATGTTGGTTATTCGGTTGTAGCAAAATGGATGTATAGAGGGTATCCGATCACTATATTGCATAAAGTCACATCAGCAAACCTTGTAGAGTTAGTCATGACTGACTTCGACATTATTCTTGCCATGGATTGGTTGTATACGTGTTATGCTTCTTTTAATTGTAGAACTCGTGAGGTGGAATTTTGTTTTCCGAGTGAATCGGTCTTTGAGTGGAAGGGTAGTTCGGCTATACCAGAAGGTCGATTTATTTGATATCTTAAGGCGTGAAAGATGATTTCTAAGGGTTTCATGTATGATTTAGTTAGGGTTAATGATGTGGAGTCCGAGACCCCGACTATCAAGTGGTACATGAGTATCTAGAGGTCTTTCCTGATTATCTACCAAGTGTTCCACCTGAGAGGAAAATCAATTTTGGTATTGATCTTCTACCCGATATGAAGCCTATCTCTATCCCTCCTTAAAGGATGGCTTCAGCCGAGCTAAAGGAATTGAAAGATCAGTTGAGGGACCTACTAGATAAGGTCTTCATTAGACCGAGCAAGTCCCCATGTGATACGCCAATCTTGTTTGTTCGAAAGAAGGATAGTTCGCTTCGAATGTGCATTGAGTATCAGTAATTGAATAAGGTCACCGTTAAGAATAGGTATCCGTTACCCAAGATTGATGATTTGTTTGACCAGCTTCAGGGTGTAAAGTGTTTCTCAAAGATAGATCTCAGGTCCGGATATCATCAACTTAGGGATCGGGAGTGTGATATCCCGAAACAACCTTCAGGACCCTGTATGGTCGGTATGAGTTCGTAGTTATGTCTTTCAGACTAACCAATTCTCTTGCAGCTTTTATGGACATTATTAATAGTGTGTTCAAGCAGTAATTGGACATGTTCGTGATTGTGTTCATTAATTACATCCTTATATATTCTTGGAGCAAGAAGGAGCATGCTGCTCATCTGAGAGTAGTGCTTCAGACTCTTAAGGAACGCCAATTGTATGCCAAGTTCAGCAAGTGAGATCTTTTCTTGAACTCGATAGCATTTTTGGGTCATGTGGTATCAAGAGAATGTATAAAGGTAGATTCTCAGAAAATCGAGGCGGTGAAGAATTGTCCTAGACTGATAAGTCCTTCGGATATTTGGAGTTTCTTCGCCTAGCTAGCTACTACCGCGATTTGTTGAGGGTTTTTAATTAATTGCAGCACCTTTGACCAAGTTAACCCAAAGGTGAAGTTTCAATGGTCAGAGTCTTGTGGGAAGAGCTTCCAAGAGTTGAAGACTCGACTTACTACCGCACTGGTGTTGACCCTACCCGAGGGTACGGATGGTTTCGTGGTGTATTGTGATGCTTCGAGAATTGGACTAGGGTATGTATTGATGCAGTGAGGAAAAGTAATAGCATATGCCTCTAGACAGTTAAAGATCCATGAGAAGAATTACCCGACCCATGATCTAGAGTTGGCCGCGGTGGTATTCGTATTGAAGATATGGAGACATTACTTGTATGGGGTCCATGTGGATGTGTTTATGGACCACAAGAGCTTACAATATGTGTTAACCCAGATGGACCTCAACCTACGAAGAAGGAGGTGGTTATAGCTACTCAAAGACTATGATATGAGTGTTCTTTACCATCCCAGTAAGGCTAATGTGGTGGTGGATGCACTGAGCAGGCTCTCGATGGAGAGTGTGTCCCATGTGGATGAAGGAAAGAAAGAGCTGGTGAAGGATGTGCATCGTCTCGCAAGGTTAGGAATCAGGTTGGTTGACTGTACCGAGGGTGGTTTTATGGTTCAAAGTAGATTCGAATCATCCTTAGTGATCGATGTGAAAGCTAGACAAGATGAGGACCCGATTTTGGTAAAGTTGAAGAAAGCCGTTTGAAGTCAGAAGGTGGAGGTTTGCTCCTAAGGGGGATATGGTGTGCTTTGATACCGATGTTGCCTATGTATTCCAGATTAGATGATTTGAGGAGCCAGATATTACATGTGTCCCATGGATCTAGATACCATCCGTATTCCACCAAGACATATCGTGATTTATGAAAAATCTATAGGTGGGATGGCATGAAGAAGGATACTGCGGAATTCCTAGCCAGATGCCAAAATCGTCAACAAGTAAAGGTTGAACATCAAAGGCCGGGAGGAGTACTTCAGAGTCTCAGTATTCCTACTTGGAAGTGGGAAGAGATTAACATGGATTTCATAATAGGATTACCTCATATTTGCTGGCAATATGATTCCATTTAGGTTGTGGTAGACAAGTTGACCAAGGTTGCACATTTTCTACCGTTAAAGACCACATATTCAGAAGATGATTATGATAAAATGTATATCCGGGAGTTGGTTTGATTTCATGGAGTGCCCTTATCCATTATTTTAGACTGAGGTACTCAATTTAACTCCCAGTTTTGGCGGTCTTTTCAGAAAGGGCTTGGGACTCATGTTAAGCTCAGCACAAACTTTTATCCGCAAACGGATGGTCAAGTGGAACGAACAATCTAGACTCTCGAGGACATGTTGATCATGTGTGATGGACTTCAAAGGTAGTTAGGATGATCACTTTCCCCTGATCGAGTTTTCTTAAAATAACAGCTAGCACTCTAGTATTCAGAAGGCACCGTTTGAGGAACTTTATGGGCGGAGGTATAGGTCACCCATCGGATGGTTTGAGGTTGGTGAGGCAGCCATGATAGGGCCAGATTCAGTTCATGAGGCTATGGCGAAGGTTCAGTTGATAAGGGACACTCTAAAAAACACCTAGAGTTGTCAAAAGTCATATGCTGATGTGAGGAGGAGAGAGTTGCAGTTCGTAGTGGACGGTTGGGTATTTCTGAAGGTATCTCCCATGAAGGGAGTAATGTGGTTCGGAAAGAAAGGAAACTTATTCCTCGCTTGTTGGTATCTACTAGATTATGAGAAGAGTTGGTAAGGTTGCATATGAGTTGGAATTTCCTCAGATTTGTGTTCTGTGCATCCTATGTTTCAAGTATCGCTTTTGGAGAAATGTTTGGGAGGTCCAGCTCTAGTAGTTCCGGTGGACAGCGTGGGTGTAAAAGAATGCCTTAGCTATGAGGAGGTTCCAGTGAAAATATTAGATCGCTAGGTTCGGAAGCTAAGGAACAAGGAAGTAGCTTCAGTGAAAGTATTATGGGGAAATCATCATGTCGAAGGAGCTATGTGGGAAGTTGAAGCGAATATGATGGCTAAATACCCACACTTATTCTCTACCGGCTCAGTTTAGACTTGAGGTATTAGTTTTTCCCTATAACTCTATTTAGTATTCATGTTCAAATCATGTGTGAAAGTTTCTTTTATGTGTATGGTTATGTATGTGAATGATAAAATCAGGTTAGCTATGTGGTAGGCATTAGAGGTAGTCATTCTGTCAGTTGGTGATTTAAGTGATCAATATTTAAATGTGATGATAGCATCATCTCTGTTTTTCTGTGTGTTTTCCAACATTCGAGGACGAATGTTACCAAGTGGGAGATATTGTTATAGCCCAGGAGACCAAGGATCCAACTTGGGAGTTTAAATCGGGAAAAAGCTGAAATTTTTGCACCAGTCACAAAATGAGTCGTCAGGAGACCCATATGAGTTACCCTTGAGTCGTGATGTGACTCGTGGGAGAGGCCAGGGATAAAGTCTGAAATTCTGGGAAAAAGTACCCACAGACAAGACCATGAGTCATGGTCAGTCACCACGACTCGTTAAGTCAGTCGTGGGGGAGTGGCATGTGAGACATCAAGAGGAGGAGGCAGTGAACCCAACGGAGGGATCCCAAAAATCGTGGTCAATCACCATGAGTCTTGGGATCAATCATTACCAGCCACATGAGAAATCCCCGAGAGTATGAGGCAATGCACCTGACGGTTAGCGCCACGAGCCATTGCCTAAGGTCACGAGTCGTCAGGTCGTCCGTTAAGGCCACCTTGCAGTTTTTCTCTTCGAATTTCGTAAGGGCCTTTTCGAATTCCTAAGTTCCTAAAGCCTAAAATATGACGTTTTGGCATATGAATAATGTACTTTTATGGGGTTAAATTTAGATTACTCATTTTCCATCCATACATGAAAAGTAGAAGAGATTTGAGAGGGTGATCAAGCTAGAAATCTTCAATCTCTTTCAACCTTCTTTTGGGCATTCACGGGAAAGTAAGATTCAGCCTCCATCACGTATGTAGGGTTACGAATGGGTGTTACAGTCAACACCTGTGCCCATTCTCTATGAATTTATGAAAATCTACCAAAAATCTCGTGGGGTTTTGAATTCAATTTTCTGAAAATCCAATGTTTTGCTAATGGTCTATTATGATTTATGATTTACATCATAATTTATGGATTTTGATTAGATTTTTACAATTATTTTACTTATAAAATTATTGATTTTGATTTCTACCAAATCAAGCCTAATTATGCATGATCTATGATGAATCAATTTATGATCTTTGCTTCAAATGATGATATTTACAAACACAGTATGATTTATGATTTTAAATATAGATTTATTCAATTAACCATCATGGTTTGATGAATTTTCAAATTATATGCATGTTCTACGAGTATGCATGAAACCTATGATTCATGAATTATGTTTTTGGCCGACTCACGGGCCTTATGTTATGGCTTCGCGTATGTATAAATATATTTATGATTATCATGATTTAACTCGCCCATGAATTCATGAATGATATACTATGAGCACTATATATATTTTGGGAGTAGTATCAAACACCGAGTACGTTCGGGGCCTAGGTTATTTCCCGGATCTCATAAACTACGTGCCACCGTAGGTATGTTGGGACCTCCTATGTGACTGTCCCCGACCCAAATTGCCCTTTCATGGTGATATCAAACTTTCATGGTTCTACTCTTGGTAAGGTAAGTGCACCCTCCCGACTAGGGTTACAAGTTGGGCTTCGTGTGTGCTCATATGGGGTATGTCGGTTAAGAAAATCTCCCACTATTCCTCATGATTTATGCATGTTTATGATTATGAATTTTGTCTCAAGTTATGTTCAATATAGCTTTTCTCTCATGCTTATGATCACGAATGCATTATGAATGCTTCGAAATCCTTGAGCCTGATGTCATGTTATGTTACGATATTTACGATATGAGTATGATGTCCTACTGTTATGATGTTTTATGCGTTTACACATATTTTAATGTCTGTTTTGCTTACCTTGCATACTTGGTATCATTCCATATACTTACCACATACTTTCTATGTTGTATCGTTTCATGATACAGGACCCAGCCCTCAGGCTCATCCTTATCCTTAGACCATCTCAGAGTTCACTTTCAGCTCGTTGGTGAGTCCTCATGTTCTGAGGGCCATTTGACTAGACCTTTGTGTTATTTTATGATTCAATACTTGGCCAAGTTAGTTGGGGGTGTTGTCCCATCAACCCATCTTATGCAGTAGAAGCTTTCAGACATTATGTAGTGCTCAGCTTGCGTGTATGACTAGAGATTTCCTTATGTTATGATATGTTATGCTATGTTTACGTTCCACTATGTCTTATGTTCGGTCTTTCTCTTAAATTAAAATGAAGTTAGATATGCTTATGTCATGTGTTGACTTGGGGCCTTTTGGGGTTCCTTGTCCCTTGTTTCGATCCGGGTATACATTTGGGTCGTGATAGTGTACAAGTCCTGACTGCAATATAACAAGAACACCTCTCTAGATAGTGAAACCTCTTCTAAAATCTAAAAAAACTATACAACTGACATTGTGATGTAGGTAGCTGAAAAATACTTAAATGTTATTGTTGGGTTGATTAATTGGATTGTTTATGCGATGTTGCATACTCAAACTCCATGAAAATAGAGTTGAGTTCCACATGCCCACAAGGAGTATGATAAATTGCAGAAGTGGAAGACTTGTGTAAAAAATTTCTTTAAATTAAGTGTGGGGTAGTTTAACGCCCTCCCAATCATAATTCAATACGCAAAGCATGAAAATAAGTGTGGGGTAGCCTGAATTCCCAAATGTTACTAGTGAAGTTAAATATGGTGAATTTTAGTGTGATGACATGTAATGTTCTTATGGGGTTGATTTTGTCTGTAAGAACAATGTCTCAAAGACCAAAAAGAGCTAACATTGGCAAATTAGAGGTTGCATCTAGCAGTCAGGGGAAAAATAAGAGGTTGATAACGTCCAAATCCACTCGTCATGAAGAGAAAGTGTACACAAGCGTATACAATATAAGATACCAATTATATAGTTCGGGGTCAAATCCACAGGGAATTGAGTTGATAATTCAAATTTATAAACTAATTCAAACTAGAATGTAGTGTTATTCAACATTTGAAAAGTAAAATTAGGGGAAAAGGGAAAGAAATATTAAATTCAAAGTGAGAACTAAAAGGGGGGAATCTCGATTGTTGCAATCACAAGTGAGATGACTAGAGGTGTGCTATAGATGAGAAAACAACTAGAATGGAATTGACTTTATTGCATTAGATTCATATTTAGCATACATCGCAATGGATAAATTACATTCTCTGAGTTCCCAACCACAAGAATGTTTGTGGCTTAGGTTTTCTCCAGCGTTAAAGTTAAATTCAAGTTATCAACCATAAGAGCTTGAGAAAGAATCAAGCTATCTCTATCCTTGACCCTTTAATGGAGTGGGAATGTGGGTTTTGACTATCTCTAGCTCAACGCTATGCATCAACACTCCGAATCCTCTCTGTTATTTTCTCACCCGATTCTCACCTTTCTTTCACAAGAAAAAGAAAGAAAAATAAAAAAACTAACATTTGCAACCATCAATTTTAACAATTAAAACATAGAGAAAATAATAGATCTATATTTGCAATTAGAATCCAAGAACAATTAATCAATACCCATTTAAGTTTACAAACCCACAATACAGACCCCTAGCTAGATAGTTAGCTACTCATATTTAGAGAGAGAGAAAGAGAAGATACCAAGAGGAATTCCCTCAAAATTTATCATGTGGGTTCACAAATTTGCTTCAAAAGCTCTTGCAACACTGGTGGAATTCCCCTAAGATGGACTGAAGAAGAAAAAGGACTTTTTATCTCTACAATTCTATAATGTGTAGAAATTCTGGAATCTATCCTCTGTGTATGGTGTACAATTAGGGTCATAAATATCTGCACTTTTCTTATGTTTAACTTTTCACAATTGCCTTTGGTAACTTGTAGATGCTTTGGAACCCTTTCTGGACGTTTTTTCCCGTCCATCAGCGAAATAGGCCACTTGCCCTTCAGCTGTGGTTAGCAAGTGCCAATATGTGGTTCATAGGTGAATAGTAGGTGCAAATAGTCCCACCTTCATTTCACCTACATTTAGTAGGTGCCAATATGTAGTTAGCAGGTGCAAGGCATTCCCAATTGCACTAGAGCTACATTTCGCAGATCTAGATTCACGTTTCACATGTTAAAATCATGTCTTTAGCAAATTTTGTTTAAAGTTCAAATGCTCCATTACCTTTGCTTCCTTCAAATGTATGCATAGAGAAGAAAGAGGGCATAAAATCTATCTAAATGAGTTGAAAATCAATCAAAATCTCTAGCTTAAAAGGCGGATGAGTTAATAAATTACCAAGTCATCAAACCCCTAAACTTGAAAAATTGCTTATTCTCAAGCAAGGCATTCTCTCTCAAGAAGAATTTACTTAATCTTAGAGAATCATGGGTTTTTCACACAAGAAATTACAACTTGATACAACCCAAGAATCACACACCAACTCAAGAAAAAGAAATGACTCAAAATATGTTGCACAAGCTTCAATAGGTGACCACAATCATTGAGCATATATTGCATGCATTCATTTCATTCAAACAAGGGGCATAGCCATCAAAACAAGCTCAAGGAGCATCTCAAGTCATTGACAATTCAAATTTAAAGCTTGCCTTGAAGTTCACTACACACTTGTCTCATTCACACCTCTCACTTGAAAACACTTTTAAGCGTGTACCCCAAGGAAGCGATGCCACTAACATTAAGAGAGAATCTCTTTCAATTTTCATGCATTTCACACATATGGATTCTATGATAAAAAAAATATTCTCAATCTCACAAAGAAATTCAAGTGCATGCAAATTGACCCATAGGATTGCCTTTCATGTATCTCGCCACTAATATAAAGTTGCTACACTCAAAATCACTAAGGACTTGAGGGTTATCATGAAGGCTAGGGGTTAGGGTAGGATAATTTTTTAGATCTAGTAACTGAAACCTCCCTAATGCCTTTTGGGAACACTTTTTTAACATCCCACTATATTGATGGGCTAACTCCACCTTATCTCTCATTATCTATCATTCTCATTTCGTATCACAAACCCTCCTTATAGTCCCTTTTGAATCCACAATTAGCCTTATATAAGCAAGAGATATCACCTTTCAAGAATTCTTTTTATTCTAATGTTTGAGGTTTTTCAACCAACCATTACATTCTTTTTATCAAAATTCGGTACTAGCTCTTATTGAAACTCACTTTTTGTTCTCCTTTTTACACACCCTCCAAACATAGGTTTTTCCCTCATTTCTTCCCTATCTTTCCCCGCGTTGTGTGTCAATATTAGCACTTAGGGAGGATGGGTACCAAGAGAGGATTTACAAAAGAAAACTAGGCTGGTGGTGTAAGGCTCAAACATTGATTAGCAAAGCTAGATGTTGAAGGAGGTCATTTTGGGTGATGTTTCTTATCCAAAGAAGGCCTAATATCATGTAATAAGTGTATCCACATCTAGAATTTTGCCTTTATTCACACTTAGGCAAGTTTTAGTCAATTATACACAGACAAGAATTCAACCAAATACCTCACCACAAAAGGCATCAAAATCCAAGGGGTTTACATACATTAAAAATCACATCAAAGTTATGACTTTAGACAATTAAGCATGTCAGTCAAAATCCAATCAAGGAGTGTACAACTCATGACAAGAGAGTGCTCCATTTGCATTTCAAGTGCTCCTTTTCGTCAAAACTCTTTTTGCAAAGTCAACAAAAATTTTGTGGTGGTACCTCTCAAAGCAAGTGCAACAAAAGACTCAAAAAGACTCTAGACTTGATATTTCTCTTATAAAAGTCATCTTTCAATCCTTCATAGGGAAATGCCAACCGGTTAAACACAAAAGAAAAGAAAGAGAAATTTTCGTTCTTGGGAAATAACCACAGTATAATGAAAACCCTTGGAGTTTATTCATTGACTACAATCTACAAAGACGATGCTAACTAAAAAGTAATGACAATTTTCCCTTTTGAATGACATTACCTAATCTATTATAGGGCCATATCGTGTATCACTAATAAGTGAGTTACTCAGACTTCACCCCAATGACAATAAAACATTGTCCTTAATGCACAAGGTTGAACAAAATAAGAGGGGAATGGGTGAAAAAACTCCCTAGTATGACAGAGGCATCTGCATTGGAACTATGTGCAATACAGCTGAACCTGCATTTTGCAAGTTGACACATGCGTTTCGTAGGTGGATCATTGAGCCACTTCTTTTAAACCTTCTCCTCCTACGTCTTCTGGACATAAGATGCGCCAGACTTGCATTTCACACCTTTGGACCTGCATTGTGCAGGTGTAGCGTAGATTTGTCAATGTTGAGCACTTTTTCTTTCATGTGTTCTGGTTGGCACAACTGCTAGACCTGTGTTTCTCACATTAGTGTCTGCATTTCGCAGGTCTAAAGCAGGTTTCTCATCTTTTCTCCTTCTACTCTTTATCATATTGCATACCTTATTCAACCCCGCAACAACAAAAAAAAACACAAAGTTCATGTAAAAAGAAGTAATGTAAAAAGAAATGTAGAATCACTTGGTTTTCCTCCCAACAAGAGCCTTAGTAAATGTTGCGGCTCGATGTCTCCAACTTTAACCACTTTTCTCTCCACTTTAAGCTTTTGAATTGGATCGCTAGTTTTTGTTTTATTCTTCTACATCGCTTGAGGAGTGGTCATGTAAAACTGAAGATGTATAAGCGATAGATGTAGCATCTTGTATCTCTTGGCCATTAAGGGAGGAATGCTCTTTGGTCTTGATGGAATCACAACCTTTAAGATGAAGCTATTTTTATCTTCCTCTTCAACTTGCTCCATAGACATGCTTGCCTCAATTTTTATATCATCAACCAAGTTTAATGCTGAAACATTGTAACGACCCATAGGTCATTATAAGGGGAAACTGACTTAGAACAATCTAACAGGACTAGGCAACGGTCAGAAAAGTGTTTTGGAGTGGGCTAGTAAAACTTGATGATTTTGGGGGACCACTGCAATAGTAGAAATCCTGCTGCAGCAGACCGTGGTAACGACCAAAGTCTATTTTAATGGACGAGGGGATAACTGCCAGATTCGCCGTAGCGGCTTCCTGATCGCCATAGCAGGTCCACTGCAATGGATAACGGGAATCATAATGCGAGTTTAAGTGGAATTCTAGGGTTATGCCCCATTATTTCCAAAACACAAAACCTCAAGAACTGAAGGCAATTTTCTCCCCAAGAGTAGTTGAATTTTTCTTCTTAAGGTATCATTCTTGAATTTCTACACCTATGATTGATTATGTAAACAGCTAGGAATCAAGGAGAACCTCTGATGGTGATTTGCTAGTAAAGAAACCCTAGGTTGGTAGACTAGGGATGATCATGGGGAACTAATGGTGGTTTGATTTTGAGTTTAATAGGCAGTAATGATCATTCCTCAAGGTGTAGTTATTAAAGAACGCGGTTCAAGGGGAAATTGAGACATAGATATAGGTGGGTTTGAGATAATGCTCTTAAAATAGCCTTGAAAGGAAGGGGCTGAGCTTCTAAGACCCTTGTGTGGGTTGTTGGATACTAAATTATGTCTTATTATTTTGTTAGACCTTGCATGTTTGGAAGAATTATGGACGGTTAAGGCCCCAGCAGTGTGATTGCCATCTGAATCCTCCCAATTAAGGTGGGTTATGGTTTAGAGGAGTTAGACTTTGTATAATGACTTGTATGTTTATGAATGATAATCTATTTCGTTGGTCTATGGACATTATTTATGGTGATGATTTCCCTGTTAAAATTAACCATTGAAAAAATTTGATATGTTGTTGTCACCAAAACCGATGTTGAATTGTGTTAAACTGTTAAGTGTATTCATTGAATGGTCATGGAATGAATGATGAATTGTTTACAATATATGATTGGCAGAGGTAGATTGTGATCTCTTGAATGTCATAATGACAAACTCAATTATGATATAATTACTGCGAGAATGGTTAAGGATAGTAATAATATCTTGAGATGAGATGCTTGTGCCCGAGGGGAGCATTCGGGCGAGTAATATTATCCAGTGGGTTGTGTCCTAGTAGAGAATTTGGATGAGCATATGAGTGTGAGCGGGTACCACGCTGATACAGTACATGTATTTCTAGAGTCCCCTATAGGTTATAACTGGAAGGGCAGATATAAGACCCTCTAGCATGTGTGTACGTCAAGGTTAGTATTAGAGTATTATAATGATATGACAGAGGTGTGTGCTCGCCATATCTCTACTTAATCTATTTTTCTATTCTATGATTCATTTTACGAATGATAGAGTTGTAGTGAAAAAGTGTTACTTGGCTGATCTAAAGTTGAGATCATGTGTTGTTACCTGAACATAAAAATCTTGCAAGTTTCGATGTTGATAGAGTAAAATGGAAACTAGAATGGGCGTTGTGCCATCATTATGATGAATTATTCTATATTGCATGTGGTTATGCAGCATTTCATGTGTTGGAGGTAGTAACTTTTATGTTTCTTAATGTATGAGATGATATGTGATGTTGCGATTAGTAAGTGAAATTATTTAGTGTAGCTAAAGTGAGCTACTACCCAGGACAGTACCGCTGCAGTGTGACCATTCTGCTGCAGTGAGACAGCAATAGCGGTCGAGTGATCACTATAGTGAAGATCCTAACCCAATGAGTAGGCTAGTTGCACTTTGGTAGAATTGAATTTCCTGTAATGTTTAATGTGTATTTGAAGGTGTTTTAGATTGGTTTCGTGTTGTTGTTTACATTATTATATGTTATTATGTAAGGTTAGTCGATGATCCCTAACAGTACTGTAGTTTTGTACTGACGCTACTGCTGCACCTCTTTTCTTAGTGCAGAGACTAACACGGGATGTTCATCACCACCTCACCTTTAGAGAAGTGATCTACTACTGAAAGGTGAGTGATGCAGAATTGGTTGTTCCTCTCCTCCTTCCAAGATGTTTCTCTTCTGGACACTTGCAGTTTTACTTCGTTTTAGTTATAAACATTCTTAGAGTTTTGTTAGACGTCTAAAGAGGAATAACATTTGGATTATAGGAATTGTAGTTGGATTTTGTTGGTTTCCTTTTGGTTGACTTGGCAGATTTTAATTGCTCTATTGGTTTATTTAATTTTAAGGTTATTAATTTCTTTAAGTGTTGTTTTTGGGAAAATTGCTGGGAATCATTGGTTCGCGCACTAGGGGGGTTAGTGTGGGTGCCAATCACAGTCGATTGGATCAAGCAAAAGTTCGTATCAGAGCCTTAGGTTCATTGATCTCATTACACTAAGACGGATCCAGTAGAGTCTCATGGATTAGTGCGGAATGCCCGTAACTTATCTTTGAGAGGCTGCAGGAATTTAAGAAAACTCCCCTCTTCTTTCCTTTTTGTGCCATTACTAGATTCCAATTGGTATTTTGTTATCCAAATTGGTATCTAGCAGCTCTTGCTTGTTTCTCTCATATATGGTGAGAACATGTGCAAATAGGAAAACAGAAGCAATGCCCGAGACAGTACCAATCACAGTTCATGGTAGAGGACAGGGTGAAGGAAGTAGACGAAGGACTTCCACTACCAGAGGAAGGGCTCGTGCTCCTACTCCTATATAGGAAAGGTCAGCATCTCCAGTACCTCCCATAGTTCAGGAAAGTGGGGCTACAGAAATGGAAGTTCCGGCGCAGGGAGAGGCTTCCACCACTCCAGCATCCTCTGAGGTTCTAGCTCAAGTTCTAAACCTTCTTAGTGGCCTCATGGGTAATAGGGTAGCCCCAACGATTCCTGTAAGACAGTAATTGGGTATACAACATGCAGCTGTTCTATCTCCTTACTTTGATGATATGTTGTACCCAGGAAGCCCAAAGATCAGACCCGAGAGTTAAAATAGAGAAAAATTGAAATCTAGCATCAGTTCACACAAAGGATCATGATGTGACCAATGGGAACAGACCATGAGTCATGATGTGACTCATGGTGAGGACCAGGGTGTTACTGGGATTTTTGGGAGTTAAGGTCCCTACAAATATGAGCAGGAGTCATGGTCAGGCCCCACGACTCATCGAGTCAGTCGTGGGGAGTAGTGATTGAGAAAGAGATAGAAGAAGGCAGTGTACCTTACGGAAGGACCCTACGGGTCGTGGTCAGGCCCCACGATTCGTGGGATGAGTCACGGCTAGCAGGGAAGGGTTTGATTGAGATTAAGGGAGTGTATGTGATGAGTGGTGACCATGACTCGTGGTCACCAGCAACAAATCGTGAACTCACCCGTGTCGAGCCCAGATGATTTGATAAGTAGTGTACTCAACGAATGATGCCACGAGTCTTGGCTAAAGGTGATGAGTCGTCATGTGTTTCGTGGGGACTAACTGGCAGTTATTTTCTGCAAATTCAGTAAGTGCTTTTTTATAATTTCTAAGATCCTAAGGCTTAAACTACATCATTTTAAGTTATGAATGATGACTTTTAAGAGGGTTAAGTTTATTTTAGGCCATTTTCATTCATCTATGCAAAGATAGAAGGATAGAGGGGGTGATCAAGCTTGTTCTTCCTCAAATTCTCTTCAATTCCTCTTGGGCAATCAAAGAAGCGTAAGAATCAGCAACAATCAGGTATGTAAGGTTATAAATGGGTGAACCCGTTTACACCCATGCCCAATCCCTCTCTAAATCATGAATTTCCAATGTCAGTTTTATGGGTTTTAACCTAATGCATGAAATTCCTAATTCTCTACATGGGTATGGTCTAAATATGTTTCTCTTATTGAATTATGAATCATGGGAAAGTTTTATGTTGTTTTAAATTAAAATCATGTCTCGATTTTTATGAATTAAAAATCCCATTGATGAGAAGTTCATGAAAGATGATATTTGTGATGAATGTATGATTATGATGAGATATTATGATGAAAAAATTGTTTTCAAGCTACCCATGTTTATAATCATGTTTTTGATGTGAATTGTGTATTTTCAAGCATGTGAAAGTATTGGAGAATGCTCACATGTTGAAGTATGATTTATGATTTCCCGAGTTAAGCTTACCACATGGTTTTAGAGCGGAGGCTCCCAATTATCTTTCATCTTGTGGTATGTTTTGAGTTAAAGCTTCTCATATGCATGATTTCAAATTTGAGATTTATTTGATTATTGAGCTTCGTCAATAGACGATGTTGATCTTCATTGAAAAACAATGGAGAGCCTATGCATGTTTTTGGGAGTAATGTCTAGCACCGAGTAGAGTGAGGGTCGATCATCCTACGCCTCAGAACTTCCCGCCAACATAGGTTTATACTTATATATATATATATATATATATATATATATATATATCCGGGACCTCCCTTGTGAGCTATCCCCTTCCATATTGGACCATGAGCTTGATATCGATATCATGTTATCGTCCTTAGCCCTGGCAAGGCTTTGGAAGTCTCTACCCACTTGAGTGTGATAGTTGGGACCGCGTAAGCTCTATCGTGGTATGTCGGTTAAAAGACGAATCTCCCATTGTTCCTCATGATTTCAGTTATGTATGTTCATCATTCATGAGATTTATACATCTATATATGTTCTAAAGTAGGTTTGACTCAATGTTCAGTTTTACTTATGACTATCAGATTTCATCTTTGAGTCAATCAATTCAGTTATGATATTATGCTATGTTAATGATTTCAGAAAGAATGCATGCAAGCCCTACTCTCAGATTCTTATTGTTTATGTGTTACACTATGCATGTCTTTATACTTACCTTGCATACTCTATATATTCCACGTACTGACCACATACTCTATGCTGTATCGTTTTATGATACAGGACCAGACACTCAAACTCAACCCCGTTCTTAGTTAGTCTTCTGAGTTAGCATCTTACACTTGTTGGTGAGTACTCATCTCTGGAGGACCATGCTTATTCATATTTCTCTTTGTATTTTCAGTTTTAGCTTATTCGAGTTAGTTGGGGTCTTTTCCCATCAACTCATCATGTTTAGAGGCTTTTTCAGACAAAACGGATGTACTCAACTTTATATTATGTATTCTGACATTATGCTTATTTCATGATGTATGTTCATGCCATGGGTCAACTTGGAGTATCTCGGGGTTCCTTGACCCGTGTCTCGATTCGGTCCTCCGTTTGGGTCGTGACAAACTTGGTATCAGAGAAATAGGTTTAAACTGTCCTACGGTGTCTGAAAGCCGCGTTAAGTAGAATTTTTTTCATGGGTATAACGCGCACCACACTTATGACGAAGAAGCTACTAGACGTTTAGGAAATGTTCCCTTCTTTCATGATTTATGTCGTGCAATGAGATGTCTCCTTATCCTTCTAATTCATGCTATTCACGATTACAGAATCATGGCTCCCCGAAGAGTAAATGGTAGAAGGAATGGGAATGGAGACGGCCACGAGGATGGCACTAGCAGGCCCCATAGTTGAGGAGCACCATACACCGGAGCAGGTTGCCCATGCTGAGTTTAGGGAAGCTATTCAGATGCTAGCACAGACCTTGACTGCTTGGTCAACCAACAGGCAGTGGCGCACATCCCGCAAAATGGCAATGCTACGGTGGATCGAGTCAGGGATTTCTTGAGAATGAGCCCGCAGAGTTCCTCGGGTCAAAAGTAGATAAGGACCCACATGAGTCCGTTGATTAGATTGTGAAGATCATCCAAGTCATAGGGGTGAATGGGGTTGAGTGTGGGGAGTTGGCCTCATATCAGTTGAAAGGGGTCGCATACATCAGGTTCCGTCGATGGAACGATAGTAGGGCCACTGGGTAGGTCCTGTCACTTGGGAGGAATTCCATGTTGCATTCATAGATTGGTTCTTCCCTCATGAGATGAGGGAGTTGACAGCAGAAGAGTTCGTGAATCATAAGAAAGGGAGAATAAAGGCACAGGAGTATGTCCTCGAGTTCACTCGCCTATCGAAGTGCGCTAGAGATTTAGTGGCTTATCAAAGGGCGCGGGTGAGCAGATTTGTTCATGGTATGGCAGACTATTTTGACAAGGATTACAAGAACGCTATGCTCCACCAGGATATGGATTTCCCTCGGATAGTCTTGCCGCCTAGAAGATAGAGGCGGCGCATATGAGTGAGAGGGAGGCCAAGAGGGCATGAACTGATACCTACAGATTCTCTCAGCTGAGGTTAGGTGGTGGGCATCGACAGCAAACCCACCAGAGATCTTCAGCCTCAGCATCTTCAGCATTGAGTATGCCATCCAGGCCTAGGCATGATTAGAGGGGGTGAGCATCAGGTCTAGGGGTCAGTGCAACAAGCCCACAGATTCTAGCAACCTAGTTTGTGGCAGGTGTGGTCGGGGACACACGCACTGGTGCTTGGCAGGTTTGGGTGCTTGTTTCAGGTGTGTGAAGCCAGGACATATGCTCAGAGATTCCCCTGCAGTGAGACAGGGCCATGATGGGGGTCGAGGCCCAGGTTCTAGATCAGCAGCTGCAGCAGCACATTCCGCACAGCAGGGTGCTTCAACTACTTCAGTTGGCGGTCAGTGGCAAAACAGATTCTATGCCCTTGCGTCTCGTCAGGAGTAGGAGACTTCCCCCAATGTGGTAATTGGTATTTTATGAGTTTTCTATCTTTATGTGTATGCTTTGTTAGATCCGAGGGCTACCTTTTCTTTTGTTACTCCTTATATGGCTAGTAGCTTTGGAGTCAGTCCTGAAGTCTTGCCCCAACCTTTCTTAGTCTCTACTCGAGTAGGTGATTCATTTGTAGCTAGATGGGTGTATAGAAGTTGCCCACTCAGTCCTTCAGAAAATCACCTCAGCAGATTTGATAGAGTTAGCCATGACTAATTTTGATTTTATCCTCGGCATGGATTGGGTATTGGATATTATGCCTCAGTTAATTGTAGAACCATGGCAGTAGAGTTCAAATTTCTGGGAGATCCAATCTTAAAGTGGAAGGGTAGTTCAATTGTTCATGTAGGTCATTTCATTTCCTTGCTTAAGGCTAGGAAGATGATTTCTAAGGGTTTTGTGTACCATCTAGATAGGATTAAGGGTGTTGAGTCCGAGACTCCAACTATCCAGTTAGTTCAAATAGTATGTGACAATCTGGAAGTTTTCCTAGATGATTTATCAGGAATCCCACTCGAGTGAGAGATTGATTTTGGAATTGACCTTCCTCCTGATACAAAGCCTATATCTATTCCTCCTTACAGAATGGCTCCGGCTGAGCTAAAGGAGTTGAAGGAGAAATTGAAGGACCTATTAGATAAGGGTTTCATTAGATCGAGCAAGTCCCCATGGGGCGCACCGGTTCTCTTTGTCTGAAAGAAGGATGGTTCTCTTCATATGTGTATTGACTATTGGTAATTAAACAAAGTCACCGTAAAGAACAGGTATCGTTTACCCAGTATTAATGATTTATTTGACCAGCTTTAGGGTGCCAAGTGCTTTTCGAAGATAGATCTCAGATCTGGGTACCACCAACTCATAGTTTGGGAGAGCGATATTCCAAAGACAACCTTGAAGACACGGTATGGTAATTATGAGTTTGTAGTTATGTCTTTTAGACAAATGAATGCTCCTGCAGCTTTTATGGAGTTGATGAATAGGGTGTTCAATCCATACTTGGATATGTTTGTGATTGTGTTTATTGATGACATCTTGATATACTCTCAGAGCGAGGAGGAGCATGCCTCTCATTTTAGGGTAGTGCTGCAGACTCTCAAGGATAGCCAATTATATGCTAAATTCAGCAAGTGCAAGTTTGGGTTAAACTCAATGGCATTTTTTAGCCATGTGGTATCAACTGAGGGCATACAAGTGGACTCTCAAAAAATAGAAGAGGTAAAGATTTGGCCTAGACTGGTGAATCCTTCAGATATCAGGAGTTTCCTGCGCTTAGAAGGCTACTATCAAAGATTTATTGATGGTTTTCATCTATTACAGCACCATTGACCAAATTGACTCAAAAGAAGGTGAAATTTCAGTGGTCTGAGGCTTGCGAGAGATGTTTTCTGGAGTTGAAGACTCGTCTCACCTCAGCATCAGTGTTGAACCTACTCGAGGGTACCGATGGGTTCGAGGTGTATTGTGATGCTTCAAGGATCGGACTTGGTGTGTGTTGATGCAGCACAAAAAGGTTATAGAATATGCCTCCAGACGGCTAAAAGTTCATGAGAAGAATTACCCAACCCATGATGTTGAATTGGCCACAGTGGTATTCGCGTTGAAGATATGGCGACATTATTTCTACGAGGTTCATGTGGATGTGTTTATAGACCATAAGATTTTACAATATGTGTTTACCCATAAGGACCTCAATCTTCGGCAGAGGAGGTCGTTGGAGCTAATAAAGGACTATGATATGTGTGTTCTTTCTTGATTGGATGCCAACGTTCTCTTAATTCCTATCATGCACTTACATCCACAACATAGGTAATGTCAAGTCTAGTGACAAAGGAAGTGAGAGGGCTGAAAAGGAGGCTCAACCTATAGGGAGAGGGTGGGTGATCGAGGTGACCCAGACTTTCGATCTCTTCTCTATGGAAGGAGGTTTCTTTTGTATCAAGAGTGTGTTGGTAGGCCAGGTTTACTATACGGGTAAGGCTAATGTAGTAGCAAACGCACTTAGTAGACTCTCTATGGAGAGTGTGTCCCATGTGGATGAGGGAAAGAAGAAGCTTGTGAAGGATGTGCACTGACTCGCGAGGTTGGAAGTTCAGTTGGTTGACTCAACCGATGGCGGTGTTACTGTTTAGAATGGATCAAAATCATCTATGGTGAAGGATGTAAAAGCTAGGGAATATGAAGACCCGATTTTGCTAAAGTTAAAGGAAGCCATTCAGAATTAGAAGGTAGAGGCCTTCTCCAAAGGGGGAGATGGTGTGCTCCGATACCAGGGTCGCTTACGTGTTCTGGATATTTATGATTTGAGGAACTTGATGTTGTATGAGGCTCATGGATCTTGGTATTCTGTCCATCCAGGTGCCACCAAGATGTACCGTGACTTACAGGAAGTCTATTGGTGGAATGGCATGAAAAAAGACATCGCGGAGTTTGTAGCTAAGTGTCCAAACTATCAGCAAGTGAAGGTCCAGCACCAGAGACCAGGAGGTCTACTTCAGGGTATCAGTATTCCTACTTGTAAGTGGGAAAAAATCAATATTGACTTCATCACAAGTTTACCTCGCACTCATCGATAATATGACTCCATTTGGTTGTGGTAGACAGGTTGACAAAGGCCGCTCATTTTCTACTAGTAAAAACCACGAATTCAGTGGAGGACTATGCAAAACTATATATCTGGTAGCTAGATCAAATGCATAGGGTTCCCTTGTCCATCATATCAGATAGAGGTACCTAATTTACCTCTCAGTTTTGGAGGTCATTTTAGAAAGGACTTGGTACTCAGGTTAAGCTCAGTACAACATTTCACTCTCGAATGGATGGTCAAGTAGAGCGGACAATTCAGACTCTCGAGGACATGTGAGAGCATGCGTGATTGACTTCAAAGGTTGTTGGGATGATCATTTTCCTCTTATCGAGTTTGCATACAATAACAACTACCATTCAAGCATTCAGATGGCTCCATTTGAGGCTTTCTATGGGCAGAGATGTAGATCGCCCATTGGTTGGTTCGAAGTTGGCGAAGCAACAATGATAGTACCAGATTTGATTCATGAGGCTATGGAGAAGTTTCAGCTCATACGGGACAGGTTGAAAATAGCTCAAAGTCGCTAAAACTCCTATGCCAATGTGAGAAGGAGAGAACCAGAATTCGAGGTGGATGATTGGGTGTTTCTGAAGGTATCTCCTGTAAAGGGAGTGATGCAGTTTGGAATAAAGGAAAACTTAGCCCTCATTAAGTTGGCCCTTACCGAATTGTGAAACGGGTTGGAAAAGTGGCATATGAATTGGAGTTTCCCTCAGAATTAGCTTCCATGCATCTTGTTTTCCATGTGCCGCTCTTAAAGAAGTGTTTGTGAGATCTAGATGTAGTTATCCCGGTGGACAGTGTTGGTGTGAAAGACAGTCTTAGTTATGAGGAGGTTCCGATGGAAATACTGGATTGTTAGGTTCGAAGGCTAAGGAATAAGGAAGTAGCTTCAGCAAGGTTTTATGGAGGAATCAACAGGTTGAAGGAGCTATGTGGGAAGCCGAAGCAGACGTGATGGATATAGACCCACATTTATTCTCTACCCACTCAGTTCCAGCTTGAGGTATCAGTTTTTGCTCTAAAACCCTATTTAGTTTTCATGTTCAGTTCATGTGCCTATGTTTCTTGTACATAGATGGATGTATGCATGATTCGTGAATTCAGTTCAACTATGATATTTGAATCGGAGAAAGTCATTTCGTCAGTTTTCACCTTAAATGATCAGTATTTGAATATGATGATTGCAATTCTCTGTTTTTCTATATTTTTTTCAACATTCGAGGATGAATGTTCCCAAAGAGGAGATATTGTTATACCCCGAAAGTCAAAATATCAGATCCGGGAGTGGAAATGGAGAAAATTTGAAATTTGACATCATCTCATAGTATGGGTCGTGATGTGACCCGTGGGAACAGACCACAAGTTGTGATGTTACTCATGGTGAGGACCAGGGTGTTACTGGGATTTCGGGAGTTAAGGCCCCCACAGACATGACTAGGAGTCGTGGTCCGGCCCCACGACTCGTTGCGTCAGTCATGGGGAGTGGTGATTGAGAAAGAGATAGAAGGAGGCAGTGTACCTCATGGAAGGACCCCACAAGTCGTGGTCGGACCCTACGATTCGTGATGAGTCGTGGCTAGCAGTGAAGGGTTTGACTAAGATTAAGGCAGTGTATGTGACAAGTGATGAGCGTGACGAGTGGTGTCCAGGACTCGTGGTCACCAGAAATGAATCGTGAATTCACCTGTGATGAGCCTAGATGACTTGATAAGCAGCGTACTCGACGGATGATGCCACGAGTCGTGGCCGGAGGTGATGACTAGTCATGTCCCTCATGGGGACTAACTGGCAGTTATTTTCTGCGAATTTAGTAATGGCTTTTCTGTAATTCCTAAGATCCTATGGCCTAAACTACATCGTTTTAAGTTATGAATGATGACTTTTAGGAGGGTTAAGTTCATTTTAGGCCATTTTAATTCATGCATGCAAAGATAGAAGGTTAGAGGGGGTGATCAAGCTTGTTCTTATTCAAATTCTCTTTTCCTCTTTGGCAATCAAAGAAGTATAAGAATAAGCTATAATCAGGTATGTAGGGTTATGAATGGGTGAACCCTTTCGCACCCATGACCAGTCCCTCTCTAAATCTTGAATTTCCTATGTCAATTTTATGGGGTTTTAACCCAATGTATGAAATTTCTAAATCTCTACATGGGTATGGTCTAACTTGTTCGTACTATTGAATTAAGGATCATGGGAAAGTTTTATATTGTTTTCAATTAAAATCTTGTCTCAAGTTTTATGTATTAAAAAGCCCATTGCTGAGAAGTTCATGAAAGATGAGATTTGTGATGAATGTATGATTATGATGAGATATTATGATGAAAAGTATGTTTTCAAGATACCCATGTTTATAATCATGTTTTTGATGTGAATTGAGTATTTTCAAGCATGTGAAAGTATTGGGCAACGCTCACATGTTCAAGTATGATTTATGATTTCCCGAATTAAACTTATCACATGGTTTTGGAGCGGAGACTCCCAATTATCTTTCAACTTGTTGTATAGTTTGAGTTAAAGCTTCTCATATGCATGATTTTTGATTTTAGATGTATTTGATTACTGAGCTTCGTCGATAGATGATGTTGAGATTTGTTGAAAAACGACGGAGAGCATATGCATGTTTTTGGGAGTAGTGTCTAGCACCGAGTAGGCTAAGGGTCGATCACCCTATGCCTCCGAACTATGCGCCAATGTAGGTTTATACATATATATATATGTATATATATATATATATATTACTCGGGGACCTCCCTTGTGAGCTATCCCCTGCCATATTGGGCCACGAGCTTGATATCGATATCATGGTATCGTCTTAGCCCTGGCAAGGCTTTGGACGACTCTTCCGACTTGCGTATGATAGTTGGGACCGCATAAGCTTTATTGTGGTATGTCGGTTAAAAGACGAATCTCCCATTGTTCCTCATAATTTCAGTTATGCATGTTCATCATCCATGATATTTATACATCTATATATGTTCTAAAGCAGGTTAGACTCAATATTTCATTTTACTCATAACTATCATATTTCAGCTTTGAGTCAATTGATTCAGTTATGATGTTATGTTATGTTATGATGAGATCATGATTTTAGAAAGAATGCATGTAATCCTACTCTCAGATTCTTATTTTTTCTATCTTACATTATGAATTTCTTTAAATGATTTTACTTATTTAAGCGGTTTTACTTTCCTTGCATACCGGCACATTCCATGTATTGAACGCATACTCTATGCTATATCGTTTCATGATACAGAACCCGACCCTCAGACTCAGCCCCATTCTTAGCTAGCCTTAAGAGTTAGCATCTTACACTTGTTGGTGAGTCCTCATCTCTCGAGGACCATGCTTATTTAGATTTCTCTATGTATTTTCAGGTTTAGCTTATTCAAGTTAGTTGGGTTCTTGTCCCATCAGCACATCATGTTTAGAAGCTTTCAGACAAAAAGGATGTACTCAACTTCAAATTGTGTATTATGACATTATGCTTATTTCAGACTTCTGCTAAGGTTATTATGTTGATTCTTCAGTTTTAGTATGTTCATGCCATGGGTCAATTTGGAGTGTCTTGGGGCTCCTTGTCTCGTGTCTCGATCCGAGTCTCCATTCGGGTCGTGACATGACATGTCTGAGGTTGTTATATTATCGAGGTCAGTGGTTGGGCCTGTGATAACAGGAGAGAAGCGTAACTTATTCTAGAGGTTCACCAAGATGAAGCCTCCCACTTTTTATGGTACAGAGGAGGAGGATGCCAACGAGTTTATTATAGATTTCCATGAGAGGCTCCATATGATGGGGGCGATGGAGAAATACGACGTAGAGTTTTTCACCTTCAATTTGATGGGTGATGCTAAGCTTTAGTGGAGGGCCTATGTGGAGTGCGGACCAACAGGTTCACCATTGTTGACCAGGACATTCCACGTTTTTAGAGAAGTATGTAACCCATATTTTAAGATATAGGAGGTGTCATGAGTTCACTACCATCGAGCGGAGAAGCTCTTCTAATGTAGCCTATGAGGCCCTCTTCTATGCACTATCCAGGTATGCTCTAGTCTTATTACCCACAGAGGAAGAAAGGATCAGAAGGTCGAAATATGGGTCTCCAACAATCATCCCTTCAGATGGTCTCCTCCGGTAATACCTTTCAGGAGGTAGTGGAGTATGTGAAGAATATAGAGGGGATAAAATAGGAAGGGTACGTGAAGAATGCCGAGAAAAAGGCTCGGAGGGTGGGTTCCTACAGTGGCTCCATTTCTAGGTGTTTGGTACCAGAGGGGTTCTTTGGGCGCCCTATTCAGTTGGATATGAAGGTGTTAACCGAAGGTCCTTCAAGAAACACTCCATGACCAGCAAGTACAGTTGGGGGTACTCAGCTTGTTCGCGAAAACTTTGAGGCTCGACCTATTTCTTTATTCCTTGCTTAGAGGCTAGTGATCGAGAAGGTATGCCACGAGCATGTGGAGTGTAGACACATTCGCAGATGGTGTCCCAGGTTTGGCTAAGGCAAACAGATCTTTCTGTACCCAGCTCCTCGAGCTATGGCCCCTACACGAAGACGAGGTAATGCATTCAACAGGGTTGATTGTCACGACCCGAATGTACACCCGGATCGTTGACATGGGACAAGGAGCCTCGAGGGACCCCAAGTCGACCCATGGCATGAGCATGCATCTAATCCCAATCACATGAGCAGAAGACTTAGCATAAAAAGAACGTAATCATTAAATAATAGAAGGAAAAGAAAAGCCAGACTCATACAATACGGCTGATTAAAACTTGTAATTTTATAAGCCTCTAATCATGAAATGATGGGTTGATGGGACAACTCCCTAACTAACCCAAAAATCATAAAACTTAAAGAACAACATAGAGTCTAAATACATAGCCCTCGGAACATAAGGACTCACCAAGCATGCTGAGAACAACTCCGAGATAATGTACGGGTGAGGGTGAGCCTGACAGCTGAGGCCTGTATCATAAAATGATATACCATAGAAAGTATGCGGTCAGCACATGGAATGTACTGGGTATGCAAGGTAAGTAAAATGTACATTTAAAAACATAAATAAAATTCATAAATGATTATAAGAGTAGGACATCATGCTCGTATCATAAATCATCATAACTTGTCATAAGGCTCAAGCTTTTCAAAATGTTCGTAACATAAACATAGTCATAATCATAGTAGAAGAGCTTTACTTAACAATACTTTAGCCAACATACATAATAATAACATGCATAAATCATGAGGAACAGTGGGAGATTCTCTGAACCGATATACCCCATATCAGCACACATGAAGCCTGACTTATAACCCTGGTCAGGAGGGTGTCCGTACCTTGCCAAGGGTAGGACCATGTGTGATATCACCATGAAGAAAGGGCAATTTGGGCCAGGGATAGTCATGAAAGGGGTCCCAACATACCTACGGTGGCACGTAGTTCATGAGATCCGGGGCTTAACCTGAGTCCCAAACCTACTCGGTGTTCGATACTACTCCCAAAGTATATATAGTGCTCATACTATAACATGCATGAATTCATGGAATAGTTAAATCATGATAGTCATAAAAATACTTGTACATACGTGAACTAGCCATGAAACGAGGCCCGTGAGTTAGCCAAAAGAAAATTCATGATTCATAAGGTTCATACATGCTTATAAATCATGCATATAGCTTGAAATTTATAAGATCATAATAGATAACATAATAAATTCATAATTTTAATCATAATTCATGTTTTGCTTGTCAAGAACATTAGTGGCAAAATAGATCATAATTCGATTCATCATAGGTCATACATAATTAGGCTTAACTTCATAGAAATCAAAATCGATAAAATTATAAATGGTTTAAATAATGAAAAATGATCAAAACCCATAGACTATGATCAGATTCTAAACTTGTTCGGTGATTTCGGTATAACTACACGCAAGTGCACGTGGTCGAACAAGTAGTAAAGTGGCTCAAGTAAGCCAAGTATCAATCCCACAGAGACTGGACTAAAGTAACAATCTACTCAAGTGTCAATAAACTTTAACTCTAAATTGCAGACAACAATGTGAAGAAAAGGTTGATGTTTTGTTTCCTAATTTTATACTAAGTCTAAAACGAATACATAATTTGAGTCTGAACTATAAGTATGAGCATGCTGAGGTTAAATGAACATGCAGAGAAATACATTATCGATACAATTTGATTAATCTTGCCTCCGGTTGCTAGTCAGGAATTATTACTGATGGATTAAAACTCTCGTATTTAACCCAACTTAAGAATCATGAACCTTCCACCTACATTTCTGTGATAAAACGAAATTCATGTTTTAGCCATACAAAACCGATTCCTTAAGTGACTAATACGAGTTTCAGGTATATTTCTATCCTGAAGGTAAATCAATTCTCAATTTTCCCAAACTAAGAAAAGATCATATCCTACCAATTCACAACTTTCCAATTTCTTGCTCTCTCGAGTGAAACCGGACTTTTTAGATGTACATTAAAGTTGGCCACACATTAATGCAGTAAGAACAAGAATCAATAGAACAACCATGGAAGAAAAGATGAAAACCCAATTTATCAATAATCACATTTCAATACAATTGTTCTTAACCTTAGCAAGTAGGGGATTTAGCCACTCATTTGTGGATTAAACACCGTCAAATGAGTATTAATCATACAAGCAATTGAAATAAAGAAGAAGGAGATAGAGAACAACCCTGAGATTTTCGTTCCCTCAACTGCCTGTAACCCACGTTCTTGCTCCACCAAGTCAGAATATTAAAAAATGAACCTAAGTGTTCTATTTATACTAGTGCGAATGTTTCCCGAAATAACCAACAACGTGTCACGGAGTGCATCGCGGAGCACTGCTTCCGTGACACGCCACCAACGCGGACCCTCACTAGAATCCGGTCATCCAGGTATTAAGGCCCAACGTGGCACGGCGTGCAACGCGGGGCTAGGCCAACATGCCATGGCCCCAAAGCGCACCTTCACTGGAATTAGGCATAATTTCACCATCCAGGTAGAATGCATCCGCGGTGGCAGCATGACACGGCTCTATCGCGGAGCCCCTTTAATTCGTGCCTTCCTTGTGCTTTTTCCCTTGCTAGCTTCCGAGTCCAATCCCGATCTCTCCCAACATGCATCTTAGCTCCATAACTTTATATTTTTCCTGCAAAACAACGCTAATCATGTTGGTTAGCATAAATTCACATGAGAATGTACAAACATCGATAGATAAACAAGGTAAAATGACACATTTGAGTATCACTTGGGCATATAAATTTGCCCAAGATCACTTACCCCAAACTTAAATCCTTGTTCGTCCCCGAACAATAATCTTACACCTCATGCAATTGACACCTTATCCTGGCTACTTTGGCTCGACAATTCAAGCTACGGTTATACCGATTATTTAATACAACATCATCAAGAAAACATGCATAGTCTTATCAATACAATGACCTTCAACACATTAAGACCTCCTAGACTCAAGAGTCGACTCTCGGTATCGGCAAACTCATGCAAATCAGCTGATCAAGATATCCGACACGAATTTTAATCTCTCATTGAGCATGTGCCCTCACCACACAAGAGAATTTTTCCCTTTTTAATCACATGAACTCAAAACATTACATGCAGGGGCATATAAATAAGATTTCACTCTCTCTCCCAAAAGAATTCACATGCATTATGTCATGAACCATAGGCTTGCCTTTAGTGTATTACTCCACTAATATAAGGACACATGATGTAAGATCACCTAGGACTTAACGAGTTATAATGTAAGCTACGGAACTAGCAAATACTGGGCTAACCAATAATAATAATTAGCCTCCTTAAGTGTTTTTTCAATCCATCCCATCAACCTTATGGACATTGTTTCTTCCTTCATCATCCCATTCTTGAAGTTTGTCTTTATTTTCGACCCCATATCTTTAAGCACACTTGACTTAATAACAAACATTATTTCTACATCTTCATTATATTTAATCTATACCAAGTGCACCTTCGACCTTTTCTTTCCTTTCATCACTCTTCTTTTTCTTTTCTTTTTAAAATTCTCACTCCCTGGCGCTGTGGGAAACTTATTTAATTATTTTTTTTCTTGAGCGCTTAAGAGTTTTGGATCAAATTCATGGATAATGAAAAGAAGGGGCTAAGGTCGGTTTACACCTTTTTGACAAAAGAAAGAAATAGGCTAAAGGCTCAATGGGCTAACTAGGGTGTACATTCAAGGTAGGTACGATAATGAAAAAACTTCCGGTTAAAGCAAAGAAATGCCTACATCCTTTCCTACAATACACATCCTTCATTTCGTTTTGTACACACTCCAGGCAAGTTCTAGACACTTCACAATAGCATGGAAGAAACGAAACCTCACCATACACTCATTTCACATGCTCAACTCAAGACGTATTCACAGACTCTTTAATCAGCTAATTATAAGAATTCAAGCATTAAGCCTCAATCACACTGAATCGAACTCTATGGCCTAGGTATCTCAACATATTTACAAAGTTGCATGCTTTCATACGAATCACCTTTGCATTTCAAATATCATGTACAACACGCAACCATAATTTTGCAACCATAAAGTAACGACAGGTTTTGGGATGCAAACCAATAAAAGAAAAAAAAACTAAAAGAAAAAAATGAACAAAAGAAATCTACTCCTACCGACTACATTTCCCTTAAGACGGTCGTCATCCATCCATCATAGGGAACGGTCACTAATTATGACTTTAGTTCAATTGGACTATTCTTGGTAAAAGAACCGAAAACAAACGCCGAGAAACCCAAAAATTTAAAAAAATCATGAAAAGTTTTAAAAATATCGATCATTTTGATAAAACAAAGATATGTACAAAACCAACTAACAATATTCAACAACACACAACAGCTTCACCTTAATTACAATACAGACATACACACAAAAATCACAGGGTCACAAGTTTATCCAAGCACAACAACAGAACAGAGACATACATTAATAACAACAGCAACCAACACCTAACTACTCCCACCCCACTCTTAAATCGAACACTGTCCCCAGTGTTCACAAAATTCAGCTTAGTACGAAAGTAGGTGGTGAAACTCCTTGATCAATCAAAGTATTCCACTTCTTTGTCAGGTGCCGCTGCCTCGTCTCCCATGTCTGAATCGCCCTCGTCGTCATCATCTGACTCCACATCAGAGTCATCACAACGTGTCTCCACATCTGTGGGGACATCATCATCAGTGGGCTCCACCAAAGCTGGCCCCACTCGGCATAGAGCCTTGGCATTTTCGCCGAAGGGATAGTCTAGCTTGAGCTGCCATAGCTCATCTTCTGTTGCCGGACTCCCGCCTATCCGCAGCTGGAGCATCTGCATCCCGAACATGCGAGCCATGTACTGATCATCTCGAGCATGTTGCTCGGCTAATGTGAGAACTGGCCCGTGAGTGGTGTCGGGTGCCTTAGTTTTGGTGACATCTAAGGCCCGCCTCTCCATCTGCGGGATGTAGTCAAGGGCTTCCTCCTCAATATCTAGGCCCCTCAGGAACGTGGTCAGTAAGCCACCAAACTCGTAACTGTGCCCTTGATGCAAACGGGCTCTCTTCATGGCAGAGATAATCACCGCCCCAACGTTCAACCTGAAATTTATCTCACAAACAGAAATTGGTTAGAATTTATAGGTTTCACATAAAATACAAATTTTGTTTTTATTTTGTTTTTATTTTCTCATTATTTTTCTTTTCTTTTTTCTACAAAATCTATTAAAATATTACAAAAATTTTCACGGGTTGCCTCCCGTGCAGCGCTTGGTTTACCGTCGCGGCTCGACGTCATTAATCTCAGTCCTCCTCTAGGGTGACGGATGTTTTCTCTCGACCACCGTCCTCACCCCTGTCAAACTTGCACCTCTCCGGTGGTTTCCCAAACAACTCTCGTGACTTAACGCTCTGAACAACATCAACTCGATTAATCACGTTGATCATCGAGAGTTCCTCGTACACGGCCGGGACCTTGGTGGCCTTGTACACATCAAACACCTCCACCTTATCGTGTGCTCGCATTGTTAGCTGCCCTGCAGCTACATCAATCAGCGCTTTCCTAGTTGCCAAGAAAGGACGTCCCAAAATAAATGGGACTTCCGCGTCTGGCTTGAAGTCCATCACAACGAAGTCGACCGGGAAGATGAGGGAGCCCACTTGCACTAGCACGTCCTCCACAATGCCATCAGGTCTTGCCAAGGATCGATCTGCTAATTGCAAGATCACTGTTGTTGGCCTAGGACTCCCTAGACCCAACTTCTTGAATACCGATAAAGGCATCAAGTTAATGCTCGCTCCTAAATCACATAATTCACGAGCTCATATACTCTGCCAAATTGTAATTTGTATTGTAAAGCTCCCAGGATCCTTGAGCTTTGTGGGCAACCTGTTTTGTATCCGGGAAGTGCACTCCTCCGTAAGAGCCACCGTAGTGTACTCAGTCAACCTGCTTTTGTTCGCCACGATATCCTTAATATACTTTGCGTACTTCGGCACTCCCTGCAAAACATCAACAAGAGGTAAGTTAATGTGTACCTGTTTCATCACCTCCATGAACTTTTTGAAACACGCCTCCTCCTTGTGTTTCTTTAATCGTTGAGGGAACGGGGGTGGTGGTCTTTCTGGTTCAGCATCCTTTTTCTTCCCCCTCTCATCACTTTGCTCCCTCTCAGTTTCTGCTGCTCCCGACTGTTGAGGTGGTCTTTCTGGTTCCACCTCTTTAAGATGTAAACCACTCCTTGTGGTCCCTACATTCACTTGCTTGGGGTTGGGATAAGTGTCACTCGGAAGTCCTCCTCTAGGCCTGGAGTTTTGGGCTCCAGCAAATTGCCCAAACTGGTACTCCAGCGCCTTTGTAGCTAACTGATTGTTCTTTACCTCGGCTACCAATTTCACATAGTCAGCCTGCAATTGAGCTTGGTTAGATATCATTGTCTTGAACATCTCCTCAATGTTGGGTGATGGTGGTGGAGGAGGTGCATTGTTGCTTCTGTATTGTGACTGATAGTTCTGCTGCCCTCCTTGATTTCTCTGCGCCCCCTGACTCGAACTTTGTCCTTGATGGTTATTGCTACCCAAAGAGAAATTCGGGTGATTCCTCCAGTTGGAATTGTAGCTGTTGCCATACTGTAGGTGGTTGTTTCTCTGTACATTACCAACAAAGTTCACCGAATCAGGATTTGCTCCAGAACACTCAGCTGAGTGTTCACTACTCCCGCACACTTGACACCAAATCTGCTGCACTACATTCACTGCGGCTTGAGACTGGTTCATGCTCATGTTACTGAAGTGGGTGTTGAGTTGATTATGTAACGCAGCTATCTATGCGGCAATAGCTGTAAAACCATCTACTTCTAGGACTCCTGCTGCTTTCCTTGTTCCTCCTCTTGATGAGTCCGCATTCCACTCCGGATTTCCCTGCGAAATACAATTTAACAAGGTATACAGCTCCTCATAAGTTTTCTCCAATGCTTGTCCCCCAGCTGCTGAGTCTAGCAAGATTTTTGTGTGGGGTTCCAAACCCTCTATGAAAGTATTCACCAGCACATCATTGGATTGGTGATGATGAGGACAATCCCGCAACATAGATTTGAATCTCTCCCAGGCTTGATACAGATTGTCTCCCTCTCTTTGTTTAAAACTTAGAATTTGACTTCTAAGTCTTGTTGTTTTACCGGATGGGAAGAACTGTATCAAGAATTTTCTGCAAGATCATCCCACGTGGTGATGGAATTAGGTGGCTCAGCTTTCAACCACCTCTTAGCTTCTCCCAAAAGTGAGAATGGGAACAATGTAATCCTGACATAATCTGATGACACTCCAGCGGGGATGTAAGTGTCACTTATCTCCAAAAAATTTTGAAGATGTTGTTGTGGATCCTCATGAGGGAGACCTGTGAATTGCCCGCTGATGTGCAACAATTGCACCATGTTTTGTTTAAGCTCGAACCTCCCTCCCGGCTCAGGTTTGCGCATGCTAGATGTGACATTGTTAGCATGTGGGATTGCCACCTCGCGAACCGGCCTAACTGCCATGTCCTCGGGCACTAACATTGCCCTTACAACTGGTGGATTCTATTGTTGCTCTAGGATTGTTTGTTTGAGCAACTGCAGCTTTTTCTCTAGAGCTTCTCTCCTTTGACGATGAAATTGTCTTTCCGGCTCTAAATATGAGTCCACCAGCTCCTTGTCTCCTGCCAGTGTTCAACAGAAATTAGTATCTGCAAAATACAAGCTAAGACCAAGTTGTCAACACTAAGAAGAAATAGTAAACTAACACTTAAGAAAAATTTACCAATTGCCAGTCCCCGGCAACGGCGCCAAAAACTTGTCCGGTGATTTCGGTATAACAACACGCAAGTGCACGTGGTCGAACAAGTAGTAAAGTGGCTCAAGTAAGCCAAGTATCGATCCCACAGAGACAGGACTAAAGTAACAATCTACTCAAGTGTCAATAAATTTTAACTCTAAATTGCAGACAACAATGTGAAGAAAAGGTTAATGTTTTGTTTCCTAATTTTATACTAAGTCCAAAACGAATATATAATTTGAGTCTGAACTATAAGTATGAGCATGCTGAGGTTAAATGAACATGTACAGAAATATATTATCGATACAATTTGATTAATCTTGCCTCCGGTTGCTAGTCAGGAATTATTGCCTGTGGATTAAAACTCTCGTGTTTAACCCAACTTAAGAATCATGAACCTTCCACCTACATTTCTATGATAAAACGAAATTCATGTTCTATCCATACAAAACCGATTCCTTAGGTGACTAATACGACTTTCAGGTATATTTCTATCCTGAAGGTAAATCAATTCTAAATTTTCCCAAACTAAGAAAAGATCATATCCTATCAATTCACAACTTTCCAATTTCTTGCTCTCTCGAGTGAAACCGGACTTTTTAGATGTACACTAAAGTTGGCCACACATTAATGCAGTAAGAACAAGTATCAATAGAACAACCATGGAAGAAAAGACGAAAAACCAATTTATCAATAATCACATTTTAATACAATTGTTCTTAACCTCAGTAAGAAGGGGATTTAGCCACTCATTTGTGGATTAAACATCGTCAAATGAGTGTTCATCATACAAGCAATTTAAATAAAGAAGAAGGAGATAGAGAAAAACCTTGAGATTTTCGTCCCCTCAACTGCCTGTAACCCACGTTCTTGCTCCACCAAGTCAGAATATTAAAAAATGAACCTAAGTGTTCTATTTATACTAGTGGGAATTGTTCCCGGAATAACAAGCAACGTGTCACGGAGTACATCGCGGAGCACTGCCTTCGTGACACGGCACCAACACGGACCCTAACTGGAATTCGGTCGTCTAGGTATTAAGGCCCAACATGGCAAGGTGTGCAATGTGGGGCTGGGCCAACGTGACACGGCCCCAACGCGCACCTTCACTGGAATTAGGCATAATTTCACCATCCAGGCAGAGTGCATCGGCAATGGCAGCGTGACACAACTCCATCACGGAGCCCCTTTAATTCGTGCCTTCCTTGTGCTTTTTCCCTTGCTAGCTTCCTAGTCCAATACCGATCTCTCCCAACATGCATCTTAGCTCCATAACATTATATTTTTTCCTTCAAAACAACGCTAATCATGTTGGTTAGCATAAATTCACATTTTATTACAATTCACATGAGAATGTACAAACATCGCTAGATAAATAAGGTAAAATAACACATTTGAGTATCACTTGGGCATATAAATTTGCCCAAGATCAAAAATCACAAAATCCATTATCAAATCACAAAAGCTTACATACCTGGGATTATTAGACTCTTACTCTCCTTAGAAGCCTAAGAATGAAATTGAAAGAATTGAGGAGAAAAGCTTAAAATCTCCTTAGATCGCCTTCGAATATTCGTTCATGCATGAATGAGAGTTTTGAATAGGTCATTTTTTTAAAAATGCATCCTTCCCAAGCCAAAACTACATAGATAAAAGATGAACCCAAGAGGAGTTCTCCAAGTCTCCTTCGCGCCTCCCTTCGATTTTTCCAGAATATCGCATGCATCCAAATTTTGGGGCAAGGTTCATATTTATAGTAAATGAGAATTTGCAGATTTTTTTCCTGTGGTGGAATGGCAACGTGTCATGGAGGTGAACGCGGAGCCTTGCCTCCGTGACATGGAGGTAACGCATACCCTCACTGGAATGTGCCAAAAAATGCAATTTTCGGCCAAGTGTTGTCGCGTTGGCAGCGTGCCACGGCCCCTATCGCGCAGGGTGCCAATTATTGCATGTTTTCTCGTTGACTTTCACGTTTAGCTCTTGATTCCATTCCTACACTTCACAAAATCATGAATTAGTTCCTCAAATGCATTATTAACCTTCAAAAACAAGGACCAATCATGTTGGTTAGTGTATATTCACATTTACATAAAATCACATGAGAATGTATATAAATAAGTAGATAAACAAGACTAAATTGAGTTATAAAGTAGCACTAGGGCATGCAATTATACCCAAGATCACAACCCAATACTTAAAGCCTTGTTCATCCTCGAACAAACCTTTTACATCTCATGCACATGAAGACTAACACATAGCTAATTTAGCAAGATAATTCAAGCTACGACTACAATGATTATTTGAGATAGCAATGTAAAAAATAGAGCATGCACGATTTAATCATTGAAATGATATACAACTACGTTAACACTTCCTAACCTCAAGAATCGACTCACAATCTTAGCAAACTCATGCAAATCAACCGATCAAGAAATCCAACATGAATTTTATCTCTCATTAAACATGTGTCCTCACAACAAGAGAGTTACCCATTTCCACTCACAAATTTTCAAATCACAACAAGTATGGGTATATGAATAAAATTATGCTCGCTCTCTCAAAGAATTCACATGCATCATGTAGTGAACCATAATCTTGCCCTTAGTGTTTTACTCCACTAATTTAAGGATGTTTGAATGTAAGATCAAGTAGGAATTAATGAGTTGTAATGTAAGCAAAGGGACGGGTAGGTACTATTCTGAACAGTAACAGTGGCTATCTTCTCCAAGCGCTTTTAATACATCACACTTTCATTAAGGACATCTCTTCTCTTACTTCACCCTCATTCTTTTCAATCTTGAATTTTCTCTTCTTCTTCCCATTTCTTTAAGCACACTCAGCTTATTAGTAAGGAGTACTTAAACACATTGTTCATTCATTTATTTCTTACTCCCTACCAATACTTAGGCATTTTCAAAAAAGTGCACCTTTGACCTTTTCTCAACTCTTACAAATTGCTATTTCCCTCCTTTTTCACGCTTCTCACTCCTTCACTCTTTGGAATTTTTCACATAAGTGCTTAGGAGTTTTGGATCAAATTCAAGGCTAATGAAAGAAAAAGGATTAAGCTTATGTTCTAGCTATCAAAGAATAGGCTTAAGGCTTAATGGGGCTCACTAGGATTCAATATTCAAGGTAGGTAAAGTGAGGGATAACATTTAGGTTCATTCAAAGAAATGCCTAAATTATCTCCTACACTCCACATCCTTCATTTTGTTTTATATACACTCCAGGGAAGTTCTAGACATTCCACAATAGCACGGAATATTCGAAAAACTTACACTCACAGCACATGCTCAATTCAAGACACATTCAGCCGACTCTTACTCAGCTAATCACAAGAATTCAGAATTAAGCTTCAATCACATTAAGTCAAATTCAAGAGCCTAAGTGTCTCAAACAAAGTTACACACTTCTTACATGCTTCAACACTAACCACACTTGTATCCTACAATCATGTATAACACATAATAAGAACATCAAGCTAGCAATTAGCTATAAGTTCAAAAACCAAAACCTATTGACTAGTTTTCCTCAAGACGGTCTTCATCCATCCATCTTCGGAAATAGTCTCTAACTATGACTAAAAACATTATATACAGACAACGAAAAAATTTTTATTTGTCGGTTGGAAGACCCCCTGTCGGAAAAGAACCAAAAAGAAAAACCAACGGGTGAGCAAGTCATGCTTAATTCAAAAATTTTGTTCCAATATTTCTCCCAAGCACTAATTCACAAAAAATCATTAAGCACAAAAAAAAAATTTAAATTTCCCTCACCCCACACTTGAATCATGCTATGTCCCCATAGCATCAAATTAAAATTAAACGGGATGAGAAATACTCCATGAGGCCTCTAGGCCTAGCTAACAGCATGTTTTACTTCAAATTTGCACAAGTGGGTGTTTGACCCCACACTTTTTATCTTCCATACTTGTTAGCTTCCTCCTCCATGGGTACTCAGACTTCCCCTTCATCTGTGCCCAACTTTCCACCGAAAACAACACAAGATGAAAAATAAATAAAATCAACTCAAATGCAAGAAATTAAAATGGTACCCTTGGGTTGCCTCCCAAGCAGCGCCTAATTTTACGTCGCGGCACGACACATCAAGTTTCACCACTTTTCCTCCACTTTGAGGATATGAATCTCACCCCCAATTTCTTCTCTAATTTTCTCTTATGCTCCCGGGGTGGTGATGAAACATTTAAAGGACCAAGCAGTAAATGTTGCCTCTTGCATTAATTGGCCCTTACGTAATTGAAGTCATTTTTGCTCTCAAAATTAGAAAATTTCAGAATGTATGGGGCTTGTTCCTCCTCTAGCTGTTTCTCTACAAGATGGGAAGAATCTATTTCTAGGTTGTCAACAAAAATTAATGTCGAGAAATGCTTCGAGTGTGCTACAATACACCTCAACTCTGAAACTGCATTGTTCTTGACTTCCCTACTTGTGTACACCTTCTTTACATCAACATCTAATTCCCCATGAATGTCAAATGGGTGGGACTCTAACTCTTCTTTCATAAATGGATTGGCCATATGTGTAAAACCATCACGGGGACTCTGAAGAGCTTCTAATTGGTGGGCTTCTTCCAAGAACTCACCCTTTTCTTCTTCTTGTGGTTCCTCTTGAGTATTGCATAAGACCTTTACTTGAAAATTACCGCAAGCTTCAGCCTCAGCCATCATCTCCGTGATTTTGACGCTCATCCTTTCTAGGGCCTCTCCACTTTCCTCTTGCTGAATTCTCAATGCTTCACTCTTCTCCTTCATTGCTTCTATTTGCTCAAGGACTTGTTTTATCATGTTTTGTATCCGAGCATGGCATTCCAAGTCCTCATTTTCATCATTCCTATATTTATCAAAAACAACATAAGGATCATAGTAGGGGCTTGGCGGAGGGGGAGTATGCATTTGGACAACCATCCCAATGGCCATTTTGACCACCATATATATTGCAAGTATTACAATGTTGCCACAAGTGAGGTCCTCCACAATTCAGACAATACTCACCAAAATAAGAGTATCCACCATTTAACCCATTTGTATTCCATGATGTCATGTTAAGAAGGGTATCAGATTAAAAACAAATATTTAAAATAAATTTTTAAAAAAATAAAAAATTTAGACTAACACAAAACAAGAATCTTTTTTTATTATTTTTTTTATAAGAATGTAAACTAACACAAGAAAAAGTTTTTAATTCACTAACTACGCCAGTCCCCAGCAACGACGCCAAAAACTTGATGTGCCCGCAAGTGTACGGGTCGTACAAGTAATGTAGTGGCCCTTTTTAAGAGCCGAGTGTCGAACACACAGGGACTGGTTCAGCGAATTATCAAGTTCAAGTGTTAGTTAAGAAGTCGTTTTTAGAAGTTTTTGATAAATTATAATTAAATCTTAGTGGTGAAACGAAATAATCTGGAAGCAATACAAAACAAAACTAGAGTTAAGGCCGGATAATCATGCAATGCTACAATTCATAATGGGTTAAGTATGAAATTATCAATTGTTGTCTCACATAATTGGAATTGCGTGTCCATGGTCTTCCAAACCTCTAAACATAACAAACTAGCCTCACTACTACATCGTTGAGCGAGGATGTCATTTGTAGTTCGTGGGCAATTCACTACGTGGATGTGGTTTATCGGGTTTATGCCCTTGATTGGGGACTTCCTTACCTCCAACCATTTAACCGAACTTAGCTTCACAACTAATTCTACAAGTGGTGGAGTACAATTCTAAGTTTGTGTCTTTCTATCCTCCCATTTTATCAACCAAGCAAGGTAAATTAGGTATATTCCTATCCTAACCACAAATCTTATCAAAAGACAAGACTTGCTTCCTACATTCTTATGTTCTTGCCTAGGTTTGCTCTTCCAAGCTTCCACCAAAGCTTAACCCACTTGTTTTCATGGTGATAAAGCATAAAAACAACAATAATAAAGATTGTAAGACAAAACAACAACTAACAACTCAACCCAAAATGAATCTAAGCAAATACAATCATATCCATGGCCTCAACCCTAGATGGAGGGTTCTAGCCACCCATGTTTGTACAAATACTCAAAACCATGTTTATAGTAGTTTACTTACAAGTATAGATGAAAAGAAATGAAGAACAGATGAACCCAAGAGGAGTTCTCCAAGTGTCCTTCGCGCATCCCTTCGGTTTTTCCAGAAAATCGCGTGCGTCCTAATTTTTGGGCAAGGTTCCTATTTATAGTGAATGAGAATCTGCAGATTTTTTGCCTGTGGTGGAATGGAAACGTGTCACAGAGGTGAACGCGGAGCCTTGCCTCCATGACACAGAGGTAACGCGTACCCTCAATGGAATGTGCCAAAAAATGCCATTTTTGGCCAAGTGTTGCCGCGTTGGTAGCGTGCCACGGCCCCTATCGTGCAGGGTGCCAGTTATTGCATGTTTTCTTGGACTTTCACGTTTTTCTCTTGATTCCATTCCTCCACTTCACAAAATCATGAATTAGTTCCTCAAATGCATTACTAACCTTCAAAAACAAGGACTAATCATGTTGGTTAGTATATATTCACATTTATGTAAAATCACATGAGAATGTATATAAATAAGTAGATAAACAAGTCTAAATTGAGTTATAAAGTAGAACTTGGGCAATCAATTATGCCCAAGATCAGAGATTAGGAAAAGGGAATTACAACAGAGCCTTAATCTTGATGATCATTGTATTAACTTGAGTTGTGGTCACCGGATAGTTATATCTGGAACTTAGTGATAACGTTTAGTTTGCAAAACTCATGAGATTTGGTCGAGTGATTGAGGATAGTCATTCAATAGAGATTGGTCAATCGTTTGAATGAACCTAAGTTATCAGTTCTGTAAGTAAGTATTGGTAAAGCTCACAAGTGTATACCCAAAGCTATTATGAACCCATGGGGAATACAAACCCTAGTTATTCCTTTAATTATTGATTCACCAATATAATCTTGATCGCTGTTTATTTCCATTATTGATTTTTATTAGAGTTCCCCCCATTGTGAAGTAATTACCATACAAGTCCATCTACTGGCTGTAATCTAGATCTTCCATATTTCCTATAGGTTCGACCCCAACCTCTTAGTTGGGTTCTTTATTGACAACGTCCGCTATATACTTCATTTGGAAGTGTGGTTTGTATGTTATCAGAGGTTCATAGAATCATTTTATGGGTACTAGAATCACTTTGTATATCTTCAATAGAAGCTTAAAATATTGGTCTCCCAATTATGGTGGTGACTTGTGCTTCATAGAATTCATCTATGGTTCATAGAATGCACCATAATTTATTTAAATAGTGACTCAATCATTAAGGCACCCCTTCTTACTTTGACATATGATACCATACAATCCACCTAAAGTCCGTATATTACTTACGGTACCTGCATAATTATTCTCTACTATTTCAAACTTTAGTTATTTCAACTCTCGGGTACTTCTATTCCATGTTAAAGGCTACACATACCATTTGTACTCCCTAAACCTCATGAATGATCATGTGGTAAGGATGGAAATTCTTCTGAAGGTATGAGGTGTTATAATATCTCCCCCTTGGGATCATTCATCCTCAAATTATGATTTTTGGAACTAGTAGAATTCTACATCTGAAATTCTCTAAAAAAATTTCTAGAGTTACTTTTGTAAATGGCACTATCCCAATTTTTTAAATCTTGCAGCAGTTAATCAGAAACATCACCATAGGCCTTACAGTGCAAAAATCAATACATAAACATAAAGGAAAAGATTGAAGTCATGATAAGCCCTCATTGGCTTCTAAAATCATGAAAGAGGAAATTTCTCCTCAATTATTTATTTTTTCAGCTGGACTAAGGTTGCGCATCTCAGTAGACTATCCTTCCTACTACCTCTTTCTCTCTCCCCTATTACTCCTCTCGACTGATGAAATGTTATTTCCCCATACATACCTTCTTTATATTTCATAAATGTGATAGACACTATTTTGCAAGGGGAATAATAGAATCACAAAGAAAAGGTAATTGTAGGCGCAAGTAATAGAAAACAAGTGAATTGAGCATATGTATAACATAACATGACTTCGTCGGGACATGGGATACATTTCATGAGACATGGATTCATAGAGCATGGCAATATTTTATCTAACCATAGAGGGCGGAGTCATGGAAATATAGAGTAGGGTTATGATCTTTACTTGGGGAATTTTCCTAATAAATGAGGAATGTCTGGGGATACTTTGCATTTATATCATCTTCATCTGTCCATGTAAACTCTTCAACATTCTGGTTCCTCTGTAGTACTTTCACTGAACCAACCTCCTTAGTTTTTAACTTTTGAACTTGGCAATCAAGGATGGCAACTGAGACTTTTTCATAAGCCAGGTTCCCTTAGATCCTATAATCTCATTATGGAATACAAGAGATCGGTCTCCTATACACTTCCTCAACATGGACACGTGAAACCTCGGATGCACTAAGGCTAATTCTTTAGGCAGCTCTAAATCATAGGCCAATAATCTAATTTTTTGCAAGATCCTGTAAGGACTAACATACCTCGGACTGAGCTTTCCCTTTCTTCCAAATCACATGATGAATTTTATAGGCAAAACCTTCAACAACACCCAATTTCCCTTTCCTTTCGCCCTTAGCTGACCAAATTTCCAGGTTCACTATTTGTCAAACCACGGGCCTCACAATGACTTTTTGATTCCTACAGTCAGTCATACCTTGGCTCATGGTTAGGGGTCCAATCCCCCACACTATAACCCCACTACTGCGCACAACCACTCGTTGTTTCTTATAACAATTCGTTCCATGACCAATTACTTCCTAAAAGACTGCCACTCAAACAGATTCCACAACACTTGCCCACGACCCATCACACCATACAATGAGTCGTACCTTGACTGGTAGTTCCAAGATCTGACAATCAGCAAATTATCATGACTCCTGACCATGGCTAGTCACACCAAACTATGACTCATTGTTATCACTGGTTAGGGGAAACTGCTAGCTCACCACAACTCCCTCCTACGACCTATTCCATGGAACAACGACTCGTGGTGCGAGTCATTTTGAAAGAAAATTATAGATTTTCCTGCTGAATTTGTTACAAGTCTATGGCTTGGTTTTAAGAACTTTTGGGGTGTTACATTATCTCCCTCTTGGGAACATTCATGCTTGAATGTGGGCTAATGAGGCTGAAAAGATAGGGAAAGAACTACAATTCCAAAACTGAAAAACTGACTGAGTGACTGACTTTGGATTGAGATACATGACTTAACTGAATTCATGAAACGTACATGCATGCAATGACCTGAAAGAAACGTAGAGAAATAAACTTGACATGAAACTTAATAGAGTACTAGGGTTGAAACTAGTACCTCATGCTGGAACTAGGCCAGAAGGGAATTTTATATGGGTATCTAGCTAAAATATCTACTTCATCTTTCCAAGTAGCTCCCTCAACAAATTGATTTCTCTACAAAACCTTTACTGAAGCTACTTCCTTGTTCCTTAACTTCAGAACCTAACGATCAAGGATCTCAATCGGAACCTTCTAAAAAGTAAGGCTATCCCTCACACCAATGCTCTCTACCATAATATCTAAGCTCGGGTCACCAATGCACTTCTTCAATAGAGATACACGGAAAACTAGATGCACTGAAGCTAATTTTGTTGCTAGCTCCAACTCATATGCTACCTTACCAACTCGCCTCAGAATCCAATAAGGACCAACATATCGGGGACTAAGCTACACTTTATTTCCGAACCTCATCATTACCTTCATGGGAGACACTTTTAGAAACACCTAATCATCAACCTCAAAGTAAAGCTCTCTCCTTCTAACGTCCATATAAGATTTCTCATGACTCTGAGCTATTTTCATCGTCTCCCTAATGAGCTAAAATTTCCCGTTGGCCTCATGAACTAAATATAGCCATATCAAAGTAGCCTTACGAACCTCAAACCATCCAATAGGCGGCCTATACCTCTACCAATAAAGATCCACAAACGGGGACATTTGAATGCTGGAGTGGTAACTGTTATTGTAGGCAAACATGATTAGAGGCAAGTGACCATCCCAACTACACTTGAAATCAATCACACACTTTTCAACATATCCTCAAGAGTCTCAATTCTTCACTCCGCCTAACCATTTATCTGCAGGTGAAAAGTTGTGCTAAGCTTTACCTGAGCACCAAGGCCCCTCTGAAATGACCTCAAAAACTAAGAGGTGAACCAAGTACCCCTATCCGGGATGATGGAAAAATGAATTCTATCCAACCGAACTAAATCCTTGATGTACAATCTATCATAATCCTTAACTGAATCGGAAGCTTTGACCGGTTGGAAATAGGCTGATTTGGTCAACCTGTCCATAATCACCCATATTGAGTCATATTGCCAGCGGGGCTGAGGAAAGCCTGTAATGAAATCCATATTGATATCTTCTCACTTCTAAATAGGAACGCTGATGTCCTAAAGCATACCTCGAGGTCTCTCATGCTCCACCTTTACCTATTGGTAATTCGGACTCATAGCCACAAACTCCGCTATGTCTTTTTTCATGCCATTTCACCAATACACTACCTATAGGTCACTGTACATCTTGGTGTCACTTGGGTGGAAAGAGTACCGAGAGCCATGAGCCACACTCAACATCCTCTCTCTCATGTCATCCAAAGCTGAAGCACACAATCGGCCCTGATATCAAAGTAAACCATCTCCCCCTTAGGAGAAAACCTCCATTTTCTGATTCTGAACAACTTCCTTCAGCTTCACTAGGATAGGATCCTCATCTTACCTAGCTTTGACTTTTGTCACCAATGAAGATTCTGACCCATTCTGAATAATAACACCACCATCCGTCGAATCTGTAAGGTGAACCCCTAAACGAGTAAGCCTATGGACATCCTTCACTAACTCCTTTCTCTCATTCTCAACATTAGACACACTCTCCATGGAAAGCCTAGTAAGTGCATCCACCACTACATTGTCCTTGCCCGGATGATATAGGACACTCATGTCATAGTCCTTGAGAAGCTCTAGCCATCTCCTTTGCCATAAATTCAGGTCCTTCTGAGTGAACATATATTGAAGGCTCTTGTGGTCCGTGAACAAATCCACATGCACCCCGTATAAATAGTGCTTCAAACCTTCGAAGCAAACACCAAAGCTGCCAACTCTAGGTCATGCGTCAGATAATTCTTCTCATGAGTCTTAAGCTTACTTAAGGTATATTCAATAACCTTAGCGTGCTGCACCAACACACAACTAAGACAAACCCTAGAGGTATTACAAAGCACAACAAAACCATCTGTATTTTGTAGGGTTGATACTTGGGCTGAAGTGAGTTGAGTTTTTAACTCCTATAAACTCTCCTCACAAGCATTCGACCACTGAAATTTGACCTTCTTCTGGGTCAACGTAGTCAACGGTGCTACATTGGTGAAAATCCCTCAACGAACCTCCTATAGTAGCCAACTAAACCCAAGAAGCTCCTAATATCTGTTGGACTAACATGTTTAGGAAAATTCTTCACCGCTCCTCATTAGACACTACATGATCCAAAAATGCTACTGTGTTCAACCAAAACTTACAATTGCTGAATTTAGCAAACAACTAGTGACTGTTGAGAGTATGCAACATAATCCTCAAATAAGTGGCATGCTTCTCCTCACTCAAAGAGTATAGGACGATATCGTGTATTAAGACAATAACAAACATATCTAAATATTGCTTGAACACCTTGTTCATCAAATCTGTAAAACCTGCAGGAGCATTCGTTAGTCCAAATGACATATCTACAAACTCGTAGTGACCATACACACTCCTGAAGGAAATATAGCATAATTTATCACAACATGCATTCTAGTTTCCATTTGACTCTATCAACATCCTTTCCCACATTTAGTTAATAACACATGATAACAAATTTAGCTCACCAAGTAACACTTATTCACTACAATTTTAACATCGTACAATGCATCATAAAATAGAATAGTAGATCAAGTAGAAATATGCTGGGCACACACATCTATCATATGACCACCACACTCCCAAACTAACCTCGATCTACACACATGCTAGAGAGGCTTATTTATGCCCTTCCAATCATGACCTATAGAGGACTCAAGAAATCAATGTACTGTACCAGCGTGGTACCCACTCCCACTCATGTGCTCATCCGGTGCTCCCCTTGGATACGATGCACCAAATAATATTGCTTGCCCGGATGCTCCCCTTAGGCACGAGCCTCTCATCTTAGGATATTCTTACTATCCTTAACCATTCTCATGGTAATCATATCATAACTGAGCTCATCATTATGACATTCATGAGATCATAATCTACCTCTCCTACTCATATATTTTAAATAGTTCATCATACATTCTATGACCATACAAAGAACACGCTTAACAGCTCAACATAATTCCACGGCAGTTTGGTGGCAACAACATATAAAATTTATTTCAACAGTTAAGTTTTGACAAGGCAATCATCCACCAAAAATAGTGTCCATAGACCAAAGCAACATATTATCATTGACAATCATACAAGTCATTCTACAAAGTTCAACTACTCTAGACCATAACCTACCTCAAATTGGGAAGATTCGGATGGCAATCACACTATTGGAGCCTTACCCTTCCCCAATGCTTCCGAACGTGCAAATTCTAACACAATAATAAGAAAAAATTTAGTATCCTACAACCCACACAAGGGTCTTAGAAAATCAAACCCATTCTTTCAAGGAAATTTTAAGAGTAATATCTCAAACCCACCTATTTTTATGTCTCAAAATCAAACCCCCATTGGTTCCCCATGATCATCCCTAGTCTATCAATCTAGGATTTATTTTCTAGAAAATCAATGTTAGAGGTTCTCCTTGATTCTTAGGTATTTACACAATCACTTATAGGGGTATAAATTCAAGAATCATACCTTGAGAAGGAAATTCAACTGCTCTAGTGAGAAAATCGTCGTTAGTTCTTGAGGTTTTGTTTTTTGGAAGTAATTATGTATAACCCCTGAAATCCCACTTAAACCCATTTTTTGATTCCCTTCATCCGCTGCATTAGTCTCCTTTCCACTACAGCGGACCCGCTATGGCGGTCAGGAAGCTGCACACGACGGATTCGGCAGCTATCCCCCGGTCTGTTATGGCGGACTTCAACCTTACCATGGTCTCAGTGCAATGAGAATTCTATTTCTCCAGTTGTCCCCTAAAATGTATAGCTCCCCCAAAACCATCAATTAATTAATACTCCACAATACTTTTTTAATTGTTGCCTAGTACCGTGAGAATGTTCTAAGTTAGTTTCCCCTCGTAATGACCTGCGGGTCATTAGATCATATAGCAATTAAAAAACCATTCATCCTCAAACGGTCTACAAAAACAAAAAAGAGGACCTACTAGGTTCCATAAATATCAGAGCGTATTTGATCCGTATGTCGGCCTCGTTCTCCCAAGTGACTTTCTCTATAGGGTGATTTTTCAACTGGACCATTATCATTACATTCTCTTTTGATCTCATCTTGCAGACCTCCCTGTCCAATATCACCAGTGGCTCCTCCTCAGAGGACAAGTTCTCATCTAACAATACAAAGACACATTTGATAATGTATGATCCATCCCCATGGTACTTTGTTAACATGGAAACAAATTGAAGGTTGGATGTACCCCTGATAATCCTAGTGGTAAGGCCAGCTCATAAGTTATTTCACCCACATATTGTAGGGTTTCAAATGGCCTAATGTACCACGGGCTAAGCTTGCCCCGCTTAGCGAACGTCATTACCACCTTCATGAGGGATATGTTGAGCAAGACTTTCTCTCCCTCCATGAACTCCATATCTCTCACCTTCCTGTCTACATAGCGTTTCTGTCTGCTTTGAGTAGCTACCAAATGTTTTTGGATTACCTAAACATATTCCAAGGATTCCTTCAGAAAATCTGTTCCCCAGGGTCTTACCTCAAATGCATCAAACCACCCAATTGGAGACCTGCATTTCCTCCCGTATAGAGCTTCAAATAGGGCCATGCCAATGCTCGAATAATAGTTGTTGCTGCAAGAAGACTCCCGCTAGGGGTAACAATTTATCTTATTGGCCCTCAAAATATATCACACAGGCCCTGAGCATGTCCTCTAATAACTTGATAGTCCATTCTAAGTGCTTATCGGTCTTAGGATGGAAGGCTGTACTCAAATCCAACCTTTTGCCTAAGTCCGCCTGCAAGGTCCTCCAGAAATGAGAGGTGAATTGAGTACCCCCAGTCAGACAAAATCGACATCGGCACCACACACAACCGAATCACTTCCTTCACATACATCTTGGCCAACATCTCAGCATTTTAAGTCCCTTGCACAGGTAAGAAGTGAGCAAACTTGGTCGGTCTGTCAACAATGACCTAAATAGAGTCAAACTTCCCCAGTGTCTTAGGAAGACCAACTACAAAGTCCATGGCTATTCTCTCCCATTCCTATACATGAATAAGAATCCTCTGAAGTACTCCCCTAAGCTTTTGGTGTTCGTATTTCACCTGTTGACAGTTCAAACACTGGGTGACATAAGCAACAATGTCCCTTTTCATTCTGTCCCAACAATAGTGCTGCTTAAAGTCATGGTATATTTTTGTAGCCCCAGAATGAATGGATTACCTCGACTTGTAATCTTCTACCAAGAGGGTCTTAATTAGCTCACCAACTCGAGGAACATATATGCATCCTTTATTCTCAGGACCCCTTCGCCATCTAGCAGTGCTTCCTTAGCTTCTCCCCACAGAATCTTATCTCGGATCTTACCCAAATTCTCATCTTCAAATCGTTTGGCCTTTATTTTTTCTAGCAGTGATGACTTAGCCTCCATACTAGCCGGTATCCAACCTATCTCGGTCAAAGAAAGTCTCATCAAACTTTTTTCCAGTGTTTGGACTTTTCTAGCCATCGGTCGCCGAGTAGCTTCTAGGCAAGCTAGACTGCCCATACTTACTGCTTTTCAACTCAATGCATCTTCCACCACATTATCCTTCCTTGGGTGATATAAGATGGTGATGTCATAATATTTTTGTAGCTCCATCCACCTACTCTGCCTCAAATTGAGATCCTTCTGAGCAAACACATAATGCAAGTTGTGATGGTGTGTGAACACCTCGCAACGAGCCTCGTATAGGTAGTGCCTCTAGATTTTTAGGGCGACCACCACTGCGCTAGCTCCAGGTCATGTGTGGGATAATTCTTCGCATGCACCTTCAACTATCTCGAGATATAAGCAATAACCTACCCTTTCTGCATTAACACAGCACCCAACTCAAACCATGAGGCATCTAAATAACCAACAAAAATCTTTACCTTCCATCAGTAATGCTAGAATGGTTGTCGTGGTTAGCAGGGTCTTAAACTTCTAGAAACTCTCTTTGTTTTCCTTAGAACACTGAAAAGGTACATCCTTCTGCATCAACCTTGTCATCATTGAAGCAATGGATGCAAACCCCTTTTTAAATCGGTGGTAGTACCTTACTAGCCCCACAAAACTCCAAATCTCTATCATGGTAGTTGCCCTAGCCCAATTTTTGACCACCTCCACCTTCTGTTGATCAACATTGATTCCCTCTTTAGAGACTACATGTCCCAAAAAATATATCGAGTCCAACCAAAACTCGGACTTAGTGAATTTGGCATACAACCGTTTCTATTTCAGCAAACCCCAACACCATTCTCAAATGATTCTCATGCTCTTTCTTGGTCTTAGAGTATACCAAGATGTCATAAATAAAAATAATCATGAAAGAATCTAGATAGGGTTTGAAGAAACCATTCATTGAGCACATGAACACAACTAGAGAATTAGTGAGTCTGAAGTACATGACTAGAAACTGATAATGCCCATACTTTATTTGGAAGGCTGCTTTAGGAATATCCTAAGCCAGAATCTTCAGCTGGTGTTTACCTGATCTCAAATGAATCTTTGATAACATTATTGCTCCCTGCAACTGATCAAACAAGTCATATATTCGAGGGAGAGGGTACTTGTTTCAAATAGTAACCTTATTCAACTGGCGGTAATCAATGCACATTTGCATACTATCATCTTTCTTTTTTACAAACAATACCGGGGCACCCCACGAAGAGAAACTCAGCCTTATAAACCCCTTATTAAGCAGTTCTTGCAACTTCTCTTGGAGTTCTCCCAACTCAGTTGATGCCATTTTTTATGGCGGAACAGAAATGGGTCGAGTCCCTTGCTCTAAATCCATACAGAAATCAATATCACGGTCCGTCAGTATACTAGGAAGGTCTGTAGGGAACACAACTAAGAACTCATAAATTACGGGACTGACTCTATGGAAGAACCTTCGAAACTAGTATCTCGAATATGAGCTAGATATGCTGAATACGCCCACTCTATCAATTTATGGGAATGAATATAGGAAATAATTTTCTTAGAAGCAGGGCTACAATTCCCTTCGCACTCCAACCTGGATGAGCCGGGACCGGATATGGTGACGATCTTACAATAGCAATCCAAAATAAGACGGTAAGGGGATAACCAGCTCATTCCCATAACCACATCAAAATCTACCATGTCAAAGATCACTAAATCTACTATAGTGTCGAACCCCATCTCAATAATGCAATCACGACATACCCTATCAACCACCATAGAATCCCCAACAGGGGTAGCCACATGGATAGGAGTGTCAAATATATCACAAGAAAGATACAATTCCAAAGAAATATAAGCAGACACATAGGGAAAAGTAGAATGTTATACCCCGGAAGCCCAAAGATCTGAACCAAGAGTGGAAACGGAGAAAAAATAAAAACTGGCATCAAGACACAGAACGGGTCGTGAGGTGGCCCATGTGAGTAGACCACGAGTCATAATGTGACTCATGGTGAGGCTCAGGAGATGAGTTGAAATTTGGGAATTTGGATCCCTACGGATGAGACCACGAGTCATGGGAAGATATGATTAAGAAGGAATGGGAAGAAGGCAGTATACCAAATGGAAGGACCCCACGAGTCATGGTCAGTCACCATAATTCATAGGGAGGGTCGTGAGCAGCAAGGTGAAGCAAAATAAAAATCATAGGCAGTGTACGTGATGAGTGATGACCACGAGTCGTGTTCACCAGTAATGAATCATTTAGTCACTCGTGACGAACCCAGATGACTTGATAAGAAATGTACTTGACAAATGACACAACGAGTTGTGGCCAGTGGTGACGAGTCGTCATGTCCCTCGTGGGGATTGACTGACAGTTATTTTCTGCAAATTTAGTAAGGGATTTTCCATAATTACTAAGATCCTAAGGCCTTAACAACGTCGTTTTAAGTTATAAATGATGACTTTTAAGAGGGTAAAGTTCATTTTGGGCCATTTTAACTCATGCATGCAAAGATAGAAGGTTAGAGGGAGTGATCAAGCTTGTTCTTCTTCATTCTCTTCAATTCCTCTTGGGCAATCAAAAAAATGTAAGAATCACCTACAATCAGGTATGTAGGGTTATGAATGGGTGAATCCTTTCACACCAGTGCCTAATCCCTCTCTAAATCATGAATTTCCTATGTCAAATCTATAGGGCTTAAACCCAATACATGAAATTCCTAAATTCTCTACATGGCTATGGCTTAAATATGTTTATACTATTAAATTATTGACGTGCTATGAATTTACAACACTATCGACGCTCAAATCTAAGAAAATTTCATTGACTTAGGTGTGTTTATGCAGATATTGGCACTTTTCCTTTAGTTGCAGGATAAATTAGTGTTAAATCTGAAAATTGCAAAAGAAATCTTGAAAGATGCAAAATATGCTCATAATGCAGACCACAGAACGAGCCATAGGAAGGACCTACGAGTCGTACTGATGGTTGTGAAAAGCTGCAGAAGGCTAAGTTGAAGAGATGCAATGTATGAGTCTTAGTACGGGTGGTACCAAGATAGTACGAGTCATGGTGATGAAATCGTGACAAGATCCAGAAAATTTGCATAAGGTGTTAACTCCTGCTACAGAAAGACAGTACGACCCGTGGGAAGAATGTACAAGTTGTACCATGACGGTCGTGATGAATTTCAGAAGCATTCAAAAGTTTCAAAATCAAACTATGGGAGCTTCGTACGGGTCGTATGATGGAGGTACAAATCATACCTGGATCCAGCACTTAGACAAAATGCAGCCAACAATGCAAGGTATGACAGGAGGCTACGGGTCGTAGGAAGCTGTTGCGGATCGTAACATGGATCGTGATGACTGCGACACCAGATATGCAAATTCATCAGTTAGCATAGGAAAAGGATTTTTGTGTCTGTATAAATACGTTTTAGGTTTTATTTTTTTAGAGACAATCGTAGACAAGTAAGAAAGACACGAAAAGAAAAGGAGAGAAGATATTTGTAGGAGAATTGAGTTGATTCAACTTGTGATAAATCTTTTCTTGAATTTATCTTGTTCTTTCTACTTGTTCTTCAAGGTTTTGCTGAATAATCAAAGGAAGCTTTTTTCTCATTCATTCTTGTAAGTATTGAATTTATGTTCTTAACCATGAATACAATTCACAACCTTACAACTATGAGAGGCTAAAACCTCCATAGCTAGGGTTGTGGTAAACATGGTGGATTAAAAATCTAGGGTTACACAAAGTGATTTTAAAACCAATGAAAATACTTATATTGTATTCTCTTCATACTTACATGTTTCTTAACGGTGCGCAACGTTAGGACTTGCTCAAATTCTTTACTTTCTTTGGTCAAAGAGGTAGATATTAGGAAAAGAGAATTAAAACAGAGCCTTGATTTTGATAATCATTGTATTAACTTTAGTTGTGGTCGAATGATAGTTAAAACTGGAAGTTAGTGATAACGGAAAGTTTGAAACCGCTCATGAGACTTTGTCGAATGATTGGGTATAGTAATTCAATAGGGACTGGTTGGTCGTTTGAACGAACCTAAGTTATCAGTTCTATAAGTAAGTACTGGTGAAAATCACGAGTGTATACCCAAGGCAGTTATGAACCCATGGGGAACACAAATCCTAATTATCCTTTGATGTTGATTCAACACCAGAATTATAATATTTGTTTTTTACTATTGAGTTCTTTTAGAATCCCCCTATTTTTAAGTAACTACCTTACAAGTTCAATTACCGACTATAATCCAGTTCTCCCAATTCCCTGTGGGTTCGACTCGAACATCTAGTTGTGTTCTTTATTGACAACGTCTACTTCTCACTTCAGTAATAGGTGTTGTTTGAGCATTATCAAAAGGTGGCGTTGTTTCTGGAGATATGACTGAAACTAGGTTATTAGCTTATAATTAACATTTTGGTAGTTATTTCATTAATTACGTTTATTTTTGTGTTTTTGATACCCACAGGCTATTCTCCGGTGAATGCCACGCACTCGGAGTAGAGGAGATTCCCTTGTTCCACTAAATCCAGAAATCAAAATAGAACTGCATAGAATAGAGAACCACGAGCAAAGAGAAGCCCGCATAGCTAAAGAAACTAGGCAAGCCGAGCTAGCTTGGAAAGTTACACTACATCATGCAGAAGATGAAAGAGATGAGGCGGTGAATGTTGGTCGACAGGGGAGGGGCAATAGAGCTCATTTATTTTCCCCTCAGTTGTTTAATGATGATGACAACCCGGACATTGATGAAGTCGGGTCGACTGGAGCAATTGTGCCACCACCATCGCCCGCTGGGGACAAATTCAACATTACGAGCACCATGATTCAGTTGCTAAACATGAAAGGGGTGTTCAGTGGCCATGCAACGTATGACGCCAACCTGCACTTATTGAACTTCGTAGGAATATGAAAAAGGCATACAGGTTGCTCAGAGTAATCCAGGAAGCAATACGGCTTAGACTCTTCCCTTTTTCTTTATCAGGGGAAGCTACTTTGTGGTTATCGGAGTTTCCCAATGACTCAATAACCAATTAGAGGGAGCTTAAATACGCATTTTCATAGAGATTCTTTCCCCCATGTAGGGTGTTGCAGCTAAAGGATGAGATCTATAATTTTCAACAGATTAAGACGGAGGCACTTCATGAAACTTGGCTGAGATTCAAAAAGAAGTTAACGAAGTGCTCTAAACATAAAATCCCAAATGATAGTTTGTTGGAAATTTCTTAAGGTCTCTGAGCAATAGTACCAAAGCTATAGTAGACATGGTTGTTGGAGGAGCATTGATGAGTCACACCTGGGAGCAATCTGCCACCATTCTTGACAGGGTCACTAAGACAAATAGGGCCTAGTATACGAGGGAGGCTGATGCAGTGGTAGGCACATATGTTGTTTGTTTGACTGCAGACCAACGAAGAAAAAAGAAGAAGAGTGCGATCAGGAGTTGTTTCATATGCGCACATCATTGGACTTGCTGACAAAGCATATTATGGGAGCCGGAGCCAAACAGGTCAATATTGTGGGTACTCAAGGAAGGGGAGCAAGAAGCCGATCACTCTGATTCTGAGCAGGAAGCCAACTTCTAGATGGCCAGGTCGCGGGTTTCCGAACCAATGCCTAAGCATCTGGACAAGACAAGTGGTGCCAAGGTTCTAGAAATCCAGGCCATAACTAGTATAGATACAACTACAAAATAAACAGGTTCAGAGATAGGAGCCAAGGTCGTGAGCGCGATGGAGATTGGAGGCAAAATGAAGGATATCGCAATAACCAGGCTGGATTTTATGTGCCTCCCAATGCACGAGAAGGGGAGGCTGGGAAATCAAAGTTGGAAAGCATGATGGCCGAGATTTTGAAGAAGGTGAGGTTCACTGATGATCAACTGAAGGAGATCTGAGATGACTTGTCAAGTATGGGTCCGAACGTGGAATCTCATGCTATCGCCATCAAGAAGATTGAGCATCAACTTGGGCAACTGTCAATATCAATGAACCCTAGACAAAAGGGTATACTACCTAGCAACACTGTCCAAAATCCAAAGAACGATGCACATTGTATGGCAGTGATGACTAGGAGTGGTAAGACCACAGTTGACCCCCCATTTCTAGTTAAAGTTGAGTGGAAGAAAGAGAGCATAATGGAGGATGATGATACAAGTGCTAAGAGAGATACTGGTGAGTTGCAAGAGGCCCCAAGAGGTGAGAAGGAACCTGAAATGGATCAAGGGGCAACACAAGTGCATAAAGCTATCCTATGAAACCACCACCATTTCCCCAAAGGATGAAGAAGAAGGTTGAGAATGGTAAGTTCCATAAATTCCTTTTAATGCTTAAGAAACTATTTGTGAACATACCATTGGTTGAAGCGTTAGTGCAGATGCCAGGATTTGTAACGTTTATGAAGGACCTGGTGACGAAGAAGAGATCTGTGATCTATAAGCCTATGGAGAATGTGCATCACTGCAGTGCCATAGCTACATGGGTCCTAGCAAAAAAAAAGAAAGACCCAAGTGCCTTCACTATACCATGTATGATTGAAAATGTCGAGTTCGCAAGGGCACTCTGTGATTTGGGAGATAGCATAGTTTTGATTCCCTTGGCTGTGTTTAGGAAATTAGGATTGGGAGCCCCCATATCGACCAACATGCAGCTACTGATGGCCGACAGAATAGTTAAGAAGCCAGTAGGAATCCTGGGTCGATGTGCTTGTCAAGGTAGATAAATTTATATTCCTAACAGACTTCGTGATTTTAGATTGCGAGGTTGATTATGTGGTCCCCGTCATTTTGGGCCAACCATTCCTTGTGACTGGAAGAGCTCTAGTAGATGTGGAAGCAATCCTAATGAAGTTTAGTCTGAATTAAGAAGAGGTCATATTCAACATCTGCAAGACAATGAAGAAACCCAAGGAATTTAATGTGATCTCAGCACTGGAGGATGAGTATGAATCACTTGACGAATTCTTAGTAGTAAATAAATTTGTGTCGTGCCGTGAAGTTAAATAGGGTGCATTTTGGGAGGAAACCCAAGTGGTGTATCGGTGAACTATGAGTAACCAGGCTACCTCTGTCGTGCCGCGATGTTAAATCAAACGCTTCATGGGAGGCAACCCAAGTTATTGAACTAATGTGTGCTTAGTGTGTAGGGAAAATTAAAAATAGGAGGATGAAACATCAGTTGCTATAGCTCTCAGTACGACCCGTGATGAGATCCTACGAGCCATAGCAGCATTTTTGGTGAGGCTCAAAAAAAAATCCTAAGCTCTAACCTACGATTCACCCTATGGACCGTACCATGATGGTACGAGTCATAGGATGCATTCATAGGTCGCCAAATATGTTTACTTCAAAAAGGGTTGCATACGAGTCCAAGGGACGAGCTGTAGGTACTTCCTACGACTCGTGGTATGAGTTGTGATGGGTTAAAACTAGCAATCTTACCTAACTCGGCCCAACTTTTTTTAAAATTTTCCTTCACCTATTTAAACCCCATAAAAACCCTTTCCCACATTTAAACCATCATAATTCCGACTCACACCCACTTCTCCTACCGGTAACTCAACACCACTTAGGAAAATCAACCCAAAATCTTGCTCGACCCAAGCTCTGAAAACCTTATTGGGTCATTCACAATTGATGAAGCATCAATAAGGTAAGTTTGTTGTGTTAAACATTGCTAAGATTCGTATAATGAGATTGGTGGTGTCAAAACCCATGTGAGTCAGTCACTAGGCTCGAAACTTGATTTTGAAAATAGACAATGATCAGGGTGTTGAATAATGTGCTTTGTAGACTAAAGAAATGCTAAATTCTTGATGAACAGAGGTTTTGAAGCTTAATGAGTTACCGGTAGCAGGTCAAAAAGGAAGGATTGGGCTTGGGTTAGATTGAGTCAATGATGTGACTGGACTTGGGGGGAAATCTGAGTACCTTGAAAATTGAAAAAGAACCCTTGCAAATTGAGAAAAGAAAATTTTGAAGGGGTATGAGGCATAGTACGGAACGTAGGTTGCCACTACGAGTCGTACTGAGATCTCGTACCACCAAACTGAACATGGTCGTAGAAAAATGTCCTTCTTTCGACTCGTGGAATCAACCTGCAGGCCGTACCATAAGTCATGGAAAATTTAGAAAAATAGCAATGCTGGGCTTCATTAGATGACTCAAAGTACGGATCGTACCTTTATGGTACGAGTGATACCTGCGAGTTGTACTAACAAATGTTGTAACTCTAGGACTTCTCATGAGTCGTACCTTCATGGTACGACCCATAGTGAGGACCCATGATGAAATTCAGAATATCTCCTTTCTAATTCTTCTTTTTCAAAAACGGAATGCTAACTTTTTTCTCTACAGGTACAATGACATACAAACACAGGGTAGACAAAACAAAAGCCCAAAGGAGACTGATTAATGAACCAACTGACTTGGAGTCTGACAAGGTAGGAGACTCACCTAGTGGTTCAACTGAGGAGTATCAAGTAGACACCTCAGATACCGATGGAACCAAAACCAGTTGGGCGAGAGCAAACGCCCAAGATGAAGCAACCATTGTTATATCCGCTCAAGCTCCCTAGTCTGAGGAGGGAGTTAGAGAGGAACAACAAAAGTCAGGAAGTGACTCCAATGCTATAGAAGGGTCAGGGGAGACCCAAAGTGGAGAAGAAAGCGGCAGTAAAGAGTCAGAAGAGGAGGCTCCTATTGTTGCACAAGAGCAGACCCCACCCAGGGCAAGCCATACAATTCGGTGGAGTGTTTCCATGAGCTAAAGAAATTTACGAGCAAGGCATCTCTCTCACCGCCAAGAATAAGCCAAGGAGAAGCATCCAAGAAGATTCACGGATCCTCACAACCTGACTAGACAAAGTTGACGAGATGAAGAAGATTTTTACCTTCTATGATTTTTAGTGGATGGCCAAGATTCCAATATAGTACACAGAAAACATAGTTCGGGAGTTCTATGCCAAATACTTGGCCACTATGGAGGTAAAGTCAAAGGAAGGGCAGAGATAAAAGACCAGCCTTGTCTGGAGAGTGTTATGGTCCGATTTCGAGAAGTTGATATATCCGAGCGGACCATTGTTGTATTGTTCTACGGCCCACAGTTCATGCCTACCAGGATGATGCTAGAGTGTGATTATAGGGTGGAGGCAATGAAGTTGATTAGATCCCTAGGTATGCTGGAGCAACAGAGGCAACTGCAATGGCTAGCAGGGGTGATTGCTGAGAACAAAGATGAAGCTGAATGGGTTACAGGTGGAAAGAAGGTGACCAAGAATTCAGTAAACTTCATTGCAAAAGCCTGTTGGACACTAGTGCACTATCGGTCAGCACCTACGGTCAATGACAACACATTGAGTGCTGACAGAGCAGCTTGGGTTGCATGCCTCATGTCTCGTTACCCCATCAATATTTTGAGGATCGTAGTGGATGAGATATGATACCGGGCGGTGGGAGTCAATGCTACTACCCATTACCGAGTCTTGTTTTTAGATTATGTATAGAGGCAAAAGTTCCATGGGGTGACAACCGGTTGATTGGAGGCAAAAGAATTGCATATATAGGCCTTATTCGAGATGAGATGAACCCGGTAAGTAGATCTAGAATTCCCACAACTATCCCAACAGCTCAGCCAGCAGGGGATGCATAGGTGAATGTCCCCATTACACAGGAGCAAAGCGAGACACCGGCTATAAACGTCAGTCATCCAGAGTCAGCTCCCAGCACCTCAGTTGCACCACTGCCCAGTATGCAGGCCCAGACATTAGTAGTTTATACTTTGGTACCATAGGATTTCATCCAAAATCTAGCAAAATGATTGACCATGGTGGAACAAAAGATTTAGGGGATAATGGACAATGTAAAATCATGGGTAATGTCAGAGATAGAGGTAGCAGCTCAGGCTCTACATGCTTGCCAAGATAGTTTTGAGAGCCTATTCAATGTGAGGATGGCGGAGCAGACAGATACTAGAAGTATTCGTGCAGAGTTGGGGGCTCTTCGGAGCCAAGTAGTTGAGTTGTCATCATGAAAATCAAAAGTTTTAGCAGCCCCCACTCTTCTGGACTGAGATGCCGAGCTTGATGAGGACATTGATTTGGCGGCATATTGGGAGTTGAACGCAGTTGCTGATAAAGGTAAGAAGAGAGCTGCTGAGGAGGCTAGAGAGGAAAGTTTGAGAAAGAAGAGAATGAAGGAGAGAAAAGAGCGCAAGCGGGATAGAGCATAAAACATGCGAACTCATGACACATATATTTCTGAGATGCATGAGAGAGCTAGAGCAGCAGGCAGATCCACCATATCTCAGCCTAAGCTTGCCCGTGGACATGACCCTTCGGGAGAGCCACATTAAGCCCCAAAAAATTTAGAGGCCATCCAAGCGGCCACGACTACTGAAGGGGAGACCACTCCCCCTATTGGCACATAGTTGAGAGCGCCAGCCACCGCTAGTGCCACTACTACAGCGGAGGTACCACCTCTGTGAGATGCTAGGAGCGCCTAGTGCGCCACATGTACGTTCTCTTCCCTATTTTCTTCTAATTGATGCTTCAGGGATGAAGCTTACTTTTCAAAAAAGGGGAGGGGGTGTACTTGTGATTTTTGGGATTTTTGGTTCGTCTGAGGGTTTTTCTTGCCCTGTTTCTTTTCTTTCAGACATGCTATCTAGTAGAACCGGCATGTGTAGGATTTTTATTTTTTAGTTTGTGATTTTTGTTCAATTAGAAATTATCTTAGGAGTACTCAGCTAATAAAAATGCACTAGTGTTTGTTTTTGAAAAAAATTAACCCTGTTTAAAAAATTTTGATGCATTAGTTGTATATTTTTGATAACATTGATAATTGTTGTGGATCTTTTGATGTCATTTAGTTTGTCAACATGAGTAGTTTTGTTAATCCATGTATAAACCAGACTGGTGAGGTGACAATAGTTCATGTACCATGTGTGAGTGAGGTATAGTAGTCGGTTCGGTGTTGTATTGAAGATCTAGGACATGCCTGGTTGGTCATTGCATAGGCTAAGGATGGTTGATTAGGATATAATCAAGGTCATTTTTTGTTTAGCTCACTTTAGCCTATATTACCCTACAAAAAGTTGCATGAATTCCTTGATCCCAAGTTTGAGCCTTAATAGACCATGATTTCTTTGATTTACAGAGTAACCGCACCCATTTTTTTGTAACAAACCTGTTTTGGCCCTGGTCCTTCCTTGGATAAGATGAAGCTCAACATAAGCAAAATGCTTAAGTTGAGGGTCGCTAGAGTAGGGGTGCGTACGGGAACGGAAGAAAGGAAAAGAAAAGAAAAAAATAATGGTTAAGAATTAAGTATGGTGAGATGATGAAAAGAAGAGATGGAAAATGTTGAAAATCTTGAAAAAGAAAGCCAAAGGAAATTTGAAAATGATGAAAAAATTAGAAAACTCGCCACACCCATGAAAATATGGATAAAAAGGAGAGAAAGGGAAGAAAAGGTGTTCGTTCTTTGTTATATGGGTATATAACTCACACGCAAGTGCACGTGGTCGAACAAGTAGTAAAGTGGCTTTAGTAAGCCAAGTATCGATCCCACAGGGACTGGGATGAAGTGCAATCTGCTCAAGTGTACTATATTTCGATTCTAACAATGCAGACAACAGTGTAACCAAAAGTTTGATATTTAGTTTTATAATTTTTATGCTAAATCTAAAATAACTATCTAATTTGAGTCTGAACTATGAATAAGAGCATGCTGAGGTTAAACGAAAATGTAATGAAATTAATTATCGACATAATTGGGTTAGTCTTTTCCTCCGGTTGCTAGCCAAGAACTATTGCCAAGAGATTAAAACTCTCGTATTTAACCTCACTTAAGAATCATGAACCATCCACCTATATTTCTGTGATTAAATGCAATTCATGTTCTAGCCATACAAACCCGGTTCCTAAATTGACTAATACGACTTTCAGGTATATTTCTATCCTGAAAGTAAATCAATTCCCAATTTTCCCAAACCAAGAAAAGATCATATCCTATTAATTCACAAATTTCCAATTTCTTGCTCTCTCGAGTGAAACCGGACATTTTAGATATACATTAACGTAGGCCACACATTAATGCAGTAAGAACAAGAATTAATAGAACAACCACGGAAGAAAAGATGAAAAACCAAAGAATCAATTATCACATTTCATTACAATTGTTCATAACCTCAGCAAGAAGAGGATTTAGCCACTCATTTGTGGATTAAACATCGTTAAATGAGTGTAAAACATACAAGCAATTGAATACAAGGAGAAGGAAAGAGAGAAAAACCCTGATAATTTCGTCCCCTCAACTGCCTGTAACCCATGTTCTTGCTCCACCAAGTCAGAATATTGAAAAATGAACCTAAGTGTTCTATTTATACTGGTGGGAATTTTTCCCGGAATAACAAGCAACGTGTCACGGAGTGCATCGAGGAGCACTGCCTCCGTGACACGCTACGGACGCGGACCTTCACTGGAACTGGGGGTCCAGGAAATAAAGCCCAACGTGGCACGACGTGCAATGCGGAGCCAAGCCACCGTGCCACGGACCCATCGCGAACCCACACTGGAATTGGGCTGAAAATTCCCATCCAGGCAGAAGGCCTCCGCGATGGCAATGTGACACGGCTCCATCGCGGAGCCCCTTTATTTTATGCTGTCCAATGTCTTGTCCCTAGCTCGCATCCAAGTCCAACCCCGATATCCTCCAACATGCATTTTAGCTTCCCGACATTACATTTTACCTGCAAAACAATGCTAATCATGTTGGTTAGTATAAATTCACATTTTATTACCAATTACATGAGAATGTATACACATTGATAGATAAACAAGGCAAAAATGGTACTTTTGAGTATCACTTGGGCATATAAATTTGCCCAAGATCACTTACCCCACACTTAAATCCTTGTTCGTTCTCGAACAACACTCCTACACTTCATGCAATTTACATCCCAACCTCGCTACTTTGGTTCGACAATTTAGGCTACGGTCATACCGATTATTCAATACAGCAAATCATCAAGAAAACATGCATGGTCCTATCAATGCAATGACCTTCAATACATCAAGACCTCCTAGACTTAAGAATCGACTCTTGATATTGGAAAACTCATGCAAATTAGCTGATCAAGATATCTGACACGAAAATTAATCTCTCATCAAGCATGTGCCCTCACAACACAAGAGAATCTTCCCTTTTTTGCTCATATGCCTAACAAAATTTTAAGTAGGGGCATGTAAACACAATTTCGCTCTCTCTCCCAAAAGAATTCACATACATTATGTCATGACCCATAAGCTTGCCCTTAGTGTATTACTCCACTAATATAAAGAAGTGCGATGTAAGATCACGTAGGATTTTAACTGGTTGTAATGGAAGCTACGGAACTAGTAAATATTGGGTTAGCCAATAATAGCCACTAGCATCCTTAAGCGCCTTTTCAACACATCCCATCAACTCATGGACATTGTTTCTTTTTTTCATCATCCCATTCTTGATGTTTTCCTTTAGGTTGGCCCATCTTATTAAGCACACTTGACACAACAACAAAGATTATTCATTCACCTTCATTATAGTTTATTTCTAACAAGTGCACCTTCAACCTTTTCTTTTCTTCTATCACTCTGCTTTCTTTTTCTTTTCACCATTCTCACTCTTTGACACTTCGGGAGAATAATTTTCTCTTCTTAAGCGCTTAAGAGTTTTGTATAGACTTTACGGTTAATGAAAAGAAGGGATTAAGCTCGGTTTACACTTTTTGACAAAAGAAAAAAAGTAATAGGCTAAAGGCTCAACGGGCTGACTAGGGTATACAATCAAGGTGGGTACGACAAGGAAAAATAGAAACTCTCGGTTAAAACAAAGAAATGCCTACATCCTTTCCTACAATACACCTCCTTCATTTCGTTTTGCACACACACCAGGCAAGTTCTAGACATTTCACAATAGCATGGAATAACAACACCTCACTTCACACTTTTTGCACATGCTCAATTCAAGATGTATTCACAGACTCTTCAATCAGCTAATTACAGGAATTCAAACATTAAGCCTCAATCACACTGAATCGAACTCTATGGCCTAGGTATCTCAACATATTTACAAAGTTGCATGCTTTCATACGAATCACCTTAGTATTTTAAATATCATGCACAACACGCAACCAGAATTTCGCAACCATACAGTAACTACAGGTTTTGGGATGCAACCCACCAAAGAATAAAACTGAAAAATAATTGAAAAAAACTACTCCCAACGACTACATTTCCCTTAAGACGGTCGTCATCCATCCATCATAGGGAACGGTCACTACTATGACTTCGGGTCAATGGGACCATTCTCGGTAAAAGAACCGAAAACAAACGCCGAGAAACCCAAGAAGTAAAAAAAAATGTTGAAAATATCGATCATTTCGATAAAAAAAATATGTACAAAATATTTTAAAAATATCGATCATTTCGATAACAAAAATATATACAAAATCAGCTAGCAACATTCAGCAACACACATCAATTTCACATAAATTTACAATACAGAACAACAACTTAACTATTCATCAATCATAGGGAACAACAAAATTTCACAGGCACGACAACAGATTAGAGCATACATACATAACAGCACAGCCCAGCACCTAACTACTCCCACCCCACACATAGCTCGAACACTGTCCCCAGTGTTCACAAAAATTAAAATAGCACAAAAATCGGGTGGTGGAACTCCCTGATCAATCAAAGTACTGCACTTCTTCGTCGGGTGCTGCTGCTTCATCTCCCATGTCTGAATCACCCCCGTCGTCATCATCGGACTCCACATCAGAGTCCTCCCAACGTGTCTCCTCATCTGTGGGGACGTCATCATCCGTGGGCTCTACAAATGCCGGCCCCACTTGGCATAGAGCCCTAGCATTCTCGCTGAAGGGGTAGTCTAGCTCGAGCTACCATAGCTCCTCCTCTGTCGCCGGCCTCCCGCCTATCCTCTGCTGGAGCATCTGCATCACATACATGTGAGCCATATACTGATCATCACGAGCATGTCGCTCGCCAAGTGTAAGCACTGGCCCGTGGGTGGTGTCGAGAGCCTTAGTTTTAGTAACATCTAAGGCCCGCCACTCCATCTGTGGGATATAGTCAAGGGCCTCTTCCTCGACATCTACGCCCCTGAGGAAGGTGGTGAGTAGTCCACCAAAGCCGTACCAGTGCCCCTGATGCAACCGCGCTCTCTTCATGGCGGAGATAATTACCGCCCCCATGTTGATCTCCAGCCCTTTCATCAGGGAGTACACCAGGCATACATGATCACGGGTTACATCTGTCATATGTACCCCCGGGATGAGGCAGGAAGAAAGAATATTCAGCAATATTCTGGCTTCCCTGTTCATCTGTGAATACGACAAAGTCTGATGGTAGCCCCTCTCTTTGTGTCTGCTCCATCTAGCTGTCGATCGGGTCCCGCACGTGCATTTGATGTCCGCATACGGTGGGGTATTATTCAGCTGTCGCAGCACGTGGGCGTCTGTGTCCCGCGCCCCTATGATAGCATTGAGGTGGTGGGGCCCCAAGGTGACTATTTGCCCTCTGATTTTGATGGTGTGACTTCTGATAGTCGGGTTCCAGTTGGCATAGAATTCCCGAACCAAGTGCAGATTGCATTCCTTGGGCTCTTCAAAGATGAAATTGAGCCCAGCTGCCTCGATCTGGTGGACCATCCTAGGGAACTCCTGTGCCAATGGTTCCCGTGCTATGTGCTCCTCAGGGAAGTATTTGTTTTCTTTGTGCTTTGCGTACCACTTCTTCCCCTCATCCGTCACCCCTCTCGTTTCGTATTGGCGGCGTTGGCCGCGTGGAACTGGTGGTGCTGGTGGGACTGCTGTGCCCAGTTTGATTCGCTTCCTTCCGGTGCCAGATATTGATGCGCCTTTCCATTTATCTTGCTTGCTTGCCATTTTACCTGTCAACTCAAGTAGAAAAGATCAATGTTAAGCTAACAGATATTAACTTCGACTAAGGTCGGGTCAAGCTAGGTTACCCCACACTTAGTCCTTAGCTACAGTTACAACAATACGGCAAGATCCTACTTATTTACACACAATAACAAACTGTACAATCATGCTTAGTGCGTTCGAAGAATTTGACGGTATATCTTCTTTGTAATACTCAGACTTCGTACAGCTAATCACAATCACTACCATCGCTAACATTTTCTCCATCGCACTTAGCAAGGAAAAACAAAGAAACGAAAACAACAACAAGAATTTATCTACACGAACCTATACAACCAACCCACTTCTTGCAAAATTTCAATATACCTCTAACCCGAGAATCCATCGGTCTTTTATCATCCTAACAATTAGCACACTGACTCATCCCATTCAACATGTACATCCCGGCATGAATTTCACAAGTTCACTACATTTTTCACTTCACATTCAAAAACAAGCCCTAGAAATGATATTATAAAGAAAAATCGATTAATTTATGCAATTAACGAGTTCAAGAAATCATAACGACATTCGGAACATTCATCAACAACAATTCAATTGAATTCATGATTAATTTCTACTTAGGGCAAACTTAGCTCACCTCACATGCTCAATATCGAAGAAAATCGACATGAAATAAGATGGAATCGAAGAACATACCCTGAAGTTGAAGAATTTACGCAAACTTGATGATTTTCTTAGCCTACTCCGTGTCACGTTGAAGGTGGATGGGTTTTGGGGAGTTTGGTCGCGGAGTGATTGAAAAATAAGGGAAAGGGAGGGTTTTTCGAGGTTAAAAAGTAGTAAAATCGCGCGGGTCACCCGGCGACCCGGTGTGACCCGTCGCGATATACACGGCAACGTGTCACGGAGTGCATCGTGGTGCACTGACTCCGTGACACAGAGCCGTTGCGAGCCTGTTCTGGAAATTTTAAAAAAATCCGGATTATACCTCAACGTGTCACGGAGGGTAACGCGGAGGTCCACCTCCATGACACGGAGCTATCGCCCCAGCTCACTGTTTTGCCACTTTTTGTTAATTTTCATACCTCGAATTTTTCTTTGCGATTCCGTGCATATTTTCCTCCGTTTGAACTAAAATTCATCTCACTTTACAAAATTGGTTAGAATTATAGGTTTCACTCTAAATAAAAATAAAACACAAACAAAAACAACAATTTTGTAGAAAATCAAGAAAATGAAAAAGAAAAATCTATTTACACTTTACAAAAAGAAAGAAAACATTTTCACGGGTTGCCTCCTGTGCAGCGCCTAGTTTACCGTCGCGGCTCAACGTCGTTAAGCTCAGTTGTCCTCTAGGGTGATGGAAGATTTCTCTCGATCACCGTCCTCCCCCCAGTAGTGCTTACACCTCTTTCCATTTACTAAGAACGTGGAACTCCGATCTTCTTGCCACAACTCTACTGCCCCGTGCGGGGTCATTCTTACCACTTCAAATGGTCCCGACCATTTAGACCTCAGCTTTCCTGGAAACAACTTCAATCTTTAACTGAAGAGGAAGACTTTCTGTCCTGGCTCAAAAATGCGATGCACCACATGCTTGTCATGCCATCTTTTCGTTCTTTCCTTGTAGTACTTGGCACTCTCATCGGCATGCCAGCCGAACTCTTCAAGTTCACTGAGCTGCATTAGTCTCTTCTTGCCTGCCAGCTCTAAGTCCATATTTAGCTTCCTGACAGCCTAAAAGGCTAGGTGCTCTAACTCCACTGGAAGATGACACGCTTTACCATAGACCAGTCGGTATGGTGAGGTTCCAATCGGTGTCTTGTAAGCAGTTCTGTATGCCCACAACGCATCATCAAGTTTGCTTGACCAATCATTCCGTTGTGTATTTACCATTTTCTGGAGAATCTGCTTCACTTCTCGATTTGACACCTCTACTTGCCCACTAGTTTGGGGGTGGTATGATGTCGCCCTTTATGGCGCACCCCATACTTGGCTAGTAATTTCTTGAAACTTGCATTGACAAAATGAGCCCCTCCATCGCTGATAATGGCTTGGGGTGTCCCGAACCTGGTGAGGATGTGTTTTTTCACAAACTTCGTTACTACCTTGTTGTCATTCCTGGGACAAGCTATTGCTTCCACCCATTTTGATACATAATGTATGGCCACCAAGATGTAACGATTACCAAATGACGGTGGGAATGGGCCCATGAAATCAATGCCCCATACATCAAAGGGCTTAACTTCTAGTATATTCTACAGCGGCATCTCTTGTCTTCTGCCAATTGCTCCTGTACGCTGACATCTATCACACATTTTGTCATATGCCATAGAGTCTCTGAACAGTGTCGGCCAAAAGAAACCTGACTGTAGAACCTTGTGTGCTATTCGCTCGCCTCCATGATGACCCCCATACAATGAAGAATGACAGCCCCTCAACACCTCTGCAATCTGACTCTCTGGGATGCATCTTCTCATTACCTGATCTGGTCCTTGTTTAAATACGTATGGTTCATCCCACACAAAGTGTTGGCAATCATACCTCAATTTCCTTCTCTGCTGGTCTGTTGCCTCAGGTGGGTAGACTCCGCTCACTAGTAAGTTGACTATGTCTGCGTACCAGGGAACTTCAGCTTCCCCAACTGCCAAAAGTTTCTCATCTGGGAACTCTTCATTTATGTTATCACTTTCCATCATATGCGACCGGCTTTCCAATCGTGATAGGTGATCTGCTAACTGATTCTCGCTCCCCTTTCTGTCTTTGATCTCAAGGTCGAACTCCTGCAACAACAAGATCCATCTGATCAACCTGGGCTTAGCATCCTTCTTGTTGAATAGGTACCGAATCGCTGCATGGTTTGTGTACACCACAACTTTCGAACCCATCATATAGGACCTGAATTTGTCAAATCCAAACACCAAGGCTAGCATTTCCTTCTATGTGACTGTGTAATTGCTTTGGGTCGTATTCAGTGTTTTGCTTGCATAATGAATAGAATGAAAGATTCTATTTTTTCTTTTCCCCAATACGGCTCCCACAGCCACATCACTGGCATCACACATCAACTCAAATGGTTGATCCCAGTCCGGAGAAGTAAGGATAGGTGCTTCTATCAATTTCTGCTTCAACTCTTCGAATGCTTTAACACACTCATCATTCAACTCAAACTTTACCTCTTTTTCTAGCAATCTGCATAGTGGTCTAGAAATTTTGGAAAAGTTTTTGATGAATCGTCTGTAGAATCCTACATGCCCAAGAAAACTACGCACACCTTTCACTAACACCGGTGGTGGCAACTTTTCAATAACCTCGATCTTAGCACGATCAACTTCCAACCCCTTTCGAGACACTTTGTGGCCAAGGACAATACCCTCCTTCACTAAGAAGTGGCATTTCTCCCAGTTTAGTACAAGGTTGGATTCCTCACAGCGAGCCAGCACCCTGTCAAGATTTTGCAAACAAGTAGCAAACGAATTACCGAAAACAGAAAAATCATCCATAAATACCTCAACAAAATCCTTCACCATGTCATGGAAAATAGCCATCATGCATCTCTGGAATGTGGCGGGTGCATTGCATAACCCAAACGGCATTCGCCTGAAAGCATATGTCCCATAAGGACAGGTAAAAGTAGTCTTCTCTTGATCCTCTGGAGCTATGGCTATTTGGTTATAACCAGAGTACCCATCCAGGAAACAATAATATTCCTGTACAGCCAACCTATCCAATATCTGATCAATAAACAGGATGGGGTAATGATCTTTCCTCGTGGCTTCATTAAGCTTCCTGTAATCCATGCAAATCCGCCAGCCTGTGACGGTTCGGGTAAGAATCAACTCATTTTTCTCATTGGTGACCACAGTCATCCCCTCTTTCTTCGGAACACACTGAACGAGGCTGACCTATTCACTGTCTGAAATCGGATAGACCACACCTGCATCAAGCCACTTGATTATTTCTTTCTTCACCACATCCTTCATTGCTGGATTTAGTCTCCGTTGCGGCTGAACGGTTGGTTTGGCTCCTGTCTCCATGAATATCCTGTGTGTGCAAAAAGCTGGATTGATACCCTGAATGTCTGACATTTGCCAACCCATTGCTTTCTTCCTCTTTCTGAGGACACCCAATGCTTCCTTCTCCTGTGCCTCTGTCAAGTCTGCAGAGATGATGACTGGTAACGTCTCATCCTCCCCCAAAAAGATATATTTTAAATGGGGGGGCAATTCTTTCAGCTCCAGCTTCGGTGCCTCCTCAATGGATGGTTTCGGCAAAGGTTCTAGAGACCTCATCAATGATTTAAATTCCTGTCTCCTAGGATGATTCTGTGCTTCATTCAACATTTGGACCATTCCATACGCCTCTCTATCTCCAAAATGATCGGAGTGCGTCAACACTCTTTCCAATGGGTCTTGAGATTCAACAATCTAACGAATTTCTTCATGTTCAACTACACTGATTGCTGAAAGCTCCTCATGTATAGCTGGCAGCTTCATGGCTTTAAACACATCAAATACCTCTATTTTGTCATGTGATTGCATTGTTAGCTGCCCCGCAGCTACGTCAATTAGTGCTTTCCCGGTCGCCAAGAAAGGACGTCCCAAAATAAATGGGACTTCCGCGTCTGGTTCAAAATCCAGCACGACAAAATCTATCGGGAAAATCAGGGAGCCAACTTGCACTAGAACGTCCTCCACAATGCCATCAGGTCTGGCTAAGGATCGATCCGCCAATTACAAGATTATTGTTGTGGGTCTAGGACTCCGTAGACCCAACTTTCTGAATACCGATGACGGCATCAAATTTATGCTCTCTCCCAAATCACACAATCCACGAGCTCGGATGCTCTGCCCAATAGTAATTTGCATAGTAAAGCTCCCAGGGTCTTTGAGCTTTGTGGGCAGTCTGTTTTGAATCCGGGAAGTGCACTGCTCCGTTAGAGCCACCGTAGCATACTCAGTCAACCGACTTTTGTTTGCCATGATGTCCTTAATATACTTAGCATATTTCGGCACTCCTTACAAAACATCAACAAGAGGTAAGTTAATATGTACCTATTTCAGCACCTCCGTGAATTTCTTGAAACACGCCTTCTCCTTGTATTTCTTTAATCGTTGAGGGAACGGGAGTGGTGGTCTTTCTGATTCAGCTTCCTTAGTCTTCCCCCTTTCAGTACTTTGCTCCCTCTCAACTTTTGCTGCTCCCGATTGTTGAGGTGGTCTTTCTGGTTCCACCTCTTTCAGCTGCAAACCACTCCTTGTGGTCACTGCATTCACCTGCTTGGGATTGGGATCTGTGTCGCTCGGAAGTCCTACTCTAGGCCTTGTGTTTTGGGCTCCAGCAAATTGCTCAAATTGATATTCAAGTGCCTTGGTAGCTAATTGGTTGTTTTTCACTTCGGCTGCCAATTTCACATAGTCAGCCTGCAATTGAGATTGGTTAGCTATCATGGTCTTGAACATCTCCTCAATGCTGGGTGGTGGTGGTGGAGGAGGTGCATTGTTGTTTCTGAATTGTGCTTGATAATTCTGCTGCCTTCCTTGGTTCCTTTGCACACCCTAACCCAAACTTTGCCCCTGATGGTTGTTGCTACCCCAGGAGAAATTAGGGTGATTCCTCCAATTGGAATTGTAGCTACTACCATAATGTTGGTGGTTCCTTTGCACATTTCCCACAAAGTTTACCGAGTCAGGATTAGCTCCACAACACTCAGCTGAGTGCTCACTGCTTCCACACACTTCACACCACATCTGCTGCACTACATTAACTGGGGCTTGAGGCTGGTTCATTGTCATGTTGCTGAAGTGGGTGTTAAGTTGATTTTGTAATGTAGCTATCTGTGCAGAAATAACTGTAAACCCATCCACTTCTAGCACTCCTGCTGCTTTCCTTGTCCCGCCTCTTGACGAATCATCATTCCATTCCGGATTGCCCTGCGAAATACGGTTCAACAAGGTATACAGCTCCGCATAAGTTTTCTCCAGCGCTTGTCCTCCAGCTGCTGAGTCTAGCAATATTTTTGTGTGGGGTTCCAAACCCTCTATAAAAGTGTGCACCAGCACATCATTGGACTGATGATGATGAGGACAATCCCGCAACATGGACTTGAATCTTTCCCAGGCATGATATAAATTCTCTCCCTCTCTCTGTTTGAAACTTAGAATTTGACTTCTAAGTCTTGCTGTTTTACCGGAGGGAAAAAATCGTATCAAGAATTTCCTTGCAAGATCATCCCACGTAGAAATAGAATTTGGTGGCTCAGCTTTCAACCACCTCTTGGCTTCTCCCAATAGTGAGAATGGAAACAATGTAAGCCAGACATAATCTGATGACACTCCAGCGGGGATATAAGTGTCACTTATCTCCAAAAAATTTTGGAGATGCTGCTGTGGATCTTTATGAGGGAGACCGGTAAACTGCCTGCTAGTGTGCAACAATTGCACCATATTCTGCTTAAGTTCAAACCTCCCTCCTGGCTCAGGTTTGCGGATGCTAGATGTGACATTATTAGCATGTGGGATTGCCACCTCGCGAACCGGCCGAGCTGCTACTTCTTCGGGCACTAACACTGCCCGTACTACCGGTGGATTCTGTTGTTGCTCCATGATCGTCTGTCTGAGCAACTGCAACTTTCTTTGTAGAGCTTCTCTCCGTTTACTGTGAAATATTCTTTCTGGCTCTATATACGAGTCCACCAGCTCCTTGTTTCTTGCTAGTGTTCAACAGAAATTAAGTCTGCAAAATACAGGCTAAGACCAAGTTGTCAACACTAAGAAAATAAAAATACAGTAAATTAACACTTAAAACAAATTCACCAATTGCCAAGTCCCCGGCAACGGCGCCAAAAACTTTTTCGGTCTTTGTTATATGGGTATATAACTCATATGCAAGTGCACGTGGTCGAACAAGTAGTAAAGTGGCTTTAGTAAGCCAAGTATCGATCCCACAGGGACTGGGATGAAGTGCAATATGCTCAAGTGTACTATATTTCGATTTTAACAATGCAGACAACAGTGTAACCAAAAGTTTGATATTTAGTTTTATAATTTTTATGCTAAATCTAAAATAACTATCTAATTTGAGTCTGAATTATGAATTAGAGCATGCTGAGGTTAAATGAACATGTAATGAAATTAATTATCAACATAATTTGGTTCGTCTTTTCCTCCGGTTTCTAGCCAAGAACTATTTCCAAGAGATTAAAACTCTCGTATTTAACCTCACTTAAGAATCATGAACCATCCACCTACATTTCTGTGATTAAATGCAATTCATGTTCTAGCCATACAAACCCGGTTCCTAAATTGACTAATACGACTTTCAGGTATATTTCTATCTTGAAAGTAAATCAATTCCCAATTTTCCCAAACCAAGAAAAGATCATATCCTATTAATTCACAACTTTCCAATTTCTTGCTCTCTCGAGTGAAACCGGACTTTTTAGATATACATTAACGTAGGCCACACATTAATGCAGTAAGAAAAAGAATTAATAGAACAACCATGGAAGAAAAGATGAAAAACCAAAGAATCAATTATCACATTTCATTACAATTCTTCATAACCTTAGCAAGAAGATGATTTAGCAACTCATTTGTGGATTAAACATCGTTAAATGAGTGTAAAACATACAAGAAATTGAATACAAGGAGAAGGAAAGAGAGAAAAACCCTAATAATTTCGTCCCCTCAACTGCCTGTAACCCACGTTCTTGCTCCACCAAGTCAGAATATTGAAAAATGAACCTAAGTGTTCTATTTATATTGGTGGGAATTTTTCCCGGAATAACAAGCAACGTCTCACGGAGTGCATCGCGGAGCACTGCCTCCGTGACACGCTACGGACGCGGACCTTCACTGAAACTGGGGGTCCAGGAAATAAAGCCCAACGTGGCACGACGTGCAACGCGGAGCCAAGCCACCGTGCCACGGACCCATCGCGAACCCACACTAGAATTGGGATGAAAATTCCCATCCAGGCAGAAGGCCTCCACGATGGCAACGTGACACGGCTCCATCGCGGAGCCCCTTTATTTTATGCTATCCAATGTCTTGTCCCTAGCTCGCATCCAAGTCCAACCCCGATATCCTCCAACATCCATTTTAGCTTCCCGAAATTACATTTTACCTGCAAAACAATTCTAATCATGTTGGTTAGTATAAATTCACATTTTATTACCAATTACATGAGAATGTATACACATTGATAGATAAACAAGGCAAAAATGGTACTTTTAAGTATCACTTGGGCATATAAATTTGCCCAAGATCAAAAGGAATGAAAGAAAAAAAGGGGGTGAAATAGGTGAATGGTGTAGCCAATGTATATAATGCCAAGGAACGAATAGTCACTTATAAAATCTTCCATCTTTACCATGTTCAGCCCTAAGCCTACATTACAAGCCATATCAAGTCCCATAGTGATCCTAACCTGACTATATGATAAACCAAAGCAGAGAAAATAAGGGAACGCCTATGGTATCTGACACATAATACTTGTAACTTGTTTGTGAGAGTGAGTGCCTTACTTGTTTTGTCCCATATTATATTTAATATCTCATATCTGAGTGGGGACTTTATTTGTGTGAGGGTACATGGATTATGTTTGCTTTTACCATTGGTCTGTGTGGAAAATATTGGTGATGACTTGATTGTCTGTTGACAGATGAATGACATTTTTTGATCCCTGTTTATGATGTTTTGAGGTTTGTTGTAATGCATTAGCTGATGTTGTTCCATAAGAAAGGGTCAATAAATTTTGTATAGAAAGTGCGAGTTTGTTTGAGTATTAGCTATAGTATCTTAAGTCTATTTTCTAGTTAAACATCATGTTTTAGTTTTTCTTTTCTTTGCATGAGGACATGCAAAAGTCTTAAATTGAGGGTGTTGATGTGCTGTGAATTTATAGCACTATCGACGCTCAAAACTAAGAAAATAGCATGGAGTTAGGTGTCTTTATGTGGATATATGGCACTTTTCCTTTGGTTGCAGGATAAATTAGTGTTGAATCTGAAAATTGAAAAAGAAAGATTGAAAGATGCAAAATATGCTCAGATTGCAGACCACAATATGAGCCATAGGAAGGACTTACGAGTCATACTGATGGTCATGAAAAGCTGCAGAAGGTTAAGTTGAAGAGATGCAATGTACGAGTCTTAGTACGGGTTGTACCAAGCTGGTACGATTCGGGGTGATGAAATCGTGACAAGATCCAGAAAATTTACTTAAGGTGCTGACTCCTGCTACGGAAAGACAGTACGACCCGTGGGAAGAAGGTATGAGTCATACCATGACGATCATGATGAATTTAAGAAGAATTCCAAAGTTTCATAATCAAACCATAGGATCTCAGTACGGCTCGTATGATGGAGGTACGAATCGTACCTGGATCCAGCACTTAGCAGAAATTCAGCCAACAATGCAGGGTACGACAGGAAGCTACAGATCGTAACATAGCTCGTGACGACTGCGGCACCTGATATGGGAGTTCATCAGTTAGCATAGGAAAAGGATTCTTGTGTCTGTATAAAAACATTTTAGTTTTATTTTTCTAGAGACAATCGTAGACAAATAAAGAAAGACACGAAAAGAAAAGAAGAGAAGAGATTTGTAGGAGAATTGAGTTGATTCAACTTGTGATCAATCTTTTCTTGAATTTATCTTGTTCTTGTTACTTGTTCTTCAAGATTTTGCTGAATAATTAAAGGAAGTGTTTTTCTCATTCATTCTTGAAAGTATTGATTTATGTTCTTAACCATTAATACAATTCACAACCTTACAACTATGAGAGGCTAAAACCTCCATAGCTAGGGTTGTGGGAACCATGGTAGATTAACAAGCTAGGGTTACACAAAGTGATTTAAAAACCAATACAAATGCTTATATTGTATTCTCTTCATGCTTAAACATTTCTTAACGTTGCGCAATGTTAGGACTTGTTAAAATTCTTTATTTGCTTTGGTCGAAGAGGTAGAGATTAGAAAAAGAGAATTAACAGAGCCTTGATTTTGATAGTCATTGTATTAACTTGAGTTGTGGTTGCAGGATAGTTAAATCTAGAACTTAGTGATAACGGAAAGTTTGAAACCGCTCATGAGACTTGGTCGAATAATTGAGTATATTCATTCAATAGGGACTGGTCAGTCATCTGAATGAACCTATGCTATCAGTTCTATAAGCATGTATTGGTGATAATCAAGATTGTATACCCAAGGCAGTTATGAACCCATGGAAAACACAAACCCTAGTTATCCTTTGATATTGACTCAACAGCATAATTATTATATTTGTTTTTACTATTGATTTCTTTTAGAATTCCCCTATTTTGATGTAACTACCTCACAAGTTCAATTGCCGGCTATAATACAGTTCTCCCTATTCCCTGTGGGTTCGACCCCAACCTCTTATTGGGTTCTTTAATGACAACATCCGCTTCTCACTTCATTAAGAGGTGTGGTTTGAGCGTTATTAATCATGCTTCGTGGGTAAATTTTATATTGTTTTTAATAAAAATCATGTTTCAAGTTTTATGAATTAAAAAGCCCATTGATGAGACATTCATGAAAGATGAGATTTGTGATGAATGTATGATTATGACGAGATATTATGATGAAAATATATGTTTTCAAGTTACCCATATTTATAATGATGTTTTATATTTGAATTGAGTATTTTCAAGAATGTGAAAGTATTGGGCGATGCCCATATGTTCAAGTATAATTTACGATTTTTGGAATTAAGCTTACCACAAGGTTTTGGAACAAAGTCTCCCAATTATTTTTTAGCTTGTGATATTGTTTGAGTTAAACTTCTCATATGAATAGTTTTATATTTGAGATGTATTTGACTATTAAGCTTCATCAGTAGATGATGTTGAGTTTCATTGAAAAATGATGGAGAGAATATACATGTTTTTGGGAGTAGCGTCTAGCACCGAGTAGTCTAAGGGTCGATCACCCTATGCCTCAGAGCTGCATGCCAACATAGGTTTACACTAATATATATATGTATATATATATATATATATATATATATATATAGAGAGAGAGAGAGATTACTTTGGGACCTCCCTTGTGAGTTATCCCCTATCCTATTGGGCCACGAGCTTGATATCGATATCATGGTATCGTCCCTAGCCCTGGCAAGGCTTTGGATGGCTCTACCCACTTGAATGTGATAGTTGAGACCATGTAAGCTCTATCGTGGTATGTCGATTAAAAGAGGAGTCTCCCATTGTTCCTCATGATTTCAGTTATGCACGTTCATCATTCATGAGATTTATACATCTATATATGTCTAAAGAAAGTTTGACTCAATATTCAGTTTTACCCATAACTATTAGATTTCAGCTTTGAGTCAATCTAGTCAGTTATGATGCTATGTTATGTTATGATGAGATCATGATTTTAGAAAAAATGCATGCAAGCCCTACTGTCAGATTCTTATTGTTTATGTTTTACATTATGCATACCTTGCATAGTCTGTACATTCCACATACTGATATCATACTCTATGTTGTATCATTTCATGATATAGGACCCGACACTCAAACTCAGCCCCGTTCATAACCAGTCTTCAGAGTTAGCATCTTATTCTTTTTGGGGAGTCCTCATCTCCCGAGGACTAGACTTATTCAGATTTACTCTATGTATTTTACGTTTTAAGCTTATTAGAGTTAGTCGGGGTCTTGTCCCATCAACTCATCATGTTTAGAGGCTTTTCAGACAAAAGGATGTATTCAGCTTCATATTGTGTTTTCTAATGTTGTTTCAGACTTCCGCTGAGATTATTAAGTTGATTCTTTAGTTTTTGTAATTGAGTTCGATGTGTGTTCATGCCATGGGTCAACTTGGAGTCTCTCGGGGCTCCTTTTCCCATGTTACGATCCGGGCCTCCGTCTGGGTTGTGACAAACTATGTATTAGAGGCATAGGTTTGAAGTGTCCTAGGGTGTCTGAAAGCCGCATTATGTAGAGTCTTTTTCATGGGTGTGAAGCGCGCCACACTTATGATGAAGAGGCTATAAAACGTTTAGGAAACGTTCACTTCCTTCATGATCTATGACGTGCAATAAAAAGTCTTCCTATCCTTCCAGCTCTTGCTATTCAGGATTGCAGAATCATGGCTCCCTGAAGTGTAAATGGTAGAAGGAATGGGAGTGGAGAAGGCCACGAGGATGGCAACAAAACGGGCACCAGCAGGCCCCACCAGTCTAGTTGCACCATGCACTGGAACCGGTTGCCTATGCTGAATTTAGGGAAGCTATTCAGATGCTCGCGCAGGCCTTGACCGTACAGGTTATTCAGTAGGCAGATATGCATGTCTCGCAAAATGGTAATGCAGCGGTTGCTCGAGGTTGCCTGAGTCAAGGATTTCTTGAGAATGAACCCGCTAGAGTTTCTTCAGTCAAAAGTAAATGATGACCCGCATGAGTTCATTGATGAGATTGTGAAGATCACCCATGTCATGGTGGTGAATGGAGTCGAGTGTGCGGAGTTGGCCTCATATCAGCTAAAAAGGGTCACACACATCTGCTTGTGTCAATGGAAAGATAGTAGGGCCACTGGAGCAGGCCCTGTCACTTGGGAGGAGTTCCATGTTGCATTCCTAGATCGATTCTTCCCTCATGAGATGAGTGAGCTAAAGACAGCCGAGTTCGTGAATCTTAAGAAAAGGAGAATAACAGTGCAGGAGTATGCCCTTGAGTTCACTCACCTATCAAAGTACCCCCCTGAGTTGGTGGCTTATCAGGGGGCGCAGTGAGCAGGTTTGTTCATGCCGTGGTAGGCTATTTGGACAAAGATTGTAGGACCTATATGCTCCACAAGGATAAGGATTTCCCTCGAATAGTCTTTTACGCCCAGCAGATAGAGGCGGAGCATATGAGAGAGAGGGAAGCCAAGAGGGCCAAGACTAATAGTCACAGATTCTCACAGTCAAGGTCAGATGGTGGGCATCGATAGCAGACATATTCAGCATTGAGTGTGCCATCCAGGCCTAGGCATGATCAGAGGGGGCGAACATCAGGTTCGAGGGTTTAGAGCAGTAGACCCGCAGATTCTAGTATCCCAGCTTGCCACAAATATGGTCGGGGGCACGTGGGCCAGTGCTTAGAAGGTATATGTGCTTGTTTTGGGGAGTAGGAAGCCCGCACAAATGCTCAAAGATTGCCCAGCAGCGAGACAAGATCATGATGGGGGCCGTGGCCCAGCTTCTAGTAGAGCAGCCCTACCCGCATGCTAAGCACATCAGGGGGAATCTACCAGCATAGGTGGCGGTCAGCGCCAAAACAGATTCTATGCCTTAACATCCCGCCAGGAGCAGGAAGTCTCCTTCGATGTAGTCACTGGTATATTACGAGTTTTCCATTATGATGTTTATGCTTTGTTAGATCCGAGGTCTACCTTGTCTTTTGTGACAACTTATGTGCACAATAGCTTCGGAGTCAGTCCAGAAATCTTTTCAGAACCCTTCTCAGTCTCTATTCCAGTAGGTGATTCAGTTGTAGCTAGACAGGTATATAGAGGTTGCTCGGTCTCAATCCTTCAGAAAGTCACTTCAATAGATTTGATAAAGTTAGCCATGACTATTTGCATGGATTGGCTATTTGCATGCTATGTCTTAGTTAATTGTAGAACCCGGGCAGTAGAGTTCCGATTTTCGTGTGAGCCAGTCTTATCATCGAAGGGTAGTTCAGTTGTGCCTGTAGGTCATTTCATTTTCTACCTTAAGGCCAGAAAGATGATCTCCAAAGGTTGTGTTTACCACCTAGCTAGGGTTAAGGATGCAACGTTCAAACCCCGACTATCCAGTCTGTCCAAGTAGTATGTCACTATCCAGAGGTCTTTCCATATGATCTACAGGGAATCACTCCCGAGCGGGAGATCGATTTTGGTATTGACCTTCTTCCCGATGCGCAGCCTATATCTATTCCTCCCTACAGAATGGCTTCAACCAAGCTAAAGGAGTTGAAAAATAGTTGAACGACCTATTAGATAAGGATTTCATTAGATCTAGCAAGTCCCTATGGGGTGCACCAGTTTTCTTTGTCCAAAAGAAAGATGGTTCTCTTCGTTTGTGTATTGACTATCGGCAATTAAACAAAGTCACCTTCAAGAATAGGTATCCTCTACCCATGATTTATTATTTATTTTATTACCTTCAGGGTTCCAAATGCTTTTCGAAGATAGACCTCAAATCCGGGTACCATCAGCTCAAAGTTTGGGAGAGAGATATCTCGAAAACAACCTTCAGGATGCGGTACGGCCATTATGAGTTTGTAGTTATGTCTTTTAGACTAACGAATGCTCCTACAGCTTTTACAGAATTGATGAATAGGGTGTTCAAGCAATATTTGGATATGTTCGTGATTGTATTTAGTGATGACATCGTAATATACTCTCAGAGATAGGTGGAGCATGCCGCTCATTTGAGAGTAGTGTTGTAGACTCTCAAGGATCGCCAATTATATGCGAAATTCAACAAGTGTGAGTTTTGGTTGAACTCGGTGGCCTTTTTGGGAAATGTTGTATCAAGAGAAGCCATAAAGGTGGACTCTCAAAATATAGAAGCAGTGAAAAATTGGCCTAGACCGGTGAATCCTTTAGATATTCGGAGCTTCTTGGGTTTAGCTAGGTACTATCGAAGATTTGTGGAAGGTTTCTCGTCGATTGCAGAACCTTTGACCAAATTGACCTAGAAGAAGGTGAAATTCGAATAGACAGAGGCTTGTGAGAAGAGATTTCAAAAGTTGAACACTTGACTTACTTCAGCACTATTGTTGACCCTACCTGAGGGTACCAATAGGTTTGTGGTGTATTGTGATGACTTAAGGATCGGACTTGGGTGTGTGTTGATGCAGTGTGGGAAGTTTATAGCATATGCCTCTTGATAGCTAAAAGTTTATGAGAAGAATTACCCGACCCATGATCTTGAATTGGCAGCGGTGGTATTCGTGTTGAAGATATGGAGACATTATTTGTATGGGGTTCATATGGATGTGTTTATGGACCATAAGAGTTTACATAAGTGTATATCCAGAAGGATCTCAATCTTTGGCAATGGAGGTGGTTGGAGCTACTCAAGGACTATGATATGAGTGTCCTATACCAACCGGGTAAGGCCAATCTAGTGGAAGACACACTTAATAGACTCTCTATGGAGAGTGTATCCCATGTGGATGAGGGAAAGAAGGAGCTGGTGAAGGATGTGTACCGACTCGCAAGGTTGACTCGACTGATGACGGTGTTATTGTTCATAATGCATCAGAATCGTCCTTGGTGACTGATGTGAAAGCTAGGCAAGATGAGGACCTGATTTTGGTAAAGTTAAAAGAAGTTGTTCAGAATCAGAAGGTAGAGGTCTTCTCCAAAGGGAGAGATGGTGTGCTTCATTACCAGGGTCGCTTATGTGTTCTGGATGTGGGTGATTTGAGGAGTCAGATGTTTCATGAGGCTCATGAATCAAAGTATTCTATCTATCCAGGTGCCACCAAGATGTACCGTGACTTACGGGAAGTCTACTGGTGGAATGGCATGAAGAAGAACATAGTAGAATTTGTAGCTAAGTGTCCAAACTGTCAGCAAGTAAAGGTCAAGCATCAGAGACAGGGAGGTGTGCTTCAGCATATCAGTATTCCTAGTTGGAAATGGGAAGAAGTAAATATGGACTTCATCACAGGTTTACCTCGCACTCGTCGACATTATGACTCCATTTGGGTTGTGGTAGATAGGTTGACTGAGGCCACTCATTTTCTACCGGTCAAAACCACAGATTTGGAGGAGTACTATGCCAAATTATATATCTGGGAGCTATTTCAATTGCATGGAGTGACCTTGTCCATTATATCAGACAGAGGTACCCAATTTACCTCTCAGTTTTGGAGGTTGTTTCAAAAAGGACTTGGTACTTAAGTTAAGCTTAGCACAACATTTCACCCGCAAACGGATGGACAAGTGAAGCGAAAAATTCAGACTCTCGAGGACATGTTGAGAGCATGCGTGATAAGTTAGCATACAATAACAACTACCATTCTAGTATTAAGATGGCTTGGTTTGAGGGTCTCTATGGGCGGAGATGTGGATCGCCCATTGGTTGGTTCGAAGTTGGTGAAGCGTAGATGATAGGGCTAGATTTGGTTCATGAGGCTATGGAGAAGGTTCAACTCATATGGGATAGGTTGAAAATAGCTCAAAGTTGCCAAAAGTCCTATACCGATGTGAGAAGGAGAGAATTAGAATTCGAGGTAGATGGTTGGGTCTTTCTAAAGGTATCTCCAATGAAGGGAGTGATGCAGTTTGGAAGGAAAGGAAAACTCATCCCTCGTTATGTTGACCCTTGCAGGATAGTGAGACGGGTTGGCAAGGTGGCCTATGAATTGGAGTTGGCCTCGGGATTAGCTTCTATGCATCCCGTATTCCATGTATCACTCTTAAGGAAGAGTTCGGATGATCCAGCTCTAGTTGTCCCGGTGGATAGTGTTGGAGTTAAAGACATCCTTAGTTATGAGGAGCTTCCAGTAGAAATATTGGATTGTCAGATTTTAAGGCTAAGGAACAAGGAAATAGCTTCAGTGAAAGTTTTATGGAGGAATCAGCACGTTGAAGGAGCTATGTGGGAAGCCGAAGCAGACATAATGGCTAGATACCCACATTTATTCTCTACCAGCTCAGTTCCAGCTTGAGGTATCAGTTTGTGCTCTAAGATTCTATCTAGTTTTCATGTTAAGTTCATCTGCCCAAGTTTCTTTTATATATATGAATGTATGTATGATTCTTGAATTCAGTTCAGCTATATAGTTTAAATTGGAGAGAGTCATTCTGTTAGTTTTCAGCTTCAATGATCAGCATTTGAATATGATGATTGCATTTCTATGCTTTTCTGTATGTTTTTCAACATTCAAGAATAAATGTTCACGAGGGGGAGATATTTTTATACCCCGTAAGCCAAAGATCAAACCCAACAGTGAAAATGGAAAAAAATTTAAAACTGGCATCAGTACACAGAATGGGTCGTGAGGTGACCCATGGGACCAGACCACGAGTCGTGATGTGACTCATTGTGATGTTCAGGAGATGAGATGAAATTTGGGAATTTGGATTCCCACGGATGAGACCATGAGTCGTGGTTAGGCCCCACAACTCGTTAGGTTAATCGTGGGAAGTGATTATTAAGAAGGAACAGGAAGAAGGCAGTATACCTAACGGAAGGACCCCACGAGTCGTGGTCAGTCACCACGATTCGTGGGGAGGGTTGTGAGCAACATGGTGAAGCAAAATAAAAATCACAGGCAGTGTACGTGACAAGTGGTGACCATGAGTCGTGGTCACCAGTAACGAATCATTGAGTCACCGATGATGAGCCCACACGACTTGATAAGCAGTGTACTTGACGGATGACGCCACGAGTCATGATAAGTGGTAATGAGTCGTCACGTCCCTCATAGGGACTGACTGGCAGTTATTTTCTGCAAATTTACTAAGGGCTTTTCCATAATTCCTAAGATCGTAAGGTCTTAACTATGTCGTTTTATGTTAGGAATTATCACTTTTAAGAGGGTTAAGTTCATTGTAGGCCATTTTCGTTCATGCACGCAAAGATAGAAGGTTAGAAGGGGTGATAAAGCTTGTTCTTCTTCAAATTCTCCTCAATTCCTCTTGGTAAATTAAAGAAGTGTAAGAATCAGCTACAATCAGGTATGTAGGGTTGTGAATGGGAGAATCCTTTCACACCCATGCCCAATCCCTCTATATATCATGAATTTCCTATGTCAAATCTATGGATTTTAACCCAATGCATGAAATTCATAAATTCTCTACATGGGTATAATTTAAATATGTTTGTACTATTGAATTATGCTTTGTGGCCAATTTTTATATTGTTTTTAATTAAAATCATATTTCAAGCATTATGAATTAAAAAGAACCATTGATGAGAAGTTCATGAAAAGTGAGATTTTTATCAATGTATGATTATGATGAAATATTATGATGAAAATATATGTTTTTGATCTATCCATGTTTATAATAATGTTTTCGATATAAATTGAGTATTTTCAAGCATTTGAATGTATTGGGAAATATCCACATGTTCAAGTATGATTTATGATTTCCGGAATTAAGCTTACCACATGGTTTTGGAGCAAAGACTCCTAATTATTTTTCAGCTTGTGGTATGATTTGAGTTAAAGCTTCTCATATGTATAATTTCAAATTTGAGATGTATTTAACTATTGAGCTTCATCAATAGATGATGTTGAGCTTCGTTGAAAAACGATGGAGAGCATATTCATGTTTTTGGGAGTAGTGTCTAGCACTGAATAAGCTAAGGATCGATCACCCTATGCCTCAGAACTACGCGACAACATAGGTTTATACTAATATATATATATATATATACATATATATATATATATATATATATATATATATATATATACCTCTCTTGTGAGCTATCCCCTGCCCTATTAGGCCACGAGCTTGATGTCGATATCATGGTATCGTCCCTAGCACTAGCAAGGTTTTGAACGGCTCTACTCACTTGAGTGTGATAGCTAGGACCACGTAGGCTCTATCATGGTATGTCAGTTAAAATATTAGTCTCCCAGTGTTCCTCATGATTTTTGTTATGCATGTTCACCATTCATGAGATTTATACATCTATATATGTTCTAAAGAGGGTTTGACTAAATGTTCAGTTTTACCCATGACTATTAGTTTTTTGCTTTGAGTCAATCAATTCTGTATGATGCTATGTTATAGTATGATGATATCATGATTTTAGAAAGAATGCATGCAAGCCCTACTCTTAGATTATTATTGTTTATGTTTTACATTATGTGTGTCTTTAAATGATTTTACTTATTTAAGCAATTTTACTTTCTTTCATACTCGGTACATTTCATGTACTGATCACATACTCAATGCTGCATCGTTTCATGATACAGGGACCGGCACTCAGACTCAGCCCTGTTCATATCCAGTCTTCAGAGTTTGCAACTTACAGTTGTTGGTGAGTCCTCATCTCTCGAGGACTAGACTTATTCATATTTCCTTTATGTATTTTCAGTTTTCAGCTTATTCGTGTTAGTTGGGGTCTTGTCCCATCAACTCATTATGTTTACAGGCTTTTCAGACAAAAGGATGCATTCTGCTTCATATTGTGTATTCTGATGTTATATTTATTTCAGACTTCCGCTGAGATTATTATGTTCATTCCGCAGTTTTAGTGATTGAGTTAGATGTGTTTTCATGCCATAGTTCAACTTGGAGTCTCTCAGAGCTCCTTGTCCTTTGTTGCAATTTGGGCCTCTGTCTGGGTAGTGACATAGAACCCGGATGAAACAAAACCATTGCTATTTTGACGAACACAAAGATCATACCTGTAATAATAGCGTCTAAAGCCTCTGCCTCAAGGTTGTCAGAAAAAGCATAAAAGTGAACCCGGTTACTAGCTTGAGACCCGCCCTAGTTGGGTTGCATAACCCTCTTATCGGGCTAGGTGCCAACCCTACCTATCTGAGCACCTCCTCTACATGGCTGAGTACTGCCTCTGATAGCGGGCTAACTACCTTTCCCAAGCCGTGGATGATTGTAATACCCCGAAAGTGCGTAGGAATAGACCCGAAAGTGAAAAGTTGAAAATTGCAGAAAATTAGGAAAAATCTCTCAGGACGAGCCAGGGTACAACTCGTTGTAACAAACCAAGAGTCATTGTAACGAGTCGTTGGTTGAGATTAGGCTAGGTTATAGTGCTGACAACGGGCAACATGACGACTCATTGTGGGAAACAACAAGTCATTGTTAGCAGTCGTTAGAGGAAGTTGGGTTCTTCAGGTGGGCTATAATGAGTCTCCCGACGACCCGCCATTAAATACAACAGATCATTGGTTGTGGTCGTGGTTGGAGGATAAGTTTTCCAGGGGGCTTGATGGAAGGAAGCAACGACTCGTCGTTTGGTGCGACGAGTCATGGTGTGACCCGTTAGAAGATGAGATGTCAAGGTCCATGAGAAAACCATGGACAAAGTAAAGGATCGTTGGTTGATAGGACGAGCCGTCCTGACCGTCCGTTGGTTAGTTTCGAAAGTAGACTTTAAGCAGTGCATACGACGAGTGACATGACGGGTCGTTGTTAGTTCTAACGACCCTTTACTATTGTCTGTCGGTTCCATCCAGCCAGATTTCAGAACAGGTTCATTAAGGGTAATTTCAACTTTTTCACGATATGAGGCCCTAAACTACGCCGTTTTGTCTTGGGAAGGATGGTTTTTTAAGAAAATGACCTATTCTAAACTCTCATTCATGCATGCAAGAGTATTGAAAGGTGATCTAAGGTGATTTTAAGCTTTTCTCTTCAATTCTTTCAATTTCATTCTTGGGCTTCTAAGGAGAGTTAGAGTCTAATAATCCCAGGTATATAAGGCTATCAATGAGTGATTTCTTCCACACCCATTCCCATCCTCTATGATATTTACAAAAATTTTATTAAAAACTCATGGGGTTTTGAAGATGATGTTTATAAAAGTCTTATGATTTGATAATGGGTTTTGTGATTTTAGAATCTCATCATAATCTATGGGTTTTGATCAGTTTTCATTATTTAAACAATTTATAATTTTATCGATTTTGATTTCTATGAAATTAAGCCTAATTATGCATGACCCATGATGAATCAAATTATGATTTATTTTTTCATTGATGTTCTTGACAAGCCCAACATGAATTGTGATTTAAATTATCAATTTATTATGTTATCTATTATGATCTTATGAAATTCAAGCTATATGCATGATTTACAAGTATGTATGAACCTTATAAATCATGAATTATGTTTGGCCGACTCACAGGCCTCGTTCATGGCTAGTTCACGTATGTACAAGTATGTTTATGATTATAATGGTTTAACTAGCCCATGAATTCATACATGTTATATTATGAGCACTATATATGTTTTGGAAGTACTATCGAACACCAAGTAGGTTCGGGCTCAGGTTAAGCCCCAGATCTCATGAACTACATACCACCGTAGGGATGTTGGGACCCCTTTCATGACTGTTCCCGACACAAATAGCCCTTTCTTCATGGTGATATCACACTTTCATGGTCCTACCCTTGTCAAGAAATGGACACCCTCCCTACTAGGGTTATAAGTCGGGCTCCATGTGTGCTCATATGGGGTATGTCAGTTCAGAGAATCTCCAACTGTTCCTCATGATTTATGCATGTTATGATTAAGTATGTGGCTCAAGGATTATTAAGTAAAGCTCTTCTACTATGATTATTACTATGTTTATGTTACGAACATTTTGAAAACCTTGAGCCTTATGACATGTTATGATGATTTACGATCTGAGCATGATGTCCTACTCTTATAATCATTTATGAATTTTATTTATGTTTTTAAATGTCTGTTTTACTTACCTTGCATGTTAAGTACATTCCACGTACTGACCACATACTTTCTATGTTGTATCGTTTTATGATATAGGCCCCAGCTCTCAGGCCCACCCTCACTCGTAGATTATCTCGGAGTTGTTCTCAGCATACTTGGTGAGTCCGATTGTTCCGAGGAATATGTACTCAGACACTATGTTGTTCTTTTAGTTTCAGGATTTTTGGTTAGTTGGGAAGTTGTCCCATCAACCCGTCTTTTCGTGATTAGAGGCTCATCAGACTACAAGTTGTAATTAGCCGTATCGTCTGAGTCTAGTTTTGCTTTTCCTTCTATTATGTCATGATTACCTTCTTTTTATGCTAAGTCTTCCGCTCATGTGATTGGGATTAGATGTATGCTCATGCCATGGGTCGACTTGGAATTCCTTAAGGCTCCTTGTCCCGTGTCTATGATCCGGGTGTACGTTTCGGTCGTGACAATGATCCCTGTTGAATGCATTACCTCCTCTTCAAGTAGGGGCCAGAGCTCGAGGAGCTGGGTACGGAATGATCTATCCACCTTAGCCAAACATAGTACACCATCTGCGAATATGTCTAGACTCCACGTAATCGTGGCATACCTTCTCGATCACTAGCCTCTAAGCCATGACAAAAGAAATAGGTCGATCCTCAAAGTTTTAGAGAACAAGCTGAGTACCCCCGACTATACTTGCTGGTCATGGAGTGTTTCTTGAAGGACGTTCGGTTGACACCTGCATAGCCAACTGAATAGGGAGCCCAAAGAACCCCTGTGGTACCAGAGTCCTAACAATGGAGCCACTATAGGAACCCAACTCCAAGCCTTTTTCTTGGCATTCTTCACGTACCCTTCCTATTTTACCCCCTCTATATTCTTCACATACTCCACTACCTCCTGAAAGGTATTACCAGAGGAGACCATCTGAAGGGATAATCCTTAGAGACCCAAAGTTAGGCCTTCTGATCCTTTCTTCCTCTATGGGTAATAAGGCTAGAGCATAACTGGATAGTGCATAAAAGCGGGCCTCGTAGGCTACATTAGAAGAGCTTCTCTGCTCGATTGTAGTGAACTCATCCCACCTCCTATACCTAAAAATATGGGGTACATACTTCTCTAGAAACGTGGAGTAATACAATGTCTTGGTCAACAAGGGTGACCCTGCTGGTCCGCACTCCACATAGGCCCTCCACCAGAGCATAGCATCACGCATCAACTTGAAGGTGACAAACTCCACGTCGTATTTCTCCATCGCACCCATCTTATGGAGCCTCTCATGGAAATCCATAATAAACTTGTTGGCATCCTCCTTCTCGGTAACATAAAAAGTGGGAGGCTTTATCTTGGTGAATCTCTAGAATAAGTCATTATCCTCTCCTATTATCACAGGCCCAACCACTGACCTCGAAAATATAACAGCCTCAGACATGTCATGTCACGATCCAAATGGAGGCCCGAATCGAGACACGGGACAAGGAGACTTAAGAGACTCCAATTTGACCCATGGAATGAACATACATCTGACTCCATTACTAAAACTGACGAATCAACATAATAATCTTAGCGGAAGTGTGAAGTAAGCATAACGTCAGAGTACACAATATGAAGTTGAGTACATCCTTTTTGTCTAAAAAGCCTCTAAACATGATGTGTTGATGGGACAAGGCCCCAACTAACTCAAATAAGCTAAAACTGAAAATACATAGAGAAATCTAAATACGCATTGTCCTCGGTAGATAAGGACTCACCAACAAGTGTAAGATGCTAATTCTGAAGGCTGGCTAAGAACGGGGCAGAGTCTGAGTGTCGGGTCCTGTATCATGAAACGATATATCATAGAATATGCGGTCAGTACGTGGAATGTACCGAGTCTGCAAGAAAAGTAAAACCACTTAAATAAGTAAAATCATTTAAAGACATTCATAATGTAAAACATAAACAATAAGAATCTGATAGTAGGGCTCGCATGCATTCTTTATGAAATCATGATCTCATCATAACATAGCCTAACATAATAACTGAATAAATTGACTCAAAGCTTAAATGTGATAGTCATGAGTTAAATGGAACATTGAGCCAAACCTGCTTTAAAACATATATAGATGTATAAATATCATGGATGATGAACATGCATAACTTAAATTATGAGGAACAATGGGAGACTCGTCTTTTAACCGACATACCACGATAGAGCTTATGTGCTCCCAACTATCACACACAACTGGGTAGAGCTGTCCAAAGCCTTTCCAGGGCTAAGGACGATGCCATGATATCGTTATCAAGCTCGTGACCCAATATGGGGGGATAGCTCACAAGGGAGGTCCCAGAGTAATATATATATATATATAAACCAACATTGGAGCGTATTTCTGAGGCATAGGGTGATCGACCCTTAGCCTACTCGGTGCTACTCCCAAAAACATGCATATGCTCTCCACTGTTTTTCAACGAAGCTCAATATCATCTATTGACGAAGCTCAATAATCAAATAAATCTCAAATCTGAAATCATGCATATGAGAAGCTTTAACTCAAACCATACCACAAGATGAAAGATAATTGGGAGTCTCCACTTCAAAACCATGTGGTAAGCTTAATTCGGGAATCATAAATCATACTTGAACATGTGAGCATTTCCCAATACTTTCACATGCTGGAAAGTACTCAATTCACATCAAAAAAATAATTATAAACATGGGCATCTTGAAAACATACTTTTCATCATAATATCTCATCATAATCATACATTCATCCCAAATCTCATCTTTCATGAACTTCTCATCAATGGGCTTTTTAATTCATCAAACTTGAGACATAATTTTAATTGAAAACAATATAAAACTTTCCCATGATTCATAATTCAATAGTAGAAACATATTTAGACTATATCCATGTAGAGAATTAGAAATTTCATGCATTTGGTTAAAACCCCATAAAATTGACATATGAAATTCATGATTTATAGAGGGATTGAGCATGGGTATGAAAGGGTTCACCCATTCATAACCCTTCATTCCTGATTGTAGCTGATTCTTATACTTCATTGATTGCTCGAGAGGAATTGAAGAGAATATAACCTAAAATGAAATTAACCCTCTTAAAAGTCATAATTCATAACGTAAAATGATGTAGTTTAGGCCATAGGATCTTAGGAATTATGGAAAAGCCCTTAGTAAATTCGCAGAAAATAACTGCCAGTTAGTCCCCACAAGGGACATGACGACTCGTCCCCTCTGGCCACAACTCGTGGCATCGTCCGTCGTGTGCGCTGATAATCAAGTCATATGGGCTCGTCATGGGTGACTTCAGATTCATTGCTGGCGACCACGATTCGTGGTCACCACTCGTCATGGTCACCACTTGTCACATAAACTGCCTTAGTCACTATCAAACCCTTCCCTGCTAGCCACGACACGTCACAAATCATGGGGTCTGACCACAACACACGGGGTCCTTCCTTGTAGTACACTGCCTCCTTCTGTCTCTTTCTCAATCACCACTCCCCATGACTGACTCAACGAGTTGTGGAGCCTGACCACTACTCGTGGTCATGTCTGTGGGGGCCTTAACTCCCAAAAATCCCAGTAACACTCTGGTCCTCACCATGAGTCACATCACGACCCATTCTGTGACATGATGCTAGATTTCAATTTTTCTCCGTTTTCACTCCCGAGTCTGATATTTGAGCTTTCGAGGTATAACAATATCTCACCCTTGGGAACATTTATCCTCGAATGTTGAAAAACATATAGAAAAGCATAGAATTGCAATCATCATACACAAATACTAATCATTTAAGCTGAAAACTGACGAAATGACTTTCTCTGATTCAAACTACATAGCTGAACTGAATTCACAAATCATGCATACATCCATATATGTGCATGAAACTTGACCACATGAACTGAACATGAAAACTAAATAGGGTTTTAGAGCAAAAACTGATACCTCAAGAAGGAACTGAGTCGGTAGAGAATAAATATTGGTATCTAGCCATCATGTCTGCTTCGGCTTCCCACGTAGCTCCTTCAACCTGCTGATTCCTCCATAATACCTTGACTGAAGCTACTTCCTTGTTCCTTAGCCTTCGAACCTAACGATCCAGTATTTTCATCAGAACCTCCTCAAAACTAAGATTGTCTTTCACACCAACACTGTCCACCAGGATAACTAGAGCTGGATCTCCCAAACACTTCTTTAAGAGAGACACATGGAAAACAAGACGCACGGAAGCTAATTTTGAGGGAAACTCCAATTCATATGCCACTTTTCCAACCCCTTTCACAATCATGTAGGGGTCAACATAATGAGCACTTAGTTTTCCTTTTTTTCCAAACCGCATCACTCCCTTCATGGGAGATACCTTCAACAACACCAAATCATCCACCTCGAATTCTAGTTCTCTCCTTCTCACATTGGCATTGGACTTTGGTGACTTTGAGTTGTTTTCAACCTGTCCCATATGAGATGAACCTTCTCCATAACTTCATGAATCGAATTTGGTCCTATCATTACTACTTCACCAACTTCGAACCAACCAACGGGCAATCTACATCTCTGCCAATGGAGAGTCTCAAACGGAGCCATCTAAATGCTGGAATGGTAGTTGTTACTGTATGCAAACTCGATAATAGGCAAATGATCATCCCAACTACCTTTGAAGTCAATCACGCATGCTCTCAGCATGTCCTCGAGAATCTAAATTGTCTGCTCTGCTTGACCATCCATTTGTGAGTGGAATTGTAATACCCCAGAAGTGCCTAGGAGTAGACCCAGGAAGCTAAAATGAAAACCTGCAGAAATTGGGGAAACATTGCAGGACGATAGGAACAATGACTCGTGCTATGTAACAATGAGCCATTGTAAGCAATTCATGATAAGAGGCTAGGCTTGGTGACAGTGTAGACAACGGGTGTAACAACGACCCGTTTTTAGGCATGATGGCCCATTGTCTGGAGTCGTGGTAAGGTAGTGGACCTTTACAGTGGAGACGATGGATGGAAACCACAACCCCTTGTAGGATACAACGAGTCGTGGCGAGGCTCGTTGGATAGAAGTGCTGAGTTTCAGAAGAAGGAAACAAAGACTGAAGGAACAACCTGTTGAAACTTAGGACAACCCATCCTGTATGTCCATGGTTTGATTCTGAGATATGGATTAGGGCAGTTCTTAGCACAGGCTAATACCACGGGTCGTGGTATCTTCCAACGGCCCGTTGGTTCATCCGTTGTTTGGTCCAGTGGGAAATTTTCTGCTTAATCAGTAAGGGTATTTCCGTTATTTATTTATCCTAAGGCCCTATACTATGTCGTTTCAAGCACGTTCTAGTGGGTTTTAGCAAGGGAAAGTCTATTCTAAGTGTATTCCTTCCATGCATGCAAGTTTATGAATATTAGGAGGTGATCAAGAGCTTCTCTAGGGGATTCTTCTTACAATTTCTCCTTGGGAAATTAATGAGGTGGTAGATTCATCATTCCCAGGTATGTAGGGTTTTAGAATGGGTGAAATTCTTCGTCACCCATGCCCAAAATTTTGATTTAAATCATGAATTCTCCTATTCAAGTTCTATGGGGTTTTACCCAAATGCATGAAAATGTGATTTCTCTTTATGGATATGATTTAATTGAGTTTTAGTTATTGAATTATGAATAATGGGCAGGTTTTATATTTTTTTCTGGAAAATCATGTTTCATGCTTTTCAAATCTAAAATGCCCATTGATGAAAGTTCATGAAAGTTATGATTTATTATGAATATTCAATATTTTTACTTTATTGACAATGGAAAAACATGATTTCAAGTTACCTATATTTATGATCATATTTTTTAAAGCATTGAATATGATGATGTATTGGGCAATGCCCACATGTTGAAGAATGATTTATGATTTTTGAAGCGAATTACTTGATTTATCAATTTATAATGTTTGCCGATGAAAAGGCCTTTGATTCTTGGATAAAAATGTTTTAAGGGGATCAATGAAATTATTATATATGTTATACTTTAGCCAATGGATTTAATGCATGATGATATTGATTAAGTATGAGCCTATATGCATGCTTTTGGAAGCCGTGTCTAGCACCGAGCAGCCCCGCGTTCAAAGGACTATGTTGGTGTCTCATAACCACGTGCCACCGTGGGTTTCTAATAATATATTGTAATGATGATGATCCCCTTAAATGTGATATCACGCCTAATGCACGACCCTCGCCTGGCAAGCTAGGGTCGACTCTACCCACTTGAGTGAGATAGTGGCGCATCATGAAAGGCTCTACCATGATGGTGTTGGTTATGATGAGTCCTACCATTGTTCCGCATGTGTTATGCATTTCTATGTTTATTTATTGTCTCAAGTTATGTTTTTGATAAAGTTTACTCACGATTATGAAAATGAATGATTATGAATGATTTGAAAGTCTTGAGCCTTATGTTTTATTACAAAGATTTTGATGTAAGCATGATGTACTTCTCTTATATTCATTTGTGGGTTTTATTTACTCTAAAATGTTCGTTTTACCTAAGCTACATACTCGTTACATTCCACGTACTGAACGCATACTTTCTATGTTGTATCATTTCATGATAATGGGCCGATCTCAGGATCATCCTCACCCTTAGTCCATCTCAGCTTACACTTTCAGCTTATTGGTGAATCCTCATGGTCTGAGGGACATTTGATAGACTTTAATATTATTTATGTTTCAGTATTGGTCGGGTTAGTTGGGGATGTTGTCCATCAACCCCTCTTATGTATTAGTGGTTTTCAGACATGTATGTAGTATTCAGCTATACATATGTCTAGTATTTCTTGTTGTTATGCTATAATTACGTTTCCGCTATATTTTTTTAAGGATTATCATTCCTCTTATATGAATGAGATTAGTAGTATGCATTTTCCATGGGTTGACTTGGGGTCTCTCGAGGTCCCTTGTCCCGGGTGTACGTTCGGGTCATGACAAACTTGGTATCAGAGCAATAGGTTTGGAGTGTCCTAGGTCGTCAGAAAGCTCCGTTAAGTAGAGTCTTTTTCACGGGTGTGAAGTGTGCCACGCCTATGACGAAGAGGCTACTAGACATTTAGGAAATGTTCCCTTCTTTCATGTTCTATGTCATGCGATGACAAGCCTCTCCATCCTTCTAATTCGTGCTATTTGCGATTGCAGAATTATGGCTCCTAGAAGAATGAATAGAAGGAGGAAGGGAAATGATGAAGCCCCCGGGGGTGGAAATGACCATGGGCATCAGCAAGCCGCGACTGTTTAGGAACCCCAAGCACCAGAGCCAGCTACTCACTTTGAGTTTCGGGCAGCTATTCAGATGTTGGCACAGGCCTTGACCGCTCAGGTTAACCAGCAGGCTAGTGCGCAGGTCCCACAAAATAGCAATGCATCAACGGCTCGGATTAGAGTCTTCTTGAGGATGAACCCTCCTGAGTTCACGGGATCAAAGGTGGATGAGGATCCACACGAGTTCATTGAAGGGATCTTGAAGGTCACTCAGGTTATGGGGGTGAAAAATGGGGAGTTTGTTTACTTGGCCTCTTATTAGCTAAAAGAGGTCGCTCATATTTGGTATAAGCAATGGAAGGACAGCAGGGCAACGGGATCGGGCACTATCAGCTGGGATGAGTTCCACATGGCCTTTCTCGATAAGTTCTTCCCTCAAGAGATGAGGGAGTTGAAGGCTGTTGAGTTTGTGAACCTTAAGCAGGGAAAGATGACAGTGCTAGAGTATTCTCTTGAGTTCACTCGTTTGTCAAAATACGGCCCAGAGTTAGTGATGGATCAGAGGGTGCCAATGAGCCTATTCGTTCATGGTTTGGATGGTTATTTAGACAAGGATTACAGGACTGCCATGCTTCACCAGGATAGGGGCATTCCTCACATAGTGTTGTACGCCCAGAAGATGGAGGCGGCTCATGCGAGGGAGAGGGAGGCAAAGAGGGCTCGGACGGATAGTCATGGGTTTTCGCATCAGAGGTCTGGCGGTGGCTACCATCCACACCTCTAGTAGAGGTTACTAGCCTTAGCACCATCATCAACTAGTGTTCCATCCAGGCCCAAGAGCAATCTGAGGAGAAGGGCTTCAGGGTCGAGGGATCAGAGGGGAACCCAGTTAGAGTATACCTCTCCATCCTGCGGATAGTGCAACAAGAGTCATGCTGGAGAGTGCCTGCTCAGTTTAGAAGTCTGCTATGGGTGTGGTAGATTTGGGCACATGCGCCAAGCGTGCCCATATGCTAGACAGAGTGATGATAGGGGTTGTGCACAGACCACCAGGACAACAGCAGCTCCAACTCGTTCCACTCCATAGGAAGCATCAACTAGTGGGAGTGGCAGACAGCGCCAAAATGATTCTATGCACTTGCCTCGCGCCAGGATAAGGAGGCTTTGCCAGACGTGGTCACTGGTATGTTACATTTATCTTATATAGATGTTTATGCCTTTCTAGATTTGGGAGCTACATTGTCTTTCGTGACTCCGTACATTGCTAGTAGCCTTGGAGTTAGTCCCCAGACCTTGTCAGAACCATTTTCAGTTCCAACCCCTTTTTGTGGTTCGGTCTTAGCTAGACGAGTATATAGAGGATTCCCTATCACTGTGTTGCATAAGGTTACCTCTGCAGACCTTGTAGAGTTATCCATGACTAACTTTGACATTATTCTTGGAAAGGATTGGTTGTTTGCATGTTATGATTCAATTAATTATAGGACCCGTACAATGGAATTTCATTTTCTGGGTGAGTTAGTTTTGGAGTGGAAGGTTAGTTCAGCAGTAGAAGCAGGTTGGTTTATTACCTATCCTAAGGCCAGGAAGATGATCTAATGTTGCATGTACCCCCTAGTTAGGGTTAAGGATGTAGAGTCCGAGACCTTGATTATTCAATCAGTTCTGGTGGTGTGCGAATATCAGAGGTGTCTCGTGATGATTTTCCAGGTGTTGCTCAGGAAAGGGAAATTGATTTTGATATTGATCTATTACTAGATACGCAACCTATCTCTTTTCCTCCTTAAGTATGGCTCCATCCGAGCTAAAAGAATTAAAAGAATAGTTGAAGGACTTATCGAAAAAGGGTTTTATTAGACCAAGCAAGTCTTCATGGGGTGCACCGGTCTCTTTGTTCAAAAGAAGGATGGATTCCTTCGTATGTGAATTGATTATCGGTAGCTTAATAAGGTCACCGTCAAGAATAGGTACCCCTTGCCCAAGATTGATGATTTATTTGTCCAACTTAAGGGTTCCAAGTGTTTCTCGAAGATAGACCTCAGGTCCGGATATCACCAGCTCAGAATTCGGGAGTGTGATATTTCAAAGAAAACTTTTAGAACTCGGTATGGCCACTATGAGATTGTAGTTACATCTTTGGACTAACCAATGCTCCTGCAGCTTTTGTGGACCAAATGGACTGAATGTTCAAGCAATATCTGGATATGTTCATGATCGTGTTCATCAATGACATTCTTATATACTCCCGGAGCTAGGAGGAGCATGCCACTCATCCGAGGATAGTGCTGTAAACCCTCAAGGATCGTCAGCTGTAAGCAAAGTTTTACAAGTGTCAATTTTGGCTAAACTCGATGGCATTTCTGGGTCATGTGTTATCAAGCAAAGGCATAAGGGTAGATACCCAGAAGATCGAGGTGGTGAAGAATTGGCCCAGACCGGTGAATCCTTCAGGAATTCGGAGTTTCTTGGGCTTACCAGGCTACTACGAAAGATTTATTGAGGGCTTTTCATCAATTCCAGCCCCACTGACCAGGTTGACTTAGAAAAAGGTGAAGTTCCAATGGTCGGATGCTTGCGAGAAGAGCTTCCAAGAGTTGAAGACCCAACTCACTTCAGCACCAGTGTTGACTTTTCCTGAGCGCACTGATGGCTTTGTAGTGTATTGCGATTCTTCAAGAATTGTACTGGGATGTGTGTTGATGCAACAAGGGAAGGTAATAGCATATGCCTCGTGACAGTTGAAAGTTCATGAAAAGAATTACCTGACCCACGATCTTGAGTTGCCCACGGAGGTGTTTGCATTGAAGATATGGTGGCATTACTTGTATGGGGTCCACATGGATGTATTTATGGATCACAAGAGCTTGCAGTATGTGCTCACTCAGCAAGACCTAAGTTTTTGGCAAAGGAGGTGGTTGGAGGTACTAAAAGACTACGACATGAGTGTCCTCTATCACCCGGGAAAGGCTAATGTGGTTGTGGATGCGCTTAGTAGGCTCTCTATGGAGAGTGTGTCCCACGGGGATGAAGGAAAGAAAGAGTTGGTGAGAGATGTCCATCGACTTGCAAGGCTGGGGGTTAGATTGATCAACACAAACAATGGCGGCGTTGTCGTGCAAAACTAGTAACAATCATCCTTGGTGGTTGATGTCAAGTCTATGCAAGATGAGGATCCAACTTTGAGGAAGCTAAAGGAGCAGTGCGGAGTTGAAAGGTGGAGGTTTTCTCCCAAGAGGAGATGGTGTTCTACAATATCAGGGTCAGCTATGTGTCCCGGACGTTGATAATTTGAGGGTTCGGATATTGCACGAGGCACATGGTACCAGATATTCCATTCACCCAGGATCCACCAAGATGTATCGAGACTTGCAGGAAATCTATTGGTTGGGTGGTCTGAAGAAGGATATTGTAGAGTTTGTAACCAGGTGTCCAAACTGTCAGCAAGTGAAGGTCAAACATCAAAGGCCGGGAGGCGTACTTCGGGATATCAGCATCCCCACTTGGAAGTGGAAGAAATTAGCATGGATTTTGTAACAGGTCTACCTCATACTCCCCGACACTATGACTCCATTTGGGTGGTGGTAGACAGGTTAACTAAGGTTGCAAACTTCCTACTGGTAAAGACCACGGATTCAGTGAATGATTATGCTAAGTTGTATATGCATGAGTTGGTTCAATTTCATGGAGTTCCCTTGTCTATTATTTCAGACCGAGGTACCCAATTTACCTCTCAATTCTGGTGTTCTTTTCAAAAAGGACTTGGCATGTAGGTTAAGCTCAGTACAACCTTTCATCCGCAAACAGATGGCCAGGCAGACGATTCAAACCCTCAAGGATATGTGGAGGCATGTGTTATGGATTTCAAAGGAAGTTGGGATGACCATTTGCCCTTGAATGAGTTTTCCTATAATAGCAATTATCACTCTAGTATCCAGATGGCACTGCTCGAGGCTCTTTACGGGGGAAGGTGTAGATCACTCATCGGATGGTTTGAGGTTGTTGAGGCATCCATGATAGGATCCGATTCGATACATGAGCCATGGTAAAGGTCTAGTTGATAAATGACTGCTTGAAAACCGCTCAGAGTCGTTAGAAATCATATGCTGTTGTGAGGAGAAGGGATCTGGAGTTTGATATGGATGATTTGGTAGTTCTAAATGTATCTCCCATGAACGGAGTCATGTTGTTCGAAAAGAAAGGACAACTCAGTCCCTGCTATATTAGTCCCTATCGGGTTGTAAGGAGAGTTGGTAAGGTAGCATATGAGTTGGACTTGCCTTCAAATTTAGCTTCAGTTCATTCCGTGTTTCATGTATCGCTCTTGAAAAGTGCTTGGGTGATCCAACTTTAGTAGTCCCGGTAGACAGCGTTGATGTGAAGGATAGCCTCAGCTATGAAGAAATCTCTGTCAATATCTTAGATTGTCATTTCCGTAAGCTAAGGAACAAAGAAGTAGCTTCAGTTAAATCATTATGGAGAAATTAGCATGTTGAGGAAGCTATGCGGGAAGCCGAAGCGGATGTAATGGCTAGATACCCAAATTTATTCTCTACCGGCTCAATTCTGACTTGACGTACCAGTTTTTGCCCTATGACTCTATCTAGTTTTCATGTTTAGTTCATGTGTACAAGTTTCTTTTATGTGTATAAATGTGTCTGTGAAGTATGAGATTAGTTCAATTATGTGGTTTTAGTTGGAGGCAGTTATTCCGTGAAAATTTGGTTAAAATGATCAGTATATGGCTATGATAAATTGTATGTTTCTATTTGCTGCTTGTTTCCTACATTCGAGGATGACTTTTCCCAAGGAGGAGATATTTTAATACCCCAGAAGTTCCTAGGAGTAGACCTGGGAAGATAAAATGCAATCTTGCAGAAATTGGGGAAAATGTTGCAGGACGAGAGGAACAATGACTCATGGTACGTAACCACGAGCCGTTGTAAGTAGTCGTGGAAATAGGCTAGGGCTGGTGATAGTGTAGACAACGGGCGTAACGAAAACCCATTGTTAGGAAGGACGTCCCATCGTTTGGAGTCGTGGTAAGGCAGTAGACCATTACAGTGGAGTCGACGGAAGGAAACCACGACCCGTTGTAGGATACAACGAGTCGTGTTGAGGCTTTTGGGATAGAAGTGCTTAGTTTCATAAGACGGAAACAACGACTGAAGGAATGACCCATTGAAACTTAGGAAGACCTGGCTTGTATTTCTGTTGTTTGATTTCAAGATATGGATTGGGGCGGTGCTTAGCACGGGTTGATACCATGGGTCATGGTATCTTCCAACAGCCTGTTGGTTCGTCTATTGTTTGGTCTAGTGGGCAATGTTCTGCATATTTAGTAAGGGTATTTCCTTCATTTCTTCATCCTAAGGCCCTATACTACATCGTTTTAAGCTCTTTTTAGTGGGTTTTAGCAGGGGAATGTCTATTCTAAGTGTATTCCTTCCATTCATGCAAGTTTATGAATATTTGGAGGTGATCAAGAGCTTCTCTAAGGGATTCTTCTTCCATTTTCTCATTGGGAAATTAGTGAGGTGGTAGATTCATCCTTCTCAGGTGTGTAGGCTTTTAGAATGAGTGAAATTCTTCCTCACCCGTGCCTAAAATTTCGATTTAAATCATGAATCCTCCTATTCAAGTTCTATGGGGTTTTACCCAAATGCATGAAACTGTAATTTCTCTTTATGGGTATGATTTAATTGAGTTTTAGTTATTGAATTATGAATTATAGGCAAGTTTTATATTATTTTCTTAAAAATCTTGTTTCAAGCTTTTCAAATCTAAAATGCCTATTGATGAAAGTTCATGAAAGTTATGATTTATGATGAATATTAATTATTTTGAGTTTATTGATAATGGAAAAGCATGATTTCAAGTTACCCATGTTTATGAGCATATTTTTGAAAGCATCGAATATGATGAAGTATTAGGCAATGCCCACATGTTGAAGAATGATTTATGATTTGTGAAGCGAATTACTTGATTTATCAATTTACAATGTTGGCCGATGAAAAGGTCCTTTGATTCTTGGCTAAGCATGTTTAAAAGTGATCAATGATGATAAATGTTATACTTTAGCTAATGAATTTAATGCATGATGATATTGATTAATTATGAGCCTATATGCATGTTTTTGGGAGCCTTGTCTAGCACCGAGCAGCCCAACGTTCGAAGGACTACGCCGGTGTCTCATAACCATGTGCCACTGTGGGTTTCTAATGATATATTGTATTGATGATGATCCCCTTAAATTTTATATCACACCTAATGAATGACCCTCGCCTGGCAAGTCAGGGTCGGCTCTACCCACTTGAGAGAGTTAGTGGGGCATCAAGAAAGGCTCTACCATGATGGTGTCTGTTATGACGAGTCCTCCCATTGTTTTGCATGTTTTATGCATTGCTATGTTTATGTTATTGGCTCAAGTTATGTTTTTGATAAAATTTACTCACGATTACGAAAATTAATGATTATGAATGATTTGAAAGTCTTGAGCCTTATATTTTATTATGAAGCTTTTGATGTAAGCATGATGTCCTTCTCTTATATTCATTTATGGATTTTATTTAATCTAAAATGTTTTTGTTACCTAACCTGCATACTCGACACCCAAATCTGAGCTGGTGGTACCTAAATATGAGATCTAACTTCAAAAAGCACTTGGCACCCCTGAAGCTGGTCAAATAAATCATTAATCCTGGGTAAAGGATACTTGTTCTTGACGGTGACTTTGTTTAATTATCGATAGACAATACACATACAAAGAGAACCATCCTTCTTTCGGACAAAGAGAACTGGTGCACCCTATGGGGACTTGCTCGGTCTAATGAAACCCTTATCTAACAGGTCCTTCAATTTTTCCTTCAACTCCTTTAGCTTAGCTGGAGCAATTTTGTAGGGAGGAATAGATATAGGTTGCATATCAGGAAGAAGTTCAATACCAAAATCATTCTTTTACTCGAGAGGAATTCCTGATAAATCATCTGGGAAGACTTCCGGATACTCACATACAACTGGAACTGACTTGATAGTTAGAGTGTTGGACTCAACATCCTTAACCCTAACTAGATGGTACACAAAACCCTTAGAAATCATCTTCCTAGACTTAAGGTAGGAAATGAAATGACCTACAGGAACAACCGAACTACCCTTCCACTCTAAGAGTGGCTCTACCAGAAATCTGAACTCTACTGTCAGGGTTCTACAATTAACTGAGGCATAATATGCAAATATCCAATCCATGCTGAGGATAACATCAAAATTATTCATGGATAACTCTATCAAATCTGCTGAGGTGATATTCTAAAGCACTGAGTGGGAAACTTCTATACACCCGTTTAGCTACAACTGAATCACCTACTGGAGTAGAGACTAAGAAAGTTCGAGACAAGACTTCGGGACTAACTCCGAAGATACTAGCCATATAAGGTGTCACAAAAGACAAGGTAGCCTACGAATCTAACAAAGAATATACATCAAGATAGAGAACTCGTAACATACAAATAAACACATCGTGTGAAGTCTTCTGCTCCTGACGGGACGCGAGGGAATAACATCTGTTCTAGTGCTGACCATCAGTTGAACTAGTCGAAGCACCCTGTTGTATGGAATGTGCTGCTGTAGCAGTAGCTGCTGAACTAGAACCTGGGCCTCAACCCCCATCATGGCCCAATCTCACTGTTGGGGAATCTCTGAGCATATGTTCAGGCTTCCCACACCCGAAACAAGCACCCAAACCTGCCAACCACTAGCCTGTGTGCCCTCGACCACACCTGCCACAAAATGGGATGCTAGAATCTGTAGGCCTGCTGCACTGACCCCTAGAGCCTGATGCTCGCCCCTTGTGATCATGCCTAGGACTGGATGGCAAACTAAATGCTAAAGATGCTGAGGCTGAAGATCTCAGGTGGGTCTATTATCGATGCCCACCACCTAACCTCGACTGACATAATCTGTAGCTATTGGTTCAGGCCCTCTTGGCCTCCCTCTCCCTCATATGCACTGCCTCCATCTTCTGGGTGTCCAAGACTATCCGGTGGAAATCCATATCCTGGTGGAGCATAGCAGTCTTTAAATCCTTGTTAGAATAGTCCGTCATACCATGAATATATCTACTCACTCGCGCCCTCTGATCAGTAACTAAATCTGGGGTGTACATCGATAAGCGAGTGAACTCGAGGGTATACTCCTATACAGTCATTCCCCCTTGCTTAAGATTCACGAACTTGGCTTCCTTTAGCTCCCTCACCTCAGGAGGGAAGAACCTATCTATGAATGAAACATGGAATTCCTCCCAAGTGACAGGACCTGCCCCTGCAGCCCTACCATCTTTCCATTGACAGAACTAGATGTGTGGTACCCCTTCCAACTGGTATGAGGCCGACTCTGCACACTCAACACCATTCACCCCCATAACTTAGTTGATCTTCACAATCTCATCAATGGACTCATATGGGTCCTCATCTACTTTTGTCCCGAGGAACTCTAGCGGGCTCATTCTCAAGACCATGTGGTAAGCTTAATTCGGAAAACCATAAATCATACTTGAACATGTGAGCATTTCCCAATACTTTCACATGCTTAAAAATACTAAATTCACATCGAAAACATGATTATAAACATGGGTAGCTGGAAAACATACTTTTCATCATAATATCTCATCATAATCATACATTCATCAAAAATCTCATCTTTCATGAACTTCTCATCAATATGCTTTTTAATTCATAAAACTTAAGACATGATTTTAATTGAAAACAACATAAAATTTTCCGATGATTCATAATTCAATAAGAGAAACATATTTAGACCATACCCATGTAGAGAATTAAAAATTTCATGCATTAGGTTAAAACCCAAAAAATTGACATAGGAAATTCATGATTTAGCGAGGGATTGGGCATGGGCGTGAAAGGGTTCACCCATTCATAACCCTACATACCTGATTGTAGCCGATTGTTATGCTTCTTTGATTGCCCAAGAGAAATTGAAGAGAATTTGAGGAAGAACAAGCTTGATCACCCCCTCTAACCTTCTATCTTTGCATGGATGAATGAAAATGGCCTAAAATAAACTTAACCCTCTTAAAAGTCATCATTCATAACTTAAAACGACGTAGTTTAGGCCTTAGGATCTACGGAATTATGGAAAACCCCTTACTAAATTTGCAGAAAATAACTGCCAATCAATCCCCATGTAGGACATAGAAACTCATCACCTCTGGCCATGACTTGTGGCATCATCCGTCGAGTACACTACTTATCAAGACATTTGGGCTCGTCACGGGTGACTTCACGATTCGTTGCTGGTGACCACGAGTCGTGATCACCTCTCATCACATACACTGCCTTAATCTCAATCAAACCCTTCCCTTCTAGCCATGACTTATCCCATGAATCCTGGGGCCTGACCACAACCCATGAGGTCCTTTTGTAAGGTACACTACTATCACGCCCCGAGCCTACACCCTGAACATAACACGGTACTTGAAGCCAAAAGTGACCCCAAGTCAACCCCTGGTCTCTCAGTCACTAGTATTCTAAGTAACATGCACAACAGAACTTTGAAATAATATCATAAAATATTTATGAAAGACAAGTCTGAAAACATAAAGTTCAATACATTTGAATAATACTAGAAAATCTGAAAATTATATCTGTCTGAAAGCCATCTAACTGAGGAGTTACTGGGACAAGCCCCAGAGTTCAAATTATATCTGTCTGAAAGCCATCTAACTGAGGAGTTACTGGGACAAGCCCCAGCTAACTCTAAGTCTAACTGAAACTAACATATGACTGAAAGCATGAAATAATGCCCTCGGATAATCAGGACTCACACTTAAAATTCTGATGTAGAGAATCTAAACTGCAGCGTCTAGCGGTGCTTAGTCTAAGAACCTACAGCTGTATCATGAAACGATATAGCATAAATGTATGCGTCAGTACTTTGAATATACTGAGTAAGTGAGACAAACATGAATAACATGATAGAACTTGTAACTGAGCTAAAGTGACATGAAATGACTAGCTGAAATGCTTAAAATAGATACAACTGATAATAACTGATATGGTCAAAAGTTACCTTGGCTGATGGTCATAAACATGTCCTATGTCTGAAATATTGAGTCTGAAATACTGCACTAAACTGATCTTGACTGAGAAATCTGATAGTAACTCTACTGGATAGTGGGAGAGGCTATAACCGATATATAACCACGTGAGCTAGACATGGAGTCCGATGTATACACCCTACCAGTAGGACCCAATATACTTTGCCAGGGTATAAAGGCATGGACTATGTGAATCATTGTCAAAAGGGTCGTTGGACCAAGTAAATAAAACCTACGGTTGCAACGTAGTTCAGGAGCCTGGGTGCGTTGGAACCCCAACCTTTTCGGTGCTAAGTCCTACTCCCACTGAATAATTCTATTACTACTACTACTGACCAGCGGATAACTCGATACTGGGGTCAAAGACTATTCTGACCCAGGGATATTGTTATAGAGTTCCCTGAGCTTCTTATAGGACCAGATTTGGGAACTGAGTTCTAAGACTAGTCTAACCTACTTATCTAGAAGCGTTGTAACCGTTTATAGACCAAACTAATTACTGAACTGGGGTACGGTGGCTGGTTAGTGTTATAACTAGAAAGTTATGGCCGCCTAATGGACAAAATAACTGAAATCTGAGTCTGAGTCTTATAACTAAGAGGCACCACTAACACCTCAGCAAAAGACTATAGACAAACTAATCAGCTGACATTATTGACTAACACTGAAACATTTTAATACTATGACTGAAACTGACTGACATTCCTGAGTGATATTAAGAAAATAAATTTCTAAATGAGATTGAGTTTCTGATACATACAAACATTATAGGAATTTCCTAGCTTTGAAGGATTTTAGAGCATGACTCAGTAATCCAACAAACATACAAGATTCTAGTTTCTGCTCCAAAGTTAGGCTAATAATCTTACTTCACTGGAATACGCATCATTTTAGTCACAAACTAGTGGAAATTAACTATAATGAACATAAATTTGAATTCCACAAGATTTAATCAAGAACCATAACAATATCTTAAATTTCACAATTTTAGGGTTAGAATTGAAAGTTAACTGAGAGAGGGTTCTAGGGGACGCAAGGGGAGAACAATCTTCTTGTTGAATTTTCACATACCTGTAGAAGAGAATCTGGTAAAAATCTTGAAGAAAACTGAGGAAAAGAACGTTTGTCTATTACACCCCGTAAATTCTTGACATGTAGATGGCCTTCTCGCATGTTGGTTAAGAGTTTTAGAATGCCATACATGCTAGGAAAACGCCCGGGGAAAGATCGAAAGAGCATCGCATCGAACCATCGCAAGAGGAGGCCGGGTAGACCCCCTCCGCGATGGCAGCGTGCCACGGAGGAAGCCCCTCCGCGATGGCCAACGCGCCACAGAGGGGGGTGTCCAGGCCCAAGTATATAAAGACCCACTTCGGTTTTTTATTTCATTTCCCACAATTTAATTTCCAGAACACGACCAGAACAGTAAGGGACAAAGGGTTTTGATATATATATTCATCCGATTACGTCGTCAAAAGCATTCCAAACTCAAATTAACTCTGGATACCGAAGTATAAAGCTGTAGAGAACATTCCTACGGAGTTAGTTTTGTGAAATTCGACCGGCGAATCGTCGTCCTATAGAGCTAAGGTAAGTGGAATTACTCCAAATTTGTGTCAATATACTCCTAGCCCTAAAGTGAGTATTTCTCCCTTCTGAACTTCCAAGGAATAACGAGTTCTCGGCTGTTTTTCAATAAGTAAAAGTTTGGGCTATATATATATTCAAAGTAGTATTTTCTTCTAGAATATCGATGAATTTAGCTCTAATTGCTATGAATATGAATATAGTTGGAAGATATAGCTGAAAATTAGCCGAGTTACGCCACAAGGTATGTAAAGCCAGTTTCTTCGGCAAGCTAGTAGTTCCGGTATAGTCAAATAGTTAAAATGCCAGTAGAATATATCAGAATCCGCATATTATGTTTAGTATGAATTTTAGTATGATGTTAGAAACATCATGTTGTGCGTAGCATGAAACTTACTAGCACGATATCAATTATAGTAGGAAGTTTCAGAAACAGTGCAGCATGTCTGGTATGTAATTTAGTGAGGTATGTCAGGACATTATCGTGTTCAGCCGAAACTTAGTAAAGAAATATTGGTTCCCGTAAAGTATTTCAGAGATAGAATAGTTGCTTAATATGAGTTTTAGAAAGCATGTTGGAAATAGTAAGCCATGTTTACCATGAAACTTAGTTATACAGCATGATTCTCAGCAGAAATATTATATTTTGTTTCAGTATCAGGCTCAGCACAGTATGATAGAAATTATATATATACAATTATCAGTTTCAACATGTAATATATATATACATATTACCATCATTAGTTTCAGCATGTATTATATACATATACATTATTATCACTAGTTTCAGCATGTAGTATACGCAGTTAGTATTACTAGTTGAGACTTGACTGTATTGTTTCAGGCTGGATTACCTAGCATTCATGACCGCTCCAAGGCTAATAGCTGTATCGAATCGTCTGCCAGAGGGCGAGGATACGTCCCTCTATGGAGTGGCATGTCGTCCCCTAGGGGACGAAGATGGGATGCCAGTTTCCCCATATTTTGCTTTGGTTGGCTTTTATACACCCCCATCGAGCAGGTACACCCAGGGTGTTGATTCAGGAGTCCTCCAGACTCAGGTAATATTATAGTTAGGGGCTCAGTGGGCCCAAGAGCATACCTAGGGGACCGGAAGGATGCTTATAGTTACAATGGGAGATTGGATAACCGGGGTAGGGGTATAGATTGCGTGTTGGTTTTACCTCCTGGCTTATAGGGGCCGGGTAAGGTTTATGTGTGCTATGCTATGTTATGTTATTCTATATTACGCCATGTTATGTTAGTTATGAGTAGACGGACAGTAGAATGCCATGTTACCAGGTACGACACTTACTCCTTTCAGCATAGTTGAGGACAGTCTTAAACTCATACTTTCAGTCAGTTACAGTCTATTTCCTTCTATTTCAGTTCTATCAGTTATATTGCTTGTCTTTAGTTATTTTCCAGTTGTTGCTTTGCGTACTCAGTACCAGTGGTACTGACACCCATTTTGGGGCGCTATATTACTTGCCTGCCGGTACTCATAGACGAGGAGCCGATCCCTCGTGATTCCAGCCAGCACACAGAGTTATCAGCTCCAATCATCTGGAGCTAGACAGCTAGAGGTTTATTCCTTTTCTTTGTTGTACAGTATGGGTAGGCCGGGGCCCTGTTCCGACCATCTTATCAGTATTCATAGAGGCTTGCAGATTGTACATTCCCTGTGGTTACCTGTATCGGTCATGTGAGGCCGTGTGTATGTTTTAGTTTGTTAATGATGGCCTTGTAGGGCCTTATTCAGTTGGTAGTGGTGACCTTGCTTGTCACATAGCAGTTTAGCACTTGTTTTCTTGATTCATAAATAACTAGACAGCATGGTGGCCTTGTCGGCCCGCACAGGTTCCCTATTAATGCAGTTGTTCTGGGTAGCTGTTGTTTGCTTACAGGTGGCTATAGGCCTAATCGGCCGGAGGCTGTATTTACAGTCGTTATATAGCTCGTCGTTTTCTTGAATCCATAGTTAGAGCCAGCCTGGCACCGGAAGTGCTTAGGCTCAGCAAGCCAGCAGTCTAGGTCCTAGTAGGGCACCAGGTGCCAGTCATGCCTCCCAAGGCGGGGCGTGACAAACTTGGTATCAGAGCAGGTCGTATCCCAGGAAGTTTGCAAGCCGTGCTAAGTAGAGTCTTGCCTATGGATGTGTTGTGCACCATATACTATAGGCAGGAGGCTGCATGGCATGATAGGATGATTTTTTTTATTCTCATTCAGTCATGCTATAGAGCGGTATAATATAATGTTGAGTCCCTAGAGATTACTATATTCTTTGGTTACAGATTAAATGTTAGACCAACGACATCCTATCACAGGCCGGAGCTTGGATATTGCAGCAGGGGAAGGCACTAGCAGGATGCCTCACCCTCATTTAGAAACAGCTCGATTAGAGGGAAATACCGAGGCATCGTCCCAGCCTTCTCAACAGTCTCCACCACATCAGTAGCCATTTGGGACGACACCACCTCCAGCAGTTTCTATACCTATACCTTCCGACCAGGAGGTCAGGAGTGCGATAGTCATGTTAGCACAAATGATGGCTGCTCAGCATCAGTCGATGCCGTCTATAGTTGTAGAGTTGTAGGTAGTTCGAGTGTCCGGGAATTTTTGGCTCTGAATCCCCCACAGTTTATAGGTACAGACTGGACAGAGTACCCTCAGGATTTTCTAGACCAGATGCAGAGAATTTTCAGGGTTATGCATGCCACGCCTACAAAATCGATTGAATTGGCAGCATTCCGATTACGGGATATCGCTGTGTTTTGGTATGAAAGATGGGAAAGGTCTCGAGGGAGACATGTTTCCCCTCCGACCTGGTCCAGCTTCTCAGGAGCTTTTCTGGATCACTATTTTCCATGGAGATTCGACAGGCCCGGGTGGATAAGTTTTTACATTTAGAGCAGGGGCCATGAGTGTTCGGGAATATGCCTTGCAGTTTGATTCTTTGGCCCAATATGCACCAGCCTTTGCTGATACCATGGCATCCAGAGTCCACTACTTCATCATGGGGTTGAATCCAGAATATGTTGAGACTTGTATTACGGCTACATTGCGAGAGGACATGGATATTGCCCGAGTTCAAGCATTTGCCCAGAATATTGAGGGCATCAGACAGCGGCAGTAGGAGATCAGGAGGACCAGTCAAGAATAGTACCGCAGGGATAGGCCAGTTGAGTTACAGAGGGTGGCTCGTGGAGGACCTAGGTCACGATTGATAGATAGGCCGCCCAGACCCCCGCCTCCACCATAGCTACAGAGGGGCAGATTCAGCCACAGGGGGCAGTCAGAGGCCGGCGGAGGCTCACAGACTGCAGATTCACCACTACAGAGTAGGGCGGAGTAGAGTAGGTAAACTCTACCACTTTGCCCTATATGTAGTCGACGCCATTCTGGAGCATGCAGGTATGGCTCCACCAGATGTTATATTTGTGGCCAAGAGGGTCATTTGATGAGAGATTGTCCAGCCAGAGGTTAGAGGACTGGGATAGGCAGGACAGGGCATCCACAGGGTCACTAGCTTTAGTATCATCGGTAGGGCGCAGGCCCTCAGTTTAAGCAGGCAGAGGCCGGGGCAGATTAGGGGCCTCCAGTGTAGGTGCGGGTCCAAGCCGCACATATGCCTTACCAGGGAGGCAGGATTCGGAAGCTTCACCTGATGTTGTGACAGGTATGATGACTATCTACTCATACCCCACTTATGTATTGATTGATCTAGGATCTAATTTGTCCTACATTACCCCATTTGTGGCCTGAAAGTTCAGTGTTGTACCAGAGTTTCTTCAGCAACCCTTTTTAGTATCTACACCCATTGGTGACTCCATTATAGCCAGGAGGATTTATCGAGGGTGTACAGTAGAGGTTGCTGATCGTCATACCATAGTAGATCTGATAGAATTAGCGATGGTTGATTTCGACGACATTATGGGTATGGATTGGTTGGCTTTGTGCTATGCAAATGTAGAATGCTGGACTAAGACAGTGGCAGTACGAGAGTGGAAGGGCAGTACAATTACGCCAAAAGGAAGGTTTATTTCCTATCTTCAGGCGAGAAAGTTGATAGCTAAGGGATTCATTTACCACATTGTCAGAGTTCAGGATGTTCGAGTAGAGCCTCCGACTCTCTAGTCTGTTCCAGTGGTAAATGAATTCCCAGATGTATTTCCAGATGAGTTACCTGGTATTCCCCTAGAAAGGGAAATAGATTTTGCAATTGATTTACTACAAGGAACTCAGCCTATATCAATTCCTCTGTATTTTATGGCTCCTGCTGAACATAGAGAATTAAAGGAGCAGTTGAAAGATCTGTTAGATAAGAGATTTATCAGGCCGAGTACTTCACCTTGGGGTGCGCCAGTTCTATTTGTGAGAAAGAAGGATGACTCACTCCGCATGTGTATAGACTACCGACAATTGAATAAGGTTACAATTAAGAATAAGTATCCGCTTCCCAGAATAGATGATTTGTTTGATCAGTTAAAGGGGGCCAAATATTTCTCCAAGATTGACTTACGGTCTGGATACAATCAGGTTCGAGTTCGTGAAAGGGACATTCCAAAGACTGCCTTCAAGACTAGGTACGGACATTTTGAATTCCTAGTCAGGTCCTTTGGGCTGACGAATGCCCCAACCGTATTTATAGACTTGATGAACAACATCTTCAGACCATACCTGGACATGTTCGTCATAGTGTTTATTGACGAAATTTTTGTGTATTCTCGCTCAGAGGCTGACCACCAGGTTCATTTGTGAACAGTGCTCCAGATTCTAAGGGACCGTCAGCTGTACACCAAGTTTTCTAAATGTTAATTCTGGCTAAACTTAGTAGCTTTCTTGGGGAATATTGTGTCGAATGCTGGTATACAGGTGGACATGCAGAAAATAGAAGTAGTAAAAACATGGCCCAGACCTACCACTCCGCCGAAGTCCATAGTTTTTTGGGATTAGCAGGGTACTGCTGAATATTTATTGAGGGATTCTCCACCATAACGGCATCTCTGAGTAAGTTGATGCAAAAAGCAGTAAAGTTTTAGTGGACGGAAGCTTGTGAGCAGAGTTTCCAGGAATTGAAAGATAGGTTGACCTCCGCCCCAGTGTTAGCATTGCAAGAAGGTATAGAGGGTTATGCAGTTTATTGTGACGCTTCGGGTATTGGGTTAGGATGTGTGTTGATGCAGCATGGTAAGGTGATTGCTTATGCTTCCAGACAACTGAGGAAACACAAAAAGAATTATCCTACCCATGACCAGAAACTAGCCGTAGTGATCCACGCCCTAAAGATATGGAGACATTACTTGTATGGCGTTCATGTGGATATTTTCACCGACCATAAGAGCCTACAGTATATCTTGACCCAGAGAGAGTTGAACTTATGGCAGCGTCGCTGGTTGCATTTGTTTAGAGATTATGATGTTAATATTTTGTATCACCCAGGCAGAGCCAATGTAGTAGCAGATTCCCTTAGCTGTATGTCTATGGGGAGTTTGGTATACTTGCAGCCCGAGCAGTGGGAATTGGCACAAGAAATACACTAGTTAGCCAGTTTAGCCATTCGTGTAGCAGAAACAGAGGACAACAGAGCGGTGATTCAGAACACCACAGTGTCTTTATTAGTTGTGGAGGTAAAGGAACGGCAGTATGAGGATCCTGACCCGGTTCAACTTAAGGACAGAGTTCAACAAGGAAAAGCGCCGGATTTCCAGATAACTGAGGATGAAGTGTTGCGATATAAAGGCCGCCTTTGTGTTCCAGATATGTCAGGGCTTCGCCAGCAGATTATGAGCGAGGCACATTATGCCCGCTATTCTCTCCACCTAGGCGCGACGAAAACGTACCACGATATTAAAGAAATCTACTGGTGGCCAGGTATGAAGAGGGGAATAGTAGAATTCATAGCCTAGTGTCCTAACTGCCAGCAAGTAAAAGTGGAACACCAGAAACCAGGCGGATTAACTCAAGACATAGTTGTGCCTATTTGGAAGTGGGAAGCAGTAAATATGGATTTTGTAGCATGATTACCCCGTACCATACATAGAAATTACTCGATTTGGGTAATTTTTGATAGACTGACAAACTAAGCCCACTTTCTACCAGTAAGGGCTATTTTCTCTACCGAAGATTATGCTTAGTTGTATATCAAAGAAATAGTCAGACTGCACGGTGTTCCAGTATCCATCATCTCTGACAGAGGGGCGCAATTCATAGCTAAATTTTGGCGATCATTTCAGAGAGGCCTGGGAACACAGATTAATCTGAGCACAACATTCCACCCTTAGACAGATGGGCGGGCAGAACGCACTATTCAGACGCTCGAGGATATGTTGCGAGCGTGTGTGTTGGAATTTGGAGGTATCTTGGATGAGCATTTACCACTTATTGAGTTTGCTTATAATAATAATTACCACTCAGCTATCCAAATGGCACCATATGAGGCTTTGTATGGGTGAAAATACAGATCGCCGATTGGCTGGTTTGATGAACGAGAGTCAGCGGTGATTGGGCCGGATATTATTCATCAGTCAGAAGAAAAGGTAAAGCTTATTAGAGAACGCCTACTGACTTCTCAGAGCCGCCAGAAATCGTATGCTGATGTACGATGCAGAAACCTGGAATTTAATGTGAATGACAGGGTGTTTTTTAAAGTTTCTCCGATGAAAGGGGTGATGAGATTCGGCAAGAAAGGCATGCTCAGCTCGAGATTTGTTGGGCCTTATCAGATGCATTGAAGAATAGGCCAAGTAGCATACGAGTTGAACTTTCCTCCAGAATTAGAGTTTGTTCATCCAGTTTTCCACATATCTATGCTGAGGAAGTATATAGGAGACCCCTCCAGAGTTGTCCCTGTTCAGGATGTCCAGATTACGGAAGAGCTGGCTTATGAAGATGTTTCAGTAGCCATACTAGACAAGCAGATTCGCAGGTTGAGAACTAAATATATTGCTTATATCAAAGTATTATGGCATAATAGGAACCGAGAGGAGATGACTTGGGAAGCAGAGGAAGATATGAAAGTCAGATATCTTCAGTTATTTAAGACCTAGTCAGCCATAGGTATGTTGTTATTACTGTTGCTTTATATTCATGTGCAAAAGTGAGATGTTGACTTCAGTTTAATGAAATGAATGTTATAGCAATACGTGAAGTATTTGTATTAGACTTTTCTTAGTTTCAGGGTTTTTGAGATAGTCCATATTACAGAGGAAACTCTGCCGAAATTTTTCTAGAAATAAATCAAGCAAGTTGAAACTCTTGTAAGTAGAAGTTTACATTAGAGGACGAATGTTCTTAAGGGGGGAGGATGTTACACCCCATAAATTCTTGACATGTAGATGGCCTACTCGCATATTGGTTAAGAGTTTTAGAATGCCATACATGCTAGGAAAAGGCCTGGTTAAAGACCGGACGAGCTTCAAATCGAACCATCGCACGAGGATGCCGGGTAGAGCCCCTCCGCGATGGCAGCATGCCACGGGGGAAGCCCCTCCACGATGGCCAACGAGCCATAGAGGGGGGTGTCTAGGCCCAAGTATATAAAGCCCCACTTCGGTTTTTTATTTCATTTCCCATAATTTAATTTCCAAAACACGACCAGAACAGTAAGGGATGAAGGGTTTTGATAAATATTTGTCCGATTATTCCGTCAAACGCAGTCCAAACTCAAATTAACTCTGGATACCGAAGTATGAAGCTGCAGAGAACATTTCTACTGAGTTAGCTTTGCGAAATTCTACTAGAAAAACGTTGTCCTACAGAGCTAAGATAAGTGGAATTGCTCCAAATTAGTGTCAATATACTCCTAGCCCTAAAGTGAGTATTTCTCCCTTCTGGACTTCTGAGAAATAGCGAGTTCTCGGCTGTTTTGATAAGTCAAAGTTTGGGCTATATATATATTCAAAGTAGTATTTTCTTCCAGAATATCGATGAATTTAGCTCTAATTTCGATGAATATGAATGCAATTGGAAGAAATAGCTGAAAATTAGTCGAGTTACGCCAGATACTCTGAAAGTTAACGGACCAGGTATGTAAAGCCAGTTTCTTCGGCAAGCTAGTATTTCCGGTATAGTCAAATAGTTCAAGTGCATATAGAATGTTTCAGAAGCCGCATATTATGTTTAGTATGAATTTTAGTATGATGTTAGAAACATCATGTTATGCATAGCATGAAACTTACTAGCACGATATCAATTCTAGTAGGAAGTTTTAGAAAAAGTACAGTATGTCCGTTATGTAATTTAGTGAGGTATGTCAGGACATTATCGTGTTCAGCCGAAAGTTAGTTAAGCAATATAGGTTCTCGTAAAGTATTTCAGAGATAGAATAGTGGCTTAATATGAGTTTTAGAAATCATGTAGGAAATAGTAAGCCATGTTTACCATGAAACTTAGTTATACAGCATGATTCTCAGCAGAAATATTATATTTTGTTTCATTATCAGGTTCAACACAATATGACAAAAATTATATATATACCATTATCAGTTTTAGCATGTAATATATTTATACATATTACTATCATTAGTTTCAGCATGTATTATATACATACACGTTATTATCACTAGTTTCAGCATGTAGTATACGCAATTAGTATTACTAGTTGAGACTTGACTGTATTGGTTTGGGCTAGATTACCTAGAATTCATGACCGCCCCAGGGTTAATAGCTGTATCGACTCATCCATCAGAGGGCAAGGATACGTCGCTCTACGGAGTGGCATGCCATCCCCTAGAGGACGAAGATGGGATGCCATTTTCCCCATATTTTTCCTTGGTCAGCTTTTATACACCCCTGTCGAGCGGGTACGCCCAGGGTGTTGATTCAGGAGTCCTTCGGACTCAGGTACAATTATAGTAAGGGGCTCAGCGGGCCCAACATCATACCCAGGGGACCGACAGGATGCTTATAGTTACTATGGAAGATAGGATGACCGAGGAAGGGGTATAGATTGCGTGTTGGTTGTACCTCCCGGCTTATGGGGGTCGGGTAAGGTTTATGTGTGCTATGCTATTTTATGTTATGCTATATTACGCCATGTTATGTTAGTTATGAGTAGACAGACAGTAGAATGCCACGTTACCAGGTACGACTCCTACTCCTTTCAGCATAGTCGAGGACAGTCTTAAACTCATACTTTCAGTCAGTTACAGTCTATTTCCTTCTATTTCAGTTCTATCAGTTATATTGCTTGTCTTCAGTTATTTACAGTTGTTGCTTTGCATACTCAGTACCAGCGGTACTGACGCCCGTTTTGGGGCGCTGCATTACTTTCCTACAGTAGTCATAGACGAGGAGCCGATCCCTCGTGATTCCATCCAGCACACAGAGTTATCAACTCCAGTCATCTGGAGCTAGACAACTAGAGGTTTATTCCTTTTCTTTTTTGTATAGTATGGGTAGGCAGGGGCCCTGTCCCGACCATCTTATCAGTATTTGACGTGCTCGATTCGCGCGACTGTAAGTGTACGGGTCGTGCAAGTAATATAGTGGCTCTTTTTAAGAACCGGAATGTCGAACCCACAGGGACTGGACCCATTCCTCTAACTATCCATTTCAAGTGTGATCTTAACTTTCTCAAGTGTTGGTTATAGAAGTTTTCGACGGAGATTTAATAAAGTCTAGTTTTGGTCAATGAAATATCCTAAATTTACTCTAGGAGCAACATAGAGTTAAAACCAGATAATCATGCGATATTACGAATTGCAATGGGTTAAGCGTGACTCAATCGATTGTTGTTTCACATAATTAGAATTGCATGTTCATGGTCTTTCGAGCCTCTAAACACGGCAAACTAGCCTCACCGCATCATTGTGAGCGAGGATGCTAATTTCTAGTTCGCGGGCAATTAATTATGTTGTGGTTTATGGGGAAACGATTAGGGACTTTCCTAGGTCTAACCATTTAACTCAACTTAGCCTCACAACTACTTCTTCGAGTGGTGATGTGATAATCCTAAGTTGGTCTCTTAATAACCCCCGTGTTATAAACCAAGCAAGGTGTTAGGTATATTTTTATCCTAACACGAAATTATATCGTGAGATACAAACATGCTCCTTACATTCTCATGTCCTGACCTAGGTAATTCTTTCTCAGGAAATTGCCAAAGCTAACGTATATGTTTTCATGGTGATCAATCATAAAAACAACGAACAATCCAGAATACAAGACGAAAACAACAATTAATAACTTAATTCCAAAACAAGTTCATAAAATCATAATCATAATTCATGGCTTCAACCCTAGAGGAAGGGTTCTTGCCATTCATGTTCGTAAAACTACAACTAACTAATACTAAACTAACATACTTACATGAATTTGGTAGATGAGAAGGGAATTTGACAAACCCTAGATGAGTTCTCCCACTTCTCCCTTCACTCCTAGGTAGTTTTCCAGAATAAAATCGTGACCAAATGGAATTAGGAGCTAAGGGACCTATTTATAGTAAATGGAAAACGTGCTTAATTTAGCCTATCGTGGAACGGCTCCATGTCACGAAGTGTATCGCGGAGCACTGCCTCCGTGACACGGAGGCAAAGCGAAAGCTCTCTAGAAATCACCCGAAATTTGGCCTCGGCATCACCCTGCAGCGTTGGCAGCGTGTCACACTGCTTGGGCAGTGCGTTGACACCTCCATGTCCCGCAGCCAGCCTATCGTGGCACGTTGCCGACGCGCACGTGGGCTGTTTTGTGCCTCCTCTTTGCCGACGTTCGCGGGTTAATTCCGTTTCCAAGCCTCTACTTCACCGACTAATGGATTAGTTACTGAAAAGTCATCAAAACCTACAAAACAAAGGCTAATCATGTTGGTTAGCACATGTCTTCACATTCATATAAATTACATGAAAATGTGTACAATAACTTAGATAAACAAGACTAATTTAAGTCATAAAGTGTATCTCGGGTATGCTATTTTTGCCCGTGATCACAACCCCACACTTAAAGCCTTGTTCGTCCTCGAACAACTTTTTACACATCATGCATATGGAGACTCCCACATAACTAATTTAGCAAGATAATTCAAGTTAGGACTATAATGATTACGTAAGATAACAAGCTACAAATAGATCATGCACGGTTTGATCATTGAAATGAAGTACAACTATGTTAAGACTTCTTAACCTCAAGAATCGACTCTCGATCTTAGAAAACTCATGCAAATCAACTGGTTAAGAAATACCACATGAATTATATCCTTCATTCAACACGTGCCCTCACGGAGAGAGAGTTACCCAATTTCACACGCAAAAACAATATTTAAATCACAACATGTGTGGGTACGTGAATAGAATTACGCTCACTCTCACAAAGAATTCACATGCATCATGTAATGACCCATAGGCTTGCCCTTAGTGTTTTATTCCACTAATTTAAGGATGTGTGAATGTAAGATCAAGTAGGACTTTTTTGGTTGTAATGTAACTCAGGTGCGGGTAGATACTATTATGGCCAGTAATAGTGACTATCTTTCCTAAGCACTTTTAATACATCACACCCTTCTTACGAACTTCCCTTCCCTTACTTCACCTTTTTCCTCTTTTCAGCTTTCTTTTTCCTCTTATGTTCCCCCTTTCTTTAGTCACTTTTAGCTTATTAGTAAGTAGCTCTATAAATAATTTTACATTAATTTGTTTTCTTACTCCTTACTAATAATCAACCATTTTCACACAAGTGCACCTTTGTCCTTTTCTCACTTCTACAACTTGCTACTTTTCCTTTCTTTTCATTCTTCTCACTCCTTACTCCTTCGGATTTTTTCCACTCAAGCGCTTAGGAGTTTTGGATCAAATTCAAGGCTAATGAAAGAAAAAGGATTAAGCTTGTGTTGCAGCTGTCAAAGAATAGGCTCAAGGCTCAATGGGGCTAACTAGGATTAATTTCTCATGGTAGGTAACATGAGGGATAAAAATTTGGTTCATTCAAAGAAATGCCTATATTATCTCCTACAATTCACATCCTTCATTTCATTTTATAAACACACCAGGCAAGTTCTAGACAATCCACAATAGCACAGAATACTCAAAAACCTTACACTCATGGCACATGCTCAAATCAAGACACATTCAGTAGACTCTTACTCATCTATCACAAGAATTCAGAATTAAGCTTCAATCATATTGAGTAAAATTCAAGAGCCTAAGTGTCTCACACAAAGTTATACAACTGCATGCTTCACACTGGACATACTTGCATCTTTCAATCACGTCTAGCACATAACAAGAACATCAAGCACCAATTAGTTATGGTTTCAAAAACCCAAAACCTATCGACTAATTTTTCCTCAAGACGGTCGTCATCCATCCATCGTTGGAAACAGTCCCTAACTATGACTAAAACATTATATACAGACGAAGGAAAGAAAAAGAAAAATTTTATTCTTCGGTTCAAATACCCCCCGTCGGAAAAGAACCGAAAAGAAAAACCAACGGGTGATGAAGTCATGCTTGACTCATAAAACAATTTTCAAAATTCTTCTTACAAGCATCACATTCACCAAAAACTTGTTAAGCACAAAAATTTAGAAATATTTCTTGAAATTTCCCTCACCCCACACTTAAATCATTCTATGTCCTCATAGCATCAAATTAACATTTAAAGGATGAGAAATACTCTCCGAACCTCTATGCCAAGCTAAAAGCATGCTTTCCTTTCAAGTTTTCAGAGGTGGGTGTTCGACCCCACACTTCTTCTATTCCATGCTCTTTAGCTTCCACCGTCTTGGTACTCAGACTTCCCGCCATCTGTGCTTAACTTTCCACCAAAAACATAAACAAAATAAACATAACAAAATCAACACAAAATCAAAATTACAAATTGTACCTGAGGTACCCTTGGGTTGCCTCCCAAGCAGCGCCTTATTTTACGTCGTGGCCCGATGTGGACTGTCCTTTTTAGGACATCCTCATACCTGGGTTCTCTTTCGAGAACCATCTCCTTTTCTTTTGCTGTTTAGAGGAAACAACATCCACTCTGTTCCTCTCTTTCTCCAACTTCTTCTAAATTTGAAGTCCTCTATCAGACTCGGGCTGAAAACTTGACCTTGCCTTTGGCCGTGCACCTGTGGAATCCTCCACCCCACACTCATCCTCTGCCAACACACTAACTTGACAAAGGTTAGTGTAGTGTGCGGATGGGTTCATTTCTTGGTAAACGCGGAAGAGTTCTTCTTCATCTTCGACCCTCATTTTCAGGGTCCCTGCTCTCAGATCAATCACCGCTCCACCGGTGGCCAAGAATGGTCGTCCCAAGATTAAGGGTACCTGGTCATCAACCTGAAAATCTAGAACAATAAAATCAGTAGGTATAATAAAATTACCTACTTTGATGAGAAGGTCCTCTATTATTCCATCAGGTGTCACTCGCGACTTGTCAGCCAGCTGCAGCATCAACCTTGTCGGCCTCGATTCTCCCAACCCCAGGGTGTTGAATAAGGATAGGGGCATTAGATTAACTACTGCCCCTAAGTCACACAAAGCTCGTAGCACCTCAGCTTTACCAATTTGTATGGGGAGGGTAAAACTCCCTGGGTCTTTGAGCTTCTTTGGCATTTTGTTCAATACCCTGTGACTGCACTGCTCAGTCAGTGCTACAGTCTGGACATCCACCAATCTAACTTTGTTCGCCATCACGTCCTTCAAGTATTTATCATACTTGGGCATTCCCTGCAAGACATCAACAAGAGGTAAATTTATGTGAAGTTCTTTGAAGCTCTCAAAGAACTTTTTGAAGCATTCCTCCTCCTTGCTCTTTCTGAATTTCTGAGGGAATGGTGGTGGTGGTCTTTGTGTTGGTTGCAATGAAAGTTGTGCATTTTGTTGTCCAGCACTCTGATTATCTCCCATGTTGATGGATGGTCCTGGTCTAACCAATTCCGGCTGCACCTCCTTTCTCAGCTCTTTTGGCACTGCATCAGCTAATTGCTTACCGCTTCTTAGACTGATGGCATTGATCTACCGGGGGTTAGGATCTATGTCGCTTGGTAATCCCCTTTGTGATCTCATGTGTTGAGCAGCTTCTATCTGACCCACTTGTTTTTCAAGATTGCGGGTGGCTACTTGTTGATTCATTAAGTCTGTTGCCATCCTCGCCTGATTTTCCGCTAGCTGATTTTGGGTCTCCAAAATTTTCTACAGTGTTTCCTCAATGCTGCTACTCAATTTCCCCTCATTCTGCCTATTCGGCTGATACTGCTATTGTTGAGCTTGCATATAATTTTGCTTTTGGTTTCCACCTGGAGAAAAATTCGGGTGGCCCTGCCAATTTCTGTTGGAGTTGTTCCCAAAATTCTGATTCCTATGCACATTACCAACAAAATTGACTGATTCCGGATTGGCTCAACAAGATTCTACATTGTGCCCAGTATTACCACAAATTTCGTACCAACTCGGAGCTTGCTGAACTGCGTTAACCTGGCCCTGGTGTTGGTTCATACTCAGTTTATTGAACTGAGTCATCATCTTATGCTGGAACGCAGCTAACTGTGCTGCCAAGGCATTAAAACCATCTACTTCTATCAACCCCGATCTGTTTCCTGCCCCCCTTGATGACTCGCTGTGCCACTCTGGATTTCCTTGTGCAATTATGTTCAACAAAGTGTACAACTCATCATATGTTTTATCCAAGGCTTGCCCACCCGATGTAGAGTCTAGTAATATTTTTTTGTGTGGGTCTAGACTTCCTACAAAGGTATGAGCCAACACTTCATTTGATGGCTGGTGATGGGGGCAGTCTCTCAACAATGACTTGAATCTTTCCCAAGCCATATACAAGTTCTCATCAGGCCTCTTCTTGAAACTGAGTATTTCACTTCTCAACTTTGCAGTCTTGCCTGAAGGAAAGAATCTGATAAGGAACTTCTTAGCCAAGTCATTCCATGAAGTTATGGAGTTCGGTGGCTCAGCCTTCAGCCACTTTTTCGCCTCTCCCAACAGTGAAAATGGGAAGAGGGTCAGTCGGACATAATCTGTGGACACGCCGGTGGGGACAAACGTGTCACTAATCTCTAAAAAGCTCTGTAAGTGCTGTTGCGGGCCCTCATGTGCCATCCCAGTGAATTGACTACTAGAATGTAACAGTTGCACCATGTTCTGTTTAAGCTCAAAGTTCCCTCCAGGCTCCGGTTTACGGATACTGGAGTTCACATTAGTCACTAGTGGGATTGCCACTTCACGAACTAGTCTAGCTGCCATTTCTGTCGATGACAATTGTGCTTGTCCCGTGGGTGGTTGTTGTTGTACCTTTTCTTGAAGTCTCTTCAGCTTTTGGTCTAGAGCTACTCTCCTTTACAAATGGATTTGACGTTCAGGTTCAAGCAACGGTTCCGCAAGCTCTCTATTTCTAGCCAGCTCGGCAGGACAACCTGTCACCTGCAATAAGTAGACTAAGACCAAGTTTCTCAACACTTAAGGAAATTTAAAAAAATCACACAAAAAAAGATAAACTATCAAAACTTCGCCGAGTCCCCGGCAACGGGGCCAAAAACTTGACGTGCCCGATTCGCACATCCGCAAGTGTACGGGTCATGCAAGTAATATAGTGGCTCTTTTTAAGAACCGGAATGTCGAACCCACAGGGACTGGACCCATTCCTCTAACTATCCATTTCAAGTGTGATCTTAACTTTCTCAAGTGTTGGTTATACAAGTTTTCGACGGAGATTTAATAAAGTCTAGTTTTGGTCAACGAAATATCCTGAATTTACTCTAGGAGCAACATAGAGTTAAAACCAGATAATCATGCGATATTACGAATTGTAATGGGTTAAGCGTGACACTATCGATTGTTGTTTCACATAATTAGAATTGCATGTTCATGGTCTTTCGAGCCTCTAAACACGGCAAACTAGCCTCACCGCATCATTGTGAGCGAGGATGCTAATTTCTAGTTCGCGGGCAATTAATTATGTTGTGGTCTACGGGGAAACGATTAGGGACTTTCGTAGGTCTAACCATTTAACTCAACTTAGACTCACAACTACTTCTTCGAGTGGTGATGTGATAATCCTAAGTTGGTCTCTTAATAACCCCCGTGTTATAAACCAAGCAAGGTGTTAGGTATATTTCTATCCTAACACGAAATTATATCGTGAGATATAAACATGCTCCTTACATTCTCATGTCCTGACCTAGGTAATTCTTTCTCAAGCAATTGCCCAAGCTAACATATATGTTTTCATGGTGATCAATCATAAAAACAACGAACAATCCAGAATACAAGATGAAAACAACAATCAATAACTTAATTCCAAAACAAGTTCATAAAATCATAATCATAATTCATGGCTTCAACCCTAGAGGAAGGGTTCTTGCCATTCATGTTCGTAAAACTACAACTAACTAACACTAAACTAACATACTTACATGAATTTGGTAGATGAGAAGGGAATTTGACAAACCCTAGATGAGTTCTCCCACTTCTCCCTTCACTCATAGGTAGTTTTCCAGAATAAAATCGTGACCAAATGGAATTAGGAGCTAAGGGACCTATTTATAGTAAGTGGAAAACGTGCTTAATTTAGCCTGTTGTTGAACGGCTCCGTGTCACGGAGTGTATCGCAGAGCACTGCCTCCGTGACACGGAGGCAACGCGAAAGCTCTCTGGAAATCACCGAAAATTTGGCCTCGGCATCACCCTACCGCGTTGGCAGTGTGTCACACTGCTTGGGCAGCGCGTTGACACATCCATGTCGCGCAGCCATCTTGCCGTGGCACGTTGCCGACGTGCAGGTGGGCTGTTTTGTGCCTCCTCTTTGCCGACATTCGCGGGTTAATTCCGTTTCCAAGCCTCTACTTCACCAACTCATGGATTAGTTACTCAAAAGTCATCAAAACCTACAAAACAAAGGCTAATCATGTTGGTTAGCACATATCTTCACATTCATATAAAATTACATGAAAATGTATACAATAACTTAGATAAACAAGACTAATTTAAGTCATAAAGCGTATCTCGGGCATGCTATTTTTGCTCGTGATCAGTATTCTTAGAGGCTTGCAGTTTGTACATTCCCTCTGGTTTACTGTATTGGTCGTGTGAGGCCGTGTGTATGTTTTAGTTTGTTTATAATCGTCGTGCAGGGCCTTATTCAGTTGGTAGTGGTGACCTTATTGGTCACGTAGCAGTTTAGAACTTGTTTTCTTGATTCAGAAATAACTAGACAGCATTGTGGCCTTGTCAGCCCGCATGGGTTCCCTAGTCGGCCGGAGGCTATATTTACAGCCATTATATAGCCCGTCATTCTTCAATCAATAGTTAGAGCCAGCCTGGCACCAGAATGCTTAGGCTTAGCTAGCCAGCAGTCTAGGTCCTAGTTGGGAACCAGGTCCCAGTCATGCCTCCCAAGGCAAGGTGTGACACTACCGTAGCTTCTGCTCTGAACTCCTGACTGTTTCTACGCTCTAGTTTTTCAAAGGATGAGTGAAGGAGGAAGGGGATTTGTTATTCAGCCCCTTTTTACTCCCTTCCAAGACTCCAAAACGACAAGATTTAGGGATTATAAAGCTGGGAAAATACTAAAATACCCCTAGAAGAAAGAACTAAAAATTGCCTGACACGAAACAACGGACCTTAGAACGGGTCGTTGGTTAAAACAACGACCCACTAAACCTGTCCATAGTTTCTGGCTTCAGCAACTAGGTCTACTAGAACAACCAACGGTTGGGTACAACAGTCTGTTTGAACAAAGGACGGCCCGTTGAAACCTCCGGTTGGAACAGGTAAGAAAACAGGTCACGGGGACAACGGGTAATACCAATGGCTCGTTGGAAGAAACAACAGGCCGTTGTATCCTCCTGTGGTTCACCCTGCTGAGGTATGGAACAGAACAACATTTGGTAGAGATAGCTCATTGGTAGCAATAATGGACCGTCGTTACCTCTCATTGTTTCATGGAAGGGGTCCGGGGGCTCTCTGGACTCGGGATTCAATAGGTGATAGGACGACCCGTTGTTAGGAGAAATGGTTCGTCCTTAGACTCGTTGTTTCCCCCTAGAAAAACCCTAATGCATCCCACGACCCATTACAATGGTCCATTGGTTCCACCAAAGGTCCGTCGTGGGGGTTGTCTGAGGCTAAAAATTTTCTGGTTTCCTGTGGTTTTTCATGCAACGTCTAAATTGGCCTAGGAATGTTTCGGGGTGTTACAATATCTCCCCCTTGGGGTCACTCATCCCTGAAATTAGGAAAAGATCTGAGATTTCAAAAATAGAGGCTATAATTATTTCTGAAGGAGTAACTGAGTCCAAACTAACTTAACCATACTAACAGAGCTGATGCAACTAGGATGCTCATAGGAAATCCAAATAGAGTTGATGAGCACGAAACTGGTTAGAGTATTGAGAAGGGATTTGGTACCTGATTCTGGAACTAAACTAGAAGAGAACAAGTGAGGGTATCTGTCCATCGTGTCTACTTCTACTTCCTATGTGGCTCCCTCAACTTGCTGATGTCTCCAAAGCACCTTGACTGAAGCTATCTCCTTATTACTTAGCTTACAAACCTAACGGTCAAGGATCTAAACTGGTACCTCCTCATATGTGAGACTATCCTTTATCCCCACGCTTTACAATGGCACTACTGAAGTTGGATCACCAATGCACATCTTTAGAAGTGACACATGGAAAACTAGGTGTACTGCTGCTAGTTTTGAAGGTAACTCTAGCTCATAGGCCACCTTACCAATCCTTCTCAAAACCTTATAGGGTCCTACACATCGTGGACTGAGCTTTCCCTTTTTCCCAAATCTCATCACCCCTTTCATGGGTTAAATCTTCAGGTATACCCAGTCATCAACTGCAAACTCCAACTCTCTTCTCTGCACATCGGCATAACATTTTTCACAGCTTTAAGCTGTCTTCAACCTTTCTCGAATGACCTGAACTTTCTGCATTGCCTCATGTACTGATTCTGGCCCTACCAAGGTAGGTTCACTAACTGCAAACCACCCTATAGGAGATCTACATCTTTTACCATAAAATGTTTCAAATGGGGCCATCTGGATGCTGGAATGGTAGCTTTTGTTGTACGCAAACTCGATAAGAGGCAAATGGTCATCCTTATTACCCTTAAAATCTATTGCGCACACCCTCAACATATCTTCTAGTGTCTGAATGGTCCTTTCATCTTGACCATCAGTCTTCGGGTGAAAGGCTGTGTTGAGCTTGACCTGGGTACCTAGTCCTTTTTGAAAAGACTTCCACAAATGGGAGGTGAACTGGGTACCTCTGTCTGAAATAATGGACAAGGACACCCCATGAAGCCTGTCTAGTTCCCGAATATAAAATGTAGCATAGTCCTCGGCTGAATCTATGGTTTTGACTAGGAGGAAATATGCTGACCTAGTCATCCGATCTACTACCACCCAGATTAAATCATGCTGTGGACGTGTCCGAGGTAGACCTGTGATGAAGTACATATTCGCTTCTTCCCACTTCCATGTGGGTATACTGATGTCTTGAGTCATACCTCCTGGTCTTTGATGCTCCACCTCGACTTTCTGGCAGTACGGGCACTTAGCTATGAATTCGGCAATGCCTCTTTTCATGTCGTTCCACCCGTAAATGTCCCCAAGTCGTGGTACATTTTTGTAGCACCGGGGTGAAGGGAGTACCTCTAGCTATGTGCCTCAGCAAATATCTATTGTCTCAACTCCCCAATGTTCGGCACGCATAATCTTCCCTAGTAACGGAGTACACCATCGCCCCCTTGGGAGAAAGATTCTATCTCTTTTCTGAGGACTGCTTCCTTAAGTTTAAATAAAATGGGATCCTCATCCTGTATGGATTTAACTTTTACTACCAAGGATGAATCTGAATCTCTTTGCATTACCATGCCACCTTCAGCTGAATCCACCAACTGCACTCCTAACCGGGCTAGCCTGTGTACTTCTTTCGCTAGCTCCCTCTTGTCTTCCTCAAGGTGAGCTACACTTCCCGTAGACCCTCTGCTTAGGGCGTTAGCGACCGCATTGGCCTTCGGGGGGTGGTACAACACACTTATGTCGTAATCCTTTAGGAGCTCCGACTATCGTCTTTGATGCAGGTTTAGGTCCTTTTGGCTTAACACATACTGCAGGCTCTTGTGATCTGTGAACACATCTACGTGAGCCCCGTACAAGTAGTGTCTCCATATTCTTAATGCGAACACCATCACTGCTAGCTCCAAGTCATGAGTCGGATAGTTCTTCTCATGGAATTTGAGCTGTCTTGAGGCATAGGCTATCACTTTTCCTCGCTGCATCAAAATGCAACTAAGTCCAACACTAGAGGCGTCACAATATACAACAAACCCATATGTTCCTTCTGCCAGGGTCAAAACTGTAGCGGTAGTGAGTCGAGTCATTAACTCCTGAGAACTCTTCTCATACACATCCGACCACTGAAATTTCTTCTTCTTCTGAGTTAACTTGGTCAGAGGAGATTCTATGGAGGAGAAACCTTCCACAAACTGTCGGTAATAGCCTGTTAAGCCCAAGAAACTCCTAATTTCGTTAGGAGAGGTAGGTCTGGGCCAATCCTTCACTACTGCTATTTTATGGGGATCTACCTGTATCCCCTCACCTAAGACCACATGACCCGAGAAGGTGACAGACTTCAACCAGAATTTACACTTGCTGAAGTTGGCAAACAACTGGTGATTTCTGAGGGTCTATAATGCTAACCTTAGGTGATGGGCATGCTCTTCTTCATTTCTGGAGTACACTAGAATGTCATCGATAAATACAATGACGAACATATCCAAGTACTGCTTGAAGACCCTATTCATCAAATCCGTGAAGGCTGTTGGGGCGTTCGTTAACCCAAAGGACATTACCACAAACTTGTAGTGTCCTTACCGAGTTATGAATGCTGTTTTCGGTATGTCACACTCCCTAACCCTTAGCTAATGATACCCTGGCTTGAGATCGATATTGGAGAAATAGCTGGCTCCTTGAAGTTGGTAAAATAGATCGTCAATTTTTGGTAGAGGGTACTTGTTCTTAACTGTGACCTTGTTCATCTAACGGTAATCTATACACATTCTGAGGGTACCTTCTTTCTTACGCATGAATAACACTGGAGCACCCCAGGGAGAGATGTTGGGTTTGATAAAACGCTTATCAAGAAGGTCCTTTAACTGCTCCTTCAGCTCCTTAAGCTCAGCTGGAGCCATTCTGTAAGGACAGATGGAGATAGGCTGAGTGGTTGGGAGGAGATCTATTCCGAAGTCTATCTCCCGTTCAGGGGGAACTCTAGGAAGATCTTCAGAAAATACATCTGGGAACTCGCTGACAACTGGAACTGACTGTATGGCCGGGGTCTTAGAGTTGGAACCTTGAACTGAACCAGATGATATAGACATCCTTTGGAAATGAGGTTCTAGGCCATCAGGAAGGAAATAAATATACCCTTAGGTGCTGAACTGCTGCCCGACAATTCTATCACTGGTTCATTCAGAAACTGGAACCTGACGACTCTAGTTTTGCAGTCAAATGAGGCATAGCAGGAGTTTAACCAATCCATGCCGAGAATAAGATTAAAGTCAACCATGTCTAGCTCTATGAGATCAGCTGGAATTCCTTTATTCAGGACTGAGACTTGCCAGTTTCTATACACCTGGTTGGCTCTAACTGACTCGCCAACTGGGGTAGAGATTGAGAATGGCTCTGAGAGGACCTTTGGACTTATATTGAATTGAACCGCTATATATGGAGTCACGAACGAAAGAGTGTCTGCTGGATCTAAGAGGCCATATACATCTAGATGGAAAAGACGTAACATACCAATAACTACGTCAGGTGAGATTTCCTGATCTTGATGAGAAGATAGAGCGTAGAAATGATTCTGGCGTTTACCGCTATTTGTACTTGATGAGTTGGCCTACTGAGCTGGTCGGCCTACTGGAGCTACTGAGGTAGTGGATTGTGATCTCCCTCGCCCTGCTGACGGGCATTCTCTGAGTCGGTGCCCTAGCTGTCCACATCTAAAACAGCCCTCTCTACCATGTAGACACTCTCTAGGATGATTCTTGCCGCACTTGGGGCAAGTTGGATACTTGTTCCCTCTACTGTGGGCCTAAGACTGAGTGCCAGATGACTCGCCCCTCCGATCCTGGCGGGACCCAAAGGATGGGGCGCTGCCTGAGCTAGGTGCTGGGGCCCTCTACTGTTGCTGCTGCTGTGGGCGACTACCGTCTCCAGATCTTTGATGGCCAAAATCTGAATGACCAGTTCTTTCCCGCTTGTTCTTATGCTCCATTTCTTTCAACTTCTCGACCTCAATATGCTAGGCATAAACAATCAGGCTAGAGAGGTCCATGTCCTTGATCGGCATCGCTGTCTTGCACTCCTTAAGGACCAAATTAGATATTCCATTAGAGAACTTCAGTATGCGAGCCCTTGGCTCGGCCACCATCTCTGGAGCATACTTTGATAACCTGGTAAACTCCAAAGCATACTCCTCCATTGTACGGTTGCCTTGTCGCAGGTTCATAAACTCTGCCATTTTGGCCTCCCTCAGCTCCTAGGGGAAAAACCTATCCATGAAAGCTGTGCGGAATTCTTCCCACTCCACTGGTCCTGCTTCTGCTGGACGCCCCTCCTTCAACTGCTCATACAAAACCTGGGCTACCCCTTTAATCTTGTAGGCAGCCAGATAAGCGCTCTCGGGAGTGCCGACACCTATAATGTAGTTAATCTTCTTGACCTCATCTACAAACTCTTGGGGGTCCTCCCCCACTTTTATTTCGTAAAAATCCGGAGGATTCATCCAGGTAAAATCTCATACCTGAGTAGCTACTGCGGACCTATTTGTGGCTACCAGAACTACCTTCTGATTCATCTGATTGGTCACGGTTTGAGCCAGTAACTGAATGGCCATTCTAAACTCTACGATAGAAATTGAATCATCTTGAGTACCTGCCGGGGCTGGTAGGGCAGGTTCTATTTGCATGTTTGGCCCTCCTTCCATTACCGAATTTGGGAGACTTGGTTCACTGAAATGAAGTAGAGAGCGAATGAGAAAGAAATTTCTGGAATTGAACTTTGACGCACAATAAAGAATATGAACAAAAGGGAATTTTCCTAATAACATCTCATAGTCCCCTCGTCATAATTGTGGCATGCTTCACACCCATGAAAAGGACTCTACTCGATGCGGATTTCAGGCATTACAAGGATAATCTAAACATAGGGCTCTGATACAAAGTTTGTCATGCCCTGAGCCTACACCCTAGACGTAACACGGTACTTGAAGCCACAAGTGATCCCAAGTCAACCCCTGGTCTCTCAGTCACTAGAATTCTGAGTAAATATGCACTGCGGAACTTTGAGATAATATCATAAAATATTTATGAAAGACAAGTCTGAAAACATAAAGTTTAACACATTTGAATAATACTAGAAAATCTGAAAATCATATCTATATGAAAGCCATCTAACTGAGGAGTTACTGGGACAAGCCCCCAACTAAGTCTAAGTTTAACTGAAACTAACATATGACTGAAAGCAAGAAATAATTTCCTCCGATAATTAGGACTCACACTTCAAATTCTGAGGTGGAGAATCCGAATTGAGGCATATAGCGGTGCTGAGTCTGAGAACCTGCAGCTGTATCATGAAATGATATAGCATAAAAGTATGTGTCAGTACTTTGAATGTACAAAGTAAGTGAAAGAAACATGAATAACATGATAGAACTGGTAACTGAGCTGATACAACATGAAATGACAAACTGAAATGCTGAAAACTGATACAACTGATAACAACAGATATGGTCAAAAGTGACCCTAGCTTATGGTCATAAACATGTCCTAAGTCTGAAATACTGCACTGAACCGATCTGGACTGAGGAATCTGATAGTAACTATACTGGATAGTGGGAGAGCCTATTACCGACATATTACCACGTGAGCTAGACGTGGATTCTGATGTATACACCCCACCGGTAGGACCTAATATAATTTGCTAGGGTATAAAGGCATGGACTGTGAGAATCACTGTCAAAGGGGCCGTTAGGCCAAGTAAATAAATCCTACAGTGGCAACGTAGTTCTGGAACCTGGGTGCACTAGAACCCCGGCCCTTTAGGTGCTAAGTCCTACTCCCACTGGATAATACTATTACTACTACTACTGACTAGCGGATAGCTCGATACTGGGTTCTAAGACTATACTGACCCAGGGATACTGTCAGAGAGTTCCCTGAGCGTCTTATAGGACAAGATTTGGAAACTGAGTTCTAAGACTGGTCAGAGTCGCTTATCTGGAAGCGTTGTAACCGTCTTGAGAATAAACTGATAACTTAACTGGGGTCCGGGGGCTAGTCATAGCTATAATTGGAATATCATGACCGCATAATGGACCAAATAACTGAAATCTGAGTATGAGTCTGATAACTGAGAGGCACCACTGACACCTCGGCAAAAGACTTTACTCAAACTAATCAGCTGACATTACTAACACTGAAATATTTTAATACTGTGACTAAAACTGAACTGACATTCCTGAGTGATACTGAGTAAATAAATTTCTAAATGAGACTGAGTTTATGATACATACAAACACTATTGGAATTTCCTAACTTTCAAGGACTTTAGAGCATGACTCAATAATCCAACAAACACAGTATTCTAGTTTCTTCTCCAAAAGTTAGGCTAAAATTCTTACTTCACTAGAATAGGCATCATTTTAGTTACCAACTGGTGGAAATTAACTATAATGAACATAAATTTGAATTCCACAAGATTTAATCAATAACCATAACAATATTTTAAATTTTGTAATTTCAGCATTAGAACTGAAAGTTAACTAAGAGAGGGTTCTGGGGGACGCAAGGGGAGAAAAATATCCTTGCTGAATTTCCACAAACATCAAGAAGGGAATCTGGTAAAAATCTTGAAGAAAAATTGAGGAGATGAACATTTTCCCTAGCTTCTGCTTTGAACTCCTGACTGTTTCTACGCTCTGGTTTTTGAGAGGATGAGTGAAGGAGGAAGGGGATTTGTCATTCAGCCCCTTTTTACTCCCTCCCAAGACCCCAAAATGACAAGGTTTAGGAATTAAAAAGCTGGGAAAATGCTAAAATACCCCTGGAAGAAAGAACTAAAATTGCCTGACATGAAACAATGGACCTTAGAACGGGTCGTTGGTTAAAACAACGGCCCATTGAATCTGGCCGTAGTTTCCAGGTTCAGCAACTAGGTCTACTTGAACAACCAACGGTTGGGTACAATGGTCCATTTGAATAAAGGACGGCCTATTGAAACCTCCTATTGGAACAGGTAAGAAAAAAGGGCACGGGGACAAGGAGTGATACCAATGTCTTGTTGGAAGAAAGAACGGGCCGTTGTATCCTCCCATGGTTCACCCTGCTGAGGTCTAGAACTGAATGACCGTTGGTAGAGATGGCTCATTGGTAGAAACACGGGCCATGGTTACCTCCCGTTATTTCAGGGAAGGGGTCCAGGGACTCTCTGGACTCGGGATTCAATGGGTGACAGGACGGCCAGTTGTTAGGAGCAACGGATCGTCCTATGACTCATTGTTTCCCCTGGAAAAACCCTGCTGCCTCCCACGACCCATTACAATGGTCCGTTGGTTCCACCAATGGTCCATCGTGGTGGTCGTCTGAGGCAAAAAATTTTCTTGTTTCTTGTGGATTTTCATACAACATCTAAATTGGCCTAGGAAAGTTTCGGGGTGTTACAATTAGTGCAGGGACAGCGCTAGTAGAGAAACCTTGCTCACTTAGGAAAATCCCGTATCGGAAAAGAGAGGGAGAGTCCTAGGCTATTTAATAAAGGAACTAGACCTAATCCTGTGAGGCGCCTTTTGGGTTAAAACCCGAAGGGACAAATCCGTCATGGGCTTCGGCCCGAGAGAAAACAATACTTTATTGTGTTAGGCCAGGGTCGTTACAACTACCTCCTTTTGTATCTTTCTCAATCACCACCCCCATGATTAACTCAACGAGTCGTGGGGCCTGACCACGACTCTTGGTCATATCTGTGTGGACCTTAACACCCAAAAATCCCAATAACACCCTGGTCCTCACCACGAGTCACATCACGACTCGTGGTCCGTTCCCATGGGTCACATCACGATTTGTAGTCTATTCCCACGAGTCACATTACAATCCGTTTTGTGACCTAATGTCAGGTTTCAATTTTTCTCCATTTCCACTCCTGGGTCTAGTATTTTGGCTTCCGGGTTACAACATGTCATCAAAGTAAGGAGCAACAGCAGTTGCATGTTGTATCCCCAATTACTGTCTTACAGAAATCGTTGGCGCTACCCTAATTACCCATGAGACTGCTAAGAAGGTTTAGAACTTGAGCTAGAACCTCGGAGGATGCTGGAGTGGTAGGAGCCTCTCCATGCGCCGGAACATCCATTTCTACAGGCCCCCTTTCCTGAACTGTGGGAGGTACTGGAGATGCTGACCTTTCCCATATTGGAGTATGAACAAGGGCCCCTCCTCTGGTAGTGGCAGGCCTTCGTTCGCGTCCTTGGCCCCGTCCTCTACCACGAACTGCGGCTGCTGCTGACTTGGGCGCTGCTTCTCTCATCCTATCTACACTTGTTCTCACCATATATGAGAGAAACAAGGAAGAGTTGGTAGATACCAATTTGGATAACCAGATACCAATTGGAATCTAGTAACTGCATTAAAAGGAGGAGAGGAACAGCCAATTCTGCATCGCTCACCTTTCAGAATAGATCACTGCTCTAAAGGTAAGGTCGTGATGAAGATCTCGGGTAGGTCTCTACACTCAGAAAAGAAGTGAAGGAGTAGCATCAGTACGAAACATAGTACTGTTAGGCATCATCGGCCAACCTTATATAATAACATATAATAATGTAAACAACAACGTGAAACCAATCTAAAACACCTTCAAATACACATTAAACATTGCAGGAAATTCAATTCTACTCAAGTGCAACTAGCCTGCTCACTAGATTAGGATCTTTGCTATAGTGATCAATAGACCACTGCTGCGGTCTCACTATAGCGGAATGGGTCGCACTACAACAGTACTGCCCTGGGCAGTAGCTCAACTTGGCTGCACTAAATAATTTCACTTACTAATCACAACATCACATATCCTCTCATACTTTCAGAAACATAAAAGTTACTACCTCCGACACATAAAACGCTGCATAACCACATGCAATATAGAATAATTCATCACAATGATGGCACAATGCCTATTATAGTTTCCATTTGATTCTATCAATATCAAAACTTGCAAGATTTCCATGTTCAAGTAACAACACATGATCTCAACTTCAGATCATCCAAGTAACACTTATTCACTACAACTCTATCATTCATAAAATGCATCATAGAATAGAAAAATAGATTAAGTAGAGATATGGTGGGCACACGCCTCTGTCATATCATTATAATACTCTAATACTAACCTTGACTTACACACATGCTGGAGGGTCTTATTTCTATCCTTCCAGTCATAACCTATAGGGGACTCTAGAAATTTATATACTGTACCGGCGTGGTACCTGCTCCCACTCATATACTCGTCTAGATTCTCCGCTAGTACACAACCCACTGGATAATACTGCTTTCCCAAATGCTCCCCTCGAGCACAAGCCTCTCATCTCAGGATATTATTACTATCCTTAACCATTCTCACATTAATTATATCATAACCGAGTTCGACATGATGACATTCAAGAGATCACAATCTACCTCTCCCACTCATATATTGTAAAAATTTCATCATTCATTCCATGACCATACAATGAATACACTTAATAGTTAACACAATTCCACGTCGGTTTCGTGGCAAGAACATATCAAATTTTTTCAATAGTTAATTTTTAATAGGGAAATCATCACCACAAATAATGTCTGTAGACCAAAGAAATAGATTATTATTCAAAAACATACAAGTCATTATACAAAGTCTTACTCTAAACAATAACCTACCTTAATTGGGAGGATTCAGATGGCAATCACACTGCTCGAGCCTTACCAGTCCTTAATTCATCCAAACGTGCAAGGTCTAACAAAATAATAAGACATAATTTAGTATCCAACAACCCACACAAGGGTCTTAGAAACTCAACCCCTTCCTTTCAAGGAAATTTTAAGAGCAATATCTCAAACCCACCTATATCTATGTCTCAATTTCCCTTTGAACCGCATTCTTTAATAACTACACCTTAAGGAATGATCATTACTACCTATTAAACTCAAAATAAAACCACCATTAGTTCCCTATGACTAGCACTAGTCCACCAACTAGGGTTTCTTTACTACAAAATCACCGCTAGAGGTTCTCCTTGATTCCTAGGTGTTTACATAATCAATCATAGGGGTAGAAATTCAAGAATCATACCTTAAGAAGGAAATTCAACTGATCTTGGGGAGAAAATTGCCTTCAGTTCTTGAGGTTTTGTGTTTTGAAAATAATGGGGTATAACCCTAGAAATTCCATTTAAACTCGTGTTCTGATTCTCATCATCCACTATAGTGGATCTGCTACGACGGATTTGGCGATTATCCCCTGGTCCGTTACAACAGACTTTGGCTGCTACCACGGTCTGATGCAGTAGGAATTCTACCATTGCAGTGGTCCCCCAAAACAATCAATTCTCATTAGCCCACTCCAATACACTTTTCTAACTATTGCCTAGTCCTGTTAGAGTGTTCTAAGTCAGTTTCCCCTTGTAATGACCTGCGGGTCGTTACAATGTTTCAGCATTAAACTTTGTTGATGATATAAAAATTGAAGCAACCAAGTCTATGGAGGAAGTTGAAGAGGAAGATCAAAATAGATTCATCTTAAAGGTTGTGATTCCATCAACACCAAAGAGCATTCCTCCCTTAAAGGCCAAAAGATACAAGATGCAACATCTATCGCTTGGTACCTTCAGTTTTACATGACCACTCCTCAGGTGAAGTAGAAGAATAAAACAGAAACTAGCGGTGCGATTCAAAAGATCAAAGTGGAGAGAAAAGTGGTGAAAGTTGGAGACATCGAGTCGCGACATTAACGTAGGCTCTTCTTTGGAGGCAACCCAAGTGCTTATACATTTCTTTTTACATTACTTCTTTTTACATGATGTTTGTGTTGTTTTTTGTTGTTGCAGGGTTGAATAAAGGTATGGAATTTGATAAAGAGTAAAAGGAGAAAAGATGAGAAACCTGCTTTAAACTTGCGAAACGCAGACACTAATGTGCGAAACGTAGGTCTAGCAGTTGTGCCAACTAGAACGCATGAAAGAAAAGTGCTCAATATTGATGCATCTAAGCTAGACTTACAAAATGCAGGTCCAAAGGTGCGAAATGCAAGTCTAGCGCAAGTTATGTCCAGAATACTAGGGAGGAGAAGATTTAAAAGAAATGGCTCAATGCTCTACCTACGAAACACATGTGTCAACCTGCAAAATGCAGGCTCAGCTGTATTGCACATAGTTCCAACGCAGATGCCTCTGCCATACTAGGGAGTTTTTTCACCCATTCTTCTCTTATTTTATTCAACCTTGTGAATTAAGGACAATGTTTTATTTTCATCGGAGTGAAGTCTGAATAACCCACTTATTATTGATACACGATATGGTCCTATGATAGATTAGGTAATGTCATTCTTAAGGGAAAATTGTCCTTACTTTTTAGTCAGCATCGGCCTTGTAGATTGTAGTCAATGAATAAACTCCAAGGGTTTTCATTATACTATGGTTATTTCCTAAGAAGGAAAATTTCTCTTTCTTTTCTTTTGTGTTTAACCGGGTGGCATTTCCTTATGATGGATTGAAAGAAGACTTTGTTAAGAGAAATTTCAAGTCTAGAGTCTTTTTGAGTCTTTTGTTGAGCTTGCTTTAGGAGGTATCACTACAAAAATTTTATTGACTTTGTAAAAAGAATTTTGAGAAAAAGGAGCACTTGAAATGCAAATTGAGCACTCTGTTGTAATGAGTTGTACACTCCTTGATTGGATTTTAACTCACATGCTTACTTGTCTAAAGTCATACCCTTTATGTGATTTTGAATGTACATAAACCCCTTTGATTGCGATGCCTTGTGTCGTGAGGTATTTGGTTGAATTCTTGTGTATGTGTAATTCACTAGAACTTGCCTAAGTGTGACTCAAGGAGAAATTCTAGATGCGGCTACACTTAGAACATGATCTTAGGCCTTATTTGGAGAAGAAACTTCACCAAAAATGACCTCCTTCAACATCTATCTTTGCTAATCAATGTTTGAGCCTTTAACCCTTTTTTTTGGAAACTACACTACCAGCCTAATTCCCTTTTGTAAACCCTCTCTTGGAACCCATCCTCCCAAAGTGCTAATGTTGAAAAATGGAAAATGGGGTTCAAACTGATAATGTGGGGAAAGATAGGGAAGAAATGAGGGAAAAACCTATGTTTGAAGGGTGTGTAAAAAGGAAAAGAAAATGTGAGTTTCAATAAGAGGTAGTACCGAATTGTGATAAAACAAATGAAATGGTTGGTTGAAACACCTCAAACATTACAAGAAAAAGAATTCTTGAACGGTGATATCTCTTGCTTATATAAGGCTACTTGTGGATTCAAAAGGGACTATAAGTAGGGTTTGTGATAGGAAATGAGAATGATGGATAAGGAGAGATAAGGTGGAGTGAGCCCATCAATATAGTGGGATGTTAAAAAAGTGTTCCCAAAAGGAATTAGGGAGGTTCTAGTTACTAGAGCTAAAAAATTTGTCCTACCCTTACCCCTAGCCTTCATGATAACCCTCAAGTCCTTAGTGATTTTGAGTGTAGCAACTCTATATTAGTGGCGAGATACATGAAAGGCAAGCCTATGGGTCAATTTGCATGCACTTGAATTTCTTTGTGAGAGTGAGCATATTTGTTTTTTATTATAACCCATATGTGTGAAATGCATGAAAAATGAAAGGGATTCTCTCTTGATGTTAGTGGCATCGCTTCCTTGGGGTACATGCATAAAAGAATTTTCAAGTGAGAGGTATGAATGAGACAAGTGTGTAGTGAACTTTAATGTAAGCTTTGAATTTGAATTGTCAATGACTTGAGATGCTCCTTGAGCTTGTTTTGATGACTATGCCCCTTGTTTGAATGAAATAAATGCATGAAAGATATGCTCAATGATTGTGGTCACCTATTGAAGCTTGTGCAACATATTTTGAGTCATTTCTTTTTCTTGCGTTGGTGTGTGATTCTTGGGTTGTATCGAGTCGTAATGGCTTGTGTGAAACACCCATGATGCTCTAAGCTTAAGTAAATTCTTCTTGAGAGAGAATGCCTTGCTTGAGAACAAGCAATTGTTCAAGTTTGGAGGTTTGATGACTTGGTAATTTACTAACTCATTCGCCTTTTAAGCTGGAGCTTTTGGTTGATTTTCAACTCATTTAGAAAGATTTTATGCCCTCTTTCTTCTCTATGGAGACATTTGAAGGTAGCAAAGGTAATGGAGTATTTGAACTTTAAAAAAAAGCTACTGAAGACATGATTTTAACCTGCGAAATGTGAATCTGGACCTGCGACTTGTAGGTCTAGTGCAATTGGGACAGCCTTGCACCTACCCTTGCACCTGCTAACTACAGATTGGCACCTACTAAATGCAGGTGAAATGCAGGTGGGACTATTTGCACCTGCTATTTACCTGTGAACCACAGATTGGCACTTGCTAACCATAGCTGAAGGGCAAGTGACCTATTTCACTGATGGAGGGGCAAAAACGTCTAGAAAGGGTTCCAAAGCATATAGAAGCTCCGAAAGGAAATTGTGAAAAGTTATACATAACAAAAGTGCAGATATTTATGACCCTAATTGTACACCACCCATAGAGGATAGATTCCAGAATTTCTACACATCATAGAATTATAGAGATATAAAGTACTTCTTCTTCTTCTTCAGCCCATCTTGGGGGAATTCCACCAGTGTTGCAAGAGCTTTTGAAGAAAATTTGTGAACCCATATGATAAATTTTGAGGGAATTCATCTTGATATCTTCTCTTTCTCTTCTCTCTAAATATGAGTAGCTAAATTGCTAGCTAGGGGTGTGTGTATTGTGGGTTTGTAAACTTGAATGGGTATTGATTAGTTATTCTTGGATTCTAACTGAAAATATAAATCTATTATTTTATCTACGTTTTAATTGTAAAAATTGATGGTTGCAAACATTAGTTTTGTTTACTTTTCTTTCTTTTGCTTGAGCAAGAAAGTGAGAATTGGGTGAGAAAACAAGAGGGAGGATTCAGAGTGTTGATGTGTGGGGTTGAGCTAGAGATAGTCAAAACCCACATTCCCACTCCATTAAAGGATAAAGGCTAGAGATAGCTTGATTCTTTCTCAAGATCTTATGGTTGATAAAGGCTAGAGATAGCTTGTTTCTTTCTCAAGATCTTATGGTTTATAACTTGAATTTGACCTTAAGGTTTGAGAAAACCTAAGAAGACAAACATTCTTGTGGTTGATAAATAAGAGAATGTAATTTATCTATTTCGAGGTATGCTAAATATGAATCTAATGCAATAAAGTCAATCCATTATAGTTGTTGTCTATCAATAGCACACCCCTAGTCATGTCACTTGTGATTGCAACAATCAAAATTCCCCCCATTTAGTTCTCACTTTGAATTTAATACTTCTTTCGCTTTTCCCCCAATTTTACTTTTCAAATGTTGAATAACAATGCATTCTAGTTTGAATTAGTTTATAACTTTTGAATTATCTACTCAATTTTCTGTGGATTCGACCCCGACTTATATAGTTTGGTAACTTATATTGTATGACTTAAGGAATGATATAAAAAAAAGAGAGGGAAAATATTCATATTAAATAAATATGAAGTAGAAGAACCCAGATTCCAAATGAACAAATTCAAACTTGAAAAGGATCTTCCTTATTCTTGAAGAATGAGGGGCATGTGTACACTTTTTCTTCATGACGAGTGGATTTGGACGTTATCGGCCTCTTATTTTTCCCCTGGCTGCTAGATGCGCCTCTAATTTGCCAATGTTAGCTCTTTTTGGTCTTTGAGACATTGTTCTTGCAGACAAAATCAACCCCATAAGAACATTACATATCATCACAACAAAATTCACCATATTTAACTTCACTAGTAAAATTTTGAAATTCAAACTACCCCACACTTCTTTTCATGCTCTGCGTATTGAATTATGATTGGGAGGGCGCTAAACTAACCCACATTTAATTTCAAGCAATTTTTTACACAAGTCTTACACTTTGGCATTTTACCATACCCCTTGTGGGCATGTAGAACTCAACACTATTTTCATGGAGTTTGAGCATGCAACATTGCATCAACAATCTAATTAATCAACCCAACAATAACATTAAACTATTTTTCAGCTACCCACATCACAGTGTCAGTTGTATAGTTTTTTTAGATTTTAGTGGAGGTTTCACTAACTAGAGAGGTGGCATTTCACGAACACAGACCCGGATCGAAACACGGGACAAGGAACCCCGAAAAGCCCCAAGTCAACCCATGGCATAAGCATATCTAACTTCATTCAGTTTAAGCGGAAGACCAAACATAAGACATAGCGGAAATGTAAACATAGCATAACATATCATAACATAAGGAAATCTCTATACATACATGCAAGTTGAGCACTACATGCTTTCTGAATGCCTCTACTGCATCAGATGGGTTCATGGGACAACACCTCCAACTAACTCGGCAAAGTAATGAATTATAAAAAAACATAAAGGTCTAGTCAAATGGCCCTCGGAACATGAGGACTCACCAACAAGCTGAAAGTGAACCCTAAGATGGTCAAATGATGAGGATAAGCCTGAGAGCCGGGTCCTGTATCATTAAATGATACAACATAAAAAGTATGTAGTCAATACGTGGAATGTACCAACTATGCAAGGTAAGTAAAACTGACATCAAAATATGTATAAACTCATAAACCATCATAAGAGTAGGACATCATACTCATATCATAAATATCATAACATAACATAACATTAGGCTCAAGGATTTCGAAGCATTCATAATGCATTTGTGATCATAAGCATGAGATAAAAGCTATATTGAACATAACTTGAGCCAACATTCATAATCATAAACATTCATAAATCATGAGGAACAGTGGGAGATTTTCTTAACCAACATACCCCATATGAGTACACATGAAGACCAACTTGTAACCCTAATTGTGAGGGTGTCCGTACCTTACAAAGAATAGAACCATGAAAGTGTGATATCACCATGAAAGGGCCATTTGGGCCGAGGAAAGTCGCATAGGAGGTCCTAACATACCTATGGTGGCACATAGTTTATGAGATCCGGGGTATAACCAAGGCCCAGAAACTACTCGGTGTTCGATACTACTCCCAAAACATATATAATGCTCAAAGTATATCATGAATGAATTCATGGGCTACTTAAATCATGATAATCACAAACATATTTGTACATACGTGAACAAGCCATGACATAAGGCCCGTGAGTTGGCCAAAAACATAATTCATGAATCATAGGTTTCATGCATACTCATAGAACATACATATAACTTGAAAATTCATCAAACCTTGATGGGTAATTGAATAAATATGTATTTCAAATCATAAATCATACTGGGTTTTGTAAATATCAACAACTGAAGTGAAGATCATAAATCGATTCATCATAGATCATGCATAATTAGGCTTGATTTGGTAGAAATCAAAATCAATAATTTTATAAGTAAAATAATTGTAAAATCTAATAAAAATCCATAAAATATGATGTACATCATAAATCATAATAGCCCATTAGAAAAACATTGGATTTTCACAAAATTTAATTCAAAACCCCATGAGATTTTTGATAGATTTTCATAAATTCATAGAGAATGGGCATGGGTGTGGATGGAAACACCCATTCGTAACCCTACATATGTGATGGAGGCTGAATCATACTTTCCCGTGAATGCCCGAAAGAAGGTTGAAAGAGAATGAAGATTTCTAGCTTGATCACCCTCTAAAATCTCTTCTACTTTTCATGCATGGATGGAAAATGAGTAATCTGAACTTAACCCCATAAAAGGCCATTATTCATACCCCAAAACATCGCAGTTTAGGCTTTAGGAACTTAAAAATTACAAAAAAGCCCTTAATAAATTCGCAGAAAATAACTACAAGGTGTCCCTAACGGACGACCTGACGACTCGTGACCTTGGGTAATGGCTCGTGGTGTCAACCGTCAGGTGCACTGCCTCACTCTCTCATGGATTTCGTATCTGGCTAGTAACAATTGACCCCAATACTCGTGTTGACTGACCACGATTCGTGGGATCCCTCCGTTGGGTTCATTGCCTCCTTCTCTTCATCTCTCACTTGCCAATCCCCCATGACTGACTTAACGAGTCATGGTGACTGACCACGACTCGTGGTCTTGTCTGTGGGTACCATTTCCCATAATTTCAGACTTCATCCCTGGCCTCCCCCAAGAGTCACTTCACGACTCGTGGGCGGCTCCAACGGGTCTCCTAACGACTTGTTTTGTGACTGGTGCAAAAATTTCAGTTTGCCTCGTTTGAACTCCCAGGTTTGATCCTTAGGCTCCCGGGGTATAACAGTATCTCCCCCTTGGTAACATTCTTCCTTGAATTATTGAAAACACACAGAAAAATAAAGATGATGCAATCATCATATTCAAATATTGATCAGTTAAATCACCAACTGACAGAATGACTACCTCCGATGCCTACCACATAGCTGACCTAATTTCATCCTTCACATACACAACTATACACATAAAAGAAACCTACATACATGATTTGAACATGAATACTAAATAGAGTTATCGGGAAAAACTAGTACCTCAAGTCGAAACTGAGTCGGTAGAGAATAAGTGTGGGTATTTAGCCATCATATTCGCTTCAACTTCCCACATAGCTCCTTTGATATTCTGATTTCTCCATAATACCTTCACTAAAGGTACTTCCTTGTTCCTTAACTTCCGAACCTGGAGATCTAATATTTCCACTAGAACCTCCTCATAGCTAGGTTCTGGAGATCTAATATTTCCACTGGAACCTCCTCATAGCTAAGGCTATCTTTTACACCCACGCTTTCCACCGGGACTACTATAGCTGGATCTCCCAAACATTTCTTCAAAAGTGATACATGAAACACAAGATGCACAGAAGACAACTCTGAGGGCAACTCCAACTCATATGCCACCTTACCAACTCTTCTCATAATACGGTAGGGATCAACATAGCGGGGACTGAATTTCCTTTCTTTCCGAACTGCATTACTCCCTTCATAGGAGAATACCTTCAGAAATACCCAATCCTCCACCTCGAACTCCAACTCTCTCCTCCTCACATCAGCATATTACTTTTGACGACTCTGAGCGGTTTTCAGCCTGTCCCTTATCAACTAAAACTTCACCATAGCCTCATGAACTGAATCTGGCCCTATCATGGTTGCCTCACCAACCTCAAACCATCCTATGCGTGACCTACACCTCCGGCCATAAAGAGCCTCGAATGGTGCCATCTAAATACAGGAGTGATAGTTGTTATTGTAAGCAAACTCAATCAGGGGAAAGAGGTAATCCCAACTACCTTTGAAGTCCATCACACATGCTCTCAACATATCCTTGAGAGTCTTGATTGTTCATTCCACTTGACCATCCGTTTGCGAATAAAAGGCTTTGCTGAGCTTAACTTGAGTCCCAAGCCCTTTCTGAAAAGACCGCCAAAATTGGGAGTTAAATTGAGTACCTTGCTCTGAAATAATGGACATGGGCACTCCACACAATGAAACTAACTCCCGTCTATACAGTTTAGCATAATCATCTGCTGAAACTGTGGTCTTTCACCGGTAGAAAATATGCAGCCTTGGTCAACCTGTCTACCACAACCCAAATGGAATCATATTTCCAGCGAATACAAGGTAATCCTGTTATGAAATCCATGTTAATCTCTTCCCACTTACAAGTAGGAATGCTGATACCCTGAAGTACTCCTCCCGGCCTTTGATGTTCAACCTTTACTTGTTGACAGTTTTGGCATCTGGATACGAATTCCGCAATATCCTTCTTCATGCCATCCCACCAATATATTTTTCGTAAATCACAATACATCTTGGTAGAACCTGGATGGATAGAATATTTGGATCCATGGACCTCGTGCAATATCCGGCTCCTAAATTTATCCATATCTGGAACACATAGGCGATCCTGGTATCGAAGCCCACCATCTCTCCTTTAGGAGAAAACCTCCACCTTCTGACTTCAAATGACTTTTTTCAAATTTACCAAAATTGGCTCCTCATCTTGTCTAGCTTTCACATCAATCACTAAGGATCATTTGGATCCGCTTTGAACCACAACACCGCCCTCGGTAGAGTCAACCAACCTAACTACTAACCTTGCGAGACGATGTACATCTTTCACCAGCTCTTTCTTTACTTCATCCACATGGGACACACTCTCCATTGAGAGCCTGCTCAGTGCATCCGCCACCACATTAGCCTTACCTGGATGGTAAAGAACACTCATATCATATTCTTTGAGTAGCTCTAACCACCTCCTTTTCCGTAGGTTGAGGTCCATCTAGGTGAACACATATTGTAAGCTCTTGTGGTCCGTAAGCACCTCCACATGGACCCCATACAAGTATTATCACCATATCTTCAATGCGAATACCACTGCGACCAACTCTAGATCATGGGTCGGGTAATTTTTCTCATGGATCTTTAATTGTCTATAGGCATATGTTATTACTTTCCCTTGCTGCTTCAACACATACCCGATTTTTATTCTTGAAGCATCACAATACACCAAGAAACCATCCGTACCCTTGGGTAGGGTCAACATCGGTGTGGTAGTAAGTCGAGTCTTCTACTCTTAGAAGCTCTTCGCACAAGACTCCGACCATTGAAACTTCACCTTCTCCTGAGTTAACCTGGTCAAAGGTGCTGCGTTTGATGAAAAACCCTAAACAAATCTCCAGTAGTAGCCAGCTAGGCCCAACAAACTCCAAATATCCGAAGGATTCATCGGTCTAGGCCAATTCTTCACTGCCTTGATTTTCTAAGAATCTACCTTTATACCTTCGTTTGATACCATGTGACCCAAAAATGCTACCAAGTTCAATCAAAACTCGCACTTGCTAAACTTGGCATACAATTGGCGATCCTTGAGAGTCTGAAGCACTACTCACAAATGAGCGACATGCTTCGTCTCGCTCTGAGAGTATATAAGGATGTAATTAATGAACATGGTCACGAACATGTCCAAGTACTTCTTGAACACCCTGTTAATCAAGTCCATAAAAGCTTCAGGAGCATTGGTTAGTCTGAAAGACATAATTACGAACTCATAATGACCATACTGCGTCCTAAAGGCTATCTTCGGGATATCACACTCCCAAACCCTGAGCTGATGATATCCGGACCTGAGATCTATCTTTCAGAAACACTTTGCACCCTAAAGCTAGTCAAACAAATTATCGATCTTGGGTAAGGGATACCTGTTCTTAACAGTGACCTTGTTCAATAGCCGATAATCAATGCACATCCAAAGCGAACCATACTTCTTCCGAACAAACAAGACTGGCACACCCCATGGGGACTTTCTCGGTCTAATGAAGCCCTTATCTAGAAGGTCCCCTTCAATTTCTTTAGCTAGGCTGGAGCCATCCTGTAAGGAGGGATAGAGATATGCTGCATATTGGGTAGAAGATCAATACCAAAATCAATTTCCCTCTCAAGAGGAACACCTAGTAAATCATCGGGAAAGACCTCTGGATACTCATGCGCCACCGAAACTGACTGGATAGTCAGGGTCTCGAACTCCACATCCTTAACCCTAACTAAAATGATACATGCAACCCTTAAAAATCATCTTTCTCGCCTTAAGATATGAAATAAATCAACCTACTAGTACAGCCAAACTACCCTTCCACTCCAAGACTTATTCACCTAGAAAACAAAATTCCACTGCATGAGTTCTATAATTTACATAAGCATAACATGCATACAACCAATCCATGGCAAGAATAATGTCGAAGTCAGTCATGGCTAACTCTACAAGGTCTGTGGATGTGAATTATTGCAATATAGTGATAGGGCACCCCCTATATACCTACCTAGCTACAACAGAATCACCAACAGGGGTAGAAACTGAAAATGGTTCTGAAAGAGTCTCGGGACTAACTTCAAAGCTACTAGCAATGTAAGGAGTCACAAAAGATAAGTTGCTCCTGAATCTAGCAAAGCATAAACATCAATATGAAAGACTCGCAACATACCAGTGACCATATCCGGGGAGACCTCCTTCTCCTGATGGGGTGCTAAACAATAGAACTTGTTTTGGCATTGACTGCCGGCTGAACTAGTCGACGCACCCTGCTGAGGGGAATGTGCTGCTGGAGCGGCTGAACTGGCGGCTGGCATACAGACTCCACCGCCCACTAATCTAGCTGAAGGGCAATCCCTGAGTTTGTGTCCTTGTTTGCCACACCCAAAAGAAGAATATGAGTTGACTAGGCACCTCCCCGAGTGATTTTTGCCGCACTTTGCGCAAGCTGGGAATGTGCGCTCCATCTGCATGCTACCCTAGCCTCTTGAGTCTAGGGCCCTGCTCCTTTGGTCCCCTCAGAATCTAGAAGGCGTACTGGCCGATGATGGTACTGGACAAATCGACCTATGTTGAGACTGGTGATGCTATCCACCCCCTGATCCGGCCTGAGAGGTCCCGTAACTATCGGTCCTGGCCCTCTTAGCCTCACTCTACCTCCGATATACTGACTCCATCTATTGAGAATGCAACACATGCAGGGAAAGTCTATATCTCGATGCAACATGGCGATCCTACACTCTTTATCCAGATAGTCCGCCACCCCATGTACAAAAAGGCACACTCGAGCCCTCTGTTCCGCCACCAACTCTTGCGCGTACGTGGATCAATGGGTGAACTTCGATGCATACTCCTGAACGGACATGTCACCTTGCATCAAGTTAATAAACTCATCTGCCTTAAGATCCCTCATCTCTCGAGGGAAAAACCGATCCAAGAATCCCACGTGGAACTCTTCCCAACCTATAGGACCTGCACCCACTACCCTAGCATCTTTCCACTGCTTGAACCATATGTGAGCCACCCCCTTTAGCTGATAGGAGGCCAATTCAACACAATCTCCATTGTCACCCCCATAACTTGGGTGATCTTTAGAACCTGTTTGATAAAATGGTGCGGATGCTCATTCGCCTTGGACCCAAGGAACTTTGGAGGGTTCATCCACAAGAAATATCTAATCTGGGCCACTGCCACATTGCCATTCTGTGGGATATGCACAACAGCCTGCTAGTTAACCTGGGCGGTGAAGGCCTGTGCCAACATCTGGATAGCTTCCCGAAACTCCACATGGGCAACTTGCTCTGGTGCCTAGGGCTCCTGAAAGAGGTGGGGCATGCTGATTCCCATGAGCATTGCCATCTTTGTGGCTTTCACCATTACCATTTCTTCTTCTGTTCATTATTCTTAGAGCCATGATTTTGCAGTCGCGAATAGCACTAATTAGAAGTATGAAAATACTTTTCATTGCACGACATGGATCATGAAAAAAGGGAACATTTCCTAAACTTCTCTTAGCCTCTTAGTCATAAGTGTGGCGCGCTTTACATCAAGGAAAAAGACTCTACTTAACGCGGCTTTTGGACACCCTCAGACACTTCAAACTTGGCTCTAATACCAAATTTGTCACGACCCAAACGTAGACCCGGATCATAACACGGGACAAGGAAACCCAAAAGAGCCCAAGTCAACTCATGGCACAAGCATATCTAACTACATCCACTTTAAGTGAAAGATCAAACATAAGACATAGCGAAAACGTAAAAATAGCATAATATATCATAACATAAGGAAATCTCTAGACATACACACAAGTTGAGCACTACATACTATCTGAAAGCCTCTACTGCATAAGATGGGTTGATAAGACAACAACCCCAACTAACCCGGTGAAGTACTGAATCATAAAATAACATAAAGGTCTAGTCAAATGGCCCTTAAAACATGAGGACTCACCAATGAGCTAAAAGTGAACTTTGAAGTGGTCTAAGGATGAGGATGAGCCTGAGAGCCAGGTGATGTATCATGAAACGATACAACATAGAAAGTATATGGTTAGTACGTGGAATATATAGAGTATGCAAGATAAGTAAAACGGACATTAAAATATGTGTAAACTCATAAAACATCATAAGAGTAGGACATCATGCTCATATTATAAATATCGTAACATAACATAACATAAGACTCAAGGTTTTCGAAGCATTCATAATGCATTCGTGATCATAAGCATGAGAGAAAAGCTATATTAGGCATAAGTTGATCCAACATTCAAAATAATAATCATGCATAAATCATTAGGAACAGTGGGAGATTCTCTTAACCGACGTACCCCATATGAGCACAAATGAAGCCCCACTTGTAATCCTAGTCGGGAGGGCGTCCGTACCTTGCCAAGGGTAGAACCATGAAAGTTAAATATCACCATAAAATGGACATTTTGGCCGGGGACAGTCACATAGGAGGTCCCAATATACCTACGGTGGCATGTAGTTTATGATATCCGAGGCATAACCTAGGCCAGCCTACTCAGTGTTTGATACTACTCCCAAAACATATATAGTGTTCATTGTATATCATGCATGAATTCATGTTCTAGTTAAATCATGATAATCATAAATATATTTGTACATACGCGAACTAGCCATGACTAAGCCCCGTGAGTTGGCCAAAAACATAATTCATGAATCATAGGTTTCATGCATACTCGTAGAACATACATATAACTTGAAATTTCATCAAACCATGATGGTTAATTGAATAAATCTATATTTCAAATCATAAATCATAATTGGTTTGTAAATATCAATAATTGAAGCGAAGATCATAAATTGATTCATCATAGATCATGCATAATTAGGCTTGATTTGGTAGAAATCTAAATTAATAATTTTATAAGTAAAATAATTGAAAAATCTAATAAAAATCCATAAAATATAACGTAAATCTTAAATCATAATAGCCCATTAGAAAAACATTGGATTTTCACAAAATTGAATTCAAAGCCCCTTGAGATTTTTGATAAATTTTAATAAATTCATAGAAAATCAGCATGGGTGTGGACTGAAACACCCATTCATTACCCTACATACCTGATGGATCTTGAATCTTAGTTTCTCGTGAATGCCAAAAAGAACGTTGAAAGAGATTGAAGATTTTCAGCTTGATCACCCTCTCAAATCTCTTCTACTTTGCATGCATGGATGGAAAATGAGTAATCTGAACTTAACCCCATAAAAGGCCATTATTCATATCCCAAAATGTCATATTTTAGAATTTCTGGAACTTAGAAATTACGAAAAGTCTCTTACTAAATTCGCAGAAAATAACTGCTAGGTGGCCCTAACGGAAGACCTGACGACTCGTGACCCTTGGGCAACGGCTCGTGGTGTTAACCATCAGGTGCACTGCCTCACTCTCTCAGTGATTTCTCTTCTAGCTAGTAATGATTGACCCCACGACTCGTGGTGACTGACCACGTTTCGTGGCATCCCTCCATTGGGTTCACTGCCTCCTCCTCTTTATGTCTCACATGCCAATCCCCCACGACTGACTTAATGAGTCGTGGTGACTAACCACGATTCGTGGTCTTGTTTGTGGGGTAAGACTTCATCCCTGGCCTCCTCCATGAGTCATATCACGACCCATAGGCAGCTCCAACAGGTCTTCTAACGACTCGTTCTATGACTTGTGCAAAAATTTCAGTTTTCCCTATTTAAACTCCCGGGTATGATCCTTGGGCTCCCGGGGTATAACATACACTTTGGGCCAAAAGACCCTTATATTATACATACATTATTTCTTACTCTGAATGTGTCTATTTGCTTTACTTATATTATTTCAGGCTAATTGATGCAGTAGGATATAGTATATTTATGCATATTAGTTTAATGTGTTCAATTAAAGCATAGTCTGCCTCACCTAAGGTTGGGGCATGAAAAAACTGCAATTATTATAAAATATTTTGAAATATATTTTACTAATATCTAGGTCTATTTCCTAGAACCCGCTTCGGGTCCTTGTATCATGTGGATTTTTCTACAACGTCCAAAGGGTATTATGGACTTTGATATCATGATAGATAAATTATAACCAATTGTGGAGGCAGTGATTGAAATGTTGCTCATCGTGCCTAGCTAGTTAACAAAAGGTACCTTTAGTCTCACGATATGATTCTTGCATGAATCAAATTAAGTGATCTATTTGTTTTCAAAGTCTTTAACATTTTCGTTTTCACGTCCTAAATAATAATGGTGAAGATTGATTTTTTTCATAGAATTTAGAGTTCAAGTGCAATGAAACATTTAAAATTTTAATGTACATAGTAATAGTTTTAACCAACATAAATAGCTTTTAAAGTGTACAAAAGTCTGTAAATACACACACACACAAACACACACTCTCTCTCTCTCTTTTAAAATTTAAAAGTATGTAGTAATAGTTTTAAGCAACATAATATATATATATTTAGATTTAAGCTATGTTTTGAGAATATGATTATGAAAAATATCCATGTTTGGGGAGTATTGCTTAGCACTGAGTAGGCTCGGGATTCCGAGGAGCCAGGTCTCATAATTGCGTGCCACCGTAAGTATATATATTCTTATTTCAGACCACTCAAGAGAGTCTTTCCCTTGCTCGAGAGCACATCAATGATATCACACCTTCATCGTTCTTTGGCAAGGCTTAGGACGGCTCTGCCTACTTTAGCGAGATAGTTGGGGAATCACATAAGCTCTATCGTGATGGTGTAAGTTATGACGAAGCCTCCCATTGTTCCTCATGTTATTGTATTATGATATTATTTCTTATAGCATATTTTACCCATTGATCAGTTTTACGAATTCTCATTGATGTTTTCAAGTACAGTATGCTATATGATTTTTATTTTTAAAGCTTGGGTCATTAGTTTATCTATGACGAATAGCTTATGATTATGTATATTCTAGATATATGGCCTTTAGCATGTTATCCTTACTCTGATGATCAATATTGATTTATATTCATGATTTTAGACTATCATTTTACTAGCATGTTTTACTTTAGATGCATACTCAGTACATTCAATGTACTGACCACATAGTTTATGCTATATCATCTCATGATATACGTTCGAGTGACCCTTCTCTGTCTAGATATTAGCTCGCCCTCCATAGACCAATTCAACCACAAGTCTTGGTGAGTCCTCATCATCTGATTATGTCTATCAGTTTTATTTGTCATGTCTTGATTTAGTTTTAGACATTAGCGATCTGGTTGGGGGTGTTGTTCCATTAGTTGTCCAGATATTAGCTCGCCCTCCATAGACCAGTTCAACCCCATGTCTTGGTGAATCCTCATAATCTGAGCATGTCTATTAATTTTATTTGTCATGTCTTTATTTTTGTTTAGGCATTAACGATCTGGTTGGGGGTGTTGCTCCATCAGCTCATCTTATGACTACAGGTTTTTCAAACAAACGTGGAGTAGATGAATTAGTATTGTGATATTGGCACTTTTACTTATGCTATATGTTGTATAGATTTTCTCTTATCCATATTTATGTTTTACACTATACTTTAGTTCACGCTCTTGAGATGCTATGCTTATGTCGTGGGTTAGTTTAGGGCCATTCGTGGTTCTAGGTCCCATGTCTTGGTCTAAGGTCGCATCTCAGGTCGTGAAAAACTTGGTATCAACGCCAAGGTTTAGGTATGGCTTAGTGTTCTTAAAGCTGCATTATGTAGAGTCTTTTCCATGGGTGTGAAGCACTCCACACTTACGGGGAAGAGGCTATGAGATATTTTAGGAAAGTTCCCTTTTTTCATGATCTATGTTGTACAATAGAGTACATCTGTATATTCCTCTAACTCGTGTTATATATGTTTGCAGAAATATGCCTCCATGCTGAGTCAATGGAAGAAGAAATGGCAATGGAAACAACCATGGCAATGGCAATGGAGACTGGCATCAGCCATCCCAACCAGCTCCAATGGATCCCTTGCCTAAGAAAGTTATTCATGCTATGTTTAGGGAAGCTTTTCAGATGTTGGCTTAGGCTATGACAGCCCAGATCAACCAGCAGGCAGTTGCCTATGTCCACCAGAATGGGAATGCGACAGCGGTGAGAGTGCGAGACTTACTCATGATTAACCCACCTAATTTCTTGAGTTGAAGGTGGATAATAAACCACATGAGTTAATAGAGGATGTTCAGAAGATCATCCAAATTATAGTGGTGAGCAGAGAGGGGAGTGCAGTCTTAGCCTCCTATTAGCCAAAGGGGGTTGCTCATATATGGTTTTGAAAGTGGAAGCAGAGTGGGGGAGTTGGTGTGGTTCCCATGGGTTGGGATGAGTTTTTTACCACTTTCTTGGACAGATTCTTTCCTCGAGAATTAAGGGAGGGAAAGGCAATCGAGTTCGTCAATCTGAAGAAGAACAACATGACTGTCCAATAGTATGTCTTAGAGTATACTCGGTTGTCCAAGTATGTGTTCGGCTTGTTTGGTATAACTACATGCAAGTGCACGTGGTCGAACAAGTAGTAAAGTGGCTCAAGTAAGCCAAGTATCGATCCCACAGAGACTGGACTAAAGTAACAATCTACTCAAGTGTCAATAAACTTTAACTCTAAATTGCAGACAACAATGTGAAGAAAGGGTTGATATTTTGTTTCCTAATTTTATACTAAGTCCAAAACGAATATATAATTTGAGTCTGAACTATAAGTATGAGCATGCTGAGGCTAAAATGAAAATGTAGAGAAATAAATTATCGATACAATTTGATTAATCTTTCCTCCGATTGCTAGTCAAGAATTATTGTCTATGGATTAAAACTCTCGTATTTAACCCAACTTAAGAATTATGAACCTTCCACCTATATTTCTGTGATAAAATGAAATTCATGTTCTAGCCATACAAAACCGATTCCTTAATTGACTAATACGACTTTCAGGTATATCTCTATCCTGAAGGTAAATCAATTCTCAATTTTCCCAAACTAAGAAAAGATCATATCCTATCAATTCACAACTTTCCAATTTCTTACTCTCTCGAGTGAAACCGGACTTTTTAGATGTACATTAACGTTGGCCACACATTAATATAGTAAGAACAAGAATCAATCGAACAACCATGGAAGAAAAGATGAAAAGCCAATTTATCAATAATCACATTTCAATACAAACGTTCTTAACCTCAGCAAGAAGGGGATTTAGCCACTCATTTATGGATTACACATCGTTAAATGAGTGTTAGTCATACAAGCAATTGAAATAAAGAAGAAGGAGATAGAGAAAACCCTGAGATTTTTGTCCCCTCAACTACCTGTAACCCACGTTCTTGCTCCACCAAGTCAGAATAATTAAAAATGAACCTAAGTGTTCTATTTATACTAGTGGGAATTTTTCCCGGAATAACAAGCAACGTGTCACGGAGTGCATCGCGGAGCACTGCCTCTGTGACACGCCACCAACGCGGACCCTCACTGGAATCTGGTCGTCCAGGTATTAAGGCCCAACGTGGCACGGTGTGCAACGCAAGGCTAGGCCAACGTGCCACGGCCCCAACGCGCACCTTCACTGGAATTAGGCATAATTTCACTATCCAGGCAGAATGCATCCGCGATGACAGCGTGACACGGCTCTATCGCGGAGCCCCTTTAATTCGTGCCTTCCTTGTGCTTTTTCCCTTGCTAGCTTCTGAGTCCAACCCCGATCTCTCCCAACATGCATCTTAGCTCCATAACTTTATATTTTTCCTGCAAAACAATGCTAATCATGTTGGTTAGCATAAATTCACATTTTATTACAATTCACATGAGAATGTACAAATATCGATAGATAAACAAGGTAAAATGACACATTTGAGTATCACTTGGGCATATAAATTTTCCCAAGATCACTTGCCCCACACTTAAATCCTTGTTCGTCCCCAAATAATAATCTTACACCTCATGCAATTGATACCCCATCCTGGCTACTTTGGCTCGACAATTCAAGCTACGGTTATACCGATTATTTAATACAGCAAATCATCAAGAAAACATGCATAGTCTTATCAATACAATGACCTTCAACACATTAAGACCTCCTAGACTCAAGAATCGACTCTCGATATCGGCAAACTCATGCAAATCAGCTGATCAAGATATCCGACACGAATTTTAATCTCCCGTCGAGCATGTGCCCTCACCACACAAGAGAATTTTCCCTTTTTTAATCACGTGAACTCAAAACATTACATGGAGGGGCATATAAAAAAGATTTCGCTCTCTCTCCCAAAAGAATTCACATGCATCATGTCATGAACCATAGGCTTGCCTTTAGTGTATTACTCCACTAATATAAGGACACATGATGTAAGATCACGTAGGACTTAACGGGTTGTAATGTAAGCTACGGAACTAGCAAATACTGGGCTAACCAATAATAACAACTAGCCTCCTTAAGCGCTTTTTCAATCCATCCCATCAACCTTATGGACATTGTTTCTTCCTTCATCATCCCATTCTTGAAGTTTGTCTTTATTTTCGACCCCATATCTTTAAGCACACTTGACTTAATAACAAAGATTATTTATACATCTTCATTATATTTAATTTATACCAAGTGAACCTTCGACCTTTTCTTTCCTTTCATGACTCTGCTTTTTCTTTTCTTTTCAAAATTCTCACTCCCTGGCGCTGTGGGAAAATTATTTAATTATTTTTCTTCTTGAGCGCTTATGAGTTTTGGATCAAATTCACGGATAATGAAAAGAAGGGGTTAAGCTCGGTTTACACCTTTTTGACAAAAGAAAGAAATAGGCTAAAGGCTCAATGGGCTAACTAGGGTGTACATTCAAGGTAGGTACGATAATGAAAAAAAAAATTCGGTTAAAGCAAAGAAATGCCTACATCCTTTCCTACAATACACATCCTTCATTTTGTTTTGTACACACACCAGGCAAGTTCTAGACACTTCACAATAGCATGGAAGAAACGAAACCTCACCATACACTCATTTCACATGCTCAACTCAAGACATATTCACAGACTCTTCAATTAGCTAATTACAAGAATTCAAGCATTAAGCCTCAATCACACCGAATCGAACTCTATGGCCTAGGTATCTCAACATATTTACAAAGTTGCATGCTTTCATACGAATCACCTTTGCATTTCAAATATCATGTACAACACGCAACCATAATTTCGCAACCATAAAGTAACGACAAGTTTTGGGATGCAAACCAATAAAAGAAAAAAACTAAAAGAAAAAATGAACAAAAGAAATCTACTCCTAACGACTACATTTACCTTAAGACGGTCGTCATCCATCCATCATAGGGAACGGTCACTAATTACGACTTCAGTTCAATGGGACTATTCTCAGTAAAAGAACAAAAAACAAACACCGAGAAACCCAAAAATTAAAAAATTCATGAAAAATTTTAAAAATATCGATCATTTTGATAAAACAAAGATATGTACAAAACCAGCTAACAACATTCAACAGCGCACAACAGCTTCACCTTAATTACAATACAGACATACACACAAAAATCACAATATATCCAAGCACAACAACAGAACAGAGACATACATTAATAACAACAACAACCAACACCTAACTACTCCCACCCCACACTTAAATCGAACACTGTCCCAGTGTTCACAAAATTCAGCATAGTACTAAAGTAGGTGGTGACGTGCCCGATTCGCGCGTCCGCAAGTGTACGGGTCGTGCAAGTAATATAGTGGATCTTTTTACGAACCGAATTGTCGAACCCACAGGGACTGGACCCATTCCTCTAACTATCCATTTCTAGTGTGATCTTAAATACCTCAAGTGTTGGTTATAGATATTTTCGATCGAGATTAATTAAGTCTAAGTTTGGGTCAACGAAGTATTCTGAAATTACTCTAGAGCAACACAGAGTTAATATCAATTAATCATGCGACACTACGATTTGCAATGGGTTAAGCATGGAACTATCAATTGTTATTTCACATAATTAGAATTGCATGTTTATGGTCTTTCGAGCCTCTAAACACGGCAATCTAGCCTCATTGCATCATTATGAGCGAGGAGTTTAATTTCTAGTGGGGCAATCCATTATGGTGTGGTTTACGGGGAAACGATTAGGGACTTTCGTGCGTCTAACCATTTAACTCAACTTAGCCTCACTACTACTTCTTTGAGTGGTGATGTGACATCCCAAGTTGGTCTTTCATAACCCCCGTGTCTCAACCAAGCACGGTGTTAGGTATATTTCTATCCTGACACAAAAATCTCTCCCGAGATACAAACGTGCTCCTCACATTCTCATGTCCGTACCTAGGTAATGCTTTCTCAAGCTATTACTCAAGCTAAAAAATATTCTTTCATGGTGATCGCTCATAAAAACAACCAACAATCCAGAATGCAAGATTAAAACAACAATCAATAACTTAATTCCAAAACAATTTCATAAAATCACAATCATAATTCATGGCTTCAACCCTAGAGGAAGGGTTCTTGCCATTCATGTTCGCAAAATTACACTAAGTACTACTAAACTAACATACTTACATGAATTTGGTAGATGAGAAGGGAATTTGACAAACACTAGATGAGTTCTCCCACTTCTCCCTTCACTCCTAGGTAGTTTTCCAGAATAAAATCGTGACCAAATGATTTTAGGAGCTAAGGGTTCAATTTATACTGTGCTGAAAAATTGCAAAATTTGGCCTGTGGTGGAACAGCAACGTGTCACGGAGCTGAACGCCCTACTTGACCTCCGTGGCACGGAGGTAACGCGTACCCTCACTGGAATATGCCAAAAAATGCAATTTTTGGCCAAGTGTTGCAGCGTTGGCAGCGTGCCACGGCCCCTATCGCGCAGGGTGCCAGTTATTGCATGTTTTCTTGTTGACTTTCACATTTTTCTCTTGATTCCATTCCTCCACTTCACCAAATCATGAATTAGTTCCTCAAATGCATTATTAACCTTCAAAAACAAGGACTAATCATGTCGGTTAGTATATATTCACATTTACATAAAATCACATGAGAATGCATATAATTATTCGATAAACAAGACAAAACTAAGTTATAAAGCATCACTCGGGCATGCTATTTTGCCCATGATCACCTACCCCACACTTAAAGTCTTGTTCGTCCTCGAACAACCTATTACATCTCATGCATATGGAGACTCATCCATAACTCGTTTAGCAAGAATATTCAAGCTACGACTATAATGATTTAGCAAGATAATAAGCTAAAAATAGAGCATGCACGATTTCATCATTGAAATGAAGTACAACTATGTTAAGACTTCTTAACCTCAAGAATCGACTCTCAATCTTAGCAAACTCATGCAAATCAACTGATTAAGAAATCTGACATGAACTATATCCTTCATTTAACATGTGCCCTCATGGAAAGAGAGTTACCCAATTTCACATGCAAAAACAATTTTTAGATCACAACATGTGTGGGTACATGAATAGAATTACGCTCACTCTCACAAAGAATTCACATGCATCATGTAATGACCCATAAGCTTGCCCTTAGTGTTTTATTCCACTAATTTAAGGATGTATGAATGTAAGATCAAGTAGGACTTTTTAGGTTGTAATGTAACTCAGGTGCGGGTAGGTACTATTATGGCCAGTAATAGTGACTATCTTTCCTAAGAGCTTTTAATACATCACGCCTTCATTACGAACTTCCCTTCCCTTACTTCACATTTTTTCTCCTTTCAGCTTTCTTCTTCCTCTTATGTTCCCCCCTTTATTTAGGCATTTTTAACTTATTAGTAAGGAGTTCTATAAATAATTTTTCATTAATTTGTTTTCTTACTCCTTACTAATACTCAATCATTTTCACACAAGTGCACCTTTTTCCTTTTCTCACTTCTACAACTTGCTACTTTTCCTTTCTTTTCATTCTTCTCCCTCCTTTATTCCTTCGAATTTTTTCACTCAAGCGCTTAGGAGTTTTGGATCAAGTTCAAGGCTAATGAAAGAAAAAGGATTAAGCTTATGTTGCAGCTATCAAAGAATAGGCTCCGGGCTCAATGGGGCTAACTAGGATTAATTTTTCATGGTAGGTAAAATGAGGGATAAAAATTTGGTTCATTCAAAGAAATGCCTAAATCATCTCCTACAATTCACATCCTTCATTTCGTTTTATAAATACACCAGGCAAGTTCTAGACAATCCACAATAGCACAGAATACTCAAAAACCTTACACTCATGGCACATGCTCAATTCAAGACACATTCATCAGACTCTTACTCAGCTAATCACAAGAATTCAAAATTACTCTTCAATCATATTGAGTCAAATTCAACAGCCTAAGTGTCTCACACAAAGTTATACACCTGCATCCTTCACACTGAACATACTTGCCTCTTACAATCACGTATAGCACATAACAAGAACATCAAGCACCAATTAGTTATGGTTTCAAAATCCCAAAACCTATCGACCAATTTTTCCTCAAAACGGTCGTCATCCATCCATCATCGGAAACAGTCCCTAACTATGACTAAAGACACTATCTACAAACAAAGGAAATAAAAAAAAAATATTTTTTGGTTCAAAGACTGCCCCCCCCCCCCTCGTCGGAAAAGAACCGAAAAGAAAAACCAATAGGTGATGAAGTCATGCTTAATTCACAAAAAATTTTCAAATTTCACACAAGCATCACATTCACCAAAAACTTGTTAAGAACAAAAATTTAGAATTTTTTCTTGAAATTTCCCTTACCCCACACTTAAATCATGCTATGTCCTCATAGCATCAAATTAACATTTAAAGGATGAGAAATACTCCCTGAGCCTCTATGCCAAGCTAAAAGCATGCTTTCCTTTCAAGTTTTCAGAGGTGGGTGTTCGACCCCACACTTCTTCTATTCCATGCTCTTTAGCTTCCACCTTCTTGGTACTCAGACTTCCCTCCATCTGTGCTTAACTTTCCACCAAAACACAAAAAAAATAAAAATAACAATATCAACACAAAAATCAAAATTACAAATTGTACCTGAGGTACCCTTGGGTTGCCTCCCAAGCAGCGCCTTATTTTACGTCGTGGCATGACGTAAACTGTCCTTTTCAGGACATCCTCATACCTGGGTTCTCTTTCGAGAACCATCTCCTTTTCTTTTGCTGTTTAGAGGAAACAGCCTCCACTCTATTCCTCTCTTTCTCCAACTTCTTCTCAATTTGAAGTCCTCTATCAGACTCGGGCTGAACACTTGACCTTGCCTTTGGCCGTGCACCTGTGGAATCCTCTACCCCACACTCATCCTCTGCCAACACACTAACCTGACAAAGGTTAGTGTAGGTGCGGACGGGTTCATTTCTTGGTAAACCCGGAAGAGTTCTTCTTCATCTTCGACCCTCATTTTCAGGGTCCCTACTCTCAGATCAATCACCGCTCCACCGGTGGCCAAGAATGGCCATCCCAAGATTAAGGGTACCTGGTCATCAACCTGAAAATCTAGAACAATAAAATCAGCAGGTATAATAAACTTACCTACTTTGATGAGAAGGTCCTCTATTATTCCATCAGGTGTCACTCGCGACTTGTCAGCCAGCTGCAGCGTCAACCTTGTCGGCCTCGGTTCTCCCAACCCCAGGGTGTGGAATAAGGATAGGGGCATTAGATTAACTGCTGCCCCTAAGTCACACAAAGCTCGTAGCACCTCAGCTTTACCAATTTGTATGGGGAGGGTAAAACTCCCTGGGTCTTTGAGCTTCTTTGGCATTTTGCTCGATACCCTGTGACTGCACTCCTCAGTCAGTGCTACAGTCTGGACATCCACCAATCTAACTTTGTTCGCCATCACGTTCTTCAAGTATTTAGCATACTTGGGCATTCCCTGCAAGACATCAATAAGAGGCAAATTTATGTGAAGTTCTTTGAAGCTCTCAAAGAACTTTTTGAAGCATTCCTCCTCCTAACTCTTTCTGAATTTCTGAGGGAATGGTGGTGGTGGTCTTTGTGCTGGCTGCAATGAAAGTTGTGCATTTTGTTTTCCAGCACTCTGATTATCTCCCATGTTGATGGATGGTCCTAGTCTAACCAACTCCGGCTGCACCTCCTTTCTCAGCTCTTTTGGCACTGCATCAGATAATTGCTTACCGCTTCCCAGACTGATGACATTGATTTGCCGGGGGTTATGATCTGTGTCTCTTGGTAATCCCCCCTGCGACCTCATATTTTGAGCAGCTGCTATCTGACCCACTTATTTTTCAAGATTTCGGGTGGCTACTTGCTGATTCATTAAGTTTGTTGCCATCCTCGCCTGATTTTCTGCTTACTGCTTCTGGGTCTCCATAATTTTCTGCGGTGTTTCCTCAATGCTGCTACTCAATTTCCCATCATTCTGCCTATTCTGCTGATACTACTTTGTTGAGGTTGCATATAATTCTGCTTTTGTTTTCCACCCCAAGAAAAATTCGGGTGGCTCTGCCAATTTCTGTTGGAGTTATTCTCAAAATTCTGATTCCTATGCACATTACCAACAAAATTGACTGATTCTGGATTGGCTCTACAATATTCTGCATTGTGCCCATTATTACCGCAAATTTCACACCAACTCAAAGCTTGCTGAACTGCATTAACTTGGCCCTGGTGTTGGTTCATACTCAGTTTATTGAACTGAGTCATCATTTGATGTTGGAACGAAGCTAACTGTGCTGCCAAGGCATTCAAACCATCTACTTCTATCAACCCTGGTCTCTTTCCTGCCCCCCTCGATGACTCGCTGTGCCACTCTGGATTTCCTTGAGCAATTCTGTTCAACAAAGTGTACAACTCATCATATGTCTTATCCAAGGCTTGCCCACCCGATGCAGAGTCTAGTAATATTTTTGTGTGTGGGTCTATACTTTCTACAAAGGTATGAGCCAACACTTCATTTGATTGTTGGTTATGGGGACAGTCTCTCAACAATGACTTGAATCTTTCCCAAGCCATATATAAGTTCTCATCAGGCCTCTGCTTGAAAATGAGTATTTCACTTCTCAACTTTGCAGTTTTGCCTAAAGGGAAGAATCTGATAAGGAACTTCTTAGCCAAATCATTCCATGAAGTTATGGAGTTCGGTGGCTTAGCCTTCAGCCACTTTTTCGCCTCTCCCAATAGTGAAAATGGGAAGAGGGTAAGTCGGACATAATCTGTGGACACGCCGGTGGGGACAAACGTGTCACTAATCTCTAAAAAGCTCTATAGGTGCTGCTGCGGGTCCTCATGTGCCATCCCAGTGAATTGACCACTAGAATGTAACAGCTGCACCACGTTCTGTTTAAGCTCAAAGTGCACTCCAGGCTCCGGTTTATGGATTCTAGAGGTCACATTCATCGCTAGTGGAATTGCCACTTCGCGAACTGGTCTTGCTGCCATTGCTTCTGATGACAATTGTACTTGTCCCGCGGGTGGTTGTTGTTATACCTTTTCTTGAAGTCTCTTTAGATTTTGCTCTAGAGCTACTCTCCTACGCAAATGGATTTGACGTTCAGGTTCAAGCAACGGTTCCACAAGCTCTCTATTTCTAGCCAGCTCGGCAGGACAACCTGTCACCTGCAAATAAACAGACTAAGACCAAGTTTTTCAACACTTTAGGAAATTCGAAAATCACACAAAAATAGATAAATTATCAAAACCTCAACTAGTCCCCGGCAACGGCGCCAAAAACTTGACGTGCCCGATTCGCGCGTCCGCAAGTGTACGGGTCGTGCAAGTAATATAGTGGCTCTTTTTAAGAACCGGATTGTCGAACCCACAGGGACTGGACCCATTCCTCTAACTATCCATTTCTTGTGTGATCTTAAATACCTCAAGTATTGGTTATAGACATTTTCAATCTAGATTAATTAAGTCTAAGTTTCGGTCAACGAAGTATTCTGAAATTACTCTAGGAGCAGCATAGAGTTAAAACCAATTAATCATACGATACTACGATTTGCAATGGGTTAAGCATGGAACTATCAATTGTTATTTCACATAAGCAGAATTGCATGTTTATGGTCTTTCGAGCCTCTAAACACGGCAATCTAGCCTCACTGCATTATTGTGAGCGAGGAGTTTAATTTCTAGTCGCGGGCAATCAATTATGTTGTGGTTTACGGGGAAATAATTAGGGATTTTCGTGCGTCTAACCATTTAACTCAACTTAGCCTCACTACTACTTCTTCGAGTGGTGATGTGACATCCCAAGTTGGTCTTTCATAACCCCTTGTCTCAACCAAGCACGATGTTAGGTATATTTCTATCCTGACACAAAAATCTCTCCCGAGATACAAACGTGCTCCTCACATTCTCATGTCCTGACCTAGGTAATGCTTTCTCAAGCTATTACTCAAGCTAACAAATATGATTTCATGGTGATCAATCATAAAAACAACCAACAATCCAGAATGCAAGATGAAAACAACAATCAATAACTTAATTCCAAAACAATTTCATAAAATCACAATCATAATTCATGGCTTCAACCCTAGAGGAAGTGTTCTTGTCATTCATGTTCATAAAACTACACTAACTACTACTAAACTAACATACTTACATGAATTTGGTAGATGAGAAGGGAATTTGACAAACCCTAGATGAGTTCTCCCACTTCTCCCCTCACTCCTAGGTAGTTTTCCAGAATAAAATCGTGACCAAATGATTTTAGGAGCTAAGGGTTCAATTTATACTATGCTGAAAAATTGCAAACTTTGGCCTGTGGTGGAAAAGCAACGTGTCACGGAGCTCAACGCCTTACTTGACCTCCGTGACCCGGAGGTAACGCGTACCCTCACTGGAATGTGCCAAAAAATGCAATTTTTGGCCAAGTGTTGCAACTTTGGCAGCGTGCCACGGCACCTATCGCGCAGGGTGCCAGTTATTGCATGTTTTCTTGTTGACTTTCACGTTTTGCTCTTGATTCCATCCCTCCACTTCACCAAATTATGAATTAGTTCCTCAAATGCATTATTAACCTTCAAAAACAAGGACTAATCATGTTGGTTAGTATATATTCACATTTACATAAAATCACATGAGAATGCATATAATTAATTCGATAAACAAGACAAAACTAAGTTATAAAGCATCACTCGGGCATGATATTTTGCCCATGATCAGGTGGTGAAACTCCCTGATCAATCAAAGTATTCCACTTCTTTGTCAGGTGCCTCTGCCTCGTCTCCCATGTCTGAATCGCCCCCGTCTTCATCATCTGACTCCACATCAGAGTCATCACAACGTATCTCCTCATCTGTGGGGACATCATCATCAGTGGGCTCCACAAACAATGGCCCAACTCGGCATAGAGCCCTGGCATTTTCTCCAAAAGGGTAGTCTAGCTCGAGCTACGATAGCTCATCTTCTGTTGTCGGCCTCCCGCCTATGCGCAGTTGGAGCATCTGTATCCCGAACATGCGAGCCATGTATTGATCATCCCGAGCATGTTGCTCGGCTAGTGTAAGCACTGGCCCGGGAGTGGTGTCGGGTGCCTTAGTTTTGGTGACATCTAAGGCCCGCCTCTCCATCTGCGAGATGTAGTCAAGGGCCTCCTCCTCAATATCCAGGCCCCTCAGGAACGTGATCAGTAAGCCACCAAACCCGTACCTGTGCCCTTGATGCAAACGGGATCTCTTCATGGCGGAGATGATCACTGCCCCAACATTGATCTCCAGCCCCTTCATCAGGGCGTATACCAAGCACACACGATCCCGGGTGACATCTGTCATATGCACCCCCGGGATCAGGCAGGAACAAACAATCTTAAGCCATATCCTGGCTTCCCTGTTCATCTGTGAGTAGGGCAATGTCTGATGGTAGCCCCTCTCCTTATGTCTGCTCCACCGTGCTGTAGACCGAGCTCCACAAAAAGTGTGTCTGATGTCCGCGTATGGTGGAGTGATATTCAGCTGCCGAACCACATGGGCGTTTGTGTCCCGCGCCCCCAAGATGGCATTAAGGTGATGGGGCTCAAAAGTTACTATCTGCCCCCTTATCTTTATGGTGTGACTTCTGAGTGTCGGGTTCTAGTTGGCGTAGAATTCCAAAATCAGGTGCAGGTTGTACTCCTTGGGCTCTTTAAAGATGAAGTTCAGCCCGGCTGCCTCAATCCTGTGGACAATCCTGGGAAACTCCTGTACCAACGGTTCCCTAGCAATGTGTTCTTCGGGGAAGTATTTGCTTTCCTTATGCTTTGCGTACCATTTCTTCCCCTCCTCTGTCACCCATCGGGTTCCATATTGACAGCGTTGTCCGCGTGGAACCGCTGGTGCTGCTGGGACTGCTGTTCCCAGTCTAATTCTTTTCCTTCCGGCCCCCGATGTAAATGCGCCCTTCCCTTTATCTTGCCTGCTTGCCATTGTTTCTGTCAAACCACATAGACAGGTCCAATGTTATTCCAATTAAAATTAGCTTCGACTAAGGTTGGGTTAAGCTAGGCCACCCCACACTTAGTCTTTAGCCACAATCACAACATTACGGCAAGATCATACTTATTTCCAATTAAAAAAAAACAAACAACAAAGCAAATATGCCTCGTGCATTCAGAGAATTCGACGGTAAAAATTTTTTTGTACTACTCAAACTTCATACAGCTAACCACAACATTACCATCGTTCAAATTTCATCACATAGCACTTAGCAAACATTTCTATCAATAAAACCGATACAATTCTCCCAATTTCTATGCAATTTCAACAATTTCATTAACCCGACAATCCGTCGCGCCTTAATCGTCTTAACATTAAGCACAACATAATGTTCCTCACCCAACATGCACAAACCAAGAAGAATTTCACATTTCAACTCAATTTTAACTTCTTCATATTTGAATTCTAACCCTAGCTACAATTTCGCAAGAATTTCAATCAAACATGTATTTATTGAGTTCATACCATCACAATGATACTATGAACATCAATCAATAATAATATACATGAATTCATGCTCAATTTACACTTAGGGCAAGTTTTCCTCACTTCCTATGCTAAAAATCGGAAAAATAAGGCAAGAAATGAGACGAAGTTAACAAACATACCTTCAATTCGATGATATCGAAGAAAAGTTGACAAATTTGAGCTCCTAGTCCGTGTCACGTTGGGGAAGGGGGGTTTTGGGGTGTTTGTCGCGGAGGGGAGTGGAAAAATGGGAAAAATGAGGGAAAAAAGGGGTTAAAAAGAGGGTTTTTCGCGCGGGTCACCCAGCGACCCGGTGTGACCCGACGCGAAATTACCCTCAACGTGTCATGGAGGGTAACGCGGAGCATGCCCTCCGTGACACGGAGCCATCGCACAGGTGTTCTGGAATTTGTAAAAATTCTAAAATTACCTTCAACGTGTCACTGAGGATAACGCGGAGGCCCTCCTTCATGACATGGAGCCATCGCGTGGGCTCACTATTTTGTCATTTTTTAGCATTTTTCTTACCTCGATTTCCTTTTCGATCCTTTGCACATTTATCCTCCGTTCAACCTGAAATTCATCTCACAACAAGAAATTGGTTAGAATTTATAGGTTTCACATAAAATACAATTTTTTTAAAAATATTTTTCTCATTTTTTTTCTCTTTTCTTTTTTTTTCTACGAAATCTATTAAAATATTACAAAAAATTTCACGGGTTGCCTCCCGTGTAGCCCCTGGTTTACCGTCGCGACTCGACGTGATTAAGCTCAGTCATCCTCTAGGGTGACGAACGTTTTCTCTCGACCACCGTCCTCACCCCAGTAATGCTTACACCGCTGCCCATTGACCAAGAACGTGGCGCTCCGATCTTCTTGCCACAACTCTACTGCCCCGTGTGGGGTGATCTTGGGCAAATTTATATGCCCAAGTGATACTCAAATGTGTCATTTTAGCATTGTTTATCTATCAATGTTTATACATTCTCATTTGATTGGTAATAAAATGTGAATTTATAATAACCAACATGATTAGCATTGTTTTGCATGTAAAATGTAATTTTGGGAAGCTAAAATGCGTGTTGGAAGAGATCAGGGTTGGACTCGGATGTGAGCAAAGGATAAGGCATTGGAAGGCACAAAATAAAGAGGCTCCGCGATGGAGCTGTGTCACGCTGCCATCGCGGAGGCCTTCTGCCTGGATAGGGAATTTTCGGCCTAATTCCAGTAAGGGTGCGCTTTGGGTCCGTGGCACGGTGGCCCAACTCCGCGTTGCACGTCATGCCACGTTGAGCGTTATTACCTGGACCCCCAATTTCCAGTGAGGGTCCGCGTCGGTGGCATGTCACGGAAGCAGTGCTCCGCGATGCACTCCGTGACACGTTGCTTGTTATTCCGTGAAAAATTCCCACTAGTATAAATAGAACACTTAGGTTCATTTTTCAATATTCTGACATGGTAGAGCAAGAGCGTGGGTTACAGGCAGTTGAGGGGACGAAATTATCAGGGTTTTTCTCTCTTTCCTTCTCCTTGAATTCAATTGCTTGTATGTTTAACACTCATTTTAACGATGTTCAATCCACAAATGAGTGGCTAATTCCTCTTCTTGCTGAGGTTAAGAATAATTGTATTGAAATGTGATTGTTGATTAAATTGGTTTTTCATCTTTTCTTCCATGGTTGTTCTAATGATTCTTGTTCTTACTGCATTAATGTGTAGCCTACGTTAATGTACATCTAAAAAGTCCGGTTTCACTCGAGAGAGCAAGAAATTGGAAAGTTGTGAATTAATTGGATATGATCCTTTCTTAGTTTGGGAAAATTGAGAATTGATTTACCTTCTGGATAGAAATATACCTGAAAGTTGTATTAGTCAATTTAGGAACCGGGTTTATATGGCTAGAACATGAATTTCGTTTAATCACAAAAATGTAGGTGGACGGTTCATGATTCTTAAGTTGGGTTAAATACGAGAGTTTTAATCCATTGGCAGTAGTTCTTGACTAGCAATCGGATGAAAGGTTAACCAAATTATATCGATAATTAAGTTCATTACATGTTCATTTAACCTCAGCATGCTCACGTTCATAGTTCAGACTCACATTAGATAATCGTTTTAGACTTAGCATAAAAATTAGAACCCAAAAATATCAAACTCTTGGTTACCCTGTTGTCTTCATTGTTAAAATTAAAATATAGTAACACTTGAGTAGTTCGTTACCTTATCCCAGTCCCTGTGGGATCGATACTTGGCTTACTTAAGCCACTTTACTACTTGTTCGACCACGTGCACTTGCGTGTAGTTTTATACCCAACAAACGAGCGAACACGGGGTCATTCTCACTACCTCAAATGGACCTGACCATTTGGACCGCAACTTTCCTGGAAATAGCTTCAATCTTGAATTGAAGAGCAATACTTTCTGCCCCGGCTCAAAAATACGATGCACCACATGCTTGTCATGCCACCTCTTCATTTTTTCTTTGTAGTACTTAGCACTCTCATAAGCATGCCAACGGAACTCTTCAAGTTCACTGAGTTGCATTAGTCTCTTCTTGCCCGCTAGCTCTAAGTCCATATTCAATTTCCTCATGGCCCAGAAGGCTCGATGCTCTAACTCCACTGGTAGATGACACGCTTTACCATAGACCAATCGGTATGGAGAAGTTCTAATCGGTGTCTTGTAAGCAGTTCTGTATGCCCACAACGCATCATCTAGTTTTCTTGACCAATCATTACGTTGTGCATTCACTGTTTTCTGGAGAATCTGCTTCCCTTCTCTATTCGACACCTCCACTTGCCCACTGGTTTGGGGGTGATATGTTGTTGCCACCTTGTGGCGCACCCCATACTTGGCTAGTAGCCTCATGAAACTTGCATTGACAAAATGATCCCCTCCATCACTGATAATGGCTCGGGGTGTCCTGAACCTAGTGAGAATGTGTTTTTTCACAAATTTTGTTACTACCTTGTTGTCATTCCTGGGGCAAGCTATTGCTTTAACCAACTTTGATACATAATCGACGGCCACCAAGATGTAACGATTACCAAATGATGGTGGGAACGGGCCCATGAAATCTATGCCCCATACATCAAAGGTCTCCACTTCCAGTACATTCTGCAGCGGCATCTCTTGCCTCCTACCAATTGTGCCTGTACGCTGACATCTATCCCACATTTTAACGTATGCCATAGAGTCTCTGAACAGTGTAGTCCAAAAGAAACCTGACTGTAGAACCTTGTGCGCTGTCCGCTCGCCTCCATGGTGCCCCCCATACAATTAAAAGTTACAACTCCTCAACACCTCGGCAATCTGGCTCTCCGGGATGCATCTTCTCATCACCTGATCCGGTCCCTGTTTAAATAAGTATGTCTCATCCCAAATAAAATACCGACAATCATGCCTCAACTTTCTTCTCTGCTGAACTGTCGCCTCAGGTGGATAGACTCCACTTACTAGCAAGTTGACTATGTCTGCATACCATGGAACTTCAGCTTCCCCTATTGCCAAGAGCTGCTCATTCGGGAAATCCTCATTGATGTTATCACCTTCCTTCACATGCGACTGGCTTTCCAATCGCGATAAGTGATATGCCACCTGATTTTCGCTCCCCTTTCTGTCCTTAATTTTGAGGTCGAACTCTTGCAGCAATAGGATCCATCTGATCAGCCTGGGCTTTGCATCCTTCTTGTTAAACAGATACCGAATCGTTGCATGATCGGTGTACACCACCACTCTTGAACCTACCAAATAGGACCTGAATTTATCAAATGCAAATACCAATGCTAGCATCTCCTTCTCTGTGACTGTATAATTACTTTGGGTCGTATTAAGTGTTTTGCTTGCATAATGAATAGAATGAAAGATTCTATTTTTCCTCTGCCCCAATACAGCTCCCACAGCTACATCGCTTGCATCATACATCAATTCAAATGGTTGTCCCCAATTCAGAGAAATAAGGATAGGTGCTTCTATTAATTTCTGCTTCATTTCCTCGAATGCTTCAACACACTCATCATCCAACTCAAACTTCACCTCTTTTTCTAACAATCTGCATAGTGGTCTAGAAATTTTTGAGAAGTTTCTGATTAAACGTCTGTAGAACCCTGCATGCCCAAGAAAACTGCGAACACCTTTCACCGACACAGGTGGTGGTAACTTCTCAATAACCTCGATCTTAGCATGATCGACCTCCAACCCCTTGCGAGACACTTTGTGGCCAAGGACGATACCTTCCTTGACTAAGAAATGGCATTTCTCCCAGTTGAGTACAAGGTTGGATTCTTCGCAGCGAGCCAGCACCCTGTCAAGATTCTGCAAACAAGTAGCAAACGAATTACCGAAAATAGAAAAATCATCCATAAATACCTCAACAAAATCCTCCACCATGTCGTGGAAAATAGCTATCATGCATCTCTGGAATGTAGCGGGTGCATTGCATAACCCAAAAGGCATCTGCCTAAAAGCATATGTCCCATAAGGACAGGTAAAAGTAGTCTTCTCCTGGTCCTCCGGAGCTATGGCTATTTGGTTATAGCCAGAGTACCCATCCAAGAAACAATAATATTCCTATCCAGCCAACCTATCTAATATCTGATCAATGAATGGGATAGGATAATGATCTTTCCTTGTGGCTTCATTAAGCTTTCTATAGTCCATGCAAATCCGCCAACCTGTGACGGTTCGTGTAGGAATCAGCTCATTTTTCTCATTGGTGACCACGGTCATCCCTCCTTTCTTTGGAACACACTGAACGGGGCTAACCCATTCACTGTCCGAAATCGGGTAGACCACACCTGCATCAAGCCACTTAATTATTTCTTTCCTAACCACATCCTTCATTGCTGGATTTAACCTTCGCTGAGGCTGAACAGTTGGTTTTGCTCCTGTCTCCATGAAAATCCTGTGTGTGCAAAAAGTTGGATTGATGCCCTGAATATCTGACATTTGCCAACCCATTGCTTTCTTCCTTTTTCTGAGGACACCCAATGCTTCCTTCTCCTGTGCCTCCGTCAATTCTGTGGAGATGATGACTGGCAACGTCTCATCTTCCCCCGGAAAGACATATTTTAAATGGGGAGGCAATTCTTTCAATTCCAACTTTGGTGCTTCCTCAATGGATGGTTTCGGCAATGGTTCCAGAGACCTTATCAAAGACTGAAATTCCTGTTTCCTTGGATGCCTTTGTGACTCATTCAGCATTTGTACCACCTCATAGGCATCTCTATCTCCAAAATGATTGGAGTTCATCAACACTCTTTTCAGTGGGTCTTGAGATTCAACAATCTAACGAATTTCTTCTTGATCAAACACACTGATTGCTGAAAGCTCCTCATGTATAGCCGGCAGCTTCATGGGATTAAATACATCAAATACATCAACTTTGTCATGTGCCGCATGGTTAGCTGCCCTACATCTACATCAATCAGCGCTTTCCAAGTCGCCAAGAAAGGACGTCCCAAAATAAATGGGACTTCCGCGTCTGGCTCGAAGTCCAGCACAATGAAGTCTACCGGGAAGATGAGGGAGCCCACTTGCACCAGCACGTCCTCCACAATGCCATCAGGTCTTGCCAAGGAATGATCTGCTAGTTGCAAGATCACTGTTGTTGGTCTAGGACTCCCTAGCCCCAACTTCTTGAATACCGATGTCGGCATCAAGTTAATGCTCGTTCCTAAATCACATAATCCACGAGCTCGGATACTATGCCCAATTGTAATTTGTATTGTAAAGGTCCCAGCATCCTTGAGCTTTGTGGGCAACCTATTTTGTATCCGGGAAGTGCACTCCTCCGTAAGAGCCACCGTAGCGTACTCAGTCAACCTGCTTTTGTTCGCCACGATGTCCTTAATATACTTTGCGTACTTCGGCACTCCCTGTAAAACATCAACAAGAGGTAAGTTAATGTGTACCTGTTTAAGCACCTCCATGAACATTTTGAAACACGCCTCCTCCTTGTGTTTCTTTAATCGTTGAGGGAACGGGGGTGGTGGTCTTTCTGGTTCAGCATTCTTTTTCTTCCCCCTATCATCACTTTGCTCCCTCTCAGTTTCTACTGCTCCCGACTGGTGAGGTGGTCTTTTTGGTTCCACCTCTTTAAGCTGTAAACCACTCCTTGTGGTCACTGCATTCACTTGCTTGGGGTTGGGATCAGTGTTAATCGGAAGTCCTCCTCTAGGCCTGGTGTTTTGGGCTCCAACAAATTGCCCAAACTGGTACTCCAGCACCTTTGTAGCTAACTGATTGTTCTTTACCTCGGCTGCCAATTTCACGTAGTCAGCCTGCAATTGAGCTTGGTTAGCTATCATTGTCTTGAACATTTCCTCGATGCTGGGTGATGGTGGTGGAGGAGGTGCATTGTTGCTTCTGTATTGTGACTGATAGTTCTGCTGCCCTCCTTGATTTCTCTGCGCCCCCTGACTCGAACTTTGTCCTTGATGGTTATTGCTACCCCAAGAGAAATTCGGGTGATTCCTCCAGTTGGAATTGTAGTTGTTGCCATACTGTTGGTGGTTGTTTCTCTGTACATTACCAATAAAGTTCATTGAATCAGGATTTGCTCCACAACACTCAGCTGAGTGTTCACTACTCCTGCACACTTCACACCAAATCTGCTGCACTACATTCACTGGGGCTTGAGACTGGTTCATGCTCATGTTACTGAAGTGGGTGTTGAGTTGATTTTGTAATGCAGCTATCTGTGCAGCAATAGCTGTAAAACCATCCACTTCTAGGACTCCTGCTGCTTTCCTTGTTCCTCCTCTTGATGAATCTGCATTCCACTCCGGATTTCCCTGTGAAATACGATTTAACAAGGTATACAGCTCCTCATAAGTTTTCTCCAACGCTTGTCCCCCAGCTGCTGAGTCTAGCAAGATTTTTGTGTGGGGTTCCAAACCCTCTATGAAAGTATGCACCAGCACATAATTGGATTGGTGATGATGAGGACAATCCCGCAACACAGATTTGAATCTCTCCCAGGCTTGATACAGATTCTCTCCCTCTCTCTGTTTAAAACTTAGAATTTGACTTCTAAGTCTTGCTGTTTTACCAGATGGGAAAAACCGTATCAAGAATTTCTTTGCAAGATTACCCCACGTGGTGATGGAATTAGGTGGCTCAGCTTTCAACCACCTCTTAGCTTCTCCCAAAAGTGAGAATGGGAACAATGTAAGCCTGACATAATCTGATGACACTCCAGCGGGGATGTAAGTGTCACTTATCTCCAAACAATTTTAAAGATGTTGTTGTGGATCCTCATGAGGGAGACCTGTGAATTGCCCGCTGGTGTGCAATAATTTCACCATGTTTTGTTTAAGCTCGAACCTCCCTCCTGGCTTAGGTTTGCGAATGCTAGATGTGACATTGTTAGCATGTGGGGATTGCCACCTCGCGAACCGGCCTAGCTGCCATGTCCTTGGGCACTAACATTGCCCTTACAACTAGTGGATTCTGTTGTTGTTCCAGGATTGTTTGTTTGAGCAACTGCAGCTTTTTCTCTAGAGCTTCTCTCCTTTTGACGATGAAATTGTCTTTCCGTCTCTAAATATGAGTCCACCAGCTCCTTGTCTCTTGCCAGTGTTCAACAGAAATTAGTATCTGCAAAATACAGGCTAAGACCAAGTTGTCAACACTAAGAAGAATTAGTAAACTAACACTTAAGAAAAATTTACCAATTGCCGGTCCCCGGCAACGGCGCCAAAAACTTGTTCGGCTTGTTTGGTATAACTACACGCAAGTGTACGTGGTCGAACAAGTAATAAAGTGACTCAAGTAAGCCAAGTATCGATCCCACAGAGACTGGACTAAATTAACAATCTACTCAAAAGTCAATAAACATTGACTCTAAATTGCAGACAACAATGTGAAGAAAGGGTTGATATTTTGTTTCCTAATTTTATACTAAGTCTAAAACGAATATATAATTTGAGTCTGAACTATAAGTATGAGCATGCTGAGGCTAAAATGAACATGTAGAGAAATAAATTATCGATACAATTTGATTAATCTTTCCTCCGGTTTCTAGTCAAGAATTATTGGCTATGGATTAAAACTCTCGTATTTAACGCAACTTAAGAATCATGAACCTTCCACCTACATTTCTGTGATAAAACGAAATTCATGTTCTAGCCATGAAAAACCGATTCCTTAATTGACTAATACGACTTTCAGGTATATCTCTATCCTGAAGGTAAATCAATTCTCAATTTTCCCAAACTAAGAAAAGATCATATCCTATCAATTCACAACTTTCCAATTTCTTGCTCTCTCGAGTGAAACTGGACTTTCTAGATGTACATTAAAGTTGGCCATATATTAATGTAGTACGAACAAGAATCAATAGAACAACCATGGAAGAAAAGATGAAAAACCAATTTATCAATAATCATATTTCCATACAAACGTTCTTAACCTCAGCAAGAAGGGGATTTAGCCACTCATTTATGGATTAAACATCGTTAAATGAGTGTTAATCATACAAGAAATTGAAATAAAGAAGAAGGAGATAGAGAAAAACCCTGAGATTTTCGTCCCCTCAACTGCCTGTAACCCACGTTCTTGCTCCACCAAGTCAGAATAATTAAAAATGAACCTAAGTGTTCTATTTATACTAGTGGGAATTTTTCCCGGAATAACAAGCAACGTGTCATGGAGTGCATCGCGGAGCACTGCCTCCGTGACACGCCACCAACGCGGACCCTCACTGGAATCCGGTCATCCAGGTATTAAGGCCCAACGTGGCACAGCGTGCAACGCGGCACTAGGCCAACGTGCCATGGCCCCAACGTGCACCTTCACTAGAATTAGGCATAATTTCACCATCCAGGCAGAATGCATCCGCGATGGCAGCGTGACACGGCTCCATCACGGAGCCCCTTTAATTCGTGCCTTCCTTGTGCTTTTTCCCTTGCTAGCTTCCGAGTCCAATCTCGATCTCCCCCAACATGCATCTTAGCTCCATAACTTTATATTTTTCCTGCAAAACAATGCTAATCATGTTGGTTAGCATAAATTCACATTTTATTACAATTCACATGAGAATGTACGAACATCAATAGATAAAAAAGGTAAAATGACACATTTGAGTATCACTTGGGCATATAAATTTTCCCAAGATCAGTATGCACCGAAGATGGTGGTCAATTCGAGGGCTCGCATGAGTAAGTTCATAAATAAGGTGGTAGATACATTTGTAAAGGAGTGCGGGATCACCATGCTGATTAAAAATATAAATATCTCCCGAATGATAATATATTCCCAGTAGATAGAGGTGGAAAAGATGAAGGAGAAGGAGAGAGAGGCCAAGAGGGCTAGTACGGGGAGTCATAGGCATTTCCAGCAGAGATCTAGTGGTAGACATCGCCCTTAGTTCCACCAGAGGTCCTTAGCCTCAACTCCCTCATCAGCCAGCATTCCAACTAGACTTCGAGAAGATCAGAGAGGCAGAGGGTTAGGCTCTAGGTGTCAGAGTAGAATGTCAAGGGAGCTTACTTTTCCATCTTGTAGGAAATGAGGCAAGAAGCACACTGGCGAGTGCTTGATTGGTACTGATTGTTTTTTTGGTGTGGGAAGCTCAGATATATGCTCAAAGATTGTCCTTCAACTATGTAGGTTGATGGTAGATGCCGTGACCCAGCTACCATATCGGCAGCTCTAGCATCTCCCCTATCTAAGCATGGCTCCTCTTTTAGTGCGGGTGGCGAACAATGCTAGAACAGGTTCTACGTACTATTATCTTGAAAGGAGAAGGTGGTCTCACCAGATGTGGTTATTGGTATGTTAGGAGTATTTCATCTTTATGTGTATGCATTGTTAGACCTAGAGGACACATTGTCTTTTGTGACTCTTTATGTTGCTGTTTTTTTCAGAGTACTCCCAAAATCCTATCAAAACCATTCTCAATATCTACTCTTTTGGGTGAGTCAGTTTTACTATATAGATATAAAAATATTTCCTTGTTATGATTCATCAAAAATTCACCTCAACCAACTTAGTGAGTTAGATATGACTTATTTTGATATTTATTCTATATGGATTGGTTACATGCTTGTTATGCCTCAGTCAATTGTAGGACCTGTACGGTAGAGTTTCGATTCTCGAGTGAAGCAGTCCTAGAGTGGAAGGGTAGTTCAGCTATGCCTGTAGGTCACTTTGTTTCTTATCTTAAGGCCAAAAAGATGATCTTCAAGGAATGTGTGTACCATTTTGTATGGGTCAAGGATTCTATGTCCTAGACCCCAACCATTCAGTCAGTTCCTATTGTATGTGAGTATCTGGAGGTGTTCCCAAATGATATATCAAGAGGCCCTCCTGAGCGGGAGATTCACTTTGGTATTTATCTTCTCCGTGATATGCAACCCATATCTATTTCTCCTTATAAAATGGCTCTAATCGAGCTAAAGGAGTTAAAAAATCAGTTGAAGGATCTCTTAGATAAGGGTTTCATCAATCCCAGTAAGTCCCTATGGGGTGCACCAGTTCTCTTTGTTTGGATAGGCCTTAAATTCGGCTATCACAAGATAGGATTTAGGGAGAGAGACATTCCGAAGACAGCCTTTAGAACTCAGTATGGTTCCTATGAGTTCGTAATTATGTCTGTTGGACTAATGAATGCTCCTGCAGCTTTTTTATGGACATAATGAATAGGGTGGTCAACAAGTACTTGGATATGTTTGTGATTGTACTCATAGAAGATATCCTTGTATGCTCTTAGAGAGAGGAGGATCATGCCAGTCATTTGAGGATTCTACTGCCGACTGTAAAGAATCGCCAATTGTTTGCTAAATTCAGCAAGTGTGAGTTTTTTTTAACTCAGTAGCATTCTTGGGTCATGTGGTGTCTAGTAAGGGTGTTAAGTGAACTATCAAAAGGTAGAAGTGGTGAAAAATTATCCTAGACTTGTTAGTCCTATGGATATTAAGAGCTTTTTGGATTTGGCTAAAATAGGAGGTTCATAGAGGGATTTTCATCCATTGCAGCACCTTTGACTAAGTTGACCCAGAAGATGGTCAAATATCAGTGGTCGGATGCTTGTGAGAAGAGTTTTTAGGAGTTAAAGACTCGACTAACTTCAACCCCAATACTGACCCTACCGAACGACATAGATGGATTTGTTGTGTATTTTGATGCTTCTATGGTTAGTCTTGGCTGTGTTGATGCAACATGGTAAGGTCATTGCATATGCATCTAGAAAGCTTAAGACTTAAGAGAAGAATTATCCGACGCATGACCTAGAGTTGGTAGCTGTGGTGTTTGCTTTGAAGAATTGGAGGCACTATTTGTATGGGGTGCATATGGATGTGTTCATGGACCACAAGAGCCTCCAGTACATGTTTACTCATAAGGACCTAAATTTGTAGCAAAGGAGATGGCTAGATCTTCTTATGGACTATGAAATGAGTGTCCTTTATCATCCGGGCAAAGCCAATGTAGTGGCGGATGCTCATAGTAGGTTGTATATGGAGAATGTGTCCCATGTCAAGGATGGGAGAAAGGAGTTGGTGAAGGATGTCTATATTGCTCGTTTAGGAGTTCTCCTTACCAGATCGTCGGATGGTGGTGTTATCATTCAAAATGGGTCAGAATCTTCATTAGTGACAGAGTTTAGAGCAAGGCAAGATGAGGATCCTATCTTGGTGAAGTTGAAGTAAGTGGTCCGAAATCAGAAAGTAGAGGTTTTCTCCCATGAGGGAGATGGTGTACTCTGATATCATAGCCAATTGTGTGTTTTGTTGTGGATGAATGAGAAAGCAGATGTTGAGCGAGGCTCATGGATCTCACTACTCTATCCATCTAGGTTCCACCAAGATGTATCGTGACCTACGGGAAGTCTATTGGTGGAATGGCATGAAGAAGGACCTAGAAGAGTTTGTGGCAAGGTGATTGAATTTCCAACAAGTGAAGGTTGAGCATTAGAGACATGGAGATATGCTTTAGGACATCAGAATCCCCACTTGGAGGTAGGAAGAGATCAATATGGACTTCATTACAGGTTTGCCTCGTACACACCGGTAGTATGACTCTATATGAGTGATTATGGATAGGTTGACCAATCAGCCCATTTCCTACCGATCAAAACTATGAATTTAATCGAAGATTATTCTATACTCTACATTAGAGAGTTGATTCAATTGCATGGAGTTCCTTTGTCCATCATCTCGGATAGGGGTAGTCAGTTCACCTCACAATTTTGGAGATCATTTCAAAAGAGCCTTGGTACTCAGGTGAAGCTTAGCACAACATTTAACCCGTAGATAGATGGTCAGGTTGAGCAGACCATTAAGGATCTTGAGGAAATGTTGAGAGTGTGTGTGATCGATTTCTAGGGTAGTTGGGATGATCACTTACCTCTCATCGAGTTTACCTACAATAATAGTTATCACTCAAGCATTAAGATGGCTCTCTTTGATGCTCTTTACAAGCAGAGACGTAGGTCACTAATTGGATGGTTCATGGTAGGTGAGGCCATGTTGATAGGATCAGACTCAATTCATGAGGGTATGGAGAAATTTCAACTTATTAGAGAGGTTTAAAATAACTCAGAGTCATCAGAAATATTATGCGGATGTTAGCAAGAGGGAGCTTGAGCTTGAGGTTGATGATTGGGTGTTTCTAAAGGTGTTTCTCATGAAGGGAGTCATGATTTTTGGTAAGAAAGGGAAGCTTAGTCCCTGACATGTTGGCCCTTACAGGATTCTGAGGTGAGTTGGCAAGGTGGCTTATGAGTTAGAGCTACCAGTAGAGGTTGATTCAGTGCATCCAGTTTTCCACGAATCTCTATTGAAAAAGTGCATTAGTGACCCAACCTTAATTGTTTCGCCAGAGAGCATGTATAAAGGATACCCTTACTTATGAGGAGGTCCGCTTGAGGACCTTGATCATCAAGTTCAGAAGTTGAGAAACAAGGAAGTATCTTTCGTGAAGGTTTTGTGGAGAAATCAGCTTGTTGATGGAGCTACATGGGAAGCCGAAGCAAATATGATGGCTAGATACCCGTATCTTTTCCCTTCCATCTTAATTTCATCACGAGATACTAGTTTCCTCCTTAGTACTCTATTTTGTTTCATGTCAATGTTCATGTGTCTAAGTTTCTTTCATGTCATTGCAAGCATGTATGTTTCATGAATTCAATTCAATCATGTATCTCAGTCTAGAGTTAGTCACTCTGTCAGTTTTTAGCTAGGGTTGTTCAGTATTAGGATCGCAGCTCTTTCCCCTTCTTTCCAGCTTATTTAGTCCCCATTCGAGGATGAATGTTTCCATGTGAGAGATAATGTAACACTCCAAAAGTTTCTATGATCAAGCCTTAGACTTGTAGCAGAACCAACAAAAAAATTTGTAAAATTTCTCAGAATGACTCGTTGTACAAGTCATGGCTTGAAGTACTGGGTCGTAGGAGCCGTCGTGGTATGCAGCAGATCTCCTGAGCCTCGAAATAATGAATGTTGGTATGAGTCATAGAAGGCAGTAACGAGCTATGGGTATGACTCTTTGTACAGAAAAATGATTCGTGGAAGGCAGTCGTGGTTTGGGTTTACTAGGGGAAGGTCCTACGCCACAAGTCATAGTATGACTCATTGTAGGAAACAACAGTCATTGTAGGCAGTCATGGGGTGAAAGTGTAGAGGATGGGATCCCTAACCATGAGTCATGGTATGACTCATTGTAGGTAACAATGAGTTGCTGTGAGGCCCGTGGTTTGAGAAACAGAGAACCTAGAAAATTCGACTGGTTAACAACGAGTGGATACCACGAGTTTTTGTTTGGTGGTAGAACATGTGGTACGACCCATAGTGCCTGGCAGTCAAATTTTTTATCAAGTGTTCCTAGGGGAATTTTTATAAATTTCTATGTTTTTAACTCCTAAATGACATCGTTTTAGGCTTCCTAAAGGTCAGATTAAAGGGGTTTAACATAGCCTAAGTCCTTATTCACTCTAACTATAGTAGATTTGAAATACTCTATCAAGATCAAGTATGGGGTTCCTCATTAATTTCTCTCCTAATCTTCTTGGGTGTTCAAGAAAAGTTTAGGAGTCAATTACCCATGTATGTAGGGTTATGAATGGTGAAAAATCTTCCACCCTCATGCCTAATCTCATCCCAATTCTATGATTTCAAGTCTCTAAGCATGTCTTTTACCCAATTTTCATGAAATCTTCTATGCTATTCCTATGGGTTTAATCCTTTCATGTTTTAATTGATGATTTCATGTCTATTAGGGCAGATATAACCCTCAATTTACATATTAACACATGTTTTCAAGTTTATGAAGATTATTCCCTATTATGCATTGTTCATGAATTTCAAGCTTATGAGTCTATGATTTAAAGTATGATGAATTATCAAGTATGCATGGATGTTTATGAATTTCTAACTTATGATTTTATTATTTCTATTTACAAAGTTTATTTCAAGTATGTATGATTTCATGATTAGGGAAGCCCTTTAAGAGTCAAGTATGTTTTACTATGATTTTAGCCAAGGCTTACAAGATAAGTTTATGAATAGTTTCGGAGTCAAGATTCCCAATATTTAGATATAATATATGTTTTGAGGATATCATTATGAGCAATATACATTTTTTTGGAGTAGTGTCCAGCATCGAGTAGGCTCGGGATTCCAAGGACCCGGGTCTAATAACTACGCACCACTATAGGTATATACATTCTTATTTGGGACCTCTCAAGAGAGTGTTTCCCCCGGCCGAGGGCACATTAGTTATATCACACCTTCATCGTTCTTTTCCCTGGCAAGGCTTAGGACGGCTCTGCCTACTCTAGCGAGATAGTTAGGGCATCACGTAAGCTCTATCATGATGGTGTCGATTATGACAAAACCTCCCATTGTTCTTCCTGTTTCGGTTACTCATGTTCATGTCTTATTGATGTTTTCAAGTATAGTACACTATATGATTTCTATTTCTAAGACTCTAATCATTATGTTCAATGTATGATGAATAGCTTATGATTATGTATATTCCAAATACATGGTCGTTAGCATGTTTTCCTTACTAGTATGATCCATGTTGATTTATATTCATGATTTCAAACTATGGTTGTCTTACTAGCATGTTTTACTTTATCTTACTCGATACATTTAAAGTACTGACCTCATACTCTATGCTATGTTATCTCATGATATAGGTTAGGGTGATCCTTCTCAATCCCGACGCTAGCTCGCCCTGTTCAGACTAGTTCAACCCCCAGTTTTGGTGAGTCCTCATCATCCGAGGACGTCTATTAATTTTATTTGTCATGTCTTGATTTAGTTTTATACTTTAGCGAGCGAGTTGGGAGTGTTGTCTCATTAGCTCTTCTTAGGACTAGAGTCTTTCTAGACAAATGTGTAGTATATGACTCTATGTTGTGATTTTGTTACTCTTACTTATGCTCTATGTTGTATAGATTTCCACTTATCCATGTGTATGTTTTAAACTCTTCTTTAGTTTACTCTCTTTAGTTGCTATGCTTATGCCATGGGTTAGCTTAGGGCTATTCCTGGTTCTAGGTTCCATATCTTGATCCGGTGTCCCAGGCCGGGTCGTGGCATGCTCTTATTAGTTCCCATCTCAAGTCAACTTACTCGGGCCCATCATCGTCCCTTTAATATATTCATTCACAAGGAGATTTTGTTAATGCACAATAATCATTTCAATACAATCTAGATTTAGTTACTCAACCCTACTACTATGGTTTTTCACAAATACCCATTGTTTCCTTACCTCAGATTCATTTTAGGCTAGTTAATTTATACTACCAGCTTTACATTTTCGTTCATAAAAAATTAAATTGCAACATTAAGCTCATATAATCAAGCTAGGCCTGATCACCTCTCTTCTTCTATTTATTCATACTATTATGATCATTCTCCCAAGATTATACCATCAAAATTACACCACTAAAATATACAATCAAAATCAACTGCAACCACATGTCATCAAAACATGTTATATGGAACATCACCTCACGAGTACACCCCCGTTAATAGTTATCAACTAGGTTTCCCTTATCTACGTATTCTCGTACTTAGGATTAATCCTCCAATGTTATACTTACATCACTACAAATCTTCCATCATGTTATCATATTTTATGATCCCTCTAGCCTCATCAATTGTACATTAATAGTACACATGTATATGATTCACTAATTACAGTCTAACACAAAGGTAAGATATAACCTACTTGGATCGTAGAACTACAATATGCAGCTACTCCAGAGGGGATTTTCCTTTTCTCAATGCCTCTGAATGTTCAAAGTCTATAAATAATACATTAAGGAATCAATCATGTTACGAGCCGAGCTGGGACCCTGTATTGAGACGCGGGACCTAGAACTATGAATGTCTCTCCAGTTAACCCATGGTACATACATAATATGAATTAAGAGCATAATCAAGCAGAAATTAACACATGCATGAATAAGAGTAAAATTGAATGTTATAAAGCAGAAACAAAATGATAATATCATAACACTGAGTCACAAGCTGAACATATTAAGTCTATTTCTGAAAAGCCTCTACTATCTGATGAGATGCTAGGACAAGCCCCCAGCTATCTCAATGTCTAAAATTGTAATGACATATTCAATATAACTTAATGAATGTCCTTGAAAGATAGGTACTCACCTAGATAGGGGTTGAACTGTACTGATATAGGAGCAAATTATCGGCGAGACTGAGTTGGATCACCCAAACCTATATCATGAGATGATATAGCATAAAGTATGAAGTCAGTACTTTGAATGTACTGAGTACGTAAAGTAAGTGAAACATTCTTAGTAAAGTGTTAGTTGAAATTGTGAATATAAATCAAATAGATCATGAGATTAAGGACTGCATGTTAAAGGCCATGTATTTGAGATATATTTATCATAATTTATTCATTATAAATTGAACTTAAAGAAAGATTTAAGAACAGAAATCATATGACTTGACATGCTTGAAATTGTAAGTAAAAGCTCATAAACTGATCATTGGGTCAAACACGCTATAAAATATACTATCATAAGTCACGAACATGAGTAACTAAAATCATGAGGAACAACGGGAGACTTTTCATAATTGACAACCACCATGTATGAGTGCATGATTATCCCACATTATGACCATATGGAGAAGAGCATGCTAAGCCTCGCCATGCCAAAGGACGAATAAAGTGTGATATCACGTTATGCCCTTGGGAGAGGGAGCACTCTCTTAAGAGGTCCCAATAGAATATATCCTACGTTGGCGAGTAGTTCAGATATGGGGGACCTCGAAACCCCTCACCTACGCGGTGCTAGACACTACTCCCAAAACATGCATAGTGCTCATATAATCATATTCTAAAAAACATAGCTTAAATCTGAACATTGGGAGTCTTGACTCCAAAACATATCATATATTTATGTTGTTAGCACTGGCTAAGATCACAATAAGAATACTTAACTTCCATGGGCTTGCCCAAATCATAAGATCATGCATACATGAAATAGACTTCATAAGTCAATATCATGGAACTATAAGTTGAGAGTTCATAAACATTCATGCATACTAGATAACTCATCATGATTTAAGTTATGGATCATGGGCTTGAATTTTCATAAAACATATATAATAGGGAATAATCTCTAATCACTTCAAATTATGTATTTATAATCAAATTGAGTGAAAAATCTACCCATTAGACATAATTCATACTCTAGAATATGAGGGGATCGGACCCTTAAATATAGCATAAATAATTTCATAGAATTGGCTTACAATCCTAAAAATCAACACACTTGATTAGAAACTTGAATTTACGAATTAGAGGGGAAATTTTGGGCATGAGGGTGGAAATAATCCCCCATTCATTGCCCTACATACCTAGGAAAACTGATTTCCAAACTGGTCTTGAAAGCCCTAGAGAATTGAGGGGAAATTCTAGTTTGATCTTGGAAGAAGATTTCAATTCAATGCATGCATGTGAGCATAATGACTTAGGCTACACTAAACCCTCTTAAAAAACTCATTACAACGCTAAAAAATACGTCATTATGACTTGAAGACTCGTTGGGCCAACTGTTGTTTCCTGGGGTCTGTCTAGTACTCGACTAATTTCCTCATCAATGATTGAACATGATGAGTCATTATATGAAACAAAGACTTCTCACTCCTTTCTTTGTCACCACTACTCCTCACTTGCCTTGCTTCCAAACTCTAGACAACGGATCCACACAAGGGGTCGTTATTCGCCCAAACGGGTCATTGTAACTGCCCGTTGTCTCTAAACTAACTTCAACCCTTTCTTCTAAACTCCAATAAATAACTCCTTAGGATTACTTGTTGGATCATCCAACAATTCATTGCTAGGATCGTTGTTTGTTGATATCTTGATTGAGGGCTTACAACAGGTCGTTCTTCGCCACAACAACTCATTCCTTGAGTCATTCTGTGACCCTAGTGCAAATTTTTCCTATTTTCTCTGTTTCAACCTTCCAATCTGATCATAAGGAGATTTGGGGTGTTACAAATTAATAGGCTACTTCTTCGATTCAAGGGTTTAGGAACATAACCTACTCCATTCTATCCATTGTTAACGTTCTAATTTGATAATCACAAGCTAAATTATCGTAACCCAAATCTACAATGATCATTCCAACCTAGTTCATGGAGTTTTTACTCCTCTAACATTGTTAAAGAAGTTTTTAAGGTTCAGGGTTTCAAATTCACTGAACTTTAGGTCTCAAACTATTACAAAAATAATATTCTATAATCACATTCTCCCTAGAAAGTGTTAATTTATCATTTTTAAGACTAAGAATCAACACCTAATCATTCTCGTAACCCTAGCTTTGTTTTCAATGTCCTAGGGTTCTTATTTAGGAATTCACCACTAGACACTATCATTGATTCTAGGTTTTAGGAATTGAATTAGGAAAAGAAATATCTAAAACTCATGCCTTAGAGAGGAGAAACTACTTAGCCCTTAGAAAATCATCCTTCTGCTCTCAAAGTCCATGCCACAAAATAATAGGGTGAAAAGCCATGAAATTCTGACTTAAACCGACTTTCGACTTCGCGTCATCCACTGTAGAAGTCTCGCTATGATGAAGGACCATTCTCCACGACGGTCTTGGTGCCTGGAATTATGAATTAGCCCATCAAGTCAATTAATAAAACAATCTCTTATTTCAAAAATAAATAAATAAACTAGACCCGCAAAATTTTGATTCCTTATGCCAATATTATCAAGGATCTATAACGATTAGACGGATCATTACATTAGATAACAACTAAAAAATTGTTCATCCCTGAATGGCCTCACGTGATATATAGGGGTTTTTTGTTGCATCATAGTCAAATCTGCACGGGGTCATAATTATGGTTATACCCTTTCTAGTATGGTCTTGCCGTTATCACCGTCGGACTTAACCGAAACATTACCAGACCCTGCTTCTAAGGTCCTACAATGCTAATAAGTGTACTACATGAGCACTATACACAAATATAATTCTCCCATCCCCGCATCCCCAACTAGGAAAGAGTCCCACATATGTCATTTTAACATAGTTATTTTCACACTCGAATCGATCCATTAAATTTCAGGTATCTTGCATTCCCCAACTGTAACCCGCATCACATATTGCTCATGCAACCCCCATGTTATCACCATCCTCCATAAGAAACCCTTTTTTAGGTATTCAGTATATTCCTGACCCTCATATGAATTGGAATGTCAGACATATCACTTGAACGGACCTGGCCGCTACAACGGTGCTTTTTCAGGAAAGCAGAAATCTATCTATTATGGAAAAACTAATATTTCAGATTAAGAAGCAAAAGGGATGGTTTTTGGTTCATTCTCACATTTTTTATTTTGACTTTTGGCCAAATACTCCCACTTCCTTGGCAATTCCCCTTAATTTCATATGTAATTCTCATCCCCACAACTTCATTTGTTTTACTTACTCTATAATGCTTGTGTTTTCATGTATTTATGCATAGATTAGAGTTGAAAATGGGGTGGGGTAGATTCCTTTTCTTTTGCTCTTAATGGGGGTATATTATCAAAGAATACTACAAGTATTTACATTCTGAAGTGATCTAAATCATCCTTTGCATGCTATAGACTATTTTTCTAAGGTTTTTGAACTAGAAATGGTGGAGTTTGGGTGGGTGGTTGTTTCAACTTTCAAGCTTGTAGCGGGGTCATTCGGTCATTGTCCTCTCTCACCACTATCCTCTATTGGCAGGCAGGTGTGCATCGGGAGGTGAGGACTATATGCTGAGGTGTGATGCTCCCTTCAATCCCTTGAAGGTTGAAAATGCACCTAGAATGGGTCGGAAGGAGAGAACAGTTGACTCAGAGGATGACAGTGATGGCCCTGGCGGTGATGGGGATTGTTCCTCTAGGCCTACTAGACCATTCCAACGAATAGAGGATGATTTGGCAGCTATGAAAAAGTTACTGGGTGGTTTGCCCAGATTGCTCCATGGAGGTGCATCATCTAGTGTAGTTACTATGGAACCTGAGGGTTTACAAGGAGCAGTTTTCTCATTAGTCCAGGCCCATGTTGAGCTCCAAGAGGATCTAGAGAGGGAGAAAAAGAAAAGAAAATTCCGGGACTAGCTTTTCGTCCGCATGTTGAAGGGGGTGAAGAAGATCTACCGCAGCCTTTTTCCAGAGCCCAGGTTTTCACAATTGTCCCTGAGAGATGTCCCAGAGTATTCCTTCATCAGTGGTGGCGAGTGAGCAGGCCGGTGACCCGGGCGACGACAGCATTAAGGCCTCCAGCTAATCGGGGTCAATTGTATTCCCCTCCTGCTGTTCCCCTTTAGCTCAAATATTTCTTTACTCTCGAAGGGTCAAATGCCGAACAATTTCTCTTTTTGTGCATTGTTGGATGATTTTCTATTTTTCTCTATTTTGTGGTACATGTGCCCGTTGGGACAAATAGATGACAATATTCGTGTTTTGGCCCCATTTTTATATAAATCACAGTTCTCATATACACATATGCTCGATTCACTTCCTTTGACATAATTGAAAATTTTTCCCAAAACAGGGGGATTGGATTTTGTCTAGCAATCATCTGCTACACCGATCACTTTTTTTGCTGCAGTAGACCAACAATGGTGGTCTACTTCCCGATGTAGCAAGTTCACCGTGGTGAGACACACCTCTTTGCAGTGAAACTCCCAAGTAGAATACAAACAAGGATATTCGTCTCTCTAGTCAATATTGATCTCCCTTTACCACCATTGTTATAGTTAATTATCACTATTATTTCACACATCATCATCAATTCACGCGTCAACATGGCTACATCTCCAGATACCAATTGAGGTCGTTGAGATACAAATTGATAATTTTTAGATACTAATTAGACTCAACCCAAATGGATAACATACTCAGACAACACGATAGGAAAGAAATAAAGCAGAATTTCCTAGGATTAGATGTGGACATCTACGCACAAATCTGGAGTCTACTTGATATTTCTCTTGTACTTGTGCAACCGGTAACCTAGATGCTCTAATACCAACTTTTCATGACCCAAAGGGACAGATCGTGCAACCACCTACATCGACTATAGCTTGATAGGAGAACCCTTCTTGATCAATTGGTAAAATAAGTTCAATACTCCTTAATTTGCACAAATCAAATGTTTTTGAAATATCAATAAAATGCATCCCAAAAATCTTGACTCTCTCAAGATCTAGTCTAAACAGGTACAAGAGCCCTAAATAGAAGACCGACAACTAAAAAGACACAACTTTGCCTATGAAAAATTGCAGAAGTTGATGGTAAATATGCCATGTCAATCATGAAACTTCAAACCTACCACAACCTACATCCAAAAAGGTGTAGAAAGAGTTAGTACACAACACATACTGGAGGCATCATCGGCCGAATATAATTAGTTCAACAACAACATAAAATTAATATGCAATCAACAATTTAGTTTGTAAATAACCACTCAACAATTTATCTAGCCGATTTCTCACTCTATATATCACAGGTATTTAACAATACATACATGAGCATGAGCCACTCATCTCTAAGTATCTATATGTACCTCAATCAACCACACTTTCACTCGTCCAGATTCTCACCTCAGACATGAGCCCACTCATCCCAGGATAAGAACTTATTGTCCAACCTTCATCATTATATCCAATCCGCTTATCAATCAATCACCTCATATGACAAGTCAGATTTATATATCAACCAACATTCTTTAGCATAAATTATTGTGCATTAAATTCAGTCCAGTTATATGAAAATTTAGAAGGATATATAAATAAACAATCATCAATATAATTTAACATGCTATTAATTTAATATGTATACATCACCCCTCATAAGTACACATTGCTTACTATAATTGCACTCAATTTTCACAATAACAAACCAAATTTATTCATCTCGGGGTTCACTCATAGAATGCAACTAAATCATCATTATCTCTATCACAATCAGCGTCCAAAAACCAATTAAGTATATTGTCAATCCGCAAAGATATACATCATTATGTAAAGTCTAACTCCTTATAAATCATAACCTACTATCTTTGTAGTTATTTATCAATTACTCAAGTCTCGCGTCATTTATTATAATAATAAAGCCCACAAGGTAACCTTCATGATTTGTTGGTTCAACCTTTCCTATCCTCTCACATAAAGATCTACCACATAAATAGGTTCTTTCAATATTGATCAGAATATTGCTATTACTAGTCCCCATCTCAAGTCAACTTACTCGGGTCCATCATCATCCCTTTAACACATTCATTCACAAGTAGATTTTATTAACGAAGAATAAATGTTTCAACACAATCCAGATTTAGTTACTCAACCCCGCTACCACGATTTCTCACAAATACCTATTCTTTCCTTACCTCATATTCATTTTAAGCTAGTTAATTTATACTACTAGCCTTATGTTTTTGTTCATAAAAATTAAATTGCAATATTAAGCTCATATAATAAAACTAGGAATGATTACCTCACTTCTTCCCTTTATTCGTACTATTACGATCATTCTCCAAAGATTATACCATTAAAATTATTGCATCAAAATATACAATCTAGAGCAACTACAACCACATGTCATCACAACATGCTATCCAAAACATCACTTCACGAGTACACCTCCGTTATTAGTTATCAACTAGGTTTCACTTATCCACATGTTCTCGTACATAGTATTAATCCTCCAATGTTATAGTTACGTCACTACAAATCTTTCATCACATTATCATATTTTATGAGCCTTCTATGCTCATAAATTGTACGTTAATGTTACACATGTATGAGATTCACTAATTACAGTCTAGCACAAAGGTAAACCATAAATCATAGAACTGGAATATGCAGCTACTCCGGGGGGCCTTTGCCTTTTGTCAACGCCTCCGAATGTTCAAAGACTAGAAATAAGACATTAAGAAATCAATCAATAGGCTTCTTCTTTGATTCAATGGTTTGGGAACTCAGCCCACTACAGTCTACTCGTTTTTTATAGTCTAATTCAACAGGCTAAATTATTGTAATCGAGATCTACTATGATCATTCCAACCTAGTTCATGGAGTTTTTACTCCTCTAACCCTCTTAAAGTAGTTTTTAAGGTTACAGTTGTCAAATTCATTGAATTTTATGTCTTAAACTATCACCAAAACAATGTTCTATAATCACCTTCACCATAGAAAGTGTTAATTTATCACTTTTCGGCCTAGAAATTAACACCCAATCATTTTCATAACCCTAGATATAGTTTTCACCAGAGCTCGGGTTCTTATTTAGGAATTGTCTATCAGATGACCTCGGGTTCTTATTTAGGAATTCACCATTAGAGACTATCTTTGATTCTTGGTGTTAGGAGATTGAATGAGGGAAAGAAAGAGCTAGAGTTCATACCTTAGAAAGGAGAAACTGCTTAGCCCTTAGAAAATTGTTCTTCTGCTCTCAATGTTCGTTTCTCAAAATAATAGGATGAAAAACTCTGAAATTTTGACTTAAATTTACTTTCTGCGTCGCGTTGTCCGCTGCAACGGTCCCGCTACAGCGAAGGATCATTTGCCACGGCAGTCCTGCCGCCTGGGATTTTGAATTAGCTCATCAGTCAATTAATTAAACAACCTCTTATTTCAAAAAAAAAAAAAGATAGACCTGCAAAAATTTAAATCCTTATGCCAATGTCATTGAGGCTCTATAACGATTGAACGAGTTATTACAATATATTACGTATAAGAATAAAATTAAGCTATATAGGTTTTTCATGTACAAGTAGTACAAAAAGAGATTGGTGGAAATTAGAAAATGTTATCATTTTTTTACTTTCCATTATTTTTTCTATTATAAATTCGATTCCAGTTATTTATTTATTTTATATTTATGAACCTGATTTCAATGATGATAAAATTTCTTCTTATACGTACATAGAAAAATTGATTCAATCAAAGTTTACTAAATTTATTGGTAAACTAAGTGGTCATCTTCTTATCTAAAAGTTTTGATGAGATTCTTATTGATGAAAGTCTAAAATCACTTTTCGATCACATTAATACAAAGACCAAAAAGAGGTTAAAATTATCTTCATCCTATTCCAATCATATATGGACTTTGTTGATAAGATAAATTTTTCAGCATATCATATTAGAATTTAATACTTTTATAATAGTAGGTTTTATAGATATAGAATTTTTAATTTAGAAAAAGATTAAAAGTGTAGAAAAAATGTCCAAAATTAGGATTTTCTATAATAAAGAAAGAAAGGGATAGTTCAATTTTTCTCTGTCTTCTAAATTCAAAAATAATTATCTTTCAATGATCTCAATTTTAATTCAAAAATTGCTACATCATGATTTGCTATCGTAAAATTCAAGAGCTCCAAATTACATTTTTTGGTTCAACCATTGTTCGATTTTCTTACATGAGATAAAATACATTTAAATCAAATATTAAATATATTTAATTTGGTGAAAAATATTTTTTTCGATATATATTTGAGACTTTACTAAAGAAAAATAATAGTGTTGCTGCTAGGTCCCAAAATTTAAACTAACAGAAGCTATTCACAAAAGTTATTGCAACATTATTTTTTGATTAACTAGTATTAGTGTATGTGTCTTGCACGTGTTGCTCATGTAATCCATTATGAGCATGATTTCAACTTAATTTTTCTCTCTTTTAATCTATGTATCTAGTCAAATACCTTCACATAAATTTAAAATGGAAGAAATAGTGTAGATTTAATTAAAGAGGATGAATAACAAGAGCACTTGATTAATTGAAATAACTTAAATATGTTGTGTTTCTATATTTTTTTTCTTAAGTTCGATTGTACATTTTTTTTAAAAACGTAAGAACTCCTAATATTTACTATTTTAAAATTGGCTAAAAGTTTTCTTCTTAAATCTTTTTTATTTGAACTATATTAAAAGCTCCAACAGGGAACTCCTAGTAGTTAGTATTTTAAAATTTTTTTTTCATCTTCTTCTTCTTCATAAGTAGAGATTTAATAGCTTTAACATTAATTAATTTTGAAGTCCTAAATATTAGGATAATAATTAAATGATAATTATTTAAGAAAAATAGTAAATAATTGAACTACCAAAAGTTGTTTCATTAGGACATTGTGTTGCATCTTGAAATGAAATAAAATTATTTGAAAAAGTAAATAGTAGAAAAATTACTTGTAAAGACCCGTCTGTCATTGCGGGAGAATTAAGTACAGAACTGTCATGACCCAAGTGGTCTTGAATGCCACCTCTACCATCCCTTTAAGTGGGTAAACCAACAAATCCCCAGCTAGTTACTCCATCTCCACAGCAATACAAATAAATTGTATTTTAAACGGTAAATAGCGGAAGCCTCAATTAAATTAAAGAAAAATAATCATCGAATTATCTATAACATCCCCAAGACCTGAAAGCCATTGTATGAATAGATATCTACCTAGCATAATCAAGAGAGGAGTAAATTAAGAAAACCCAAAGCAAAAATAATGTCTGAATAAAAGACATCTCTAATGGTGGAACCATAGCCGCACATTCGAGTCCACTCACCTTCAATTATCACGCTGCTGCTCTAAAGATGGGGTCAAGATAAACTCCTTGGATCGAGGTTTGCAATTACAAAAGGAGTGCAGCAGTAGCATCAGTACAACACAATGTATTGGTAGGCATCATCAGTCGACCTTAAATAATAACACATATAAAGTGAAATAACAACCTGCAATAACCAAAACACAAATTCATTAAATAGTACTCATTCTAGAATCAATAAATGTGAGGTATTCGGCTACCCTACTCACTAGATTGCACCTCACTGCTGCGGTACATGGTCCGCTGCAACAGTCTAGCAACAATGGTAAGGGTATCACTGCAGCGGCATGGAAAAAACACATTATGAAAATGATTAACGTACAATCACCATATTAAAAGGAACCAATAACAATACGCAGTTAAAATACCCCAGATCCTGATAGTCATTGTACATGAGGACATCTACCTACTTTTGGTCTAAGAGTAATCCATGAGAAACAAAAAATGCCATGGAAATAATAAGTGTCTGAACATGAGACATCAACTACAGAAGAGTTAATCAACAAGTCTTGAGCCTCTCACCTTCCTATAACTCTGTACTTAAGAGATGAGGGCGATATGAGCTGCCGGGATCGGGTTCTGCACTTAGAAAAAGTGCAGGAGTAGCGTCAGTACAAAATATAGTACTAGTAGGAATCATCAGCCAATGATAAATAACCACATAATATATGAAACAACATTATGCGATTACCTCGGAACACCATTTTAGTAGATAATACTCATTCAGAAATTAAATCTATGTAGGGTGCTACCGCCTTACTCACTGGATTGGGGCTCACTGCAGCGGTTAGTTGAATGCTACCACAGTCTTCCCGCAGCGAATTAAGTCCAGCTGCAATGGTACTACCTTGGAAGTAACTCATATTAGCTGCATACCCACCATTCTCTTGACACTTTTCCACATTCTATTCATTATGATCAACCAACCATTTCATAGTCGTCATAAAATCAATCGGCATATCATAATTACAAGAAACATACAATAATCAACTCACGAAAGGTTTCACAACTCTTCATAAGTCCTCATTTAACTTCACATAAACCATCAAATAATTATAAGATACATCAATAATTCAAATGCCCTAAATATATGACCATAAGTTCAGTTCATTCAGGTCCTTACATTCCCAGACTGATCTTACCTCCTATATTCAGCCAATAAATACAACGAATGGTGATATACCGATCAAATGCCTCCATCGCATCACCATGAACACTCAATCACTGACATCGATGTACACACATGCCAAAGGGTCTTATTTCTGCACTTCCAATCGTGACTTGCGAGGGACTCTAGAAATCCATTTAATGAACCAATGTGGTACCTGCTCCCACTAATCTTCTCATCCAGATGCTCCCCTCGGACACAAGCTACTCAATCATTATTGCTTGCCCAGATGCTCTCTTGGGACATGAGCCACTCAACTCAGGATATTCATATTATCCACTTTTATTCACACAACATAGTTTACCTCTCAGTCAGTTTATTGACCCTTGGGGGCCTCATTTTACCTCTTTTAAATCTATTACTAACACAATTCATGAATCACATTTCAAACAATACAAACGAATATAAACCACCACTCAACATTAAATTTTCACATTACATAAATAATTATACATTCAATTTTCACATTATATAAATAATTATTCATTCAATTTTCACATTATATAAATAATTATTCATGGAAAATCATTTCAATGATAGAATTCAACAAAAGGCTATATCAACAAGCAATGTCTAAAGACCAATTCACGAAAAATCATCTCACACACATATTCACTATTATTTGAAGTCTAACTTCTTTTAAAACTATAACCTACAGACTAAATGAAAACAAACATCATTAGTTACTCCGATGGAGCCTTGCCCTTCCTCAATGCTTCTGAACATTCAAAATCTTGAACAAAAGAATAACTAAGGATCAACCAACTATTTCGGGAAATAAGGGTTTTGGAAATTTCAGCCCACCCCCATTCTACCCGTTTCATGGGGTTCTAACTATGACTTGTGAGTAAGTCATCATATTCTGATACTATCATGATTATTCAACCTTGATTCATGGGGTTTTCACTCCCCAAACCCTCCCTCAAGCAACTTTTAAATCAAATTCCCCATTTCTACCAAACTCTAGGTCTCCAATTCTAGGAATGATGAACTAGTACCCTCTCGTTTACCCTAAGAAGCAACAATTACATGATTTTAGACCTAGGAATCAATCAACCTTCGGTACCCAATTAAGTTTCCTTACTTTCCTTGTTCTAGTGTTTTTTAACCTAGAATTTTCACCATAACAGATCCCTTTATTGATTCTACAGGGTTAGGGCATCAAAAGAAAGAGAATAGACTAAGATTCTTACCTTTGATAAGATAAAACTACTCTGCACTTAGGGAATTCTCTCAGAATTTTCACAGTTAGTTTTTTAAATAATGGGGTAAACCCCCTAAAATCCAACGTAAAACCCACTTATTAGTTCTCATCATTTGCTGCAGCAGTTGCATTTCCACTACAGTGCACCCACAAACGCACTCAAGGCACCACCATAGCAAATCCATTGGTATATTTCGGTCCATTACAATGGGACTCCAATTGTGGTACCAGTCTCGCTTCAGTGGTCCCCCATAACTAGTAGCTCCCTTTTCTTGCATACAGACCATATCCCAGCTTCGAAATCCCCCCAACTTGTACTCAACACCTTCCCACCAACAGTTAGGCTAGAGAGGGGTGTTCAGTCTCATTTTTCTCCCCGTAACAACAGACGAGTTGTTATACCAGGTACCAATTAAAATATTGTTTGTCCATGAATGGACTACAAAAGCAAGGAAGAGGACATACCAGATTCTACAAATAGTTATGGATATTTGTTTCACATGTCGGCATCGGTTTCTCAAGTGGCTTCCTCTATGGGGTGATTCATCCACTGGACCTTTACTGTTGTAATCTCCTTTGATCTCAACTTGTGGACCTCTCTATCTACTATAGCTATAAGCTCCTACTCTTAGGAAAAGTTCTCATCCAGCAACACCGAGTCCCATTTGAATTTGTATGATCCATCCCTATAGTATTTCTTAAACATGGAAACGTAGAAGGTTGGATGTATTTCTGACAGTCCCGACGACAAAGAAAATTCATAAGTTACTTCCCCCACTTACCGAAGGATCTCAAATGACCCAATTTATCTCGAGCTGAGCTTGCCCCATTTTCCAAACCTCATTAGCCTTCATAGGGAAGACCTTGAGCAACACTTGCTCTCCTACCATGATCTCCAAGTCCCTAACCTTTCTATCTACGTATTGCTTCTGGCTGCTCTGAGCAGCAACAAGATGTTCTTAAGTCAGCCGACTTTTTCTAAGGACTCCTTAAGCATGTCAGTACCCCAAGTCCTTACCTCAAAAGCATCGAATCAATCGATAGGAGACCTACATTTCAACAATATAAAGCTTCAAATGGCGCTATGCTAATACTCAAATGATAGTTGTTATTTGTAAGAAAACTCTATCAAAGGTAAAAATTTATCCCATTGGCCACCAAAATCAATCACGCAGGCCCAGAGCATGTTCTCTAACACCTGAATTATCCTTTCTGACTGCCCATCTGTCTGCGTATGAAAGGCTTTGCTCAAGTACAACCTGGTACCTAATTCTACCCATAAGGTCCTCTAGATTGAGAGGTAAACTGTGTACCCCTGTCCAACACGATCAAAACTGGCACCCCATGCAACCAAATCACCTCTTTCAAATACAGCTTGGCCAGTTTCTCAGCATTGTAAGGCACTTGAATAGGTAAGAAATGTGCAGACTTAGTCAGTCTGTCAATAGTCACCCAAATGGAGTCAAACTTCCCCAACTTCTTCTGAAGGAAACCATGAAGTTCATCACTATCAGTTTCCATTTCCACTCTTGGGATTGGCATCCTCTGAAGTACTCCCCTAGGCTTCTATTGCTTATACTTCACCTGTTGACAATTCAAACACTGGGCAACATGATCAACAATGTCCCTCTTTATCTTGCCCCACAAATAATGTTGTTTCAGGTCATGATGCATTTGTAATCCCAGGATGGATGGAGTACCACGAGTTGTCAGCTTCTGATAAGATGGTTTTAATCAGCTCAGCAACCCGGGGAATACACATACACCTTTTTATTCTCAAGACCCCTTCATCATCTGGCACTGCTTCCTTAACTTCCCCTTGTTAGACCTTGTCTTGGATCTTACTCAACTTTGCATCTTCAAAATACCTAGCTTTCACTTCCCCCAGCAATGATGACTTAGCCTCCACACTGGCTAATATCCCCCCTGTTTTTGTCATTGAAAGTCTCATCAGACTGTTTACTAGTGTCTAGACTACTCGGGCAATTGGCAACTGAGTTGATTTCAAACAAAATAGACTACCCATACTCACTGCTTTTTGGCTCAAGGCATCTTCGACCATATTTGCCTTCCCTGGGGGATATAGAATTATAACATCATAGTCCTTAAGCAGTTCCATCCATCTTCACTATCTCAGATTAAGATCTTTCTCGAAGAACATATACTGCAAGATACGATTGTCTGTGAATACCTCACAACGAGCCCCATACAAGTAATGCTTCCAAATTTTCAAGGAGAACACCACCACTGCCAACTTCGTGTCATATGTGAGGTAATTCTTCTCATGCACCTTCAACTTTCTTGGAGCATAATTAATATTTTCCTTTATGCATTAACACAGAACCCAACCCACACTACGAGGCATCACAATAAACTACTAAATCTTTACCTTTTATCGATGGTGCCAGGATCTGTGTCATGATTAGCATGGTTTTGAGCTTATGAAAATCACTTCACATTTCTAGAACCATTGGAAAGGTATATCCTTCTGAGTCAACCTTGTCATCACCAAGGCAATGGATGCAAATCCCTTCATGAATCAATGGTAATAACTAGCCATCCCCACGAAACTCTAGATCTTTGTCACTGTAGTAGGCTTAGCCTAGTTTCGAACCACCTACACCTTCTATGGATCCACTTTAATCCACTATTCGGAACTATATGTCCCAAAAAAGATATCGACTCCAGCCAAAATTCACATTTAGTGAACTTGGTGTACAGTTGTTTCTCTTTCAGCAACCCCAGCACAATCCTTATATGATTCTCACGTTTCTGCTTAGTCTTAGAGTATACCAAGATATCATTAATGAACACGATCACAAATGAATCTAGGTAGGGGTTCAAGATACCATTCATCAAGCTCATGAAAGTTGCTGGAGCTTTAGTGAGTTAGAAGGACATGACTAGGAACTCATAATATCCATACCTGGTTGGAATGCAATCATGGGAATATTGTCAGGAGGAATCTTTAGCTGATGATATCTTGATCTCAATTTAATCATTGAGAACATTGCTGGTTCTATAACTGATCAAATAAGTAATCTATTCTAGGAATAGGGTATTTGTTCTAGATGGTTACCTTTTTTAGCTGATGGTAATCAATTCATATCCGCATACTACTATCCTTTTTTTCACAAAAAAATTCGAGGCACCCCACAGAGACACACTCAGCTTGATAAACCCCTTTTTAACTAGTTCCTGCAACTGCTCCTTGAGTTCCCTTATCTCAGTCAGTTCCATTCTATATAGAGGTATAGAAATAGGTCGATTCCCTGGCTTTAGATCTATGCAAAAGTCATATTGTAGTGGGATGACATGCCAGGAAAATCCGTGGGAAATACATCTAAGAATTTACAAACTATAGGGACCGACTCTATGGAATGACCCTCTGAACTAGTATCCTGAATATGAGTTAAATATGTTGAACATCCCCGCCCTATCAAAATACAAGAACGAATGTAAAAGATGAGTTTCTTAGGAGAAGCGCTACAATTCCCCTTCCACCCCAACCTAGACAACCCTGGCCCTGCTATGGTTAATATCTTAGCATGGCAATCCAAAATGGCATGGTACAGAGACAACCAACTCATACCAAAATCACATCAAAATCTATCCATGTATCACAACCCATGAAGTCAACAATACAAGCATAACAGATCCTATCCACCACCACTGAATCCCTACTAGGAGTAGACCCATGGATAGGAACATCAAATACATCACAAGAAAGATCCAATCCTATAGCAAAATAAGCAAACACATCGGAAAAAGTAGAACCAGGATCAAACAAAGTCATCCATTTTGTCGCATACAAAAATTGTACATGTGATAACTTGTTATACCCCGGGAACCCAAGGATAAGACCCGTAAGTAAAAATGGATAAAAACTAAAAATTCGCACAAAGTCACAGAACGACACTTGAGGTGGGTCGTCAGGAGTGACCACGAGTCGTGAGGTGACTCGTGGTCAGCATGGTTTAGCAAGGCCTAAGTGAGGAGGCCACGGGCTTGACAATGAGTCGTGGTCAGACCTCACGACTCGTGAGGTCGCCCCATGGTCTACCTTGGAGGTTTGGAAAGTTGGGATGGGCAGTGTAGGCCATGGAAGGTGAACACGAGTCGTGGTCTAACCTCACGACTTGTGAAGTCACCCGTGGGGTCTCCTTGGATGTTTTGGGCAGTGGACTTAACGGACCATGGCCACGAGTTGTGCCTTATGGCAATGACCCGCGAGGTCCCTCATGGGGATTGGCAACCAGAAATTTCCTGCATTTTAATAAGGGTATTTTCATAATTCCTAAGTTCCTAAGGCCTAAACCACGTTTTTTAAGGTCTGAATAGGGTATTTTAAAGGGGGTTAATTCATTCTAAGTCTCATTCATGCATGCAATAGTATAGAGAAGAGATAGGAGGAGATTCATGTGTTCTTCCTCAATTTCCCTAAAGTTTCATCTTGGGTTTTCGAGACAAGATTAGAATTAGTTATTTCCAGGTATATGGGATTTTGAATGGGTGGTTTAATCCCCACCGATGACCAATTTCCTCTCAATTCTATGATTATGATTTATTAGTTCTTTTGGGTTTTAACCAATTGCATGATTTCTCAAAAATTGATATGATCCTATCTTAACATGTCTAAATTATGGGTTTCGAAATATTGGGCTTTTTTCACTTGTTTTCACTTTAATATTTTGATAATATTTGTTTAAAATCTAAGTGCCCCATCATGAAGTTTATATTAAAGTTCATGGATATGGGGATCCTCCTAGTATAATATGATGTTTCGAATTTCAAGAATGTTTTCAATTACCCAGGTTATTATGATCATGTTTTCTCTAAATTCAAGTATTTCAAGCACGTATAAATATTGGGCTATGCCCACAGGTTGATTACAATTCATGAACTACGCTTTTGGCCGACTCACGGGCCCAATTACATGGCTAGTCTTACGAATTTACAAGCATATCATGCTTATCATGATTTAACTAGCCATTCATGTAATGTATGAATTTCTATGAGCCCATGCATTGTTTTTGGAGTAGTACTTAACACCAAGTAGGTTTGGGGCCCAGGTTACGCCCCGAATCTCAAAATTACGTGCCACCGTAGGTTATATTTGGGACCTCCCTTGTGACTGTCCCCTTTTGCCCTACGCCGTCTTATGACTGATATCATGCCCTTCATGGTTCTACCCTTGTCAAGGTACAAACGGCCTCCCGAATAGGTGTACAGGTCGGGCTCCATATGTGCTCATATGGAGTATGTCAGTTATAGAAATCTCCCACAGTTCCTCATTGTTTTCATGCATGTTATGATTATATTATGTTTGGCTCAAGTCATGTTTAATGAAATTCTTTCTCTCATGTTATGGCTATCAAAGATTTATGAATGTTTTAGCTAAAACCTTGAGCCTTATGATACGTCTACGATTTCAATCTTTACGATCATGATGTCCTACTCTTATGAATTTGATGTTTTAAATATTGCTTTTACTTACCTTTCATACTCAGTACATTCAAATTACTGACTCACATACTTTCTATACTGTATCGTTTTATGATACAAGACCTGGTTCTCAATTTCAGCCTCGCCCTTAGCTTGCTCCCGGTATCTTTATCTAAGTTCTCTTTAGTGAGTCCTAATGTTTTGAGGGCCTTATGTTCAGACTTTATGTTTCTTTAAGATTCAGTATGTTAGGGTTAGTTGAGGTCTTGTTCGTTCAACCCATTTATTATGATTAGAGGCTTTTTAGACTAAATGTAGTAGTCAGCATTGATGTATGAATCATGTATCATTGTCTTTTCTATTCCATGTGATGATTTCCATCTGTTTCATGTTATTACGTTAAGTATTCTGCTTCATGTGAATGGTTTAGATGTAAGCTCATGCCATGGGTCTACTTGGAGTCTTTCTGAGCTCCTTGTCCAGTGTTTACGATCCGAGTGCACTCTTGGGTCGTGAAAAACTTTGTATCAGAGCCATAGGTTTGAAGTGTCCTAGGGAGTCTAAAAGCCACATTAAGTGGAGTATTTTTCATGGGTGTGAAGCGCACCACACTTATGACGAAGAGGCTACTGGACGTTTAGGAAATGTTCCCCTCTTTCATGATCTATGTCATGCGATGAAAGGTCTTTCCCTCCTTCTAATTCATGCTATTCGTGTTTGCAGAAATCATGCCTCCACACCAAGTAAATGTCCACAGAAATGGCAATGGCAATGATCATGAGGGTTAAAATGGTGATAGGCATCAGCCAGACCTACTTGTTCATGAGGACCACGCACTAGAGCCAGCTGCCCATGCTGAGTTTAGGGTAGTGATTCAGATGCTGGCGCAGGCCATGGCTGCCCAGGTTCATCACCAGAAAGTGGCGCATTACCCTTAAAATAGGAATACGACAGCAGCTAGGGTGAGAGGTTTCTTGAGGATGAACCCTCTTGAGTTCACGGGTTCCAACGTGGACAAGGATCCACATGAGTTTATCGAGGAGATCTTGAAGGTCACCCAGGTTATGGCGGTGGCGAATAGGGAGCATGTTGATTTGGCCACCTATCATCTCAAGGGAGTCACTCACATATGGTACAAACAATGGAGAGACATCAGGGCAGCAGGAGCGGGCCCTATTAGTTTGGACGAGTTTCACATGGCCTTCCTTGATAGGTTCTTCCCTCTAGAGATGAGGGAGTTGAAGGCAGCAGAATTTTTCAATCTCAAGAAGGGGAAGATGATAGTGTTAGACTATTCGCTTTAGTACACTCGCTTGTCAAAGTATGCCCCGGAGTTAGTGGTGGAACAGAGGGCGCGAGTGAGCAGGTTCTTGCACGGGGTAACCAAGTATCTTGAAAAAGACTACAGGACAACTATGCTTCACCAAGATATGGATTATCCCCATATAGTCCTTTATGCTCAACATATGGAGGCAGTTCATGTGAGGGAGAGAGAGGCCAAGAGGGACAGGACTGATAGCTATAAGTTCTCTCAATCGAGGCCGGGAGTTGGGCCTCACCAGAAGTCCAATCACAGGTCTATGGCACCAGCACCATCTTCAACTAGTACCCGGTCCAGGCCTCGAGATGATTAGAGGAGCAGGGCCTCAGGTTTGAGGGATCAGAGTAGCATGCGCACAGAGCGCACATTCTCATATTGTGCTAATTATGGAAAGAATCACCCAGGGAGATGTTTGGTGGGCTTAGATGCTTATTTCAGGTGTGGCAGACCCGGACACAGACTCAGGGAGTGGTGGAGCCCATACCCCAGTCGCTAGTTATGCAGCTTGTTACACCCCGGAATTTTTTAATGATTATTTGATGGTTATATGTCATATTAAGGGAATTATGGGTCGTATGTTGTCTGTAGGTGAGGAGGGAAACATGTGCAAAGGGAAAAGCGAAGAGTATATGAAATTTGTAAATAAGAGTCAACTTTAAATGGTCATATCTCCAAACATATAATGATCTAGAAGTCCCATAACCTATCAAATGAAAGGTATTTGAGTCTAGTTTATAGTTGAAAAAAACGCTCATCAATCGGAGTTCAGAGTAAAATGTTATGCTTGTTTGAATACAACACTGTCGGCTAGGAAAGCGCCCGGGGGCGCGGATGCTGAGATAGGAAAGCAGCAGGCGCGCGCGCGGGAGGCGTGTCGCGTGGGCGCCGCCCAGACCCTGGCCAACCCGCCTATATCAAGTAAAATTGAGCTAGAAAGCTCATTTCTACTCTGTTTTAGTTGATTTTTTTTCAGAATTTAGAGAATTCAAAGTCCTATCACATGGTGAAAAGATATCTCAAGTAAGAAACTTCAGTCTTGTCTCTTTTGGGCTTTGAAAAGAGAACCTTGGAAGAAAGTTATGGCTTGTTGTTGTCTTGTGGTTTATTGTGGTATTTCTGCGTTTTTAGATGATTCTAAGTAGAGGAAACAATAGGAGTTTACTCCTACTTTAGTTGATAACATCTCTAAGAAAGGGTAAGTAATTCCCTTTTTGATTTTTTAAAGTTTTTGATGTTATAACTTGGAGAATGTTGTAGTATTGTGTTGTTGTTTCTTTGTGTGTTTTTGTGGCATGTTGCTGCCCAATTTTTCCAGAACTTTGGTGAAGTGAAGTTGTTGCTTGTTGGGTTTGTAAATTGGACTTGGAAGGAGCCTTAAGGAGTAAGCTGGAAAGGAAGACTTTTGGCGAAATTAGAGTCGACGTGCCAAGGTATGTAAAGGCGTCCCTTTCCTTATTTTTCAAGCACGAAACTAAGTTATTGAAAGGATCAATATTCCTATGTTTTTAAAATCATATTGAGGCATGTATAATCCTTTCCAAAGGGTTGGAAATACTTGGCATAAATCTTTAATCGTTAAGAATGGTTGAAGCGAACAAATGTGAAGCGAAAGGCGTAATTTTTATACGATTGTTGCCGTAGTTCTAAATCGAGTCTGAAGTCCCCTTAATGTGGGCACCATGAGCTGGTCCTTTGCAGTATACTGTATATCTGATGTTGAATATATGTTAAGATCTGTTCACTTAGTGAAATTGGTAGGAAATTCTAAGACGACGACATGTAATTGAACTTAAGCTAAGAAAATGACGCTAAGTCGATTGAGGGTAAACGAGCTTATTGAAATGATGTTTTAATAATACTGTTAATCCCTCCTATATGTTTATGTTTTAAAGTGCTTAAGGTAAAAAGTAGATTTTATGTTTATCCTCTTTAAAGCTAAGAAAGCGGCACGTAGCGAATAAGTTAAGTCGATACATGTTAACGGGGAAAGCGTGGCTAAGTTGTCAATTAGGCAAAGAGGTAAGTGCGTATAAGAATTGATGGAATAGTGAATACGAGGGTAAAGACTTGAGTGTATAGTGAATAATTTTTGGCAAAGAAGTTAAGATGAATAAGGAAAGTAGAGCTAAATATTGTTAAATTAGACGATACAAGTTACGATGGTGAATGAGGTAGGCAACAACTAGGAAGATTAACCCTGTTCTAAAGAAGTTTAGCAAAAGAGTTATAAATTAAGTTGTTTATGTTCAATATGTGTTGCGGTTGATGAATAACCACTTAAGTGTTAACTTCCTACGAAATAATTAGAGTTGAACGTCTGCAAAATAGTAACTTAAGTTGAGAAGCTCTCTGCTATACTCCTAAATGATTATGTTAAGTTATATATTCTAAGTGTTGAAATTTTCTACCATGTTTGAAAAGGGTAATCCTAGGATCTTCTAAGACACTTATGATTATGTAAGCTTTCTTAAGCTCCGCAGATAATTGCAAAGTTATGTAAGTCAATCCAAAATCACCCGAATTACGGCTATATATCTTTATTTGCCTATAAGGAATCACTTAGAGGGTTGCTCACGAGTTCCTAAGTTATAGAGCTCCAAGTCTTAGATCCTTAAGTTATGTCTTTACGTCCCTAATTATGTTTAAATGTGCTAGTTGATCTAAGAAGTTCTTGAGAGATCATATTTCGAGAATTATGCCAATGTCTCGGTCAAGTGTCTGATGTTGTATACGAGTCTAAAAACTCATGTCTTTATATGTATTCATAGTAAGAAGTCTTAATGTATATGATTTTCATGTTATAATATACAGTTGAATTCTTTAAGTTATATTCAAGTCACGCATCTTTATGTTTAGCTCTTGTTGAGTTATCATCAATTGAATTTCCTAAATTCAGAGGAGAGATTCTCCCATATACCAATGTTCCTAATGTCTAAGTAAGTATAAGTGCAGGCTATGATAATGATCAGTTAAGCTTAGAACTTTGAATACCAGGAAGTCTCCTGGAGGTCACCCAGTTAACTAAATACGAGTTATACATTATATAGAAGTCTCATACGTTATATGTCTGTAGTTCAGTTCTCAACTCTATGTATATGACAAATAACCAAGATCCTAGTTATAATTTCCACGTTTTCATGCAAATAAGTCAAATGAATTAAGAACTATATGTGCTTATCTACATGATAAATTTGGCAATGAAATTCCAATGTATAGTTGTTGATATAGGTAAAGGAACCACCTGGTAGGCAATATATATTTGCAGTTCCCAGATGTTAAAGAATTATGTAGAAATGAGCTCTATGTGTTTCCATCCAAGTAATATGTTAAATTGGTAGGATTATTCGTAGGATATTATTTGTAAGCCTACAAAATATCTTATGTTGTCTAAACCTCTTGAAGGTCCTTCAAGTAACTTAGTCGACATGTTCATGTATAATTTGACAGCTTTACGTGATATATATACATATTTTCTAGCTTTACATGATATGGGTGCTCACTTGCATTTATGGGTTACGTAAGAGGCCTATTCCGACCACACATTTAACATTTGTCATTTATATGCCAACGTGTTAAATTGACTCAATATAAGCCATATCGGCCCTATTTATGATTTTGATTGAGAATTATTTTTATTTTACCCCGGAGTGGTACATCGGCTGGAGATATTTATATTTTACCCAGGTGTGGTACATCGACCAGAGATATTTATATTTTACCCCGATGTGGTACATTGGCTGAAGATATTTTTATTTTACCCTGATGTGGTACATCGACTGGAGATTTTTTTATTCACCATGTTGTGGTACATCAGCTGGAGATATTTTTATTTTACCCCGGTGTGGTACATCGGCTGGAGATATTTTTATTTTACCCCAGTGTGGTACATCGGCTTGAGATATTTTTTATTTTACCCTGGTGTGATACATCAGCTGAAGATATTTTTATTTTTCCTTGGTATGGTACACCGGCTGGATGAATTTTATATATGGATTTATGGGTTGGTTGGTTGCTGGCATTACAGTTATAGTTTTTCTTGTGCATTACTTGGTTGCATTTGCACTTCAGTATTGACTTAATGCCAGGTTTCAGTTTCCAAGATTCCAGGTTGTTACTATTTCTTATTTCTGGCTCAGCTATCATTGCTATCTTACATGTTTACAGTTTTCTTGCTTACATACCAGTACATTTCATTTGTACTGATGTCCCTTCGCCTGGGACCTGCGTTCGTGCCGTAGGTGCAGGTTATGGGGCGTGACACAGCTCCAGTAGCATGTCCTCCTTAGCATGTTGCTTCGACTAGTTTTGCTTGCTGCCACACCAGAACTGGTTTTGTGCACTTTCCTCTCAACAGGAGCAGGAGACTTCTCCTGATGTGGTTACGGGTATGTTGCGAGTCTTTCATATTGAGGCTTATGCTTTGTTATATCCGGGAGCTACATTGTCTTTTGTGACACCTTACATTGCTAGTAGCTTTGTAGTTAGTGCTAAAATTTTGTCAGAACCGTTCTCTGTATCTACTTCGGTTGGTGATTCAGTTGTATCTAGGCGGGTATATAGAGGTTTCCCCATTACAGTATTGCATAAGGTCACCTCCGCAAACTTAGTAGAATTAGCTATGACCGATTTTGATATTATTCTGGGTATGGATTGGTGTTTTCATGTCATGCTTCTATTAACTGTAGAACCCAAGCGATGGAGTTCCGTTTTCTGGGTGAACCAGCTTTAGAATGGAGGGGTAGTTCAATGGTGCCTATAGGATGCTTTATCTCTTATCTCAAGGCCAATAAAATGATTTCTAAAGGTTGCATTTACCATCTGGTGAGGGTTAAGGATATGACATTCGAGACCCCGACCATTCAATCAGTCCCTGTGGTATGTGAGTATCCTGAGGTGTTTCCAAATGACCTACCAGCTGTTCCTCCAGAAAGGGAGATTGATTTTGGGATTGACCTTCTACCCGATACTCGGCCCATATCGATTCCTTCTTACCGAATGGCTCTAGTCGAGCTAAAAGAGTTAAAGGATCAGTTGAAGGATTTGTTAGATAAGGGCTTCATTAGACTTAGTAAGTCTCCATGGGGTGCACCAGTGTTGTTTTTTAGGAAGAAAGATGGTTTCCTTCGGATGTGTATTGACTACAAGCAGTTGAACAAGGTCACTGTCAAGATTAGGTACCCTCTACCCAAGACTGATGACCTGTTTGACCAGCTTCAACGTGCCAAATGTTTTTCTAAAATAGATCTCAGGTCCGGGTATCACCAACTCAGAGTTCGGGAGAGTGACATCTCGAAAACAGCTTTCAAGACCTAGTATGGCCATTATGAAATTGTCGTTATGTCTTTTGGACTAACCAATGCCCCTGCAGCTTTTATGGATCTTATAAATAGGGTATTCAAGGCGTATCTATAAACGTTCATGATCGTGTTCATTGAAGACATATTGGTATACTCTAGGAGTGTGGAGGAGCATGCCGCTCATCTGAGAGTAGTACTCCAGACCCTTAAGGATAGGCAGTTATATGCCAAATCCAACAAATGCGAGTTCTGGTTTAACTCAGTTGCATTCTTGGGGCATGTAGTGTCAAGCGAGGGTATAAGGGTGAATCCCAGAAGATCGAGGCGGTAAAGAACTGGCTTAGACCAGTAAACCCTTCGGAGATTAGACGCTTTCTGGGATTGGCAGGATACTATCGAAGATTCATTGAGGGTTTCTCATCCATTTCATCCCCATTGACCAGATCGACTTAGAAAAAGTCAAAGTTTTAGTGGTCAGAGTCGTGTGAGAAGAGTTTCTAGGAATTAAAGACCCAACTCACTTCAGCACCTATATTGACCCTACCCGAGGGTACCGACGGATTCGTAGTATATTGTGATGCTTCTAAGGTCGGACTGGGTTGCGTATTGATGCAGCGTGGGAAAGTCATAGCATATGCCTCTAAACAGCTGAAATCCATGAGAAGAATTACCCAACCCATGATCTTTAATTAGCCGCGGTGATATTTCCTTTGAAGATATGGCAACATTACTTGTATGGGGTTCATGTAGATGTATTCACAGACCACAAGAGTTTGCAATATGTGTTCACGCAGAAGGATCTCAATCTTCGGCGACGGAAGTGGTTGGAGCTACTAAAGGACTACAACATGAGTGTCCTTTACCACCCGGGTAAGGCCAATGTGGTAGCGGATACCCATAGTAGACTCTCTATGGGGAGTGCGTCGCATGTGGGTGAAGGCAAGAAGGAGTTAGTGAAAGAGGTACATCGACTTGCACGGTTGGGAGTTAGGTTGGTCGACTCATCCGATGGTGGTGTGGTTGTTCAGAATGGATTAGAATCATCCTTGGTAACTGAGGTGAAGGCTAAGCAAGATGAAGATCCAATATTAGTAAAGTTGAAAGAAGCTGTCCACAATTAGAAAGTAGAGGTCTTCTGCCAAAGGGGAAATGGTGTGCTTCGGTACCAGGGTCGTCTATGTGTTCCAGGCGTAGGTTATTTGAGGAGCCAGATGTTACATGAGGCTCATGGCTTTAGATATTCTATCCATCCAGGTGCCAACAAGATGTATCATGACTTGCGAGAATTCTATTAGTGGAATGGCATGAAGAGGGATATTGCAGAATTTGTAGCCAAGTGTCTGAATTGCCAGCAAGTGAAAGTTGAGCATCAGAGACTGGGAGGTGTACTTCAGGATATCAGCATTCCTACTTGGAAGTGGGAAGAAATCAACATGGACTGCATGACAAGGTCGCCCCGCACGCGTGGATAGTATGACTCCATTTGGGTGGTAGTGTACAGGTTAACCAAGGCTGCTCCTTTTCTACCAGTCAAAGCCACGGATTTAGTAGATGATTATGCTAAGTTGTATATTCGGGAGTTGGTTCCACTTCATAGAGTGCCCTTGTCTATTGTTTCAGACCGAGGCACTCAATTTACCTCGCAATTCTAGCGTTCTTTGCGAAATGGGCTTTGGACGCAGGTCAAGCTCAACAAAACATTTCATCCACAAATGGATGGCCAGGCGGAACGAACAATTCAAACTCTAGAGGATATGTTGAGAGCCTATGTGATGGATTTGAAGGTAGTTGGGATGACCACATTCCCTTGATCAAGTTCGCTTAAAATAACAGCTATCACTCCAGTATCCAAATGGCACCGTTCAAGGTTCTTTACGGACGGAGGTGTAGATCGCCCATCGGATGGTTTGAGGTTCGTGAGGAAGCTATGATAGGGCCAGAATCAGTTCACGAGGCTATGGTGATGGTTCAGTTGATAAGGGACAGGATGAAAACTGCCCAGAGTCATCAAAAGTCATATGCAAATGTGAGAAGAAGGGATTTGGAGTTTGAGGTGGATGACTGGGTATTTCTAAAGGTATCTCCCATGAAGGGAGTCATGCGATTCGGGAAGAAAGGAAAACTTAGTCCCCGCTATGTTGGTCCCTACCAAGTTATGAAAAGAGTTTGTAAGGTAGCATATGAGTTGAACTTGCCACTAGAGTTATTTCTGTTTATCCCGTCTTTCATGTATCACACTTGAAAAAGTTCTTGGGTGATCCAACTTCAGTAGTCCCGATAGACAGTGTTGGTATAAAGGATAGCCTAAACTATGAGGAAATGCCGGTGGAGATCTTTGATTGTCAAGTTTAGAGGATGATGAATAAAGAAGTAGCGTCAGTTAAAGTATTATGGAGAAATCAGCATGTTGAGGGAGCTACGTGGGAAGCCGAAGTAGATATGATAGCTAAATACCCTCATTTGTTCTCTACTGGCTCAGTTTTAGTTTGAGGTATCAGTTTTTCCCTAAACCTCTAATTAGCTTTTCATGTTCGGTTCATGTGTACAAGTTTGTTTTATGATATGATATATGTATGTGATGTCTGAATTTAGTTCATCTATGTACTACTTTTCGGAGGTAGTTGTTCCGTTAGTTTTCAGCTTAAATGACCGGTAATTGTATATGGTGATTGCTTGTTTCTGAGTTTTCTACATGTTTCAAACATTCGAGGACGAATGTTCCCCAGGGGGAGATATTGTTATTCCCCAGGAACCTAAGGATCAGACTCAGAAGTAAAAATGGAGAAAAACTGAAAATTCGCACCAAGTCACAGAACGACCCTTGAGGTGGGTCATGAGGAGTGACCACAAGTCATGAGGTGACTCACGGTAAGCATGGTTTGGCAAGGCCGGAGTCAGGAGGTCGCGGGCCTTACTACGAGTCGTGGTCAGACCTCACGACTTATGAGGTCACCCGTGGTCTACCTTGGAGGTTTAACAAGTTGGGATGGGCAGTGTAGGCCACGCAAGGTGACCATGAGTCGTGGTCTGACCTCACGACTCATGAAGTCACCCGTTGGGTCCCCTTGGATGTTTTGGATAGTGGACTTAATGGACCATGGCCATGAGTCGTGCCATGTGGCAAGGACTCATGAGGTCCCTCGTGGGGACTGGCGACCAGAAATTTCCTACATTTTAATAAGGGTGTTTCTGTAATTCCTAAGTTCCTAAGGCCTAAACTACGTTGTTTTATAGTCTGAATAGGGTCTTTTAAAGGGGTTTAATTCATTCTAAGTCTCATTCATGCATGCAATAGTATAGAGAAGAGATAGAAGGAGATTCAAGTGTTCTTCCTCAATTTCCCTAAAGTTTCATCTTGAGTTTTCGAGACAAGATTAGAATCAAGTATTTCAAGGTATGTGGGGTTTTGAATGGGTGGTTTAATCCCACCCATGCCTAATTTCCTCACAATTCTATGATTATGATTTATTAATTCTTTTTGGTTTTAACCCAATTGCATGAATTTTCAAAATTCAATATGATCCTATCATAGCATGTCTAAATTATGGGTTTCGAATTGTTGGGCTGTTTTCACTTGTTTTCACTTCAATGTTTTGATAATCTATTATTTAAAATCTAAGTGCCCCATCATGATGTTTATATTAAAGTTCATGGATATGGGGATCCTCCAAGTAGAATATAAAGATACGGATTGCAAGAATATTTTCAATTGCCCATGTTATTACAATCATGTTTTCTCTAAGTTCAAGTATTTTAAGCATGTATAAATATTGGGCTATACCCATAGGTTGATTACGATTCATGAACTATGCTTTTGGCCAACTCACGGGCCCGATTACATGGCTAGTCTTATGAATTTACAAGCATATCATGATTATCATGATTTAACTAGCCATGATTGTCATGTATGAATTTCTTTGAGCACATGCATTGTTTTGGGAGTAGTACTTAACACCGAGTAGGTTTGGGGCCCAGGTTATGCCCCTTATCTCATAACTACATGCCACCGTAGGTTATATTTGGGACCTCCCTTGTGACTGTCCCCTTTTGCCCTATGGGGTCTTCATGAGTGATATCACGCCATTCCTGGTTCTACCCTTGGAAAGGTACGAACGTCCTCCCGACTAGGTGTACAGGTCGGGCTCCATATGTGCTCATATGGGGTATGTCGGTTATAGAAATCTTCCACTGTTCCTCATTGTTTTCATGCATGTTATGATTATGTTTTCTTTATCTCAAGTCATGTTTCATGAAATTCTTTCTCTCATGTTATGACTATGACAGCTTTACGAATGTTTTAGCTAAAACCTTGAGCCTTATGATACGTTTACGATTTCAGTCTTTACGATCATAATGTCATTCTCTTATGAACCTGATGTTTTAAATATTGCTTTTACTTACCTTGCATACTCGGTACATTCCAAGTAACTGACTCGCCTACTTTCTATGCTGTATTGTTTTATGATATAGGACCCAGTTCTAAAGTTCAGCCTCGCCCTTAGATTGCTCCCGACACCTTACTCTCAGTTCTCTTTGGTGGGTCCTCATGTTTCGAGGGCCTTATGTTTATACTTTATGTTTCTTTCAGATTCAGTATATTAGGGTTAGTTGGGGTCTTGTCCCTTCAATACATATATTATGATTAGAGGCTTTTTAGACTAAATGTAGTAGTCAGCGTTGATGTATGAATCATGTATCGTTGTCTTTTCTATTCCATGTGATGATTTCCATCTATTTCATGTTATTATGTTAAGCATTTTGCTTCATGTGAATGGTTTAGATGTATGCTCATGCCATGGGTCAACTTTGAGTCTTTCGGGGCTCCTTCTCCCGTGTTTACGATCCGAGTGTACTCTTGGGTTGTGATATACCTGCATCTTGTAACAATCTATACATCATTGTGAGATGAATGGACTTAGGACTCTCAAAAAAGGTGAGACCTGAGGAAAATTGATATGAAATGACTTAACTCTATAACTAATGATTTTTGGTGAGCTGCTGGTTTTGAGGGACCGCTATAGTGATATAGTTTCCGCTGTAGCGAGACCTTGGTGATGGTCGGAGTCCTGCTGCAATAGATTGGTTATTAACCACCGGATTCGCTTTAATGGTCTCCTGACCACTGTAGCGGGTTTACTGCAGTGAAAATATGACCGCTTTAGTAGATGACGGAAATCAAAAAGTGGGTTTAAGTGGGATTTCTAGGGCTATATCCCATTATTTCAAAAAGCCCGAAGAGAAAGTTTAGAAGGAAAATTTCTCCCCCCAGAATAGTGAATTCCTCTCTCAAGGTAAGTCTCTTGAATCCCTACCTCCATTGTGGATTAAGTTGACTTTGGGATTCATGTAAAATCTTTAATGGTGAAATTCTAAGTTGAGAAACCCTAGATTGAAAGACTAGGGCTGGATCATCGGGAGTTAAAAGGGTGACGCGGTTAGAAGTTTTAGGGGTAATGATCATTCCCCGAGGTTTATATGCTAGAGAACATAGGTTATGCAGTAATTGAGGCCTAGAACTAGGGGGAATTGGGGTTTTACTTTTGAAAGTTCCTTGAAAGGAAGGTTTTCTTTAAGCTTCTAAGACCCTTATCCGAAGAGTAAATAATGAAATTACTCTTTATTGTTTTTATAGATTTCGAACATTCTGAGGCATTGAGAAAGGGCAAGGCTCCTGAGGAGTATATGACTTTTCATACAAAAAAATCGAGGTAGGTTATAGTTTAGAGGGTTTAGACTCTATATAATGGAATGTATATTTTGTGTTATAATGATATGTGATTGGTCTGTGGATATTACTTGTTATAAGGTTTTCTTGTTGAATAAACTGTGGAAGGAATGTGGATATGATGTGGTCTTTGAATTGTTATGAAACTATGTTGAGTTGTTAGGTAAGGTTATTTTATGTCGTTATCGAGATGTTTGTTGATCTATAATTATAAAAGTAAAGAAGTAGATTGTAAACTTCTGTGTTTTTAATGCACCTTATTGTATTCAGTTGATTGAGAATTGTGAGGATAGTAATAATATCATAAGATGAGAGGCTCGTGCATGAAGGGAGTATCCAGGCGAGCGATATTGGTTGAGTGGCTCGAGTTTGAGGGGAGAATTCAGATGAGAATATGAGTAGGAGTGGGTACTACGCTGGTATAATACATGATTTTCTAGAGTCCCTTGCAGGTCATGACTGGAAGGGAAGAAATAAGAACCTGTAGCATGTGTGTACACTAATATTGACAACGAAGTGTTTGTGGTGATATGGTGGAGGTGTGTGCCCGAAATGTCACCATTTGTCTATTTTGTGATGTGTGTGTAACTTGTTAAAGACTTAGGATGAGTAAGTACTAAGTGGTAGAGTTGTGTTTGTGATCCTGTACTCGTAATCTAAGTGAGGGAAGCTGAAAAGGTTTAAAGCGGGATAGTATTAACGATAAGTGATGTTGAGTTGTTCTCTCTTGTGATAAATTGATTAACTCGCATGTGATTGTGGGTAGTTGTGAATTGATATCAAAAGCTTGTGTGTCATTTGATTAAGTATCTAGATGTGTGAACTGCTGAAGACTGGTGAACTGATGTAGGTGCATCTAAGTCAAGCTACTGCCTTAAGTAGTATCGCTGCAGCAGAACTTCTTCCGCTGCGGCGAGACCTCTGTAGCGGTCAACTGACCTTCGCAGCGGAAGGCCTAATCCAGTGAGCAGGTCCGTTGTTACCTGTGCTGAGTTATTGTACTTGAAATGTATACTATACTTTTGTATGATGTTTGGGACTGGTTCTATATTGTTGTTGCTATACTTATATGTTATTATGTAAGGTTAGCTGATGATACCTAAATCGTGTTTCGTACTAACCCTACCCTACACTTCTTTTTTGAGGTGCAAAATTCAATCCAGGAAGCTCCCCTCGTCCCTACCTAGAAATAACAGTGGTTCCTCTTGAAAGGTGAGGGAGCGTAATAGTGAGCAGTCCCATTCTTCCGATGAAGATATCTCTCCTCCTGAAATTTCAGTTCTTTGTTTTCATAGACTACTCATTCTTTGTTTTCACTTAGATGTTTGGTGCAATGACTTTTAGATCTTGGGAATCATTGTTGTTGAGTTTTATATTAAGTGGATTGTTATCATTACAGACATGTCATTTCATTTTAGTATTAAGTGTTATTTCTTCCTAAATGATTGATGTCGGAATAGTTATTGGGAATTGTTGGTTTGTCCACCAGGGGTATGTGTGGGTGACAATCATGGCCATTGGGTCATGACAAAGTTGGTATCAGAGTTCTAGGCTCGTCAATCTCATTGCACTAAGGCGACTTAAGAACAGTCTCGCAGATCAGTGTAGAGACGTTCGTAACTTATCTTCGAGAGGCTAAAGGACTTTAGGAAAACCCCTTTCTTTATTCATTTCATGCGATTACTTGATTCCAATTGGTATTTGGTGAACAAAGTTGGTATCCAACACCTCTTATTTCTTTATTTCACCGATGGTGAGAACACATGCTAACAAAGTAATAGAAGCAGCACCCGAGCCAGCAGCAGTAGTAGCAGTCCACGAAAGAAGAAGGGGCCGAGGATGCATGCAAAGGCCTGCTGAAGCTATAGGATGGGCTTGCGTTCATGCTCCGGTCAGAGAGAGGCTGGCAACTCGAGTACCACCCCAGTTCAAGAAATGGTGGCGGTAGAGGTGGAAGTACTGATGCAGGGAGAGGTTCCTACTGCTCATGCATCCTCTGAGGTTCTGGCTCAGGTTTTTAATCTCCTGAGTGCCCTCATGGTAATGGGCAGCGCCTATTACTCCTATAGGGTAGCAATCAGGGATACAACATGCGGCTGCAGTGGCTCCTCAGATTGAGGACATGTTTAAGGCAGTTATGTTCCCTAGGCTAGTGGTTGGGCCTGTAATGCTAGGAGAGGAGCATGATTTGTTTTAGAGGTTCACCAATATGAAGCCTCCCACATTCTATTGTCCTGAGGCGGAGGACGCCTACGAATTCATCATAGATTGTCATGAGAGGCTCCATAGGATGAGGGAGGTGGAGAAGTAAGGTGTAGAGTTTGTCACCTTCCAGCTGATGCATGATGAAAGGCTCTAGTGGATTGCTTTTGTAGAGTGTAGACCAGCAGAGTTACTGCCATTGACTTGGGCCTAGTTTTACTCCAATGTTTCAGGAGAAGTATGTACCCCGTACCCATGAGAGATAGGAGACTAGATAAGTTCACCAACATCGAGCAGGGAAGCTCTTATATTGCAGTTGATGAGGTCCAGTCCATTAACAATCAAGGTATGATTTACCCTTACTACACACGGAGAAAGAAAGGATCAAGCAATTTATTAAGGACTTAGATGTGGGTCTCCAGTTATCAGCTCTGTAGATGATCTCCTTAGGTAAGACCTTTTAGGAGATGGTAGAATATGTAAAGAACATAGAGGGGGTAAAACAAGAAAGGTATGTAAAGAATGCCGAGAAGAAGTCTCGGAGGATCGGTTCCTACAGTGGCCCTATTTCTAGGACTCTGTTATCATAGGGTTTCTCTAGGAGTCCTATTAAATCGGCTATGCAGGTATCAGCTGGAGGGACATTTGGAAACACTCCCGGACCAGCAGGTACAGTTGGGGGTACTCATCTCTTCTCTCAGTCTTCGGGGCTTGCCATATTTGTATTGTTCCGGCTTAGAGGCTAGTGATAGAGATGGTATGCCTTGAGTGTGGGAAGTATGGCCACATCTACCGATGGTGTCACAGTTTTTGCCAGGGTGGAGAGATCATTCCAAACCCAACTCCTCAAGCTTTGGCCCCTGCCGGAAAAGGAGGAAGTGCGTTTAGCAATGATCGTCCACCGCTCGAGTGAGGTAGTCAACTAGCTGTCAGAGGTGGTACTCGGCCGAGTAAAGGAGGTGCTCAAGTGGGTAGAGGTGACACTCAATCAAGTAGAGGGTTGGTACAACCCAAGTAATGTGGTTCGAAGGCAAGTAGCCAGGCTCACTTTTATGCTTTTCCTTGTATGCCCAAGGAAGAGGCTTCAGACGCTATTACTACAGGTATGATCCTCGTGTTTGAAAAAATGGCTATTGCATTGTTTGATACAGGTTCTACATTTTTCTATATGTCTGCTTATTTTCTTTGGGATTGGATCTTGTTTATGATATTCTTGATACTCCTATCAATGTGTCTACTCTTGTTGGGGATTCTTTGGTGGTGGATAGGGTAGTTCAGGATTGTATTGTTGATTTCATGGGGTTTGACACTCTAGTACACTTAGTGATCATGGACATAGTTAATTTTGATGTTATTCTGGGAATGAGCTAGTTATCCCCTAACCATGCCATTCTAGATTTCCATTCAAAGACTGTCACTATATTGGGTCCAAGGTCATCCAGGTTGGAGTGGAAGGGGAACTGTAGCCCTACTTCAACAAAATTCATTTTCTATATTCATGCTCGTACGTTTATAGAGCAGGGTTGCTCAGCATATCTAGCACAAATTTGGGATACTAGTTTGGAGGGTCCTTTCATAGAGTCAGTCCCAGTATTTTGTGAGATTTTAGAGGTGTTCTCTACTGATCTACTCGGCATGTCGCCAGATGGTGATATTGATTTTTGCATAGACTTAGAGCTAAGGACCCAACAAATTTTGATTCCCTCAGACCGAATGGTACTAGCTGAGTTGAGAGAACTCAAGGAACAGTTGCAAGAGCTGCTTAATAAGGGGTTTATAAGGCCGAATGTCTCTCCGTGGGGTGCTTTGATTTTTTTTTTGTGAAAAAGAAGGATGGTAGTATGCAGATGTGCATTGATTACCGTCAGTTGAACTGGGTAACTATTCGAAACAAGTACCTTCTTCCTCGAATAGATGATTTGTTTGATCAGTTACAGGGAGCATTTGTTATTTTAAAGATTGAATTTATATCGGGTTATCACCAGCTAAAGATTCTGGATGAGGATGTTCCCAAAACACCCTTCCAGACCAGTATGGGCATTATGAGTTTCTAGTCATGTCGATCAGACTAATTAATGCCCCAACGACGTTCATGTCTTGATGAGTGGTATCTTCAATCCCTACTTAGACTCCTTTATGACTTTTTTATTGATGATATCTTGGTGTATTCTAAGACCAAGAAGGAGCATGAGAATCATCTAAGAATAGTGTTGGGGTTGCTGAAGGAGAAGAAGTTGTACGCCAAATTCTCTAAGTGTGAGTTCTTTTTGGATTGGTGCCTCTCTAGGGCATGTGGTCTCCAAGGTAGGAATAAAAGTGGATCCATAGCAGGTGGAGGCGATCAAAAATTGGGCTAAGCTTACTACCATGATTGAGATTTAAAGTTTCGTAGGCTTGGTAGTTACTATCGTGTGCCGATGAAGTTGACCCAGAAGGATGTAGCTTTCTGATGTTTGAGGAGTGTGAATAAAGTTTTCCGAAGATCAAGATCCTACTAACCACGACACATATTCTGACATTACCAGTGGAAGGTAAAGATTTTTTTGTTTATTGTGATGTCTCACGGTCTTGATTGGGTGTTGTCTTGATGAAGGAAGGGCAGGTCATTGCTTATTCTTCAAGGCAGTTGAAGGTTCACAAGAAGAATTACCCCACGCATGAGCTGGAGCTAGCAGTGGTGGTGTTCGCTCCAAAAATTAGGAGGCACTACCTGTACGGGCTTCATTGCGAGGTATTCACAGACCATCACAGCCTACAATATGTGTTTTCCGATAAGGTTCTTAATTTGAGGCAGAGGAGGTGCATGGAACTACTCAAGGAATATGACTTCACCATCTTGTACCACCTAGGGAAGGCTAATGTGGTAGGAGATACGTTGAGTCAGAAAACAACGAGTATGGGTAGTTTAGCTTGCCTAGAATCTACTTGGCGACCGACGGCTAGAGAAGTTCAGACACTAGCAAATAGTTTGGTGAGGTTATCTTTGAAGTAAATGAATGTCATACTAGCTAGCATGGAGTCTAATCGATCTCTATTGGAGGAAATAAAGGTAAGATAGTTTGAGGATGAGAAGTTGGGTAAAATCTTAGAAAACGTCTTACGGGGAGAAGCGAAGGAAGCAATCCTAGATGGCGGAGGGATCCTGAGGATAAAGGTCGCGTGTATGTTCCCTGAGTCGGTGAACTAATTAAGACTCTTCTAGAAGAAACTCACAACTCGAGATACTCCATTCACCCTAGAGTCACCAAAATGTACCATGACCTGAAGCAGCACTATTGGTGTGGTAGGATGAAGAAAGATATTGTTGACTATGTTGCCCAATGTTTGAATTGTCAATATGTGAAGTACAAGCACTAGAAGCCAGGGTGAGTACTTCAAAGGATGCCTATCCCCAAGTGGAAATGGGAGAGAATAGAGATGGACTTTGTAGTTGGTCTTCCAAACACATTAGGAAAGTTTTACTCCATTTGGGTCATTGTGGATAGATTGACCAAATATGCTCACTTCTTGCCTGTCCAAATGACTTACAATGCCAAGAAGTTGGCCAAGCTGTATGTGAAGGAAGTGATTCGATTGAAAGGGGTGTCGGTGTCGATTGTGTCTGACAGGGGTACCCAGTTCACCTCTCATTTCTGGAGAACCTTGTAGGTAGAGTTGGGCACCAGGTTGGACCTGAGCATAGCTTTCCAACCTCAGATAGATGGACAGTCAAAAGGATTATCCAAGTATTAGAGGACATGCTCCAGGCCTGTGTTATAGATTTTGATGGCCATTTGGATAATTTTCTATACCTGGCAGAGTTCACCTATAACAATAGTTATCACTCATGAATTGGAATGGCACCATTTAAAGCTCTGTACAGGAAGAAATGCAGGTCTCCAATCGGTTGGTTTGATGCATTTGAGGTGCGACCATGGGGGACCGGTTTACTAAAGGAGTCATTACAAAAAGTTCGGGTAATCCAAGAGCGTCTGGTGGCAGCTCAAAGTAGAAAAAAAATAGCATGCAGACAAGAAGGTGAGAGATATGTAGTTTATGGAGGGAGAATAAGTTCTATTCAAGGTATCCCCCATGAAGGGGATGATGAGGTGTGGTAAGCGGGTCAAGCTTAGCCCAAGGTACATTGGACCATTTGAAATACTCTGGTGTGTATGAGAAGCATTAAGGGGATGGGACTTACATTATCAAATTGGACTCCATACTGCTAGATGAGAATTTTTCCTATGAGGAGGAGCCGGTGGGGATTTTTGATAGAGAGGTTCGGAAGTTGAGGCCAAAAGAGATTACAACCTTAAAGATCATGTTGAAGAATCGTCCCATAGAGGAGGCCACTTGGGAGACCAAAGATGATATGCGGATCAAATATCCAGAATTGTTTGTGGAATCTGGTACGTTCTATTTCTTACTTTCATGTAGACTGTTCGGGGATGAACGGTATTTTAATTGGTATTTGATTTAACGACCCGTATGTCATTTTGAGGGAAATGGACTTAGGACTCTTGAAAAAGGTAAAAATCTAAGGAAATTTGATGTGATATGAGTTAAGTGTCGAACTAATGATTTTTCGGGAGCTACTAGTTTTGTGGGACCACTGCAGTGGTATAGTTTCCACTACAGCTAGACCATGGTGACAGTTGGAGTCCCGCGCAACAAATCAATGATTAACCACCAGATTTGCTATAACGGTCCCCTGAACGCTATAGCGGGTCCGCTGTAGCGAAAATGTGACTGTTACTGCAGACAAAGGGAATTAAAGAATGGGTTTAAGTTGGATTTCTGGGGTTATACCCCATTATTTCTAAAAGAACGAAGATAAAGGTTAGAAGGCAAATTTCTCCTTATGAATAGTGAATTTCTCTACCAAGGTAAGTTTCTTGAATCCCTACCTCCATGGTGGATTGTGTTAACTTTGGGATTCATATAGAATCTTTAATGGTGGAATTCTAAGTTGAGAAACCCTAGGTTGATAGATTAGGGCTGGATCATCGGGAGTTAAAAGGGTGATATGCTTAGATGTTTTAGGGGTAATGATCATTCCCCCAAGGTTTATTTGCAAAAGAACGTGGGTTATGCGGGAATTGAGGCTTAGAACTAGGCGGAATTGGGGTTTTACTTTTGAAAGTACACTGAAAGAAAGGGTTTGAACTTCTAAGTCCCTTATCTGAAGAGTAAATAATTAAATTACTCTATATTATTGTTGTAGATTTCGAGCCTTCCGAGGCATTGAGAAAGGATAAGGCTCTTGCGGAGTAGTTGACCTTTTGTACCCAAAATCCAGGTAGGTTATGGTTTAGAGGGTTTAGACTATATATAATGACATGTATGTTTTGTGAAATGATTATATGTGATTGGTTTGTGGGCATTACTTGTTATGAGGTTTTCCTATTGAATTAACTGTTGAAGAAATGTGGATATGATGTGGTCTTTGAATTTTTATGACACCGTTTTGAGTTGTTAAGTAAAGTTATTTTACATTGTTATCGAGATGTTTGCTGGTCTATAATTATGCAAGTGAAGGTGTAGATCATAAACTCCTCCCTACTTAAATAATGCATCTTTTTATATTCAGTTGATTGTAAAAGGTTAGGATAGTAATAATACCCTATGATGAGAGGCTCGTGCCCGAGGGGAGCATCCAAGCGAGCGATATTTATTGAGTGGCTCGTGTTTGAGGTGAGTATCCGGATGAGCATATGACTGGGAGGGGGTACCATTCCGGTACAGTACATGGATTTCTAAAGTCCCCTACAGGTCATGATTGGAAGGGAATAAATATCACCCTCTAACATGTGTGTACACTGATATTGACATGGTGATATGGAAAAGGCGTGTGCCCGACATGTCACCTTTTGTTCTATTTTATGAGGTGTGTGAAACTTGTTAACAACTTGGAATGAGTAAGTGCTAAGTGGTTGAGTTGAGTTTGTGATCTTGTACTCGTAATCTAAATGAGGCAAGTGGAAAAGGTCTAAAGCGTGATACGATTAACGACCAGTGATATTGAGTTGTTCTCTCTTGTGATAAATTGCTTAAATCGCATGTGATTATGAATAGTTGTGAATTTATTTCAAAAGCTTGTGTGTCATCTAATTAAGTATTTGTATGTGTGTACTGCTGAAGACTGGTGACTGATGCAGGTGCAGCTAAGTCGAGCTACTGCCTCAAGCAGTACCACAGCAGCGGAATTTCTTCCGTTGCTACGACACCTCTGTAGTAGTCAAGTGACCACCGCAGCGAAAGGCCCAAACCAGTGAGTAGGCCGGTTGTCACCTGTGTAGAGTTAGTATACTTTAAATGTTTACTATTAATGTGTATGATGTTTAGGACTGGTTCTATGTTGTTGTTTCCATACTTATATGTTATTATATAAGGTCAGCTGATGATGCCTACCAGTACCTTATTTCATACTGACTCTACTCCTGCACTTCTTTATTGAGTGCAGAATTTGATCTAGGAGTAGCATCAGTACAAAATAAAATACTGGTTGGCATCATCGGTCGAACTTAAATAACAATAAATATATATATGAAACAACATTATGCAATTATCTCATAACAAAATTTCAATAGATAATACTTATTCAGAAATTAAATCTGTGAGAGGTGCTAACCAGCCTGCTCATTGGATTAGGCCTCACTACAGCGGTCACTTAACCGTTGCCACAGTCTATCTGTAGTAGATTAAGTCCTGCTACAATGGTACTTCCTTGGCAGTAACTCGACTTATCTGCATACCCACCATTCCCTTAACTCTTTCCCACATTCTATTCATTATTATCAACCAATCATTTCTTAGTCATCTCATAAAAAATCGACATATCTAATTACAAGGAACATAAAATGATCCATTCATGAATGGTTTCAAAACTCATCATTAGACCTTATTTAACTTCACATAAACCATCAATACATAACAAAATACGTCAATAATTCAAATGCACCAAATATACGACCATAAATTCAATTCATTTAGCTCCTCACATTCAAAGACTGATCTTACCTCTTACATTAGGTCAGAAAATACAACAAATGGTCATATGTCGGGAATGCATGTACGTTACATCACCATGAACATTTAATCATTGGACATCAATTACACATATGCTAGAGGGTCTTATTTCTGCCCTTCCAATCACGACCTTAATGGGACTCTAGAAATTCATGGACTATATTAGTGTTGTACCCTCTCCAACTCATCTTCATATATGGATGCTCCCTTTGGACACGAGCCACTCAGTCATCATTGCTCTCTTAGATGCTCCCCTCAGGCACGAGCCACTCAATGATAGAATTCAACAAAAGACTATATCAACAGGCAATGTATGAAGATCAATTCACATAAAATCATCCATCTAAAGTCTGAATCCTTTTAATACCATAACCGACCTCATTTTATGACAGACTTCACTAGTTACTTCGCTGGAGCCTTGCCCTTCATCACTACTTGCAAACGATCAAAATCTAGAACAAATGAATAATGAATTATTAACCAACTATTTTGGGAAATAATGTTTTTGGAAATTTGACCCCGCCCCCATTCTACCAATTTCATGGGGTTCTAACTATTATCCGTGAGTAAGTCATCCCATTCTTATCCCACCATGATTATTCCTGCCCAGTTCATGGGGTTTTCACTCCCCAAACCCTCTTCAAGGAGCTTTTACACCAAATTCCCTACTTCTACCAAACTTTAGGTCTCCAATTCTAGAAATGATGAACTAGTAGCATCTCATTCTCCCTAGGAAGCAATAACTACATGCTTTTATAGCTAGGAATCAATCAACCTTCAATACCCAATCAATTTCCCTTACTCTCATCATTCTGGGGTTTTTCAACCTATAATTTCCACCATAACTGGTCCACCTATTAATTCTTAGGGATTTAGGGCATCAAAATAAAGAGAATAAACTAAGATTCTTTCCTTCGAGAAGGGAAAACAACTCTGCACTTGGGGAATTCTCTCTGACTTCTCATAGTTTGTTTTTGAAATAATGGGGTAAACCCTTTGAAATTCCACTGAAAATCCACTTACTGGTTCCCATAATCTGCTTCGGCGGTTGCATTCCAGACTCAGTGTTAAAATGGAGAAAATAGAAATTTTTGCACCAGGTCATAAGACGAGCCGTCCAATGACCCATGAGGTGCACCACGAGTCGTTAGGTAACTCATGGAGTGAAGGGAGAGTTGGTTGGATTTTTAAAATTTGGGGTTGACCACGAGACCAGCCACGACTCATGGTTAGGGTAACGATTCATGGAGCCAGCCATGGTCAGGAGCCAGTTTGAAGAGGGAAATTTTAGGCAGTGAACCCAACGAATTGTCACCACGAGTCGTCCCTTAGGGAACGAGTCGTCTAGTCCCTCGTTGGGACTAGCAGTATGATTTTTTCTACAAATTTAATATAGGCTTTTCCTTAGTTCCTAAGTTCCTAAGACCTAAACTACATTGTTTTAATCTCAGATAAGTGTGTTTTAAGAGGGTTTAGATCATTCTAAGCTTATCCCTCTCCATGCATGCAAGCTTAGGAGTTCCTAAGGGTGATCAAGCTTAGAATTCATCAATTCTTCTTCAATTTCCTCTAGGAATTCAAGAATGTTGAAAAATCAGAAGTACCCAGGTATGTAGGGTTATGAATGGTGTATTCATTCACTCCCATGCCCAATCCTTTCTAAAATTAATTGAAATTCTAGTTAATGAATCTATGGGGTTTTAACCCAATTTATGAATCCTCTAAGAATCTATCATGGGTATAATCTATTTAAGTCTCTAATGTTAAATTATGATTCATGGTCATGTTTTATAATATTTTCAATTACAATTCATGTTTTAAAAGTTTTATAAACTATGATGCCCAATTATGAAAGTTCATGAGAAGATGAGGTTATGATCTATGTTTCCACGTATGATGAGATGTATCTGATAAAAGTATGATTTCATACTAACCATGTCTATATTCATGTTTTTGATTATCAAAGCCTATTTCAAGTTTGTTTATGTTTGGGAAAGCCCATATAATCATGTATCCATGATTTCATGTTATTAGCTTACCATATCAATTTTGGAGTCCAGACTCCCACTTTTTCTAGCTTGTTGTATGGTTTGAGCCAAGGCTCCTCATGTTATGTTTTCAGATTTTGTGTATCATGTTATGATTCAACTTTATCACTAGACGACAGTTCAGCTTCATTGAAAAATGATGGAGAGCATATTCATGTTTTTGGGATTAGTGTCTAGCACCTAGTAGGCTAAGGGTCAGTCAACCCTATGTCTCAGAACTACGTTCCAATGTAGGTGTGATCAGATTATTTGTGACCTCCCTTGTAAGCTTCCCATTCCCAAAAGGGGCCTTCAGTTTGATATCGATAACATGATAGCGTTCTTAGCCCTGGTAAGGATTTGGATTGCTCTACCCACTTGAGTGTAATAGTCGGGACACATAGGCTCTATCGTGATACTGTAGATTATATGACGAGTCTCCCATTGTTGCACATGATTTCAGTTATGCATGTTAATCAGTCATGATATTATGTTTTCAGCAGGTTTGACCCAATGTTCAATTTTACTTATGAATAATCAGTTTCAGCTTTGGGTTATTTGATTCAGTTATGATATTCAGTTATGTTTAAATCATGTTTTCAGACACTAGCATGCAAGCCCTACTCTTAAAATCATATGATGACATGTTTTATGATATGCATCATTTCTATTTTTACTTACTTAGTAGTTTTTACTTACCTTGCATACTCTATACATTCCACGTACTGACCGCATACTCTATTCTATATCATTTAATAATACAGGCGTTGACATTCAGGTTTAGCCCCACCATTAGCTAGATCCTCAGAGTAGCGTCTCTCAGCTAGAGTTGGTGAGTCCTCATCCTTCGAGGACCCTCTTATCAGTTGTATTCAATATTTTTAGTTTTAGTCTTAGTGAGTTAGTTGGGGTCTTGTCCTATCAACTTGTTAGTATGTAGATGCTTATCAGACAAAGTATGCTTCAGTTTCAGATTGCAGTTATGTATTTAGATATTTGATGTTATCAAATTTTCAGACTTCTGTTTTTATATATGTTAGAATTCCATATTATTATGTTGATCTTTAGATGTCATATTCATTCCATGGATTGACTTGGAGCTGCTCGAGGTTCTATGTCCCGTGTCTCGATCCAAGCCTATGTTTGGGTCGTGACAAACTTGGTATCAGAGCATTAGGTTTTGAAGTGTCCTAGGGTGTTCGATAGATGTGTTAAGAAGAGTCTTTTCATGGATGTGAAGCGCACCACACGTATTATGAAGAGGCTACAAAACGTGTAGGAAATTTCCCTTCTTTCATGATCTTTGTCGTGCAATGAAATATCTCTCTATCCTTCTAACTCGTGCTATACACATTTGTAGAATCATGCCTCCTCGTCGAGTTAACAGAAGAAGATATGATAATTGAAATAGCCATGAGAATGACAATGGGGATGGGCATCAGCCTCTGAGGATCATATGCCCAAGTAGGTGGCCCATGCAGAGTTTAGGGTTGCCATCTAGATGTTGGCTCAGGCTTTGACCTCCCAAGTCAACCAACAGGCGGTAGCACATGTCCATCAAAATGGGATTGCAGCAGTAGCGAAGGTCAGAGATTTTCTGAGGATGAATCCTCCGGAGTTCCTTGGGTCGAAGGTGGATGAGGATCCCCACGAGTTTATTGATAAGATTCAGAAAATCACCCAAATCATGGGGGTGACCGGAGAGAAGTGCACAAATTTAGTTTCTTATGAACTGAAAGGGGTAGGACATATCTAGTTCAGACGTGGAAGGATGGTAGCATAGTTTGAGCAAGCCCTATTGGTTGGGATGAGTTCCATACTGCATTTTCAGATTGGTTCTTTCCCCGAGAAATGAGGGAGATCAAAGCAGCGAAATTTGTGAACTTGAGACAGAACAACATGACGGTTCAGGAGTATACTTTAAAGTTCACCCTCCTATACAAGTATGCACCTGAGATGGTGAAGACCCGAGGGCTCGAGTAAGTCATTTAGTGCATCGGATAACAGACTATCTAGTCAAAGATTGTCGGACCGCGATGTTCCATCAGGATATTGATTTCTCACAGATAGTTTTTTATGCCCAGCATATGGAGGCAGTGCAGGTGAGTGAGCAGTATAGAGAGGCAAAGAGGGCCTATAATAGCTTTGGATTTACCCAACAGAGACCTGGTGGTTGGCACTATCAGCAATCCCACTAGAGATCATCAACCCCAGCAGTGCAGCAGCAAATGTGCCATCCAGATCTAGGAGCGGCCAGAGGGGATGAGCATCAGACTCTCAAGGTCAGTGGAGCAGATCTGTGGATCCTAGTATTCCAGCCTCTGACAGGTGTGGCCGGAGGCACATTAGTCAGTGCTTAGCAAGTACAGGTGCTTGTTTCGGGTGTGGTAAGTCAAGGCATATGCTCAGGGATTTCCTAATAGCTTGACAGGGCCATGGTAGAGGCCGAGATCGAGCCATTAGTTTAGCAGATCCACCAGCATGCTCAATTCAGCAGGGAGCCACCACTAGTGCAGGTGGCAGTCAGCGTCAGAACAAATTTTGTTCCCTCACATCTCGTCAGGAGTAGAAGGCCTCTCCAGATGTAGCCACTGGTATGTTATCAGTATTCCACCTTGATATATATGCATTTGTAAATCTAGGGGCTACCTTATCTTTTGTGACGCCCTATGTTGCTAGTGGTTTCAGAGTCAGTCCCGAAAATTTATCAGAACCCTTCTTAGTCTCTACTCCAGTCGCTGATTCAGTTATAGCTCGATGGGTTTACAGAAATTACCCTGTCACAGTTCTTTCAAAAGTCACCTCACCAGATTTAGTAGAGCTAGCCATGATAGATTTTGATGTTATCTTTGGCATGGATTGGCTACATACATGTTATGCCTCAGTAAATTGTAGAACCCGTGCGGTAGAGTTCCAGTTTCTAGGTGAGCCAGTCCTAGAATGGAAGGGTAGTTCAGCTTTGCCTATAGGTTGTTTCGTTTCCTACCTGAAGGCCAAAAATATTATCTCTAAGGATTGCGTGTACTATCTAGTTACGATTAATGATGCTACATCCGAAACGCCAACTATCCATTCAGTTCCAGTTGTGCATGAATATCTTGAAGTGTTTCCAGATGATTTACCAGGAATTCCTCCCGGGCGGGAGATCGATTTTGGTATTGACCTTCTTCTAAATACACAACCTATATTTTTTCCTCCTTACAAAATGGCTCCAGCTGAGCTAAGGAGTTGAAGGAACAGTTGAAGGATCTTCTATACAAGGGTTTCATCAGACTGAGCAAATCCTCGTGGGGTGCACCAATTCTCTTCATTTGGAAGAAGGATGGTTTCCTTCAGATGTGTAAGATTATCGGAAATTGAACAAGGTCATCATCAAGAATAGGTATCCCCTTCCCAACATTGACGATTTGTTTGACCAGTTTCAGGGTGCTAAGTGCTTTTCAAACATAGACCTCAGATCCGGGTATGATCAGCTTAGGGTTCGGGAAAGTGACATTTCGAAGACGATCTTTAGGACTCGATATGGTAACTATGAGTTTGTAGATATTTATTCTGGACTAACCAATGCTCCTATAGCTTTTATGAATTTGACGAACAGGGTGTTCAGGCCGTATTTGGATATGTTCATGATTGTGTTTTGTAGATGACATTCTCATATACTCTCCAAGAGAAGAGGAGCATGCCGCTCATTTCAGGGTGGTACTACAAACCCTAAAGTATCGCCAATTATATCTTAAGTTTAGCAAGTGCGAGTTTTGGCTAGATTCAGTAGCATTTTGGGTCATGTAGTGTCAACTGTAGGTGTACAGGGGGACTCTCAAAAGATAGAAGTAGTGAAGAATAGGCCTAGACCAGTGAGTCCTTCAAATATCAGGAGTTACTTGGGCTTAGCTAGTTACTACTGGAGGTTTGTTGAAGGGTTTTCATCCATTACAGAACCATTGACTAAGTTGACCTAGAAGAAAGCGAAGTTTTAATGGTCGGAGGCCTATAAAAAAAGCTTCCAAGAGTTGAAGACTCGACTAACCTCAGCACTAGTGTTATCCCTACTGGAGGGTACCAATGGGTTTGTGGTATATTGTGACACCTCGAGACTCTTCCTTGGTTGTGTATTAATGCAGCACGGTAAAGTTATAGCTGATGCTTCTAGGAAGCTGAAAGTCCATGAAAAGAACTGTTTGACTCATGACCTCGAGTTGGTAGAAGTAATATTTGCTTGGATGATTTGGAGACACTATCTTTATGGGGTTCATGTAGATGTGTTTACGGACCACAAAAGCCTACAATACGTGTTTACCCAAAAGGATCTAAATCTATGTTAGAAGAGGTGGTTGAAGCATTTGGAAGATTAGGATATGAGCGTTCTTTAACATCCGAGCTAGGGTAATATGGTGGCAGACGCTCTTAGCAGGCTTTCTATAGAGAGTGTAACTTATGTAGATGAGGAGAGGAAGGAGTTAGTGAAGGATGTGCATCGGCTTGCACGGCTAGGAGTCCATCTTGTTTACTCAATGAATGGTGGTGTCATTGTTTAGAATAGATCAAGATATTCCTTGGTGACCGAGGTCAATGCTAGACAAGACGAGGATCCTATTTTAGTAAAGTTGAAGGAAGCCATTTAGAATCAGAAGGTGAAGGTTTTCTCCCTAAGGGGAGATGGTGTACTAGGATGTTAGGGTTGTTTGTGTGTACCGGTGTTGATAACTTGAGGGAGCGGATGTTGCATGAGGCTCATGGTTCTAGATATTCTATTCATCTAGGTGCCACCAAAATGTATTGTGACCTATGGGAAGTTTATTGGTGGAATGACATAAAGAAGGACATAGCGGATTTTGTGGCTAAGTGTCCGAATTGTCAACAGGTGATGGTTGGGCATCAAAGACCTGGAGGTGTGCTTCAAGACATTAGTATCCCTACTTGAAAGTGGAAGGAAATCCATATGGACTTCATTACGCGGTTGCCTCGTACTTGTCGATACTATGACTCTATTTGGGTTGTTGTAGACAGATTGACTAAAACAACTCATTTTTTACCGATCAAAACTACTAATACAATGGAGAATTATGCTAAACTATACATTTTGGAGTTATTTTAGTTGCAAGGAGTGCCCTTGTCCATCATATCAGATAGAGGTACTTAGTTTATGATCTCGCCTAAATTAAACCTCGCAATTGAGATAGAAGCAGTTGATTGTCAAATATAGAACCCAACAAAGGTTGAGGTCGATCCCACAGTGAGTATGGTAAGAACTTAGGTTAATGTCAATAACTATCACTATTGATTGACTTATTTCAGAAGGGGGAAAATATGGAATAATAAGAAAAGTGAAACTAATGAATTCTTGTATCAAATTGGGTTTGTATTCAATTTACGACTAGACTAGGATTGTGTTCCCCAAGATTTTCTAACCACAAGGATTATACACTATTGATTTTTTCCGGTATTTAACATGAAATATTGGTAAGTTAGGTTCACCTAAATGGCTGGTCTCCTAAATTGGTGATTTTCACCACGCTACTTGGTCTGTATACAAGTGTTCTTTAGTTGACCCTTACCGTTAATATCGGATTAGCTATTCCTTGGACCAGTTCAAGCTATTAGATGAGGGTTGGTATCCTCAAATCTCCGTTGTTAATCCCTTTTCCTATTCATTACCTCCTTCATCCGATAAGTAAGAATAAGAAAAATCCTAACGTTTTCAACCGTCAAGAATCAATCAAAACGAAGGGAAAAACAATACATGCATAAAACTCCATTCAAGAATCACTAAGTATTCTTACCTATGTGTGTTAATTCATCTTGGTTCCCACAAACCTAGTTTATGGGTTTAGCTACTCATGTTTGTGCTATTGCAATCAAAAAATATAGAAGAAATCATAATATCAACTTACAAAGTATTGTAGAATAAAAACCAAGTAGATTGAATAAAAATTCTAATGTGGCTTTCATATCTTGAAAAATTTATCAAGAATATCGCTCAAGATTCTCACAAACATCAGCTTCTAAATATTCTCAACCCCCCTCCCCTGTAAAATAAACCAAAAACTGGGTATTTATAATACAAAGAAATCCTTTTCCTAAATAACTTTGGAAAGCAAGTCGGCAATGGAACAGGCCGTATGACGGATCGTTAGGCCTTCTGACGAGTCGTTCTTTGCTTTCAATCAATCGTCCTCAGCAACTTACCTAGGCCTGGCAACGGGTCACCTAACGACTCATCATGCCTTAGCATGAGTCGTTAGGTCCCTCATGGTCTACTTCCTTTGAAATTCTTTTGCACCTCACGGATAGCTCCGGTGGCTTGCCAACGAGTCGTTCCTTCAAGTGACGACTCGTGAAGTCTCTCATCATCTTCACTGGATACTTAGTTGAACTTTTATCTTCAATACCTAACGGTTGACCTCATGACTCATTACCAAGTGTAACGAGTCGTTGCTCCAAATGGTCAAGTGCACTGTTTCACCTCTTCAAAACTCCATCTTTTTTCCAACACCTCAAGTGATGGGTCGTGCCTCCTGCCAACGACTCGTTAAGTGCCTAGCAGTCACCTTTCAGTTGTTTTCAGCATTAATTCAACCAAAATCACTTCCACTCCTGTTTTCCTGCATATTAAGCACAAAATACCTTATACCCATACAAACATACCTGGAATGTGCATAATTTCTTGGTTTTAAGCATCGATAGTGCCGTAAAATCACAGTACATCAACACTCTCAACTTAGAAATTTTGCATGTCCTTAGGAAAAAACAAAGCAAAACAAAACAAAACAAAACAATCTACTTCGATGCTCCAGTCGAAAAAACTTTAGGAAACTTAACCGTCATCAAAATCAATTTTTATAACCCCTCCCTTATCATATGAACTCAAAACACTATGTATATGCAAAATTTCCAACCATAGCATAGAGGAATCGAAACATGGCAAAATACTATCACCTGCAACCACGCACATAAATCTATAACACTGCCCCAGACAATTTACAGATGATTCTTGTTAACCAAGTGTTTTCACCTCAAAGAAGTCCCACACTTACACATATGTATATGATTATCTCAGTATATTTTTCTTGGGACTAGGTAAGATCCACTCACGCTTACAAAGAAATTCAAATTGTATGCATACAATACCATAGGCTTGCCTTTACTTTCAACACCTCAATTTTCGGACAAATAACAAGGATCACTACAGGACTTTCTAAGCTTGTAACATAAGCTCGGGTTTGGGTATGGTACATATGGATTTTAGTAGCTCAACCCTCCTTAGCACTACCCTTTTTACTCAACTTTTGACCTTTATTTCTATTTTCTCTCTTTTTCTTTTTTCTGCTTTAGACACTACGGATGCAGTTACTTTTTACTCAGCAAAAACTTATTGATGTCACACATTATTATTTTTTTACTTTTTTTTTTCATCATGCATACCGCACCCGCTCTCTTTCTTCTTTTTCATTATCCAACTTTAATTCCACCCAACTCTTCTTACTCACCCCTATCATAGCCACCCTCAAATTAGGCGATTTGCCTGAGTTGAAGTTCACAATGTCCGGGGAGGGACCAGGGACAAAATAGGTTCCTTCATAATAAAATCAGGTCGGTGAATTGGTATGAACGAAAAGAAAGGTCAATTAAAGCTCAAACATTTGGATCAAGGGATTTTATTCACTTTCGTAGGTCTTTTAGGCTAAAGTGGACTCATAAATCAAAAATGTCCTATGATCCTTTCCTAGTTCCTTATCCTCTATCTCGGCACGACTGACCAGGAAAGTTATAGATTGACACACACAACCGAATTCAGCTATCAAACCTCACTTCACACATAGCACCGGTCAACATCATCAATTCTACTATCTCTAGTTCAGTTACAGCCATACAATGGCAAACAAATTCACAGTTCCAATGCCATGCAAAGATTCACAAAGGTCATAATTGTAATCTCTCACATACACATATACAAAATTTTTTGGAGGGGTATCAAATCATCAAAAATCAAAATATCAAACAATTTTAGCTCTTGACTGCTTTCAGTTTTCCTAACTTTCTTACGACTGCCACAAAAAAAAACACAAAAACACAAAATAAAATCCTAAACATGCCGGTTCTACTAGATATGGAACACCCGAGGGAAAATATATCTGGCAAGAAAAACCCTCGAGTTATATTCAGTAAAATAGAATGCACAAGTATCCCTGTCCCGCCCCCATCATAAAAAACATGTGTCGTCCTCGACGCATATATGTACAAGAAAAAAACTAAGGGAATAGGAAACATACCTGTGCGACCTAGGTGTCAGCTACCTTGTCAGTGGAGGATGTAGATACGCCTCCAACATCAACTCCAATATTGCCGACACGACCCGACGCAGTCTCAGATCCAACTAAGCTCGTTCCTTCACCACGAGCTCTAGCTACCTTAGTCTCAGCTCTCAATCGAGCCTCCTCTCTTGATTCGTGCAGCGCTCTCTCCATCTCACTCTTCTCCCATTTTTGCTGACGAAGTAGAGGTGTATCAACATCATCATTTGCCTCCTCACGAGGCCTCTTCCCCTTTACATGTGCCACCGACTCCTCCATGATGAAATCAAAAATCGGTGGTAGCTCCTCCTCAAACTCATCATTAATAATGGGGAGGACCAGTGGAGGTACCGCAGCTGTCTGTCGTGCAGCCAAGTCCCGCACCTTGGATCATAATGCTCCCAGCTCTACGTACCATCAAGATAACTCAGGCACCTGTAACTGTGCAAGGCGCTAGTCCATCCTTCGCTCAAAAGCGTCCAGTTGCCCATGCACCAAACTGGACAGTGTCTCCAACTCCTTTGACACTCACGGCTTGACCTGATCCATCAAGACTTTGACTTGTAGAGCCGTGTGTGCCTTCTGCTTCTCTGCTTTAGCTAGCTGCTTAGCCATGTCAACCAAGAACTCCTATGAAACCCTGACTAGGCCGGCTGTGCTGGATCATGGAGGCGTGGCTGATGGTCTGGATGCTTCTGCTGCTATAGATGATGATTCTGGAACATCAACGGGTGTGGAGGCATCCGCTGCATCTGTAGCCTCAGCCTGGCTACCTATCTCTCTTCCCTCAATAGACTCGACCGCTAACTCGGCAAATTGTGCTGAGTCAATCTATATCCTGCTGCCAAATGCCTCTGCTATTATGGTCACTCCAACGGATGCAGATGCCTGAGTTCTCGCCCTCGATACCGGGTTTGTATAATCTCTAATCAACCCGATATCGGTAACCTTCTGAACCACCACTCTCTGATCAACTAATGGCAGTTCTGACACTCGAGACTCCTGATAGAGTCTATCAATCAAGCATTGGAAGGGAATCATCATTCCATCATTTATAGCCCGCTCCCAAATCTCCTCGATAATGAACCGCGAGAAATTGATTGCGTACCCCTCCATTATACTGGCTACTAGTGCGGCTCTATCGGGTGAGAGAATATTGTCATTACTTGTGGGTACCAGCATGTGCCTCACCAGCGACCATAAAAATTTAGCCTAAAATTTCAAGGTGGCCTTCTTTATCTGTGGCTCAGTACCATGCAACCATTCAATGACCCCTTTGTGGCAATGATACGAGAAAGCCAAATGTACTGCTATATCCGCTCCATGCTATTCAGCTTCTTTGTTTTGACTTTTCGCAACTCGGATGCCCTGTGATCAAACTCTGCCGTGTTCATCAGAGCTCAATATTCTGGCCCGTACAGCATCCTAGAAATTGTCTCCTCAGATATTTAAACTGAGGTCTCATGCACCATCACTTGATTCAAGGCAGGCCGCTTCTCCTAATCATAGCCTCCTAGTGCTAACCGCTGTAAGGTGGCGACATATGCTACGTAGAACTCGCGAACCAGGCATGGGCTATAGCTGCCTGAAGGCTCTGTCAACCACCCAAAACTTGTACTTTTCAAATACTGCCTGTAGCTCTGGCAGGTCTTTCAAACCGGTGGTGATCAGCCTTGGCTCCTTATAAATGCTCCGCTTCGGATTGCCTTTGTCATTTAGAGCAATATCCCTATTGTATAAAGCCCGCATGTCGTGGACACACCATCTCCTCATATTTCTCAGTTTCTCATTTGATATGCCCGATGTCCCATTCAACTCATTGTCCAAGTCCCCTCGCTGGGCATGTGACTCATCTACTCTCTCTGTATTGTGCCCAGCTATGGGAGCCTCCTGAACAAGTGCAGCAGTAGCCCTAGCCTTTCGTTAGTGAGGCTGGGCGAATCTCTTGCTAGAGGAGTGGGAGTATCGACCAGGGCTATCGGATTTGAACTTTGTTGAGCCCTAGCCCTGGTCATCCTCCGCACCAGGTGCTCCTCCGATACTTCATATTCCTCTTCAGAGCCACTCGACTCTTCAGAGAAGGATAGATTATCTCGCAGCCTTCTGTATGATGGTTGACTGCGCTCAGGTACGTACTTTTTGGTTATACCCTTCTTTGGTGTGCCTCGTGGAGCCATTGTGCCTGTGGAAACCTTGTTAGTACACAAAAGGAGGTGAAACAGAAAATATTTTTAACTGGTGCCAATGGTCCTCACAGGTGGCTAAACGAGTCTTTGCCTCTAGCAATGATTCATGAAGTCACTTGTTACCTAGACTGGAGATTTTTTCAAATAGGTCCAGTGTACTTGACAGTTTGTCCCAGTGAGTCATTACCAGAGGCAACGAGTCGTTAGGTCACTCATCAAGTACACTACTTCAACAGTTTATTTTTCTCACTCAACACGGGCTACATGATGAGTCATTTGGTGACCCAACGAATCGTGATGTGGATTGTGTTCAAGAGTTCCTGTTCATCATCTCCTTCTTTCCAGTTATCAATTCCACAACACACAATCTAGAATGAATCATCAACCCAGGTGACTACATGATCGAAATTCAATGTTTCATACTTCCTAGGGTTTATCTACATCACAAAGCACGTAAGAACACAATATAAATCGAGAAATCCTTGAAGCTCACTCATTCACGGGTCTTTAAAAATTTCTTGATGGAATGCAACCAATATTCCAAGTTTTTGTGTGGGGAAGATTACATACAATGCAATATTTCAAAGATGGAGTGCAATAGCAGTTGCTTGTGCTGTAGTGAGTGAGTGTGCAGTGACGATGTTGTTTTCAACGGTGTCTTTGATTGGTTCGCGTGAAGAAGGGGAAGAAGAGAATAGGGAAATTTGAAGTGATTTTTAACAGAGGAGTATTCAATGCAATGGGATTCTTTGATTTTAATTTTTAACTTATTCCCATTTACATTCGTCGGTCCGATTAGGTCAACTTACCTGGGGACCTGACGACTCACGTAACGACTCGTGGTGTTACCTAACGAGTCATTCCCTGAGTCGTGGTCCTTTGCCTATTATAGTTTCAGGACGGGTAACTTGACGACTTATTTGGTTTCCAACAACTCGTTGAGTAATCCGTCATCACCCTTCTTCTTTAAGTTTAAACTATGATCCAATGTACTTGACGGGGGACTAAAAGATTCGTTCCTTGGAGAAACGATTCGTGAAGTCACCCATTGCTCCCCTGTTTTCTGTAGTTCTTTTCATGACTGGCTAAACGAGTCGTCAAGTTAGGAAACGACTCATTTTGTGATTTTTTTGCACCAGAACAGAAGTTCAAGTTTTTTAGTTCCAACTTCATATTTTCCATCTTATTCACCTGCACCCATCAACAAATGTTAACACTAACTTTTTATTACATTTACAACTTGGGTTGCCTCCCAAGAAGTGCTTGATTTAACATCGCGGTACTACGTGGGCGTTTTGGCTACTCAGACTTCACCAAGAAAACCTCATCAGTTGCCTCCCATGCAGCGCCTGATTGAACGTCTCGGCACGACGCAAGTCACTTGACTACTTGGAATTCATAAAGTGACTCTTCTCCATCCTCCAATGCAGAAATTATGCTGAATTCCTTGGGATGTTTCGTGGTCCGGCTTATGCCGAAGGTAACCTCTTCTTTGTTTAACCAAAATTTCAGCTGTCCTGCTTCCACATCAACTAGGGCCTTACCTATTTCAAGGAATGGTCACCCCAAAATAATGGGGACTTTTAAATCGACTTCGCAGTCTAGAATCATGAAGTCTGCTGGGAATATGAACTTATCCACTTTGACTAACACATAAAACAAAATCCGCACCGGCTTTTTGACTGTTCGGTTAGCCATTAGTAGCAGCATCGAGGTCGGTGTGAGGGTTCCCAAGCCTAACTTTTTAAATACTGCTAGCGGCATCAGATTTATGCTAGCTCCCAAGTCACAAAGTGCCCTTGCAAACTCGACCTCCCAAATGGTGTAGGGTATAGTAAACGCACCTGGGTCTTCCTTTTTCTGTGCTAGGACCCTGGTAGTGATGGCACCACAGTGGTACAGATTATCAATCGATTTCAAACGGACGGTTCTCTTTTTGGTGACGAGGTCCTTCATAAATGCGGCATATCCGGGCATTTGCTCAATTGCCTCCACCAATGGGATATTCACCGACAGCTGCTTGAGCATAGAGATAAACTACTGATATTTTCGACTTTCTTCTTCAAGCACTGGGGGTAAGGAGGAGAAGGTCTAGGAATTGTTGTGAGTTTTTTCTGTGGCTCCTTCTCCTTCCCATGGCAATCTCCTTGCTCCTTTGCACTACTCGGAGAAGTTTGCACATCTGAGTTCCCAACCAAAGTTAGGTTGTCAACATCCACTACATCATCCTCATTTATCAACCCGGGCCTTTTTGGCACTTGAACTACTACCGGCCACGGTGGATCAACTGTGGCCTTCTCGCTCCTGGTAGTGACAACTGATCGTGGGCAAAATAGCATGCCTGAGTGATGCTTTATAACTTAGTTTTGTCTTGTTTATCGTATTAATTATATGCATTCTCATGTGATTTTATGTAAATGTGAATATATACTAACCAACATGATTAGTCCTTGTTTTTGAAGGTTAATAATGCATTTGAGGAACTAATTCATGATTTGGTGAAGTGGAGGAATGGAATCAAGAGCAAAATATGAAAGTCAACAAGAAAACATGTAATAAATGGCACCCTGCGCGATAGGGGCCGTGGCACGCTGCCAACGCAGCAACACTTGGCCAAAAATTGCATTTTTTGGCACATTCCAGTGAGGGTACGCGTTACCTCCGTGTCAAGGAGGTCAAGTAGGGCGTTCAGCTCCGTGACACGTTGCTGTTCCACCACAGGCCAAATTTTGCATTTTTTCAGCATAGTATAAATTGAACCCTTAGCTCCTAAAATCAGATTGTCACGATTTTATTCTGAAAAACCACCTAGGAGTGAAGGGAGAAGTGGGAGAACTCACCTAGGGTTCATCAATTTCATCTTCTCATCTACCAATTCTTGTAAGTATGTTACTTTAACAATGTTTTCTTGTAATTTTACGAAGTTGAATGGCTAGAACCCTTCCTCTAGGGTTGAAGCCATGAGTTATAAGTGTGTTTTTACGAATTTGCTTTGGAATTAAGTTATTGATTGTTGTTTTGTCTTGCATTCTTAATTATGGTTGTTTTTATGATTGATCACCATGAAAACACACATGTTAAACTTAGGCAAATGCTTGAGAAAGCAAACCTAGGGAAGAACATAAGAATGTAGGAAGCAAGTTCTTATCTTTTGATAAGATTTTGTGGTTAGGATAGAAATATACCTAATACCTTGCTTGGTTGATAAAATGGGAAGAGAGAAAGACACCTCCTTAGATTTGTCACTCCACCACTCACAGAAGTAGTTGTGAAGCTAAGTTTGGTTAAATGGTTGGAGGTACGAAAGTACCCTAATCAATGGCATAACCCCATAAACCACATCCACGTAGTTAATTGCCCACGAACTAGAATTAGCATCCTCGCTAACAATGATGCAGTGAGGCTAGTTTGTTGTGTTTAGAGGCTCAAAAGACCATGAACATGCAATTCTAATTATGTGAGATGACAATCGATAGGTTCATACTTAAACCATTGCAAATCGTAGTATCACATGATTATCTGGTTTTAACTTTATGTTGCTCCTAGAGTGAATTCAGAATATTTCATTGACCATATTTAGACTTAATTAAACCTTCTCGAAAACCTCTTGAATCAACACTTGTGAAAGTTAATATCACACTTGAACTTGATAGTTAGCTGAATTGGTCTAGCTCCTGTGGGTTCGACATCCGGCTCTTAAAAAGGGCCACTATATTACTTGTACGACCCGTACACTTGCGGGGCACAACAACAACCATGCAGTGACCGTCATTTTTCGGATTTTGAACAGTATTACTAGGAAGTATGCCTTTTTGCCTTTGATTTACTGTAACAGACATCTGACTCATCTGCTGCTCAATTTTCCTGATTGTCACAGCATGTGACTCCACCTTTTGGTTCAAACTTGAAATATCAACGCGAAGCTCCTTAGAGTGGTTGTCTGTTACCTCCATCTTTTTGAGCACTTTGGAAAGCATATTTTCGACCCTTGAGCCGCTTGACTACGGTCTCGGTTTTGTGGAGGAACATACAGACCACCCCTATCATTTTTAAACTCCTCTCACTTTTTCTAGTCCCCATTGTCTCGATATTGACCCGGGTTGAAATTATGATCTTTGCGGAAGTTCTGACCTTGGTTCCCTTGACCTTAAAGCCAAGAGTCTTTCTTAGACCCTTCGGTGTTGGTCCAGAAACCTATCCTCTAATCATTCAAGTAATTGACATCTTCTTCAGACCCAAACCTGTACCCATCATTTCTCCGAACCTTACCTTGAGAAACTACAGCGTTCACCTTTTCTTCTCCCATTCCCATTAAGTTCTTAGCAAGCAACCCCATGGTGGTCTTTATCTCAGCAATGTCCTGGTCACGCTCTTCATCTCTTCTCCGTTGTTCGGTAGACATACCAACCATACAAGAGCCAGCCGGAACCTCCAACTCTCTAGTGTGCCATGCTCGGTTGGTTTATTAATCCTATCTAGAAACTCTGCTGCCTCTGCATAAGTATGACTCATGAAGGATCCTCCAGAGACGGTATCAGCAACTGCCTTTGTGTTGGCATTCAGGGACCGGTAAAATATCTCCAGTAGTGTATCATCTGGAATCCTGTGGTGTTGCACCTTCTTGAGCTTTTCGTTGAACTGCAGCGAGGTCTCATGGAGTGCCTCAGAATTTACCTACCTAAAGTTTTATATTTCATCCTTTAGTTGCAACGCCTTGGATGGTGATAAGAACCTTTCAAGAAAAGCTCTCTTGAGCTCTCCCTAAGTAGTGATAAAGTGATTCAGCAGCTTAGCCAACCACATCATCGCCTCACTCCCAAGAGAAAATGGAAATAACCTCACTCTTATCGTGTCCTAGCTGACTACTGGCTGCTTTTATGCCTTGCATATACCTACAAAATTTTTCAAGTGAACGTGGGCGTCATCGGATGCATGGCCTGTGAATATTCCCTTCATATTAAGTAGTTGAATAAATTGCACTTGTAATATCGAAATTTGCCCCAGCAGGCAAAGGAGGAGGGACTATTGCTCTAGTGGCACCATCTTTATCTATGTCTGCATCATCTTCCTTATCAAAATATCGGTGACGCTGGTGCTCTAGACCTCTGGGTCGTCTAGCTCTTTCAGCTTCTGCAACTAGACGCTGCTCTTCGGCAACTCTGGCTAACTCGCAATCTCTAGCTCGAGCTTGCTCTTCGGCCAACATCCTTGCTGTGGCTTGATCCACGGTTTGTTGCTCGTGTATGTTGGCCATTCTCCTTATGTTTCTTATGTTAGCTCGAGTTCGTGATCAATTGGTATCAAGGGATTTCCTTGACTTCTAGTGTCGGGCATGCACAAACCTAAGACCTGTTAAGGAACCAAAAGAACAAAGGAAAAATAAAACAAATAAATAAGAATCAATAGTAAAGCTAACACAATTAACAAAAGCCTTAGCCGTATTTCGCGACAACGGTGCCAAAATTTTATGTAGCCCAAATTACACCTCGCAACTGAGATATAAGCGGTCGACCGAGAATATAGAACCCAACAAAGGTTGAGGTCGATCCCACAGGGAATACGGTAAGAACTTAGCTTAATACGAATAACTATCACTATTGATTTGACTTATTTCTGAAGGGGGAAAAATATGGATTAATAACAAAAGTGAAACTAATGAATGCTTGTATCAAATTGGGTTTGTATTTAATTTACGACTAGACTAGGATTGTGTTCCCCAAGATTTCCTAACAAAAAGCATTATACACTAGTGATCTTTTCCGGTGTTTAACATGCAGTATTGGTAAGTTTGGTTCACCTAAATGGTTGGTCCCGTATCTAGGTGATTTTCACCACGCAACTTGGTCTGTATACAAGTGTTTTTTAGTTGACCCTTACCTTTCATATCGGATTAGATGTTCCTTGGACAAGTTCATGCTATTAGATGAGGGTTGGTAGACTCAAATCTCCGCTGTTAATTCCTTTTCCCATTCATTACCTCCTTGATCCGGTAAGTAAGAATAAGGCAAATCCTAACGTTTTCAACCGTCAAGAATCAATCAAAACGAAGGGAAAAATAATACATGCATAAAACTCCATTAAAGAATCACTATGTATTCTTACCTATGTGTGTCAATTCATCTTGGTTCCTACAAACCTAGTTTATGGGTTTAGCTACTCATCTTTGTGCTATTGCAATCACAAAATATAGAAGAAATCATAATTGCAACTTACAAAGTATTGTAGAAAAAAAACCAAGTAGATTGAATAAAAATTCCAATGTAGCTTTCGTATCTTGAAAACTTTCTCAAGAATATCGCTCAAGATTTTCCCAAAAATCGTCTTCTAAACGTTCTCACCCCCCTAGAAATTAAACCCAGAATTGGGTATTTATAATACAAAGAAATCCTTTTCCTAAATAAATCTTGAAACCAATACGGCAGTGGCAACGAGCCCTGTGACGGATCGTTAGGTCTCTTGACGAGTCATTCTTTGCTTTCAATCAATCATCCTCAACATCTTACCTAGGCCAGGCAACGGGTCACCTAACGACTCATCCTGCCTTAGCATGAGTTGTTAGGTCCCTCGTGGTCTACTTCCTCAGAAATTCCATTGCACCTCACGGATAGCTCCGGTGGCCTACCAACGAGTCGTTCCTTCAAGTTAGGACTCGTGAAGTCTCTCGTCATCTTCACAAGATACTTAGTTTAATTTTTCTCTTCAATACCTAACGGTTGACCTCACGCTCGTTACCAAGTGCAACGAGTCATTCCTCCAAATTGTCAAGTGCACTGTTTCACCTCTTTAAAACTCCATCTTTTTGCCAACGCCTCAAGTGACGGGTCGTTCCTCCTGCCAATGACTCGTTAAATGCCTAGCAGTAACCTTTAAGTTGTTTTCACATTAATTCGACCAAAATCACTTCCACTCCTATTTTCCTGCACATTAAGCATAAAATAGCTTATACCCATATAAACCTACCTGGAATGTGCATAATTTCTTTGTTTTAAGCATCAAAAGTTCTGTAAAATCACGTTACATCAGTTTACCTCCTAGTTTTGGAGATCATTTCAGAAGGGACTTGGTACTCAAGTCAAGCTTAGCACAGCATTTCACCCGCAAATAGATGGTCAGGCTCAGCGGACCATTCAGATTTTAAGGACATCTTGAGAGCGGGTGTGATTGATTTCAAGTGTAGTTGGGATGATCATTTACCTCTCATTGAGTTTGCATAAAACAACAGCTACTATTCCAGCATTCAAATACCTCTGCTTGAGGCTCTTTATGGTCAGAGATGTAGATCACCTATTAGTTGGTTCGAAGTCACTGAAGTTGGGTTGATAGGACCAGATTCAGTCCATGAGGCTATGGAAAAGTTTCATCTTATAAGGGAAAGGTTGAAAAAAAATCAAAGTCGTCAAAAGTCCTATGCAGATGTGAGGAGGAGAGAACTTGAGTTTGAAGTCAATGATTTGGGGTTTCTGAGGCATCTCCCATGAAGGGAGTGATGAGGTTCGAAAAGAAAGAGAAACACAGTGCCCGTTATATTGGCTCATACCAAATTGTGGGACAGGTTGGCAACGTAGAATATCAGTTGGAGTTGCCCTTAGAATTGGCTTTAGTACATCAAGTTTTCCAGGTATTACTCTTAAAGAAGTGCATGGGTGATCCAGCTTTGGTTGTCTCGGTGGAGAGAGTAAGTGTGAAGGATTGTCTTAGCTATGAGGAGATTCTGGTAGAAATACTTGATTGTTAGGTTCGGAAGTTAGGGACAAGGAAGTAGCTTCAGTAAAGGTCTTGTGGAGGAATCAGCATGCTGAGGGAGCTACCTGGGATGCCGAAGTAGATATGATGACTAGATACCCACATCTATTCCCTCCTGGCTTAGTTCCATCTTGAGGTATCAGTTTCCTCCCTAATACTCTATTCAGTTTCACGTTCAGATCATGTGACCTAGTTTTTTTCATGTTAATGTATGTATGCGTGATTCATGAATTCAGTTCAGTCATGTAATTCAGCCCAGAGTCAGTCACTCTGTCAATTTTCAGCTCTAAATGTTCAGCTCTATCATTTTCAATATGTTCATCCACATTCAAGGACTAATGTTCCCAAGGTGGAGATATTATAATACCTCGAAATCTCTAAGACCAAACCCGAGGATTGAAATGGAGAAAATAGAATGTTTTGCTTCAGGTTACAGGACGAGTCGTCCAGTGGCCCGTGAGGTGCACCACGAGTCGTTAGGTGACTCGTAGAGTGAAGGGAGAGTTGGTTGGATTTTTGAAATTTGGGGTTGAGCACAACACAAGCCAAGACTCATGGTCTGGGTAATGAGTCGTGGAGTCAGCTATGGTCAGGAGCCAGCTTGAAGATGGAAATATTGGTCAGTGAACCCAACGACTCGTCACTATGAGTTGTCCCTTAGGCAATGAGTCGTCCAGTCCCTCATTGGGACTAACATTATGATTTTTCCTGCATATTTAGTAAGAGCTTTTCCATAACTCCTAAGTTACTAAGACCTAAACTACATCATTTTAAGCTCAGATAACTGTGTTTTAAGAGGGTTTAGCTCATTCTAAGCCTATCCCTCTCCATGCATGCAATCCTAGGAGTTCCTAAGGGTGATCATGCTTAGAATTCATCAATTCTCCTTCGATTTCCTTTGGGCATTCAAGAAGGTTGAGAAATAAAAAGTACCCAGGTATGAAGGTTTATTAATGGGTGTATTCTTCAACTCCCATGCTCAATCCTTTATCAAATTCATGGAAATTCTAGTTGATGAATCTATGGGGTTTTAACCCAATTTGTGAATCCTCTAAGCATCTATCATGGGTATAATCTATTCGTGTCTCTAATGTTAAATTATTATTCATGGGCATGTTTTATAATATTTTCAATTGCATTTCATGTTTTCAAAGTTTTATAAACTATGATGCCCAATAATGAAAGTTCATGAGAAGATGTGGTTATGATCTATGTTTCTAAGTATGGTGAGATGTATATGTTACACCCCGTAAAGTGTTATTAGTTAGTAGGTGTATGCGTGGATTTGTGATGAGTAAGGAGAAATTGACATGTGTGGAGAGAGCCTCGGAAGAAGGGTCGGGCGAGGCTAGGCCGTGAAGGGGTAGTGCACTAGCAAGCGTGGCGCGCCAGGCTTGCTGGCGCTTTGAGAGGCGTAGCGCGGCAGGCACTATGGCGCCTTGGATGGTGCGGGGCGCCCCTCAGTCCACCGCCCACACTTGTATATATACTCTTTTAGCCCAATTTCATTTCATTTGCATACACTCCTTCAGCCAGAAAAAAAGAAAAACGCAATCTTCTTTGAGTTTTCGTTCGATTATGCTACCAAATGCCGTTCAATCTCAAATTAACTTTGGGTAACGAGTTCTAGGCCTACGGGAAGCATTATTACGGAGTTCTTTCTCAAAAATTCACTCAGCATACTGGAACTCCGCGATTAAAAGTAGTCGGAATTTCTCTAAATTGAATCCTAAATGGCCACAGGCAATAGGTAAGCATTTCTCTCTTTTGAATTCTTGGGAAATTAAAGGTTTTTAGCCGAATTATTCGAAGTTGAGTTATAGTTCATATGATTATTCAAAGTCATCATTATTTGCTGAATTTAGTATTAACATTAGTCCTATTCTCTCAACATAAAGGTTAGAGTTGGAAAAAACTGTGGAGCAAGTTGAAACTCGCCAGTTAATCATAAATCAACATTCGAGGTATATTAAGGCAAATTCCTTTGGCAAGTTTTTCCTGTCGTGTCAGACTATGACCTAGGCTCTCGTAAGAATGCTAGAAGCATGATTTTTATGGTTAGCTGTTATTATTAGTCTGAGTTAGCATTTTCTATTCAGAGTAGGATTGACCCTGCCCTATATAGCCTTTCGTGACCAACCACAGGGTTACTAGCTATGTCGTTGCCTACGGGGCTATATAGATCGCTCTAAGGAACTAGATGTTGTCCCAATAGACTACACATAGGCCCAAGGGTCATATTACAGTCCATTCCATGGTTTTACTATTATTTTTATGTCATATCGGCATCACAGGCCCTTTTCAAGCCTGGTGCCCAGGGTGCAGTACAAGAGTCCACCAGACTCAAACACAGTTAAAGGAGCCGAGCGGATTCAGTTGTAGACCAAGGGGAAATGTGGGTTGGCTATAGTTACCTATTGACTCATTGTGACCTTCCTAGAGGTATATAGATTGGAGTGTGCTCGTCAGGGCTTATGGGGGCACCGAGTGGGTTATTCTATGCTGGTTGTACTTTCTGGGCTTATGGGGGCTAGACAAGGTTCTTGTTTGCATTATTTATTGTTACTTATACAACTAGTTGTAAAGCTATTCAGGTTGCATCTCCATCCCTCATATCGAATTGTTTGCAGTTTCATTATCAATACCATTCATTCATTTTCATTTACTACCTTACATATTTGGTACATGTTGTACAGATGCCCATCATTGGGGCACTGCATTACTTGCCTGCAGGTACGGTTAGATGTAGTTCAGAACCTCCATAGTCACCAGCCATGCCAGTAGTCTGATAAGCTCCTTTTTCCACGATGTTGTTAGTTAGAAGGTTTGTTATTTTGTTGTACAGCTTATGGGTAGGTGGGGGCCCTGTCGCAACCATTATTCCACTCTTAGAGGTTTGTAGGCTACAAATTTCCAATATTAGATTTGTTGTTGCCTGTGTAGGGCCTTTGAATATTTTCTTTTGCGTGATGGCCATGAGGGGCCTAGTTTAGCTATTAGTTAACAGCTTCGTCAACTATAGTATAGTTCTGATTGCCTATTTTCATTATTATATAACTAGACAGCATGTTGGTCTTGTTGGCCTACATAGGATCCCTTTTATTGTGTGTTGTTGGTTAATGTTTTCTTTTTACAGGTGGCCATGCGGTCTTGTCCGCTGGAGGCTGTGTTTACAACCGAGATATAGCTCGTTGTTTTCTTGATTTGAAGGGTAGGCATGCACCAGAAATACATAATCCCAGTCAGGTCAGTACAGATCCCAATATGGCACCAGGTGCCAGTCATGCCTCCCCAGGTGGGGCGTGCCAAACTTGGTAGCAGAGAAGGTCGTATCCTAGGGAATCTACAAGTCATGTGTAGTAGAGTCTAATCTATGGGTGTGTTGTGCACCACATTCCATAGGACAGAGGCTATGGGCCATAATAGTGTGGTTACCCTTCCTTCTTCTTCAGTTGTGCTGCAGAGCTATATTGTATAGGGTTGAGTCCCTAAGCTTACAGTATTCTACTTAGCTACAGAGGAATGTCAGACACGCGATAGAATATGACTAGCCGAAATTTAGATGCTGCGGCAGGAGAGAGCACTAGCAGGGCGCCTCAGTCAAAGCCAGCCCAATCTGAGGGCAATAGGGAGACTTCATCCTAGTCTACTGAATAATCTCCACCACATCAAGAGTCCTCCAGAGTAGTGCACATGTTGGCACCACCTCCAGCAGTTCCTATACCTATACCATCAGATCAAGAGGTTAGGAGCGTCGTCTATATATTACCACAGATGATGGCCATTTAGCTCCATCCTATACATTACTTACCTGCAGGTATGGTTAGATGTAGTTGAGGACCTCCATAGTCACCAGCCAAGTCAGTAGTCTCATCAGCTCCTTTTTCCTCGGAGTTGTTAGTTAGAAGTTTGTTATTTTTTTGTACAGTTTATGGGTAGGTTGGGGCCCTGTCCCAACCATTACTCCACTCTTAGAGGCTTGTAGACTACAAATTTCCATTATTAGTTTTTGTTGTTGGCTGTGTGGGGCCTTTGTATGTTTTCTTTTGCGTGATGGCCATGAGGGGCCTAGTTTAGCTATTAGTTAGAAGCCTCATCGGCTATAGTATAGTTCTGATTGCCTATTTTCATTATGATATAACTAGACAACATGTTAGTCTTGTCGGCACGCAGAGGATCCCGTTTATTGCGTGTTGTTGGTCAATTGTTTTCTTTTTACAGGTGGCCATGTGGTCTTGTCGGCTAGAGGGTATGTTTACAATCAAGATATAGCTCGTTGTTCTCTTGATTAGAAGGGTAGGCATGCACCAGAAAAACATAAGCCCAGTCAGGTCAGTTTAGATCCAAATATGGCACCAGTAGCCAGTCATGCCTCCCCAGGTGGGGCGTGAAAAATTTGGTATCAGAGCAGGTCGTATCCTAGGGAGTCTGCAAGTTGTGTCTAGTAGAGTCTTATCTATGGGTGTGTTGTGCACCACATTCCATAGGACAGAGTCTGCGGGGCATAATAGCGTGGTTACTCTTCCTTCTTCTTCAGTTGTGATGTAGAGCTATATTGTATAGGGTTGAGTTCCTAAGCTTATCGTATTCTACTTAGCTATAGAGGAATGTCAGACACGCGATAGACTACGACCAGTCGGAAGTTAGATGCTGCGGCAGGAGAGAGCACTAGCGGGTACCTCAGTCAAAGCCAGCCCGATCTGAGGGCTATAGGGAGACTTCATCCCGATCTCCTTATCAATCTCCACCACATCAAGAGTCCCCCAGAGAAGTGCACATGTCGGCACCACCTCCAGCAGTTTCTATACCTATACCATCAAATCAGGAGGTTAGGAGTGTCGTCTATATGTTAGCACAGTTGATGGCCACTCAGCACCTGCAGCGAGGCTCAATGACTGTTCGGGAATATGCTACGAGATTTGATTCGTTGGCTAGATTTGTGCCAGCTTTTGTAGACGCCATGACGGCCAAAGTACATCGGTTTATTATGGGATGCTCCTAGTGTACGTGGAAACTTATCACATCTACTCTATGAGAAGACATGGACATTGCCCGCATTCAAGCTTTTGCTCAGAATATTGAGGGCATCAAGCAGCGAGAGCAGGAGATAGAAAGGAAAAATCCAGAGCAGCGTTGTAGGGCCAGAACCAGTGACATGCAGGCATAATTTTAGGGCAAACCTAGGCCACTAATATCAGGCAAGCCACCCACACTCCCATCTCCATAGCAGCAGCAGGATGGTAGATCAGACCACCGAGGGTAGTAAGGACCCAGTGAGAGCTCACGAGTATTAGGTTCTCAACAATAGAGGGGTTCAGATCAGAGTAGCCCTACTGTGCCACATTGTGCTATTTGCAGTCGACGTCATTTTGGGGCATGCAGGTACGGTACTACCGCTTGTTACACTTGTGGACAATAGGGTTAAATGATGAGGGATTGCCCAGCTAGAGGTCAGGGTGATCGGGACCGATAGCATAGAACCTCAGCAAGGTCACATGCCCCAGCACCTTCAGTAGGGCACAGGCCCTCGGCTCTAGCCGGCAGGGGCCGAGGCAAGTCAGGCGCATCTAGTTCAGGCAATGGTTTGAATCGTTCTTATGCTTTACTGGGGTGACAGGAGTCAGATTCGTTGTCGGATGTTATAAAAGGTATTCTAGAAATTTTCTCTCACTCAGTTTATGTTTTGATAGACCTAGGTTCCACCTTGCCCTATGTTACCCCCTTAGTGGCTCGGATGTTCGGTATAATGCTAGAATTGCTTTAGCAACCCTTTTTGGTGTCTAAGCCCGCCAGTGATTCTATTATAGCTAAAAGGATCTACTGGGATTGTACAATAGAGGTCGTCGGTCATCAGACTTTATCAGATTTAGTGGAGCTAGAAATGATCGATTTTGATTTAATTATGGGTATGGATTGGCTAGCGCCATGTTACGCCAATGTAGAGTGTTGGACCAAGACAGTCCGATTCCACATTCCAGGGGAGGTAGTGTGAGAGTGGAAGGGTAGTGCCGTTATGCAAAAAGGTAGGTTCATATCCTATCTTCGAGCGAAAAAAGTTGATAGAAAAGGGCCATATATGTCATATTGTCAGGGTTCAGGATGTGCAAGCAAAATCCCTGACTCCTCAGTCCATTCCAGTGGTTAATGTGTTTCCATACATGTTTCTAGACGAACTTACTAGTATTCCCACATAATGGAAAATCGATTTCTCTATCGACTTGCTACTAGGTACTCAGCCTATATCCATTCATTCATACCGAATGGCTCGGTTGAATTGAGAGAATTGAAGTAACAGCTGAAAGATCTATTAGATAAGGGCTTTATCAGGCCGAGTACGTCACTATGGGGTGCACCGGTTTTACTTGTACGAAAGAAAGATGGATCCTTCTGCATGTGCATACACTATTAGCAATTGAACAAGGTTACTATTAAGAATAAATACCCTCTTCCCAGGATAGACAATTTGTTTAACCAATTTCAAGGGGCGAAACATTTCTCCAAGATTGAGTTAAGGTCAGGATATCACCCGGTATGGGTTCAGGAGAAAGATACCCCGAAGACAGCCTTCAGGACCTGGTATGGTCATTTTGAATTCCTAGTCATGTCCTTCAGGTTGACAAATTCCTCAACATTGTTCATGGATCTGATGAACAACATCCTCAAGCCATATTAAGATCTGTTTGTTATAGTATTCATTGATGACATCCTGGTGTATTCCAGTTCAGATGTAGATCATAAAGATCATTTGCAAATGGTACTTTGGATTCTTAGAGATCGCCAGTTATATGCAAAATTTCCTAAATGTGAGTTTTGGCTAAATTTCGTGGCTTTCCTGGGCAATATTGTATCAGAGGCTAGTATTCAGGTTGATTAAAAGAAAATTAAGGTGGTAAAGACATGGCCTAAACCTACAACTCCAATGGAAGTTCGTAGTTTCCTGGGATTAGCCAGGTATTATAGAAGATTTTTGGAAGGATTTTCTACCCTGTCAACGCCATTGACCAAATTAACTCAGAAAGCATCCAAATTTCATTGGACCGACGTCTGTGAGCAGGGTTTCCAGGAATTGAAGAATAGATTAACGTCGACACCAATGTTAGCTTTGCCAAAAGGTTCAGAGGATTATGCCGTATATTGTGACACTTCGGGCGTTAGGTTAGGATACGTCCTGATGCAACACAGTAAGGTGATTACTTATGCTTCGACGCAACTTAGGAAGCATGAAAAGAACTATCCCACCCACGACTTGTAGTTAGCTGCAGTAGTTCATGCCTTGAAAATTTGGAGGCCTTACATGTTTTGGGTGCATATGGACATATTTACTGATAATAAGAGCCTCTAGTACATCTTCACATAGAAGGAGTTGAACTTACGGCAGCATCGTTGGCTAGAATCGCTGAAAGACTATGACATAAACATTTTGCATCACCCAGGGAAGGCCAATATTTTAACAAATGCACCTATTCGTAGATCTATGGGAAGTTTCGCACATTTGAGACCAGAATAGCGAGAAATGGCTCGAGAACTGCACTGGTTATCCAGCTTAGCTGTCTAAGTAGTAGACTCAGAGGATAATGAGGCTATGATTTAGAATATTGTAGTATTATCTGTGGTTGTGGAGGTAAAAGAGTGGCAGTATAAAGATCCTAACCTGGTACAGCATAGAGATAACGTTAATAAAGGTGAGTTAATGACAATCGAATTGACAGATGATGGGGTCTTGATATTTAAGGGTCGCCTCTACATTCCAGATATGGCAAGACATCACCAGCAGATCATGGTTGAGGTATATTATTCTCATTACTCTCTTCATCCAGTTTCGATGAAGATGTATCATGACATAAAATAGATATACTGCTGGCCTGGAATAAAAAAGGGTGTAGCGAAATTTGTAGCACAATGTCCTAACTGTCAGCAAGTAACGGTTGAACATCAGAAACCCGACGGATTAATGCAGGAGTGCCTACGTGGAAATGGGAGGCGATCAACATGGACTTTATGACAGGAGTACCCCGTACCAGCGCAGATTCGATTTTGTTTGGGTCATTATCAACAGATTAACAAAGTCCACTCATTTTTTTCCAGTCAGGACCACCTTCTCTGCCGAGGACTATGATGAGTTATATATTAAAGAGATAGTCTAAGTACATGGTGTCCCCATATCTATTATTTCTGATAAAGGAGCACAATTTACATCCAGGTTGTGGAAGTCTTTTCAGAAAGGCTTGGGAAGCGGTTTGACTTGGCAAGGTTAAAAGGTGATTTTCCAACATCACCGTGTAATTCACCTACAGGCAGTGGCATTCATTTTCCAACCTGCTTCCACCATACTACCCCATCTTGGTAGTTGAATTCTATGCCTCATATCAGGCCCGGCAGGAGAGTATGCAGCACAAGGGCAAAATGGATGATTTCCCATGCCTGCCATCAGTGATGATCCAAGGAATGGAGGTTGATATAACCCCGGCAGCCATAAACTACCTGTTTTGGGAGGACGAAGTTGACTCTGCTATAAAGTACATGGAAAGGGTGGATGATATGAGGATCAGTTCACTTGGGTAGGCCGCATCATACCAGCTGGTAATCCTCTTTGGGCCTCTACAGGTGGGGAAATCTCTCTCCATGACTTGATGCTCGAGGACAAGCTGTCACTCTATTTTGTTTATGCTCAAATCATGCCCTCAAAAAATGAGCAGAGGGTCAGCCTTGAAATCATCATCCTTATTGCTTGCATAACGACGGGAGTCCCCATTAACTTCGGGGAAATTGTCGCTCAGCAAATAAAGAAAAAGGCCCGGCAGTCCAGTACCTTAATGCCCTATGTTGTCTTAATTTTCCAGCTTTGCACAACTGCTAGGGTGCCTCTATTTCCGGATGAAAATCCTTCCTTTTCTTTTGATGTGATAGATATTGAGCAAAAGAGAGATGTCGAGGCACCGATAGGGAAAAGAAAGTGACTGTAGGCCTTTGGAGTGTAGAAGAATCCCTCTCCCACGTGTCATCCCAATCACCAATCGCCCCAGAGTCAAATGTGCCCCAGCCTGAAATATCGGGCCAAGCATCGGGTGACATGCCTTAGCGAGGAGCTTCTCCCCCCACAATCCTCTCAGCCAAGTGGTCTTCATAGACTTGTGGAGATGACAAACTCGCACGAAAGCCAACTTCAATGTTTGGCTAAGAGCCTCCCATCACTCATTGCTAAAACGATCAAAAGGGAGCTCAAGTCACTGCAAGAGAATGTCGCTACTCTATGAAAGAGGGTGGATACAGTAGAAGAGGCAGTCACTTCCCTCCGAACCGAGGCGCATGAGTGGAAGAGTCGAACTTCAGTAGAAGTGCCTGACATGAGCGCCTTAGATGTTGCAACGACTGCTCCTTCCTCAATTCGGGGGCCAATTAATGATTTGTTTGAAGGGCTGAGAGATGATTTTGCTGGGCTAGGTGAGGCCGGCGATGGTGATGGCAGTGAGGCAAATGCTAAAGATGAAGAGGAGTAACCCACTCAGGGAGTTCCTTGTCCCTTTCCCTTTTGCATATTTACATTGGGGACAAATGTATTCTCTTAAGTGGGGGAGGGATGAGCGCAATTGATGAGGGGTCTAGGGATGAATGTTTCTTTTGATGTTCTGATGTTTTTCTTGAATCTAAGTAAGTCCAGCCTTTATCGGGCAGTTAGGTTTTATTTTAATGATTGATGATTTCCCTTGTTGGGTGTGTCTTGTTTTCAAATGAATGAATGAATAATTTGGTTCATGTTTTTTTGTTTATGATAAATGATTAGTAACTAAATGGGTCTTTTCTTTGAATAGCAAAATATTGAAAATATTGAATGAAATGACCCCAAAGTCTTATTCCTTTTTCTCCATTGTAAATAGTAGTGTAGAAATTAAAAGTTTGAGGGTTTTCTTTTGACCAAGGTTCTTTCGCAAGGAGAATTCTCTTTTATTTTTATTATCTTTGTGTCGAACCGGGTTAGTTTTTCCCGATGATGGATTGAGTTGCGACATTCTTAAGGGAAAATGCTATGTTGCTTTGAGTCTTTTGTGTAGTTGTTTTTAGAGGCACCATCGAATTTTTTTTGTTGAATTGGAATTGTAAAAACAAGGGCATGAGAATGAAGATAATTAGCAAGTGTTGACACCGTAGCGTAGCATTCTTCGTCATACATTGTAAATTCCCTATTTGACTTCTGATGTTTGCTTGCTTTGATGTCCTAATTTGGTGTTTTGTGTTGAGAGTGACTTATGTAGACCCTTTAAGAGTGATGCATTGTGTAAGGACATTTTTGACGAATCTCATGCATTATATCTTGTCTAGAACTTCCCCAAAATGTGATTCAAGGAGAAATCCTAGATGCAGTTGCGCCAGGAATATGAATTTAGGCTTTTCTTTGACTAGTCACTTCACCCATATGCCCTCCATGAGCATTTATCCTTGTTAGACAATGTTGAGCCTTAAACCCTTTCCTTGGCAACCACATTACAAGCCTTGAGACCATTCTTAATACCTCTTTTTGTCCCCCGTTCTCCCTAAATGCTAGTGACAAGATAAGTGATGAAATGAGGCTTAAGGCCTAAGAAAGAGGGAGTGATAAAAACATTTGTGAAAAATGAGGCAAACGTCTATGTTTAGGGGTATGAAAAACGAAGGGGGAAGATAAGAATTATAGCATGAAGGGAACACCGCCTTTTGTCAAAGTGCACCAAAGGATAAAGAAAAAAGAAAAAGTCAATTTGTGTGAATCGGTGTTTACTCTTTATGTAATAAGGCTAGTTGTAAAAGCAAAATGGGGTTATAAGGGAGAGTTTTAAAGAAATGAAAGTCATCGACAAGGAAAGAAGGGAAAGAAGGTTAAGTGAGTAGAATTGATGTAAGGTATGTCACAAAAATCATTAGGGAGGATCTAGTCACTATAGACAAATGTTCATCCTACCCTCACCCCAAGCCTATATCACAACCCGCATGTTCTAAAGGATTCTAGGTGCAACTAATCTACATTGGTGGAGAATTACATGAAGGGCAAGCCTATGGGTCATGTGTATGCATTAATATATCTTTGGGAGAATGAGTGCGAGTGTCTCTTCCAATTAATCTCTTTTGTGCATTCAAATGATCATATGACCAAAAGAATAGGGATCCTTATTTTGGTGAGTGGCATCATTCCTTTTTGGGGATTCAAGAGAATTTAGTGTTAAGGTGGACAAAGGGAAAGGAGTGTAAACTCTAAGGAAAGCTTTGAATTTTCAGTGATTATAACTTGAGATGCTATGTGTGTTACTTGATTAGCAATGCCTTTGTTTTGATAAATGATTCCTTTCATAAGCTTTGCTTGATAGAAAGTGGTTGCCTGTTTGAAACATCTTCATTGTTTTGGTCTTTTGGAGTGTTTTCTTCTCTTTTTCGGTGAGCATGGTGAGTAATTTTTTCGTTGTCAAAGTCCAGGTGATTGGAGAGGTCTAATTGTGAAGAGAGGTGGCATGTTTCTCAATAGTTGAGTATTGCATTACTTGAGGACAAGCAATGATTTAAGCTTGGGGGTTTGATGAGTTGGTAATTTACCAACTCATTAGGCTATAAAACTTGAGTTTTGTTTCGATCTTGGGTTGATTATTTGGATTTTACGCCCTTTTTGCTTTCATTGTGCGCAAATGGCTAAATGTGAAGAAAAGAGCAAAAATGGAGCAAAAAGAATGGAGTGAGAGTGAATCGATGATTCGAAGATGTAAATCGGTGAAACACCAGCCAACGGCCGAATATCACTGCCTCAGAGTATTAATGCCATAGGCGGTTCATGACTTGCCAGTGCCGAGTTGCTGGTCCAGTCAACGAATAATACTCAAAAGTTCTGGAAAATGTCTTGAAGACCCAGTGGTTCACGGATTCGCATCAGCAAAACGTCGGGTGAACCATCAGTGTTCACTAGAATTTAGTGAGATGCAGAAAAGACACCAGGCGGTTCACAGATTGTAATCAGTGAACCGCTGATTCTTCCGCCAGTTCCAAAATGATGTTCATAAGGGTATAATCGTCCAACACTAGAAAAGAGATGAAAAGTGTCCTACTTTTTAGGGTATAAAAAGAAATAGAGTACTTTGTACTTAGATATGCAGAAGGAGAGATAGAAATAGAGATATTGAGAGAGAACAAAGCTTACATTACATCATTGTTTCCCCTTTTAGCTGTAAAACATTCTCTTAGCTGAGAGAGGGAGATTCTGATTGAAAGTTGTAGAAAGTACTCTGTTCTATTTCCTTTTTTTACTAGTAAGTTTCATCTATTGTTGAAGAATATTTTGTGAAGTTGATTTATCTACTTTTGCTATTAAATTCAATTATGCTACTGATGAATGTGTTTTTGAATTTCTTAACTATGAGTAGTTAAAATCATTAACTAGAGGTGTGTGATGATGAATACTTAATTGGATTGGGCATTGCTAGAGTCATCTTCATGTTGTTTACATTAATTGTAAATCTATTAGATTCTCTTCAATCTATTAATGAAGATTTATTGATTATGATATGGGTCTATTTATTCTTACTTGATTATTGCTTGAGAAAGAATAATTAAGTATTGGAAGAGAATCTAGTAGTGGGCATGGATAAGAGATTGTGAAATTAGGCTATAAATAGTTGAAATTGCTTTCTCACTCCTTATTGACAACTAATAGCCAGGAATAGTGCAGTTGCTAACCCAAATCAAATCAGGTTGAGCTAAGTTGTGGCTAGAGTTTTTATAAAACTCTAGCAAGAGGTAGTCAATAGGCTTAGAAACTGAGATTACCCACTTCCCGAGATTATTCACACTTGTTGAACTTATAAGATGACCTGACATGTCCTGATCCAGTTAGTATTTCATCTACACGGCACCTCTAGTATTTCACACCCTTGTTGACAACTTAGCTGATCTTGCTATTTTACTTTGCTAAATCAACCAATATAATTCTCTGAAAATTTCAATTTCCCTAATTTTATTTGCTTTTATATTAAATCTACGTGGTGCAAGCTAATATTAATTTCTCAATCGACACTTGAAATTATCATTCCCTAGTCCTTGTGGGACTTGACCCCAGAACTCTTTGGGTTACTTGCTTTGATACTTCGGCCGTATAAATTCTTTGAATTATGGATATATTTTTGACGTTATCAATCACTTTCATCTTATCAAGTCTGCGTACAACAACAACTACCACTCTAGTATCCAAATGGCCCCATTTGAGGCATTGTATGGTAGGAGGTGCAGATCTCCCATCGGATGATTTGAGGTTGGTGAAGTTACTCTAATTAGGCTAGACTTGGTTTATGAAGCTTCGCAGAAAGTACAGTTCATCCGAGAAAGATTGAAAATAGCCCAGAGCAGTTAAAAATCTTTTATGGATGTGAGGAGAAGAGTTGGAGTTTGTTGTGGATGAATGGGTTTACCTAAAAATTTCACCCATGAAAGGGGTAATAAGATTTGAAAAGAAAGGAAAGCTTAGTACGAGATATGTGGGACCCTACAGAATTCTAAGTCGGATTAGCAAGGTAGCTTATGAGCTCGAATTACCTTCATAGTTGGCATCTACGCACCCAGTATTTCGTGTGTCACTATTGAAGAAGTGCATTGGTGATCCAACCTCAGTTGTGCCATTGGACAGTGTGGGAGTGAAAGATAGTCTCTCATATGAAGAGCTCTTGTCCAGATCCTTGACCGTCAGGTTCATAAGTTGAGGAACAAGAAGGTAACTTCGGACAAAGTCTTGTGGAGGAATAAACAAGTTGAGGGAGCTACATGGTAGGCTGAAGTAGATATGATGGCTAGATACCCCCCATTTGTTCCCTTCTGGCTCAATCTCAGTCTAAGGTATCAATTTCGTCCCCAAGAATTGCTTTCAGTTCGTATGTTTCAGTTTCTTTCACGTAAGTGAATGTGTATGGTTAGTGAACTCAATTAAGAGGTAGTCATTCTTTTAGTTTTCATTTTTCACGCTCAGTATTTGCGTATAAAGATTTCCATTCTCTGCTTTCCTGCGTGTTTTCCAACATTCAAGGATGAATGTTCCCAAGGGGGAGGTATTGTAATGCCCAGGAAACCCCAAGATCAGACCCAGGAGCTAAAACAGAGAAATCAGAAATTTTCTACCCCAGGTCACAGAACAAGTCGTCCTGTGACCGATGGGGTAAGCCACGAGTCGTGAAGTGACTCGTGGGGAAGGGTCTGGGCTTGATTGAGAAATTTGGGCAAAATGGGTGATCACGGGTGTGACCATGAGTCGTGGGGTGATCTATGGTCAGTTTTTGATTTGAAGTTGGAAAAGTCAGGCATTGTACTCAACGGGTCCTCACCATGACTCGTTTGGGACACCACGAGTCGTGGTGTCTCCCGTGGTGACTCCAGGAGTGTTTAGGCTGTGTTGGCGATAGGTGGGTCACCATGAGTTGTTGGGTACACCATGAGTCGTTGGGTACACAATGAGGTCATGGTGTCCCTCGTGGTGACCAACATGTGGTCCTTGACAGTACACTTGACGATTGTGACCACGAGTCATGGTCATTAGGCACGACCTGTTAGGTCCCTCTTGGGGACTTAACAGTCAGTTTTCCCTTTGAATTTCCTAAGGGTGTTTCAATAATTTCCTAACCTCCTAGACTCTAAACTACGTTGTTTTAGTATATTTTTTTAGGGAATCTAGAGTGGTTAAACGGTTTCCCCCTCATTCCCCAAGCATATTTTCAGAAAAACATCATAGAGTTTCTCTTAGGAACTTTCAGAGCAATAACTAAGGCAGTCCAATTCTCTTTAGGTTCTCAATAAAATTCTTCGGATCTCTCCACCATGTATGTGGGAATTCAATAAGGGAATAGTTCTTCCCTTGTGTCCCAAAAATTCTCACTAGTTTCTTTATCAGTTTTAGCCCTGCAGATTATAAAAGGTTAAGAAATTCTTAGTCATGCTTCATTTAAATCATGTGGAATATTGTTTTATAATAATTATATGTATTTTCCCCCAGTTTGTGACATTATTGATGCTTATCCCTGTACAATAAATTTAGCCCTAGTCCTTAAGAGTAGAAAAGACTAGAATCTTGCTATAGTGATTAAACCTTCAAATTTTCCTGATTCTATTAGTGTTTGGGATTTCCATATTATTTCTATATACTAAATTCTCAGTCAGATACATGTTAGCCTAGTTTCAGTCAAGATGTTAGAATATCCACTATTAGTTAGAAATGTCAGCTGATCAGTTTGACTATAGAAATTCTCGAGGTATCAATATTTCTTCCCAGTTATAGGAATTAGACTCTGTCAGAATTTAGTGGTTCTTTAGGAGGTCATAAAACTCTTACATAAGCAGCTCTGACCAGCCTTAGGACCCCAGCTTCAAATTACAGTTTGTTCTTTAGACGGTTACGACGCTTCTAGATAAGCAGCTCTAACCAGTCTCAGAACCCAATTACAGAATCCGGTCTGATAAGGCTCTTAGGGTGCTTCCAGATAGGTATTCCTAACTAGTCTTGGGCCCCAGTTTTGAGCTATCAGCTTAGTAGTCAGTTTAGAAATATCCAGTGGGAGCAGGACTTAGCACCGAGCAGACCGGGGTTCCAGCGCACCTTGGTTCCCAAAATATGTTGCCACCATAGGTTACAATTTTATTGACCTCATGGCCCTAGATTTTTGATCACCGAGTTCATCCCTTTATACCCTGGCAAGGTATATTGAGTCCTACTAATAGGGTGAATACATCGGACTCCACATCTAGCTCATATTGTTATATGTCTCTCCCACTAGTCAGCTCAGTTCAGTCTCAGATTAGTCAGTTCAGTTTTAGTTTTCTCAGTTCAGCATAGTTAGTTCATACTTAGAAATCTCAGATATAGGGCACATCTTTGGCCATCAGACAGGGTCATCTCGACCATCCTAGTATATTTTAGTTATTTCAGTTCAGTATACTAGTGGTCATTGCATGTCATTCGATTCAGTTATTTATATCCAGTATTATGTTTTCTCCTTCTTACTTAGTACATTCAAAGTACTGACACATACTTCCTAGGCTGTATCATTTTATGATACAACTGTCGGCTCTACATCTCAATGTCGGTAGTGGATCTCTTCCGTTGATTTCAGCAGCAGCAGTGGTGAGTCCTCATCCTTCGAGGACAAAGATCATTTCTTCTAGTTATTTTTTCTTTTATTTAGACTTGGAGTTAGCTGGGGGTCTGTCCTAGCAACTCATTTGTTATAGTTGGCTTTCAAACACAAACTTGGTTTTTTTCTATGTTGTACTTTTGTTTAGATGTTTTTAATGTCATGATCCAGCTATTTTGACATTAATGTTTTACAATATTATTTTAAAGGCTTCCTCTCTCTCTATATATATATATGTGTGTGTGTGTGTGTGTGTGTGTGTCTACTCAGAATGTCAATGTATGATAGACCAGGGGTTGACTTGAGGTTACTTGTGACTCCAACTACCGTGTTCCATCTAGGGTGTAGACTCAGGGGCGTGACATGAGGCCATGGAGAAAGTTCAATTCATACGGAACAGGTTGAAAATAGCTCAAAATCGCTAAAAGTCCTATGCCGATATGAGGAGGAGGACACTTCAGTACAAAGTTGATGATTGGATGTTTATAAAGGTGTCTCCCATGAAGGGTGTGATGAGGTTCGGAAAGATAGAAAAACTGAGTCCTGGTTATGTTGTCCCCTACCGGATTGTGAAGTGGATTAGCAAGGTGGCATATAAATTGGAGTTGCCCTCAGAGTAAGCTTCTGTGCATCCTGTTTTTCATGTATCACTCTTAAAGAAGTTTTTGGGTGATCCAGCTTTGGTTGTCCCGGTGGACAGTGTCAGTGTGAAAGACAGCCTTAGTTATGAGGAGGTTCCGGTGGAAATACTGGTTCGGCAGTTCGAAGGCTAAGAAATAAAGAAGTAGTTTCAGTTAAAGTTTTATGGAGGAATCAGCATGTTGAGGGGAGCTATGTGGGAAGCCGAAGCAAATATGATGGATAGATATTCACATCTATTCCCTACCGGCTCAGTTTAAGCTTGAGGTATTAGTTTTTTCCCTAAACTCTATTAAGTTTCATATTCAGCTCATGTACCCCAGTTCCTTTTATGTGAATGGATGTGTGTATGATTCATGAATTCAGTTCAGACATGTAGTTTAAATTGGAGTTAGTCATTCCATAAGTTTTGGCTTATATAATCAGTATTTGGATATGATGATTGCATTTCTTTGCTTTTCTGTATGTTTTTCAATATTCAAGGATGAATGTTCCCAAGGGGGAGATATTTTTATACCCCAAAAGCCCAAAGATCAGACCCGGGAGTTGAAATGGAGAAAATAGAATTTTCTGCTCCAGGTCGTAGAATGGGTCATCATGTGACCCTTCAGGTTGACCACGAGTCATTAAGTGACTGTGGTAAGGGGTTTAAAATGAGTTGGAAAAATATTGGTTTGAGACCCCACGGACATGACCATGAGTCATGGTTAGTCCCCACGACTCATTGAGTCAGTCGTGGTCAAGGACTTTTGCAAGATGAAGGTTAGGTGTTAGTGTTTCCTATGATTGGACACCACGAGTTATGGTGGGGCACCACGATTCGTCAAGTTATTCATGATCAGCAGTTGAGTGGGACCTGGAGGTTTTGGAAATTGGAGGTAACGAGTGGTGACCACGAGTCGTGGTCACCAGAACGAGTCATTAGGTCCCTCATGGGGATCCCTCGAGGAAAAATGGCAATGCACACGAGTCGTGGACTTGGACAACGACTCATCCAGTCCCTTGTGAGGACTGATAGTCAGTTATTTTGTTCGAATTTAGTAAGGGATTATCCATAATTCCTATGATTCTAAGGCCTAAACAACATCATTTTGAGCTATGAATAGTGAGTATTGATAGGGTCAAGTTCATTCTAAACTATTCCTACTCATGCATGCAAACTTAGAGAGCTAGGGAGGTGATCAAGCTTAATCCCTTCAAGTTTTTCTTCAATTGTTCATTAGGCAATTAAGGGGTGGTTAAATTAGTCCATCACAGGTATGTAAAGTTATGAATTAGTGAATGTGTTTACACCCTGCCAAATCCCTCTCTAATTCATGAAAATCTATATGTTGATCCTATGGGGTTTTAACACAATGCATGAATTTCCTAATTTTATACATGGGTATGATCTAAGTATGTTTATATTATTGAATTATGATTCATGAGCAAGTTTTTCAATGTTTTCAATTGTAAATCATGTTTCAAGTTTTATAAATTACAATGCTCATCCGTGAGAAGGTTATAAAAGTTGAGATTTATGATGTATGTTCAAGTATGATGAGATATTTATGATGAAAAGCATGGTTTAAAGATACCATGTCTATGGTCATGTTTTCAAGTGAATTAAGTATTTTCAAGCATGTTGAAGTGTTGGGCAAGCCCATATGTTCAAGTATGATTATGATTTCATGTTGATTAGCTTACCACATGGTTTTGGAGTCAAGACTCCCAATTATGTTTAGCATGTGGTATGGTTTGAGCCAATGCTCCTTATGTATAATTTCAGATTTTATAATTACATGATTATTCAGCTTCATCGATAGATGATAGTCAGCTTCATCAAAAAATGATGGAGAGCATATGCATGTTTTTGGGAGTAGTGTCTAGCACCGAGTAGGCTAAGGGTCAGTCAACCCTATGCCTCAAAACTACGGGCCAATATAGTTATGACCAGATTTTTTTGGGACCTCCTATGTGAGCTTTCCCCTTCCCTATGAGGCATTGAGCTTGATATTAATATCATGGTAGCATCCTTAGCCAGGGCAAGGCTTTGGACGGCTCTGCCCACTTGAGTGTGATAGTCGGGATCACGTAAGCTCTATCGTGATAATGTCGATTATATGACGAGTCTCCCATTGTTCCTCATGATTCAGTTAAACATGTTTATCATTCATGATATATATATATATGATCTAAAGCAGGTTTGACCCATTGTACAATTTTACTTGTGATTATCATATTTCAACTTTAGGTGATTCGATTTAGTTATGATGTTCGGTTATGTTCAGATCATGATTTCATAAAATAGCATGCAAGCCCTACTCTCAGATTCTTATCTTGATGTTGTTTTATATTATGTATGTTTTAAATGATTTTACTTAATTTAGCGGTTTTACTTACCTTGTATATCTGGTACATTCCATGCATTGACCGCATACTCTATGATGTACCATTTTAATGATACAGGCTCCGATCTTCAGACTCAACCCCATCACTAGCTAGCTTTTGGAGTTAGCATTCAGTCTCTATTGGTGAGTCTTCACCTATCGAGGGCCCCTCTCCTATTCAGTTATGTTTACGTATTTTCAGTTTCAGATTTAAAGAGTTAGTTGGGGTCTTGTCCCATTTGATGAAGTTGGGGTCTTGTCCCATCTACTCATCGGATGTAGAGGCTTTTCAGACAATAGATTATATTCAGCTTCAGACTTGGGTTGTATATTCAAATTGTTATGTTATGTTCGAATTTCCTCCATGTTATTTATGTTAAGTCTTCCGATTTACTTGATTGAGTTAGATGTATGTTTATGTCATGGGTCGACTTGGAGTCTCTAGGGGCTCTTTGTCCCTTGTCTTGCTCTGGGCCTATGTTCGGGTCGTGACACCGATGATCTAGGAGAGGCAGGCTTTGATGGTGCCACAGGAGCAGGTGAAGCTGCTGCTGATGATGAGGAGTGACCCGCTCAAGGAGTCTCTTGCTCCCTTTTATTTTGCATGCATACATTGGGGACAATGTATTCTCTAAGTTGGGGGTGGATAAGTGTTTGTTCGGGGGTCATTTGTGTTTTATTTTGTGATGATTTGGTGTAGCCCTTGTCGGATTTTTTTTTATTTGATGAGGAATTGTGAGCCTTTGACGGGCTCATTTTTAGTCTTAATGATGATTTCCCTTGTCGGGCTTGTTATGTTGATAAAAATGAATGACATGGATGAGTTATTGAATGTTAGTGTGTTAGTGATGAAAATGGGGTCCTTTCTTTGAATTGGTAAAGTTTGCATTGTGATCCAAATCTTTTTGTTCGCCTATGTAAATTGTAGAGTAGTAATCAAACTCCAAGGGTTTTCTTCATACCATGGTTCTTTCCCAAGGAGCATTTGTTTTGTTTTGTTTTCTTTTTGTTGTCCAACCGGCTTGGTAATTTCTGATGATAGACTGTGAGGCGACTCTCTTAAGGAAAAATGCCATGTATACTTCGACTCTTTTGTGGAGCTATTTTGAGAGGTACCTCTAAAAATTAATGAAAGTTTGAAATGAGCATTTGAAATGCGAATGTAGCACTCTTTGTTATACACTATAACTTCCTTGCTTGGCTTATGAATTTGCATGCTCTAATGTCCTAAGTCAAGATCTTGTGATGAAAATGAATTTTGTGGACTCCTTAAGTGTTATGCCTTGCGTGCTAAGGATATTTGTGAATCTCATGCATAACTTCTTGTCTAGAACTTGCTCCAAGTGTGACTCAAGGCGAAATCCAAGATGTAGCTGCACTTAGAACATGATCTTAGGCTCTTATTTATAAGTCACTTCAACCAAAATGACCGCCTTGAATAGTAATCTTTGATAGCCAATTTTAGAGCCTTGAACCCTTTATTTGTAAACAGATTATACGCCTAATGACGATTTTTAATTCTTCTCTTTTGAACCCATCCTCCCTAATTGCTAGTTTAAAAAAATGAGGCTTGAAGCCCAAGAAAGGGGGATCAATAAGGGAGTAAAATGTTAAATAAGGCAAAGGCCTAAGTTTGGGGGTTAGAAAGAGTAAAGGGAAAAATGAGTAGCCTAAAAATTGAGGTATCACCAAAAATTATGATGATATGAGTGAACCAAGGAGTTGAAAGACATTGAATCATCAAAAGATGAAGAATTGTTGATAGGTGCTATTCTTGCATAGAGAAGGCTAAGTGTGAAATTCTTAGATGTTATAAGGGTGGCTTGTTTTACAACAAAAAGATGAAGATGATGAACAAGAAAAAATTAGGGGGAGTGATCTAAACAAGATGATGGGATATTGCAAGTTTGTGAAGGCATTAGGGAGGCATTAGTTACTAAAGATAAACATTTGTCCTACCCTTAGCCCTAGCCTATATTATGATCCATAAGTCCTAAGTGATTGTAAGTGCAGTTGCTCTACATTAGTGACTAATTAAACGAAGGGAAAGCCTATGGGTTGAGTCGTGTGGATAAAGATTTCTTTTGGGAGAGTGAGTGCAATCTTCTCTTTTTATGATCCCTTGTATGAATGCATTGATTTCATGATAAATAATAGGGACTCTCTTCTGTGATGGCATCATCTCTTTTGAGGACAAAATTGCATTAAGGGTAAATGTGTGCATACGACATGAGAAGTGCAAGCTCTAAGGCCAGCTTTGAATGTGTAATAGTCATGAATTCAGATGCTATATATACTTCACGGATGAGATATGCCCTCGTTATGCAAAATGAAAGCTCTTGTGAATCATGTTTTTGAATGGTGGTGGCCTCTCGAAGTTTTTCCATTTTTTCCTATTTTTGGGGAATTTGTTTCTCTTTTTCGGTGAGTTGGTGGGAATATTTGGGTTGTCATGAGTCAAGTGGTTAGTGATGTATAAACTCGTGTGGATCGACATGTTTTTCAACTGATAAGAACTGTATTACTTGAGGACAAGAAATGGTTCAAGTTTGGGGGTTTGATGAGATGGTAAGTTACCAACTCATTAGGCTCTTAAGCATGAACTTTAGCTCAATTTTCAAATCATTTAGATGAATTTTATGTCCTTTTTTACTTTTTGTGTGCAGATATCTAATTTGAAGAAAAATAGAAAGAAGTAGACTAGAAAGAAGGGAATCAGGTGAAAACCAGCACTTCACCGGAGAAGACTGGTGAAACACCGGCCAAACGCAAAAGATCACTGCCTTGGGAAACTAAAGCAACCAACAGTTGTGGACACCAACTGGCGACTCACCGGTCAACTCGCCTACTGATACCTAAATATGCTGGATCAAAGAGAAAGAAATTAGCAGAGCACAGATGGAGGCCGGCGAATCGCCGAAGGAACCGCCTAAGGACACTGGAATTCACTAAAGGAGCATTCAGTTATAGCCGGCAATTCGCGAAATGAAATCGGTGAACAAATGGTACTCTCGCAAGTACCAGAATGCCTGAGCAGTGGCAAATCTGTCCAACACTGAAAAAGAGAGTCTTGGGTACCCTACTTTTAGATATACTCTAGAGAGAAGTACTCTATACCTATCAGATCTTAACTTTTACCTTTTGAGAACATTCTCTTTGTAGGAGAAGAAAGTAGAATTCTATTGGTGGAATTTGATACAATGAACGTTTACGATCTTTTGTAACGAAGAGTGTATTTTGGAAATTACCATAGTTCTAGGTCCTGTGTCTCGATCCCGGGTCCGAGCTTGGGTTTTGACAAACTTGGTATCAGAGCAAAGGTTTAGGTGTTTCCTAAGGTGTCTAAAAGCTGCATTAAGTAGACTGTTCTCCATGGGTGTGAAGCGCACCACACTTATGGGGAAGAGGCTATAAGACGTTAGGAAATTTCCTTTCTTGCATGATCTATGTCGTGCGATGAAGTACCTATAATACCTCCACGCGGAGTTAATGGTAGAAGAAATGGCAACAGAAATAGCCATGTCAATGGCAATGGATATGGGCATCAGAAACCCCACCCGCACTAGCGGATCCTTTGCCCGAGCAGGTCACTCATCTCGAGTTCAGAGCGACATTTTAGATGTTGGCACAGGCCATGACCGCTCAGGTCCACTAGCAGGCAATTTCCCATGTTCCCTAGAATGGGAACACAGCAACAACGAGTGTGTGAGACATTCTCAGGACGAACCCACCTGAGTTTCCTGGGTCGAAGGTGGATGAGGACCCGCATGAGTTTATTGAGAAGGGGCAGAAGATCACCCAAAATATGGGGGTGGCGGAAGAGGAAAGTGCATACATAGCCTCCTATTAGCTGAAGGGGGTTGCTTACATATGGTTTTGCCAGTGGAAGGATAGCAGGGAAGTTAGAGCAGTCCACGTGGGCTGGGATGAGTTCATGATGGCATTCTTGGACAGGTTCTTCCCTAGTGAGTTGAGGGAAGCAAAGGCAGCAGAATTCATTAACTTGAAGCAGAACCACAAGATAGTTCAAAAGTATACCTTGGAGTTTACCCTATTATATAAATAAGATTTAGGAACTTAGGAATTACAAAAAGGTCCTTACTAATTCGCAGAATATTAATTGTCAGGATGTCCCAACGAGGAACCCAACGACTCGTCGTCATTGGCCACGACTCGTTATGTCGATCTTGAGTGCGCTACCTTGCTTTGTGTCACGACCCGAACAGAGGCTCGGATCATAAATACGGGATAAGGGACCCCGAGAGACCTCAAGTCGACCCATGGCATAAGAATTCATTCTGAAATCATACTCTTATCATAACATGACCATACATAACTTTAGAACATCATGATTGACTCGAATGACTCAAGATGAAACATAACATTTATATCAAAAACTGAATAATGAGTCAAACCTGGTTTTTGAACATGCATGCATAAGTAATCATCATGAGTAATGAATATGCAAATTTGAATGATATAGACAGTAGGAGACTCGCCACTTAACCGACATACCATGATAGAGCTTACGTGGTCCAAACTATCACACTCAAGTGAGTAGAGCCGTCCATAGCCTTGCCAGGGCGATGGACGATACCATGATATCGATATCTAACAGAAGGGCCAATCGGTCCGAGGATAGCTCACAATGGAGGTCCCAATAATATAATAGTATCAACCTATGTTGGCGTGTAGTTCTGGGGCATAGGGTAATCGACCCTTAACCCGCTCGGTGCTAGACTCTTCTTCCAAAAACATGCAATGCTCTACATCATATATAAGAAGCTCAACATCGTCTATTGACAAAGCACAACATTGTCTATTGGCAAAGCTCAACATCGTCCCTTGACGAAGCTCAAGATGAAATCATGCATAACTCAACATCGTATGAAACGAAGCTCAACATTATCTAATGACAAAGCTCAAAATGAAATAATGCATAGACTAGACATCATATGGATATGAAGCTCAACATTGTCTATTGACAAGGCTCAACATTGACATACATCTCAATTATGAATTCATGCATATAGGAGGCTTTATTCCGAAACATACCACAAGCTCAATCACAGGTGGGGAGCATCTACTCCAACTCATATGGTAAGCTACATGTAGAAGTATCTACTCAACATAGAACAAGCTAGAATTTATAATAAAAATTTGGAAATTTCACCTTAAACAATGTGGTAAGCTTATGTTGGGAAAATCATCACTTTAAATCAACATGTGGGCATCACCCAAAACTTTATCATACTTGGATCTAATCAATTCATTTGGAAAACAACATAATCATGGGTAGTTTTAGAAACATGTTTTTCATTATCAACCTCATCATTATCACACATTTGTCATAAATCACTTTTTTTATGAACTCATCATCCATGGGCATTTTAGATTCAAAATTTGAAAAATAATTTTTTATAAGGAGAAACAACTTAGAATCTGCCCCAATCTTCATGATCCATCAATATAAATACAATCTAATCATACCCATGCATAGAGATTGAAGAATCATGCAATTGGGTAAAACCCATACTTGATCATAGACAATTTATCATATTTTGATAAGAATTGGGAATGGGTGTGGAAGAAGACACCCACTCATAGCCTTATATACCTGGGAGGGATGAATTTAACACTTCTCTAATTGCCCAAGATGAGATTCCAATGGAAACCTTCAAAATTTGCCCTAAATCCACCCTACAAGCTCTCAAGTTTGCATGCATGGAATGAACTAGCTTAGAATAGGTTTTCCCCTCTTAAAACCCTGTAAAACGAGCCTTAAATGGCGTAGTATAGGTTTTAGGAACATAGGAATTACGAAAAGACCCTTATTGAATTCACAGGAAAAACACGGCCAGGAGGTCCTAATGGACTACCTGATTGATCGTCACTGGCCCAAATGACTCGTTATGTCTCTCGTCGGGGGTGCTGGATAACTGATCCTTTAGGGCTCGCAATGGGTGACTTAACGACCCGTTGCCACTGGTCATGACTCATTTAAACCTCCCGTCATGTACATTGCCTTAACATCAAATGGAACTCACCATGCTTGATCAAGACTCACCTCATGAGTCGTTGGGACAGACCATGACTCGTGGGGTCCTTTCCGTTAGGTACACTGGTTCCTTCTTTTTTTTCTTCCTCCTCCCTGACCCCACTGCTGACCTAACTATCCGTGGGGTCTGACCACGATTCGTTGCCATGCCTGTGAGGACCCTATCCTCTAGGCTTCCTAACTCTACAGTGGCTTTCCCCACGAGTCACCTAACGACTCGTGCGCTGTCCCCCCGAGTCATCCCATGACTCGTCCTGTGCCTGCAACATCAATTTCACAATTTCCTCGTTTCAACTCCCGGGTCCGATCTTTGAGCTCCCGGTGTATAGCAATATCTCCCCCTTGGGGCCATTTGTCCTCGAATATTAGAAACACACAGAACTCAAAGACAAGCAATCCTCATATGCAAACACTGATTATTAAAACTAAAAACTAACGGAATTACTACCTTCGAAAAGAACTACATAGCTGAACTAAATTCAGGAATCACATAAATTTATCAAAACATGATTCAAACTTGCACACATAAACTAAACATGGAAACTGATTAGATAATTAGGACAAAAACTGATATATCAAACTGAAACTGAGCCGGAAGGGAATAGGTTAGGGTATTTAGCCATCATTGCCGCTTCGGCTTCCCATGTATCTCCCTCAACAAGCTGGTTTCTCCACAACACCTTCACCGAAGCTACTTCTTTGTTCCTCAGCCTCCAAACCTAACAATCCAAGATTTCAACTGGAATTTCCTCATAAATGAGGCTATCTCTCACACCAACACTCTCCATCGGGACAACTAAAGATGGATCACCTAAGCACTTTTTAAAGAGCGATACATGAAAGATGGGATGAACTGAAGATAATTCTGATGGCAAGTCCAACTCATACGCTACCTTACCAACTTTTCTCATAACCCAGTAGGGACCAATATAGCGGGGACTAAGTTTTCATTTCTTTCCAAACTACATGACTCCCTTCATGGGAGATGCCTTTAGAAATATCTAATCGTCCACCTCAAACTCAAAATCCCTTCTTCTCACATCCACATATGACTTTTGATGACTCTGAGCAGTTTAAGCCTGTCCCTTATCAATAGAACCCTTAGCATGGCCTCATGAACCGAATCAGGTCCTATCATGGCTGCCTCACTAACTTCAAACCATCTGATGGGTGATCTACACCTCTAGCCATAAAGAGCCTCAAACGGTGCCATTTGGATACTAGAGCGATAGCTGTTATTATAAGAAAACTTGATTAAGAGCAAGTGGTCATCCCAATTACCTTTGAAATCCCTCACACTGGCTCTCAACATGTATTCAAGAGTCTGGTTTGTTCCTTTGGCCTGACCATCCGTTTGCGGATGAATTGCGGCGCTGAGCTTAACTTGAGTCCCAAGCCCTTTTTGGAAAGACCGCCAAAACTGAGAGGTAAACTGAGTACCTCAGTCTTAAATAATAGACAAGGGTACTCCATGAAGTCAAACCAATTTCGGCATATTAAATTTTGCATAATCATCCGATGAATCTATGATTCTGATCATTAGAAAGTGTGCAGTCTTGGTCTGTCACACCCCGCCTTGGGGGGTATGACTGGCACCTGGTGCTCTACTAGGACCTGAATTGCTAGACTGCTGAGCTTGAGCACGTCTGGTGCCTGGCTGGCTCTAACTCAGATTCAGGGAAACAACGGGCTATATGACGGCTGTAAATACAGCCTCCGGCCGACTAGGCCTATAGCCACCTGTACCTGTGCTGACAGCTAACCAGAAACATATCAATATAGGGAAACCTATGCGGGCCGACAAGGCCACCATGTTGTCTAGTTATCTGTAACTCAACAATGAAATACTGGATAGCTACGTGACCGGCAAGGTCACCACTACTGTCAAGATATGGCCTCACATGGCCAACACAAAGGAAACAGAAGTACTAACAACTAAACAATTGCACGGCCTCACACGACCGGCTCATCTGACCACAGGAAAATATATACAGACTGCAAGCCTCTAGGAATAGCAATAGAAATGATCGGGATAGGGCCCCGACCTATCCATACTGTACAACAAAAGAAAACGAAATACACCTCTGGGATTCAGTCTCCGGATGACAGGAGCTGAATACTCGATTGCTGAGAGGAATCACGAGGTATCGCTTGCTCGTCTATGAGTACCTGCAGGCAAGTAATGCAGCGCCCCACCGGGCGTCAGTACCACTGGTACTGAGTATGTAAAGCAATAACTAAAGGAAATATCTGAAAACAATAATACAACTGATGAAACTGAAGTAGGAGGGAATAGATTAACTGTCTGATAATGTAAATCATACCTCCTCTTAATTATACTGGAAGGAGTAGGAGTCATACCTGGAGATGTATCGTTCTACTGCCGAACTACTTGTGTCTAATGTAACATGGCATAACATAACATAACATAATATAGCACACACAAACCTTACGCGGCCCCCATAAGCCGGGAGGTACAACTAGCACAGAATCTATACCCCTACCCCAGTCATCCCATCTCCTATAATCGCTGTAAGCATCCTGCCAGTCCCCTGGGTATGCACTTGGGCTCGCTGAGCCCCTGACTATAACTGCATCTGAGTCCGGAGGACTCCTGAATCAACACCCGGGCGTATCCGCTCGACAGGGGTGTGTAAGGGCCGACCAAGGCACAATATGGGGAAAACTGGCATCCCATCTTCGTCCCCTGTGGGACGGCATGCCACTCCGTAGAGCGACGTTTCCTCGTCCTCTGGCGGACGAGTCGATACAGCTATTAACCCTGGGGCGGTCAGGGATGCTAGGTAATCCAACCCCAAGACAATACAGTGGTCTCAACTAGTAATACTATCTGCATATATCTCATGCTGAAGCTAACAATTATAATGTATCTGTGTCTACGGTATGCTGAACTAGTGATAGCGATATGTATGTACTTAATTCATGCTGAGACTGATAATAGTGTATATGTACAAATATAATCTTCTGCCATACTATACTGTATACTGAGTTTCTTTAATAACATGATATACTATTTCTAACATGCTTCCTAAGCTTTATTTTTAACATATCATTCTATTTCTGAGATGCCTTACAGATATTACATTGGTTTACTGGGTTTCAACTGAATACGATAATATCCTGACATTTTGTACTATATCATATACTGAGCATGCTGTGCAGTTCCTAACACTTGTATTAGAATCTATATCGTGCTAACAAGTTTGGTGCTAATTATAACCTGATGCTTCTAATATCGTACCAACATTCGTAATAAACACAACACATGACTTCTGAATATTCTACTGTCCCTTAAATTGCTTTACTATACCGAGATTTACTAACTTGCTGAGGAAACTAGCTTTACATACCTTATCCTCAAACTATACGTCTGTCGGACGAAGCTCGGCCAATACTTCAACTATTTTCTCCCAACTGCATTCATAAATATGTCAATCAATACCAAATATAGCTTTGTTTTAATGAACAACATCACTTCGGTGTAATTTATAGCCTAAACTTAGGCTTATCGAAAGACGGTCGAAAACTCGCTATTTTTCAGAGGTCCAGAAGGGAGAAATATTCACTTCATAGCTAGGAACACATAGACACTAGTTTGGAGCAATTATACTTGCCTTAGCTCGGTAGCTCGACGATTCATCGGCCGTATTTCACGAAACTAAATCCGTAGGAATGCTCTCTGCTGCTAAATACCTCAGTATCTAGGGTTAATTTGAGTTTGGACAACGTTTAGCAGCGTAATCAGATGAAAATTATATTACCCCCTTCGTTCCTTTCTCTTCTCTGTTGTTTCCTCTCTGTTTCACTGAAAATTATAAGTTTAAAATGATTTAAAACCGAAGTGGGGCTTTATATACTTGGGCCTGGACAAGGCCAACGTGTCACGGAGCCAACGCGGAGGCTTCACCTCCGTGACACGCTGCCATCGCGGAGGGGCTCTGCCTCGGCTCCTTCCGTGATGGATCGACAGGTTTCTCGTCCGATCTTTTTCCCAGGCCTTTCTCTAGCACGTATGGCCTTCAAATATGCTTAACCAACGTATGAATAGGTCATCTAGGTGCCAGGAATCCTACGGGGTATAACATTCTCCCCCCCTTAAGAACATTCGTCCTCGAATGTATACTGCTATCTAGAGGACTACTTAACTTACTTATTTAGAAAAAATTTCGCCAGAGTCTCCCCTGTAATATGGACTATACCAAAAACCTGAAATGCAGAAAAGTCCAATACAGGTACTGTACACAATACTCTCGGATTCACTGGATGGCTAAGTATCAATCTTCCTCACTTATACATATACAATCATAAGATACTACATAAGCAATAATACGGACATACCTGTCGCCTGACTAGGCCTGGAATAGGTGAGGGTACCTAGCTTTCATATCTTCTTCAGCTTCCCACGTCATTTCCTCACGGTTCCGGTTACGCCACAATACTTTGACAGACGTAACATCTTTAGTCCTCAACTTGCGAATCTGTCTGTCTAAAATAGCTACTGGAACCTCTTCATATGCTAACTCTTCTGTGACCTGGACATCCTGAACGGGAACTACTGTAGAAGGGTCCCCTACGAACTTCCTTAACATAGAGACATGGAATACTGGGTGAACAGATGCTAACTCCGGAGGCAAGTTCAATTCGTATGCAACTCGGCCTATTCTTCGCCAAATCTAATATGGCCCAATGAATCTTGGGCTAAGCTTGCCTTTCCTGCCAAATCTCATCACCCCTTTCATCGGAGACACTTTCAGATATACCCAGTCATTTACCGCAAATTCTAGATTCCTGCACCGCATATCTGCATAAGACTTTTGGCGGCTCTGAGCAGTCAGTAAATTTTCTCGGATAAGCTTTATCTTTTCCTCTGACTGCCGAACAATGTATGGGCCAACCAATCCTGATTCCCCCACTTCAAACCAGCCCACCGGTGATCTACATTTTCGCCCATATAATGCTTCAAAGGGCGCCATCTGGATAGCTGAATGATAATTGTTATTATAAGCAAATTCAATCAATGAAAGATGCTCATCCCAGCTACCCCCAAAATCTAGTACACACGCTCGTAGCATATCTTCGAGCGTTTGGATAGTCCGCTCAGCTTGCCCATCTGTCTGGGGGTGGAATGCTGTGCTTAAATTGATCTGCATTCCCAAACCCCTCTGGAACGACTGCCAAAATCTAGCTGTAAACTGTGCTCCCCTATCTGAAATGATGGATACCGGCACTCCATGCAATCTAACTATTTCTCTGATATATAATTCGGCATAATCCTCAGCCGAGAAGGTAGCCTTCACCGGCAGGAAATGAGCTGATTTTGTTAGCCTGTCAACTATTACCCAAATGGAATCATTTCTGCGTCTGGTACGGGGTAACCCTGTTACAAAATCCATGTTTATCGTTTCCCATTTCCACGTAGGCACCGTTATATCTTGCGTCAAACTGCCCAGCTTCTGGTGCTCCGCTTTTACCTGCTGACAGTTAGAACATCTAGATACAAATTCAGCTATCTCAGCTTTCATACCTGGCCACCAGTAGATGTCTCTGATGTCGTGGTACATTTTCATCGCTCCTGGATGGAGGGAATAGCGAGCGTAATGTTCCTCATGCATGATCCGCCCCCGAAGCCCTGAAACATTCGGGACACAGAGGCGGCCTTTACAGCGTAGCACATCATCCCCAGTCATTTGGAAATCTGACTCCTTACCTTTCTGAATTCTATCTTTGAGCTGGACTAAATCCGGGTCCTCGTACTGTCGTTCTTTTACCTCCGTAACTAATGATGACACAGCAGAATTCTGAATTACCGCTCTATTATTTTCTGTTTCCATTACTCGAACGGCCAAACCTGCTAACTGATTGATTTCTTTAGCTAACTCCCGCTTCTCAGGTCGCAAATACGCCAAACTCCCCATTGACTTACGGCTCAGGGCATCTGCCACTACATTAGCTTTTCCGGGGTGGTATAGAATACTCACATCATAATCTTTTAACAGCTCCAACTAGCGACGTTGCCGTAGATTCAACTCCCTCTGAGTGAAGATGTACTATAGGCTCTTGTGATCTGTGTAAATATCAACATGGACGCCGTACAGGTAATGCCTCCACATCTTCAAGGCGTGGATCACCGCGGCTAGTTCCAGGTCGTGGGTAGGGTAGTTCTTTTCGTGTTTCCTCAGCTGTCTAGAAGCATATGCAATCACTTTACCATGCTGCATCAGCACACAACCTAACCTGACACCTGATGCGTCGCAGTACACCGAATAACCTTCTGTCCCCTCCGGCTACGCTAACACTGGGGCGGAGGTTAATCTGTCTTTCAGTTCTTGGAAGCTCTGCTCACATGCCTCTGTCCACTGAAACTTTACTGATTTCTGTGTCAATTTGGTTAGAGGTGCCGCAATGGCCGAGAACCCTTCAACGAACCTCCTGTAATATCCTGCCAACCCCAGAAACCTACGAACTTCAGTGGGAGTGGTAGGCCTAGGCCATGACTTAACTGCTTCTATTTTCTACTTGTCTACCTGTATACCAGCATCCGACACGATATGCCCTAAAAAGGCCACTGAGTTAAGCCAGAATTCACACTTAGAAAATTTAGCATACAACTGGCGGTCCCTGAGGATCTGGAGCACTGTCCGCAAATGAGTCCGGTGATCTGCTTCAGAGCGAGAATACACTAGAATGTCATCAATGAATACTATCACAAACAAGTCCAGGAAAGGTCTGAAAATACTATTCATCAGGTCCATGAAGACTGCCGGGGCATTCGTTAACCCGAAGGACATGACTAGAAATTCAAAATGTCCATATCGGGTTCTGAACGTTGTCTTAGGAATATCTCTCTCACGTACTCGAACCTGGTGATATCCGGACCGCAAGTCAATCTTAGAAAAGTATCTGGCTCCCTGCAACTGATCAAATAAGTCATCAATTCTGGGAAGCGGGTACTTGTTCTATACTGTAACTTTGTTTAATTGCCGATAATCTATGCACATTCGGAGCGAGCCATCTTTCTTCCTCACAAATAGAACTGGCGCACCCCACGGTGAAGTACTCGGCCTGATAAAACCTTTATCCAATAATTCTTTCAACTGCTCCTTTAATTCTCTGAGTTCTGCAGGAGCCATATGATAGGGAGGAATTGATATCGGCTGAGTGCCTGGTAACAAGTCAATAGCAAAGTCTATTTCCCTTTCTGGGGGAATACCAGGTAACTCATCCGGAAACACATCAGGGAATTCATTCACTACCGGAACAGACTGGAGTGTCGGAGATCCTGCTTGGACATCTTGAACTTTGACCAGATGGTAAATTCATCCCTTAGATATCAACTTTCTCGCTTGAAGGTAGAAAATAAACCTACCTTTTGGCGTAGCGGTGCTGCCCTTCCACTCTCGCACTGCTTCCCCTGGGAAGTGGAATCGGACCGTCTTGGTCCAACATTCAACGTTGGCAAAACACGGTACTAGCCAATCCATACCCATTATGGCATCGAAGTCTATCATTTCTAACTCGACCAGATCTACTGTGGTCTGACTGTCAGCAACCTCTACTGTACACCCTTGGTATATTTTGCTAGCCACAATAGAGTCACCGACGGGCGTGGATACTAAGAAGGGCTGCTGCAATAATTATGGTGCAATACTAAACTTTCATGCCACAAATGGAGTAATGTAGGACAAAGTAGACCCTAGATCAATCAATACATAAGCAGGGTGTGAGCAGATAGTTAGCATACCTGTCACAACATCCGGTGACGCTTTTGAATCTTGTCTCCCTGGTAAGGCATATGTGCGGCTTGGACCCGCACCTGTACTAGAGGCCTCTGATCTGCCCCCGACCCCTGCCTGCTGAAACTGAGGGCCTGCGCCCTGCCGAGGATGCTGTGGCTCCTGACCCTGTAGATGACCTATCCTGTCTATCCTGGTCCTCTCGACCTCTAGCTGGGCAATCTTTCATCAAATGGCCTTCTTGGCCACAAATATAACATGCAGTGGAACCATACCTGCATGCTCCAAGATGGCGTCGACTGCATATAGGGCAAAGTGGTAGGGTATACCTACTCTGCTCTGCCCTCCTCTGTAATGGTGAATCTGCCATCTGCGAGCCTCTACCAGTCTCTGACTGCCCCCTGCGGCTGAATCTACCCCCCTGCGGCTGTGGCGGAGGCGGGGGCCTGGGCGGCCTATCTAACAATCGTGGCCTGGGTCCTCCCCGAGCCTCCCTCTGTAACTCAACTGGCCTGTCCCGGTGACGCTGTTCCTGATTGGCCCTTCTGATCTCCCGATGCCGCTGTCTGATGCCCTCAATGTTCTGGGCGAATGCTTGAACTCGAGCAATGTCCATGTCCTCTCACAGTGTAGCCGTAATGCAAGTCTCAACATATTCTGGATTCAACCCCATGATAAAGCGGTGTACTCTGGATGCCATGGTATCAACAAAGGCCGGTGCGTACCGAGCCAAAGAATCAAACGGCAAGGAGTATTCCCAAAAACTCATGGCCCCCTGCTCCAGATGTAGGAACTGGTCTACCTGGGCCTGTCGAATCTCACGGCAAATAATGATCCAGAAAAGCTCCTGAGAAGCTGGACCAGGTCGAAGGGGAAACATCTCTCCCTCGGGACCTCTCCCAGCTTTCATACCACAATACGACGATGTCCCGTAACCGAAATGCTGCCAACTCAACTGATTATGTAGGCGTGGCATGCATAACCCTGAAAATTCTCTGCATTTGATCCAGAAAATCCTGAGGGTCCTCTGTCCGGTCCGTACTTGTGAACTTTGGGGGATTCAGAGCCAAGAACTCTCGGACCCTCGAACTACCGGGCCCTTCTGATGACTCCACAACTGTAGACGGAATCGGCTGACGCTGAGCAGCCATTATCTGTTCTAACATAACTACCGCACTCTTAACCTCCTGGTTGGAAGGTGTCGGTATAGGGACTGCTGGAGGTAGTGTCGCCCCAAGTGGCTCCTGATGTGGTGGAGACTGCTGAGAAGGCTGGGACGATGCCTCTGTAGTGCCCTCTGACCGGGCTATTTCTAAACGAGGGTGAGGCATCCTGTTGGTGCCTTCCCCTGCTGCAATATCTAAGCTTCGGCCTGTGATAGGATGTCGCTGGTCTGACATTACCTGTAACCAAAGAATATAGTAAGCTTTTAGGGACTCAACCCTATATTTTACCGCTCTACAGCACGACTGAATAAGAATAAAAGACAACCATCCTATTATGCCTTGCATCCCCCTACCCATAGTATGTGGTGCACAACACATCCATGGGCAGGACTCTACTTAGCACGGCTTACAGACTCCCTGGGATACGACCTGCTCTGATACCAAGTTTGTCACACCCCGCCTTGGGGGGTATGACTGGCACCTGGTGCCCTACTAGGACCTGAACTGCTAGACTGCTGAGCCTGAGCACGTCTGGTGCCTGGCTGGCTCTAACTCAGATTCAGGGAAACAACGGGCTATATGATTGTTGTAAATACAGTCTCCGGCCGACTAGGCCTATAGCCACCTGTACCTGTGCTGACAGCTAACCAGAAACATATCAATATAGGGAAACCTATGCGGGTCGACAAGGCCACCATGTTGTCTAGTTATCTGTAACTCAACAATGAAATACTGGATAGCTACGTGACCGGCAAGGTCACTACTACTGTCAAGTTATGGCCTCACAAGGCCAACACAAAGGAAACAGAAGTACTAACAACTAAACAATTGCATGACCTCACACGACCGGCTCATCTGACCACAGGAAAATATATACAGACTGCAAGCCTCTAGGAATAGCAATAGAAATGATCGGGACAGGGCCCCGACCTACCCATACTGTACAACAAAAGAAAATGAAATACACCTCTGGGATTTAGTCTCCGGATGACAGGAGTTGAATACTCGATCGCTGATAGGAATCACGAGGTATCGCCTGCTCGTCTATGAGTACCTGCAGGCAAGTAATGCAGCGCCCCACCGGGCGTCAGTACCACTGGTACTGAGTATGTAAAGCAATAACTGAAGGAAATATCTGAAAACAACAATACAACTGATGAAACTGAAGTAGGAGGGAATAGATTAACTGTCTGATAATGTAAATCATACCTCCTCTTAATTATACTGGAAGGAGTAGGAGTCATACCTGGAGACGTATCGTTCTACTGCTGAACTACTCGTGTCTAATGTAACATGGCATAACATAACATAACATAATATAGCAAACACAAACCTTACTCGGCCCACATAAGCTGGGAGGTACAACCAGCACAGAATCTATACCCCTACCCCGGTCATCCCATCTCCTATAATCGCTGTAAGCATCCTGCCGGTCCCCTGGGTATGCACTTGGGCTCGCTGAGTCCCTGACTATAACTGAATCTGAGTCCGGAGGACTCCTGAATCAACACCCGAGCGTATCCGCTCGACAGGCGTGTGTAAGGGCCGACCAAGGCACAATATGGGGAAAACTAGCATCCCATCTTCGTCCCCTGTGGGACGGCATGCCACTCCGTAGAGCGACGTATCCTCGTCCTCTAGCGGACGAGTCGATACAGCTATTAACCCTGGGGCGGTCAGGGATGCTAGGTAATCCAACCCCAAGACAATACAGTGGTCTCAACTAGTAATACTATCTGCATATATCTCATGCTGAAGCTAACAATTATAATGTATCTGTGTCTACTGTATGCTGAACTAGTAATAGCGATATGTATGTACTTAATTCATGCTGAGACTGATAATAGTGTATATGTACAAATATAATCTTCTGCCATACTATACTGTATACTGAGTTTCTGTAATAACATGATATACTATTTCTGACATGCTTCCTAAGCTTTATTTTTAACCTATCATTCTATTTCTGAGATGCCTTACAGATATTACATTGGTTTACTGGGTTTCAACTGAATACGATAATATCCTTACATTTTGTACTATATCATATACTGAGCATGCTGTGCAGTTCCTAACACTTGTATTATAATCTATATCGTGCTAACAAGTTTCGTGCTAATTATAACCTGATGCTTCTAATATCGTACCAACATTCGTAATAAACACAACACATGACTTCTGAATATTCTACTAGCCCTTAAATTTCTTTACTATACCGAGATTTACTAACTTGCCGAGGAAACTAGCTTTACATACCTTATCCTCGAACTATCCGTCTGTCGGACGAGGGTCGGCCAATACTTCAACTATTTTCTCCCAACTATATTCATAAATATGTCAATCAATACCAAATATAGCTTTGTTTTAATGAACAACATCACTTCGATGTAATTTATAGCCTAAACTTAGGCTTATCGAAAGACGGTCAAAAATTCGCTATTTTTCAGAGGTCCAGAAGGGAGAAATATTCACTTCACAGCTAGGAACACATAGACACTAGTTTGGAGCAATTCTACTTACCTTAGCTCGGTAGCTCGATGATTCGTCGGCCGTATTTCACGAAACTAAATCCGTAGGAATGCTCTCTGCTGCTAAATACCTTAGTATCTGGGGTTAATTTGAGTTTGGACAACGTTTAGCAGCGTAATCGGATGAAAATTACATTACCCCCTTCGTTCCTTTCTCTTCTCTATTGTTTCCTCTCTGTTTCACTGAAAATTATAAGTTTAAAATGATTTAAAACCGAAGTGGGGTTTTATATACTTGGGCCTGGACAAGGCCAACGTGTCATGGAGCCAACGCGGAGGCTTCACCTCCGTGACACGCTGCCATCGCGGAGGGGCTCTGCCTCGGCTCCTTCCGCGATGGTTCGACAGGTTTCTCATCTGATCTTTTTCCCGGGCCTTTCTCTAGCACGTATGGCCTTCAAATATGCTTAACCAACGTGCGAATAGGTCATCTAGGTGCTGGGAATCCTACGGGGTATAACATGGTCAACCCGTCGACCACCACCCAAATGGAATCATAGTGTCAATGAGTACGAGGTAGGCCTGTAATGGAATCTATATTAATCTCTTCCCACTTCCAAGTGGGAATGTTGATATCCTAAAGTACGCCTCCCAGCCTTTGATGCTCAACTTTCACTTGCTGACAGTTCGGGCACTTCGCTACAAATTCTGCAATATCCTTCTTCATGCCTTTCCACCAATATATTCCCCGCAAGTCATGATACATCTTGGTGGATCACGAACGGATAGAATATCTAGTACCATGTGCCTCATGCATTATCCGAACTCTCAAATAATCAACGTTTGGGACACATAGGTGACCCTTGAATCGTAGCACAACATTTCCCCCTTGGGAGAAAACCTCCACCTTTTGACTCTGTACCACTTTCTTCAGCTTCCTCAAAATCGGATCCTCATCTTGCTTAGATTTGATGTCAACCACCAAGGACGATTCTGACCTATTCTGCACAACAACGCTGCCATTAGTCGAGTCGATCAATATAACTCCCAATATTGCAAGCCGGTGGACATTTTTCACCAACTCCTTCATTCCCTCATCCACGTGGGACACACTCTACATAGAGAGCCTACTATGTGCATTCGCCACCGCATTAGACTTTCTTGGGTGGTAAAGAACACTCATACGTAATCCTTTAATAACTCCAACCACCTCATTTGCCAAAGATTGAGATGTCACGACCTGAACGGAGCCCTGGATCGTAGACACGGGATGAGGGACCCAGAGAGACCCCAAGTCAACCCATGGGATAAGCATTCAATTAAATCATTCAATAACAGGAAGAAAACACAATTATAAACTCAGCAGAAGTCAAACTTAATAAAATCACAGAATGAATATCTAAAGCTGAATACATGTCTAAGTCTGATAAGCCTCTAATCTGGACGAGCTGATGGGACAACACCCCCAACTAGCTCAACAATACTGAAATTGAAATACATCCCAGATAACTGAAAATCTAGTCCTCGAAAGATGAGGACTCACCAAATAAGCAGGTGCTAACTCTGACAACCGACTATACACGGGGTTGAACCTGAGAACTAGATCCTGCATCATGAAACGATGCAGCATAGAAAGTATGCGGTCAGTACGTGGAATGTACTGAGTATGCTAGGTAACTAAAAACCGCTAAAGTAATATAAATCATTTAAAGAAAATCATACATATCAAAACTATGAAGTATAAGAAGGAGACCACATGCATTCATTCTGAAATCATACTTTTATCATAACATGATCATGCATAGCTTTAGAACATCATTACTGACTCAAATGACTCAAGGTTGAAACATAACATTCATATCAAAAGCTGGACAATGAGTCAAACCTCACTTCTTGAACATGCATGCATAAGTGGGAGACTCGTCATTTAACCGGCATACCATGATAGAGCTTACATGGTCCTAACTATCACACTCAAGTGGGTAGAGTCATCCATAACCTTGCCAGGGCGATGGAAGATACCATGATATAGATATCAAGATGAATAGCGAATCGGACCGGGGATAGCTCACAAGGGAGGTCCCAATAATATAATAGTATCAACCTACGTTGTTGCATAGTTCCGGGGCATAGGGTAATCAACCCTTAACCGGCTCGGTGCTAGACTCTTCTGCCAAAACATGCAATAATCTACATGGTACATAACAAAGCTCAACATCGTCTATTGAAGAATCTCAACATGAAATAATGCATAACTCAACATCATATGAAACGAAGCTCAACATTGTCTATTGACAAAGCACATAATGAAATCATGCATAGACTAGACATCATATGGATATGAACCTCAACATTGTCTATTGACAAAGCTCAATAATGAAATCATGCATATGAGAAGCTTTATTTCGAAACATACCACTGGCTCAATCATAGGTGGGAGCATCTACACCAAATCATTTGTAAGCTATGGATAGAACTATTTACTCAACATACCATAAGCTAGAATTTATAATAAAAATTGGGAAATTTTACGTCAAACAATGTATTAAGCTTATGTCGGGAAAATCATCACTTTAAATCGACATGTAGGCATTACCCAAAGCTCTATCATACTTGGATCTAATCAATACATTTTGAAAACAACAACATAGATCATGGGTAGTTTTAGAAACATGCTTTTCAGCATCAATTTCATCATCATCACATTTACCATAAATCACTTCTTTTATGAACTCTTCACCCATGGACGTTTTAGATTCAAATTTTAGAAAACAATTTTTTTATAAGGGAAAAACAATTTAGAATCCACCCAAGCTTCATGAATCATCAATATAAATACAATATAATCATACCCATGTATAGAGATTGAAGAATCATGCAATTGAGTAAATCCCCATACTTGATCATAGATAATTTATCACATTTTGATAAGGATTGGGCATGGGTGTGGAAGAAAACACCCACTCATAACCTTACATACCTGGGAATGGTGAATTCTAATCACCCTCTAATTGCCCACCTGAGATCCCAATTGGAAACCTTGAGATTGCACCTTGAATCCTCTCTTGAAACCTCCAAACTTGCATGAATGAGAATGATAGCTTAAGATAGGTTTTCCCCTGCTAAATACCCACTAAAAAGATCCCTAAATGATGGAGTATAGGCCCTTAGAACTTAGGAATTACGGAAAAACCCTTACTAAAATCGCTGAAAAAAACTGTCAAGGGGTCCTAACGAACGACTTGATGACTCATTATTAGGGCCCACGAGTCGTTGGATCACTCTTCAAGTGCACTGGATAACTGGTTTGCCAGGGCTCATAACAGATGACTTAATGACTCGTCCCCGTGGCCACTACTCGTGGTCACCTCTCGTCTGGTACACTACCTTAACATACATGAAAAACCATTTTTCTAGATCACGACTCACCTCACGAGTTGTTGGGACTGACCGCGACTTGTGAGGTCCCATCCGTTAGGTACACTGGTACTTCTTCCAATTAAATTCCAACATCACCCCATAAGTGACATGACGACTCGCGGTGGCTGACTACGAGTTGTTATTTCCCTCGTGGGGACCTCGATCCTTCCTTTATTACAGGCCTTCCCATGAGTCACTTGATGACTCGTGGGGTCTCCTCATGAGTCATCCCATGACTCGTCCTGTGCCAGCAACATCAATTCTACAATTTTCCCTTTTCAATTGCCGGGTCCGATCTTTGAGCTTCCGAGGTATAACAATATCTCGCCCTTGGGAACATTCATCCTCAAATGTTAGAAACACATAGAAAATGCAGAAACTTGCAATCATCATCACAAATACTAATTATTAAAATAAAAACTAACAGAATGACTACCTCCAAAAAGAACTACATGGCTGAACTGAATTCAGACATCACATACATTTATCATAACATAATTCAACCTTGCGCACATGAACTGAACATGGAAATTGATTAGATAATTAGGGCAAAAACTAATATCTCAAACTAAAACTGAGTCGGTAGGGAACAGGTGGGGGTATTTAGCCATCATAGCCGCTTCGGCTTCCCACATAGCACCCTCAACATGCTGCTTCCTCCATAACACCTTCACCGAAACTACTTCTTTGTTCCTCAGCCTTCAAACCTAACGATCCAAGATTGCAACTTAAATTTCCTCATAACTAAGTCTATCTCCCACACCAACGCTTTCCACTGGGACTACTAAAGCTGGATCACCCAAGAACTTTTTCAAGAGCGATACATGAAAGACAGGATGAACTGAAGATAACTCTGATGGCAAGTCCAACTCATACGCTACCTTTCCAACTCTTCTCATAACCCGGTAGGGACCAGTATAGCAGGGACTGAGTTTTCCTTTCTCTTAGATACGCATGACTCCCTTCATGAGAGATACCTTTAGAAATACCCAATCGTCCACCTCAAACTCCAAATCCCTTTTTCTCACATCTGCATACGACTTTTGACGACTCTGAGCAGTTTTCACCCTATCCCTTATCAACTGTACCTTTACCATGGCCTCATGAACCGAGTCAGGTCCTATCATAGCTGCCTCACAAACCTCAAACCATCCGATGGGCGACCTACACCTCTGTCCATAAAGAGCCTCGAGCGGTGTCATCTGGATGCTAGAGTGATAGTTGTTGTTATTAGCAAACTCAATCAAGGGCAAGTGATCATTCCAACTACCTTTAAAATCCATCACATAGGCTCTCAACATTCCCTCTAGGGTTTGAATTATTCAATCTACCTGGCCGTCTGTTTGCGGATGGAAGGCTATATTGAATTTAACTTGAGTCCCAAGTCGCTTTTGAAAGGAACACTAGAATTGAGAGGTAAACTGAGTACGTCGGTCTGAAATAATAGACAAAGGCACTCCATGAAGTTCAACAAACTTCCAAATATATAATTTGGCATAATAATCCACTGAATCCATGGTTCTGACCGGTAAGAAATGTGTAGCCTTGGTTAACCTGTCAACCACAACCCAAATGGAGTCGTATTGTTGGCGAGTACAAGATAGACCTATAATGAAATCCATATTAACCTCTTCCCACTTCCAAATGGGGATGCTAATATCCTAAAATATGCCTCCCGGCCTTTGATTTTTGACCTTCACTTGCTGACAGTTTGGACACTTGGTTACGAACTCTACAATATCCTTCTTCATACCATCCCACCAATAGATTTCCCGCAAGTCTCAATACATCTTCATGGATCCTGGATGGATAGAATATCTGGTACTATGTGCCTCATGCAATATCCAAACTTCTATATCATCAACATCCGAACACATAGACGACCCTAGTACCACAACACCCCATCTCCCCCTTGGGAGAAAACCTCCACTTTCTGACTTCCAATGGCTTCCTTCAACTTTACTAGAATTAGGTCCTCTTCTTGCCTAGCCTTCACATCTGTCACCAAGGACTATTCTGATCTATTTTGTACAACCTCGCTGCCATCGGTCGAGTCGATCAATCTAACTCCCAACCTTGCGAGTCGATGGACCTCCTTCACCAACTCCTTCTTTCCCTCATCCACGTGGGACATACTCTCCATAAAGAGCTTACTAAGTGCATCTGTAACCACATTAGCCGTGACCGGGTGGTAAAGGACACTCATGTCGTAGTCTTTTAGTAACTCCAACCACCTCCTTTGCTAAAGATTGAGATCTTTCTGCATGAACACATATTGCAAGCTCTTGTGATCCGTGAATACATCCAAGTAGACCCCATACAAGTAATGTTGCCATATCTTCAACGCAAACACCACCGCAGCCAATTCAAGATCATGAGCGGGTAGTTCTTTTCATGAACTTTCAACTGTCTCGAGGCATATGCTATCACTTTTCCATGTTGCATCAACACAAACCCGAGTCCAACTTGTGAAGCATCGCAATACACTACAAAGCCATTCGTACACTCGGGTAGGGTCAACACAAGTGCTGAAGTGAGTTGGGTCTTCAACTCTTGGAAGCTTTTCTCACAAGCCTCCAACCATTGAAACTTCACATTCTTCTGAGTCAACATAGTCAATGGGACTGCAATGGATGAAAAACCTTCAATGAATCTCCGGTAATAACCCGCTAAGCCCAAAAAGCTCCTAATATCTGATGGGTTCACTGGTTTGGGCCAATTCTTTACCGCCTCGATCTTCTGAGAATCAACTTTTATACTCTCGCTTGACACCACATGGCCTAGAAATGCCACAGAATCCAACCAGAACTCACATTTGCTGAACTTTGCATACAACTGCTGGTCCTTGAGGTTCTGAAGCACTATTCTCAAGTGAGTGGCATGCTCCTCCTCGCTCTGAGAGTATATAAGGATGGAACCAATGAACACAATCATGAACATGTCCGAATATGCCTTGAACACCCTGTTCATTAGATCCATAAATGATGCAGGGGCATTGGTTAGTCCAAAAGACATAACAACAAATTCGTAGTGACTATACCGAGTCCTGAAAGCGGTTTTCGGGATGTCACTCTCCCGAACCCTAAGCTGGTGATACACGGATCTGAGATCAATGTGTGAGAAACACTTGGCACCTTGAAGCTGGTCAAACAAATCATTGGTCCTGGGTAAGGGGTACCTGTTATTGAAGGTAACCTTGTTCAATTACCGATAATCAATGCACATCCGAAGCGGACCATCTTTCTTTCAGAAAAATATAACTGGTGCACCCCATGGGGACATACTCGGCCTAATAAATCCCTTATCTAACAGGTCCTTTAGTTGCTCCTTCAACTCTTTTAGCTCAACTGGAGCCATTTTGTAAGGCAGAATAGATATATGCTGCGTGTAGGGAAGGAGATCTAAACTAAAATCAATCTCCACTCAGGAGGGACACTTGGCAAATCTTCCATACTAAATAGACCTATATTTCTCTCAGTTTGTCATATGCGCCCAGCAGATAGAGGCAGAGCAGATGAAGAAGAAGGAGAGAGAGGCTAAGAGGGCTAAGACGGGGAGTTGTGGGCAGTTCTAACAAAGATCCAATGTTTGACATCACCCTCAGTCCCACCATAGGTCATCAGCTCCAGCCCCATCTTCATCCAGGGTTTCGTCTAGACACAGACATGAATAGAAAGTAGAGCATCAGGATCTAGAGGTCCGGGGAGCATGGCAGGAGAGCGCACTTTTCCAGCTCGTGCAAAGTACGGCAAGAACCACCCTGGGTGGTGTTTAGTTTGCTCAGATGCTTGTCTTGGGTGTGGAAAACCTAGACATAGACTCAGGAATTTCCCTTTAGCCAGATAGGGTGATGGTGGGGTCCGTACCCCGCTACTAGTTTAGCAGCTCTTATAGCCCTCCTATCTTAGTAGGGCACATCTTCTAGTGTAGGTGGAAGCCAATGCAGAATAGGTTTTATAAACTATCTTCTCATCAGGTGTAGGAGGTTTCTCCCGACATATTTACTGGTATGTTACGAGTATTCCATCTTGATGTGTATGCATTGCTAGATCCAGGGGCTACTCTATGTTTTGTGACTCCCTATGTTGCTGTTAGTTTTGGAGTCAGTCCCGAAACCCTGTTAGAACCCTTCTCAGTCTCTACTTTTATCAGTGAGTCAATTTTAGTTCAACGTATGTACAAAAATCTCCCTATCACATTCCTTCAGAACGTCACCTCAGCCGACCAAGTGGAGTTAGATATGACCAATTTTGATGTTATTTTCAGTATGGATTGGTTACATCTATGTTATACCTCAATCAATTATCGAACCCGTACGGTAGAGTTTTGATTTCCGGCTGAGCCAGTCCTAGAGTGGAAGGGTAGTTCAGTAATTCCTGTAGGTCACTTTGTTTCCTATCTCCAGGCCAAGAAGATAAAGGGCTATGTATATCATCTAGTTTGGGTCAATGATACTACGCTCGAGACCCCGAGTCTTGAGTTAGTTCCTATTGTATGTGAGTATCCGGGATGCTTCTAGATGATCTACTAGGATTCCCTCTCGAGCAAAAGATTAACTTTGGTATTTACCTTCTCCTTGATATGCAACCTATATTTATTCCTCCATATAGGATGGCTCTAACCGAGCTAAAGGAGTTGAAAGAACAACTGAAAGATCTCCTAGACAAGGGTTTCATCAGGCCTACTAAATACTGATGGGGTGCTCCAATCCTTTTTTTTGAAAGAAGGATGGTTCCCTTAGAATGTGCATATCGACAGTTGAACAAGGTCACAATCAAGAATAAGTATCGCCTCCCTCGGATTGATGACTTTTTTGACTAGCTTCAAGGTGCTAACTGATTCTCAAAGATAGACCTCAGATCGGGCTATCATCAACTCAGAGTTAGACAGAGTGACATCTCGAAGACAGCCTTTAGGACTTAGTATGGTCACTATGTGTTCATAGTTATTTCATTTGGACTAATGAATGATCTTGTAGCTTTTATGGATTTGATGAATAGGGTGCTCAAGCAGTATTTAGATATGTTCGTGATTGTCTTTATGGATGATATTATCATATACTCTCAGAGCAAGGAGGAACATGACGCTCATTTAAGTATCGTGTTATGGACCCTCAAGGATCGCCGGTTATTTGCTAAGTTCAGCAAGTGTGAGTTTTGGCTGAACTCCATAGTATTTTTGGGCCATGTGGTGTCTAGAGAGGGTGTGCAGATGGACTCTCAAAATATAGAAGTGGTGAAGGATGGGCCTAGACTAGTTAGTCCTTCAGATATTAGGAGCTTTTTGGGTTTAGTGACAACTGTAGGAGATTGGTTGAGGAATTTTCATCCATTACAGCACCATTGACTAAGTTAACCCAGAAGAAGGTTTAATTTCAGTGGTCGAATGCCTGTGAGAAGAGATTTCAAGAGTTAAAGACTAGACTTACTTCAGCCCCAGTATTGACCCTACCAGAGGGCGCGGATGGTTTCATGGTGTATGGTGATGCTTCTAGGGGTTGGTCTTGGTTGTGTATTGATGCAACATTGTAAGGTCATTGTATATGCCTCTAGGCAGTTTAGACTCATGAGAAGAACTATTGGATGCATGACTTAGAGTTGGCAGTTGTGGTGTTTTCATTGAAGATTTGGAGGCAGTACTTGTATGGGGTGCATGTGGATGTATTCACGGACCAAAAGAGCCTTCAGTATGTGTTCACTCAAAAGGATCTTAATTTGCGACAAAGGAGATGTCTAGAGCTTCCCAAGGTCTATGATATGAGTGTCCTTTATCATCCGGGCAAGGGAAATGTAGTGGTGGATGCTCTTAGTAGGCTTTCCGTAGTGAGTATGCTCATGTTGAGGATGGGAGGAAGGAGTTAGTAAAGCATGTCCATAGGCTTGCTCATTTAGGGGTTGATAGATAGTGGTATCATTGTTCAAAATGGGTCAGAATCATCATTAGCAACACTAGGCAAGATGAGAATCCTATTCTAATGAAGTTAATGGAAGCTTCCCGGAATTAGAAGATGGAGGTTTTCTCCGAAGGGGGAGATGGTGTACTCTGATATTAGGGCTAATCGTGTATGCCAACTGTAGATGGTTTGAGAGAGTGGTTGTTGAGTGAGGCTCATGGCTCTCAGTACTCTATCCATCTAGGTGCCACAAAGATGTATTGTGATCTACGGGAAGTCTATTGGTGGAATGGCATGAAGAAGGACATAGCAATGTTTGTGGCTAGGTGTCTGAATTACCAACAAGTGAAGGTCGTGCATCAGAGACCTGGTGCTATGCTTCAGGATATTAATATTCCCACTTGAAAGTGTGAAGATATAAATATGGACTTCATTACATGCTTGCCTCGTACCCGCCAACAGTATGACTCTATATGGGTGATTGTGGACAAGTTGATCAAATCAGCTCACTTCTTACTAGTCAAAACTACTAATTCAGTTGAGGATTATGTTAGATTTTACATTCGAGAGTTGGTTCGGTTGCATGGAGTTCCTTTGTTCATCATCTCAGATAGGGGTACTCAGTTCACCTTTTTGTATTGGAGGCTGTTTTAGAGGCTCCTTGGTACTTAGGTCAAGCTTAGCATAGCTTTTCAACTGCAGACAAATTGTCAGCGAAAGTGGACCATTTAGATTCTTGAGGATATGTTGAGAGCGTATGTGATCGACTTCAAGGGTAGTTGGGATTATCACTTGCCTATCATTGAGTTTTCCTACAATAACAATTACCACTACAACATTCAGATGGCTCCCTTTGAGGCTCTATATGGACGGAGGTGTAGATCACCTATTGGATAGTCTGAGGTATGTGAGGCTATATTGATAGGGCCATATTCAGTTCATGAGGCTATGGAGAAGGTTTAGCTTATTAGAGAAAGGCCGAAAATGGCTCAGAGTTGTCAGATATCATATGCGGATGTTAGGAGGAGAGAGCTTGAGTTTGAAGTTGGTGAGTGTGTGTTCTTAAAGGTGTCTCCCATGAAGGGAGTGATGAGGTTCGAAAATAAAGGAGGCTTAGTCCCTAATATGTTGGTCCGTGTAGGATATTATGGCTAGTTGGCAAGGTGGCATATGAGTTAGATCTACCAATGGAGTTAGCTTCGGTGCATCTAGTTTTTCATGTATTCTATTGAAAAAGTGCAATTGGTGACCTAGCCTTAGTTGTTCCGATGGAGAACATAGGTGTGAAGGATAGCCTTACCTATGAGGAGGTCCCGGTTGAGATCCTTGACCATCAGGTTTTAAAGTTGAGAAACAAAGAAGTAGCTTCAGTGAAGGTGTTGTGGAGAAATCAACTTGTTGAGTGAGCTACGTGGGAAGCCAAAGAAGATATGATATCTAAATACCCGCATCTTTTTCCTTCCAACTCAGTTCCAGGATGAGGTATCGGTTCCCTCCGTAGTGCTCTATTAAGTTTAATTTCAACCTCATGTCTCTAAGTTTCGTTCATGTCATAGCATGTATGTTTGTTTCATGAATTCAATTCGGTTATGTATTTCATGTTTGGAGTCAGTCACTCCATCAATTTTCAATCCATATCTTACAGTTCTAGGATAGTAGCTCTTTCCCTATCTCCCAGCTTAATTAGCTTCCATTCAAGGACGAATTTTCCTAAGGGGGAGATAATGTAATACCCCAAATTTTTCTAAGACTAGGTTCGGAAGTTGAATATGCTCAGCAAAAGAGTCGACAATTTTCTCTCAGTACGACTGCCTGGTACGGTTAGTAGGAAGACCCATGGTAAAGTTCAAAGGCTCATCCCCCAGACAACAAGTCCACACCATGAGTTGTGGTTTGGTGGCACGACTCGTGGTCATGGAGTCATAGCATACTACTAAGTTTCCAGGTTCTGGTTATACGTGTGATTGTACAAATCGTAGTAGGGAACTACAGGTCGTGGTTGGCATCCATGGAAATAATCATAGAGCCAGAGAAATTAGATTGGCTAGCCATGATAGGAAACCATGAGTCATAGGTTGGTAGTACGAGTAGTGGTAATTGGCAGTGACCCTTTTTCTAAGAAAGAATCATTAAGGGCATTTTCGTAATTCCTAAGCTCCTAACATACTAATGATGTCGTTTTAAGACCTGAAAGGAGTGTTTCAAGAGGGTTTAGTATATTCTAAGATATTATACTCCCATGAATGCAAGATATTGAGATTCCCCTTCAAGATCAAGCTAGAATTCTTTCCAATTTCTTCCTCAAATCTCTTAGGCTTTCAAGACTCGTATGAAAATAAGAAAACCCGGGTATATAGGGCCATGAATGAGATATTTCTTCCACTCTCATGCCCAAATTTCCATCCATGTCATGAATTCAAGTTCATAATCAAGTGTATTGATTTCTAGGGTTTTAACCCAACTTTGTGAAATTTTCTATGCTATGTTTATGGGTCCAATCCCTCATGTTCTAATGCATTTTAAGTCTAATGGGCAGATTTTACACTCAATTTGATTATAAATTCATGTTCCCAAGCTATTAGAAATTATTCCTTATTATGCATGTTTTAGAAAATTCAAGTCTATGATTTATGATTTCAAGTATGATGAAGTAAATTATGTTTTATGATTATAATGCATGATTTATACAAGAAACCTTCATGAATTTATGGATTTTACAATATTATGATTCCCTCAAGTATGCATGACTTTTACAAGTATCATGTTTATGATCATGGCCGACTCACAGGCCTCTTTCATGGATACTTCGCGTATTTCAAGCATGTTATAAATCACATGATTAAAACTAGCCCATGTACATCAAGTAAATTTTATGATTATGATATGAGCATTATATATGTTTTTGGATTAGTATTAAACAACGAGTAGATGGAGGTCTCCGTGAACCTAGGTGTCAAACCTACGTGTCAATATAGCCACGATGGGGTCCTCAATGATAGTGTCTCCCATGCTCGAATGAGCCATCATGAGTGATGTCACGCCTTTTCATGGTCCTACCGTTGGCAAGGTATGGACATCCTCCTAACTAGGGTTTTATAGTCAGGGCTCCTATAAGCTCACATGGAGTATGTTGGTCATAAGAATCTCCCATTATTCCTTATTTATATATACATATAAGTATGTTCATACTTTATGACATTATGACCTATCGTGTTTCAGTTTATTATTAATATCCAACATTTTTTTACTATTTTACTCTCATGATCTATCGTGACTTTCATGGATGATTTCTTACTATCGCATTACTAGCATGTTTTACTTTCCTTGCATACTCAGTACATTCTAAGTACTATAGGCATACTCTATGCTATATCATTTCATGATATAGGTTCGCGTTACACAGTTCAGTCTCGCCGATAGCTGCATCTCTTCAGTCCAGTCCAGCCCCTGTTTGTGTTAGTCCTTATTTTTTCAAAGACAATTAGTAGTTTTGCTTTGCATATTACATCAGTTTGTCAGATTCTAGAGAGCTTGTTGGGGATGTTATCCTATCAGCTCATCGGATGTTTTAGAGTCTTTTCAAACATTATGTAGATGATTAGTTTGTCGAGTGTTGACTATGTTTTGTCCTTTGTTGTATTTCAGACTTACGATTGTTCATGTTTAAGTTTTGAGTTTCCTCTTTAATTTATGCTCTTGAGTTGCTATGCATATACCATGGGTAGACTTGGAGCCATCTGTGGTTCTAGGTCTTGTGTCTCAATCTGGTGTCCCAGCTCAGGTCTTGACAATTCTGCATACAACTGCTTCTCCTTCAGCAACCCCAACACGATTCCTAGATAGTTCTCATGCTCCTACTTGGTCTTAGAGTACACCAAGATATCATCAATAAAAATAATTACAAATAAAGCTAGGAAGGGTTTGAAGATACCATACATCAAGCACTATTGGAGAATTTGTAAGTCCAAAGGACATGACTAGGAAGTCATAATGTCCATACCTGGTCCAAAAAACTGTCTTGCGAATATCTTCAGCACGAATCTTTAATTGATGATACCCCAACCTCAGGTCAATGTTTGAGAACACATATGCTCCCTGTAACTGATCAAACAAGTCATCTATTCGAGGGAGAGGATATTTATTAAGGATGGCTACCTTATTCAATGGGCAGTAATCAATGCACATCCGCATACTATCATTTTTATTTTTCACAAACAAGACCGGGGCACCCCACGCAGAGACACCTGGCCTAATAAACCCCTTACTAAGCAATTCTGTCAATTTTTCCCCGAGTTCTCTCAACTCAGCTGGTTCCGTTCTGTACGGAAGAATAGAAATGGGTTGAGTCCCTGGCTCTAAATTTATACAGAATCAATATCGTGGTCCGGCAGCATGCCAGGAATATCCCTGGGAAATACCTCTAAGAATTCACCAACTACCGGAACTGAATCTATAGAAGTACCCTCGGAACTGGTATCCCAAATATGAGCTAAATATACTGAACATCCCTGCTCTATCAGTTTATGGACATGAATATAAGAAATGATTCTCTTAGGAGCAGCGCTACAATTCCCTTTTTACTCTAACCTAGATGACCTTAGGCCAAATATAGGGACGGTCTTAGCATGGAAATCTAGAATAGCATGGTAAGGAGATAACCAGCTCATCCCATAATCACATCAAAATCTACCATGTATAATATCACTAAATCTACCCGAGTATCAAACCCCAAAAAGTCAATAATTCAATCATGACAGACCTTATCCACCCCACGAAATCCCTAACAAGAGTAGGCACATTGATAGGAGTATCAAGTATATCACAAGCAAGATATAATCCCAAAGAAAAATAAGTAGACACATAGGAAAAAGTAGAGCCCGGATCAAACAGCCATAACCATTTTGTCGGACACAAAGATCATACCTTTGATGACATCATTGGAAGCCTCTACCTTAGGCCTACTTGGGAATGCATAGAAATGAGCCTAACCACCCGCCTGAGAACCTCCCAAGTTGGGCTGTACAACCCCTCTACAAGACCGAATACCACACTTTCTAGTATGAACACCTCCTCTACAATTCTAGGTGCCACCTCTAATAATTGGTTGACTGCCCCTCCCTAACTGCAGGCGATCATTGCTGAATCTTCTCCCTCCTCTCCTGGTAGAGGCTGGAGTTTGAGGAGCTAAGTACAGAATAATCTTCCTACCCTATAAAAACATGGGACACCATCTGCGGATGTGATCATATTCTCCACACTCGTGGCACACCTTCTCAATCACAGGTCTCTAAGCTAGAATTGAAGAAATAGATGAGCTCGAAAATCTGATTGAATCATCTGGTTATCTCCAACTGTACCTATTGGTCATGGGGTGGTTCCTAATGGACCCCCAACTTACACCTAAATAGCTTACTGAACTGGGCATCCTGGATAGTCTTGAGGTACTAGAGTCCAGTCAAAAGAGCCGATGTAAGAAGTAATATTCCGAGCCTTTTTCTGGGTATTTTTTTCATAACCCTCCTATTTCACCCCTTCCACATTCTTCATATAGTCTACTACCTCTTGAAAGTTCTTACCTACAGAAACCATTTGAAGAGTCGATAGCTAAAATACCACTTTTGGGACTTTAACAAATTGCCTGATCTTCTTTTCCTCTATGGGCATTAGGGGCAAGGCTTACCTAAACAGGTAGTGAAATCGAGCCTCATAAGATGCAACTAAAGACCGCCCTTACTCGATGGTGGTGAACTCATCTCTCCTTCTGTCTCTCAAGGTACAAGGTACATACTTCTGCATGAAGGTAGAGTAGAACTGGGTTCAGGTCAATGATGGTGACCCCGCTGGTCTGCACTCCATAAAAGCCCTCTACCAGAGCTTAGCATCGCCCATCAGCTGGAAGGTGACAAACCTCCACCCTATACTTATCCACTTCCCCAATTTTGTGGAGCCTCTCATGACATTCAATTATGAATTTGTAGGTGTCCTCCACCTCAATTTCGTAAAAGATGGGATACTTTACATTGGTGAACCTCCAAAACAAATCATGTTCCTCCCTAGTCATTACCAATCCAAGCACCGGCCTTGGAAATATCACCGCCTCTATCATTTAATCTATACAAGGAGCCACAATAGCTGAATGTTGTATCCCCAACTGCTACCCTTCAGGAGTCACTAGCACTGCCCCATTACCCACGACACCACTCAGAAGGTTAATGACCTGAGCTAGGACCTCAGAAGATGCTGAAGCGATTGCTGCCTCTTCCTGAGTCAGGACATCCACCTCCATAGCCACCCTCTCCTAAATTGCCGGTGGTATAGGAGATATAGACCTCTCTCAGACTAGAGTAGGAGTGCGGGCCCTTTCTCTGACAGTTCCAGGCCTCCGCCCTCGACCTCGGCCCCATCCTCTACCGTAAACTACAGCTGCGTTACGGGTTCTGGTGTTCCCTCTCTATTTTCTCCTGCACGTGTTCTCATATCTGTGAGAAAAACAATGAAGAGTTGTCAGATATCAATTTACATCACCAAATACCAATTGGAATCAAGTAATCGCATGAAAAGGAAAGAAAGAAGGGAGTTTTCCTAAAGTCCTACAACTTCTCAAAGATAATTTACGGACGTTTTCGCACCGGTCTGTGAGATTCTACTAGACCCATCATAGTTTTTATACCACAAAATCCCTAACATCAGATCCGAAAGTTGAAATGAAGAAAATAAGATTTTTAGCACCAAGTCATAGAACGAGTCATCTTGTGACTCATCAGGAAGACGACGAGTCATTAAGTGACTCATGATGAGGAGTTTGACTTAAGTTGGAAATTCAAGTTTTTGGGTAACCCTAGATCTAACCACGGGTTGTGGTCAGCATCATGACTCGTTGACTCAGTCGTGGTAAAGGATGAGATGAATGAAGGAGAAAATGGATAGTGTAGGCGACGGGTCATCACCACGACTCATTGGGTGCACCATGAGTTTTGGTGTCCCCTGCGGTGTTCAAAGTTGAGATTTTTCAGTCCAGGTGATGGATGGCAGGCCACGAATCATGGCCAGGGACGACGACTCGTCCGGTCACTCGTTGGCACCGGCAGTCTGTTTTTTCCTACGAATTTAGTAAGGGATTTTTCATAATTCCTATGATCCTAAGGCCTAAACTAAATTGTTTTATGCTCTGAATAGTGAGTTTTAAGAAGGATAAGTTCATTCTAATACATTCCTAATTCATGCATACAATCTTAGAGGTTTTGAGAGGGTGATCAAGTCTAGTCCTTCCAGGTTCTTCCTCAATTCTTCTTTGGGCAATCAAGGAGATTGTAGAATCAGATTCTCTCAGGTATGTAGGGTCATGAATGAGTGAAATTGTTCACACCCATGCTCAATCCCTCTCTACTTTATGAAAATCTACAAGTTGATTCTATGGGGTTTTAATCCAATGCATGAATTTCCTAGGTTTCTACCATGGGTAAGATCTAAGCATGTTTATATCATTGAATTATGATTCATGGGCAAGTTTTACAATGTTTTCAATTATAAATCATGTTTTTCAAGTTTTATAAATTATGATGCCCATCCATAAAAGTTTATGAAAGCTGAGATCTATGATGTATGTTCAAGTATGTTGAGTTATTTATGAGAAAAGCAAGTTTTTAAATTACCCATGTCTATGATCATGTTTTCAAGTGAATCAAGTATTTTCAAGCATGTTTCAGTATTGGGCAAGCCTATATATTTAAGTATGATTTATGATTTCATGAATTAGCTTACCATATGGTTTTGGAGTCAGGACTCCCAATTATGTTCAGCTTGTGGTATAGTTTGAGCTAAGGCTCCTCATGTATGATTTATAGATTTTATATGTATATGATTATTCAACTTTGTCACTAGAAAATTGTCAGCTTCGTTGAAAAACGATGGAGAGCATATGCATGTTTTGGGAGTAGTGTCTAGCACAAAGTAGGCTAAGGGTTTGTCAACCCTATGCCTCAAAAGTACGAGCCAACATATGTATGTTCAGATTATTCGGGACCTCCTTTGTGAGCTTTCCGCTGCCCCAAGGGGCCTTCAGCTTCACATCGATATCATGGTAGCGTCCTTAGCCCTGGCAAGACTTTGGACAGCTCTGTCCACTTGAGTGTGATAGTCAGGACCAGGTAAGCTCTATCGTGGTAATATCGGTTATATGACGAGTCTCCCATTGTTCCTCATGATTTCAGTTATGCATGTTTATCTTTCATGATATATATTTTTAAGCAGGTTTGACCTAATATTTTTTTTTACTTATGATTATCAAATTTCAGCTTTGGGTCATTCTATTCAGTTATGATGTTCAGTTATGTTCAGAACATGATATCGGAAAATAACATGCAAGCCCTACTCTCAGATTCTTATCTTGATTGTATTTTATATTATGCATGTTCAATGATTTTACATATTTAGCAATTTTACTTACCTTGCATACTTGATACATTCCACGTACTGGCAATATACTCTATGTTGTATCATTTTATGATACAGTCATCGATATCCAGACTCAGCCCCATCACTGCTAGTTTTTCAGAGTTAGCATCCAGTCTTAGTTGGTGAATCATCATCTCCCGAGGACCCTCCCTTTTAAGTTATCTTTGAACTTTTAGTTTTAAGACATAGAGAGTTCATTGGGGTCTTGTCCCATCAACTCATGAGTAATAGAGGCTTTTCAGACATAGATATTATTCAGCTTCAGACTCGTGTTGTATGTTCAAATTTAATGTTATGTTCAGACTTCTTCTGTGTTTATTATGTTGATATTTCATTTTTATTGATTCAGTTAGATGTATGTTCATGACATGGGTCAACTTAGACTCTCTCGTAGATCCTTGTCCCTTGTCTTAATCGGGCCCAAGTTCGGGTCATGACATTACTGCAATGAGATCAATGAACCTAAAGCTTTGATACTAATTTTATCATGACCCAAATGACCGTAATTGGTACCCACATTAACTCTTGGTGGGTGAACCAACGTTTTCTTACTATTTTCCTCAAAAACCAAGCATTAAGAAAGAAGATAACATCCTTGAATTAAAGGAAGCAATAAAATTGAATTTAACTTGAATAAATCAACATAATGCAAAAAACCAACTCCTACAAACATTCCCAGAAACCGATTGTCATTGCACTTCAGATGTCTAACATAAGTCTAAGATTGATTATAACTAGAAAGAAATAAAACTTCAGGTGTCCGGAAGAGAGAAATCTTTGAAGGAGGAGTAGAATCCCACATCCTGCATAACTCACCCTTCAGTTTTCAGCAACCGCTCTAAAGATGAGGTCGTGATGATGTTCTGCGATTGGATTCTGCATTCAAAAAATAAGTATAGAAGTAGCATCAGTACGAAACACAGTACTGGTAGGCATCATCAATCGAACTTACATAATAACACGTATGCATGCAAATAACAATATGAAACCAGTTTAGAACACCATTAAGATACATAATACTCATTTAGGAAGCCCAACTCTGCTATGGTGACAATCGGCCCACCGACTAGATTAGGCCCTTCGCTACAGTGGTCACCTGACCGTTGCTGCGGTCTAACTGTAGCAGAACAAGTCCCGCTAAAGCAGTACTGCGTTAGGCAGTAGCTTGACTTAGATGCACTTTCATTATTTCACCAATTCTTTGCAACTCGCACATCATTATATTTCTTCAGATATAAATGTATGCTACTAACATCGACACACGAAACTATTACCTAACTACATGCAACCTAGAGCAATACATAACAAAGATAACACAATTTAATTACTAGTTTTCATTTAACTCTATCAAACATCTAGTCTTTGCAACTTATCCACATTCAAGTTATCACCATATGATCACAAGCTCAGTTCATCCACATAGCACTTACTCATTTGGAAATTTAACAATCTCACAAAAATATTCATAAAATAGAACAAATAGTGACATGCTGAGCACACACCTCCGTCACATCACCATGAGCACTCTATCACTAAACATTGATGTACACACATGGTAGAGGGTCTTATTTCTTCCCTTATAGGCATGACCTACAGGGGACTTTAGAAATTCATGTACTGTACCGGTGTAGTACCAGCTCTCACTTATATGCTCATGCAGATACTCCTTTGCGGCACAAGCCACTCAATTAATGTTGCTCACTGGGATGCTTCCCTCGGGGACGAGCCTCTGATCTCTGGATATTCTCCTCATTCATCTTTATAGAAAGTACGTCATCACGGGGTTTATTATTATGACATTTAGGATATCACAATCTACCTTCCTTACTTGAATATTTAAACAATTCATCAATCACTCCAATGTAAATGCAAAAGAACACACTTAACAGTTTAACACAATTCCACAATAATTCGGTGGCAACATCATCTCAAATTTATTTCAAGAATTAAATTTTAACAGGGTAATCATCACAACAGAAAATGTCTAGAGACCAAATCAACACATTACCACTACACATACAAACAAGTCATTATATAAAGTCTAACTCCGCTAAATCATAAACTACCTTGATTTGGGAAGGTTCAGATAGCAATCACTCTATTCGAGCCTTGCCCTTCCTCAATGCCTCCAAATGTTCAAAGTCTAAAAATAAAAAATTGCACAATTCAGTAGTCTGCTACCAAAACAAGGATTTTTGAGGATTCCAACCCACCCTTTTAAGGTAATTTTATGAGTAAAGCTCCAATTTCACATAGTTCTAGGTCTCAAATTTAACATGAATTACATTCTCTAAGAACTACAAATTGGGGATCATTACTCCCCTTACATTCAAAAATCAACTCCCATTAGTTCTCCATGAATCAGCCCTAGTTCTATCACCCTATGGTTTCTTTGCTAGAAAATCACCATTATAGGTTTCCTCTTGATTCCTAGGTGTTCATACAATCAATCATAATTGTAGTAATTCAAGAATCTTACCTTGAGAAGGTAATTCAACTACTCTGGGGAAAAATTACCTTCAGTTCTTGAAATTTCGAGTTTTGAAAATAATGGGGTATAACCACTGAAATTCCACTTAGATCCACCTTTTGATTTTCATCATTTGCTGCAGTGGACCAACTATGGCGGTCAGGACGCCGCTACAGCGGATTCGATGGGTACTTCCTCGATCCATTATGGTAGAACTCTAACCGTTACCACGGTCTGGCTACAGCGGTTCACCATAACCAGTAGCTCCCCAAAATAACAAATTCTTCTCTAGCTCACTCTACAATAGTTTTATATCCATAGTCTAGCCCCGCTCAAGTGTTCTAAGTTTATTTTCCCTCATAATGACATACAGGTCGTTACAATTTTCCTTTGTCTTCTAAACTTAAAAGTAGTATATCTTGCAGTGACCTTAATTTCATATTTCATTCAATTTATTCTTTTCAAAGCATTGATAGTCGATGATTTTCTATCCTAAAAGTCAAGAGCTCCAAGTCACTTTTTTTTGATTTAAGAATTATTCATTTTTCTTAGGTGAGATGAAATATTTTAAATTAAATGTGTTTAACTTGGTGAGAAGTTATTTTTTCCATATCAATAGTTATATAGTTAAACCTCGTTATAATAGTTATTTGTAACAACATTTCACTATAACAACCTGATTTTCTCTAGAATCGATTTTTCATGTTATATTTTACTTCTCTATAACAACATTCTACCTATAATAGCAGTGACATTCAATATAGTGGTATATTCTTTATAAAATTACTCCTTTATAACAATCATACTCAAATATTATGCAATAATATTTTGTAGCAAATATATTATTTTATACAAATAAATATTAAAATATTTATGACAATCATGATTAATGTCATACACATAGTAAATTTCAATTACGAATATCTAAAAGAAAAAATTATTAAAATAGTGCCCACCGGTCATGGTCGTAACTTCACGAGGAAAGGCTACTAATATTTGCCTTTTTTAATATTGACATTCTTTGTATTTTTTTTTGGGGAGGGGGGGGGGGAGAAGGGGGGAGGGTAAATTGGTTGATAAATACATTTCTTCTTAATACACAAAATCGGTAAACTAGATTTTTATATACTTTTATGTATAACAACTAAATAAGATCTAAAAGTTAAATGTAGTATACATATATAACAGTACCTCACTGTCGGAGCCATAAACTTTTCAGACAAATGCTGTCAACATAGCGAGGTTCGACCATTTTTGAGACCTCAGTAAAGTCAAATATCAGTATTGCTGTTAGGGTTTTAAATTCAAACTAATAAAAATTATTTATAAAAGTTACCACAACACTATTTTAGTATAAATAGGAATTTCATTAATTAGTAATATTTTTCATTAAATTATTATTAAGGTATTCATAAAAAATTAAACCGCAATTTTCTTAGATAGGAGTTATAGTTATTTTAGATAGTTTAAATAAGAAAGTTACAATTTTAGTTAAATTTAGAGTCCTAAATATTAGGATGCCCTACATAATCTAAATAGATATAAACAGATATATTAATATGTTGCACAGCAAAAAAATATTTACTTATTACATGTATTTCATTGAACATGTTACTGCTTATTAGGCTGGGCCCAAAAGTAATTCTTAAAATAGCAAAATATTCACGTCCAATTAATTATTATCAAGATTTCTTATCATTAAGAGTTATATTATATGCAGTAATTGTTACTATTTCTCAAGAACTTTTATTCTGAAACAGTGTTATTTTACAACAATATGTCAAAATGATTAGATTCAATAAATGTACAATCAGGCAAGTTGATTTAACTATTCACAGCAGATACTCTATATAAAGGTTAGAATATCTCTCTAAATCTACAAACTTCTCATGTTAGAAAATCTCACTCAATTTTAAGAAATGGGTCTTAAAGGCAAATTGATCTCTCAATTAGAGATGAAGTGTGTTGGACATTTGCTTCATGAGCACTTCAAAGCAAATCCACATCAAACATACATCATGTCTCCTGATAGGATATCAAACTTCACCTTTCACGAAGGTCATCTGGGCAAAAGTGGCTCTGTTGTCAGCTGGAAATATATTCTTGGTAAGCTTCTAATTATATTTTGCATTTCAATTTGCTTTTATAGAAGTGATCAGTTAATTTACTTTTTATACTTTTTTTTTATTTTATGATTTTGTAATAAATTCCACATTTTCCATGTAAATAAGATGTAAAAGAAAAAAAAAACTAAGGCTAGGATATTATGAAAAGTTGTCTTTATACGTATTCTAAAAGCTCACTTTGTTTTACATAAGTTTATATAAAGGATAGGAAGAATAAAATTCAGAATATCTAGTTTTATATAGTCAAAAGAGTATAAATTTAAATATACAAAAAGAGTTCAACAAATCATAATCAACAGAAAAATATCTGTTTCCTCCTATAATAACAGTTCATATAAAAAAGACAAAGGGAGTACCTATTTTCAAATAATTCTCACAAAGGAATTTTCTATGTAAAATTCTTGCAATCTATTTAGAGTAAAAGCCCCTTAATACTAGGGAATAAAAAGTAATTTAGATTGTAATATTATATTTAAAGAAAATATATTCACTGGTGTTTTTTAACATTAACATAAGGTTGTCGAGGATTATGATATATTTCTAAAAAACTATTTTTTACTTATATGTGTGTGGTGTATCATGATGAATTTAAATATGTGTATATTTTCTTCCTTGAATATGTTTGGTTTGAAAATAGGTGGAAAAGAGAGACATGCCAAACAGGTCCTTCACATAGACGATGTGGAAAAATCAATCGCGTTCAATTTTATTGAAGGATATATGAATGAATTATACAAGTCCATAACAGCTACATTGGTTGCAAAAGAAAATTGGATTACTTGGACTATTTTGTATGAGAAAATGGATGAAAATATTCGAGAGCCCCTTGATCTCATGGAGTTTGTTATTGGTCTCATCAAAGACCTTGAGGTTCACTATGTTGAGAAATAGATTTAAGTCACCATTCTCAATAGTATTATGACTATCTTAAATCTTTTTGAATAAATAAAATAATATGGTGTAATATATTTTTCACAAGCATGATGAAGTATTATGACTATCCTATATCTTTATGAATAAATAAAACTATTTGGTGTGATATATTTTTCACAAGCATGATGAAGTATGTTTCACAGCAATTCAAATGGATATATTATATGCATAATTTCTATTTGTCCTTGAGGTTCCCATTTGACGAATCTGGCTCCTCTCAACATTACATACTCTCTCTATTTCCAAGTATACATTGGGATGAAATGATTACTATCCAATACAATATTTAAAGGTCTTCATGAATTTAATTTAACAAGTATTCCTATTTAATGTTTATTATTTTTTAGCTTTTTTAGATATAAACATGTTAATTGATTTCTTAGAAGCGATTTTCTTAATAATTCTCTTTTAATTGACATCCAAACTAATTCGTTAAGCTTCCTCGTGATGATGTTATACTTAGGTAAAATATTCTTTAGAATCTATATTAAACTCCATATAATTTTTATTGTTTTTTAAAAGTTTATGTCAAAAGCATCTTTTAAATATTGTATCTAGTAGATTATAATCAAGTTGACCGTCTATGTGAATCCTCACTATTCATATTATTACTATGCTTGAATATATCTACGGCCAAACAGGGGCGGCTAAATAAGTTTTGTTGTCTAAAAATAAACTCTAATGGAAGGATTTATCTTTTCAGAAAGAAAAATATTAAATATTTTTAGATTAAAATCTACTAATGTTTTTAGATTTTTGAGATATGAAGTTGATAAAAAAAAATTATGCACATTTAACTTGTCCTATGATATTATGGATCTCAAGTAATAGAACTTAATTTAGACAGTCCATAATTTGATATTGAAATAATTTCTGACTTAATATATTTTTTGCAATGTTTGAAATTTAAGAAATAACAACAACAACAACAACAACAACAACAACAACAACAACAACAACAAAGTAGGTGATATATAATTTATTCAATCGTACACTATTCATTTCTTGTTTTAAATAGAACATAACTCTTTAGGAAAAATTGTAGCTTATCAAGAATTTCTCTAGACCAAGAAGGGGCTATAGAAATATAATACACATTTGCTTATGAGAAAGCTAGAAATGAGACTCGAACTTTTGGAGATGTGAAAAGTGAGATTCTAAAAGTGTATTGCACATTTTCTAATGAGAAATATAAAACAATAGAAGAATAATATATGTATCTTCCTAATGATGTCAGTCGTAGAATACAAATAATCTGAAATTTTATATCTAGGGTTTTAAGGAAGTTGTCCTCTTTTTTTTTAATCATATGATTACATTAATCACAAAATTAAAAGTTATCATTCCTTTGTATATGATATTTTACTTTCCTAAATTGATATACTAAATATTTATTTTTTTAAAAATTAACCTCTAAGTTTTTTATTGGTGGAAATTGGGGCCCCAGTATAAAAGGTTATGGTGGATTAAAAAATTCCTTCCTACCTTAATAAGTGCTATGGAGTTTGAGCCCTAGAATGAAAATAATCTTGTTAGGGACTGTTTTCCTATTTGATAATTTTATATGATGTGAATTCAAATTAGTCGGGGACATTCCCTCCCCCCCCCTCCCCCCGCCAACCCAAATTTCGAGGCATAAAGCCTATGCTTTAGTCATTTTACCCTATAGTTGGGTATGATCCCAATATTGTACAAAGTAAAAATAAAATGTATTAAAAATTATTATACAATATTACTAAAAAATTTCTAATTTCTCTTGATGTTATCAAAAATTTGGCTCATAAATAATAGATTTTCAATAGGTTTCATACGAAATTACTTTTTTAAAAATAAGTTAAATTCAGTCTCATTGGCCATTTAACTTTAGCAAATCGAGTCCTAAATAAACAAAAAAGAAAAGAAAAGAAAAAGGCTAGCCAAAAAATGAACCGGCCCAAAATGAAATTAAAAAAAAAAATCTATGCAACAACATAAGAAAAAAGAAAAGCTACATGTAAATTGTAGAAGTCCATAGAAGTGAAAATGGCTCTTCATTTTCCTGTTCATTAGACTTGATATCCTAAATTCTCTCTCCATTATAATCGACCGAGCAAGTTTTCCAGTGTCTTGGTCATCGCCGTTGTTCCTCCTTGCAACCAGCTCACATATTTCCTTTTGGGGTCTGCTATGTAGCTCAAGAGCCTGAAATGAATATGAACAAGGGTTTCTCAGATCCATTGCTACAGTAATTCAAATGAGTCTCTTTACATCTGTTCATTATTTTCTTTATTCTTGGAGATAGGATGACACTCCCCCTTTGTATGTCGGCAAATACTCACATACTCAAGGACATTATATGAAAAAAAAATTCCTTTTTTCTCAATAAAGTTAGTTCTCAATTTCACCTTCAGTTATCAGCTTACATCAATTTCAGATTTTTATATGCTTTATGTAGTAACTTGAAGAAAATATGTTTCTAATTTCACCATAAGTTATCAGCTTACATCAATATCAGATTTTTATATACTTTATGTAGTTACTTGATGAAAATATGTTTCTTCTTTTATTATGATTTACCCCAATAAGCCTTGCTCCGTTCATTGAAGAGGCACACTATAAGACTTACTAGGAATCCTTCAGAGCTACTTAACCTATTTGGTTCTGCTACATTGTTTTGATGATGTTTAGGTTATTAGGGATGAGGTTCTTAGCTAGAGTCTGGCACACATAGATCCATTTGGCGAGCTCCATTGACTATCCTAAATTTCAATATTTTTGTAGACATTTTTATTATTCCGAGGTATGCCCCATTGATATATTTTATTACATTCAGTATCAGTATTCTTCTTAAGGTCACGACTTTTCCTAGTGAATTAAGTTAGTCTCTCATTTCGGTCATTATATTTTCATGGGATTTTTCAAATTTTGTACTTTAATATCTAATGCAGATTTTATTTTGCTTAGATAATACCTTATTGGATAGATGTCTCTTATTAAATTAGTGAATGTTATTCCCAGACAAATCAATTCAAAATTTTCTAGATAAATAACTGAAGTCTGGTGGCAATCACATCCTACCCTTGGTTTTGGACATGAAAAGTTGGTGTCAAAGCTGTCAGGTTTAGGGGTCTTCGGAAGTCATGAGCTATGACTTTTAAAATTTCTATGTATGGATGTATAGCGCCATATCTAATACTTGGAGGCTTAGGACATATTAGGAAATTTCTCTTATTTGCTTCTTATGTTTTGTGTAAAGTTAACATTTCTCGATCCTAACAATAGTTCATCTCTTATTTTAGAAATATTGTCATAATTAAATCAACTTCCTTCTCTACTGGTAACAGCACTGGCATACTAGCAATTAATCCTCAAGTGGTGCCTCTAGTTGCACCTGCAATAGGTAGAGAAAGGGGCAGAGCTAGAGGTAGGGATCGTGGATAGAATGTTAGAGGAAAGGGTGATAATGCTAGAGGTAAGCAAGGTCAAGGTCAGGAAACCATAGTGAAAGGTAATGCTCTGATTTTGCCAATTGTTGATGAGCAAGCAAAGGTTACTCCTCCTAACCCAATTAAAGAAAATCAGCCCCAACAACCTGATGACCAAATTAATAGTATTTTTGAGTATTTGGAGTCACTATTTCTGTAAGGTGTTGATCAGACGCCCATCCCCATGAGCCAACTTAGGATCAACATGGTTCTAATACAGAAGCGGCAGAAGATGACTTTCGAGCTCCCCTAGCTTATATTGCACCATAGGTAGTTACTTTTCTACTTGAAGCTAGAATTAGTTGACTTATATATTACGTGTCTAGTGGAGAACTTACAAAAAGTAAAGGTATAAACCCTCCACCATCTCTTGGACATAGATCAAATAGGCTTTCCTCAAAACATTTTCCCAATAGCTAATAGGAAAAACATAGATAGGAATTTGATGATCTCACATAGGGTTCAATGATAATTACTGAGTATGAACGAAATTTAATAGGTTAGCAAAGTATGTCCCCATCTTAGTATATGTAAAAAAGGAAAAAAGGTCAGAAAATTTGTGTATGGCCTTAATCCATTCACAACTAGGGATATAATCTCACATGTGCATGGTAAGTCCTTTCTTGAGATAGTGGATATACCCAAGTATAAAGAATATTTTAACAAAATTATCAAATAGACCCGCCTAGCTAACAAGACAGAAAAGACTGCAGGTGGTTATCATAGGCAAATATATGGAGAAAAGAATAGAAATAATGCAACCTAAAGTCAATCAGTGGTTAATATTTCAGCTTATACAGCTCCGTCTATGCAAGGCCAACGCAGTACGGTTCAGGCCCCTCAACGACATATCATAACTAGTCAGAGTAAGAATTGGTTCTCCATCTTGTATGTCCTTTGTGCAACAAGAGACATTTTGGACAATGTTTTTTGGGTCAAAGAGGACACTTTTACTGCCATGATCTGGTTCATACTGATAAGCTGATATTTTACCAACTTATATGTTCTTTAATTTCATATTTTTGGTATGTTTGGTTGAGAAAAAAGTGCATTCACAGTGGTTTACTTTTAATACTATTGGTTTATGTTATTTAGAAGTGATTGGAAAGAAAATCAAGTAAAAAATAAGCTGAAGAGTGGTTAAATTAAAAAAATGAAAAAGTATCTATAAGTGCAAACAATGGCCAAAATTGAAATTTTAAAAATTTGGGCTTTTTGTCTTATTTTGATGTGGAAAATGGAGATCTATAAAAGCAACACTTGGGGGAAATATCTTTTATCTTTGGCAAAAATGTAAGTCTTTGGAGAGCTAGGGTTCTTTCACCACACTTGGGGATTGAAGATTTGGTTCAAAAATCTCTTAAACTTTTCTCAATTTCATTGATTCCTTGATTTGTATTGAATATTTAAGTTTATAGTATTTTATTCCTTCACTTGAATAATGTTCATCAGAATATTCAGTATCAAGTATTGGACTAAATCACTTATTTTGATTATGTATTGAATTAACTTCTAATAAAGTAAGTTAATATTTCTTTACTTATTCTTATTCTTTAATGTTTCTTAAGGTATTAGCTAATCCCAAGACTCACCCATTTACTTTACTTTGAGTTCAAAAGAGGAAAATGCAGATTGGAAAAAATTAATGAATAAGAATTTTGGGCGTTCATCCTCATCAATAGTTCGAGCGATATCGGAGAATTACTTATAAGAGAATTACTTATAGCCACACTTGGGTGTGCTTAGTGCTCTTAATTGGGCTAAAAATAGCCAATTAGGTAATTTTATTACTGTCTAAAAGGAACTAATATAGAATTATTATTTGAGGCATTAACATAACTAATATTGTTTTTGATTTTTGGTGTTTCTTTGTGTTGGTCTTTATTTTTGTATCTTATTTTAGTTAGATTTTTCTTTTGCTACTTCCATCATTACGACATCATGGAATGAAAATGGGTTTGATGGTTGCAACCCATATTTTAATTACCCGATTTTATATTGTGGAAGACTCTATTTTTCACAAGATTGTAAGAAAGCCCAGTAGAGAGATGTGTGGACCTTCTCACTCCTATGATCGAAATAATTGTAATTTATGTGGTGGTCAAGGTGGATATTGAGGTGATTGTTCCAATTATTTTGCTTTCCTCCCAAGAGTTTCTAACAAATATGGTAGTTGTTCTTTTGAGTTTAATAGGAACAATGACATGGAAAGTGAAGAATAAAGTGCCCGATTTGAAAGCACAAAAGCAACACTCCAAACTTTTTTTGGAGTGGGAATCTATTAGGATTATTCAAGGATAAGTCTTTAAGATAAGGATAACTAAATCAGAAAATGGTGGAAAATAAGGTGGAGCAAAGAGAAAGTTGAAAAGTTTCCTTTTATAAGTGAACTTTGTCCCTCATTGATAAGAGAGAGGAGAAATTTAGTGCTTAGACTTAGAAATGTATACTCTAGTGCATAAAAAGTTGAGAAGAGAGACTTCCCTCGCGCCATTTTCGCTGCTCATCTCAGCCTTGGCTTCGAATTTGGCCAAATGATCTGATTGATTGATAAATTTTTTGGAGTAATTTTATCTGTTCCTATAATGACCCATATGTCATTACGAGGGAAAAATGACATAGAACACTTTAACGTGGCTATAAAACGGTTAGAAAAATATTGTGGAGTGTGCTAATGAAACTTGATGGTTTTGGGGGAGCTACCAGTTTCGGGGGACCGCTGCATTGGTAAAATCCCACTACAACTAGATTGTGGTAACGGTCAGGGTCCAACGTAAAGAATCAGGGAATAATCATTGAATCCGTTGTAGCGGCTTCCTGACCGCCATAGCAGGTCTGCTATAGTGGAAAGGTGACCACTGCAGTGGAAGGCGGAAATCAGAAAGTTAATTTAAGTGGAATATCTGGGGTTATAGCCTATTATTTCCAAAACATAAAACCTCAAGGATTGAAGGAGATTTTGTCACCCAGAGCAGTTGAATTTCCTTCTCAAGGTAAGATTATTGAATTTCTACCCCTATTATTGATTATGTAAACACCTAGGAATCAAGAAAAAACTCTAATGGTGATTTTCTAGCAAAGAAACCTTAGGTTGATAGAGTAGGGCTGATCATGGGGAACTAACGGCGGTTTTATTTTGATTTTAATGGGGACTAATTATTACACCCCATAAGTTTCTAGCACTTAGATGGCCTATGCATATGTTGGTTGAGAGTATTAGAGTGCCATATGTATGAGGAAAGGGGCCCAGGGAAGGGTCGAACGAGTGCCAAGTTGGAATTTTGCAAGAGGAGGCCGAACCGCGTTGCCAAGAGGGGCAAAGTGGCACGGAGCTGGGACCTCTGCATTAGCCAACGTGGCATGGAGCTAAAACGACGTATTGGCCAACGTGCCACGTTGCCATGTATTTTGCTGCAAGTATATATAGGCCTCATCCTTTAACATTATGTCATTGCTCACATTTATTTCGATCAGAACAGAGGATAGGACGAAGGGAATATATAATTTTCATCTGATTATGCCGTCAAATGCCGTCCAAATTCAAATTAACTTCGGGTATCGAAGTATAAGGCTGAAGGGAGCATTTCTACGGAGTTGGTTTCATGAAATTCTCCCGGCGAATCAGTGTCCCACCGAGCCAAGGTTGTTGGAATTGCTCCAAACTAGTGTCAATATGATCCCAGGCTTAAAGTAAGTATTTCTCCCTTCTAGATCTTCGAGAAATAACGAGGTTTAGACCGTGTTCCATTTAATTAGAAATATAGTTAATATTTCTATATAAAGTTTTCCTTTTTGCAGAATTTAATGATAAAACTAATCCTATCTTTCCAGTAGCACGATTTAAGTCGAGAAGGGCAGTTGAACACGAGCCGAAACTCACTAGTTAATCGGTAAACAATGATCAAGGTATGTAAGGCTTAATTCTCGGCAAATATCCTAGTCATACAATGTTACGACATGTTCTTGAATAGAAGTAACGATCTCAGATGCTTCAGATGGTTTCTACCATTAGATTGTAATTCGATATGTTGTAATTAGCTGTTATTGATCTACGTATATAAATATCAGATATGTGGTGATTAGCTGCTGACAGGGATTACAAATACATAAATTCTGGTTAGCTATTAGAACTCATATACAGATCGTACTGCAGGGCCCCCCGTTAAAAGGGGAGTATGTTAAATGAGATTCACGTATGACGCTTAGAAACTCTTTATTCTCAACATTTTGGGATGGTAGACTTATATGTTTTTTGCTAGACCTAGATTTCAGAGGCTCGTAAGAGTTAGTAGCCTGAATCAGTTGGTTAAATAGTATGGGCACAGTTAGGCGGTCTGACAACCAGTTGGCGCCTGTATTAGCAGGAAAGCATCCTTAGAGGTCATTAATATTATCGCACGTTCCAGAACCAGAAATAAAGACAGAATAGGTATACTCCAGAGTTAACGACACCAGGGTTCTCCAGTGTGTTGAGTGATCGTACGTTGTCCCTTTAACCTTATCAGTAATTTTTAGTCTTAGTCAATTTAACAGTTATCATGTAGAATGCCCAGCAAGCCAGCCTAGTCGTCCAAGTCTGATAAACTCGTGGGTACCCCAAGGAGGGGTCCACATTAGTAGCCAGTGACAGGCTAGTACCCTAGCCGGTTTTTGTAAGGTATCCTGGTACAGAGTGCCAGAAGAGGGCCAGTCTATATAGAGTTACCTATAAGATTGAGAATTTCCCAGAACAGTAATATAGCGCTCAGAACAGTAACATAGATCTGAGTGGATTCAGACAAGGCTTAAGGAATCAGTAGTACTCTGCTAGTACAGTGTTAACCATAGGTTAAGGAGATCGGTAAGCTTCCTATGAAGAACTAGGGACCGATCAGCTCTATAGTTGTTTAATTAGAAGAACAAAGTAGTTAGCTGTCCGCAACTCCATAGTTATGCATGAGCTACAGATGTCCGAGTATGACATTCAGAGTATTGTTAGACTACTTCAGACCTCACTCTATTCAGCCCAGATTATTAGAGATCATGATCACTATCAGGATCCTCTGATCAAATACGTGCACATGGTGTGCCTGTAGACATTCATACAGATTATCCTAGAGGCAAGTAGCATTAGCATGAGGCGCAGAAGTCCAGCTACTCTCTCGCTATATAGATAGATTTATTTGTCAGTTTCTCCAGTAGAGTAATCCAGTATGACTCTTAGTAAAGCGTGTCAGGAGTATGTGATTTTGTGCAGTTATTGTTATCAGTCGAGACCTATATTTGCATTGTTTGGGATGGATTACCTGTATAGCTTCTGTGACCGCCTCAGGGTTAATAGCTGTGTCGACTCGTCCATTAGAGGGCGAGGATACGTCGCTCTATGGAGCAGCATGCCGTCTGCAAAGGACGAAGATGGGGAGCCAGCTCCTCATATTTTTCCGTGGTTGGCCTATACACACCCCCGCCGAGCGCTTGCGCCCGGGGTGTGGATTTCAGGTACTCTGGGCTCTGGCACAACTATAGTCAGGGGCCCAAGCTGTATACCTAGGGGACCGATAGGATGCTCATGGTTAGTAGGTGGTGGAGTATGACCTGGATAGGGGTAAATAGATTGAGCTGTACTCACTAGGGCTAACGGGGGCCCGTGTGGGTTGTTATGTGTTGATTGCACCTTTTGGCTTATGGGGGTTAGGTAAGTTTTATGTTATGTTGCTTTAGTTACTGATAGTTAGACAGTAAGACGCTCCGTTTGTCAGGTATGACCCCTACCCTTCTTATTACAGTTATGTTTAGTCCTGATTTTACTACTTCAGCCAGCTTCAGTCCGTTCCCTTTATTTCAGCTATGGTCAGCTTTATTCCTTACTCTCAGTCATTTACAACTATGGCTTTACATACTCGGTATATATTGTACTGACGCCCTTCCCGAGGCACTGCATTACTTACCTGCAGGTACAAATAGACGAGGAGCAGACCCCTCGTAGTTTCAGTCAGCCGCACAGAGCCATCAGCTCCTTTCTTTCGGAGCTTGTGTGACAGAGGTTTACTTCTTTTGTTTATACAGTATGGGTAGGCCGGGGCCCTGTCCCGATCATCTTATTACTCCTAGAGGCTTGCAGATTGTATCTTTTCCCTGTAGTTAGATATATCGGCTACGTGGGGCCGTATGTGATTTAGATTATGTGTGTTGGCCATGTGAGGCCCTGTTTAGCTGTTTATTTTCACAGGTGGCTATAGGCCTTATCAGCCGGGGGTTGTATTTACAGCCACTATATAGCCCGTTTTTTTCTTGATTCTAGAGTTAGAGCCAGCCTTGCACCAGAGCTTCTTAGGCTCAGTCAACTCAACAGTTCAGATCCTAATAGGGCACCAGGTGCCAGTCATGCCTCCCAAGGCGGGGCGTGACAAACTTGGTATCAGAGAAGGTCGTATCCCAGGGAGTCTGCAACCAGTGCTAAGTAGAGTCTTGTCTATGGATGTGTTGTGCACCACATACTATAGACAGGAGGCTGCAAGGCATGATAGGATGGTTACTCTTTCTTTTTCTCAAATTGTGCTATAGAGCAAAGTTGTATGGGGTTAAGTCCCTAAGTTTTCCTTGTTATGCCTGTCTAGGGTAACGTTTAATATAAGACAGACACTGGCCAGTTGCAAGCTAACCACAACAGTAGGAGGAGGTATCATTAAGATGCCACAGTATGGAGATAGTTAGCCTAAGGACGGGAGCGAAAGTCCTTGATCTCCCTAATACTCTCCCGAGGTACCAGGAATCTCACAATGTGAACATCTATCAACACCGTCCCCAGTTCATTTTTATAACCTCAGAGTAGGAAGTCAGGAGTATAGCGTATATATGAGTTAACTTATCTATTGGATATACAAGATCTGATCAAGACGATAGTTAATATTAGATTACCTGATGGATGTGAGAAAGACAGGGAAATGCAGGATCCTCGCCTCCATCCTTTCGAATGTTGTACAGTTCCATATCCCCCGTCCCCTTGCGGTAAGAAAAGGCTATTCCTACCTCTTAGTTTTGTTTCCAATATAGCGAAGGATGTAAGAATTGAGGAATTGTTGCCCGAAGTAAATAGTAAGAGAAGGTTGGATTTGTTAGCTCTAGGAAGTGTTCGGAAAAGGTAGAGAGCCCCAATGTTATGTAAGTTGTCCAGACCTTCATGGTAATAAGTCAGAAAAGTGGGTAAGACTACCAGCTTACTCGAAGTGTGTGTAAGAAATCCATCAGCGATAAACTCCCAGTAATAGTCAAGTTCAAGTCAGAAAAAGGATGAATCCGCCGTAGCATGCTAACGATGGCAGGATATGCCTTCAAAATAATGGTTATGACCTTAGTTTCTGATATCGAAAGGTTGGGAGGTCACATGAATAAAATGGGTCCAACTGCAAACCAGAATAAGTATAGGCCGAAACCTGGCCGGTAACCTTATTAACAATGTAAGGTAGGTACCATGACCCCAAAAGCTCAGTCTAAGGAAGGTAAGGAGGAAAAGCACGAATATCAGACTTTGGGGGAAATTAGAATCACCTCCAGGTTGATAGAACATCGCATATTGAGGACCAAGCCTCGGGCTAACAATTAAGAGACAGTAAGGTTGTAGCCTAGAATGTTGCGGTAAGCCCGCCTAAGGGGAAGATAAGGGAGTGCCATCATGGAGACTCTAATCTAGTGCAGCTTGGAAATGAGGCCCAGCGGACAGTCACAAGCCTTCAATATAACAAAAATCAAGGTCACAAGGTTCGGATGTTGACCTTACATTCCAAGGGTGGCAGAACTTCAAATAGAAGACCATAGCTAAGGTGCATATGTTCGTTGCTCTTAGAATTTAACGAAAATGCAATGAGATGGTATGAGAGGATAGGAGATATCATTAAATTTTAGAAGCAGAGCCCCAGTGACAGGCTAGAAAAGGTATAATAGCAGGAACAAAGTTATTTAATATAAGAGATGGTCGTGTTTGCAAGGGAGTGGAGAATAATTAATATGAATACAGTCACAGGGTTATCTCACACCAGGTGTAGCCTGACCTTATCTGAGTTAGTACAATAAGATCAATGAGGTCAATTCGTGACCTTGTCAGATGAATGTATGTCTCCATTAAGACTTATGTCAGGTTAATCACCCCAGAAGTAGATGGAGTGTGTGGAGCCTCAGTGTTTGATAAACTCCGACAGAGGGGCGCAATCTACGACTAAATTTTAGGAAGGGATGTTGGAACAGACGGTGGAACATGTTAACTTAAGCACGATTCCTCGCACCTCAACTTGGTGGTTAAGTAGAATATACAACTCAGATTCTCGAGGCCCACTATAAATGGAAGTGGAAGCCTTCTGGATGATAACTTCAGGCAAATAGAGTAAACCTGGACCTGTTAAAATGGGCAGAAGGAAAAAGTAAAGCTTATCAGGGAATGTCTGCTGACTACTCAGAGCCGCCAGAAATCTTATACTGATGTACGGCAGAGAAACCTAGAGTTTAGTGTGGGTGACTGGGTACTCCTGAAGGTTTCACCGATGAAGTGTGTGACGAGATTTGGTTAGAAAGGCAAGCTCAGCCCAAGATTTATTGGGCCTTATCAGGTTTCCCGAAGGATACAGAACTAGAATCAGTTCACCCAGTTTTTCATGTATCAATGCTGAGGAAGTGTATAGGAGATCCCTCCCGGATCGTTCTGGTCAAAGACGTCCAAGTCACTGAGGAGTTAGCTTATGAAGAAACTCCAGTAGCCACACTAGAACGGCAGATCCGTAGACTGAGAACCAAAGATGTTGCTTCTGTTAAAGTGTTATGGTGCAATAACAACTGAGAGAAGATGACCTAGTAGGCAGAAGGAGATATCAAAACCAGATATCCTCAGTTATTTCATACTTAGTCAGATTGTGCAGCCAGAGGTATATTGTTGTTATTGTTTCATAAGCTGCATTATATACATGTATATGTGGAATAGTTGACTTCAGCTTACTGTGAAATGAATTCCATAGTATTGTGTGGAGTACCTGTATTGGACTTTTCTGTATTTCAGGGTTTTTGGGTAGTCCATATTACAGGGGAGGCTCTACCAAAAATTTTCAAGAATAAGTATTGCATGTTAAAGTTCTTGCAAGCAGAAGTTAACATTCGAGGACAAATATTCTTAGGGGGGGAAGGATGTTACACCCCGTAAGTTTCTAGCACTTCGATGGCCTATTCAAATGTTGGTTGAGAGTTTTAGAGTGTCATACGTATGAGGAAAGGGGCCCGAGGAAGGGCCGAATGAGTGCCAAGTTGGAATTTCGCAAGAGGAGGCCGAACTACGCCGCCCAGATGGGCAAAGTGGCACGGAGCTGGGACCTCCGCGTTATCCAACGTGGCACGGAGCCAAAACGACGTGTTGGCCAATGTGCCATGTTGCCATGTATTTTGCTGTAAGTATATATAGGCCTCACACTTTAACATTATGTCATTTCTCACATTTATTTCGATCAGAACAGAGGATAGGACAAAGGGAATATATAATTTTCATCTGATTATGCCGTCAAACGCTGTCCAAATTCAAATTAACTTCGGGTATCGATGTATAAGGCTGCAGGAAGCATTTCTATGGAGTTAGTTTCGTGAAATTCGCCCGGAGAATCGTCGTCCCGCTGAGCCAAAGTTTTTGGAATTGCTCCAAACTAGTGTCAATATGATCCTAGGCTTAAAGTAAGTATTTCTCCCTTTTAGATCTTTGAGAAATAATGAGGTTTCGATCGTGTTGCGTTTAATTAGAAATATAGTTAATATTTCTATATAAAGTTTTACTTTTTGCCAAATTAAGTGATAAAAGTAATCCTATCTTTCCAGTAACACGATTTCAGTTGAGAAGGGCAGTTGAACACGAGCCGAAACTCGCCAGTTAATCGGTAAACAACAATCAAGGTATGTAAGGCTTAACTCTAGGTGAGTATCCTAGTCATACAATGTTACGACTTATGTTCTTGAATAGAAGTAACGATCTCAGATGCTTCATATGGTTTCTACAATTAGATTGTAATTCGATATGTTGTAACTATCTGTTATTGATCTACGTGTATAAATATCAGATATATGGGGATTAGCTGCTGACAAGGATTACAGTTACATAAATTCTTGTTAGCTGTTAGAACTCATATACAAATCGTACTGCAGGGCCCCTCGTTAAAAGGGGAGCAGGTTAAATGTGATTCACGTATGACGCTATAGAATCTCTTTTATTCTCAGTTTTTTGGGAAGGCAGACTTATATATTTGTTGCCAGACCTAGACTTTAGAGGCTCATAGGAGTTAGTAGCCTCAATCAGTTGGTGAAACAGTATGGACGCAGTTAGGCGGTCTGACGACCAGTTGGTGACTCTATTAGCAGGAAAGCATCCTTAGAGGTCATTAACGTTATCGCACGTTCCAGAACAAGAAATAGAGATAGAACAGGTATATTCCAGAGTTAGCGACACCAGGGTTCTCCAGTGTGTTGAGTGATCGTACGTTGTCCCTTTAGCCTTATCAGTAATTTTAAATCTTAGTCGATTTAACAGTTATCATTTGGAATGCCCAGCAAGCCAGCCTAGTCGTCCAAGTCTGATAAACCCATGGGTACCCCAAGGAGGGGTCCACATCAGTAGCCAATGATAGGCCAGTACCCTAGCCGGTTCTTGTAAGGTATCCTGGTACAGAGTGCCAGAAGAGGGCCAGTCTATATAGAATTGCCTATAAGATTGAGAATTACCTAGAACAGTAATATAACGCTCAAAATAGTAACATAGATCCGAGTGGATTCAGACAAGGCTTAAGGAGTCAGTAGTACTCTGCTAGTACAGTGTTAACCACAAGTTAAGGAGATCGGTAAGCTCCCTATGAAGAATTAGGGACCAATCACCTAGAAGCAAGTTCCACCAAGCCAAGCTCTATAGTTGTTTAATGAGAAGAACAAAGCAGTTAGCTGTCCGCAGCTCCATAGTTATGCATGAGCTATAGATGTTCGAGTAGGACATTTAAAGTATTGTTAGACTACTTCAGACCTCACTCTATTCAACCCAGATTATTAGAGATCATGATCACTATTAGGATCCTCTGATCAAATACGTGCACATGGTGTGCCTGTGGACAGTCATACAGATTATCCTAGAGGCGAGTAGCATTAGCATGAGGCCAAGAAGGCCAGATACTCTCTCACTATACAGATAGATTTATTTGTCAGTTTCTCCAGTACAGTAATCTAGTATGACTCTCAGTAAAGCGTGTCAGGAGTATGTGATTGTGTGCAGTTATTGCTATCAACTAAGTCCTGTATTTGCATTGTTTGGGCTGGATTACATGTATAGCTTCCGTGACCGCCCCAGGATTAATAGTTGTGTCGACTCGTCCGCTAGAGGGCGAGGATATGTTGCTCTACGGAGCGTCATGCCGTCTGTAAGGGACGAAGATGGGGAGCCAACTCCTCATATTTTGCCGTGGTTGGCCTATACACACCCCCGCCGAGCGCTTGCGCCCGGGGTGTAGGTTTCAGGAGTCCTCCGGGCTCAGGCATAGCTATAGTCAGGGGCCTAGCAGGCCCAAGCTGCATACACAGGGGACCGACCGGATGCTCATAGTTAGTAGGTGGTGGGGTATGACCTGGATAGGGGTAAATAGATTAAGGTGTACTCACTAGGGCTAATAGGGGCCCATGTGGGTTGTTATGTGTTGATTGCACCTTCTGGCTTATGGGGCCAGGTAAGGTTTATGTTATGTTGTTTAAGTATTTGATAGTTAGACATTAAGACGTTCCGATTGTCAGGTATGACCCCTACCCTTCTTATTACAGTTACGTTTAGTCTTGATTTTACTACTACTGCAAGCTTCAGTCCATTCCCTTTACTTCATCTACGGTCAGCTTTATTCCTTACTCTCAGTCATTCACAGCAATTGCTTTACATACTCAGTACATATTGTACTGATGCCCTTCCCTGGGCGCTGCATTACTTGCCTGCAGGTACAGATAGACGAGGAGCAGACCCCTTGTAGTTTCAGTAAGCCGTATAGATCCATCAACTCCTTTCTTCCGCAGCTTGTGTGACAGAGGTTTACTTCTTTTGTTTATACAGTATGGGCAGGCCGGGGCCCTGTCACGACCATCTTATTGCTTCTAGAGGCTTGCAGATTGTATCTTTTCCCTATTGTTGGATGTATCGACCGCGTGGGGCTGTATGTGATTTAGATTATGTATGTTCACTGTGTGAGGCCCTATTTAGCTGTTTATATTCACAAGTGGCTATAGGCCTTGTCGGCCGCAGGTTGTATTTACAGCCTCTATATAGTCCGTTGTTTTCTTGATTCTAGAGTTAGAGCCAGCCTTGCACCAGAGGTGCTTAGGCTCAGTCAGCTCAACAGTTCAAATCCTAGTAGGGCGCAGGTGTCATTCATGCCTGCCAAGGTGGGGCCTGACACTAATGATCATTCTGCAAGGTATAGTTGTTAAAGAACGTGGTTCACGTGGAAATTGAGACATAGAAATAGGTGGGTTTGAGATATAACCCTTAAAATTTCCTTGAAAGGATTGTAGGATACTAAATTGTGTCTTATTTTTGTGTTAGACTTTGAATGTTCTAATGCATTGAGTAAAGGTAAGGCTTTAGTAGTGTGACTACCATACAAATCCTCCTAGTTTGAGATAGCTTATGGATTAGAGGAGTTAGACTTTACATTAAGACCTGTATGCTAGTGAATGATAATGTGTTGCTTGGGTCTGTGGACATTAATTGTCATGATGATTACCCTATCAAAATTTAACTATTGAAATAAATTTGATATGTTGTTGCCACCAAACCGATGTGGAATTGTGTTGAATTATTAAGTGTGTTCTTTGTATTGTCATGGAATTAATGATGAACTATTTAAAATATATAAGTGGGAGAGGTAGATTGTGATCTCCTGAATTTCATAATGACGAACTTGATTTTGATATATTTACCATGAGAATGGTTAAGGATAGTAAGAATATCTTGAGATGAGAGGCTCGTACCTAAGGGGAGCATCCTTGTTAGCAATATTGTTTGAGTTGATCCTGTCCGAGGAGAGCTCCCGGACTAGCATATGTGTGGGAGCGGGTACCATGCCGATACAATACATTGATTTCTAGAGTCCCCTACAGGTTATGACTAAAATGGCAAAAATAAGACCCTCTAGCATGTGTGTACTAGTGTTGGAGTATTGTGGTGATATGATGGAGGCATGTGACCGACATATCTCTACTTGATCTGTTGTTCTCTATTATGATGCAGTATATGAATGGATATTATAATGAATAAGTGTTACTTGGCTGAGCTGAAATTGTGATCATGTGTTATTATTTGAATGTGGGAAAGTTTGCAAGTTTTAATGTTGATATTGTCAAATGGAAATTAGTGTTGCGCTGTCATTTTTATGAATTATTCTTTCTTCCTAGTGTTTATGCAACATTTCATGTGTCGTATATAGTAACTTTTATGTGTTCGAATAAAAAAGATGATATGTGATGTTGTGAATAGTTCGTGAAATGATTACGTGCATCTAAGTCAAGCTACTGCCTAGGGAAGTGCCTCTGTAGTGGGTCCTATTCCGCTACAGCGAGACAGCAGCAGCGGTTGAGTGACCACTGCAGTGAAGACCCTAATCCAGTGAATGGGCCAGTGCACTTGAGTATATTAAATTTCCTAGAACATGTAATGTGTATTTGAACAGTGTTCTAGACTGGTTTCATATTGTTGTTTGCATTCTTATATGTTATTATGTAAGGTTGGCTGATAATACCTACTAGTATTGTATTTCATACTGACGCTACTCCCGCACTTCTTTTCTGAGTGCAAAAACCGATCTTGGAAGTTCTTCACGACCTCACCTTTAGAGCAGCGATCTATTACCGAAAGGTGAGCCACAAAGAATGGGCTTTTCAACTTCTCCTTCGAAGATGTCTCTCTTTCGGACACTTGTAACTTACTTTTTTTGGTTATAAACATTCTTAGACTTTTGCTAGACGTCTGAAGTGCAATAACAATCGGATTCTGGGAATTGTAGTCAGATTTTGTTGGTTTTCTTTCGGATGACTTAGCAAATTTTAATTGAATTCTATTGGTTTATTCATGTTAATATTATTATTCTCTATGAATGTTGTTTTCAGGGAAATTGTTGAAAATCATTGGTTCGCCATTGAGGGGGTTAGTTTGGGTGCCAATCACGGCCATTTGGAATCATGACAAAGTTTGTATTAGTTCTGGAGTTGTCGATCTCATTTCACTAAGAAGGGTCTAGTATAGACTCACGGATCAATGTGGAGATGTCCATAACTTATCTTCGAGAGGCTGCAGGACTTAAGGAAAACTCCCTTCTTCCTTCTTTTGTGTGATTACTTGATTCCAATTAGGATCTGGTGAACCCATTTGATATCTAACAACTCTTCTTTATTTCTCTCACAGATGGTAAGAATACGTGAAAATAGGAACAGAGAAGCAGCATCCGAGCTAGCAGCAATAGTTCGCGGTAGAGAATGGGGCCGAGGATGAGGGGCGAAGGTCTGCAGCTGCCAGAGGAGGGGCCCGTGCTCCTGCTCTAGTACCTCCCACAGTTAGGGAAAGGGTAGCTATAGAGGTTGAAGTTTTGATGCAGTGAGAGGCTCCTATCGTTCCAGCATCGTTCGAGGTTCTGGCTCAGGTTCTTAACGTTTTGATTGACCTCGTGGGTAATTGGGAAGCACTAGCGCTCCTGCAGGACAACAATTAGGGATACTACATGCAACTGTTATGACTCCTCACATTGATGGCATGTCTGAGGCAGTTATGTTTTTCAGGTTGGTGGTTGGGCTTGTGATAGCAGGAGAGAAGCATGACTTGTTCCTGAGGTTCGCCAAGATAAAGCCTCCCATTTTTTATGGTATCGAGGCAGATGATGTCTATGAGCTTATTATAGATTGTCACGAGAGGATTCATAAGATGGGAGCACTAGAGAGATATGACATGGAGTTTGTAACCTTCTAGTTGATGGGTGATGCTAAGCTCTAGTGGAGGGCTTTTGTGGAGTGCAAAATAGTAAGGTCACCACCAATGACCTGGAAACAGTTTTACCCCACATTACTGGAGAAGTATGTACCCCATACCTTGAGATATATGAGGTGGGACGAGTTCACCACCTTCGAGAAGGGAAGCTCTTTTGTTGCAGCCTATAGGGCTCGATTCAATTAACTATCTAGGTATGCTCTACCTTTAATGCCCAAGAAAAAAAGAGGATCAGACGGTTTGTTAAAGGCCTGAATGTGGGTCTCCATCTATTAGCCCTTCAGATGGTCTCCTCCGATAAGACCTTTCAGGAGGTAGTGGAGCATGTGAAGAATATAGAGGGGTTGAAATAGGAAGGGTCCACAAAGAATGCCGAGAAAAAGGCTCAGAGGGTGGGTTCCTATAGTGGCTCTATTGTTTGGACTCTGGTACCACAGGGTCCCTCTAGGTGCCCTATTCAGTCAGCTATGCATGTGTCAGCTGGAGGTACTTCAGGAAACACTCCACGACCAGAAGGTACAATCGAGGGTACTCAGCTTGTTAGTTCATACTTTAGGATTTGCCCTATTTCTTCTATTCCGGCTCAGAGGCCAGCGATTGAGAAGGTATGCTACGAGTGTGGGGAGTATGAACATGTTTGTAGATGGTGTCCTGGGTTTGGCCAAGGCAGACAGATCACTCCGCACCCAGCTCCTCGAGCTCTGGCCCCTGCTAGAAGAGGAGATAGTGTATTCAGCAAGGATCGTCCATAGCTTGGGAAATGTAGTCACCCAGCCATTAGAGATAGAACTCAGCTGGGTAAAAGAGGTGCTCAGATGGGTGGGAGTGGCACCCAGTCTTGCAGAGCGGTGATGCAGCCTAATTAGGGTGGGTCTCAGGCAGCTAACCAAGCTTACTTTTATGATTTTCTTGATAGGACCGAGGTAAAGGCTTCAGATGCTAATATTACAGGTATGATCTTTTTGTCCGGCAAAATGGCTATGGCTTTGTTTGATCCGGAGTCAACTTTTCCTATGTGTATACTTATTTTTCTTTGCGATTGGATCTTTCTTGTGATATTCTTGATACTTCTACATGTGTCTACTCATATTAGGGATTCTATGGTGGCGGTTAGGGTTTGTCGGAAGTGAATTTTTGACTTTATGGGATTTGACACTGGTAGGTTTAGTGATCTTGGACATGGTGGATTTTGATGTGATTCTGGTAATGAGCTAGTTATCTCCTTACCATGTCATTCTTGATTGCCATGCTAACACCGTCACTATATCGGTCCTAGGGTCATCTATGTTGGAGTAGGAAGGGAATTGTAACCCTGCTCCTAAGAAAATCATTTCTTATATTTGTTCCCATAAATTGATAGAGCGGGGGTGTTCTACATATCTAGCTCATATTTTGGATACTAGTTCCGAGGGTCCTTCCATAGATTCGGTCCCAGTAGCTTGTGAGTTCTTAGAGGTGTTCCCTGCAGACCTGCCTGGCATGCTGCCGGACCGTGATATTGATTTCTGCATAGATTTAGAGCCAGCGACCTGACCAATTTCTATTCATCCATACCGAATGGCACTAGTTGAGTTGAGTGAACTTAAGGAGAAGTTATAGGAATTGCTTAATAACGGGTTAATCAGGCCAGGTGTCTCTCCGTGGGGTGCCCAAATCAGGTTTGTGAAAAAGAAAGATGGTAGTATGCAGATGTGCATCGATTATCATCAATTGAACAAGGTAACTATTCAAAACAAGTAACCTTTTTTTTAATAGATGATTTGTTTTATCAGTTGCAGGGGAAGCAATGTTCTGAAAGATTAATTGGAGGTCTAGTTATCACTAGCTGAAGGTTCGAGCTGAGAATATTCCCAAAACAGCCCTACGGACTAGGTATGGGCATTATGAGTTTCTGGTCATGTCCTTCAGACTCACTAATGCCCCAGCTGCGCTCATGTGCTTGATGAATGGTATCATTAAACCTATCAAGATTCTTTCGTAATTATTTTTATTGATGATATCTTGGTGTACTCTAAGACTAAGCAAGAGCATGAGAAATGTTTGAGAATCGTGTTGGGATTGTTTAAGGAGTAGCAGTTGTATGCTAAATTCACTAAGTGTGAGTTTTGGTTGGACTCAGTGACTTTTATGGGACATGTTGTCTCTAAAGAGGGAATAAAAATTGATCCATAGAAGGTGGAGACGATCAGAAACTGGGCTAGGACAACTATCGTGACAGAGGTACAGAGTTTTGTGGGGCTATTTCATGCCCCCATGTTGGCACCCTGGACGAAACACGGCACTTGAAGTCACAAGTGACCCCAAGTCAACCTATGGTCTATTACACATTAGTATTTTGAGTAATATAAAAATACATACAACGGAAGTTTAAAGCAAAAAAAGATAAACATACATGAAAGAAATAAAGGTGGTTCATAGTGTTTGAAAATATTTAAAAACAACAATACATGTCTGAAATATCAATCTGAGTCCGAAAGCCACTATGACTGATGAGTTGTTGGGACAAGTCCATAGCTAACTCCAAATCTAAATAGAAGGAAATGAAAATATAATTGTAATGAATAAATTTCCATCCTCGAACGATGAGGACTCATCAACTGGTAAAGCCGAGGTCTTCGATGAGCGGTCGGCTAACAAAGCTGAGTCTGAGATCCTGAAGCTGTATCACAAAATGATACAACATAAAACTATGCATCAGTACTTTGAATGTACTGAGTAAGTGAGAGGAACATAACACAATGGAATAAACAAAAGGAAATGCTGAACTGAAAAGACATGCGATGACCAAGTAAACCTACTGAACTGAATACTGAAATAACTGAGATGATCTGATAGACCCTGTCTGATGGTCAAAGCATGTTCTAAGTCTGGAATACTGATCTGAATTGAACTGGACTAAGACTCGAATGAACTAACTAGTGGGAGAGTCTATAACTGACATGTAACCACGTGAGCTAGACTTGGAGTCCGATATATACACCCCACCGGTAGGACCCAATATACCTTGCTAGGGTATAAAGGTATGGACTGGTGATCACAAAAGTCTGGGGCCAAACAGGCCAATAAATATTGTAACCTACATGGGCGACATAGTTTTGGGAACTTGGGTGCACCGGAACCCCGGTCCACTCGGTGCTAAACCCTACTCCGACTAGATAATCCTAGACTAAATACTAAGATGATTGATCGAAACTGGGGACAAAGACTAGCAAGGGATACATATCTGAAAGTACCCTGAGAGTCTTATCGGACTAGATTCTGAAATTGGGTTCTAGACTGGTTAGAGCTGCTTATCTAGAAGCATCGTAACCGTTTAAGAACATATTGTAATCAGAACTAGGGTCCTAAGTCTAGTTAGATCCATATATATAAAGTGTCATGACCACCTAGTGGACCAATAAACTAAATTCTGAATCTGATTCTAATAATTGGAAGGTAATACTGACACCTCGGGAAATTCTGTAATCAAATTAATCAGCTGACATTTCTGACAGACACTGAGTATTCTCACGTTTTAAACTAAATCTAGGAAACCTTGTATCTGACTGAGAATTTAGCATATTAAATAATATGGAAATTCACCACACTGATATAATTAGGAAAATTTCAAGGTTAATCACTTTAGCAAGATTCTAGTCTTTTCTACTCTCAAGGACTAGGGCTAAACTCAATGTACAGGGATAAGAATTAATATTGTCACTAACTGGTGGGAAAATATCCAACATTAATATAACATAATGATTCCACATGGATTAAATGAAGAATTACCAAGAATATCTTAACATTTGAAAATCCGCAGTGCTAGAATTCACTTTTACGGGAAATAACATCAACTTAATCATGAACTGATGGAAATCATGTCTAAAATAATCATGGATATCATTCTATGTGAATTCAAAGAAAACAACATATATTCTCTTCACATTCAAAAGCTCAGGGCTAAGATTCATAGAGAAACTAGAGAAGGGTTTTGGGGGACACAAGGGAAGAACTATCACCTTATTGAATTCCCACCTACCTGAGTTAGAATTTCCTTGGAGAAGGAAGCTTGGACTGCTGCAATGGAGGAAAAACCCTAGTCTTGTTTGAGAGCTTCTTGAGAGGAAAGCTTACGGTATATTTTCTAAAAATGAGGGGGAATACCATTTTACCCCTCTTAATCCCCTCAAAGTAACCCAAAACGTTTTAGTTTAGGATCTAAGAGGTTAGGAAATTACCGAAGCACCCTTAGAAAAATTGCAGGAAATAACTGTCAGGTAGTCCCAACGATTGACCTAATGAATCGTCCCCTCAGGCCACAACTCGTGGCTTAACTCGTGAAGTACACTGCATCTCAAACCTGCAAGGCTCTCAACGGAAGACAAAACGGATTGTTACCTAGTGAACACGACTCATGGTCACCATCCGTGATATATACTCCCTCCATACCAAAATATTTTCAATTTGCTGACCATGACCCTCCCCACGAATCGTGTTGACAGACCATGACTCGTGGGGTCCTCTTGTCAAGTACACTGTCCCTTTCCTTCTCTATTCTTATTTACCCCACCTAACGACTGACCTAACAAGTCATGAGGCCTGACCATGACTCATGGCCTCGTTCGTGGGGATCCCATTTCCCAAACTTTAACTCATCACTTGGGACTCACTATGAGTCACTTAACGACTCGTGGTCACTCCGCATGGATCATAGAATGACTCATTTTTTGACCTGATGTAGATTTTCCAATTATCTATGATTTAAATCCCGGGTCTAGTCTTTGAGTTTTTGGGGCATTAGAATATCTCCCCCTTGGGAAAATTGATCTTCGAATGTTGAAAAACACACAGGAAAGAATAGAATTACAACCATTATACTCAAATACTGTCCGTCAAGGCTGGAAACTAACAGAATGACTACCTCCAAATTTAACTACAAGTCTGATCTGAATTCACTAATCATACACATGATAAATTATATGAAAGAAATTGGAACACATGAATTGAATGGAGTTCAAGGGAGAAAATTGCTACCTTAAATTGAAACTGAGTCAGAAGAGAGCAAATATGGGTATCTGGACATCATATCTGCTTCGACCTCCCACGTAGCTCTCTCAAACTGCTGATTTCTCCATAAGACCTTGATTGAAGCTACCTCCTTAGTCCTCAGCTTATCAACCTGACGTTTAAGGATCTGGACTAGGACGTCCTCATTAGACCACCCTTTATTTCTATGCTGTCCAATGGCACAATTGAAGTTGGATTACCGACACATTTCTTCAATAGTGACACATGGAATACTGAGTGAACGGATGCAAATTCTGAAGGTAATTCTAGCTCATAAGCTACCTTTCCGATTCGCCTCAAAATTCTATAGGGTCCCACATATCTTGGGCTGAGCTTTCCTTTCTTCCCAAACCTCATCACCGCTATCATGGGTGAAATTTTGAGATAGACCCAGTCATCTACAACAAACACTAATTCTCTTCTCCTCACATTGGCATAAGATTTCTGAAAACTCTAAGTTGTTTTCAATCTTTCTCTAATGAGTTGTACCTTCTGCATAACTTCATGAATCGAGTCTGGCCCGATTATTGTAGCCTCACTAACCTCAAAGCATCCAATAGGAGACCTGCACCTTCTACCATACAATGTCTCAAATAGGGTCATTTGGATGCTGGAGTGATAACTATTGTTGTATGCAAACTCGATAAGGGGAAGGTGGTCATCCCAACTGCCTTGAAATCGATCGCGCACGCTCTCAACATATCTTCTTGGGTATGACTAGTGCACTCAACTTGCCCATCTATCTGCGGGTGAAAAGTTGTGTTGAGCTTGACTTGGGTGCCAAGTCCCTTTCGAAACGACTTCCAAAAAAGTGAGGTGAACTTGGTACCCCTGTTAGAGATGATGGATAATGGCACCCCATGAAGCCGGACCAACTCCCGGATGTAAGTTCTAGCATAGTCCTCAGCTGAATCTGTAGTTTTAACTGGGAGAAAATGCGCTAACTTAGTCATCCAGTCTGCTACTACCTAGATGGAATCATGTTGCCGACGAGTTTGAGGTAGACCCGTAATAAAGTCCATGTTTACTTCTTTCCACATTCACATGGGTATACTAATATCCTAGGTCATACCTCCTGGTCTCTAGTGCTCTACCTTGACTTGCTAGAAGTTTGAGCACTTAGTTACGAATTCGGCAATATCTCTCTTCATGTTGTTCCACCAGTAAATATCCCGCAAATTGTGGTACATTTTAGTAGGACAAGGGTTGATGGAGTATCTCGAGTTGTGTGCTTCATCCAATATGTGTTGTCTCAAAAATAACCAACGTCTGGTACACACAATCTTCCCTAGTAACACAACACACCATCTCCCCCTTTTGAGAAAGCCTCAACCTCTTTCCTAAGAACCGCTTCCTTGAGTTTAAGTAAAATGGGGTTTTCATCCTTTTTGGACTTAACTTCAACCATCAAAGAGGAATCTGACCCGCTTTGCATCACCATTCCACCCTCAACCGAGACAACCAACTGTGCCCCTAACTGAGCTAGTCTATGAATGTCCTTCGCCAATTCCTTTTTGCCTTCCTCAATATGAGCCACGCTACCCATAAACACTCTGCTTAGGGCATCAACCACCACATTGGCTTTGCCCGGGTGATATAGCATGCTCATGTCACAATCCTTCAGGAGCTCTAACCACCTTCTCTGACGCAGATTTAGGTCCTTCTGACTGAATACATATTGAAGGCTCTTGTGATTGGTGAAAACATCAGCTTGAGCCCCATATAGGTAATGTCTCCATATATTCAACACAAACACCACCGCCCGCTAACTCCAAGTCATGAGTTAGATAATTCTTCTCATGAACTTTGAGCTGTCTGGAGGCATAGGCTATCACCTCGCACGCTGCATCAGAACACAACTGAGTCCAACTCTAGAAGCGTCCCAATATACTACACACCCATTTGATCCTTCCGGTAGTGTCAACACTGTAGCGGTAGTGAGTTGAGTTTTTAATTCCTGGAAACTCTTCTGACACGCATTTGAACACTGGAATTTCACCTCTTCTAAGTTAGCTTAGTTAGTGCAGATGCTATAGAAGAAAAGCCTTCCACAAAGCGTCGGTAATAAAAGACCAAACACAAGAAACTTCTTATTTTAGTTGGCGGGTGGGTTTGGGCCAGTCTTTCACTACTGCTATCTTTTGAGGATCAACTTGAATACCCTCACCCGAGACCACATGACCTAGGAAAGTCATAGACTTCAACCAAAATTCTCACTTGCTTAACTTGGCGAATGGCTGGCGGTCTCTGAGTGTCTGAAGCACTATCCTCAAGTGATTAGCATGCTCTTCCTTATTTCTGGAGTATACAAAAATGTCGTCGATAAATACAATGAACAACATATATAGATACTTCTTGAAGACTCTGTTCATTAGGTCCATAAAGGTTGCAAGGGCATTTGTTAGTCCCAAGGACATAACTACAAACTCGAAGTTACCATACCGAGTCCTAAAAGTTATTTTCGGTACGTCACACTCTCTGACACTTACCTGATGATACCCCGACCTAAGATCTATTTTGGAGTAACAGTTGGCTCCCTAAAGTTGGTCGAATAGGTCATCAATTCTGGGTAGAGGATAGATGTTCTTGACTGTGACCTTGTTCAACTGATGGTAATCGATGCACATTCTGAGGGTACAATATTTCTTTCGCACGAATAGCACTAGAGCACCCCAGGGTGAGATGTTGGGTCTGATAAAACCCTTATCAAGAAGATCCTTTAACTACTCCTTCAACTCTTTAAGTTCAGCCGGAGCCATTCTATAAGGAGGGATGGAGATGGGTTGAGTATTTGGAATAAAGTCTATGCCGAAGTCAATTTCCCATTGAGGAGGAACTCTGGGAAGATCTTCAGGGAACACATCCGGAAACTCACTGACAATAGGGATTGACTGGATAGTTGGGGTCTCAGAGTTGGAATCCTTAAACTAAACTAGATGGAAAATACATCCCTTGGAAATAAGCTTCCTGGCCTTAAGGTAGGAAATAAACCTACCCTTTGGGGCTGAACTACTGTCTGACCATTCTAGAGCAGGTTCATTAGGGAACTAAAACCTGATGACCCTAGTTCTGAAGTCGACTGAGGCATAACAGGAGTGTAACCAATCCATGTAAAGAATGAGGTCGAAGTCGACCATGTCTAACTCTACAAGGTCAGCTGGAATGACTTTATTGCAGAATGAGATTGGACAGTTTCTATACACCCAGCTGGCTTTAACTGACTCGCCAATTGGGGTGGAGACTGAGAAGGGTTCTGAGAGGACTTTTGGACTGATGTCGAACTGAACTGCTACATAGGGAGTCACAAATAATAGTATGGCCCCCGGATTAAGAAGGGCATATACATCTTGATGGAAAAGACGTCACGTACCCGTGACCACATCCGGTGAGTTCTCTTGATCCTGACGAGATAATAATGCATAAAAATGGTTTTGGCATTGACCGCCCTCCGTACCTAATGTGTTAGCCTACTGAGTCGGTCAGCCTGGTGGAGCTGTTGAGGTATTGGATTGTGATCTCCTCCTTCATGATAACGGGTATTCCTTAAGCCGATGCTAAAGCTGTCCACAACCAAAACAGCCCTCTCGATCCTGAAAACACTCTCCTGGGTGATTATTGCCACACTTGGAGCAAGTTGGACACCTGTTACCAACACTGTAACTCTGACTCTGAGAGCCAGATGCTCTATCCCTATTATCTTGGCGGGACCAAAAAGTAGGGGCGCTGGCTAAGCTGGGTGTTGGAGCCTTTTACTGTTGCTGCTGTCGGCGGTTGCTACCATCAAACCTCTGATGGACATGATCTGATTGGCTAGTCCTTGCCCGCTTATTCTTTATCTCCTTGTCCCTCAGTTTTTTGTCCTCAATTTGCTGGGCATAGACAATCAGACTGGAGAGGTCGATTCTTTGATCAGCATCGCTGTTCTGCACTCTTTCAGGACTAGATTCGACACCCCATTTATAAAATTTAGCATGCGAGCCCTTGGATCGGCCACCATCTCTATAGAGTATTTGGACAACCTGGTGAATTCTAGAGCATACTCTTCTACGTCCTATTTCCCTATATCAGGTTCATGAACTTTGCTACCTTGGCTTCCCTGAGCTCTCAAGGGAAGAATCTGTCCAGGAAGGCTATAGTGAACTCCTCCCATTCCACCTGTCCTGCATCCGCTGGCCTCCCCTCCTTCCACTATTCATACAAAACATGGGCTACCCCTTTCAACTGGTAGGCAGCCAAGTCAGCACTCTCTGAGGGATTGACACCCATAATTCGGGTGATCTTATTAATCTCGTCCACAAGTCCCTGTGGGTCCTCTCCCACCTTAGGTCCATGAAAGTCCGAAGGGTTCATCTTGGTGAAATCCCACACTCGGGCAGCTGCTCGGAAGCATTATTGTTGATTGGAACCACCTATTGGTTCTCCTATTTGGTCACAGTTTGGGCGAGCAGCTGAATGGCCGCCCTGAATTCTATGGTAGATACCAAGTCATCCTGAGGGCTGCCGGGGCTGGTGGGCCAGGTCATTGAGAATTCCTGGCACTCCTTCCATTACCACATTGGGGAGACATGATTCACTAAAATGAAGCAGAGCATGAGTTAGGATAACGATTCTTGAACTGAATATCATTGCACGATAAGGAGTATGAAATAAAGGGAATTTTTCCTAATGACATCTCGTAGCCTCCCCGTCATAAGTGTGGCGTGCTTCACATCCATGAAGAGGACTCTACTCGATGCAGCTTTTAGATATCCGAAGATACTCTAAACCTAGTGCTCTGATACCAAGTTTGTCACGCCTCGAGTTTACACCCTGGATGAAACACGGTACTTCAAGTCACAAGTGACCCCAACTCAACCTCTGGTCTATGACACACTAGCATTCTGAGTAATATAAAAGTACATACAGCAGAAGTTTAAAGAAAAAAGATATAATTACATGAAAGAAATAAAGTTGGTTCATAGTGTTTGAAAATATTTAAAAACAATACTACATGTCTGAAACATCAACCTGAGTCCAATAGCCACTATGACTGATGAGTTGCTGGGACAAGCCCCCAGCTAACTCAAAATTTAAATAGAAGGAAATTAAATATAACTATAATGAATAAATTTTCATCCTCAAAGGATGAGGACTCAACAACGGATAAAGCTGAGGTATTCGATGAGCGGTCAGCTAACAAAGTTGAGACTGAGATCCTGTAGTTGTATCACAGAAAGATACATCATAAAAGTATGCATCAGTACTTTGAATGTACTAAGTAAGTGATAGGAACATAACCCAATGGAACAAATAAAAGGAAATGATAAACTGAAAAGACATGTGATGACCAAGTAAGCCTACTGAACTAAATACTAAAATAACTAAGATGATCTGATAGACTCTGTCTGATGGTCAAAGCATGTTCTAAGTTTGGAGTACTAATTTGAATTGAACTGGAGTAAGACTAGAATGAACTGACTAGTGGGAGAGTCTATAACTAACATGTAACCACGTGAGCTAGACTTGGAGTCCGATGTATACACCCTACCGGTAGGACCCAATATAACTTTCCAGGGTATAAAGGAATGAACTGGATGATCACAAAAGTCTAGGGCCAAATAGGCCAATAAATATTGTAACCTATACGAGCAATGTAGTTCTGCGAACCTGGGTGCGCTGGAACCCCGGTCCACTTGGTGCTAAGCATTACTCCCACTGGATAATACTAGACTGAACACTAAGATGATTGCTAAAAAATTAGGCACAAGACTAGCAAGGGATACATATATGAAAGTACCCTGAGAGTCTTATCGAGATTCTGAAATTGGGTTCTTGACTGGTCAAAGCTGCTTATCTAGAAGCGTCGTAACCGTCTAAGAACATACTGTAATCTAAACTAGGGTCCTAAGTCTAGTCAGTGCTATATATATAAAGTTTCATGACTGCCTAGTGGACCAATAAATTGAATTCTGAATCTGATTCTCATAACTGGGAGGTAATACTAACACCTCGGGAAATTCTGTAATCATACTGATCAGCTGACATTTCTGACAGACACTAAGTATTCTCACATTTTAACTAAAGCTAGGCAACCTTGTATGCGACTGAGAATTTAGCATATAAAATAATATGGAAATTCACCACACTGATATAATTAGGAAAATTTCATGGTTAATCACTTTAGCAAGATTCTAGCTTTTCTACTCTCAGGGACTAGGGCTAAACTCAATGTATAGGGATAAGCATAAATACTGTCTCTAACTTTTGGGAAAATATCCATAATTAATATAACATAATGATTCCACATGGATTAAACGAAGCATTACCAAGAATTTCTTAACATTCGAAAATCTGTAAGACTAGAATCACTTTCACGGAAATAATATCAACTTAAACATGAACTGATGGAAATCATGTCTAAAATAATCATGGATATCATTATTTGTGAATTCAAAGAAAACAACATATATTCTCTTCACATTCGAAAGCTCAAGGCTAAGATTTATAGTGAAACTAGAGAAGGCTTTTGGGGGACACAAGGGAAGAACTATTCCCTTGTTGAATTCCCACCTACCTGAGTTAGAATTTCCTTCGAGAAGGAAGCTTGGACTGCTACAATGGAAGAAAAACCCTAGCATTGTTTAAGAGCTTCTTGAGAGGAAAGCTTACAGTATATTTTTTGAAGATGAGGGGGAATACGTTTTGCCCCTCTAAATACCCTCAAAGTAACCCAAAATGGCATAGTTTAGGATCTAAGTGGTTAGGAAATTACTGAAGCACCCTTAGAAAAATCACAGGAGTAACTGTCAGGTAGTCCCAACGATTGCCCTAACGAATCGTTCCCTCTGGGCACGACTCGTGGATTAATTTGTGAAGTACACTACTTTTGAAACATGTTGGGCTCACGATGGAAGACATAACAGATTGTTACTTGGTGACCACGACTCATGGTCACTATCGATGATATATACTGCCTCAATACCAAAATTTTTTCAATTTGCTGACTATGACCCTTCACACCAATCGTGGTGATAGAACACGACTCGTGGGGTCCTCCCATCATGTACACTACCTCTTTCCTTCTCTATTCTTACTCACCCCACCTCATGACTAACAAAATGAGTCGTGGGGCTCGACCACGACTCGTGACCTCGTTCATGGGGATCCCATTTCCCAAAATCATCACCTGGGCCTCACCACGAGTCACTTAATGACTCATGGTAACTCCCCACAGGTCACAGAATGAATCAATCTATGACCAGATGCAGATTTTCCAATTTTCTTTGATTTAAATCCTGGGTGTAGTTTTTGAGTTTCTAGGGCATTACAGGCTGGCTAGCTACTACCGCTAGTTTGTGAAGGGGTTTTTATCCATTTCTTTAGTGCTAATAAGGATAACTCCGAAGGATGTACCTTTTCAGTGGTCTAAGAAATGCGAAGAGAGTTTTCAGAAGCTCAAGACCTTATTAACCACGGCACCTATCTTGGTATTATCGATGAAAGGTAAGGATATTTGTTGCTTATTATGATGCCTCACAGTCTACATTTGGTGTTGTGTTAATGCTGGAAGGGCATGTTATTTCTTATGCCTCGAGATAGTTAAAGGTGCATGAGAAGAAATACCCCACACATGACCTAGAGCTAGTAGCAATAGTGTTCGCCCTAAAAATCTAGAGGCATTACCTTTACGGGGCTCGCTGCGAGGTATTCACAGAACATCATAGCCTGCAATATGTGCTTTATCAGAAGGATCTCAGTTTGAGGTAGAGGAGGTGCACGGAATGCACAAGGATTATGATGTCACCATTTTATATCACCCAGGGAAGGCTAATGTGTTGGAAGATGCATTGAGTCGAAAAGCGGTAACTATGGGCAGTCTAGCTTGCCTGGAAGCTACTCAATGACCAATGGCTAGAGAAGTCCAGAAACTGGCAAACAACTTGATGAGACTTTCTTTCATAGAAACAGGTGGGATACCAGCTAGCATGGAGGATAAATCATCACTGGTAGAAGAAATAAAGCTAAGATAGTTTTAGGATAAGAAGTTAGGTAAGATCCGAGATAAGATTCTGCAGGGAGAAGATAAGGAAGTAGTGCTAAATGGTGAAGGGGTCTTGAGAATAAAGGGATGCGTATGTGTTCCCTGAGTTGGTGAGATAATTAAGACCCTCCTAGTAGAAGCTCACAACTCAAGGTACTCTATTCATCCTGGGGCTACCAAAATGTACCAGGACTTGAAGCGACAATAGTGGTGGGGCAGAAAGAAGAGGGAAATTATTAATTATGTCGCACAGTGTTTGAACTGTCAACAGGTGATGTACGAGAACCAAAAGCCTAGGGGAGTACTTTAGAGGATGCCTATCCCCGAGGGAAAATGAGAGAGAATAGCGATGGACTTCGTTGTTGGTCTTCCAAAGACATTGGGGAAGTTTGAATCCATTTAGGTCATTATTGACATATTGACCAAGTTTGCTCACTTCTTACCTGTCCAAGTGACATACAATATCGAGAGGTTGGAGAAGCTGTATATGAAGGAAGTGATTCGGTTGCATAGGGTGCTGGTGTCAATTGTGTCTATAAGGAGTACTTAATTCACCTCTCATTTCCGGAGGACCTTGCAGGCAGAGTCAGGCACGAGGTTGGATTTGAATATAACCTTCCATCCTTTGTCCGACGAGCAATCAAACTGGACCAGCCAGGTATTAGAAGACACGCTCAGGACCTGTGTGATAGATTTTAGGGCCCAGAGGGATAAATTCTTACCCTTGGCAGAGTTTGCTTACAACAATAGCAAATTAGACAGAAACAGTATACAAACAGGAAAGTGAGAGATATGGAGTTCATAGAGGGAGAGAAAGTCTTGTTCAAGGTATCCACCATGAATGGTGTAATGAGGTTTGGTAAGTGGGGTAAGCTTAGCATAAGGTACATTGGGCCGTTTGAAGTCCTACGATGTGTGGGAGAAGTAGCTTATGAGCTAGCCTTGCCGCCAGAGCTATTAAGGGTACATCAAACCTCCCACGTTTCCCTGTTGAAGAAGTACAATGGGGATGGATCCTACATTATCAAATGGGACTCAATCTTGCTAGATGAGAACTTGTCCAAGGATGTGGAGCCAGTTGCGATATTGGATAGGGACGTCTGCAAGATGAGATCAAAAAAGATTTCGACGATAAAGGCCTAGTGGAACATAGCCCCATAGAGGAAGCCACTTGGAAAACCGAGGCCCACATGTGGATCAAATACCCTTAGTTGTATATGAAAATGGTACATTCTCTTCTTTTCTTTTGTAGACCGTTCGAGGATGAATGGTGTTTTAATTGGTATTAATTTAATGACCCGTATGTCATTACGAGGGAAAACTAATTTAGAACACTCTAACGAGGTTAGACAATAGATAGAAAAGTATTATTGAGTAGGCTAATGAAAATTGATGGTTTTAAGGGAGCTACTGGTTTTGGGGGACTACTGTAGCGGTAGAATTCTCACTGCAGTGAAACTGTGGTAATGAATGGAGTTCGTCATAACAGATCGGGGAATAACCCCTGGATCCGCTGTAGCAACTTCCTGACAGCTATAGCGCGTACGTTGTAGTGGACGACAAGAATCATAAAGTGGGTTTAAGTGGGATTTCTGGGATTATATCCCATTATTTAAAAAACACGAAACCTCAAGGACTAAAGGAAATTTTGTTCCCCAGAGCAGTTGAATTTCCTTCTCAAGGTAAGATTCTTAAATTTCTATCCCTATGATTGATTATGTAAACACACATCTACGAATCAAGGAGAACCTTTAATAGTGATTTTCTAGCAAAGAAACCCGAGTTTGACAGACTAGGGCTAAACATAGGGAACTAATGGGTATTAATTTTCAGTTTAATGGGGAGTAATGATCATTTCCCAAGGTGTAGTTGTTAAAGAACATGGTTCCTGTTGAAATTTAGGCATTGAAATAGGTGGATTTGAGATATTACTCTTGAAATTGCCTTTAAAGGATGGGTTTGAGTTTCTAAGACCCTTGTGTAGGTTGTAGGATACTAAATTGTCTTATTCTTGTGTTAGAGTTTGCACGTTCAGAAGCACTGAGGAAGGGTAAGGCTACAGAAGTGTGATTACCATCTGAATCTTCCCCGTTTGACGTAGCTTGTGGTTTAGAGGAGTTAGACTTTACATAATGACCTGTATGTTTGTGAATGACAATGTATTGCTTTGGTCTATGGACAATAATTGTAGTGATGATTACCCTGTTAAAATTTAACTATTTAGATAAATTTTATATGTTGTTGCCACCGAGTCGACGTGGAACTGTTTTGAACTGTTAAGTGTGTTATTTGTATTGTCATGGAATGAATAATGAATTGTTAAAAATATATGAGCTGGAGAGGTATATCGTGATTATCTGAATGTCATAATGACGAACTCGGTTATGATATAATTATCGTGAGAATGGTTAAGGATTATAAGAATATCCTGAGATGATAGGTTCATGCACGAGGGGAGCATCCAGGCGAGCAATATTATTTGAATGACTCGTGTCCGGGGGGAGGGGGGAGGGGGAAGGTGAGGAATCCGGATGAGCATATGAGTGGGAGTGGGAACCACGCCGATGCAGTACATGGATTTCTAGAATCCCGTACAGGTCATGACTGGAAGGGCATAAATAAGATTATCTAGCATGTGTGTACCTCGAGGTTAGTTTTGGAGTTTTTGGTAATATAACAGAGACGTGTGCTTGACATATCTCTACTTGATCTATTGTTCTATTCTATGATGTCGTTTACAAATGTACGAAATTGTAACAAATAAGTGTTACTTGGCTAAGCTGAAATTGTGATAATGTGTTATTATTTGAATGTGAGAAAGTTTTCAAGTTTTTATGTTGATAGAGTCAAATGGAAACTAGAATGGGTGTTGTGCCATCGTTGTTATGAATTATTCTATTTTTCTTATGGTTATGAAATGTTTCATGTGTCAGATGTAGTAACTTTTATGTGTTTGAATGAAAGAGATGATATGTAATGTTGTTAATAGTTTTTGAAATGATTAAGTGCAACTAAGTCGAGCTACTGCCCAGGAAAGTATTGTTGCAACAACTCCTATTCTGCTACAATGAGACCGCAACAGCGGTCGAGTGTCCGCTACATTGAAGAGTCTAATCCTATGAGCGGGCCGGTTGCACCTTAGTAGAATTGAATTTCCTAGAACGCGTATTGTGTATTTGAACGGTGTTGTAGTCTAGTTTCATGTTGTTGTTTGCATTTTTATATGTTATTTTATATGGTAGGCTAATGATGCCTACCAGTATTGTGTTTGATACTGACGTTACTCTTGCACTTTTTTCTGAGTGCAGAAACCGACCCCATAAGTTCTTCATGACCTCACCTTTAGAGCAACAATCTATTACTGGAAGGTGAGCCACACAGAATGAGTTGTTCCACTCCTCTTTCGAAGATGTTTCTCTTTTGGACACTTGCAGTTTAGTTCTTTTTGGTTATAAACATTCTTAGGCTTTAGACGTCTGAAGTGCAATGATAATTAGATTCTAGGAATTGTAGTCGGATTTTGTTGGTTTTCTTTCGGTTGACTTAGCAAATTTTAATTGAATTCTGTTGGTTTATTTAAGTTTAAGATTATTATTCTCTTTAAATGTTGTTTTCGAGGAAATTATTAGGAATCGTTGATTCATCTAGTGGGAGTAGGGTGTCAATCACGATCATTTGGGGTCATGACAGTTCCGTTTTCATGAATTACTTTCCCTCTCCAAATATTATTGGTGTGAAAAGTAAAATTATTTGCAGAATTTTCCCATTCACTAGTTTAAACTAAATTCATGGTCAGCCATCTTCCCTCCTTCATAGGTACCTTTAGTTGCTACAAATATTCAAAGGCTTCACCTCATATCTACACACAACAACAAAAATACAGGACGCAAAAAAAATGCTAATCTTCTTCTTCCTCCCAAATTTGCATTTTTTCCATAAGAATAAATTAAGTGTCATGTGATTTACTTCATTGCTGAGTTAGCTGAAGTTTGCTGATGTTCTACAATTTGCTTGCAAAAATGTAGTATAATAGTGTTAAATTCTATCCTGAGAGGAATTTATCCATAACCATGTGCAACAGTGATGAGATTAAATTACTTAAGGAAACACAGTTTTGTATTAGGCTTGGAAATTTTTTATTAGGAATCGTTGATTCACCTAGTGGGAGTAGGGTGCCAATCACGATCATTTGGGGTCATGAAAGTTCCGTTTTCATGAATTAATTTCCCTCTCTGTTTTTTCTTACTCTCTTGGTTACATGAATATTCTTCTCTATTCCCTCTACATTTTTGCTTACTCTCTTGGTTATAGGAATAGAAAATGTAAGGAATTTAAACCTATTAATTTTTTCTTGCATTATGTTTAAGTGGAGATTAAAATCGTTAGATTTCTACTTTGATATTATACTCAATTTGAACATATCAAAACTTCACTGAGTATATACTCTTGAGTTTTATTTGGTTTGAAGATATTAAATCTTCATCAATTTAATAATTTTGTTTGTTGTTTGAACAAAAATGGGAGAGCTAACAACTGTTAATGCTTCAACTTCTGTGGCCTCAATGAGTCGTGCAACTCCTACACTAGTAATAGCACAAAAAAAAACGCCAAAAAACTTTTCAGGCATAGATTTCAAACGATGACAACAAAAGATATTATTCTACTCGACCAGCCTCAGTTTGCAAAGGTTTATCACTGAGGATGCTCCAATTTTGTCTGAGAAACTCCTAACAATGAACATTTCATGGTGATGGAGGCTTGAGAACATTCTAGTTTCTTGTATAAGAATTACATCCTCAATGGGTTAGAAGATGACTGGTGTAATGTCTACAATATCTGCAAATCTTCTAAAGAATTGTGGAATGCTTTGGACAAAAAGTACAAGACTGAAGATGCTGAACTGAAGAAATTTGTGGCTACCAAATTTCTAGAGTTCAAGATGGTAGACAACAAGCCTGTCATGTCATAGTTCCAAGAGTTATAAGTCATAATTCATGATCTCCTTGCTGAACGTATGATTTGTATAAGAATTTTTCCTAAAAGTATTGACTATTTTACTAATAATAATTTTGTTTTTATTGAATAAAAATCATCAATGAAGTGTTTCAAGTAGCTGGATTTATTAAGAAGTTACCCTTTTTGTAGAAGGACTTCAAAAATTACATGAAGCACAAAGGCAAGGAAATGAAGTTGGAGGATCTAATTGTTTGTCTGAGGATTGAAGAGGGAAATAGATTTGTAGAAAAGAAGGCATGGGGGAAGCCAGCAATAACAAGAACAAATATTGTTGAAATTTCTCCTAAAACTTCAAAGAAAAGGAAGAGGTATGCTGGACTGAAAAATCTTCCAAATAAAAAGAAGTTGAAAGAAAATTGCTACAATTGTATCATGTTTGGTCACGTGTCGTCAATATGTCATGCTCCAAAGAAAGATCAAGAAAACATGAGAGAATGAATGAAGTCATGGACAACTTGCGTGCCATGCTTCGAGAATGCAATCTGGTGGGTTATCCCAAAGAATGGTAGATAGATTCTGGTGTAACTTATCACGTTTGTGCTAATAAGGAACTGTTTGTTCCTACAAATTGGCAAGACCAGACAAGACAATCTTCATGGCAAATTTTGCTGCTGCAAAGATTGAAGGAACAAGCAAGATATGCTTGAGGATGACATCAGGCAAGATCGTGACTCTGAGGAATATCCATGTTCCTGATATGTGGAAGAATTTGGTCTAAACATCGCTTCTAGTCAAGAATGAATTCAAGTGTGCTTTTATTTTCGATAAGGTTGTAATTACAATGAACAATACGTATGTAGGAAAAGTCTACCTCATCAGGGCCTTTTCAAACTCAACATAATATCTATTGAAATGAGTAAAAGTTCTGCTTCTTCTTACTTACTTGAGTTAAATAACTAATGGCATGCATGTTTGGAACATGTTAATTACAAAAACATTGCGAAAAATGATTAACTTGAAAATATTGCTTAAATTTGAATGCGATAATTCAACATATCAAGTATGTATGGAACAAAATTATTATAAGCATCCTTATAAGTAAATTGAAAGGAATTCCAATCCTTTAGACTTAATTCATACAAATATTTATGGCATGAAGTCAATATCATCTCGTGATGGAATTCTTTTTGGTAACTTTTATTGACGATTGCACTCGATATTGCTATGTTTATTTACTTAATGAAAAAGATGAAGTAATTATCGCCTTTAAGTAATAACAAAATCAAGTTGAAACACTACCACTCAAGAAGAAAATCAAATTGATTAGAAGTTATCAAGGTGTTGAATATGAATTTCATTTTGACGAAATATATTTGGAATATGACATTGTTCATCAAACAACAGCCTCTTACACAACACAATCAAATGGGATTGCAGAAAAGGAAAATAAAACATTAAAGGAGATGATGAATGATTTATTGGTAAGTTCTAGTTTATTACAGAACTTAGGGGCGGATGTTATCCTTACTGCTAGCTGTATACTCAACCAATACCTAATAGTAAAACAAAGTCCATTCTATATGAGAAATGAAAAGGAAGAAAACTCAACTTGAAATATTTCAAAGTGTGGGGGTGTTTAGCTAAAGGACAAGTCTTTAACCCAAAGGGTTAAAATAGGATTGAAAATTGTAGATTGTGTTTTCATATGATATGAAACTAATGGTACAACATATCATTTTTTGGTTAATAACATAGAAAATACTGACATTCATTTTAATTGGGTAACTGAATCAAATAAAACTGAATTTTTCAAAAATATTTATCCATATGAAAAGAATTGTGAGTCGCCTAGTGAAAGACCTAAATGATCCCAGGAAGAGAAAAATGAAAGTAGGCCTGAAGATGATATTCCAAGACATAGTAAGCGTTGAAGGACATCTACTTCCTTTAGTCCTAATTTTTTGACATTCTTAGTGGAAAATGAGCCTCAAATATTAAAGGAACCAATGTCTACCTCAGAAGCAGTGTATTAAAAAGAGCCAACCATTAGTGAAATAGAATCCATATTAAATAACCTTTCTTGGGAACTGATTGACCTTCCTCTAGGAAACAAACCTTTAGGTTCCAAATGGATTTTCAAAACACAAAGAGAAAAGTGATGGCACTATTGACAAATATAAGGCAAGATTTATTGTCTAGGATTTCTGAAAATAAGAAGGTCTTGATCATTGTGACACATACTCCCCATAACAAAGATTATATTGATTCGGGTGTAATAGTATTGACTACCGTGTACGGTCTTCAAATCCATCAAATGGATGTAAAGACAACCTTTTTAAATGGAGATTTGGAGGAAAAAATTTACATAAATCAGCTCAAAGGGTTTGTAGAATTTGAAAAAAAAAAAAGGTGTATCAACTTGTTAAGTCATTGTACGGACTAAAACAAGCACCAACAATGGCATGAAAAATTTGACCAAACAATATTAGCAAACGAATTTAAGATTAATGAGTGTGATAAATGTGTTTACATTAAGAATACCCCAAATCATATAATCATTGTTTGTTTTGTATGTTGATGATATGTTCATAATGAGTAAAGATATTGCCAACATAAATGCTACTAAGTGTATGTTTGCTAGAAAATTTGACATGATATGTCATTCCCCAAAACTAGGGTAGGGCGCAACTAGCACTCAATTCTAGATAGATTGAGAAACTGGCTAGTTGACGTCATAACTATGACACTGAGGCTGACTAGGCCATCTATCATGATCTATTAAAATAGATTTTGGACCCCTAAGGTATAAACAACAATGAATAAAAAACTGAAATGTAGACAAGGCTACAATAAAGCTAAACTGGACAACGGAAAGCCGATAAGGCCACACAATTGACAAACTATACAAACTAGTCCACACAAGCCTCTAAAGAGTAAACAAACTTTAATGAACGAGATAGGGCCCCGACCTACCCATGATGGTCATGAAACACATGGTCATGATTGGCACCCATACTATCACCCCCCCTTGGTGGACGAACAAGCGAGTCTCAACTAACTACCCAATCTCCACAACAATACGAATAATCATATTCTAAAATAAATAGTGGAAGCCTAAAATGAAATTAAAGAGAATAATCGCCAAATCTATCTATCACATCTCCAAAAATTGAAAGTCATTGTACTTGAGGACATCCACCTAGCATGGTCTAAGAGGAATAAATTAAGAAAATAACAAGTTTATGTCTTAATAAAAGACAGTCTCTATAGTGGAATCATGGCAGCACAAGATCCATTCACCTTTATCTTTCTGTGGCTACGCTATAGATGGGGTTAAGATGAACTTATTGGATCATGGTCTACACTCAGAAAAGAAGTGCGGGAGTAGTATCAGTATGACATAATGTACTTGTAGGCATCATCGTCGGACCTTAGTTAATAATAAATGTACTGGTGAAATAACAACATACAATTACTAAAACACATAATTAACAAATAGTACTCATTCTAGAATCAATTAGAGTAAGGTGTTAGGCTGGCCTGCTCACTAGATTAGCCTCACTGAAGTGATACTTGACAATTACTACGGTCTCGCCATGATGGTAAGGGTACCGCCTCAAGGGTCGACTTAACTGACCACCTTTATTTCTCCCTTAAAAATTCTCAACAACCAATTCATTAATTCCATACAAGTTATACATATCTATAAATTCAACAGTTAACATGTTAATGTACCACCGACCACATCGAATATACAATGGAATCATCATAAACAATCTCCTAACTCATCATGGACTCATACATGACTTACAAATAATGACAGTTATAATAAACACTTCAACATAGCCAACAAATAAAAACTAAACAAGCAAGGATTTCGGTTTCATTAGGTTCTCATACTTTTAGATCTTTATTCCTCGAGTTCTGTCTTGGTCTTGTAACATTTGTGATGTGCTCGGCTCATGCCTCTGTCACATCACCATTATAACTCAAAATTGAACATCACTATACACACTTGCTAGAGGGTCTTATTTCTATCGTACAGTCATGAATGCAGGGGACTTTAGAAATCTATGTACTGTACCATGTGGTACCCGCTCCCATTTATCTACTCATCCAGATTCTCTACTTGGAAACTAGCCACTCTACCACAACCACTCTCCCAGAAGCTCTCCTCGGGCATGAGTCACTCATCTTAGGCTAAAACATGTTATCCACTTTCTTCTCATAAATTTGTATGATATCACTAAGTCAATTGACATGATTTTAGGAGGCCTCTTCTCACCTCCATCAACTTGATTATACTTACCAATCATCACTCACTTTCATGAAAATAGGAAAGAGCACATATAACATCTCAATACACCCAATTTCACACTACATAAGTAACAACATCATATCAAGTTGACTTCATCAATTGAATTTAACATGTGAATAATTAATAAAACTAGAGTTCGAGGACCAACCAAACACGTTATCATACCGCATACATACATGTCATTATATAAAGTCTAACTCATTCTAAAATCGTAACCTACCTCAATTGGAGGATTCAAATGCCAATAACTCTACTGGAGCCTTTCCTTTCCTCAATGTCTCGCAATGCTCGAAAACTATGAACAATAGTCACATGAGTGCTTCATTAATGACTCTTCAATTAAGGGTCTTAGGAAATCCAAACCTACCAAATTCTACCCGGTATTTACAGTCTAACTCCATGCTCAAAGATTAACTTATCAAAACCAAGCCCTTCTCTTTCAATTAGCCCTAGTTTCTACCAATCTAGGGTTCTTTCCTTAAAAGATTCCACTATTACAGGTCCCTCTTTGATTCATTGGTGTTAAGGAATCAAAAGTAGAAGGAATAAGCCATGACTCTTACCTTGGGAAGAAGAATTGCTCTTCTTTTTGGAAAATCGCCCTTAGCTTCTAAAAGTTCATTCCTTAGATTAATGGAGTAAAAACCCAAAAATTCCACTAAAACCCACTTACTACCTCCCGTCTTCCATTGTAGCGGCTATATTTCTATTTAAATAGACCCGCTATGGTGGTCAGGACACCACCATGGGGGATCCAATGGTTACTCTACCTATATGTGTAACCGGCCTCCAACCATAGTAACGATCTCGTTGCAATGGCTTTTCCCATGTTGCAGCAGTCCCATGATAACCAGTAGATCCCATTTCTTGTACACAAACCATTTTTAATCTCAGCTTTAACTAACACTCACCCAACACCTTTCCACAAACAACCTAGGCTAATAGAGGGTGTTCCAGACTTATTTCCTCCATAAATAGATGGGTCGTTACATCAAATAATAATTAAAATATCATTCATCCCCGAATGGCTTAAGAAAACAAGAAAAGAGACATACCTAATTCTATAAACAACTTGGGGTATCAGTCCTCCATGTTGGCTTCATTATCCCATGTGGCTTTCTTCTATGGGACCATTCTTCCACTGGACCTTTACCATTGCGATCTCTTTCAATCTTAACTTTTGAATCCCCCTGTCTAATACAGCCACAGGCTCCTCCTTATAAAGAAGGTTTTCATCAAGCAGCCTTAAATCCCAGCGGATTATGTAAGACCCATCCCCATGGTATTTCTTCAGCAAAGAGACATGAAATATCGGATGCATTCCCAACAACCCTTGCGGCAGAGCCAGTTCATAAGCTATGATAACGCTCAAATACACTCCTCATTTAGAGAGAATGTAACCAATCGTTGTATCAAAATAAATAACCCGATGGGTGTTGGGGTCGAATCCCACAAGGAGTAGAGAATGATTTACACAAGAGTTGTTTAGTGAATTGAATTGATTCACATCCAAGTAATGAAAACGTAAAAGTAATTTTTAGGGGAAGTGAATGCAATAATATTACGAACTCTAAAATTTGCTAATCAAGACAGCAAGATAACCAAAATCAAGAAACAATAATGAGCAAAGGCCAGAGGTGTGGTGTAGATGGTATGTCAATCAAATCAGGATTTACTAGACAATCAAGTTATTACTAATATGTGTAAATTACCTTGTAAAAGATAGAGCCCGATGTTTTTCAACCACTTGGCACCTTATCCTCAAGTCCTTTCGAACCTCAAGGTGCAATTCAACTATTCCAATATGGTTTGGTTTAGAGGATGAGCTATTTCTAGCCATCAACCTCTAAAGGGATTATGACCATAGGTTTTGGATATTTCTATCCCAACTCCACATAATCAAATCCCAATCTACTATTAAGTTCTCCTCCATTACTTAATTCTTCTTTTTCATGCCAAAATTATATAAGAAAACAATACCCATATTTGTAACTATGAGCAATCAACTACAATTTGAGGAGAATTCAATAGATTTAAACTAACTGAGTAATAACAAGATAAATCTAGCAATACCCAATTAAATCAAACACCCATCATCACACACCTCTAGCTATAGATTTAGCTACTCATAATTGATAAACACAAGAGCATATTTATCAATAAACTCAACAATTTCATCATTAAGAGTAAGAACAATCAAGCTCAAAATATGTCTACAATACTGTTTATACCTTGCTGAAGAAGATGAAAATGAAAAAGTAATATTCAAATATTTCTTCTCTTCTCCAATAGAGTTCTCTCTCTCTGTAAAGTAATCAGAAAAATCAATAATATGTTCAGAGTACTTTTTTCTAGAATATGTACAAAAGTAGATCATAACATTCACCTCTTTTTTAGGGCTGGACATTTTTGCCCTTTTCAGGCATCTTTCACTTGCGATGGAACCGACGGTTCACCAGTGTCTATCCGCGGACTGCAGATTGGTTGAGGGTAGTGTCCAATGAAGTCTAGGGAAGTTCGGTGTTTGGCACCGATGGTTTTTCGGATGAGGTTCCGCAAGCCACTGGTTTCATTTGTTCTTCATTCCAGTGGATACCTGCGGTCAACCGGAGTTTCACCGGTGTCCCCAGTGGAGCGCCGGTTTCCACCTGAATTTCCTCCTTTTTTCACAATTTCATGATCCTTCTCTTCAAGTTAGATACCTGTAACATGCAAAGGGAAAAGGGCATAAAATTCAACTAAAAGACTTGAAAACTAAGCTAAAGCACATGCTTAAGAGCCTAATGAGTTGGTAAATTACCAGCTCATCAAACCCCCAAACTTGAACCATTGCTTGTCCTCAAATAATGCAATTCTTATCAGTTAAGCAAATGGAATAGCTTGTCACCCCACAAGAGTCTATGCATCAATGACCGCTTAATATATGACAACCCAAAAATGCTCACCAACTCACATAAAAAGAGAAGCAACTCCCCCTAAATATGTGGAAAAGTTTTAAGAGGCAACCACAATTCATAGACATGATTCCTGACTGCTTTCATTTCGCAAAACAAAGGCATAGTTTATCCAATCAAATACACATAGCATCTTAAAATCATAATCACTTTACATTCAAAGTTTGCCTTGGAGCTGACATTGCTCATGCCTCAATCACACCTTGACCTTAATGCAAGTATGTCCTAAAAAGGGAGTGATGCAACTCACTACAAGAGAGAATCCCCTTTCTTTATCATAAATCAATGCACACATAAGGGATTATAGAAGAAGATGATCACACTTACTCTCACAAAAGAAATCTCCATGCACACAACTTGACCCGTAGGCTTGCCCTTCGTGTAATTCGCCACTAATGTGGAGCAACAACACTAAAAATCAATTAGGACTTGTAGGTCATAATGAAGGCTAGGGGTAATTGTAGGAAAAATATTTATCTCTAGTAACTAGAACCTCCCTAATGCCTTTATGTGAACACTTTTATCCTGCCTATCCAACTCTTTAGATCACTTCACCTTATTCTTCCTTTTTCATCCATCTTCATCTTTTATTTCTCAAAGGCCTTCCTTTTAGCTCTTTTGGCTCCAACATTAAGCCTTTTCTAAGGAAGAGTTAACACCATTTCACTATTCCTTTTCTTTGGGAAATTCAAGGTTTCTCAATCCATAATTTCATTCCTTTTGATCATAATTTGGTGCTACCTAACATTTAGGCTCATCGCATTTCCCCCTCTCCTATAAACCCCCAAACTTAGGCTTTTTGCCTCTTTCTCATTGATTTTCTTATTTCTCCCTATTTCTTGGGCTTCCAACCTCATTATTTTCATTCATTCATCACTAGCAATTAGGGAGGATGGGTGACAAAGAAGAGGATTACAAAAAGCGACATTGGCTTGTAATGTGGTTTCCAAGAATAAACAGTCCAAAGGTTCAATTGTCATGCCCCGCCCTAGGGGGTATGACTGGCATCTGGTGCCCTAGTAGGACCTAGACTGCTATCTGGTGAGCCAAAGCACATCTGGTACCTGGCTGGCTCTAACTCAAATTCCTGGAAACAAAGGGCTATATAACGGCTGTAAACACAGCCTCCGGCCAACAGGCCTATAGCCACCTGTACCTGAAAAACAGCAAACCAGAAACATACTACTGTTAAGGGAACCTATGCGGGCCGGCGAGGCCACCATGCTGTCTAGTTCACTATAACTTAACAATAGCACGCTAAATAATTACGTGACCGGCAAGGTCACCACTACTGACTGGTTATGGCCACACACGGCCAACAGGAACAGAAATAACAAATAACTATAACAATCTGCATGGCCTCACACGACCGGCTCGATTGACCACAGGGAAATATATACAGACTACAAGCCTCTAAGAATAACAATAGAAATGATCGGGACAGGGCCCCGACCTACCCGTACTGTACAACAAAAGAAAATGAAATACACCTCTGGAATTCAGACTCCGGATGACAGGAGCTGAATACTCAATAGCTGACTGGAATCACGAGGGATCGCCTCCTCGTCTATGAGTACCTGCAGGCAAGTAATGCAGCGCCCCACTGGGCGTCAGTACCACAGGTACTGAGCATGTAAAACAACTGAAATACACAACTGAAATGAATAACAATAGTAATATGACACAGAAGCAGAAAGTAGCTGAGTCTATCTAGCTGAGAATAACTTGGGGGGGGGGAGTTTAATTATTCTATAACTAAAATGAACGTACCTGATACCGTGCCGTCCTACTGTCTATCAGTATCTAATAACACATATAGGTATACATATAAATACACACATTACCTGACCGACCCCCATAAGCCGGAAGGTGCCAACCAACACACAATCTATTTACCCCTACCCGGGTCTAAACCAACCAAAAATAAGTCACTCCACTCATCTGATAACTGTGAGCTCCTCCTACCGGTCCCCTTGGGTACGTAGCTCAGGCCTTGGCCTCTGAGAATAAACTGTGTCTGAGTCCGAAGACTCCTGCCTCTGGGCACAAGTGCACACGGGGTGTGTAATTAAAACTGCCCCTGGGTGCAAGCACGCAATAGGGTAATTTTATAAAAATCTGTATCTGAAACTGCCCCCGGTCACAAGCGCACACAGAGTGATCTGCCCCTGTAAACAGGGTAAACTGGCTCTACGCAGAGTAAACTGAACTACCCCTGCAAGCAGGGTGGTCTAGACCGTATTATCATGGTGGTCGGCCATCATCGTCCTCTAGGCGGACGACATCGCCCAGCTGGTGGCAGTATCTGAATCTGGTATTGACACAGCTATAATCCAGGGGTGGTGGGGATGCTAAAGGGACACCCACATGCCATAGCAGGTCTCAACAAACAAATAGCACATATAAATAGCAAGCATGTATAACTGAAAAGACTATCTGAAATCTAACTTCTTATTCTGATTTGTTTCTATACTGAACTGATTCTTACTAATTATACTGATTCTGTAATCTCTGTTTAACTGTACGGCTAATCTGTAGCCATGATACTATCTGTCTGAATGGCTAATCTGTAGCCATAACTGTCTGTCTATCTGAGCTTTCTTTATTGACTTTTATTATGAAAATCTGTTTCTTTTATTCTACTACATGCTTGCTAATCACGTAACAAGCTATACTAAATCTGAAATACTAACATGCCCTCAGGCGCATGCTCTTCTAACTTTCAGACTGAATACGTTATAACAATACAAACTAGGTTTACTGAACTTTGCACAATACTTAACATTTATCTTCGGGAATTCTACTACGGAGTTTATTGTACTATATAAGGCTAAAGCTACTAACTTGCCGAAGGAACTAGCTTTACATACCTTAACCTCGAGTTATCCGTCTGTCGGACGAGGCTCGGTCAATACTCCAGCTATTTCTCCCAATTGCATTCATGTATACGCTAATTAATACTAAATATAGATTTATTCTAAAGAAAAATGTCACTTTCGATATAATTATAGCATAAACTTAGGCTTATCGAAAGACGGTCAAAAACGCGCTATTTTCTAGAAGTCCAGAAGGGAGAAGTATTCACTTCACAGCTAGGAACACATAGACACTAGTTTGCAGCAATTCTACTTAACTTAGCTCGGTAGCTCGACAATTCCTCGACTGTATTTCACGAAACTAAATCCGTAGGAATGCTCTCTGCTGCTAAATACCTCGGTATCTGAGGTTAATTTAGGTTTGGACTGCGTTTGGCAGTGTAATCGGACGAAATTATATTACCCTCTTCGTTCTTTTCCTTTCTCTGGTTTTTCCTCTCTGTTTTCTAGAAAATTTTATGATTTAAAACCAAAATAAACCAAAGTGGGGCTTTATATACTTGAGCCTGGACAAGGCCAACGTGTCACGAAGCCAACGCGGAGGCTTCACCTCCGTGACACGCTGCCATCGCGGAGGGGCTCTGCCTCGGCTCCTCCCGTGATGGTTCGACAGGTTACTCGTCCGGTCATTTCCTTGGCCTTTCTCTAGCACGTATGGCTTCCAAATATGCTTGACCAACGCACGAATAAGCCATCAAGGTGCCGGGAATCCTACGGGGTATAACATTCTCCCCCCCTTAAGAACATTCATCCTCGAATGTAAACTTCTATCTAGAGGACTTCTCAACTTACTACCTAGAAAAATTTCAGCAGAGTTTCCCCTATAATATGGACTATAGCAAAAACCTGAAATGCAGAAAAGTCTAACACAGGTACTGCACGCAATGCTTTAAGATTCACTGGATAGCTAAACATCAATCTTTCTCACTTATACATATACAACCATAAGGTACTACATAAGTAATAATATGGACATACCTGTCGCCTGACTAGGCCTGGAATAGGTGAGGATATTTAGCTTTCATATCTTCTTCAGCTTCCCACGTCATCTCCTCTCGGTTCCTGTTATGCCACAATACTTTGACAGATGCAATATCCTTAGTTCTCAATCTACGAACATGCCTGTCTAGGATGGCTACTAGAACCTCTTCATAGGCCAGCTCTTCGGTAACCTAGATATCCTGGACTGGGACTGCTCTGGATGGGTCTCCTATGTATTTCCTCAGCCTGGACTGGGACTAGCTCTGGAGGCAAGTTCAACTCATATGCTACTCAGCCTATCCTCTGATGAATCTGATAAGGCCCAACAAACCTCGGACTGAGCTTACCCTTCTTACCGAATCTCATCACCCCTTTCATCGGAGACACTTTCAAAAATACCCAGTCATTCACATTGAACTCCAGGTCTCTGCGCCGTACATCTGCATATGATTTCTGGCGACTCTGTGCAGTCAATAGGCGTTCTCTGATAAGCTTTACTTTCTCTTCTGACTGCTGAACAATGTCTGGCCCAATCATCGCTGATTCCCCTACTTCGAACCAGCCAACCGGCGATCTGCATTTTCGTCCGTATAAAGCCTCAAAAGGTGCCATTTGAATAGCCGAGTGATAGCTATTATTATAAGCAAATTCTATCAGCGGCAAATGCTCATCCCAGCTACCACCAAAGTCTAGCACACACGCTCACAGCATATCCTCGAGCGTCTGAATAGTGCGCTCAGCCTGTCCGTCTGTCTGAGGGTGGAAAGTTGTGCTCAGATTAATCTGCGTTCCCAGTCCCTTCTGGAAGGATTGCCAAAACCTAGCCGTGAACTGCGCTCCTCTGTCTGAAATAATGGATACTAGCACTCCGTGCAACCTGACTATCTCTCGGATATACAACTCCGCATAATCTTCAGCCGAGAAAGTAGTTCTTACTGGCAGGAAATGAGCTGATTTAGTCAATCTATCAACTATCACCCATATAGAGTCATGTCTGTGTCTGGTACGGGGTAATCCTGCCACAAAATCCATATTCACTGCTTCCCACTTCGAGAGAGGTACAGCTATGTCCTGAGTTAACCCGCCTGACTTCTGGTGTTCTGTTTTCACCTGTTGGCAGTTAGGACACTGGGCTACAAATTCAGCAATTTCCCTTTTCATACCTGGCCACCAGTAGTTCCCTTTGATGTCATGGTACATTTTTGTTGCACCGGGGTGAAGGGAATAATGGGCGTAATGTACCTCGTCCATAATCCGCTGGCGGAGGTCTGAAACATTGGGAACACATAAACGATCTTTACAACGCAGCACTCCATCCTCTGTTACCAGGAACCCTGGCGCCTTCCCTAGCGGAATATAATCTTTAAGATGAACTAGGTCAGGATCCTCAAATTGCCGTTCTTTCACTTCCACAACCAATGATGACACGGTAGTGTTCTAAATTACCGCTCTACTGTCCTCTGTTTCTGCTACACGAACGGCTAGGCTAGCTAACTGATGTATTTCCCTGACCAATTCTCACTGCTCGGGCTGCAAATATGCCAAGCTCCCCATGGACTTTCGACTGAGAGCATCTGCTACAACATTAGCTTTTCCCGGGTGGTACAGAATGTTCACATCATAATCTTTTAACAACTCCAACCAGCGCCGTTGCCGTAGATTCAGCTCCCTCTGAGTGAAGATATACTGTAGGCTCTTGTGATCTGTGAAAATATCAACATGAACGCCGTACAGGTAATGTCTCTACATTTTCAAGGCATGGATCACTGCGGCTAACTCCAGGTCATGGGTAGGATAATTTCTCTCGTGTTTCCTCAGCTGTCTGGAGGCGTATGCAATCACCTTACCATGCTGCATCAACACACAACCTAACCCAACGCCTGATGCGTCGCAATATACTGAATAACCTTCTATACCTTCCGGCAAGGCTAGCACTGGGGCGAAGGTTAATCTATCTTTCAACTCCTAGAAGCTCTGCTCGCATGCCTCTGTCCACTGAAAGTTTGCTGCTTTCTATGTCAGTTTAGTCAGAGGTGCTGCTATGGTAGAGAATCCCTCAACAAACCTCCTGTAATATCCCGCTAGTCCCAGAAAACTGCGAACCTCAGTCGGAGTGGTAGGCCTAGGCCATGATTTGACTGCTTCTATCTTCTGTGTGTCAACCTGTATACCAGCATCCGACACAATATGCCCCAAAAAGGCTACTAAATTAAGCTAGAATTTACACTTAGAAAATTTAGCATATAATTGGCGGTCCCTGAGGATCTGGAGCATTGTCGGCAAATGAGTCCGGTGATCTGCTTCAGAGCGAGAATACACCAGAATATCATCAATAAACACTATTACGAACAAGTCCAGGAAAGGTTTGAAAATACTGTTCATCAGGTCCATGAATACTGTTGGGGCATTTGTCAACCCAAAGGACATAACTAGAAATTCAAAATGTCCATATTGGGTCCTGAACGCTGTCTTAGGAATATCCCTTTCACGTACTTGAACCTGGTGATATCCGGACCGCAAGTCAATCTTAGAAAAGTATCTGGCTCCCTGCACCTGATCAAATAAATCATCAATTCTGGGAAGTAGGTACTTGTTTTTCACTGTAACTTTGTTCAATTGCCGATAGTCTATGCACATACGGAGCGAGCCATCTTTCTTCCTCACAAATAGAACTGGCGCACCCCATGGTGAAGTACTCGACCTAATAAAACCTTTATCCAACAAGTCTTTCAGCTGCTCCTTTAATTCTCTGAGTTCTGCAGGAGCCATGCGATAAGGAGGAATCGATATCAGCTGGGTGCCTGGTAATAAATCAATAGCAAAATCTATTTCCCTTTCTGGGGGAATACCAGGTAACTCATCCGGAAACACATCAGGGAACTCGTTCACCACCGGAACAGACTGGAGTGTTGGAGACTGATCTTGGGCAGATTTATATGCCCAAGTGATACTAAAACGTATCATTTTCTCCTTGATTATCTAGCAATGTGTATACATTTTCATGTAATTGGTAATAAAATGTGAATTTATACTAACCAACATGATTAGCATTGTTTTGTAGGTAAAATGTGATTTCGAGGAGCTAAAATGCATGTTGGAACAATATCGGAGTTGGACTTGGATTCGAGCACGGAAAAGGCATTGGACTGCACCAATTAAAGGGGCTCCGCGATGGAGCCGTGTCACGCTGCCATCGCGGAGGCATTCTGCCTGGAGGGTGAAAAATGCATCAATTCCTGTGGAGGCTCGCGACAGCTCCGTGGCACGGTGGCAAGCCTCCGCGTTGCACACCGTGCCACGTTGATGCTTTATTCTCGGACCCCCAATTTCCAGTGAGGGTCCGCATCCACGCCATGTCACGGAGGCAGTGCTCCGCGATGCACTCCGTGACACGTTGCTTGTTATTCTGGGAAAAATTCCCACTAGTATAAATAGAACACTTAAGTTTATTTTTCATAATTCAGACTTGGTGGAGCAAGGACGTGGGTTACAGGCAGTTCAGGGACGAAAAGTTCAGGGTTTTTTCTCTCCTTCTTTCTTCTCTAATTCAATTGTTTGTATGATTAACACTTGTTTTAGGATGATTAATCCACAAATGAGTGGCTAATTCCCTTCCTTGTTGAGGTTATGAACACTTGTGATGAATTTTGATTATTGAATTATATGGTTTTTCATCTTTTTCTTCCATGTTGTTCCATTTATTCTTGTTTCTACTGCATTGGTGTGTGGCCAACATTAATGTATATCTAAAAAGTCCGATTTCACTCGAGAGAGCACGAAATTGGAAAGTTGTGAATTAATAGGATATTTTTCTTTACTTGATTTGGGAAAATTGAGTTTTGATGTGCTTTCCTGATAGAAATATACTTGAAAGCCGTATTAGTCAATTTAGGAACCGGAATTGTATTGCTAGGTCATGAATTGCAATTGATCACAGAAATGTAGACGGATGGTTTATGATTCTGAAGTGAGATTAAATACGAGAGTTTTAATATCTTGGATAATGTTCTTGGCTAGCAACTGGAAGAAAAGATTAACCAATTTATGATTATAATCAGTTTCATTACATGTTCTTAACCTTGGCATGCTCATATCCATAGTTTAAATTCAAAGTAGATAATTGTTAGTAGTTATAGTATAAAATTTATAAAACAAATTATTCACTTTTTGGTTACGTTGTTGTCAGCATATTTAGAAGTGAGATATAATATAGTATACTTAAGAAATTTTCACTTATCCAGAGTCTCCGTGGATCGATACTTGGCTTACTTAAGCCACTTACTACTTGTTTGACCACGTGCACTTGCGTGTCGGTTTATAACCCCAAACAAAGCACCGAACAAGTTTTTGGCGCCGTTGCCGGGGAGACTAGGCAATTGGTGAAATTGTATTAAGTGTAAATTTACTGTATTTTTATTTTATTTTCTTAAGTGTTGACAACTTGGTCTTAGCCTGTATTTTGCAGACTTAGTTGCTGTGAACACTGGCCAGAGACAAAGAGCTGGTGGAATCTTATATAGAGCCTGAACGGATATTTCATAGTAAACGGAGAGAAGCTCTACAAAGGAAGCTGCAGTTGCTCAGACAGACTATTATGGAGCAACAAAATCCACCGGTTGTGAGGGCAGTGTTAGTGCCCGAAAAAGCAGCAGCAAGGCCGGTTCGCGAGGTGGCAATCCCACATGCCAACAATGTTACATCCAGTATCCGCAAACCAGAGCCTGGAGGGAGATTTGAACTAAAGCAAAATATGGTGCAATTGTTGCACACAAGCGGGCAATTTACCGGTCTCCCTCATGAAGACCCACAACAGCATCTCCAAAACTTTTTGGAGATAAGTGACACTTATATATCCGCTGGAGTGTCACCTGATTATGTTCGGCTTACATTATTTTCGTTCTCATTACTCGGAGAAGCCAAGAGGTGGTTGAAAGCTGAGCCACCAAATTCTATTTCAACGTGGGATGATCTTGCACGAAAGTTCTTGATAAGATTTTTTCCTTCGGGCAAAACAGCAAGACTTAGAAGTCAAATTCTAAGTTTCAAACAGAGGGAGGGAGAAAATTTGTATCAAGCCTGGGAAAGATTTAAATCCATGTTGCGGGACTGTCCTCATCATCATCAGTCCAATGACGTGTTGGTGCACACATTTATTGAGGATTTGGAACCCCATACCAAAATTTTGCTAGATTCAGCAGCTGGAGGGCAAGCGCTGGAAAAGACTTATGAGGAGTTGTACACTTTGCTAAACCGGATTTCACAGGGCAATCCAGAATGGAATGCTGATTCATCACGAGGTGGAGCAAGGAAAGCAGCAGGAGTGCTTGAAGTGGATGGATTTACAGCTATCGCTGCACAGATAGCTGCCTTGCAGAATCAGTTGAACAACCACTTCAGCAACATGACTTTGAACCAGCCTTCAGCTTCAGTTAATGCGGTCCAGCAAATGTGGTGTGAAGTGTGTGGAAGCAGTGAGCACTCAGCTGAGTGCTGTGGAGCAAATCCTGATTCGGTTAACTTTGTGGGGAATGCACAAAGAAATCATCAGCAGTATGGGAGTAGCTACAATTCAAATTGGAGGAACCATCCAAATTTTTCATGGGGTAGCAACAACCATCAAGGCCAAAGTGCGGGTCAGGGTATGCTAAGGAATCAAGGAGGGCAACAGAATTACCAATCTCAATTCAGAAATAACAATGCCCCTCCTCCACCACCATCACCCAACATTGAGGAGATGTTCAAGACCATCATCACTAATCAAGCGCAATTACAGGCTGACTATGTTAAATTGGCAGCCGAAGTGAAAAATTACCAGTTAGCGACCAAGGCTCTTGAGTATCAATTTGGGCAATTTGCTAGTGCCCAAAATACTAGGCCCAGAGGAGGACTGCCGAGCGACACGGATCCGAATCCGAAGCAGGTAAATGCAGTGACCACAAGGAGTGGTTTGCAGCTGAAGGAGGTGGAACCAGAAAGACCACCTCAAAATTCGGGAGCAGCAGAAGTTGAGGGGGAGCAAAGTTCGGAAAGGGGAAAGACCAAAGAAGCTGAATCAGAAAGACCTCCACCCCCATTCCCTCAACGACTCAAGAAACACAAGGAGGAAGCGTGCTTCAAGAAATTCATGGAGGTGCTTAAATAGGTACATGTTAACTTACCTCTTATTGATGTCTTGCAGGGAGTGCCTAAATATGCCAAATACATTAAAGACATCGTGGCCAACAAAAGTCGTTTGACTGATATGCCACGGTGGCTTTGACGAAGGAGTGCACTTCCCAGATCCAAAATAGACTGCCCACGAAGCTAAAAGACCCTGGAAGTTTTACTATTCAACTTACTATTGGGCAGAGCATCCGAGCTCGTGGATTGTGTGACCTGGGAGCGAGCATAAATTTGATGCCATCTTCGGTATTCAGAAAGTTGGGTCTAGGGAGTCCTAGACCTACAACTGTAATCTTGCAGTTGGCAGACCGATCCTTAGCTAGGCCGGATGGCATTGTTGAGGATGTGCTTGTGCAAGTAGGCTCCCTAATTTTTTCGGTAGATTTTATTGTTCTGGATTTTGAACCAGACACGGAAGTCCCATTTATTTTGGGACGACCCTTCTTGGCAACAGGGGAAGCATTAATTGACGTAGCTGCGGGTCAACTTACTATGCGAGCACATGACAAGGTAGAGGTGTTCGATGTGTACAAAGCACCAAGCTCCCGATGGTGAATGAAGAACTCTCGGTGATCAATGTAATTGATCGTGGTAATGCTAAGCAAATGAATGATTCTCGAGAGTTGATGGGAAGACCACCGGATAGATGTAAGCACTACTGGGGGGAGGACAATGATCGTGAGAAATCGTCCATCACCCTAGCGGACAACTGAGCGTAAATGATGTCGAGCCGCGACGGTAAACCAGGCGCTGCACGGGAGGCAACCCGTGAAAAAAAATATTTTTTCTCTCATTTTGTAAAGTGTAAATAGATTTTACTTTTCTTTTTCTTGATTTATTACAAAATTTTTCATTTTAGTTAGTATTTTTTTATTTTAGTTAGGTGAAACCTATTATTCTAACCAATTTTGTTTAGTGAGATGATTTACAGGTCAAAAGGAGAAAAAATGTGCACGGAATCATGAAGGAAAAGGCGAGGTATGAAAAAATTAATAAAATGTTGAAGACAGTGAGCTGGGGCGATAGCTCTGTGTCACGGAGGAGGACCTCCGCGTTACCCTCCGTGACACATTGAGGTGTAATCTGGAATTTTCAAAATTTCCAGTAAGCTGTCGCGATGGCTCCGTGTCACGAAGGTAGTGCACCGCGATGCACTCCGTGACACGTTGCCATATAAATTGTGACGGGTCACACTGGGTTGCCGGGTGACCCACGTGTTTTTCTACATTTTAAACCCCGATTTCCCTTTTTTTTCCCTCATTCTTGTTCTCCTCCGCGACCAAACATCCCTAAATCCCTTCCCCACTAACGTGCCATGGCTTAAGGCAAAGAATTACCAAGTTTTCTTCGGTTCTTCAACTTCGAGGTATGTTTTCCGATTCTCTCTCAAGTTTTTGTCGATTTTATTCGAATTTAAGCATGGGAGGTGAGATAAATCACCCTAAGTCGAAATTTAGCATGAATTTGAGTTATTTATTTATTGATAAAAGTTTGGAATATTGTAATGATTGTTTGAACTTGTCGATTGCATGAATTATTCGAATTTGATTGCGAAATTCAATTCTAGGGCTTGGTTGTTGAAATCGAAATTGGTAATGTGTTGAATCCGTTAAATATATGCCGGGTTGTACGTATTGAATGGGATGAATCATTGTACAAATTGTTTGAATGTTAATAGACGACGAATTCTCGGGTTTTGGGAAAATGTTGAAATTTGTTCAAATTGGGTTGGTTGTATAGGTTCATGTGTATAGAATTCTTGTTGTTGTTTTGTTTCGTTGTTTCTCTTTGCTAAGTGCGATGGTTGAATTGCTAGAGATGGTAGTGATTGGGATTAGCTGTACGAAGTCTGAGTAGTACACAGAAGTTATACCGTCGAAATTTTCTTGTTGAACGCACTAAGCATGAATTGTATAGCTGGTATTTTGGTGTAAATAAAGTTATTCTTGCCGAATTGTTATCACTGTAGCTAAGGACTAAGCGTGGGGTAAACTTAGCGTAACCCAACCTTAGCCGAAGTTAATATTCATTTAGCTTTACATTGCGATTCTTTACTTGTGTTGACTGACAAAATGGCAAGCAGGCAAGATAAAGGTAAGGGTGCATCAACTTCAGGCACCGGGAGGAAAAGACTTAGACTGGGCACAGCAGTACCAGCTGCACCAGTAGTTCCATGCGGCAAGCGCCGCCAATACGGAACGAGATGGGTGACTGATGAGGGGAAGAAGTGGTATGCTAAACACAAAGAAAACAAATACTTCCCCGAGGAGCATATAGCACGGGAACCATTAGCACAGGAGTTCCCCCGAATAGTTCAAAGGATCGAGGCAGCTGGGCTCAGCTTCATATTTCAGGAGCCCAAGGAATGCAACCTACACCTAGTCCGGGAGCTCTATGCTAATTGGAACCCGGCAATCAGAAGCCACACCATCAAGATCAGAGGGCAGATAGTCACTCTGGAACCCCAACAGCTAAATGCCATCATCGGAGCGCGGGACACAGACGCCCACGTTCTCCGCCAGCTGAATATTACCCCACCATATGTTGACATCAGACGCACATTGTGTGGGGCTTGATCCACAGCTAGATGGAGCAGACACAAAGAAAGGGGCTACCACCAGACTCTGCCATATTCTCAAATGAACAGGGAGGCCCGAATCTGGATGAAGATAGTCTGCTCGTGCCTAATCCCGGGGGTACACATGACTGATGTGACCCGGGACCGTGTTTGCCTGGTGTATGCCCTGATGAAAGGGCTGGAGATTAATGTTGGGGCGGTCATCATATCCGCCATGAAGAGAGTCCGATTACACTAGGGCCACAGGTATGGTTTCGGTGGATTACTCACCACCTTTCTCCAGGGCCTCGACGTTGAGGAAGAGGCTTTGGATTATATCCCGCAGTTGGAGCGGCGAGCCTTGGACGTGACCAAAACTAAGGCCCCAGACACCACCCACGGGCCAGTGCTGACGCTTGGCGAGCGACATGCTCGTGATGACCAGTACATGGTGCGGATGTTTGGAATGCAAATGCTCCAGCTCAAGATCGGTGGGAGACCAGCCACGGAGGAGGAGCTATGGCAGCTCGAGCTAGATTACCCATTTGGCAAAAACGCCAGAGCTCTATGCCGAGTGGGGCCAGCCTTTGTAGAGCCCACTGACGATGATGTCCCCACGGATGAGGAGACACGTCGGGAGGACTCCGATGTGGAGTCTGATGACGACGACGGAGGCGACTCGGACATGGGAGATGAGGCAGCAGCACCTGATGAAGAAGTGGAATACTTTGACTGATCAGGGAGTTCCACTACCCAATTTTGTGATTTTTAATTTTTGTGAACACTGGGGATAGTGTTCGGTTTAAGTGTGGGGTGGGGAGTAGTTAGGTGCTGGGCTGGGCTGGTTTGCTTGTATGCTTTCCTCTATATTTTTGTATGTATGTTTCCCTGTGTTTGTGAATTTGCAAATTGTTCTGTATTTGTACATATTTGTGTAATTGATGTGTGTTGTGGAATGTTGATGTTGCCAGCTGAGTCTGTAAAAAAATTTTGTAAATATTTTTGCTTATCGAAATGATCGATAATTTTAAAATTTTGCAAAAATATTTTGTTCATATTAAAATATTTTGTAAATAATTTTTCCATCGAAATGATCGATGTTTTGCAAAATTTTTCAATTTTTATTTTTTTGGGTTTCTCGGCGTTTGTTTTCGGTTCTTTTACCGAGAATGGTCCCATTGAACCGACGTCATAGCTAGTGACTGTTCCCTATGATGGATGGATGATGACCATCTTAAGGGAAATGTAGTTGGTAGGAGTAGTTATTTTTATTTATTTTCAGTTTTTTTTCTTTGGTGGATTGCATCACGGAACCTGTAGTTACTATATGGTTGTGAAATGTTGGTTGCGTGCTGTACCTGATATTCAAAATGCAAAAGTGATTCGTATGAAAGCATGCAATTTTGTGAATATGTTGAGATACCTAGGCTGTAGAGTTCGATTCGGTGTGATTGAGGCTTAATGTTTGAATTCATGTAATTAGCTGATTGAAGAGTCCGTGAATGCATCTTGAATCGAGCATGTGCATAAAGTGTGAAGTGAGGTATTGTTATTCCATGCTATTGTGAAGTGTCTAGAACTTGCCTGGTGTGTGTACAAAACGAAATGAAGGAGGTGTATTGTTGGAAAGGATGTAGGCATTTCTTTGTTTTAACCGAGAGTTTCTATTTTTTCTTGTCATACTCCCCCTTTATGTGATTGTATACCCTAGTCAGCCCGTTGAGCCTTTAGCCTATTATTTCTTTCTTTTGTCCAAAAAAGTATAAACTGAGCTTGATTCTTTCTTTTCATTAGCCGTAAAGTCTATACAAAGCTCTTAAGCGCTTAAGAAGAGAAAATAATTTTCCCAAAGTGCCAAAGAGTGAGAATGGTGAAAAGAAAAAGAAGAGCAGAGAGAGGGAAGAAAAGAAAAGGTTGAAGGTGCACTTGCTATAAATAAATGCTAATGAAGATGCATGAAAAACCTTTGTTTTCGTGTCAAGTGTGCTTGATGAAATGGGTCATACTAAAGTAAATCATCAAGAATGGGATGATGAAAAAAAAAAAGAAAAGAGAGAAACAATGTCCATGAGTTGATGGGAATGTGTTGAAAAGGCGCTTAAGGACGCTAGTGCTATTATTGGCTAATCCAATATATACTAGTTCCATAGCTTCCATTACAACCCATTAAAGTCCTACGTGATCTTACATTGCATTTCTTTATATTAGTGGAGTAATACACTAAGGGCAAGCTTATGGGTCATGACATGATGCATGTGAATTCTTTTGGGAGAGAGAGTGAAATTAATTTTTACATGCCCCTACTTGAATGTTTGTGTGTCACGTGAGCAAAAAGGGGGAGATTCTCTTGAGTTGTGAGGGCACATGCTTGATGAAAGATTGATTTTCGTGTCGGATATCTTGATTAGCTGATTTGCATGAGTTTGCCGATATCGAGAGTCGATTCTTAAAGTCTAGGAAGTCTTAATGTATTGAAGGTCATTGCATTGACAAGACCATGCATGTTTTCTTGATGATTCGCAATATTGAATGATCGGTATGACCGTAGCTTAAATTGTCGCACCATAGTGGCGAAGGTTGGGATGTAAATTGCATGAATTGTGTGTTTGTTGTTCGAGGACGAACAAGGATTTAAGTGTGGGGTAAGTGATCTTGGGCAGATTTATATGCCCAAGTGATAATAAAACGTATCATTTTCGCCTTGTTTATCTAGCAATGTGTATACATTTTCATGTAATTGGTAATAAAATGTGAATTTATACTAACCAACATGATTAGCATTGTTTTGTAGGTAAAATGTGATTTCGAGGAGCTAAAATGCATGTTGGAACAATATCGGAGTTGGACTTGGATTCGAGCACGGAAAAGGCATTGGACTGCACCAATTAAAGGGGCTCCGCGATGGAGCTGTGTCACGCTGCCATCGCGGAGGCATTCTGCCTGGAGGGTGAAAAATGCATCAATTACTGTGGAGGCTCGCGACATCTCCGTGGCACGGTGGCAAGCCTCCGCGTTGCACGTCGTGCCACGTTGATACTTTATTCCCGAACCCCCAATTTCCAGTGAGGGTCCGCGTCCACGCCGTGTCACGGAGGCAGTGCTCCGCGATGCACTCCGTGACACGTTGCTTGTTATTCCGGGAAAAATTCCCACTAGTATAAATAGAACACTTAAGTTTATTTTTCATAATTCAGACTTGGTGGAGCAAGGCCGTGGGTTACAGGCAGTTGAGGGACGAAAAGTTCAGGGTTTTTTCGCTCCTTCTTTCTTCTCTAATTCAATTGTTTGTATGATTAACACTTGTTTTAGGATGATTAATCCACAAATGAGTGGCTAATTCCCTTCCTTGCTGAGGTTATGAACACTTGTGATGAATTTTGATTATTGAATTATATGGTTTTTCATCTTTTTCTTCCATGTTGTTCTATTAATTCTTGTTTCTACTGCATTGGTGTGTGGCCGACATTAATGTATATCTAAAAAGTCCGATTTCACTCGAGAGAGCACGAAATTGGAAAGTTGTGAATTAATAGGATATTGTTCTTTACTTGATTTGGGAAAATTGAGTTTTGATGTGCTTTCCTGATAGAAATATACTTGAAAGCCGTATTAGTCAATTTAGGAACCGGAATTGTATTGCTAGGTCATGAATTGCATTTGATCACAGAAATGTAGACGGATGGTTTATGATTCTTAAGTGAGATTAAATACGAGAGTTTTAATCTCTTGGCTAATGTTCTTGGCTAGCAACTGGAAGAAAAGATTAACCAATTTATGATTATAATCAGTTTCATTACATGTTCTTAACCTTGGCATGCTCATATCCATAGTTTAAATTCAAAGTACATAATTGTTAGTAGTTATAGTACAAAATTTATAAAACAAATTATTCACTTTTTGGTTACGTTGTTGTCAGCATATTTAGAAGTGAGATATAATATAGTATACTTAAGCAATTTTCACTTATCCAGAGTCTCCGTGGATCGATACTTGGCTTACTTAAGCCACTTACTACTTGTTTGACCACGTGCACTTGCGTGTCGGTTTATAACCCCAAACAAAGCACCGAACAGAGACTCTGCTCGGATATCCTGAACTCTGACTAGATGGTAAATACATCCCTTAGATATCAATTTCCTCGTCCGAAGGTAGGAAATAAACCTACCTTTTGGCGTAGCGGTGTTGCCCTTCCACTCCCGCACTGCTTCTCCTGGAAAGTGGAATCGGACCGTCTTGGTCCAACATTCAACATTGGCAAAGCACGGCACTAGCCAATCCATACCCATTATGGAATCGAAGTCTATCATTTCTAGATCAACCAGATCTACTGTGGTCTGACGATCACCAACCTCTACTGTACACCCCCGGTAAATTCTGCTAGCTACGATCGAGTCACCGACGGGTGTAGATACCGAAAAGGGGTGCTGTAATAATTCTGGTGCAATATTGAATTTTCGTGCCACAAACGGGGTAACATACGGCAGAGTGGATACTGGATCAATCAGTACATAAACAGGGTATGAGCAGATAATCAATGTACCTGTGACCACGTCGGGAGATGCCTCTGAATCCTGCCTCCCTGGTAATGCATAGGTACGGCTGGGGCCTGCACCTGAGCCAGAGGCTCCTGATCTACCTCAGCCCCTATTTGCTGAACCTGAGGGTCTGCGCCCTGCTGAGGCTGCTGGAACTCGTGGCCCTGCTGATGCTCTATCCAGATCATCCTGGCTACCCTGTCCCCTGGATGGACAATCTCTCATTGAATGCCCTTCCTGTCCGCAGTAATAGAACCCTGGGAAGCCTGGCCTGCAGGCTCCAAAATGTAGTCGGTGGCATATAGGACAAGGGGTAGATGCAAATCTACTCTGTTCTACCCTCCGCTGCTGAGGTAAAGCTAGTGTCCGTGAACTGCTACCGGACTCTGATTGACTCTAGCGAACAAATCTGCCTCTCTGCTGCTGTACCGGAGGTTAAGATCTGGGTGGCCTATCTGAAAACCGTGGTCTCGGGCCCCTAGGGATTTCCCCTCGAATCTCAACGGGTCTGCTTCTATGGCGCTGCTCCGAAGTCGCCTGTCTGTCACCCTGCTGCCGCTGTCTCAAGCCCTCAATTGTCTGTGCGAAGGCCTGTGCCCTGGCTATGTCCATGTCCTCTCTCAAAGTAGCCGTCATGCACATCTCTATGTAATCTGGATTCAGGCCCATAATAAAGCGGTGGACTCTGGACGACATGGTGTCCACAAATGCTGGAGCATAGCGGGCTAAGGAGTCGAACTGTAAAGAATACTCACGAACGCTCCTGGCCCCCTGCTCTAAGTGTAAAAACTGGTCCATCCGGGCCTGTCTGACCTCCCGGGGTAAATAGTGGTCTAGGAAGGCCTCTGAGAAGCTGGACCAAGTAGGAGGGGCTGCATCTCTTCCCCGAGATCTCTCCCAACTTTCGTACCACAAAACAGCAATATCCCTTAACCGGAACACGGCTAACTCAACTGATTCTGCTGGGGTTACGTGCATGACTCTAAAGATTCTCTGCATCTGATCCAAAAAGTCCTGAGGGTCCTTCGCTGAATTTGACCCTGTAAACTGAGGGGGTCCCAACGCCAAGAATTCTTTAACCCTGGAACTACCTGGCCCACCTAGAGATTCTGCAGCTGCAGGTGGTACTGGCTGACGCTGAGTAGCCAGCATCTGGGTCAACATAACCACCGCACTACGTAGCTCCTGATCAGATGAAGTGGGTGCAGGAGCTGTGGGAAGCGGTGCTGCCTCAAATGGTGTCTGGCGAGGCGGAGACCGCTGGGAGGGTCGAGATGACACCTCCGTATTGCTCTCAAACCGGGCTAAGTCTGGCTGTAAATGAGGCATCCTACTGGTGCCTTCGCCCGCTGTTGTATCCAATCTCCTGCCTGTAGCTGGGTGCCACTGGTCTGCCATAGTATCTGTAAAGAAAGAGGGTGGTAAGTTTCAAAAGAACCAACCCTATACTGTACTGTGCTAGGCACGACTGAGCATGAAAAGAAGGGTAACTATCCTATTATGCCTTGCAGCCTCCTACCTATGTTATGTGGTGCACAACACATCCATAGACAAGACTCTACTTAGCACGGCTTGCAGACTCCCTGGGACATGACCTGCTCTGATACCAAGTTTGTCACGCCCCACCGTGGGGGCATGACTGGCACCTGGTGCCCTAGTAGGACCTAGACTGCTATCTGGTGAGCCAAAGCACATCTGGTGCCTGGCTGGCTCTAACTCAAATTTCTAGAAACAAAGGGCTATATAACGGCTGTAAACACAGCCTCCGGCCAACAGGCCTATAGCCACCTGTACCTGAAAAACAGCTAACCAGAAAAATACTATTGTTAAGGGAACCTATGCGGGCCGGCAAGGCCACCATGCTGTCTAGTTCACTGTAACTTAACAATAGCACGCTAAATAATTACGTTACCGGCAAGGTCACCAGTACTGACTGGTTATGGCCACACATGGCCAACAGGAATAGAAATAATAAATAACTATAACAATCTGCACGGCCTCACACGACCGGCTCGACTGACCACAGGAAAATATATACAGACTGCAAGCCTCTAAGAATAACAATAGAAATGATTGGGACAGGGCCCCGACCTACCCGTACTGTACAACAAAAGAAAACGAAATACACCTCTGGAATTCAGACTCAGGATGACAGGAGCTGAATACTCAATAGCTGACTGGAATCACGAGGGATCGCCTCCTCGTCTATGAGTACCTGCAGGCAAGTAATGCAGCGCCCCACTGGGAGTCAGTACCACAGGTACTGAGCATGTACAGCAACTGAAATACACAACTGAAACGAATAACAACAGTAATATGACACAGAAGCAGGAAGTAGCTTAGTCTATCTAGCTGAGAATAACTGTGGGGGAGTTTAATTATTCTATAACTAAACTGAACGTACCTGATATCGTGCCGTCCTGCTGTCTATCAGTATCTAATAGCACATATAGGTATACATATAAATACACACATTACCTGACTGACCCCCATAAGCCGGAAGGTGCCAACCAACACACAATCTATTTACCCCTACCCGGGTCTAAACCAACCAAAAATAAGTCACTTCACTCATCTGATAACTGTGAGCTCCTCCTACCGGTCCCCTTGGGTACGTAGCTCAGGCCTTGGCCTCTGACAATAAACTGTGTCTGAGTCCGAAGACTCCTGCCTCTGGGCGCAAGTGCACACGGGGTGTGTAATTAAAACTGCCCCTACGTACAAGCACGCAACAGGGTAATTTTATAAAAATTTGTATCTGAAACTGCCCCCGGTCACATGCGCACACAGAGTTATCTGCCCCTGTAAACAGGGTAAACTGGCTCTGTGCAGAGTAAACTGAACTACCCCTGCAAGCAGGGTGGTCTGGACCGTATTATCATGGTGGTCGGCCATCATCGTCCTCTAGGCGGACGGCATCGCCCAACTGGTGGCGGTATCTGAATCTGGTATCGACACAGCTATAACCCAGGGGCGGTGGGGATGCTAAAGGGACACCCACATTCCATAGCAGGTCTCAACAAACAAATAGCACATATAAATAGCAAGCATGTATAACTGAAAAGACTATCTGAAATCTAACTTCTTATTCTGATCTGTTTCTATACTGAACTGATTCTTACTAATTATACTGATTTTGTAATCTCTGTTTAACTGTACGGCTAATCTGTAGCCATGATACTATCTGTCTGAATGGCTAATCTGTAGCCATAACTGACTGTCTATCTGATCTTTCTTTATTGACTTTTATTATGAAAATCTGTTTCTTTTATTCTACTACATGCTTGCTAATCACGTAACAGGCTATACTAAATCTAAAATACTAACTTGCCCTCGGGCGCATGCTCTTCTAACTTTCAGACTGAATACGATATAACAACGCAAACTAGGTTTACTGAACTTTGCACAATACTTAACATTCAGCTTCGGGAATTCTATTACGGAGTTTATTGTACTATACAAGGCTAAAGCTACTAACTTGCCGAAGGAACTAGCTTTACATACCTTAACCTCGAGTTATCCGTCTGTCGGACGAGGCTCGGTCAATACTCCAGCTATTTCTCCCAACTGCATTCATGTATACGCTAATTAATACTAAATATAGCTTTATTCTAAAGAACAACGTCACTTTCGGTATAATTATAGCCTAAACTTAGGCTTATCGAAAGACGGTCAAAAACTCGCTATTTTCCAGAAGTCCAGAAGGGAGAAGTATTCACTTCACAGCTAGGAACACATAGACACGAGTTTGGAGCAATTCTACTTACCTTAGCTCGGTAGCTCGACTATTCGTCGGCCGTATTTCACGAAACTAAATCCGTACGAATGCTCTCTGCTGCTAAATACCTCGGTCTGAGGTTAATTTAGGTTTGGACTACGTTTGGCAGCGTAATCGGACGAAATTATATTACCCTCTTCGTTCTTTTCCTTTCTCTGGTTTTTCCTCTCTGTTTTCTGGAAATTTTTATGATTTAAAACCAAAATAAACCGAAGTGGGGCTTTATATACTTGAGCCTGGACAAGGCCAATGTGTCACGGAGCCAACGCGGAGGCTTCACCTCCATGACACACTGCCATCGCGGAGGGGCTCTGCCTCGGCTCCTCCCGTGATGGTTCGACAGGTTACTCATCCGGTCTTTTCCCGGGCCTTTCTCTAGCACGTATGGCTTCCAAATATGCTTGACCAACGCACGAATAGGCCATCTAGGTGCCGGGAATCCTATGTGGTATAACATCAATATTGGCTAGTAAGGGAAGACATTTTCGGAGGTGATTTTGGGTGAAGTGACTAATCAAACAAAATCCTAAAATCATGTTCTAAGTGCAACTACATCTAGGATTTCTCCTTTAGTCACACTTATGGCAAGTTATAGACAAGAAGAGATGCATGAGATATATTCAAAAATTCTTACCACACAAGGCATTAGACCTAAAGAGCTCACACAAGTCACTATTATCACAAGATTTTGATTCAAGACATGAGATCATGTAAATTCACAAGACAAATAGGGAATGTGTAATGTACGACAAGAGAGTGCTACATTTCCCATTTCAAATGCCCATTTTAATATTTTTTCATGCCACACAAAATTTTTTCGTTGTACCTCTGAAAAATAGTTCCATAAAAGACATAAAGAAAGACATGGAATTTTCCCTCAAGAGAGTGGCCCCACAATCTATCATTGGGAAATGTCGACCCGGTCCGAAAACAAAAAGAAAAGAAAAACAATGCTCCTTGAGAAAGAACAGTGGTATGAAGAAAACTCTTGGAGTTTAATTACTATCTACTATTTACAAAGGCAAAAATAAAACTTGGTTAACAACTTGAGGCAATAAAAACAAAGACCCATCCATTAGCAGTAACATCAAAGATAATTTTTCTATTCATCCATTCACAATTTTAACAAAACAAATAGCCCGACAAGGGAAATCATCAAACATAGTTAAGATGAGCCCGACAAAGGCTCACAACTCTTCACAAGTTAAAAACAAAAACCCGACAAGGGCCACATCAATTCATAAACAACACAAATGACCACCCCAAAGGAATACTCATCCCACTCCCAACTCAAACAATACATTGTCCCAAATGTAAGCATGTAGGACAAAGAGGGCAAGAACTCCATGTGTTGATCAATCCTTATCATCCTTATCATCATCAGAGCCAGTTATAGCCTCCCCATCAAGGCATTCATCACCCGGATTCTACTCCTCGTCTTCTAATCCCTTAAACAAATCATCAATAGGGCCTCAGACTGTAGAAGGGGCAGCTGTCGCTGCATCAAGGACGCTCAAGTTAGGAACCTCCATGGATGTTCGACTCTTCCACTCCCTTACTTCAGCCTGGAGAAAGGTAACAACCCTCTCTGCCGCGTCCACCCACTTGCACAACTTATTCAGACTCTCATACATGGATCTCATCTCCTTTTTCACTATTTGGGAGATAAGGGTAGGGAGGCTCTTAGCCAAGTTCTGAAGCTGGCTCTTATGAGAGATATGATTTCCACAAGCCTGTGAAGACTGCTTGGTTGGGAGGATGTTATAGGAGGTGATATTCCCCTACTAGGGGTCTCACCTAAGGCTTGTTTCGATGCCTCCCGGTGTGGCATGTTCCAATCGGGAGATAATGGAGCCTGCTCAGAACCATGGGAGAAAGAACCTTCTTGTAAATCAAAGGTCTGCATCCTATTTTACTTACTCTTAGGCCCATCCACGTCTCTTTTTCGATCTACTATGATTACACCAGTAGTGGAGCTAGGGGCTTCATTTTGGAACAATGGAACTTGTGCTTGCAGGCAAAGTTGAGAGATGAGCACATCATATGGCATGGAGGTGCTGGTTTGCCTTGCTTTCCTATTCATTTGAACACCCATAATATCCCCAAAGTTTATGGGGACCCCTCTCATGATGCAGGTGATATGGATAGCTGCTTCCAAGCAGACCCACTGCCATTCTTTGAAGGTATGATTCCACCATAAATGAAATCTAACCACATCTTAGCCTCAAACTTGAGATCATGGAAAGAAATATCGCCGCCCATTGTGGCCCAGAAGGGCGTGCCTGCGGCAATGATTTTAGCTATCCATGAGAAATAATTCTCTTTTCCAGCAATCCTAGCCATATATTTTGAGCCGATTTCAAGCTCATCCTCCCAAAACAAATAATTAATGGATGTTGGAGTGATGTCAACCTCCACACCTTGCACCTTAACTGAAGGAAGGGAGGGACATTCGTCCACCTTGCCCATATGATGCATGCTCTCCCAAATAGCCTGGTTGGAAGCATAAAATTCTGGGATGAGGCTGGGGTAGTAATCTGGGAGTGGATTGGCAAAAACATGTGATTGCCGATTAGTGAACTGAGCGGTGATGTTTGGGAGGTCACCTAGCAACCCCACCAAGTTAAATCTTTTCTCCATAGTGATTGAACGACACTGGCAAATGGCGCAGTGCCCCTTCATGTTGGGCACACTAAAAATTATGGCCTCTCGAGAGTTGGTGGGTGTTGTGAATGCAATTTCTTTCCCCTTTCCTTTCATGGAAAAGGAGGCTGGGGCCTTGCCCTTGCTTGGGTTCCTAGATGAAGTCATACTCTGCAAAAACCATATTAGTGTCAAACAACCATATTTTCTTTTTGTGTTTTTGTATAAGAGAAAATAAAATAAAACAAAAGTAACAAGAACTATCATCTATCCTAAACTAAAAGAAGGAATTATAACCATTGGATGACAAACAAGTAGAATTTCTAAAATGTGATGCATTGGTAGTACCAGCAAGACACCTGCAAAACACAGAAGGGGATTTACGAGCCACCGATTGTCCCCCGATTTTAAATAAAACACTGGGACTTACAAATCATCCAGTGAGACACTGGCATTTCGCTGGTCTCAACTCGTGGAATGTCGGTGTGACGCAGGTCTGGGACAACAGCCTGAAGCCCTGAGCCCTTGTCGGTGTTTTAACCGGTATATCACCGGCCTGATCGGCGGATCACCGGTGGATGCCTGGCCGTCAGATTCCTACTAGTCTTAGAAAAATTATAGAACACTAAAATTTAAAGCTCACCCACTCAACATAGCAACAACAAAGCAAGTAAAATTTACAATCTATCCTTAAGAAAGACGTCACTCCATCTATTATCAGGAAAATTGTGCATTATAAGCATACAAGGGGTTAGTCAAACTTCACCACAACTTAAAATCTACATACTAAGGAATAAGCATTTTATCAAAGGATAACCCACATTGGTATTCACATGATATCACTACCCCGACATACTCAAGAAAAAATAAAAGAAAAGTATCATCTAGCACAAGCAAAAGTGTAATGAGGATATATGATTTGGGGGTATTTCGGTTGTCCTAATCTCAAAAACATTTATATTGTGCCAATAAATAGTTAAAAACAAAGTAACAATGACATACTAGATAGATTGGAAAACACATAGCTGAGAAAGATCAAATTTTGCACACGAAAGCTTCATATAATTTGTTCTGGCTTTAGTGTATGTGAGAGTAGAGTGAGTAGTGAAACAGATGAGGGATGGTGTAATACCTCGGAAGCCCTAGGATCATACTAAAGGGATAAAATGGAGAAAATAGGATTTTCTGCGCCAGGTCACAAGACGAGTCATCTAGTCACCCATGAGGTGCACCACAAGTCGTTATGTGACTTGTGGGGAGGAGGGAATACTTGGTTTGAATTTTGGGATTTGGGGGTGACCAAGGGTGTGACCACGAGTCATGGTCAGCACCAAGATTTTTTATGTTGTCCGTGGTCAGGAGTTGAGTGAAGATTTAAGAATTGGGACAGCGATGGTAACGACTTGGTCACACGAGTCATTGGGTACGCCATGAGTTGTGGTGACCCTCAAAAGAGAAATTACAGTGCTGATCACGAGAGGCAGACCACAAGTCATGTTCAGTGGCAATGATTCGTCTAGTCCCTCGTTGGGACTGGCATTGAGTATTTTCCTACGAATTTATTAAGGGTTTTTACATAATTTCTAAGTTCCTAAGGCCTAAACTACGTCATTTTATTCTCAGAAAGGTGTGTTTTAAGAGGGTTAAGTTCATTCTAAGCCTAGTCTCTTCCATGCATGCAATTCTAGAAGCTCCTAAGGGTGATCAAGCTTAGATTCATCAAGTTCTTTCCCAAATTTCCTTTAGGAATTCAAGAGGGTTGTATAATCAGATCCTTCCAAGTATGTATGGTTATGAATGGGTGTAACCATCTACACCCCTGCCCAATCTCTCTTTAATTTCATGAAAATTCTAGTTGATAAAACTATGGGGTTTTAACTCAACATGTTAATTCTCTAAGTATCAATCATGGGTATGACCTATACATATTTCTAATGTTGAATTATGATTAATCGGCATATTTTATAATATTTTTAATTATAAATTATATTTTTAAGTTTTAAAAATTATAATTCACATCCATGGATATTCATGAAAGTTGAGATTTATGATATATGTATTCAAGCATGACGAGATGTATATAATGAATGTATGATTTCGAATTACCCATGTCCATGTTCATGTTTTCAAATGATAAGGTCTATGTCAAGCATGTTTAAGTATTGGGAAAACCCATATGATCAAGTATGTTTCATGATTTATCTAAATTTCATGTCTTTAGCTTACCACATGGATTTGGAGTCTAGACTCCCACTATTTTTCAGCTTGTGGTATGGTTTTAGCCCAAGGCTCCTCATGTTATGATTTCAGATTTACTCATGTATGTTATGAGTTAGCTTCATCACTAGATGATGGTTCAGCTTTATTGAAAAATGATGGAGAGCATATGCATGTTTTTCGTAGTAGTGTCTAGCATCAAGTAGGCTAAGGGTCAGTCAACCCAATGCCTTTGAACTACATGCCAACATAGGTATGTTCAGTTTATTTGGGACCTCCCTAGTGAGCTTCCCCTACCCCATGGGGCTTTCAGCTTAATATCGATATCATGGTAGCGTCCTTAGCACTGAAAAAGCTTTGGACGGCTCTGCCCACTTGAGTCTAATAGTTGGGACCACGTAAGCTCTATTGTGGTTATATCAGTTATAAGAGGAGTCTCCCATTATTCCTCATAATTTCAGTTATGCATGTTCATTAGTCATTATAGTATGTTTTCAACAAGTTGACCCAATGTTCAGTTTTACTTCTGATTATCATTTTCAGCTTTAGGCCATTTGATTCAGTTATAATACTCAGTTATGCATGAATCATGTTTTAAGATAATACCATGCAAACCCTACTCTCAGACGCTTATGATGAAATGTTTTATGATTTGCATAATCACTGATTTTTATTTACTTAGCGATTTTATTTACCTTACATACTCAGTATATTCCACGTACTGACCGCATACTCTGTGTTGTATTGTTTCATGATACAAGCTCGGATAATCAAGCTCCGTCCCGCCATTAGCCAGACTCTCAATACTAGCACCTTCCAGTCTCAGTTGGTGAGTCCTCATCTTCCGAAGGCCCTTTATCAGTTGTATTTAATATTTTTAGTTTCAGACTATAGTGAGTTAGCTGGGGTCTTTTCCCATCAATTCATCAGTAGTAGAGGCTTTCCAGACATAGCATTTATTCAATTTCAGCCTTGTGTTTTGTATTTAGATGTTATGATATTTTTCAAACTCCCGCTTTATTATATGTTAGACTTCCACTGGATTATGTTGGATTCAAATTTCATGTTCATGCCACTGATTGACTTGGAGCCCCTCGAGGTTCTTTGTCCCATGTCTTGATCTGAGCCTTTGTTCGGGTCGTGACAAACTTGGTATTAGAGCATTAGGTTTTGAAATGTCCTAGGTTGTCTTAAAGCTGCGTTAAGTAGATTCTTTTTCATGGGTGTGAAGCGAGCCACACTTATGACGAAGAGGTTACAAAACATGTAGGAAATGTTCCCCTCTTGCATGATCTAAGTCGTGCAATGAAATGTCTCTCTATCCTTCTAACTCATGCTATATGCATTTGCAGAATCATGTCTCCTCTACGAGTTAATAGAAGAAGAAATGGGAACGGAGATATACATGAAAATGGCAATAGAGATTGGCACCAGCAAGTCCCACCGCCACCGCCCCAGAGGACCATGTACCCCAGCAGGTTACCCACACAGAGTTCAGGGCAGCCATACAGATGCTAGCTCAGGCTTTAACCTTCCAAATCAATCAATAGGCGGTAGTGCATGTCCCACATAATGGGAATGCAATAGTGGCAAGAGTAAGAGATTTTCTAAGGATGAATCCTTCGGAGTTTCTTTGATCAAAGGTGGACAAGGATCCACATAAGTTTATTGAGGAAGTTCTAAAGATCACCTAGATTATGGGGGTGACTAGGGAGGAGTGCGTCGATCTGGCCTCGTGTCACTTGAAAGGGGTTGCACATATCTGGTTCAAGTAATGGAAGGACAGAAGGACAGTTGTAGCGGGCCCTATTGGTTGGGAGGAGTTCCATACCGCATTTCTGGATCGGTTCTTCCCTCATGAGATGAGGGAGATTAAAGTAGCCATGTTTGTGAACCTGAAGCAAGGAAAGATGATAGTTTAAGAGTATGCATTGGAGTATACTCTCCTGTCCAACTATGCACCTGAGATGGTGATAGATCAAAGAGCCTGAGTGAGTAGGTTCATGCATGGGATAGCAGACTACTTGGTCAAAGATTGTTGGACTGTGATGCTTCATCAGGATGTTGAGTTTCCCTAGATAGTGATGTACGCCCAGTAGATGGAGGTGGTACAGGTGAGTGAGTGGGAAAGACAGGTTAAGTGGGCTAGGACTGATAGCTTCGGATTCTCCCAGCAGAGACCTGGTGGGCACTGTCAGCAGTCTCACCAGAGATCTTTAGCCCCAGCATCATCGGATATAAGTGTGCCATCTAGATCTAGGCACGGCCAGAGGGCACGAGCATCAGGCTCTAGAGGTCAAGCTAGCAGACCCACAGAGTTCGACATTCTGGAGTGTGGCAGGTTTGGTTAGAGACCCATGGGTCAGTGCCTAGTAGATTCGGATGCTTGTTTCGGGTGTGGGAAGCCTGAACATATTCTTAGAGATTTCCCAGTAAACAGACAGGGCCATGATAGGGGCCGAGACCAAGCCTCCAGTTCATCAGCTCCACCAACACGCCCAACTCAGTAGGGGGCATCTACTAGTACGAGTGGTGGTCAGTGCTAAAATAGATTTTATGCTCTAGCATCTCGTCAGGAGCAGGAGGTCTCCCCATATGTAGTCATTGGTATGTTCCGAGTATTCCACCTTGATGTATATGGACTATTAGATCAAGGGGCTACTTTTTCTTTTGTGATGCCTTGTGTTGCTACTAGTTTAAGAGTCAGTCCTAAAATCTTATCAGAACCCTCTCAGTCTCTACACCAGTCGGTTATTCAGTTATAACTTGCTGGGTATATAGAAATTTCCATGTCATAATTCTTCAAAAAATCACCTCATCACATTTAGTAGAGTTAGCCATGACTGATTTTGATGTAATCTTCGACATGGATTGGTTATATGCATGTTATACCTAAATCAAATGTAGAACCCATTGATGTGTTGGTAATTTACCAACTCATTAGACTCCAAAGTTTGAGCTTTTTCTTAATTCTCGAGTTGATTAGTTGGATTTTATGCCTTTTTTGCTTTTATTATGTCCAGGTGCCTAAGATAAAGAATAGAGCTAATATGGGGGTAAAATGGAGGAATTGAGAAGAAGTGGGGAGACGCAGGTGTTAACCGTCGAAACGCTGGTTGAGAGGATTATGGTCACTGCCTAGGCAGAGGAATGCCATCGGCGGTTCACGAATCACCTGCAACGGAAAGCCGGTGCGATCGCCGAAGGACGCTCAAAAAAATTTGGAATTTATATTTAAGGTCCGGTAGTTCACGGATTGGCATCGGCAAAACGCCAGGTGAACCGCCAAAGTTCACTTATGAGGACTAAAGTAAGAAGAGCAAGCAGCTGACGGTTCATGGATTTCATCGGCGAACCGTCAGTGCCTTCGCCGGTTTCAGACCTATGCTATTAAGGGTGAAATTGTCCATTGTATAAAAAGGAAGGAAAAGTACCTTACTTTTCAAGGTATAAATAGAAAAAGAGGTACATTGCAGAAGGAGGGGGAAAAAGAAGGGAGAAGATATAGAGATTGGGAGATAAGCCAAGTACACATCACATCATCTTTCCTTTTTAGCTGAAGACCATTTTTAGCTGAGAAAAGGGGATTTTGATTGAAAGTTGCAAAAGATACTCTGTTCTCCTTTCTTCTTTGGTATTATTTAATTTCAATTGTAGTTGAAGGATAATTGTACTTTTGATTTATCTACTTTTCTTATTAAATTCAATGATTCTTTTGATGATTGTGTTTTTGAATTTCATAACTACGAGTAGGTAAAATCATTAACTAAAGGTGTGTGATGATGAATACTTAATTGAATTGGGTATTGCTAGGTTAACTTCTTAATGCTCAATTGAGTGTAAATGTATTAGATTCCTTTCAATCTATTAATGATGATCCATTGATGATGATATGGGTCTATCTATACTTGCTTAATTGTTGCTCGGGAGAGAATAATTAAGTATTGGAAGGGAATCTAGTAGTGGGTATGGATGTAAGGTTGTAAAATTAAGCTAGCAATGGTTGAAATTACTTCCTTCTTCCTAATTAGCAACTAATAGTTAGGAATAGTGAAGTTGCTGATCCAAATCAATTCGGGTGTGTTAACTTGCAGCTAGAATTTGAGAAATTATAGTTAAGGGTAGATAATAGGATTGGAATCTGAGGCTACCTATTTCCTGAGATTATTTACATTTATTGAACTTATGAAGTTAACCTGGTCCATCCCAATCTAATTAGTATTTCATCTACACCGCACCTCTAGTATTTTACAAATATTGTCTACAACTTAGCTGATTCTTCTAGTTTGAATTCCCTACAACGTACCAAGGACGCTTTATTACGGTAGAGAAGAGATTCGACTTGGCTGGGTTGAAGGGGGACTTCCCGAATATAATGAAATAGTTCACCCATCGGCAATGGCATGCATTTTCCAACCCTTTGATGCCATACTACCCCAGCCTTGTCATAGTGTTTTATGCCTCCTACCAGGCCTGTCAAGATAGCATGCGACATCAGGGAAAGGTGGATGAATTTCCCTGCCATCCTTCGGTGATGATTCCTGGTGTAGATGTGGATATCACCTCAGCTACCATCAATTATCTGTTTTGGGAAGATGAGATAGACTCTTCCACGGAATACATAACACTGATAGCCAATATGAAAGATCAATATAGGTGGGTGGCTGACATTATTGCTGCGAATACTCCCTTATGGACCTCCATGGGTGGCGAAATCTCTCATCACGATTTGAAATTTGAGGCCAAGCTATGGTTAGATTTCATTTGCTCTCGCATCATCCCATCGAAGAATAAGCACCTGGTGGCCATGGAAGAAGCTATCTTGATCACTTGCATTATGTCTGGGGTCCCTATCAACTTTGGTAAAACTGTTGCGCAGAACAAATAAAGAAGAAGGCACGTCCAGCACTTCCATGCCGTATGCTGTGTTGATATCGCAGCTTTCTGTGGCAGCCAGAGTGCTTCTATTTTCGGACGAGACTCCTTCATCTTCTTTAAGAGTAATCACTATTGATAGGAAGAGATATGTAGAGGCACCTAAAGTGAAACAGTAGCACCTGCAACCCTTCGGTGTACAAGAGGAAGCCCTCTCCCACGGGTCAGCCCAATATCCCACCGCCCCAGAAGTCAATGTGCCCCAGCCTGCATTGTTGGGCCAAGCATTGGGTGACATGCCCCAGCCCAGAGCGTCTCCACCTCCTCAATCTTCTCAATCCAGTGGTCTCCATCACCTTGTGGAGATGACAAACTCGCATGAGAGCCAGCTTCAACGCTTGTCCAAGAGTCTCATGGCCTTAATTGCCAAAACTATCAAGAAGGAGCTCAAGTCGCTCTACGAGAATGTCGCCACTTTTGCAAGCGGGTGGTTGCAGTAGAAGGGGCTGTCACATCCCTCCGAACTAAGATACAGGAATGGAAGAGTCAGACTTTGATTGAAGTGCCCAACATGAGTTCTTTAGATGCTGTTATGGCTGCTCCATCCTCAGCTCGCGGGCCAGTTAGCGACTTGTTTGAGGGGTTTAGCGACGACTTTGCTGGGCTTGGTGATGCCAGCGGAGGTGATGGTGGTGATGAGGCTGATGATGATGATGAGTGACCCATGCAGGGAGTTTCTTATCTCTTCTCTCGTTGATTCTTTTTGCATAATACATTGTAGTCAATATATGAACTTAAGTTGGGGGAGGGATGAGCGTTGTTGATAGGGGGTATTTTTGTTTTAAGTTGTTTTGTTTCTTAAGTCCTTGCGGGGTGTGTTTTGTTTTGAATGAATGATAATTGATTTGTGTTTGTGTGAGTAATATTAGTGACTCATTGGGGTCTCCGATTTTAAACATTATATTGTATTTTAAAAAGTTTCGAATGAGATGATCCCAAATTTCTTTTTCACCATTGTAAATAGAGTAGTGTAGAAATTAAAACTCTGAGGGTTTTCTTTATACCACGGTTCTTTCCCAAGGAGCATTCTTTTATTTCAACTAATTTTATTGTCGAACCAGGTTGTCTTTTCCCGATGATGGATTGAGTGGCGACATTCTTAAGGGAAATTTCATGTTACTTTGGGTTTATTGTGAAGTTGTTTTAAGAGGCATCAAGTAAAATTTTTCTGTTTTTGTTGTGATTGGAATGAAAAATGTGAAAACAAGGGCATGAAAATGAAGAGAATGAGTAAGAATTGGCACCGTAGCATAGTAATCTTGGTCATAGATTGTAAAATTCCTTGCTTAACTTATGATGTTTGGAAGAGTGATGTCTTAATGTGATGTTTTGTTTTGGAAAATGACTTTTTTAGACCCGTAAGGGTGATGCTTTGTGTGGCAAGGATATTTTTGTTAATCTTGTGCATTACATCTTGTCTAGAACTTGCCCTAAATGTGATTCAAAGCGAAATCTTAGATGTAGTTGCACCAAGAAAATGAGTTTAGGCGTTCAGTTGTCTAGCCACTTCAACCATATTCCCTCCATGATCATTAATTTCTCTGAGCTAATTTTGAGCCTTAAAACTTTTCCTTGGCAACCACATTACAAGCCTCAAGACCATTCTTAATACCTCTTTTGGCCCTATTCTCCCTAAATACTTATTACAAAATAATTACTGAAGCAAGGCTCAAGGCCTAAGAAAAAGGGATGAGAAGAGAAAATGTGAAAAATGAGACAAGAGCATAAGTTTGGGGGTACACAAAACAAAAGGGGAAGACAAGAATCATAGTGAAAAGGGAACATCACCTTTAGTGAAAATGCAAAAAGATGAATTCAAAAAGAAAAAGACTATTTGTGTGAAGTGGTGTTCCTTATTGAGGTAATAAGGCTAGTGATAGAATCCAAAGAGGGGTTATAAGGGGAACTATTAAAGAAATGAAATGCATCAACAAAAGAAGCAAGAAAAAGGAGGTTGAGTGAGCAAAAGTGTTGTAAGGCATGGCATGAAAAACATTAGGGAGGATCTAGTCACTATATCCAAATGTGTATCCTACCCTAACCTTAAGCCTACATCACAGCCCGCAAGTGCTAAATGATTCTAGGTGCAACTACTCTACATTAGTGGCGAACTACATGCAAGGCAATCCTATGGGTCAAGTGTATGCATGAAGATATCTTTTGGGAGAGTGAGTGTGAATATCTCTTCCAATTGATCTCGAATATGCATTCAAATTGTCAAAAAGTCAAGAGAATAAGGATCCTTATACATGGTGAGTGGCATCATTCCTTTTAGAGCTGCAATAACATTTAGAATTCATATGGGCATAGGACAAGGAATGCAAACTCTAAGGCAAGCTTTGAATTTTTAGTGATTACAACAGGAGATGCTACTTGTGTTACTTGGTTGAGAGATGTCCTTGTGTGGTTAATGATTCCTTTCAATAGAGCTCTAGTTGATATAACGTTGTTTCCTTCTTGAAACACCTTCAATGTCTTGGTCTTTTGGGGTCTTTCCTTCTCTTTTCGGTGAGCATTATGAGCATTTTTTGGGTTGTCCTAGTCCAGGTGGTCAGTGATGCAAAGAAATGTGCCCTTTTTCTCAATAGTTGAAGTATTGCATTACTTAAGGACAAGCAATGATTCAAGCTTGGGGGTTTTAATGAGTTGGTAATTTACCAACTTATTAGACTCTAAAGTTTGAGTTTTTGGTTAGTTCTCGAGTTGATTAGTTGGATTTTATGCCCTTTTTTCTTTTATTGTGTGCAGGTGCCTAAGTTGAAGAAAAGAGCTAAAATGGGGATAAAATGGAGGAATTGAGCAGAAGTGGCGAGACGCAGGTGTAAACCGGCGAAACGCCGGTTGAGAGGATGATTGTCACTGCCTTGGCAGAGGTATGCCACTGGCGGTTCATGAATCACCTGCGTCAGAACGCCGGTGCAGTTGCCGAAGGACGCTTAAAAAAATTTGGAATTGGCATTTAAGGTTCAGTGGTTCACAGATTGGCATCGGCGAAATGCCGGGTGAACCGCTGAACTTCATTGATAAGGACTGAAGCAAGAAGAGCAAGCAACCAGCGGTTCACAGATTTCATCGGCGAATCGTCGGTGCCTTCACCGGTTCCAAAGCGATACTATTAAGCGTAAAATTATCCATTGCTGAAAAAGAAAGGAAATACCCTACTTTTCGGGGTATAAATAGAAAAAGAGGTACATTGCAGAAGGGAGGAGAAAAAAAGGGAGAAGATATAGAGATTGGGAGATAAGCCAAGTACACATCACATCATCTTTCCTTTTTAGCTGAAGACCATTTTTAGCTGAAAAAAGGGGATTTTGATTGAAAGTTGTAAAAGATACTATGTTATCCTTTCTTCTTTGGTACTATTTAGTTTCAACTATAGTTGAAGGGTAAATGTGCTTTTGATTTATCAACTTTTCTTATTAAATTCAATGATGCTTTTGATGATTGTGTTTTTGAATTTCGTAACTATGAGTAGGTAAAATCATTAACTAGAGGTGTGTGATGATGAATACTTAATTGAATTGTGTATTTCTAGAGTTAACTTCTTAATGTTTAATTGAGTGTAAATCTATCAGATTCCTTTCAATCTATTAATGAAGATCCATTGGTGATGATATGAGTCTATCTATACTTGCTTAATTGTTGCTTGGGAGAGAATAATTAAGTATTGGAAGGGAATCTAGTAGTGGGTATGGATGTAAGGTTGTAAAATTAAGCCAGTAATGGCTGAAATTACTTCCTTCTTCATAATTAGCTACTAATAGCTAGGAATAGTGAAGTTGTCGATCTAAATCAATTCAGGTGTGTTAACTTGCAGCTAGAGTTTGAGAAAATTCTAGTTAAGGGTAGGCAATTGGCTGGGAAGCTGAGGCTACCTATTTCCTGAGATTATTTAGATTTATTGAACTTATGAAGTTAACCTGGTCCATCCCAATCTAATTAGTATTTCATCTACACCGCAACTCTAGTATTTTACAAATATTGTCTACAACATAGCTGATTCTTCTAGTTTGAATTTCCTAAAGAAATTTGCATAATTCTTTGCAAAGTTTATTCCCCCAATTTTTCATGTTTTATGTCAAATTTATATGGTGCAAGATAAAATCAACTTCTCAATCGACACTTGAATTCATCACTCTCTAGTTCTCAATCAACTTCTCAATGATCGTGTATATTCTTTGATTTAAAAATATATTTTGGATGTTATCACCCATGTGGTAGAGTTTAGATTTTCGAGTGAGCCAGTCCTAGAGTGGAAGGGTAGTTTAGCTGCAGGTCGTTTCATTTCCTACCTTAAGGCCAGGAAGATGATTTCTAAGGGTTGTGTGCACCATCTAGTTAGGGTTAAGTATTCTATATCTGAGACATTGACTATCTAGTCAGTTCCTATAGTGTGTGAATACCTAGAAGTGTTCCCAAATGATTTGTCGGGGGTTCTTCCCAAGCGGGAGATCAATTTGGTATTGACCTTCTTCCCAATACATAGCCTATATCTATTCCTCCATATAGAATGGCTCCAGCTGAGCTAAAGGAGTATAAGGAATAGTTGAAAGACCTCTTAGACAAGGGTTTCATCAAACCTAGCAAATCCCCATGGCGTGCACCAGTTCTTTTTGTCCGGCAAAAGGATAGTTCTCTTCGTATGTGCATTGACTATCGGAAATTGAACAAGTATACCATCAAGAACAGGTATCCTCTCCCTAGGATTGATGATTTGTTTGAACAACATTAAGGTTCCAAATGTTTCTTAAAGATAGACCTCAAATTCGGATACCATCAGCTCAGGATTTAGGAGAGTGACATTCCAAAGACAGCCATCAAGACTCGGTATGGTCACTATGAGTTTGTAGTTATGTCTTTTGTACTAACGAATTCTCCTGCAGTTTTTATGGATTTGATTACAGGGTGTTCAAGCCATACTTGGATATGTTCGTGATTTTGTTCATAGATGATATTCTCGTATACTCTCGAAACGAAGAGGAGCATGCCTCTCATTTGAGGGTAGTGCTTCAAACTCTTAAGGATCACCAGTTGTATGATAAATTTAGTAAATGTGAGTTTTGGTTGAACTCAGTGGCATTTTTGGGTCATGTGGTGTCAAGTGAGGGTGCATAGGTGGACTCTCAAAAGATAGAAGCAGTGAAGAACTGGCCTAGACCATTTAGTCCTTTGGATATCAGGAGTTTCCTGGGTTTAACTGGTTACTATCGAAGGTTTTTTGAATGGTTTTCATCCATTGCAGCACCGTTGACTATGTTGACCCAGAAGAAAGTGAAGTTTCAGTGGTTAGAGGCATGTGAGAAGAGCTTCCAAAATTTGAAGACTCGACTCACCTCAGCACCGGTGTTGACCCTACCTGAGGGTACCAATGGGTTTTTGGTATATTGCGATGCCTCGAGGATTTGCCTTGGTTGTGTATTAATGCAGCAAGGTAAAGTTATAGTCTATGCTTCCAGGCAGCTGAAAGTCCATGAAAAGAACTATCCAACTCATGACCTCGACATGGTGGCGGTAGTGTTTTCCTTGAAGATTTGGAGACACTATCTGTACGGGGTCCATGTGTATGTGTTTACGGACCACAACAGTCTACAGTATGTGTTTACCAAAAGGATTTGAATCTAGGTAGAGAAGGTGATTGGAGCTTTTGAAAGATAGGACATGAGTGTCCTTTATCATTCGGGTAAGGACAATGTGGTGGCAGATGCTCCTAGAAGACTTTATATGGAGAGTGTGTCCCATGTAAATGAGAAAAGGAAAGAGTTAGTGAAGGATGTGCATCGTCTTGCATGGCTAGGAGTCCATCTCATTGATTCAACAAATGGAGGTGTCATTATTACATTCGAGGCCGAATATGCCCAAGGGGGGAGATATTGTAATACCGCGAAAGACCTAGGATCATACCCGAGGATTGAAATGGAGAAAATAGGATTTTCTACACCAGGTCATAGGATGAGTCATCTAGTGACCCGTCAGGTGTACCATGAGTCATTAAGTGACTTGTGGGGAGGAGGGAAGACTTGGTTGAATTTTGGGATTTGGGGGTGATCATGGTTGTGACCACGATTCGTGGTCAGCAGCATGATTCGTTATGTTAGTCGTGGTCAGGAGTTGAGTGAATATTTAAGAATTGGGGCAGTGATGGTAATGAATTGGTCACCACAAGTCCTTGGGTACACCACGAGTCGTTGGATACACCACGAGTCGTGGTGTCCCTTGTGGTGATCTTCAGAAGATAAATTACAGTGCTGATCATGAGAGGCAGACCATGAGTTGTGGTCAGTGGCAACGATTTCTCCAGTCCCTCGTTGGGACTGGCAGTGAGTATTTTCCTGCAAATTAATTAAGGACTTTTTCATAATTTCTAAGTTCCTAAGGCCTAAATTACATCATTTTAAGAACAAAAAGGTTTGTTTTAAGAGGGTTAAGTTCATTCTAAGCCTATTCTCTTCCATGCATTCAAGTCTAGAAACTCCTAAGGGTGATTAAGCTTATATTCATCAAGTTCTTTCCCAAATTTCCGTTGAGCATTCAAGAGGGTTGTATAATCAGATACTTCCAGCTATGTAGGGTTATGAATGGGTGTATCCATCTACACCCATGCCCAACCTCTTTTTAATTTCATGAAAATTCTAGTTGATGAATCTATGGGGTTTTAACCCAACATGTGAATTCTCTAAGTATCAATCATGGGTATGATCTATACATGTTTCTAATGTTGAATAATGATTAATGGACATATTTTACAATGTTTTCAATTGTAAATTATGTTTCCAAGTTTTACAAATTATAATGCCCATCCATGGATGTTCACGAAAGTGGAGATTTATGATATATGTATTCAAGCATGATGAGATGTATATGATGAAAGTATAATTTCGAATTACCCATGTCCATGTTCATGTTATTAGCTTACCACATTGATTTGGAGTTTAGCCACCCACTATTTTTAAGCTTGTGCTGGTTTGAGCCCAAGGCTCCTCATGTTATGTTTTCAGATTTATGCATATATGTTATGAGTCAGCTTCGTCACTAGATGATGGTTAAGCTTTGTTGTAAAATGACGGAGAGCATATGCATGTATTTTGGGAGTAGTGCTTAGCACCGAGTAGGCTAAGGGTCAGTCAACCCTATGCCTCAGAACTATGTGCCGATGTAGGTATGTTCAGTTTATTAGGGACCTCCCTTGTGAGCCTCCCCTACCCCTCGGGGACTTCAGCTTGATATCGATATCATGGTAGCATCCTTAGCCCTGACAAAGCTTTGGACGGCTTTGCCCACTTGAGTGTAATAGTTGGGACCACGTAAACTCTATTGCGGTATTGTAAGTTATAAGACAAGTCTGTTATTGTTCCTCATGATTTTAGTTATGCATGTTCATCAGTCATGATAGTATGTTTTCAACAGGTTTGACCCAATGTTCCGTTTTACTTATGATTTATCAGTTTTCAGCTTTGGGTTATTCGATTTAGTTATGGTATTTAGTTATGCATGAATCATGTTTTAAGATAATATCTTGCAAGCCCTACTCTTAGACTCTTATGATAAAATGTTTTATGATTTGCATGATCACTGATTTTATTTACTTAGTGGTTTTACTTATCATACATACTCGGTACATTCCATGTACTGACCGCATACTTTATGCTGTATAGTTTCATGATACATGCTCGGATATTCAGGCTAAGTCCTGCTATTAGCCAGACTCTCAGTATTAGCACCTTCCAATCTTAGTTGGTGAATCTTCATCTTCTAAGGGCCCTTTATTTGTTGTATTTAGTATTTTCAGTTTCAGACCATAGTGAGTTAGTTAGGGTATTGTCCCATCAACTCATCAGTAGTAGAGGCTTTCCAGACATAGCACATATTCAGTTTCAGCCTTGTGTTATGTATTCAGTCGTTATAATATTTTTCAGACTTCTGCTTTATTATTTTAATACCCTGAAAGCCCAAAGATAAGACTCAGGAGTTCAAACAGAGAAAAGTTAAATTTTGACAACAGGCCACAGAACAGGTCGTGAGATTACCTGTTGGTGTAGCCCACGAGATGTAATATGACTTGTGGAGAGATCCAGGTGAACAGTTTGGAATTTGGGAAGTGCCTCCCCACGGACATGAACATGAGTCATGGTCAGGCCCCACGACTCATTAGTAATTTGTGGGGAGTGGTGACTGAGAAAAGAGGAAAAGGGTGGCAGTGGACTTAACAGGACCCCACGAGTTGTGGTCAGTCCCTATGATTCGTGGGATGAGTCGTGACCAAGCAGGTAAAAATTTATTTGAGGATGAGGTATTTCACATCACGGATGGTGACCACGAGTCATGGTCACCAAGTAACGAGTCGTTATGTCTTCCATTATGAGCCCATAAGACTTGAGAAGCTGTAAACCTGACGGATGACTCCATGAGTCATGGCCCTTGATGACGAGTCATTAGGTCCCTCGTTGGGACCATCTGGCACTTATTTCCTGCGATTTTTGTAAGGGATTTTCTGTAATTCCTAAGATCCTAAGGCCTAAACTACATCGTTTTGAGTTATGAATGATGACTTTTAAAGGAGTTAAGTTCATTTTAGGCCATATCCATTCATGCATGCAAGGTAGAAGGTGCAAGAGGGTGATCGATTTTAGCATTCTTCAATTCCTCTTCAATATCTTCTTGGGTTATCAAAGAAATGTAAGAATCAACTACCAAAAAGTATGTAGGGTTATGAATGGGTGAATTCTTTCAGACCCATGCCCAATCCCTCTCTAAATCATGAGATTTCTATGTCTAATCTATGGGGTTTTAACCCAATGCATGATATTCCTAAACTCTCTACATGGATATGATTTAAATATGTTTCAACTATTGAATTATGAAGCATGGGCAAGTTTTATAATGTTTTCAATTAAAAATCATGTTTCTAGCTTTATGAATCAAAAGCCCTTGATAAAAAGTTCTTGAAAGAAGCGATTTGTGATGAATATATGATTATGATGAGATGTTATGATGAAAAGCATGTTTTAGAGCTACCCATGTTTGTAATGATGTTTTCGATGTTAAATGAGTACTCTCAAGCATGATAAAGCTTTAGGCAATGCACATATGTACAAGTATGATTTATGATTTCCCGAATTAAGCTTACCACATGGTTTTGGAGTGAAGACTCCCAATTATCTTACAGTTTGTGGTATGGTTTGAGTTAAAGCTTCTCATATGCATGATTTCATATTTGTGATGTATTTGATGATTGAGCTTCATCAGTAAACGATTTTGAGCTTCGTTGAATAACGATGTAGAGCATATGAATATTTTTGGGAGTAGTGTCCAGCACCGAGTAGGCTAAGAGTCGATCACCCTATACCTCAGACTACGCGCCAATGTAGGTTTATACTTATATATATTAGTTCAGAACCTCCCTTGTGATCTATCCCCGGCCCTATTGGCCCATGATCTTTATATCGATATCATGGTATCGTCTCTAGCCCTAGCAAGGCTTTGGAATGCTCTACCCACATGAGTGAGATAGTCGGGAACACGTAAGATCTATCGTGGTATGTCGGTTAAAACATGAGTCTCCTATTGTTCCTCATGATTTCAGTTATGCATGTCGATCATGCATGAGATTTCTATGTATATATATGTTTTAAAGAAAGTTTGACTCAATGTTCAGTTTTACTCATGAATATTAGATTTCAGATTTGAGTCAATCGATAAAGTTATGATAGTATGAATATGTTATGATGAGATCATGAGTCAGAAAGAATGTATGCAAGCCCTACTCTCAGATGCTTATTGTTATGTTTTACATTATGCATGTCTTTAAATGATTTTACTTACTTAAGCGGTTTTACTTACCTTGCATACTCGGTACATTCCACGTACTGACCACATACTCTTTGTTGTATTGTTTCATGATACAGGACCTGGCACTCAAGCTTAGCCTCGCTCATAGTCAGTCTTCTGAGATAGCATCGTACGTTGTGGGTGAATCCTCCTCTCTCGAGGACTAGACTATTTAGATTTTCTTCATGTATTTTCAGTTTCAACTTGTTGAGTTTGTTGGGGTCTTGCCCCATCAACTCGTCATGTTTAGAGGCTTTTCAGAAAAAAGATGTATTCAACTTTGGATTGTGCATTCTGATTTTATGTTCGATTTAGACTTCTGCTATGATTATCTTATTGATTCTTCTATTTTATTGATCGAGTTGGATGTATGCTTATGCCATGGGCCAACTTAGGGTCTTTCGGCGCTCCTTGTCCTGTGTTACGATCCGGGTCTTAGTTTGGGTCATGACAACTTTGTATTAGAGAAATAGTTTTGAAATGTCCTAGAGTGTCTGAAATCCGCGTTAAGTAGAGTCTTTATCATCGGAGTGAAGCGTGCCAAACTTATGACGAAGAGGCTATGAGACATTTAGGAAATATTCCCTTCTTTCATGATCTATGTCATGCGATGAAATGTCTCTCTATCCTTCTAATTCGTGCTATTTGCAATTGCAAAATCATGGCTCCCCGAAGAATGAATGGTAGAAGGAATGGGAATAGAGAATGCCATGAGGATGGCAATGGGAATGAGCACCAGTAGGCCCCACTAGTTCAGGAACACTAGACACCAGAGCCGATTGTCCACGCTGAGTTTCAAGCAGCTATTTAGATGCTCGCACAGGCCTTGACCGCTTAGGTCAATCAGCAGGCAGTTGCACATGTCCCATAAAATGGAAATGCGGTGGCAGCTCAAGTCAGGGATTTCTTGAGAATGAACCCGCCGAATTTCTCACGTTAAATGTAGACGAGAACCCGCATGAGTTCATAGATGAGATTGTGAAGATCACCCAAGTTTGGCCTCATATCAGCTGAAAGGGGCCGCACACATATGGTTTCGTCAGTGGAAAGACAGTAGGGCCGCTGGAGCAGGTCCTGTCACTTGGGAGGAAATCCATGTTGCATTCTTAGATCGGTTCTTCCCTCGTGAGATGAGGGAGATGAAGGCAGCCGAGTTCGTTAATCTGAAGAAAGGAAGGATGGTGTACAAGAGTATGCTCTTGAGTTCACTCGCCTATTGATCTACGCCCCAGAGTTAGTGACTGATCAGAGGGCATGGGTGAGCAAGTTTGTTCATGGAGTGGCGCACTATTTGGACAAGGATTGTTGGAACTCCATGCTCCATCAGGATATGGATTTCCCTCAGATAGTCTTGTACGCCCAATAGATGGAGGCGGCACATCTGAGAGAGCGGGAGGCTAAGAGGGCCAGGACCGATGACCACAAATTCTCACAATCGAGGTCAGGAGGTGGGCACCGACAGCAGACCCACCAGATATCTTCAGCCCCAGCATCTTAAGCATTGAGTGGGCCATCCAGGCCTAGGAACGATCAGAGAGGGTGAGCATCAGGCTCTAGGGGTCAGAGCAGCAGACTCACAGATTCTAGTATTCCAGCTTGCCGTAGCTGTTGCCAGGGTCACACGGGTCAGTGTTTAGCAGGTACACGTGCTTGTTTCAGGTGTGGGAAGCCTAGAACATGCTTAGAGATTGCTCAGCTATGAGGCAGGACCATGATGGGGTCCGAGGCCCAGCTCCTAGTTCCGCAGCCCCACCCGTATGCTTAGCACATCAGGGGGCATCTACAAGCACAGGTGGTGGTCAGCACCAAAATAATTTCTATGCCTTAGTATCCCCCCAGGAGTAGAAGGTCTCCCCGGATGTAGTCACTAGTATGTTACAAGTTTTCTATCTCAATGTATATGCTTTGTTAGATCCGGGGGCTACCTTGACTTTTAAGACACCTTATATGGCCAGTAGCTTCAGAATCAGTCCCGATGTCTTGTCATAACCCTTCTCAGTGTCTACTCTAGCAGGTGACTCAGTTGTAGCTAGATGGGTGTATAGAGGTTGCTCAGTTTCAGTTCTTCATAAAGTCACCTCAGTAGATTTGATAGAGTTAGCCATGACCGATTTCAATGATATCCTCGGCATGGATTGTCTATTTGCATGTTATGCCTTAGTTAATTGTAGAACTCGGGTAGTAGAGTACAGATTTTCGGGTGAGCCAGTCTTAGAATGAAGGGGTAGTTCATCTGTGCTTGTAGGTCGTTTCATTTCCTACCTTAAGGCCAGAAAGATGATTTCCAAAGGTTGTGTGCACCATATCGTTAGGGTTAAGTATGTTGAGTCTGAGGCCCCGACTATCCAGTCTATCCCAGTATTACGTGAGTATCCAGAAGTCTTTCCTGATGATTTTTCGGGAATCTCTCCCGAGCGAGAGATTGATTTTTGTATTAACCTTCTTACCAACATGCAACCTATATCTATTCCTCCCTACAAAATGGCTCTAGGCGAGCTAAAGAAGTTGAAGGACCTGTTAGATAAGGGTTTCATGAGATCGAGCAAGTCCCCATAGGGTGCACTAGTTATATTTGTTCGAAAGAAAGATTGTTATCTTCGAATGTGCATTGATTATCGACAATTGAATAAAGTCACCTTCAAGAAAAGGTATCCTCTACCCAGGATAGATGATTTATTTGACCAGCTTCAGGGTGCCATATGTTTCTCAAAGATAGACCTCAGATCCGGGTATCATTAGCTCAGAGTCCGGGAGAGTGACATCCCCAAGACAGCCTTCATAACACGGTATGGTCATTATGAGTTTGTAGTTATGTCTTTTTGACTAACGAATGCTCCCGCAACTTTTACAGACTTGACGAACAGGTTATTCAAGTCATACTTGGATATGTTCATGATTGTGTTTATTGATGACATCCTGATATACTCTCGAAGCGAGGAGGAACATGCCACTCATTTGAGAATAGTGCTTCAATCATTTGAGAATAGTGCTTCAGACTCTCAAGGATCGCCAATTATATGCCAAATTAAGCAAGTGTGAGTTTTGCTTGAATTCAGTGGCATTTTTGGGCCATGTGGTATCAAGAAAAGGCATAACGATGGACTCTCAGAAAAAAGAGGCAATGATGAATTGTCCTAGACCGGTGAATCCTTTATATATTTGGAGCTTCTTGGGTTTAGCTGACTAATATCGAAGGTTCATGGAAGGTTTCTCATCGATTGCAGTACCTTTGACCAAATTGACTCAGAAGAAGGTGAAATTCCATTGGTCGGAGGCTTGTGAGAAGAGCTTCCAAGAGTTGAAAACTTGACTTACTTCAGCACTGGTGTTAACTCTACCAGAGGGAACCGATGGGTTCATTGTGTATTGTGATTCTTCAAGGATCAGACTTGGGTGTGTGTTTGATGTAGAAAGTTATAGCATATGCCTCCAGACAGCTAAAAGTTCATGAGAAGAATTACCCGACCCATGATCTTGAATTGGCCGTGGTGGTATTCGCCTTGAAGATATGGTGACATTATTTGTACGGGGTCTACATGGATGTGTTTACATACAATAAGAGTTTACAATATGTGTTTAAGTAGAAGGATCTCAATCTTCGGCAAAGGAGGTGGTTGGAGATCCTCAAGGACTACAATATGAGTGTGCTTTACCATCTAGGTAAGGCCAATGTAGTAGTGGACACACTTAGTAGACTCTCTATGGAGAGTGTGTCTCATGTGGATGAGGGGAAAAAGGAGCTGGTGAAGGATGTGCATTGACTCGAAAGGTTGGGAGTTAGGTTGGTTAACTCCACCGATGGTGGTGTTTTTGTTCAGAACAGATCAAAATCATCCTTGGTGACTAATGTAGAAGCTAGACAAGATGAGGACTCGATATTGGTAAAGTTGAAGGAAGCATTTAAAAATCAGAAGGTAGAGGTCTTCTCCAAAGGGGGAGATGGTGTGCTTCGGTTCCAAGGTCGCTTATGTGCTCCGGATGTTGATTATTTGAGGAGCCGAATGTTGCATGAGGCTCATGGCTCTGGTATTCTATCCATCCAGGTGCCACCAAGTTGTACCGTTACTTACGAGTAGTCTATTGGTGGAATGGCATGAAGAAGGACATTGCAAAATTCATGTTAAGTGTCTGAACTGTCAATAAGTAAAGGTTGAGCATCAGAGACCTGGAGGTGTGCTTCAGGATATCAGTATCCCTACTTGGAAGTGGAAAGAAATTTATATGGATTTCATCATAGGTCTGCCTCATACTCATCGACGATATGACTCCGTTTGGGTTGTAGCGGACAGGTTGACCAAGGCTTCTCATTTTCAACCGGTCAAAACCACGGATGCGGTGGAGGATTATGCCAAACTATATATCTGGGAGCTAGTTATATTGCATGGAGTGCCCTTATCCATCATTTCAGACAGAGGTACTCAATTTATCTCTTAGTTTTGGAAGTTGAGGTTAAGCTCAACACTCCGCAAACGGATGGTCAAGCGGAGCAAACAACTCAGACTCTCGAGGATGTGTTGAGAGCATGTGTGTTTGACTTCAAGGGTAGTTGCGATGAGCATTTTCCTCTTATCGAGTTTGCATACAATAACAACTATCATTCCAGCATTCAGATGGTACCGTTCAAGGCTCTTTCTGGGCGGAGATGTAGATCGCCCATTGGTTGGTTTTAGGTTGGAGAAGCGGTAATGATAGGACCAGATTCAGTTCATGAGGCGATGTAGAAGGTTTAGGTGATAAGCGACAGGTTGAAAACTGCTCAGAGTCACCAAAAGTCCTATGCTGATATAAGGAGAAGGGAATTAGAATTTGAAGTGGATGATTGGGTATTTCTGAAGGTGTCTCCCATGAAGGGAGTGACGAGGTTCGGAAAGAAGGAGAAACTTAGTCCTCCTATGTTGGACCATACCGGATCGTGAGATGTGTTGGCAAGGTGTCCTATGAGTTAGAGTTTCCCTCAGAATTAGCCTCCGTGCATCCTGTTTTTCATGTATCACTCTTGAAGAAATGTTTAGGTGATCCAGCTCTTGTCGTCTCGGTGGACAGTGTTGGTGTAAAAGAAAGCCTTTTTTATAAGGAGGTTCCAGTAGAAATACTGGATCGTCAGGTTCGAAGGCTAAGGAACAAGAAAGTAGCTTCAGTTAAAGTGTTATGGAGGAATTAGCATAATGAAAGAGCTACATGGGAAGCCAAAGTGAATATGATGGCTAGATACCCACATTTATTCTCTACTGGTTCAGTTCCAGCTTGAGGTATCAGTTTTGACCTAAAACTCTATCTAGTTTTCATGTTCAAATCATGTGCCCAAGTTTCTTTTATGTGTATGGATGTATGTATGATTTGTGAATTCAGTTCAGCTATATAGTTTGAGTCGGAGATAGTCATTCTGTCAGTTTTGGCTTAAATGATCAGTATTTGAATATGATAATCGCATCTCTCTACTCTTCTGAATGTTTTCCAACATTCGAGGATGAATGTTCCCAAAGGGGAGATATTGGTATACCCCGAAAGCCCAAATATCAAACATGAGAGATTAAATGGAGAAAAGTTAAAATTTAGCAACAGGTCACGGAATGGGTCGTGAGGTGACCCGTTGGTGCATCCCACAAGTTGTGATATGACTCGTGGTAAGGTCCAGGTGAAGAGTTGGGAATCTGGGAAGTTCCTCCCCATGGATATGACCACGAGTCATGGTCAAGCCCCATGACTCGTTACGCCAGTCGTGGGGAGTGGTGACTGAGAAAACAGGAAAAGGATGGTAGTGGACTTAACGGGAGGACCCCACAAGTCGTGGTGAGTCCCCACAATTTGTGGGATGAGTCGTGACCAAAAAGGGAAAAATTTATTTGAGAATGATACAGTGCACATCACGGATGGTGACCACGACTCGTGGTCACCAGGTAACGAGTCGTTATGTCTTTCGTTACGAGCCCATAAGACTTGAGAAGCAGTGAACCTAACAGAGAACTCCACGAGTCGTGGCCCTTGATGACGTATCGTTAGGTCCCTCGTTGGGACCATTTGACAGTTATTTCCTGTTATTTTAATAAGGGCTTTTCCGTAATTCCTAAGATCCTAAAGCCTAAACTACGTCATTTTGAGTTATGAATGATGACATTTAAAGGGGTTAAGTTCATTTTAGGCCATATTCATTCATGCATGCAAGGTAGAAGGTGAGAGAAGGTAATCAAGCTTAGTGTTCTTCAATTCCTCTTCAATTTCTTCTTAGGTTATCAAAGAAGTGGAAGAATCAGCTACCAACAGGTATGTAGGGTTATGAATGGGTGAATTCTTTCACACCCATGTCCAATCCCTCTCTAAATCATGAGATTTCTATGTCTAATCTATGGGGTTTTAACCCAATGCATGATATTCTTAAACTCTCTACATGAGTATGATATAAATATGTTTTAACTATTGAATTATGAAGCATGTGCAAGTTTTATAATGTTTTCAATTAAAAATCATGATTCAAGCTTTATGAATTAAAAAGCCCATTGATGAAAAGTTCATGAAAGAAGAGATTTGTGATGAATGTATGATTATGATGAGATGTTATGATGAAAATCATGTTTTCAATCTATCCATGTTTATAATGATTTTTTCGATGTCAAATAAGTATTCTCAAGAAGGATAAAGCTTTGGACAATGCCAACATGTACAAGTATGATTTATGATTTCCCGAATTAAGCTTACCACATGGTTTTTGAGCGAAGACTCCCAATTATCTTGCAGCTTGTGGTATGGTTTGAGTTAAAGCTTCTTATATGCATGATTTCATATTTGAGATGTATTTGATGATTGAGCTTCGTCAATAGACGATGTTGATCTTCGTTGAATAACGATGTAGAGAATATGCATGTTTTTGGGAGTAGTGTCTAGCATCGAGTAGGCTAAGGGTCGATCACCCTATGCCTCAGAACTACGCGCCAACATAGGTTTATACTTATATATATTATTTTGGGACCTCCCTTGTGAGCTATCCCCGACCCTATTGGCCCACGAGCTTTATATCGAATATCATGGTATCATCCCTAGCCCTGACAAGGCTTTGGACGGTTCTTCCCACTTGAGTGTGACAGTTGGGACCACGTAAGCTCTATCGTGATATGTCGGTTAAAAGACGAGTCCCCCATTGTTCCTCATGATTTCAGTTATGCATGTTGATCATTCATGAGATTTCTATATCTATATATGTTTTAAAGTAGGTTTGACTCAATGTTCTGATTTACTCATGACTATCAGATTTCAGCTTTGAGTCAATTGATACAGTTATGATGTTATGAATATGTTATGATGAGGTCATGATTTCAGAAGGAATGCATGCAAGTCCTACTCTCAGATGCTTATCTTTATGTTTTACATTACGCATGTCTTTAAATGATTTTACTTACTTAAGCTATTTTACTTATCTCGCATACTCAGTACATTCCACATACTGACTGCATACTCTTTGTCGTATCATTTCATGATACATGACCTGGCTCTCAGGCTCAGTCCCGCTCATAGTCAGTCTTTTGAATTAGCATCGTATGTTGTGGGTGAGTCTTCATCTCCCAAGGACTAGACTATTTAGATTTTCTTCATGTATTTTCAGTTTCAGCTTGTTGAGTTAGTTGGGGTCTTGTCTTATCAACTTGTCATGTTTAGAGGCTTTTCAGACAAAAGATGTATTCAGCTTCGGATTGTGTATTCTGATGTTATGTTTTATTTATACTTCCTCTATGATTATCTTATTGATTCTTCTATTTTATTGATCGAGTTAGATATATGCTTATGCCAAGGGTCGACTTGGGGTCTCTCGGGGCTCCTAGTCCCGTGTTGTGATTCTGGCCTTAGTTCAAGTCGTTACAATTATATATTATACTTACGCTGGATTATGTTGGATTCAGATGTCATGTTTATGCCATGGCTCGACTTGGAGCATCTCGGGGTCTTTGGTCCCGTGTCTCGATCGGGGCCTATATTTGGGTCGTGACAGACGGAGTGGGAGTTTTATAGGAGAGAACGTGGAAATGGAATTAGTTGGTGAAAAGGTAGTTTTAATGGTGAGAAGGTGGAAAGTTGATGTATGGGGAAGGTGAAAAGGTGTAATGGGGAAGTGTGAAGGTGGAAGAAGGGTTTATGGGAATCTGCAGGGGTTTATCTGGTGTTTTTAATTCTCCAAGTCGGGTCGATCCATGGATTAGTTAAAAATCTAAAAATAAAATAAACTTACTTGCACCTGTGCTTAGCCGGCGATCGCTGATAGGAAGCGCCGGTTTGCCGATTCTAAGCCCGGTGCCCCTTACCTTTCTAGTTCATTGGTATCGAACATTGATTGACGATGAGTTGTAGATTGGAATTAGCGATTCGCCGGCTGGATCTCCGAGCACTCCCAGACATCCAAATGCACTGTTTTGAGCCCGCGATTCACCGACGGTTCGCGAATTGGTATTGCCATTCCACCAGTGAGTCGCTGGTTTCCTGTCCTTTCTCTCCTTTTTCTGTTCATTACCTGCAATACAATTGTGTTTTGCATGTTGTCACCAGCGTTTCGCCAGTCTGATGCCATGCCTACCCTATTTTTCTTCTCCATTGTTTGTGTATCCAAGTTACCTACAAAGTCAAAAACAACGAAACATCAAAATGCTCAAAAAAAAACACTTGGGTTGCCTCCCAAGGAGAGCCTTAATTAACGTCATGGCACAATGTATTTCTCATTCATATTCCATTTTCTGGAGGATCATCCTCCGACTCATCCTCTTCCATATCAACTCCTCCAGTTTCACTTTCATCATTCAACACTCCAATCACCCTACATTTGTCTGGAGGCTCAGCGGTTTGGCATACTTTAAAGGTAATCTCTTCACCTCCCACATGAAACTTGAGCTCACCTAGGTCTACATCTACCAAAGCTCTGCCTGTGGAGAGAAATGGTCTCCCTAAGATGATTATAACTTCCACATCCATCTCACTATCTAAAACCACAAAGTCAGCTGGTAGAATGAACTTATCTACCCTTATCAATACATCCTCCAAAACACCCATCGATTTCTTGATAGAGCGATTAGCCATTAACAATCTCATCGAGGTAGGTTTGGTGTTACCAAGCCCCAACTTCTTGAAGATTATGAGGGGCATCAAATTTATACTCTCCCCAAAATCACAAAGGGTTTTCTTGAATGCACACAACCCTATGGTGCAAGGGATTGTGAAGGCTCTCGGATCCTTCTTCAGGGCAAGGTTGCTCATCATCATGGCGCTGCAATGATGTGGTATCTCTCTGGTGCCCACATCCGCTACCTTCTTCTTCTTTAGTAACTCTTTCATAAACTTTCCATATGCAGATATTTGGAGTAAAGCATCCACCAACGGTATATTTATGGATAATTTGATGAACATATCTATAAACTTGCTAAATTGATCATCCTTTTTCTTTTTGGTTAACTGCTGTGGATAAGGAGGTGGAACTCTTGGTTCTTGCTCTTTATCACTCGAGGCCTTCATGCCTGCATCTCCTTCCTCATCATTTGAGGGAGTCTCATCAACACCGCCTTCACCTTGATCCTCAACATTGTCACAAGCATGTGATGCTTGTGGCACCTCATCCAATTCTTTCATATCACTTGTCATTGGGGCAACAACATCCTTGGGTTTAACACCCGCATCTCTCAGCATCTTGCCACTACTGGTGACAATAGTCATGCACTGATTATCCTTTTTGGGATTTGGCATTTTATTACTAGGAAGTGTTCCCTTCATCTGGGGGTTCATTTGATAAGATAAGTGGTTCATTTGGGCTTCTAAATGCTTGATAGAAGTCGAGTGTGAACTCATCGTTTGGGCAAGGTTAGACACCTCCCCTTTAAGTTCTTTGACCCCTTTATCCATTGACTCAACCTTCTTGAGAACTCTTGCCAACATTTCTTCAATTTTTGAGTTCCCTAGAGCACTCACACCCGGTTGGGATTGGGCATTCTTTGCGTTAGGAGGGGGAACATATGGATTTGTTTTGTGCTTCTATGATAGCAATCCCCCTCACGGTTTTGCTCTCTATTACCGCATCTCTCATTCCAATTAGGCCACCATTGTGCGTCATGATTACTCCAAACTTGATTCTCTTCCCTTGGGTGCCAAGGGCATTGATTAGTCCCTTGGTACCCAGGTCGAGAACCACCCATTTGGTTTGCATATATTGGCACTCCTCCTTGTACCTTGGTGGTGAAGACTCTCCCTCGAAATGCATTGGGCCTTGAATTCCCACTGTATTTACACCTTCAGGCCAGGCTCCCACCACATGCTTAGTCATTAATTCCAGTTAAGTCATCATTTTGGCAAGATTTTCATCTCTCTTCATCTTTCTTTCTCATTTCAGCTGTTAGAAAACTAGAACCAGCATCAGGTGAAGATACATTCATCTCCCTTGTATGCCACGCCCTATTAATCTTCATCATCCTATCCAAACGGGCTTTAGCTAGACCATATGTCTGGTCCATGATTAATCCTCCAGCTAGGTTATTGGCAACTGATTTTGTTAGAGTCTAGGGCTCGATAAACGCTTTAAAGTAACACTACATCGGGAAGACCATGGTTAGGGCAAAGAGACACCTTCTTCTTGAAGCTCAACCATGCTTCCTGGAAAGGCTCACCTAGCTCTTGCCTAAAGTTTGTAATGTCATCCCTCTGCTGCAACGTCCTTGAGGGAGGGAAAAATCGATCCAAAAATGCTTCTGTCAACTCTTGCCACGAGGTGATGCATCTTGGATACAACTCTTCTAACCTCATAGTTGGTTTTCCCGTTAAGGAGAATGGGAAGAGTCTCAACCTGATATACTCTTGGCTTATGTTAGTTATATTAAAAGGTTGGAAAATCTCGAGGAAGTTCCATTAAATGGCAGTTTGCATCCTCACTCGATTTGCCCTCAAAGAGCCCTTTCATTTGCAACAGGTGCAACATCATACGAGTGACGTGAAGCATCGCATTCCCCACTGTAGCTGGTAGGCGAATGGTACCTACGATCTTAGGCATGATAGGATTATCCTTTTCATGATCCATATTTTCTTCCACCGAACTATCTCCTTCTTGCGAGTGTTAGCTCATAAGAATACACCCTAGATGACCAACCGCAAGAACAATGTCAAAACAAATAAGATTATTAATCAATTAAAATTAACAAACAACTTAAGGACATAGAGAGTTATTCTCCGGCAATGGTGCCATTTGTGATAATGCTCAAATATGCTCTTCGTTTAGAGAGAATGTAAGCGATCGTTGTATCAAAACAAATAACCCAACGGATGTCAGGGTCGAATTCCACAAGTAATAGAGAATGATTTGCACAAGAGTTGTTTAGTGAATTTAATTGATTCGCATCCAAGCAATGAAAACGTAAAAGTAAATTTTGGAGGAAGTAAACATATAATATTATGAACTTTGAAATCAGCTAATCAAGAAAGAAAAATAATGAAAATCGAGAAAAATAAATGAGCAAAGGCCAGAGGTGTGGTGTAGATGGGTTGTAAATCGAATTAGGATTTACTAGACAATCAAGTATTAAAAATATGTGTAAATAACCTTGGAAAAGATGGATCCCGATATTTTTCAACCACTTGGGCAGCTTATCCTCAAGTCTTTTGGAACCTCAAGGTGCAATTCAACTATTCCAATATGGTTTGGGTTAGGGGCTGAGCTATTTTTAACCAACAACCTTTGAAGGGATTAGGACCATGAATTTTGGCTATTTCTAGTCCAATCCCACATAATCAAATCCCAATCCACTATTATCATTACTTAATTCTTCTTTTTCAAGCCAAAATTAAATAATAAAACAATACCCATATTTGCAACTATGAACAATCAACTATAATTTGAGGAGAACTCAATAGATTTACACTAATTGAGTATTAACAAGACAAATCGAGCAATACCCAGTTAAGTCAAACACCCATCATCACACACCTCTATCTATAGATTTAGCCACTCATAATTTAGAAACACAAGAGCATATTTATCAATAAACTCAATAATTTAATGATTAAGAGTAAGAACAATAAAGCTCAAAATATATCTACAATAGTGGTTATACCTTGCTGACGAAGATGAAGATAAAAAAGTAATATTCAAATATTTTTTCTTTTCTCCATTGGAGTTCGCTCTCTCTAATGTAAGGGGAATAATCAATGGTAGGTTTAGAGTTCTTTTTTTTCTAGAATATATACAAAAGTAGGTCATAAAATTCTCCCTTTTTTAGGGTTGGACGGTTTTTCCCTTTTCAGGCGTCTTTCACTTGCGATGGAACTGGCAGTTCGTCTTTCCGTGGACCACCGATTGGTTGAGGCTAGTGTTCAGTGAAGTCCAGGGCAGTTCCGCATTTGGCACTGGCGCTTTGCTGAGAGAGGTTCCACGAGCTTCCGGTTGCATTTGTTATTCATTCCAGTGGATACCTATGGCCAGCCGGTGTTTCACCAGTGTACTTCAGCGAAGCTTCGGTTTCGACCTGAATTTCCTCCTTTTTGCTCAATTTCATGCTCCTTCTCTTCAAGTTAGGTACCTATCACCTCCAAAGGAGAAAGGGCATAAAATCACACTAAAAGACTTGAAAACTAAGATAAAGCTCATGCTTAAGAGCCTAATGAGTTGGTAAATTTCCAACTCATCAAGCTACCTCTCCTACACGTCAAAGAATCTCAAACGACCCAATGTACCTCAGGCTAAGCTTTCCTCGCTTTCAAAATCTCATCACTCACTTCATGGTGGAAACATTGAGCAACATTTGCTCTCCCACAATGAACTCCATATCCCTCACATTTTTGTATGTATACTGATTCGTCCTGCTTTGACCAACCACTAGTCATTCCTAAATCACCCTAACTTTCTCCAAGGACTCTTCAAGAAAGTCAGAAGCCCAAGGTCTTACCACGAACACACCGAACCAGCTGATTAGGGATCTGCATTTCCTTCCATATAGAGCTTCGTATGGTGCCATGACAATGCTTGAGTTATAGCTATTATTAAAAGAAAATTCTACCAAAGTTAGAAACTTATCCAAATGGCCATTGAAATAGATCACACAGGCCCGAAGCATGTCCTCCAACTTTTGAATTATCCTCTCTGACTGTCCATTTGTCTTCGGGTGAAATACCATGCTCAAATCCAACCTGGTGCTTAGTTTAGCATGCAAGGTCATCAAAAATTTGAAAGTGAACTTTGTACCTCTGTTTGAGATTATCAACACTAGCACCCCATGCAACCAAATTAGCTCTTTCAAATATAGTTTTTCCAATCTCTCTACATTGTAAGTCACCTGAACAGGAAGAAATGTGCAGTCTTGGTCAGTCTATCTACAATAACCCAAATGGATTCGAACTTCCCCGATGTCTTTGGAAGGCTAACCATGAAGTCCATCGATATTCACTCCCACTTTGATTATGGGATGGGCATTCTCTGGAGTATTCCCCTAGGCTTTTGATGCTCATATTTCACCTATTGATAGTGTAGGAAATAGGACACATGCTCAATAATTTCCCTCTTCATTCTTCCCCACATATAGTATTGCTTTAGGTTTCAATACATCTTAGTAACTCCGGGATGGATAGAGTACCTCGAGTTGTGAGCTTCTGGCAGGATAGTTTTGATTAGCTCCCCAAACCAGGGAACACACACACGTCCCTTTATCCTCAGAACCCCTTCCTGATCTATTGCTGCCTCCTTCGCTTTCCCTCATAAAACATGGTCACAAATTATACTTATCCTTGTATCCTCAAACTGCCTAGATTTCACCTCCTCTAGCAGTGAAGACCTGGACTTAACACTGGCTATTATCCCCTTGTCTTAGCCAATGTAGTTTCACCAGGTTGTTTGCCAATGTCTGAACTTCTTTAGACGTCAAGCGCCGTGTACCTTCAAAACTAGCCAAATTTTCCATGCTCACTGCTTTCTATCTCATGGCATCTGCCACCATATGTGCCTTCCCTAGATGATATAAAATTGTGACATCATAGTCCTTAAGCAGTTCCATCCATATCCATTGTCTCAAATTGAGATCCTTCTGGGAGAAGACATACTACAAGCTGCGATGGTTTGTGAACACATCACAATAGGCCCCATACAAGTAATGCCTCTAGATTTTTAGGGTTAATACCACCACTGCCAATTCCAGGTCATGAATAGGGTTGCTCTTGTCATGCACCTTCAGTTGTTTTTAAGAATAAGCAATGACCTATTCTTCCTGCATTAGAATTACCTATCCTTCTTGCATTAGCATAGCACCCAAACTACACTATAAGGCACCATAACAAACTACAAAATCTTTACCTTCTACTGGTAGTGCCAGAATAAGTGTCGTGGTTAGCAAGGTTTTGATCTTTTGAAAGATCTATTCACATTATTTGGACCATTGGAATGACACATTCTTTTGGGTCAGTCTTGTCAACTGAGAGACAATGGCCACAAATCCCTTCACAAATCAGCGGTAACAGCTGGACAACCCTATAAAGCTCGAAACCTCTTTCATTGTGGTGTGCCTATCCTAATTTCAGAGCGCTTCCACCTTTTGTGGATCCACCTTAATCCTCGTTGGAGACTACTTTCCCTAGAACGATAGTGATTCTAGCCAAAATTCACATTTAGTGAACTTTGGATAAAGTTGTTTCTCCTTTAATAGCCCCAACACCATCCTTTTGTGATTCTCATGTTCCTGATTAGTTTTGGAGTACATTAAAATATCATCAATAGAAAAGATTACAAATGAATCTAGATAGGGTTTGAAGATACCGTTCATCAGGATCATGGATGTTGCATTAGGGACTACAAATGACATGACCAGGAACCCATAATGCCCATACCTAGTCTGAAAAGTTGGCTTCACTATACCCTCAGCATGAATTTTTAGCTAATGATAACTCAACCTTAAATCGATCTTTAACAACACTGCTACCCCCTATAACTGATCCAATAGGTTATCTACTTGGGGAAGAGGATATTTATTCCAAATAGTTACCTAATGCAATTGAAGGTAATCAATGCACATCCGCATACTGCCATCTTTCGTTTGCACAAACAATACTGGGCACCTACGAAAAGACACTCGGCGTATTAAACCCCATATTAAGAACCTCTTGCAACTACTCTTTAGGTTCCCTCAGCTTAGTAGGTGCCATCCTATATGGAGGTATGGAAATAGGTTGGGTCCCTGGCTCTAAATCTATACAGAAGTCAATATCGAGGTCCAGCGACACGCTAGGAAAATCCCTAGGAAATACATATAGAAACTCACGAACTACTGGGACCAACTATATGGAGGAACCCTCTGAACTGGTATACTATATGTGGTCTAGATATGCTGAACACCCTCGCCCTATCAATTTTCAAGCACAAATATAATTGATAAGTTTCTTAGGAGCAGGGCTACAATTCCCTTTCCATTCCAACCTTGACAACCCAGACAAACCTGACATTGCTATGGTGACTTTATAAGCATGGCAATAAAGAATGGCATGGTAAGGAGACAACTAGCTCATCCCCAAGAAAACATAAAAAAGTCTACTATGTCTAAGATCAATAAGTCTACTCGCATATCACAACACATAAAGTCCACCGAACACGCAGGCAAACCCTATCCACAACCACATAATCCCTAATAAGAGTAGACACATGAATTGGAATATTAATAACATCATAAGAAAGATCCAACCCCACAACAAAATAGACAGACACATAGGAAACAGTAGAACTAGGATCAAATAAAGCCATAGCCATTTTGTCATATACAAGAATACAAGCTGTGATAACTACATCTGAAGCCTCTGGCTTAGGTCTATCGCAAATTATATAGAAGTGATCCTGATTACATGCCTGAGACCTACCCCTATTAGGCTATGTATCCCTTTTGTCTGACTGAGTACCACCCCTTCTTGTCTGGACACCTCCTTTACCAGACTGAGTACCCCCTCTAACTGCTGACTAACTATCCCACCCAAGCTGTAGGTGATACCTGCTGAATGCACTACCTCCTCTTCAAGCTTTGGTTGGTGCTCGGGGAGCTGGGTGCGGAACAATCTGTCTACCTTGTCCAAACCTGGGACACCATCTGCGGATATGCCTATACTCCCCACACTCATGGCATACCTTATCAAACATGGCTTCTGAGTTAGAATGGAGGAAATAGGGAAAGCCCCAAAATTTGAGCGATCCATCTGAGTACACCCAATTATACCTGAAGGCTGCTGAATGGTTCCTGGCTGATACTTGCATAGTTGGCTAACTGGAATATCCCCAGTTCCCCCAGGGAATCAGAGTTCTAGAAAAGAACCACTAAAGGTATGATATGATGTGAGTTTATAGAACTTTCGACAGTTAAAACTGAGAACATAACATGGACTTAGGTATGTTTATATGGATATGAGGAACTTTTACTTTGATTTCAGAGAAAATAAGTGTTGGAGAAAAAATGTGTAAAAGAAGCCTAAGTATAAGTCTCATTACCAGCCATACCTTGATTTTATGAGTTGTATTAAGAATCATGGTGATAGTTAGAAGGTTGGAATAAGAGGAAGGCAACATACGACTCTCAGTATGAGCCACAACTAGAGTCGTGGAATTGTTCAGTGAAATTTGCACAAAGGTAGTCTCTTTGTATGGATGGACTCATGGAGCGTAGCACCAAAATACGACCCATACCATGACCTGTGGTGAACTTCAGGAGCTTCTTCAATACTTGCAAAACTTCAGACACTAAAAACAGTATGACTCATAGGAGGAAATTACGAGGTGTACCACAACACTCGTGGAAAACTTTAGAAGTCGTCAGAGTTCTCAAGGCTAAAGCACGAATGCATTTTACGACTTGTAGGACTGTGGTATGAGTCATACCAACCTGCCAACACTTAGATAAATTTGCAGCAGCCAAGTATGTATGAGAAGCAGGTATGACTCGTACAATCTTGCTATGAGTCATAGGTTTAGTCGTGACACAGTCGACACCAGATATGGAAAATTCCCTATTAGCTTAGGAAAAGGTTTCTAATGTCTGTATAAATAGATTTTATGTTTTATTTTAGTGAGAGAACATAGAAATGAAGTAGTAGATGTGTGAAGAATATTCTTCGTGATTTTCTATCAAGTTTTGAAGAGCAATTCTTAGGATCAAATTCTATATTTCATTCATTGTTCTTTGATACTCAAATCTGAGTTTCTTCCAATTATTGCTGTAAGTATTTAATTATGTGTTTATTTATAAATTCAAATTGTAATCTTATAACCATGAGAGGCTAAAACCTCTGTAGCTAGGGGTTGTGGGAACCATGGTGGATTAACGAAATAGGGTTACACAAAACTGAATCAAAACCAATGCTAAAATCTTGTATTGTATTCTTTTCATCTTTTAAATGTTTCTTAATAGTGTACAATGTTAGGAGTTGTCTTAGTTCTTTACTTGCTTGAACCTAGAGAAGTAGAGATTAGAAAAAGAGAATTACAATAAAGCCTTGGTCTTTAGGATCATTGTATTAACTTGAGTTGTGGTCGTAAGATAGTTAAATTTGGAACATACTGATAACAGTTAGTTTGAAATCGCTCATGAGACCTAACCCGGTTATCGAGTATAGTCATCCAATAGGGACGATCCAGTCGTTTGGATGAACCCTAGTTATCAGTTCTAGAAGTAAGCATTTGGATTGATAACATGTGTATACCCGAAGTAGTTATCAACCGATTGGAAACAGTTAACCTAGTTGTTTACAAATCTTGATTTAAATCAAAATTATAATCTTTGCTTTAATATTGTTTTATTTAAAATCCCCCAATTTCGAGATAAATCACCAACAAGTTCAATTACTAGCATTAGTCTTGATTTTACCCTGTTCCCTATGGGTTCGACCCCAACCTCTTAGTGGGGTTCTTTATTGACAACGTCCGCTTCATGCTTTGTTAGGAAGTGTGAGTTTGAGCGTTATCAAAAAGTGGCGTCATTGTCGGGGAATATGGCTAAGATTAGATTAATTGCTTGTATTTGACTTTTGGTTGTTATTTCCTGAATTACTTTTGCTTTTTGTTTTTGGATATCCACAGGTTGTCACTTGGTGAATGCCAAGCACTCTTCAGAGTGAAAACTCCTTGATTCCTTTGGATCTCAAACTCGAAAGAACACTGCGAAAGATGGAGAACAAAGAGAAGAGAGATGCCCGTATTGCTGAAGAAGCTAGGCAAGCTGAGCTAGCTCAGCAAGCTGCACTTTAGGATATGGAGGATGCTCAAGATGAAGTTGTCAATACTAGTCACCATGAAAGGGGAAACAAAGATCAAAGATATGCCCCTCAATTATTAGATGAGGATGACCCAGACATAGATAAAGTAGGGTCAACCAGAGCTATTATACTACCACCATTGCCTGCTGGGGATAAATTTGATATCACTAGCACCATGATCCAATTATTGAACATGAAAGGGTTATTTAGTGGTCATGCAGCTGATGATGCCAACCTACACCTGATGAACTTTGTTGTAATATGTAAGGTGTACAGGTTTCCCACAGTTAGCCAGGATACTATAAGACTAAGACTCTTCCCCTTTTCTCTGTCTGGGGAGGCCACTTTATGGTTATTAGAGTTGCCCAATGACTCCATTACATATTGGACGAAGCTCAAGCAAGCTTTCTTAGAGAGATTCTTTCCACCCTCCAGGATGATGCAACTTAAGGATGAGATCTATAATTTTCAACAACTGAAGATTGAGGCACTTCATGATAGCTAGTTGAGGTTCAAGAAGATGTTGACCAAGTGCCTGAACCACAAAATTCCTAATGATAGTCTGTTGAAGATTTTCTATAGATCATTGATAATAGTAAAAAAGCAGTAGCAGACACCATGGCGGGAGGAGCACTGATGGGCCACACCTAGGAATAAGCTGCCACTATTCTAGACAAAGTGTCCAAGATAAACTGAGCATGGCACACCCGAAAAGTAGAATCAGCGGCTGATACATAGGCTGTTGGTTTGACTGTAGACCAACGAAGGAAGGAAGAAGAACATGACCAGGAATTGGCTCATATGCGCACATCATTGGATTTTATCACTAAGCATATCATGGGAGTAGGAGCTAGAAAATTTAATGTAGTGGGGACACAGGGACAGGAGCTAGGGCCTAACCACTCAGATTCCGAGGAGGAGGCAAGCATCTTGGACAACCAAGTGAAGGATTTTCGAGCAAACGCCCAAGGGTCTGGACAAGGCACTTGGCGCCAAGGTTCAGGAAACCAATTTCGAAACCTATACAGAGATAATTACAATCGGAATAGGTACAGAGATAGAAGATGAGGTCGTCAGCACGAGGGAGATTGGAGAAGAAATGACGGTTACAGCAACGATCGAGCAGGATTGTACGCGCCTCCAGATGCACGTGAGGGGGAGGGTGGACAGTCAAAGTTAGAGAGCATGATAGATGAGATGGCTAAGAAGGTGAGATCCATAGATGATCAGCTGAAAGACATCCGTAGTGATATATCGAGCATGTGCCAAAGAGTGGAGTGACATGCTACAGTTATCAAGCATATCGAATAGCAGCTAGGGCAACTGTTAGCATCCATGAATTCTAGGAAAAAGCATATACTACCTAGCAACCCAGTTTAGAATCCAAAAAGTGATGGTCACTGCATGGCTGTGATGATTAGGAGTGGAAAGACCACAGTTGATCCCCCTCCTATCAGTTGTAGTTGAAAGAAAGAAAGAAAGCTTGATCGATGATGAAGAAGATGTTGTTGAGAAGTAGCATAATAAGGATGCTGAGTTGACTGAGGTTTCAAATGTTGAAAATGAGCATGAAACTTAAAAAGAAGAAAAGAAAGGAGTTACACAAATTTACAAGGCTATTCCATGACCACCACCTCCGTTCCCTCAAAGAATAAAGAAGAAGGCGGAGAATGGTAAGTTTTAGACATTCTTGTCAATGCTCAAATAGTTATCTGTAAACATACCATTGGAACAGATGCTGGGATATGCCAAGTTTATGAAGGACCTTGTCATGAAGAAAAGATCTGTGTGCTATGAGCCTGTGGATAATAAGCATTTGTAGTGCTATAGCCTCAGGGTCCTTACCCAGAAGAACAAAGATCCAGGTGCCTTCACTATTCCATGCATAATTGGCGATGTTGAGTTTCCAAGGGCACTATGTGATTTTGGAGCAAGCATCAATCTGATGTCGTTAGCGGTGTTGAAGAAACTGGGATTGGGAGCCCCACATCGACTATTATGCAGCTACTGATGACCGAGTAATCTGTGAAAAATCGAATGGGGATCCTGTTCGGGCTATTTCGGTTGGGGTTATATATTATAAACCGACACGCAAGTGCACGTGGTCAAACAAGTAATAAAGTGGCTAAGTAAGCCAAGTATCGATCCAAGGAGGCTCAGGATATGTAAAATTTGCCTAAGTATACTATATTCTTATCTTACTTCTAATTATGCTAACAACAACGTAACCAACAGTTAATGAGTTTTTGTTTATAAAATATATACTAAAACTATTAACAATTATTTACTGTGAATTTAAACTATGGATATGAGCATGCCAAGGTTAAGAACAAGTAATGAATTCGATTATAATAATAATTCGGTTAATCTCTTCTTCATGTTGCTAGCCAAGAACAGTAGCCTAGAAATTAAAACTCTCGTATTTAATTTCACTTAAGAATCATAAACCATTCGTCTACATTTCTGTGATCAAATGCAATTTACGACCTAGCAATACAATTCCGGTTCCTAAATTGACTAATACGGCTTTCAAGTATATTTCTATCAGGAAAGCACATCAAAACCCAATTTTCCCAAATCAAGTTAAGAACAATACCCTATTAATTCACAACTTTCCAATTTCTTGCTCTCTCGAGTGAAATTTGACTTTTTAGATGTACATTAATGTCGGCCAAGCACTAATGCAGTAAGAACAAGAATTAATAGAACAACATGAAAGAAGAAGAAGAAAACCATATCATTTACAATCAAAATTCACTACACATGTTCAAAACCTTAGCAAGGAAGAGAATTAGCCACTCATTTGTGGATTGATCATCCTAAAACAAGTGTAAATCATACATACAATTGATTGAAAGAAGAAAGGAAGAGAAGAAATCCCTTAGCTTTTTCGTCCCTCAACTGCTGCTAACCCACGTCCTAGCTCCACCAAGTCTGAACTAATTAAAATAAACCTAAGTGTGCTATTTATACTAGAGGGAAATTTTTCCCGGAATAACAAGCAACGTGTCACGGAGGTCAACGCGGAGCACTGCCTCCGTGACACGGCGTGGACGCGGACCTTCACTGGAAATCCAGGGTCCGGTAAATTAGCCTCAACATGGCACGGAGGCCAACACGGAGGCCTATCTCCGTGCCACGGAGCTGTCGCGAGGCCTCACTGGAATTTGCCATTTAATTTCCTCTCCAGGCAGTGTGCCTCCGCGATGGTAGCGTGGCACGGCTCCATCGCGGAGCCCCTATACTTTGCGCATTCCAATGTCTTTTCCACGTTCATATCCAAGTCCAACTCCGATATAGTTCCAACATGCATTTTAGCTCCTAAAAATCATATTTTCCTGCAAAACAAATGCTAATCATGTTGGTTAGTATAAATTCACATTTTATTACCAATTACATGAGAATATATATACATATTGCACACAAACAAGGCAAAAATAATACGTTTGAGTATCACTTGGGCATATAAATCTGCCCAAGATCAGATCCTGTGTGATGTGCTTGTTAAAGTTGATTGATTCATATTCCCAGCGAAGTTCGTGATCCTTGATTGTGAGGTTGATTTTGATGTCCCCATAATTTTAGGGAGACCATTCCTTTCCACTGGGAGAGCCTTAGTAGATATGGAGGCTGGCCAGTTGAAATTCATACTCAATAAAGAAGAGGCCACCTTCAATGTCTGCCGGTTAATGAAGCAACCGAAGGAATATAGAGTTGTCTCAGCAATAGAGGATGAATCTGAGTTCCTTGATGAAGTCTAAGTAGTCAAGAGACTTGTGTCGTGCCGCAACGTTAAATCAGGCACTTCTTAGAAGTCAACCCAATAGGTGGTTTGGTGAATTCTAAGTAACCGAACCACCTGCCTCATGTCGCGACACTAAATCATGTGATTCATGGTAGGCAACCAAAGTTGATTAACTTATGTGTGTTCAGTGTGTAAGGGAAACAAAATAGGTGGCAGAAAAAGTTGTTGAACAAGCAGGTGCTATGGTCCTCAGTACGACTCATAAGAGTTTTGTACGAGCTGTAGCACGAGTCATGGTGAAATATAGAGATGTATTTCAATGCATGAGTTTAGGATACAGTTGGTCCTACGACTCGTAACCTCATTTTACGTGTCGTAGTACTCACTGTGGCTATGAACTATTCAAGGCACCGACCAAAATGGAAGAAACACCTACTAGTGATAGTACAAATCATACCCCCATAGTATGAGTCATAAGATGTGCTCATAGGTCCACAAATAAGTTTCTCAATCTCTCAGTTACGGGTCCAAGGGATGACTCATAAGGCCTTCCTACGACCCGTGGTATGAGTTGTTACAGGTCAAAAATTTTAAAAACACCCAACTCAGCCCAGATTTTTGAAATCTGCCCTATAACCTATTTAAAATCAAACAAGTCATACCCTTCTCCTATGCTCTCAAAATGGAAGTCACGACCATAACCCATGACTCCCTCACACCCATAACTCATAATCAAAGATAGATTGAGCATGTTTTGCTTAGTTAACACCGAGAATCCCAACTTCCAATCCTAAGTTTCTGATTGCCAGTCGAAGTAAGCAGTTATCAAGTAAGTGTATTTGTTGAATTTGATAATTATGACCTATGTGTTTGTGCAAACCTGCTTAATCCCTGTGAGTCCTCTTAGTGCATGAAAAATTAAAAAAAGATAATGACTAAGGATGTGAACAAGTCAATGTGCGACTGGGTATGGGCTTGAACTTGTAAAATTGTGCATTGAACTATTAAAATTGAGTTATGGGTTGTGATTAAAAAGGGGAGGAATGGGTAACTCTAAAACATGATAAATGCATGCCTGGACTTAGAGAATTTTGAGTACCCAACACTAAATTGAAATCTCCTGCAAACTGAACCAAAAATAAGGTAGGGACAAGCTTCACAATCCTTCGTACGACCCATGTTTTCATTCTATGACTCGTGGGATGGCTCGTTGGTACGGTCCGAAGCCAAATTTGTAATAATCACGAGCTACAAATCCTAGTATGGCTCATGGTTTACTTCTATGAGTCGTACCTAGTAATCGTACCAAGAATCAGAAACGGGTCAAGTCCACAAGTGACAGTATGATCCTTCCTACGACTCGTGGAATCGACTTACGGGTCGTACCATGTTTCTTGGAAAAATACAGAACATTTGATTTAAAGGGGCATCCGCAGACGACTTGTGGTACGAATCGTAAGTTCATGGGATGAGTTGTACTCAGAGGCACAACATTGACTTAAGATATTACAGGTCTCAGTACAAATTGTACCTCCAAGGTACGACCCACACTGTTGACCGGTGATAAATTACAGAGGACTTTTTCTTTCTTTGTTTTTCTTAGATTTGGAATTCTAACCGATTTTCTCTACAGGTATAATGATGCAAAAATGAAAAGCATCAAAGGCAACTGCTCGAAGGACATTGCTTTATGAGACCTTCAAATCCAATAAAGCGGGCAACTTCCCTAGTTGTTCATAAGAGGAATATAGGGTCAATACATCAGATACTGAGGGGACCTGAACCACTAGGGCAAAGGTTAAAGCCCAAGCTGAGGCAGCCACTGCCACATCTTCTGGTGCTCCCCAGTCTGAGGAGGGGGTGTAAGAAAGAGCCTAAGAGTCCAGAAGCGGCTCTACTAAAAAAGAGGGATCTGAGGAGGTCCAAACTAGAGATGCAAGTAATGAGTCCGGATCAGAGGAGGAGGCACCCAATGCCGAGTAGGAGCAGACTCCACCTAGGGAGAACCGCACCATTTGATGGAGAGTACCGGGATCCCATGAATATATGAACAGGGCATTTCTCTCATGGCCAAGAAGAAACCTAGGCGGGGCATTCAAAAAGCACCGCGGATCCTCACAAATTAATTAAACCAGGTAGAGGAGATGAAATGGATATTTATTTTCTATTGATATGAATGGATGGCTAGGACCCCGGACCGATACACTTCAAAAACCGTCTGGAAGGTCTACGTTGATTATTTGGCAACCATGGAGCAGAAAGTGAATGAGGGGAAAAAGTTGAAAGATCATCCCAAGCTGGAGAGCATCCTGGTTAGAGGCCGAGAGGATGATATATCTGATTGCATAATTGCTCGGGTATTATATGGGCCACAGTACTTACTAATGTAACCCAAATTACACCTCGCAATTGAGATATAAAGCGGTCGATGTAAAATATAGAACCCAATGAAGGTTGAGGTCGATCCCACAGGGAATATAGAAAGAAAATAAGTTAATGTGATTAGTTATTACTACTGGATTACTTATTTCCTAAAGGGGAAAGAAATAAAATAGTAAAAAATAGTAAAGACTACTAGATGTTTAATTCAATTTCGGTTTGTATTCAATTGACAAGTTACTAGGATTGTGTTCCCCATGACTTAATAACCACAAGGCTTTTACACTAGTGATCTATTTTGGTGTTCAGCATGCAATATTGGTAAGTTTAGTTCACCTAAATAGTTGGTCCCCTATCTACATGATTATGACCATACAACTTGGTCCATATACTGGTGTATGCTTAATTAGCCCTTCCCTTAATATCGGATTATCTATCCCTGGAAAAGTTCAAGCTGTTAGATGAGGGTTGATAGCCTCAAATCTCTGTTGTTAATCCTTTTTTCCATTCACTACTTCCTTGATACGGGAAGTAAGAATAAGGCGAGTTCCAACGTTTGCAACCGTTAAGAAATAAGTAAAACAAAGGGAAAATCAATACATGCATTGAACCCCGTTCAAGAATCACTAAGTGTTTTATCTATTTATGTTAATTCATCCTAGTTACCACAACCTTAGTTATGGGTTTAGCTACTCATTCTTGAATAATCAAAATTACAAAATATAGAATAAATCATAATTGTAACTTACAAAAATTCATAGAAGAAAACCACGTGAATTGAATACACCTTGAAAATCGATGAACAAAACTCCAATGTCGTTTAATTCCCAAAATCAAGAACAAAATTACAAACTTTGTTTCTTGAACCAAGAATGATTGTTAACAACACTAGAATTCACGTGAAAGTTCATAAAAATAACTGTGTATGAAAAATAAACCTAAAAATTATATTTATTTTTCAATATAAATCTTATCCTAACAAAACTTGGATTCCAGGTCGGCATGGGTAACGGGTCAAGTAATGAATCGTTGGGTCTCCAAACGAGTCATGGCCAATGAAATCATATGTCATCAGCAATAGGCCCAGTCGTGGTAACAGGTCGCCTAACGACTCATCGTGTCAAGGCACGAGTAGTAAGGCCTCTCGTGGTCTTGGCTCTCCAAAATTCCAGTGCACCTGATGATCCATCCCAATGATCTCCTGACGAGTCGTCCCATCATCCAACGACTCATTTCTTCTGTCATTTCCTTCACTGGATATTTTTCAGAAATCCTCTTTCCAGTCTTCACAACTAGCTTAACGACTCGTTACCAAACGTAATGAGTCATGCCTTCAACCCGTTAAGTGCACTGATTCTTCAACATTAAAACTTGGTTTTCTCCCCACGACGACAGGCATGACTTGTGCTGTGAGACAACGACTCATGATGTGCCTAGCAGCCTGCATTTCAGTTCTTTATTCCTTACTTTGCCTATTTTCTGTTCCAAACCTGTTTTCCTGCAACATTTAACACAAATGCATAATATCTACATATACATACCCGGAATGTGCATAGGATCCTGGTTTTAAGCGTAGAAAGTTCCATAAAATCATGGAACATCAACACCCTCAACTTTGAACTTTTGCATGTCCTCAGGCAAAAACAAAATAAACTACTTTGACGCTTCAATCAAAAGAACTTTAGAAAACTTACTGCAGTCACAACTCCTCATCAAGTCAAATTTTCTAACCCCTCCTTTATGATACAAACTCAAATCATAAAGCATATGCAAAATTTTCAACCATGACGTAGAGGAATCGAAACATGGCAAAATACTGTCACTTGTATCCTGCACATAAATCTGCAACACTGACCCAGACAATTTGTAGACGATTTTGTTGATCAAATGCTCTCATCTTAATGAAGTCCCACACTCACTCATGTGTATATGATTATATCAACGTATTTCTCTGGGGACTAGGCAAGATCACACTCGCTCTCACAAGGAAATTCTAACTATGTGCACGCAATGCCATAGGCTTGCCTTTACTTTCAATACCTTGATTTTCATATAGGTAACCAGGACCACTATAGGAATTTTAAGCTTATAACATAGGATCGGGTTTTCGTATGGTACATATGGGACTAGTATATTAACCCTCCTTGGCACTACACACGCCTTGACACCACTTTTGACCTTTTTTATTTCATATTTTCTCCCTTTTTCCTTTACTTTCTTCTTCTTTTATTTTCTTTTGCAACTACGAGTGCGGTGCTTCTTCTTTCTAGCATTCATTACTTTAACATTTTTCTTTTCTTTTCTTTTCTTGCTCTTTTTCTCTTTTAACAACATTTTTATTTCTTTCTTTTCTTTCATTACACACACCGCTCCGGCTCTTTCATTTTCATTACCCAATCTCATTCCACCCTACAACCACCCTCAACTTAGGGGATTTGCCTGAGTTGAGGTTCACGGTGTCCAATGAGGGACCAGGGCCAAAACGGGTTCATTTTTAATCAAAGAAGGAAGGTGAATTGGTGTAAAAAAGAAAGAAAGGTCAATTTAAGCTCAAACATCTGGATCAAGGGATATTTATTTTCTGTTTGTCGGTCTTTTAAGGCTAAAGTGGGCTCATTAATCAGAAATGGCCTATGATCCTTTCCTAGTTTCCCGTCCTCTAACTCGGTACGACTGACCAGACAAGTTCTAAATTGACACACCAGAATTTAACTATTAAACCTCGCCCACAAATAGCAAAGGTCAACATTATCACTTCTACTAACTGCTAGTTCAGGTACAACCATACAATGGAAAACATGTTCACAGTTTTAACGCCATGCAAAGATTCACAAAGGTAATACTTGTCGATTTTAACACACACATAAAAAAAATTTAGGAGGCGTATCACATTATCAGTTTAATTAAATTAAAAAATTCATGCTCTTGACTACCTTAAGTTCACGTAACTTTCTTTCGACTGACACAAATAAGCACAAAAACATAAAAACCTACATATGTTGGTTCTTCTAGACAAGGAACACCTGAGGGAAAAGATATCTGGCAAGAAAAACCCTCAGGTTATGTTCAACAAAAATACACAGGTATCTCTCCCCACCCTCATCAAGAAAAGCATACGTCGTCCTCGACGCATATATAGAAAAAAAACCATTGAAATAGGAAACATACCTATGCGACCTAGGTGTTTACGACCTGATCGATTTAAAGTGCAGATATTCCTCCAGTGTCCTCTCCGATACCACTGACTTGAACCGGTGCATTTTCAGACCCAACTGAGCTCGTACCTTCTCCTAGAGCTCTCGTTACCTCAACTGCGGCCCTCTATCGAGCCTCCTCTCTAGATAAGTGCAGCGCTGTCTCCATCTCTCTCTGCTCTTGCTTCTACTGACGGAGCAGAGAGTCATCCTCCTAAAAACTCACCTCCTCATGAGGTCTCTTACCCTTGTCTTGCTCCACCGGCTCCTCAGTAATAAAGTCAAATATCGGTGGTAGCTCTTCTTCACTCTCATCCTCAAATTCTGGAAGCACGGGTGGAGGGATCGCATCCACCTATCATACGGACAACTCCCGCACCTCTGCTCTAAGAGCTGCTAGCTCCGCATACCACCTTGCCATTTCAGGTGCTTGTAACTGTGCAAGGCACTCATCCGTGCGTCTCTCAAAAGCGTCTAACCTTCCATGCACTGAGCTACAAAGCGCCTCTAACAACTCTTTGGTAACCCAAGGGTTGACTTGCTCCATTAGTACCTTTACCTGCAGAGCCATGTGTGCTTGTTGTTTCTCAGCTTTTGCCATCTGTCTAGCTATATCGGTCAGGAATTCTTTGGAGATAGTGCTAGACCAGCTGAAGGAGCGCTGGAGGATGAAACACGTGGGCGAGGTGCAGCTACTGTAGATGATGACTCTGGAATCTCCACAGGTGCGGGAATGTCAGCTGGATTTGTAGCCTCAGGCTGGCTACCCATCTCTCTGTCCTCCATGGGCTCTGCCGCCATCTCAATAAATACAGCCGCCTCAGTCTGCCTACCGCTGCTAAATGCCTCTGCCAATATAGTCTCTCCAGCAGATGCGACAGCCTGACTCCTTGCTCTTAGTACCGGGTTTGTGTCGTCCCTTATCAACCCTATATCGATTATCTTGTGGACTACTATGTGCTGGTCAACTGATGGCAACACTGACACTTTTGACTCCTGACAGATTCTATCAACAAGACATGGAAAGGGAATGGTAGTGCCATCATTTATCTCCCACTCTCGAATCTCTTTAGCAATATACCTCGGGAAATTTATGGTGTACCCCTCCATAATTCTAGCTACCAATGCAGCTCTGTCAGGTGAAAGAATGTTATCATTGCTGGTTGGTACCAGCCGATGCCAAACCAATGACCACCAAAAGTTGGCTTGAAAATTCAATGTGGCCTTCTTTATCTGGGACTTAGTGCCATGCAACCATTCGACCAACGAACCTCTTGTGGTAATGACCCATGTAGCAAAGTTTATTGCCTTATTTGCTCCTCACTATTCAGCTTCTTAGTCTTGACTTTCTCGAGCTCAAATAGTCTGTGATCGAACTCGACTGTATTCATCGCAGCATGACAGTCTCGCCCATAAAGTAGTCTAGAGATGGACCTCTCAAATATGTCCACAAGCGTCTCCCGAACCAACACTCATGTTAAAACGGGCCTCTTTTTCCAGTCTTAACCACCTAATGCCAGACACTGTAGTATGTTTGCGTAGACTGCATAGAATTCTCTGACCAAGCCGTGGTTGTAGCTTCCCGATGGCTCTGTCCACCACCTAAACTTGTATTTGTTGAACAAAGCGTGCATCTCAGGGACGTCCTTGAGCCCCGTGGTAACCAGTCTAGGGTCCTCGTAGATGCTCCTCTTTGGATTTCCTTTGTCATTCGGAGCAATGCCCCTGTAGTATATAGCCCTCATACCATGAGCACACCATCTCCTTAGGTGCCTTTGTTGATCATTAGATGTGCTCTAAGTCTTGGTAAATTCATCATCTGTGCTCCCTTGTTGAGCACGTGACTCATCAGCTACTTCAGCATTTTATCCAGCTGTGGTGCTCTCGGGAGCAATCAGGGCTATGGCCCTGACGTTTTCATCTGCACGGCTTGGAGGGTCTCTTACTAGTGGAGTAGGAGCATCAGCTAGGGCTATCAGATTTGTAGATTGTTGTGCCCTAGCCCTGGTAGATCTCCTCACGAGCTTCTCTTTTGACACTTTGTGTTCCTCCTCCAAGCTACTCGACTCTTCGGAGGAGGATGGCTCGTCCCGAAGTCTGCGGTATGACAGTTGACTCCTCTCCGGCACTTGTTTCTTGGTCGTACCTTTATTTGGTGTATCCTTCGGAGCCATTGTACCTATGGAATATCAATTAGTATACAAGATGAGATGAAACATATCAAATTTTTAACTGTGTCTCAGTAGACATGACGAGTGACTTAATGAGTTGTTGCCATTGGGCACGACTCGTGAGGTCGGTCATTATCTCCAAGCTATTTTTTTTCTTGTTGTGCCAATGGACATAACGACTGGTCACAACGAGTAGTTACCTAAGGCGAAGACTCGTTAGACCAGTCATGAGGTACACTGGTGCCCCCAATAGGTGGAGAACAGGGTAATCTTGAAATTAAATTTTTGGCTTTAAATTTCAGGTGAGAGTTTGGAGGGCAAGAAAATCGGGTGGTTTTCATATGTTTGAAATAACAATTTATGCTAATTTGTGCGTGGGTCGGGTCAGGTGGCAGCTAATAAAAAACTATATGACGACCCATGTAATGGTTAGTTAGGTGGTGAAATGACTCATTTGACCCTTCATGCAGTGGCTTAAGCTTAATATCTTACTTGGGATCTAACGACTCATGTAACGACTCGTTGTGCTACCCAACAAGTCATGGCCTGAGTTGTAGGCCCTGATCTGTGGTAGCTTCCCGATGGACAACTTAATGAATCATTTGGTCACCCAACGATTCGTTAAGTCAGTCGTTGTCACCTTTTTTTTCAATTTAATTTCACCTTTGATCTATAAACTTAATGAAAGACCTCAAGATTCGTTGTCAATGGTAACGACTCATTTGGTCAACCGTTGTCTATACTGTTTTATACAGCAATGATGACGATCTAGTTAACGAGTCGTTTGGTCAAATGATGATTCGTTCTGTGCTTTTTGGCACCATAAATTCAAGTTTATATTTTCAGTTTTAACTTCAAATTTGCCACCTTAATCACCTGCACACATCAGCACAGGTGAACACTATATTTTTCTTACAATTACAACTTGGGTTGCCTCCCTAAAAGCGTTTGATTTAACGTCGCGGCACGGCACATGTATTTTGACTACTCAAACTTCACCAAAACACCTCCATGGGTTGCTTCCCATGAAGCACCTGATTTAACGTCACGACATGATGCATGTACCCGGGTTACTCAGATTTCACCCAGAGCCTAGAGATCCACCAACTTTATTTCTTCGCTTCTCCCAAGATATGCTTTCACTCGTTTACTATTAACTTTAAAGTTCTTTCCTTTATTATTTTCCAGTTCAATTTCCCCGTAGGAGAATAGTAGAACCACTCAAAACGGCCCCAACCATTTGGACTTCAACTTTCCAGGAAACAAGCGAAGCCTAGAATTGAATAGTAACACCATAACACCAGGGTTGAACTCTCTCTTTTTGATCTTTCGGTTATGCTGAATTTTCATTCTTCGTTTAGAAATTTTAGAACTCTCATAGGCTTTCAAATGAAATTCATCTAGCTCATTCAATTGATCAAGCCTCAAGTTCGCAACTTCGTTCCAATCCAAATTCAGCTTCTTGAGCGCCCACATAGCTTTGTGTTCAAGTTCCACCGAAAGATGACATGTTTTTTCATAAACAAGATGATACGGAGACATACCTATAAGAGACTTGAATGCAGTCCAATAAGCCCATAAAGCATCATCTAGCTTTCGTGCCCAATCTGTACGGTTAGCATTCACAGTCTTCGCCAAGATGGTCCTTATCTCCCAGTTTGTGACTTCAACTTGCCCAATAGACTGCGGATGATCGGGTGTTGCCACCCTGTATCTTACCCCATATTTTTCCAATAAAGTGCGAAGCAACCGGTTATAGAAGTGAGAACCCATATCACTAATGATGGCTCTGGGAGTCCTGAATCTAGAAAATATATTCCGCTTCAAGAATGCTATGACACTCTTCCCTTGATTTTTTGGAAGTGCAACTGTCTCCACCCATTTCAAAACATAGTCAACAACAACAAGTATGTACTTTATCCCATTTGATCTCACAAATGGACCCATGAAATCAATGCCCCACACATCAAATAGCTCAATGACCAGGATTGGAGTAAGAGGAAGCTCATGCCTCTGTGATATGCCTCCTTGCCTTTGACATGCATCACATGCCTTTGCAAAATCATGCGTAAACTGGTGAATGGTTGGCCAATAGTACACACATTGCAAAATTTTGTGGGCTGTGTGAATCCCACTGTGATGACCTCCAACAGAGGATGAGTGGTAGGCCTCTAATATGCTCAACATCTCTACCTCGGGCACACATCTCTGAATAACCCCATCAGCACATATGCGAAATAAGTAGGGCTCAACCAATAAAAACTTCCGTACGTCAGACATGAACTTCTTCTGCTGGTGAAAAGATAAGTTCTCCAGTACAACATCACTCACTAGATAATTAGCGATGTCCGCAAACCATGGGATGAGATCTTGTGAGGCCACTAAAACCTGCTCATCTGGGAATGCATAATCTATGTAACGCTCATCTCGAAGTGCTGCATCTGGTTCCAATCTTTATAAGTGATCCGCCGCCTGATTTTCTATCCCTTTTCGGTCTTTTACCTTAAACTCGAATTCTTGCAGTAGCAGAACCCATTGAATCAACCGTGGCTTGGCATCCTTCTTTGCCATCATTTATATCAAAGCTGCATGGTCTGTATGGACTATAACCTTAGTTCCAAGAAAGTATGCTCGAAACTTCTCGAATGCAAAAACTACAACCAATAATTCCTGTTCTGTCATGGTGTAATTTTTCTAAGCTGTATTAAGAACCTTACTAGCGTAATAAATAAGATGGAAAATCTTTTCATACCTATGACCCAACACAGCTCCTAGGGCCACTCTGCTAGCATCACACATAATCTCGAATGGTTAAGAGTCAGGTGCCACTATAATTGGGGCAGATCAATATCTCCTTTGGCCATTCAAACGCCTTCAGACATGCCTCATCAAACAGAAACTTCACCTCTTTCTCAAGTAGTTCACACAAAGGATGTGCAATCTTTGAGAAGTCCTTGATGAATATCCTCTAAAACCCTGCATGACCCAAAAAGCTTCGAACACCATTCAAAAAAATTGGAGGTGGTAGACTACCAATTACTTCCATCTTGGCCCGGTTCACCTAAATACACTTACCAGAAATCTTATGGCCTAGCATTATACCTTCTTTGACCATGAAATGACACTTTTCCCAGTTAAGTACCAAGTTGGTCTCTTCACATCTCTACAACACCTTGCTCAAATGAGCTAAACAATCTTCTAATGAATTACCCACCATCAAAAATTCATCCATAAAGTCTTCAATGATGTCTTCCACTATGTCAGAAAATATGGACATCATGCAATGCTGAAAAGTGACAGGTGCATTACATAACCCGAACGACACCCTCTTAAAAGCAAATGTACTATATGGACAAGTGAACGTAGTCTTCTCTTGGTCTTCGGGGGCTATAGAAATCTGATTGTACCCCAAATAACCGTCAAGGAAACAGTACCATCCTCTTCCGACAAGTCGGTCTAACATCTGGTCCATGAATAACATAGGAAAGTGATCTTTATTAGTCCAACAGTTCAACTTCTTGTAGTCCATGCATACTCTCCAACCGGTGACTGGTCTGAGTGGAATGAGCTCATTGTTAGCATTTGGTACGACCGCAATTCCTCCCTTCTTGGGTACACACTAAACTGGGCTCACCTATTTGCTGTCTACAATAGGGTAAACCTTACCTGCATCCAACCACTTGATAATCTCTTTCTTGACCACCTCTTGCATAGGTGGATACAACCTATGCTGATGCTCAATGCTCGGAACAGAATCTGGCTATAGCTGGATTTTGTGAGTGCAAATACCAATTGGGATTCCAATAATGTCTACAATAGTCCACCCAATGCATTTTTTATATCTCTTCAAAATGGAGACCAAAGCCTCCACTTTCCATTCCTCCAAGTCAGCTGCAACAATGACTGATAAAGTGTTACCGGTTCCCAAAAATACATACTACAAATGAGACGAAAGTGCTTTGAGCTCAAATATCAGAGGCTCCTCAATAGATGGCTTAGACGGTGCGTCACCCGATTCTTCAGGTCATGATCAATCTTCTTTTGAGCATAAGTATATGATCCCATGCTAGAAAGTGCATTAACAATCTCCTCACACCCATGGATCTCCTCAGCACTAACATCCATCAAAGCTACTGTTAAGTCATCTAGTATCAAAAACTCCTCAATGGGCATAATTGGGAACTCAGGTTCCACAACATCAATTACTGAGACTACCCTCATATCATATGGTTGCTTCATCGATCTACATACATTGAATGTCACTTCATCATTGTTCAACCGAAATTTGAGTTGTCCAGTCTCCATATCTACAAGAGCACATCCGATGACAAGAAATGGTTGCCCCAAAATAATGGGGACCTCAAAATAAATTTCACAGTCCAAGATGACATAATCGGCCGAAAATATAAAGGACTCCACCCTCACTAGAACATCATATAGAATTCCCACTGAATTCTTCACCGTACGATCTGCCATCAAGAGCCGCATTGTAGTTGATTTGGGGGCTCCCAAGCCCAACTGTCTGATCACTGCTAGCGGCATCAAATTAATACTAGCTCCTAGATCACATAGTGCCTTAGCAAAATTAAAGTCTCCAATAGTGCACGGTATGGTGAACGCTCCAGGGTCTTCCTTTTTCTGAAGAAGAGAACGGGATGGTATTACACTACAGTGGTGCTAATTATCTACAGTTCGAAGCTCACAGTCCTCTTTCTAGTGACAAGGTCCTTCATGAATTTTGCATAGCCGGGCATCTACTCAAGTTCCCCGACTAATGGAATGTTCACAGATAATTATTTAAACATGGAGATGAACTTGTGATACTTCCCATCTTCGACCTTTTTCTTCAACCACTATGGAAAAGGGGGAGGAGGTCTTGGAATAGGTGTGATCTTTTGCGGTGCCTCCTTCTCCTTCTCATTACCAGATCCATGCTCCTTTGCATTACTAGGAGCAGTCTTTACCACTGAATCATCAACCAGAGTTTGATCCTCTAAATCTGCCATCCTATCATCATCAATCAATATGGGCTCTACTGACTCATCTATCAGAATTGACCTCAGAGGATCAACTGTAGCCGTCCCATTCCTAGTAGTGACCACCATACAATGTCTATCATTTTTCAGATTTTGCATGGTATTGCTGGGAAGTGTACCTTTGTTTCTCTGGTTCATCGCAATAGACATCTGACTCAGCTGCTCAATCTACTTAATGGCCACAGCATGTGATTCCACCTTTTGATTCATACAAGCAATATCAGCGCGGAGCTCCGTGAAATGGCCATCTACTGCCTCCATCTTCTTAAGTACCTTGGACAACATGTCTTCCACCCTTGAACCACTAGACTCTGGCTCACAATTCCTTGGAGGAACATATAGACCGCTTATGTCATTCTTGTACTCTTCACGGTTCTTCCAGTCTCCATTGTCTCTGTATTGGCCTCGGTTGTAGTTGTTATCCCTGTATGAGTTCTAAACTTGGTTCCCTTGACCATGACACCAAGAATCTTGGTTAGACCCTCTGGAAACCCACCCCTTTATCATTCAGATAATTGACTTCCTACTCAGATTCTAATTCACGTCCATCATTTCTCTGGGCCTTGCCTTGAGAACCCATAACATTCACCTTTTCAGCTTCGGCTCCCATCAAATGCTTAGCAAGCAGCCCCATTGTTGTCTTAATTTCAGTAATATCTTGATCTCGATCTTCATCCTTCCTTCTCTGCTCCGCGGATATACCTACCGCATAAGTACCAGCTGGAGTCTCTAACTCTCTTGTCCGCATGCGCGATTGGTTTTAGTAATTCTGTCAAGTAGCTCAACAGCTTCAGCATAAGTGTGGCTCATAAATGTTCTGCCAGACATGATATCAACCACTACCTTGGTGTTAGCATTTAGAGATCTATAGAAAATTTCCAGCAATGTATCATCTGGAATCCTGTGGTTGGGCACCCTTTTGAGCTTCTTGTTAAACCTCAGTCATGTCTCGTGAAGTGCCTTAGAAATTAACTTCCTAATGTTGTAAATCTCATCCTTCAGCTGCCAAGCTCTGGAAGGTGGGAAAAATATTTCAAGAAAAGCTCTTTTCACCTCCCTCTATGTAGTGATAGAGTCGTTAGCCAGTTCTGCCAACCAGAGTATAGCCTCACTCCCTAATGAAAAGGGAAATAACCTCAGCCGTATCACATCCTGACTCACTCCTAGTTGTCTCATATGTTTTGCAGATACCCACGGAATTTATCAAGTGAGTATGTGCATCATCAGTTGCATGACTCGCAAATATCCCCTTTATGTTGAGCAGTAGGATCATAGCACTGGTAATATCAAAATTTGCCCCAGTAGGCAAAGGGGGAGGGACAATAGCTCTAGTGGAACCAGCTTCTTCAATATCAACATCATCATCTTCATCGAAATACCGGTGTCTTTGTTGTTCTGGACCTCTGTTCTTTCTAGCTAGCTCTTTTGGCAGATAGACATTGCTCTTCAGCAACCCTAGCTAACTCATAATCTCTAGCCTGAGCTTGTTCATTAGACAACATTCTCGTTGTAGCTTGGTTCACTATTTCTTGCTCTTGTACATTGGCCATTCTTCTCAGATTTCTTAGTGTCTGCTCAAGTTCGTGATCGATTTGAACTAGACATTTCCCTTGGCTCCTAGTACTGACATGCCCGAAGCTATGACCTATTAAAAACAAAAACAACGAAAGAAAAATAAAAAGGAAATAAGAACTAATAGTAAAGCAAACACAATTAACAAAAGCTTTAGCCGTATTCCCTAGCAACGACACCAAAATTTGATGTCTCCCTAATTACACCTCGCAATTAAGGTATAAAGCGGTCGATGTCAAATGTAGAACCCAACGAAGGTTGAGGTCGATCCCACATGGAATATCGAAAGAACATGAGTTAATGTAATTAGCTATTACTATCAGATTACTTATTTCCTAGGGGCAAAGAAATAAAATAGTAAACAAGAGTAAAGACTACTAGATGTTTAATTCAATTTTGATTTGTATTCAATTGACAAGTTACTAAGATTGTGTTCCCCATGACTTCATAACCACAAGGCTTTTTACACTAGTGATCTATTCCGGTGTTTAGCCTGCAATATTGGTAAGTTAGGTTCACCTAAATAGTTTGTCCCCGATCTAGTTGATTATCACCACACAACTTGGTCCATATACGGGTGTATGCTTAATTAACCCTTACCATTAATATCGAATTAGCTATCCCTAGAAAAGTTCAAGTTATTAGATGAGGGTTGATAGCCTCAAATCTTCGTTGTTAATCCCTTTTTCGATTCACTACCTCCTTGATTCGGTAAGTAAGAATAAGGCAAGTTCCAATGTTTGCAACAGTTAAGAAATAATTAAAATGAAGGGAAAACAATACATGCATTAAACCCCGTTCAAGAATCACTAAGTGTTTTACCTATGTGTGTTAATTCATCCTGATTCCCACAACCCTAGTTATGGGCTTAGCTACTCATGCTTGAATAATCACAATCACAAAATATAGCATAAATCATAATTGTAACTTACAAAAATTCATAGAAGAAAACCACGCAAATTGAATATAACTCCAAATCGATGAACAAAACTCCAATGTCGTTCGATTCCCAAAATCAAGAACAAAATTACAAACTTTGTTTCGTGAACCATGAATGATTATTAACAACACTAGAATTCACGTGATAGTTCATAAAAATAACTGCGTACAAAAAATAATCCTAAAAATTATATTTACAGTTCCAAACAAATCTTATCCTAACTAAACTTGGATTCCAAGTCGGCAGGGGTAACGGGTAAATTAATGACTCGTTGGGTCTCCGAATGAGTCGTGGCCAATGAAAATCATTTTTCCTCAACAATAGGCCCAGTCATGGTAATGGGTCACCTAACGACTCATCGTGTCAAGGCACAAGTCGTTAGGCCTCTCGTGGTCTTGGCTCTACAAAACTCCAATGCACCTGACGATGTATCCCAGTGCTCTCCTGACGAGTCGTCCTATCATCCAATGACTCATTTCTTATGTCATTGCCTTCACTGGATGTTTTTCAAAAATCCTCTTCCAGTATTCATGATTGGCTTAACGACTCGTTGCCTGACGTAATAAGTCATGCCTTCAACCAGTTAAATGCACTGCTTCTTCAACATTAAAACTTGGTCTTCTCTATATGACTCCAGGCACGAGTCGTGCTATGAGACAACGAGTCGTGCAGTGAGAGAACAACTCATGACGTGCCTAGTAGCTTGTATTTCAGTTCTTTATGCCTTACTTTGCCTATTTCATATTCCAGACCTATTTTCCTGCAACATTCAACACAAATGCATCATATATACATAAACATACCTGGAATGTTATAGCTTCCTATTTTTAAGCGTTTAAAGTGTCATAAAATCACGGCACATCAAATACCACCACATGCTACACAAGAATATGACTATCGGGTTCGGGCTTTGAAACATATCAAGAAGCTTGGTTTTGATGAGAGGTGGAGGCAGATTCAATGGTTGTCCGATGTGATTGCTGAGGACAAAGAAGAGGCACAATAGGTCACTAGCGACAAGCAGGTCACAAAGAATTCTTTGAAATTCATAGAAAAAGCCTGCTGGACATTAGTCCACCGCTGATTGGCCCCGATGGTAAATGATAATACCCTCAACGCAAACAGAGCAGCTTTGGTGGCTTGTATCATGTCCAGATACCCCATCAGTATCCCGAGGGTCATTGTTGAGGAGATGCAAAATCGGGCTATGGGATTGAGCACTACCATCCCATTCCCGAGTCTCATTTTCAGATTGTCCATAGAGGCGGGCATCAAGGTGCGTTGTGGTGAGGAGAACCTGATCAGAGGACAGCGGATCACTGATATTAGCCTAATCCAGGATTAGATGAACCCGGTAAGTGGGGCCCAACTTTCCATTGTAGTCCCACTATCACGGTCAGTTGGGGACACACAAGTGAATGCCCCTATCTCACAGGATCAAGGCGAGACACCGACTATAGATGCCTGTCATTCAGATACAGCTCCTAGCACCTCTGCTGCACCATCTATGAGCCTCCTGATCCAAACGCTAGTCGGGTACATGCTAGTGCCTCAGGAATTTCTTCAAAAGCTGGCTAAGCAATTGACAATAGTTGAGAAAAAGGTTCAGTCAATAATGGATAATGTCAAGCTTTAGGTAAAGGCTGAGATTGAGTCAGCTACACAGGCCTTACATGCCAGATTAGCTGGGTTCGAGAGAATATTCAACATGCGTATGGTTGAGCAGACTGATACGAGCAGCCTCCATGAGGAGTTGGGGGCTCTTAGGAGTCAATTTGCCAAGCTATCATCATGGTATCCGACAATCATAGAAGCCCCCACTCTTCCTAACCTCGATGTTGGTATTGACAAGGAGCTTGATTTGGCGGGTTATTGGGAGCCCATAGGAGTAGACAAGGAGAAAAGAAATAAGAGGGTCTCTGAGGATGTGGGAGACAAGACCCCGAAGAAGAAGACGAAAAGAGAGAAAAGAGAGTGCAGGTGGGCAAGATTGGAGAGTCAGCAGAATCACGACGTGCATTAATCGGAGCTGCTTAAGAGAGCTAGAGGAGCAGGTAGCTCCACCATGGCCCATCTAGAGATTGCGAGTGGCAGGGACCCTTCGGGAGAGCCACATTCAGCCAAGACAATTCCATAGGTCTTACAAACGACCATTACTACTGAGGGGGTAGCCACACCCCTATTGATACACCATTAAGCGCGCCGGCCACTGCCAGCACCACGATTGCAGTGGATATACACCTCTGCAGGATGATAAGAGCTCTTAGTGCGCCATAGGTATGTTCCCTTCCCTCTGTTTTTACATTTTATTCTTTCGGGATGAAGCATGCTTCTTAAAAAGGGGAGGGGGTGTACTTGTATTTTTGGGTTTTTAATTCGTTTGAGAATTTTTCTTGTTGTGTTTTTTCCCTCGGGCATGCTATCTAGTAGAACCAACATATTTTTGTGACTTTTTCTGATTAATTAGAAAGTAGCTTAGGAGTACTCAACCAATAAATTGCACTAGTTTTGGATTTGTAAAAATTGACCCTGTTTAAATTTTTTTGATGATTAGCTGTGCACTTATGATTGCAAGCATGATTTCTATGGATCTTTTTATGTCATTTAGTATATTAGCATGAATAGTTTTAATTAAGCCACGCATAAACCAGACAGATAGAGTGAATGCAAGACATGTACCATGAGTGAGTAAGGTCTAATACCTAGTTCAATACTGCGTAGAAGATCCAAAACTTGTTTGATTGGACTTTACGTAGGTTTTAGGATGGTTGGTTAGGAAAGGATCATATGCCATTTTCGTTTAGCCCATTTTTAGCTTAAAATGACCCTACAAAAATTATATGATTCCCTTGATCTCGATATTGAGCCTCAAGTAGTCCATTTTTCTTTGATTAACCAATTAACTGTACCCATTTTTTATAATGAACCTATTTTGGCCCTTGTCCCTCCTTGGACATTGTGAACCTCAACATATGCAAAATTCCTAAGTTGACGGTAGCTAGCGTAAGGGTGCATAAATAGTGGGAAGGTGAAAAGGAATAGAAAAGAAAAAGGTGAAAAATGAGGTGCGATGTGACTAAAGAAAAAGAAAAGAAATGAAAATTAAAACAATAAAAATAAAAAGAGAATGATGCATGATAAGTTTGAAGAAACACACCACACTCATACAAGTACATAAAAGGGGTGAAAAGGGAGGAAAAGTTGAAAGAAGCAAAAAGGGTGAAAAAGTTAAAAAAAAATGGAGCCACAAGTATATAGTGCCATGGAGGGGTTTAGTCACTCAAAAGATTCCATATATACCATACCCAACCCGAAAGCCTAAATTAAAAGTCAAAGCAAGTCCTATAGTGATCCTAGCCTGACCATCTGACAAACCAAAGTAGAAGAAACAAGGGCAAGCCTATGGTATCTGATGTGCAGTGTTTGGAACTTCTTTGTGTGAGTGAAATTCATACTTGTTCAATCCCATGTTTCATATTTTACTGCATTTGTGAGTGGGGAACTTCATTTTCTGTGAGGACACATGGTTTGTGTTTAATTATATTAATTTACTGTGTAAAAAGCACTGATGATGAATTAACTCTCTGTTAATATCTAGATGACATATCTTGATCCCTATCTATCATGTTTTATAATTGCTTGAAGTACATGTGCTAATTTTGTTCAAAGGAAAAGGGTCAAAAGATTTTTGAGTTTATAGTGCAAGTTTTGTTTGATGTTGGCTGTAGTATCCTAGGTCTACTTTTTAGTTAAGCATCGTGTTTAGTTTTTATTTTTTTCATGAGGACATGCAAAAGTCTTAAGTTGAGGGTTTTGATGTGTTGTGGGTTTACAACATTTTCGACGCTTAAAATAGAGAAAATAGCATGAACTTAGATATGCTTATATGGATATGAGGTACTTTTACTTTAATTTCAGGGAAAATAAGTGTTGGAGCAAAAATGTGCAAAAGAAGCCTAAAATGTAGAAAACAGCTAAGTATATGTCTCAGTATGAGCCGTATCTTGATCGTATGAGCTGTACTGAGAACTGTGGTGAAAGTCAAAAGGCTGGAATAAGAGGAAGGAAACATACGACTCTGAATACAAGCCGTACCAAGATGGTACGATCCATAACTGGAGCGTCGAATTGTTCAGAGAAATTTGCACAAAGGTAGAGTCTTGATACGGATGGACTCACGGTTCGTAGCATCAACATACGACCCGAACCATGAAACGTGGTGAACTTTAGGATATTCTTCAAGACTTGTAATAACTTCGGACACCACAAACAATATGAGTCATAGGAGGAAGGTACGAGGCGTACCACAACTCTCGTGAAAAACTTCAGAATATGTCAGAGTTCTCAGGGCCAAACCGCGGATGCATTGTATGACTCGTACGACTGTGGTATGAGTCATACCAGCCTTCCAACACTTATGAAAACTCTACAGTAGCCAAGGATGTATGAGAAGCAGGTACAACTCATACAATCCTGCTACGGGTCGTAGGATCAGTCGTGACACAGTCGGCACCAGATCTGGAAAATTTCCTGTTATCTTTGGAAAAGGTTTGTAATGTATGTATAAATAGCTTTTATGTTTTATTTTATTGAGAGAACATAGAAACAAAGTAGTAGACGTGTGAAGAATATTCTTTGTGAATTTTTATCATGTTTTGAAGAGCAATTCTTAGGATCAAATTCTTGATTTCATTCATTGTTCTTGAGATAGTTGTTTGATATTTAGATCTGGTTTTCTTCCAATTATTGTTGTAAGTATTTGTTTGTTTATGAATACAAATTATAATCTTACAACCATGTGAGGCTAAAACCCCCACAACTAGGGGTTGTGGGAACCATGATGGATTAACGAAATAGGGTTACACAAAAGTGATTCAAAACCAATGCTAAAAGCTTGTATTGTATTCTCTTCATCTTTAAACTTTTCTTAATGATGTACAATGTTAGGATTTTCCCGAATTCTTTACTTGCTTGAACCTAGAGAAGTAGAGATTAGGAAAAGAGAATTACAACAAAGCCTTGGTGTTTATGATCATTATATTAACTTGAGTTGTGGTCGTAGGATAGTTAAATTTGGAACATATTGATAATGGTTAGTTTGAAATTTCTCATGAGATCTTATGTGGTGATTGAGTATAGTAATCCAATAGGGACGAACCAGTCGTTTAGATGAACACTAGTTATCAGTTCTATAAGTAAGCATTGGGATTGATCACGTGTGTATACCCCAAGTAGTTATGAACCCATAGGGAACACTTACCCTAGTTGTTTGCAAATCTTGATATAAATCACAATTATAATCTTTTCTTTAATATTTGTTTCTTTAAAACCCCCAGTTCATAGATAACTCACCAACAAGTTCAATTATCGGCATTAGTGTAGATCTTACCCTATTCCCTGTGGGTTCAACCCCAAACTCTTAGTTGGGTTCTTTATTAACAACGTATGCTTCATACTTTGTTAGGAAGTGTGAGTTTGAGCGTTACCAAGGTACCCACCTTCCGAACCTTCTTCTTGGAATTCCTTGCAGAACCATCATGTTTCACCCCCTCCTCATTCTTCACGAATTCTACCAATATCTGGAAGGTCTTACCTGCTGATACCATCTGTAGGGATAATAGTTGAAAGCCTACAATCACGCCCTTAACAAACTGCATGATTCTCTCCTCCTTAGTGGGTAATAAAGGCAGAGCATACCTGGATAGTGAGTGAAACTGAGCCTCATAGGCCGCAACTGAAGAGGTCCCCTACTTGCTGGTGGTGAACTCATCTTGTCTTCTGTCTCACAGGGTACTAGGCATTATATTTCTCTTGTAAAGTGGAGTAGAACTGAGTCCAGGTCAGTAGTGGTGACCCTACCGGTCTGCACTCTACAAATGCTCTCCACCAAAGCTTGGCATCTCCCATCAGCATAAAGGTTGCAAATTCCACCCCATACTTTTCCACTGCCCCAATTTTATGGAGCCTCTCATGGCAGTCCATATGAACTATAGGAGTCCTTAGCCTCAATTCTGTAGAAGGTGGGATTTTCATCTTTTTGAACCTCCAGAACACGTCATGCTCATCCCTAGTCAAGATGGGTCAAACTACCAACCTCGAAAATATAACAGCCTCCAAAACATCATCCATACGAGGAGCCACATCGACTGCATATTCTACCCCCGATTACTGCCTTGCTAGAGTTGCCGGTGTTATTTCGTTATCTATGAGGCTGCTCAGAAGATTTAGAACCTGAGTTAAGACCTCGGAGGAAGCTAGAGCACCCACAGCCTCTCCCTATGTCAGTACCTCGACCTCCACTGCCACTCATTCTGGATCTGCTAAAGGCATTATGGATTTTGACCTTTCCCGAGCAGGACCAAGAGTACGAGCCCTTCCTTTTGTTGCAGCAGGCCTTCACCTGCAACCTCAATCTCGTCCTCTACAATGAGTTGCGGCTACTACGGCCGGCTTTGGTGCTTCTTCTTGGATTCCTCTTGTGCGTGTTCTCACCTTCTATTAGAGAAAGAAAGAAAGAAAGAAGCTGTTAGATACCAATTTGGGTCCCCAAATACCAATTGGAATTAAGTAATAGCACAAAAAAGGAGAGAAAGAACGGAGCTCTCCTAAATTCCTATAACCTCTCGCTGATAAGTAACGGACATCTCCACACTGATCCGCGAGACTCTACTAGACTCGTCCTTATATAATGAGATCAATGAACATAGGGCTCTAATAACAACTTCATCATGACCCAAGTGGTCATGATTTACACCCACACTATCCCCCCCTCCCTTCAATGGGTGAACCAATGAGTCCCAACTAATTACCCAATTTCCACAGCAATACAAATAATCACATTCTAAAAATAAATAGTGAAAGCATTAAATAAAATTAAAGAAAATAATTGCCAAATTTTTCTATCATATCCCCAGAAACTAAAACTCATTGTACATGAGGAAATCTACCTATCATGGTCTAAGAGGAAAAAATTAAGAAAACAACAAGTTCATATCTTAACAAAAGACAGTCTCTACGGTGAAATCATGGTAGCACAACCGGACTGCACACCTTCAGCTTTCTGTAGCTACTCTATATATGGGGTCGAGATGAACTTCCTGGATCGGGGTCTACACTCAGAAAAGAAGTGCAAAGTAGCATTAGTATGACACAATATACTGGTAGGTATCATCGATATACCTCAGATAATAACGTATATACGGGTGAAATAACAACATACAATTACTAAAACACATAATCATCAAATAGTACTCATTCTAAAATCAACAAGAGTAAGGTGTTTGGCTTTCTTTGTCACTGGATTGGCCTCGCTGCAGTGGTACTTGCCATGGTCTCGCCATGGCGATAAGGGTACCACTGCAGTGGTACTACATCGGCAGTAACTCTACTCAACTAACCACCTTATGCTCTCCCTTAACAATTCTTAACAACTATTTCATTAATTCCATGCCATAGCCGTAAATTCAATAGTTAATGTACCTCGGACCATATGCAATATACAATGGAATCCTTACAAACAATCCCTCAACTCATCACGGACTCACACACGACTTTAAAAGTAATGAAAATTTATAATAAACACATCAACATTGCTAAAACATAAAAACAACACAAGCAAGGATTTCAATTTCATCAGGTTCTCATACTTTTCAAACCGATCTTTATTCCTCGAGGTTCTATCTTGGTATCATAACGTTTGTGATGTGCTGGGCACACGCCTTTTTCACATCACCATAATCACTCAAAACTGAACATCACTGTACATACATGTAAGAGTGTCTTATTTCTGCCCTTCCAGTCATGACCTATAGGGGACCCTAGAAAATCATGTATTGTACTAGAATGATAGCCGCTCTCACTCATCTTCTCATCTAGATGCTCCCCCTGAACATAAGCCACTCTACCAAGACCACTCGCCCAGATACTCCCTTTGGGCATGAGCCACTCATTTTAGGATAAAACATGTAATTCAGTTTCATTCTCATAAATTGGTTTGTTATCACTAAGTTAATTGATATGATTTTTGGGAGGCGTCATCTTAACTCCATCAACTTGGTTATACTTACCAATCATCGCTCACTTTCATGGAAATACAAAAGAACACATATAACATCTCAAAAAACCCAATTTCACACCATATAAGTAACAACATCATATCAAGTTCACTTCATCAATTGAATTTAACATATGAATTATTAATAACAACTAGTGTCCGAAGACCAACAAATCACGTTATTATTCTACACACATACATGTCATTATATAAAATCTAACACTTTTAAAATTGTAACCTACCTCAACTATAGGATTCGAATGTCAATTACTCTACTCGAGCCTTTCCATTCCTCAACGCCTCAGAACGCTCGAAATCTATGAACAATAGTCACAAGAGTGCTTCATTAATGACACTTCAATTAAGTGTCTTAGGAAATTCAAACCCACCAAATTTTACCCAGTATTTCTATCTAATTCCATGCTCTAAGATTAAATTATCAAAACCCAACCCTTCTACTTCAATTCGCCCTAGTTTCTACCATCCTAGGGTTCTTTGCTTAAAAAATTTCCACCATTAGAGGTCCCCACATGATCCGATGGTTTTAGGGAATCAAAAGTAGAAGGAATAAGCCATGACTCTTACCTTGGGACGAAGAATTGCTCTGCTCTTGGGAAAATCGCCTTTAGCTTCTAAAAGTTTATGCCTTAAAGTAATGGGGTAAAACCCTCGAAATTCCACTTAAACCCCACTTACTGCCTCCTGTCGCCTGCTGCAGCAGTCACATTTCAATTGCAATGGACCTTCTATGGTGGTCAGGAGACCGCCATGGTATATCCAATGGTTACTCCCCCTGATCATCATGGCGGGCTTCCAACCGCAGTAATGGTTTCGCTGCAGCTGTTTTCCCCACGCTGCACCAGTTGTTCCCATTCCTTGCACACAGATCATTCATCAATCTCAAGTTTAACTTACACCTACCTAACACCTTTTTACAAATAACCTGCGCGAACAGAGGGTGTTTTGGACTTACTTCCCCCGTAACGACGGATGGATCATTATAATAATGTATACAAAACTCAAAGTAAACAAAACTAGTACATGAATCCTAAATGAAAGTAGAATAGCATGATTTCACAGAAATCTAGCCCCTACAACATCTGTCGATCTGAGCCTCTACAAGTACTTATAGCATATTGTAAGAAGGGATCCCAGGCAAAGGAACGTTTATACGAATGAAATATACTGGTATGTAAGTCTGAAAGTTGTAAAAACAAAAGATAACAATGATAACTAAGCCATACATGAGGAATAATAACAACCTGGAACTCTGAAAACCGACACTAGACAACAATGTTATATTGAAGTGCAAATATAGTCAAGTAATGCACAAGAAACATTATAACTGTAATACTGATGACCAACCGGTCATTAAGTCCATATAAAGTCCGTCCAATTGGTGTACCACACTGGGCATCATCCATATAAAGTCCTTCCAACCGGTATACCACACCGGGGCATCACCCATAGGGTAAACACCTCGCTGGGAAGAGCATCGAGGGGTAGGTTAATAGTCTCAATCATAAATCATAAATGAATCCTATAGGTCTTACACTGAGTTAGTCTATCACTTATGGTATAACAATGATAAATTCTGAGTTTGTGGCCTAGATAAGCCTCTTTTGTAACACACAACTGCAAGTACGCATAAATAACATGTAAAGCTTGCAAGTACTCACTTAGATACACATATTCAAAGACTTATACAATTCATAAAAAGATGCAAACGACACAAGAATTTCAATTAGATTCATAGACCACGTTCTAAGAGTATTAGTACTTGAAAACTCGATAACCTATCCTCAGCTTAATGGAGAAGGATTATGAAATCTCCCCATGGCCTTGAGTACCTCATAACATGTACAAATGAAGGTAGACTACAACATTAAGTCATTCTTATTGCAATAGCCTCATTTTCCCTTTACAAGACGTTGATATTGCTTCCTTAGTTTAGATTCATTCACGTATCATCGTCTCAACTCTTTTACCATTTTCATTTAGAAGCAAGAACTTTAAAGACATTTAACATAACATATACCTAACATACCATAAAGGACCAGCTCATGGTTCCCATGATAAGGGGGCTTCATTTTAAATTTCCAACTATGACAATAATTATAAATAATGAGTCTTTCGCTTCACATTTGATTGTTCCCAACATTTTTTACCCCTTCAAACTCAATGCCAAGTATTTTTAAACCTTTGGAAAGAATTAAATATAACCCAATATGAGTTCAAAAATTTAGGAATATTGGCCCTTACAGTAGTAAAAAATTGTGCTTGAAAAATAAGGACAATGACGCCTTTAGATACCCTGTTTTGACGTGTTTATTTAGCCAATTTTTCCTCCAATCAACCAATGCTTTGCCCTCTTCAATTCTTTCAAGTTACAACTATAAAGAAAGGCTGTTAAAGACAATGTTTTAAACCAAAATTTCACACCAATGGCATCCACAACACAACCAAACAAGGCAACATTTCAACATTTTGTTCTAGCATGTTTCCATAACTTTTAAGGGAAAATGAAAGGGAGAACTTACTTAGATTTTATTTTGATAAATCCCCACCATAAAAGGAGTGTATTTCCAGGCCCAAACACAGATGAACCCACCTCCAAAACAAGCAGCAACTTCACACAACAATACCCCAAAAACGTCACCTCAGTATTGCCTTCAATATCTAGCTTTTGTAAAATGCAAGTTTAATAGCTAGAAATGCTTACCCTCTTCTTGACTTCAACTCCTACTAAGATGGAGTATGTTTTCAGTTTAATATTTGTCCCAAACGCAGCAGCTTCACTACCAAAACACTGCAGTAACCTTCAGTAGAAACACATCAAAAAGGCAGCATAGTTTAACTTCCAATCTTCCGAATTCGTACAAGTTAACAACGTAGAACTTTTTACCTCAACTTGGTAGTTTCCTCAAGACAATATGGAGGAATTTCCCCAACCTCCTGCTACCAATAAATATGTTCAACTTGCAGAAACTTCACTTCATCAAAGTTCTAGAAACAACAATACACCCAAGAACACACAATAACCAACAACTCAATAGAACAACTTTTCTCCAAATTTCCTTTCTCAAAACTCAAAGAAATCAAAGGTAAGATTACTTACCTTAAATTGAAGTGGATATTCACCAGGATAGGAGTGTCTTCCTCCCTCCTTTATGCCCAGAAACAAACTCAAAATACAGTAATAGAACAAAGTAATCCGATGGAAATAGTCTTAAATGCTTCACGGTCTTCTTCCCAATATTTTTCTTGAGACTCCAAGGTATTTCAATGGCTTGATTGCCTTCACCTTTGCTGGAAAATGGAGAGGAAATAAGGTACTAAGCAAGCTGCTCCCGTTTGGTTATGTTTAAAATGAATTGGGAAACATGTTACTTGAAATATATAAGAAGTGAGGCAACGGGCGGCTCGCCTACCGTCACTGCTTGATAGTTTCTCAGTAAAATATGCATAACATTTTATTCCAAACACTGATTGATTGGTGGTTTGTTGTTCTGACCACTAGACTTAAATACCTTTAATTTAGTAGGTCATAGGTCTTCTAACTTTTTATATATTGGGAGATATGATCGTCCCAAGTTAGAACACATTTGAGTCTTATTAAAAATATTTTCTCATAATAAACCGTGAACACAAATTTTTTACCAAGATCCCTTTTGAGTAAAAACCTCAATTTATCTCTTTAATCACCACCATATATCCATTCCATGATTTAATCACCCATTTAAAATTTTATTCTCCCAACACTTTTAAACGTCAAAAATTTTTTGAAGTGTAACATGAAAGCCCTAGAAGTATCAAATTTAGTTCTAGTGATTAAAATCCATCAAACTCTATAAGGTATAGCACTATGTCAAACTCATTATGTTAAAATGGTGCTTGAAAAATTCAAATATCTAGAGTTCAAAGTTGCAAAGACTCCAATACATAAATCTTTGTCTTACAAAAATAAACCAAGGTTAAAGCAAGTACCAAGTAAGGAAGTTTAATGTATATTATGAATTGTACATGACCATGTATAGCATCTGAAACAAGTAAATTGAGTCATTACACAAGTAATCCTAATTAAATTAATTGAATGGCCACAAAACGGATATTGGGGTGGTAGAGGAGAAGTGTCTTTAAAATCATCTGATTTAGACAAAGCAGGCGAAGAAGAAGAATGACTACAGAATTTATTAGAAGACATATCTTTTTGGACTAAATCAGTAGCTCCTATGCGCATACATTGTGATAGTTAAGCTTCAATAGGAAGGGCTAGAAACGTCATGTATAACGGAAAGTTACGTCTCATATGATGAAGATATTATACAATTAGACAGTTACTCTCTAGTGAAATCATCACAATTGATTATGTAAATTCAAGAAAATAATGTGTTCGATCCACTTACAAAAGGTCTGACTTTATAGCCAATTGATAAATCATCAAAGGGAATGGGATTATCACCAAAAACACATCATCGTAATAGTTACCCTACCAAGATAACTAGAGATACCAACTCTAGGTTCAAAGAGATCAAATAAAATTGTGAATGATGGTTCAACATTGTCACTAAAATTCAATCCATTGTCATGATAAGACAACATTCAAAAATAAGGAAAAAGTATTATGACTTTTTAATGGTTTGTAAGTTGACATGAAATGACCAAACAATGTATCTATAGGTTACACGTTTAGGAACCAACTATGTGAGTGTGAAGTTGTCACGACCCAAATGGCTGTGATTGGTACCATCACTAACCCTCTGGTGGGCAAACCAACAAATCCCAATACTACCCCCATAATCAAAATATTCATGAAAAAGGAACCAACTATTATGAAAAACATAATTTCAGATCATTACACTACGCGTACTAAAACCAAATAACCAATTTCCTAGGACCTGATTGTCATTGCACGAGACGTTTATTTTCTCAAGATAAGGAACTAAAACTAAAAAAGAAATAAAATGTTCGAATGTCTAAAAGAAGGACATCAAAAAGGGAGGAGTGATCTGTGTCCTCATCTTCTTACCTTCTTGATCCATGAAAGCTGCTGGTTCACAGGTGAGGGCGAGAAGAGCTGTCATCCTCGAACTCTGAACTCAGAAAAGAATGCAGAGGTAGGGTCAGTACATGAAAGAGTACTGGTACATCATCAGCCGATCTTACATAATAACATATAAGTACAGCAATAGAGATATAACATGGGTCCTCAACTTTAAGCAGAATTACAATCCATTTAATGAACACTAGTTTTACTCAGGGCAGCCAGCCTGTTCACTGGATTAGGCCTCTCAGTGTAGCAGACCCTTGTCTGCCCAGTGGTCTCGCTGCAGCGGAAATGGTTCTACTGCAGTGGCACTTCTTAGGCAGTAGTTCGACAGGCTGCTCCCTTCTCAACTTATCTATCAAACAGTTCAACAAAATCAATAGTGAAATTTCACATACTCCATGAATCCATCAACGATCATAACGAACAACAAGCACAATAGCTATTAAGAGTTACAAATGCTCAGTTATTCTCAACAACAACTACTCAATAATAACACATAGTGACAAAGTCGCACTTAGCATTAACACCATGTTCATTGTTATCTATTTGCATCATATCCACAATAATTTAGCATGTTCTTATAATACGTTTCACATCCAACTCATGAACATAAATGAAATCACAAAGAATAAGAAAATAACACAACCAAGAGTAATATGACGGGCAATGCCTCTGCCATCTCCCCTTAACACTCAACCATACGAATCATGTACTCACATGCTAGTGGGTTTATTTATGCCCAACTAATCATGACCTGTAGGAGACTCTAGAAATCCATGAACTGTGTCGGCATGGCACTCGCTCCCACTCACATGCTCGTCTGAATGCTCCCCTCGGACACGATCCACTAAAATATCATTATTCGCTCAACCGAATACTCCCCTTGGGTTCTAGCCTCTTATTTTAAGATATTAAGATCTTTTCATTCATCATTGTCATAAAGCATGCCAAGTGTATTATTGCATCATACAGAAAGTTACAATCTACCTCTCAAATCAGCCATCATTAATTAATCAATCATCACGGGTAATTACATTAGCATATATACAAAATCATTTAACAAGTTGTTAAAATTCCATATCACATCTTAGTCACATTCATAAGATAGATTAACAACAATAGACTCACATATCATATAAACATGTGAAGACCAATCATATATCAACATTTCACACCACACATGCCATTATATAGGTCTATCCCTATAAATTGTAACCTACCTCGATTTGGAAGGTAACAATTCAATTACTCCATTGGAGCCTTGCCTTTCCTCAAAGCTTTCAAATACATGAAATCTATAATACAAGAGTAATTCATTAATTACCCTTCAATTTAAAGGCTAGAAGATCAAAACCTCCCATTTGGGGTGTTTTTCGAAAGTATAAACCCCAATTTATCTACGTTCTAGACCTATAATCCCAGTGTAACCCTTGTTCCTAACCCATAATTCTAAGGGAACGATCAACATAATTCAACATCACCCAAATCATCCCACTATTCCATCCCTAGTTTAACAACCTAGGTAGTTCTTCCTCTACAAAACTTTCACCATTAGAGGCCTACAAGGATTCTAGGATGAAAATCACTTACATTTGAGATAGAGATTCGAAAATCTTACCTTGGGTGAAGGTATTACTACTATGGAAGGTTTTTCCATCATCTAGACCTCCTAATCGCATTTTGGGAAATAATAGGGTGAAAACCCTGTAATTTTCACTTAAACCCACTTTCTGATTCCCGTCGTCCTGTAATGCCCTGGAAACTCAAAATCTAATTTCGGGACTTGAATCAGGAAATCTAGAAAAGCTACAGAAAAGCTTCAGGATGACCCACCTAACAAGACGTTAAGTGACCTCACGACTCGTCAGGTGAGCCGTGAGAAGGAGGCTTAATAATTTAAAGAGGGGAGGCAGTGTACCCAATGAGGGACTTCACGTTTCATGGTCAATGACCACGACCCGTTAGGTCACTCGTGGCCAGGCCTGAGTTAGGAATACTTTTGTTGACCAGTGTATTTGATGGGTGGGGGCAACGAGTAGTGGTCCCTCGTAACGACTCGTTATATCTCCCGTTACCATCCTTATTGAGTTTATAGCCAGTGTACCTGATAGGAGTGACCATGAGTCATGGTCAATCAACACGATCCGTTAGGGGCACCTGGCGGTTTTCCCAATGAATTTCTAAGGGCTAATTTGTAATTTCTTTATCTCCCAAGCTTTAAACTACATCGTTTTAGTAATAATTTCAAACATTTTAGTGGGGAGAAATGGTTCATTCCTTATTCCCCACTCTCAATTCTCAGAAACATTGAAAGTTCTCCTCTCAAGAAGCCTCCAAGCAAGACTAGGGCTTCTCATCTCTTGCAGCAGTTCAAGCTACTCCTCTGGCGGATTTTAGTCAGGTATGTGGGAATTCAACAAGAGAATTGTCCTTCCCTTGTGTCCCCCAAAAACCTCCCATAAATCCCTAATAAGTTTAGCCATGAGTTTTACGAATATGAATAAATTTTCATATTGGGTTTCATTAGTTTCAATTGGGATAATATCCATGTTTATTATTCATATGATCTTCATCTGTTCCTAAGTAAATTGTTATTGTTCTTGCAAAGATGATTCACAACGCTAAATTTTCAAGTAAAATTATTGCGTATTAAATTCTGTCTATTTTGCAAAGTATATTTTGGACTGAATATCCTTATTTTGTATTATATATATATATGTGTGTGTGTGTGTGTGTGAGTGAGAGAGAGAGAGAAATTATCCCATTGATGAGAATGATTTTAGCCTTGTTGGATTACACCCCTTTAAATTCTCGAAATCTCGTTATATTATGAAAATCCAATGTTGTTGGAATGAGTTGTGTTCTCTATTAGCTGCTAGTAGTTTAGTTCAGTTAGAACTTAGAACCTCTTTAGCACTATTCAAACAGTGTCAATTGATCAGTTTGACTGCAGTCTTTTCTCGAGTTGTTAGTGGTGCCTCCCAGTTATCAGAATCAGACTCTGAATCTAGTTTTGTTCCTTTAGGAAGTCATGAAATTTTAGATATATAGCTTTGACCAGCCCCAAGGCCCCATTTCATTTTACAGTTCGTTCTTAGACGGTTACGACGCTTCCAGATAAGCAGCTCTAACCAGTCTTGAACCCAGTTTCAGAATTTGGTCCGATAAGGCTCTCGGGGTACTTTCAGTTTTATGTCCATGTAGTCTTAGACCCCAGATTTGAACTATTACCTTAGCAGTTCAGAATAGGTTTCCGGTGGGAGTAAGACTTAGCACCGAGCGGGCTGGGGTTCCAGTGCAACCAGGTTCCCAGAACTACGTTGCCAGCGTATGTTACAGTATTATATGTCCTGATTGGCCCCAGACTTTTGTGATTACCCAGTTCATGCCTTTATACCCTGGCAAGGTATATTGGGTCCTACAGGTGTGGTGTATACATCGTAGTCCATGTCTAGCTCACGTGGTTATATGTCCGTTAGAGACTCTCCCACCAGTCAGTTTAGTTCAGTCTCAGTTTTGATAGTTCAGCTCAATTCAGATCAGTTCAGTGTGGTCTCTTATACTCAGTATTTCAGACTTAGGTCATGTTTATGACAATCAGCCAGGGTCTTTATTGACCATGTTAGCTATATTCCAGTTGTATCAGTTTTCAGTATTTTCAGTTGGTCATTTCGGTTCAATTACTAGTTCTTTCATACTATTTATATCTCTCACTTACTCAATACATTCAAAGTACTGAAGCATACTTTTATGCTATAGCATTTCATGATACAGCTGCAGGTTCTCAGACCTAACGCCATTAGCCGATTTTGTTCAGATCTCCCTATCAGCGGTAGCAGTGTGAGTCCTCATATTATGAGGGCATTATTTCATTCATTTCAGTTTTCTTTACTATTTTCAGTTAAGACATAGAGTTAGCTGGGGGCTTGTCCCAATAACTCCTTTTTTAGATAGCTTTCGGACCAGACTGTATTTCAGACTTTTAGATATTTAAAATCTCTATGTTCAGTCTTTTTTTTTCATAAATGTTATTATGTATTATTTAAAATTTCTGTTGTGCATGTTTACTCAGAATACCAGTGTATAATAGACCAATGGTTGACATGGGGTCACTTGTGACTTCAAAAACCGTGTTACGTCCAGGGTGTAGGCTCGGGTCATGACAATCTTGGTATCAGAATACTAGGTTCCGAGTATCCTTAGAAAGTCTTAAATCCGCATCGAGTAGAGTCGTTTTCATGGGTGTAAAGCGTGCCACACTTATGACGAGGAGGCTATGAGATGTTATTAGGAAAACTCTCTTTTGTTCACACTCTTTATCGTGCGTTAAACTTCAATTCCAGAAATGCCCTTCTAATTTGTGCTCTATTTCATTTCAGTAAACCATGCCTCCCAGATGTGGTAATGGAAGAAGGGACGGTAATGTCAACAGACCTGCCCCACCAGCCCCGACAGCTCCTCAAGATTATTCGGTGTCTACCGCCGAATTCAGGGCAGCCATTCAACTGCTGGCCCAAACAGTCACCAACCAGGTGAAACAACAAGTGGTGCCTATAAATACCAACGGGTCTGCAGCAGCTGCGAGGGTGCGGGTCTTCACTCGGATGAACCCTCCAGATTTTCATGGAACAAAGGTGGGAGAGGACCCAGAAGTGTTTGTAGACGAAATTAAAAAAAATCACCCAAATTATGGGTGCCAGTCCCTCTGAGAGTGCCAACTGGGCTGCCTACCAACTGAAAGGGGCAGCTCAAGTATGGCATGACCAGTGGAAAGAAGGGTGGCTAGCGGGAGCAGGACCAGTGGAGTGGGAAGAATTTCACACAGCTTTCTTGGACAGATTTTTCCCTCGGGAGCTGAGGGAGGCAAAGATGGCAGAGTTTTTAAACTTAAGACAGGGCAACAAACTGTGGAGGAGTATGCTCTGGAGTTTAATAGGCTGTCTAAGTATGCTCCAAAAATGGTAGCCAAGATAAGGGCTCGCATGTTGAAATTTGTAAATTGAGTGTCAAATATGATCCTCAAGGAGTGCAGGACTTCAATGCTGATTAAGGTTTATGAGGACTGCGATGTTGATTAAGGACATGGACCTTTCTAGCTTGATTGTCTATGCCCAACAGATTGAGGCTGAAAAGCTGAAGGATATGGAGCATAAGAACAAAATGGCAAGGACCAGCTAGTTAGGTTTCAGCCATCAAAGATCTAGCAGTGGTAGACACCCACAGAAGCAGTAGCAACAACAGCAGTAAAGAACCCCAACACCTAGTTTTGCCAGCACCCCAACCTTTTGGTCCTGCAAGGATCGGAGGGGCGGATCATCTAGCACTCAGTCTCAGACTCACAGTACTGGGAATACGAATCCAGCTTGCCCCAAGCATGGTAGGAACCACTTAGGAGAATTCCTTCAGGGATGAGAGGGTTGTTTTGGGTGTGGATAGCTTGGACACCAGCTTAAGGAGTGCCTGTCAGCAGGGCGAGGGAGATCACAATCTAACACATCATCAGCACCAGCAGGCTGACCAGCTCAGTAGGCCAACACATCAAGTACAGATGGCGGTCAACGCCAAAGTCGCTTCTATGCTCTATCTTACGTCAGGATCAGGAAAGCTCACCTGACATAGTTATTGGTATGTTATGTCTCTTCAATCAAGACGTGTATGCCCTCTTAGATCCACGAGCCACACTTTCGTTCATGACTCCCTATATAGCAGTCTAGTCAACATCAGTCCAGAGGTCCTCTCAGAACCATTTTCAGTCTCCACCCCAGTTGGCGAGTCAGTTAAAGCCAGCCAGGCGTATAGAAACTGCCCAGTATCAGTCTTGAATAAAGTTATTCCAACTGATCTTGTAGAGTTAGACATGGTCGACTTTGATAGTATTCTCGGCATGGATTGGTTACACTCCTTATATGCCTCAGTCGATTGTAGAACTAGAGTTGTAAAGTTTCAATTTCCCAATGAGTTAGTGTTGCAATGGACGGGAAGCAGTTCAGCACCTAAGTGCAGGTTTATTTCCTACCTTAAGGCCCAGAAACTCATCTCCAAAGGATGTATATATCATCTGGTTCGGGTCAAGGATTCCAAATTTGAGACCCCAACCATCCAGTCAATTCCAGTAGTCATTGAGTTCCCAGATGTTTTTCTTGAGGATCTTCCCGGAGTTCCCCTTGAACAAAAAATATACTTCGGAATAGATCTCCTCCCAGATACTCAGCTTATCTCCATCCCTCTTTATAGAATGGCTATATCTGAGCTTAAGGATTTGAAGGAGTATCTAAGAGACCTTCTTGACAAGGGTTTTATCAAACCCAGCATCTCCCTCTAGGGTGCCCCGTGTTATTCGTCGGTAAGAAAGACGGTACCCTCAGAATGCGCATAGATTACTGTTAGCTGAACAAGGTCACAATTAACAACAAGTACCCTCTACCCAGAATTGACGATCTTTTCAACCAACTTCAAGAAGCCAGTTGTTTCTCCAAGCCCCATCTCAGGTCAGGGTACCATCAACTAAGGGTCAGAGAGTGTGACATACCGAAAACAAAATTCAGAACTCGGTATGGTCACTACAAATTTGTGGTAATGTCCTTTGGGATAACATACACCCTAGTAGCCTTCATGGACTTAATGAAATAGAGTCTTCAAGTAGTTTTCGGATATGTTCGTCATCGTATTTATCGAGGACATTCCAGTATACTCCAGAAATGAGAAAGAGCATGCCAACCACCTAAGATTAGCATTACAGACACTCAGGGACCACCAGTTATTTGCCAAGTTCAGCAAGTGCGAATTTTGGTTAAAGTTTGTGAATTTCTTACGTCATGTGGTCTCGGGTGAAGGAATACAAGTAGACCCTCATAAGATAGCAACAGTGAAGGATTGGCCGAGACCTACCTCTCCTACTGAAATCAGGAGGTTACTGGGCTTAGCAGGTTATTACCGACAGTTTGTGGAAGGCTTCTCCTCCATAGCATCTCCTCCAACTAAGTTAAAACAGAAGAAGGTGAAATTTCAGTAGTCGGACGAGTGTGAGAAGAGTTTCCAGGATTTAAAGACTCGACTCACTATTGTTCCAGTTTTGACCTATGTAGAAGGAATAGAAGGATTGGTTGTTTATTGTGAGGCTTCCAGGGTTGGACTCGGTTGCGTTCTGATATAGTGGGGCAAAGTGATAGCTTACGCCTCCAAACAACTCAAGGTTCATGAGAAGAATCATCCAACTCATGACTTGGAGTGGGCAGAGGTGGTGTTTGCACTAATATATAGAGGCATTACATATATGGAGCTCACATAGATGTATTTACATATTATAAGAGTCTTCAGTATGTGCTGAGTTAGAAGAATCTAAATCTGCGCCATAGAAGGTGGTTGGCAATTTCTCCATATCCCCCTTTCTTTTTGTTTTGAGATTAGGATCTCTTTGTGATGTCATTCTTTTTTCTTTTTCTTTCATTTATACTGGAACCATTGAATTCATTAGATACCGATTCCTATCTCGAAAATGTGTTTTCTCCTCTTTTGCTAAAAGACTATGACATAAGTGTACTGTATCACCCGGGCAAAGCCAATGTGGTGGCTGATGCCCTAAACGGACGGTCTATGGGGAGTGTGACTCATATTGAGGAAGACAAAAAGGAGTTAGCAAGGGATGTTCACAAACTAGCCCAGTTAGGGGTGCAGTTCGTTGATTCAGCTGAAGGTGGTGTGGTAATGCAAAGCGGCTCGGATTCATCCTTTGTAGTTGAAGTTTAGTCCAGGAAAGATGAAGATGCAGTCGTACTTAAACTTAAAGAAATAGTTCTCAGAAAGGAGGTTGGGGCTTTCTCCAAAGAGGGAGATGGTGTACTCCATTACCAGGGAAAATCGTATGTACCGGATGTTGGTGAGTTGAGACAATAGATACTGGCTGAGGCACATAACTCGAGATACACCATTAACCCCGATGCTACAAAAATGTACCGCAATTTGCGGGATATTTACTAGTGGAACGGCATGAAAAAAGACATTGCCAAATTTGTAGCCAAGTGCCCGAACTACCAGCAAGTCAAGATAGAGGATCAAAGGCTAGGAGGCATGACCTAAGATGTTAGTATACCCACGTGGAAGTGTGAAGAAGTGAATATGAATTTCATTGTGGGTCTACCTCGGATTCACCAACAGCATGACTCAATCTGGGTGGTAGTAGATCCAATGAATAAGTTTGCTCATTTCCTCCCTATTAAAACCACAGACTCAGCTTAGGACTATGCCAAACTTTACATCCAAGAGTTAGTCAGACTCCATGGGGTGCCTTTGGCTATCATATCGGACAAGGAAATGCAGTTCACCTCACACTTCTAGAAGTCCTTTCAGAAGGGACTAGGCAATCAGGTCAAACTCAGCACTGTTTTTCACCCACAAATGGATGGTCAAGAGGAGTAGACCATTCATACCCTAGAAGATATTCTAAGAGCATGTGCGATCGATTTTAAGGGTAATTGGGATGACCACTTGCCTATTATCGAGTTTGCATACAACAACAGTTACAGATCTAGTATCCAGATGGCCCCATTTGAAGCATTGTATGGTAGAAGGTGTAGATCTCCTATAGGGTGGTTCGAGGTTGGAGAAGCTACCTTGATAAGGCCAAACTCGGTTCACGAGGCAATGCAGAAAGTTCAGTTCATCCGAGAGAGGTTGAAAACAGCTCAGAGCCGTCAGAAATCTTATGCCGATGTGCTAAGAAGAGAGTTGGAGTTTGCAGTTGATGAGTGGGTATACCTGAAAATTTCTCCCACGAAAGGGGTGATGAGGTTTGGCAAGAAAGGAAAGCTCAGTCCTAGATATGTGGGACCGTATAGAATTTTGAGGCGTATCAGCAATATAGCCTATGAGGTAGAGTTACCTTCAGAACTAGTAGTTGCGCACCCAGTTTTCTATGTGTCACTTTTGAAGAAGTGCATCAGAGATCCAATCTCAGTTGTGCCATTGGACAGTGTAGGAATAAAAAATAGTCTCTCATATAAGGAAGTACCAGTCCAGATTCTTGACCATCAGGTGCGTAAGATGAGGGACAAGGAAATAGCTTCAGTCAAAGTCTTATGGAGAAATCAGCAGGTTGAGGGAGCTATGTGGGAGGCCGAAGCAGATAAGATAGCCAAATACCCGCACTTGTTCCCTACCGGCTCTAGCACAACTTGAGATAGTAGTTTTGACCCTAGAACTCAATTTAATTTTCATGACTCAGTTCAGATGTTCAAATCTCTTTTACGTTTTTGAATATATGTATCACAGGTAAATTCAGTTCAGTTATGTATTTTGAAACGAAGGTAGTCATTTCGGCAGTTTTGGAGTTAAATGACCAGTACTTGGAAAGTTTGGTTGCTATTTGTTTGCTTCCTGTGTGTTCTCTAACATTCAAGGATGAATTTTTACAGGGGGGAGATATTATAATGCCCCGGAAACTCAAAATCTAATTCTGGGACTTAAATCCGGAAAATTTGGAAAGACTGCAAAAAAGCTTCAAGATGACCCACCTAACAAGTTGTTAAGTGACCTCATGACTCATCAGGTGAGCCGTGAGAAGGAGGCTTAATAATTTAAACAGGGGAGTAAGTGTACCCAATGAGGGACCTGACGAGTCGTGGTCACTGACCATGACCCGTTAGGTCACTCGTTGCCAGGCCTGAGTTAGGAATACTTTTGTTGATCAGTGTACTTGACGGGTGGAGGCAATGAGTCGTGGTCCCCAGTAAAGACTCGTTATGTCCCCCGTTACCAACCTTATTAAGTTTATAGCCAGTGTACCTGGAGGGAGTGACCATGAGTCATGGTCATCCACCACGACCTATTAGGTCACCCGTTAAGGACACCTGGCAGTTTTCCCAGCGAATTTCTAAGGGCTAATTGTAATTTCCTTCTCTCCCATGCTTTAAACTACGTCTTTTTAGTAATAATTTTAGACATTTTAGTGGGGAGAAACGGTTCATTCCTCATTCCCCACTCTCAGTTCTCAGAAACATCAAAAGTTCTCCTCTCAAGAACCCTCCAAGCAAGATTAGGGCTTCTCATCTCTTGCAGCAGTTCAAGCTTCTTCTCCGGAGGATTTTAGTCAGGTATGTGGAAATTCAACAAGGAAATTGTCCTTCCCTTGTGTCCTCCAAAACCCTTCCATAAATCCCCTATCAGTTTAGCCCTAAGTTCTTCGAATATGAATAAATTTTCATGTCGGGTATCATTAGTTTCAATTGGGATAATATCCATGTTTATTATTCATATGATCTTCATCCGTTCCTAAGTAAATTGTTATTCTTCTTGCCAAGATGATTCACAAGCCTAAATTTTTGAGTAAAGCTTATTGCGTATAAAATTCCGTCTATTTTGCAAATTATGTTTTGGAATGTATATCCTAGTTTCGTATTATATATATATATATATATATATATATATATATATATATATATATATATATATGTGTGTGTGTGTGTGTGTGTGTGTGTGTGTGTGAGAGCAATTATCCAATTGATGAGAATAATTTTAGCCCTATTGGATGAGACCCCTTTAAATTCTCGAAATCTCGTTATATTTTGAAAATCCAGTTTTGTTTGAATTAGTTGTGTTATCTATTAGCTACTTAGTAGTTTAGTTCAGTTAGAACACATAACCTCTACAACACTATTCAGAAAGTGTCAACTGATCAGTTTGACTCCAGTCTTTTCCCAAGGTGTCAGTGGTGCCTCCCAGTTATCAGAATCAGATTTAGAATCTAGCTTTGGTCCATTAGGCAGTCATGACATTTTAAGATATAGCTATGACCAGCCCCAGGACCCCAGTTCAGTTTACAGTTTGTTCTAAGATAGTTACCACGCTTCCGGATAAGCAGCTCTGGCCAGTCTAGAACTCAATTTCAGAATCTGTTCTGATAAGGCTCTTAGGGTACTTTTAGTTATATGTCTAGTCTTGGAACCCAATTTCGAGCTATCAGCTTAGCAGTTTAGAATAGGTTTCCAATGGGAGTAGGACTTAGCACCGACGGGGCCGGGGTTCCAGCGCACCCAAGTTCCCAAAACTATGTTGCCAGCGTAGGTTATTGTATTACTTCGCCTGATTGGCCCCAGACATTTGTGATCACCCAGTTCATGCCTTTATAACTTTGCAAGGTATATTGGGTCCTACCAATGGGGTGTATACATCGGTCTCTGTGCCTAGCTTACATCGTTGTATGTCGGTTGGAGACTCTCCCACTAGTCAGTTCAGTCTCAATTTGACTGTTCAGATCAGTTTAGTGTGGTCTCTCAGATTCAGTATTTCAAACTTAGGGCACGTTTATGACCATCAGCCAGGGTCTTTATTGACCATGTAAGCTATATTCCAGTTGTATTAGTTTTCAGTATTTTCAGTTGGTCATTTCATGTCATTTCAGTTCAGTTACTAGTTCTTTCATACTATTTATATCTCTCACTTACTCAGTACATTCAAAGTACTGATGCATTCTTTTACGTTGTATCATTTCATGATACAGCTGCAGGTTATCAGACCCAATGTCGTTAGCCGATTTTGTTCAGATCTCCCTATCAGCAGCAGTAGTGTGAGTCCTCATATTTTGAGGGAGTTATTACATTCATTTCAGTTTTCTTTATTATTTTCAATTATGACTTAGAGTTAGCTGAGGGCTTGTCATAGTAACTCCTCTATTAGATGGCTTTCAGACCAGACTTGATTTGAGACTTTCAGACATTTAAAATCTCTATGTTCAGTCTTTAATTTTTTCATAAATGTTATTATGTATTATTTTAAATTTCCATTGTGCATCTTTACTAAGTATACCAGTATATGATAGACCAAGGGTTTGACTTGGGGTCATTTGTGACTTCATGTACCGTGTTACGTTCAGGGTGTAGGCTTGGGTCGTGACACGTCCGCTGCAGCGGTTACCTTTCCACTGCAGTGGACCCATTACAGTGATCATAGGGCCATTGCAGCAGTCCAAATGGTTACTCCTCAATTTCCACCATAGAGGAACTCTGACCGCTACCACGGTCTCGCTGCAGCGGAAATCCCACCGCTGCAGCGTCCCCCGGACTAGAAGCTCTCCAAAATCCACAATTCTATACCTAGATTATTTCATAACCCCGTATCTCATCCTTAGTAAGATTTCTGTGTTCTATTCCCTTAACCATCCCATAACAATGTTCGAGTCATTACATCAAATACCAATTAAAATACCATTCATCCTCGAACAATCTATACAAAAGTAGGAAGAATACGTAGTATATTCTGTAAGCAACTGCAGGTACTTGACTTGCATATTAGCCTCAGTCTCCCAAGTGGCTTCTTCGACCGACGGTTCTTCCACTGGACTTTTACTATCAGAATCTCCTTGGACCTCAGCTTCTGAACCTCTCTAGACAATATCACTACAGGTTCCTCCTCATATGACAGATTTTCATCCAGCAACACAGAGTCCCACTTGATGATACATGTTCCATTCCCGTGGTACTTTTTCAACACGGACACATAAAAAATTGGATGAATTCCAGACAATCCTGGTGCCAATGCCAGCTCATAAGCCACTTCCTCCAAATGTCGGAGTATTTCAAATGTCCCAATATACCTCAAGCTGAGATTGCCCTGCTCTCCCAACCTCATCACCCCTTTCATGGGGGATACCTTGAGCAGTACTTGTTCCCCTTCCATGAACTCCATGTCCTTACCTTATTGTCTGCGTATTCCTTCTGCCTACTCTAGGAAGCCACTAGACAGTCCTGGATTATTCTAACCTTTTCCAAGGACTCCTTTAACAAATTCGTCCCCCAAGGTCTCACCTCAAATGCATCAAACCACCCAATTGGAGACCTGCACTTTCTCCCATACAAGGCTTCAAAAGGTCCCATACCGATGCTCGAGTGGTAGCTATTGTTATAGGAGAACTCTGTCGAAGGTAAGAACTTGTCCCAATGACCCTCGAAGTCTATCACATACACCGAAGCATGTCCTCCAACACATCAATAGCTTGCTCCGATTTCCCGTCTATCTAAGGATGAAAGGTTGTGCTCAAGTCTAACCTCGTACCTAATTTGGCCTACAAGGTCCTCTAAAAATGGGAAGTAAACTAAGTGCCCATGTTTGATACAATGGAAACAGGAACCCGATGTAACCAAATAACCTCCTTCACATACAACTTGGCTAGTTTCTCCGCGTGCTAAGTCACCTGGACTGCCAAGAAATGAGGAGACTTGGTCAACCTGTCCACTATGACCCAAATTGAGTCAAACTTGCCCAAGGTCTTGGGAAGACCGACCACAAAGTCCATAGCTATTCTCTCCCATTTCCACTCGGGGATAGGAATTCACTGAAGTACTCCTCTAGGCTTTTTGTGCTCATACTTCACTTGCTGACATACGCTAAGCCACGTAGTCCACAATGTATTGCTTCATCCTACCCCACCAATAATGTTGTTTTAGATCATGGTACATCTTCGTGACTTCGGGGTGAATGGAGTACCTCGAGTTGTGAGCTTCTACCAAGAGAATTTTAATTAGCTCACCAACTCGGGGAACACACACTCGCCCCTTTACTCTCAAGACCCCTTCATTATCTAACACTGCTTCCTTGGCCTCTCCCCGCAGGACTTTATCCCTAATTTTACCCAGCTTTTCATCTTCAAACTGCCTGATTTTGATTTCCTCCAATAGAAAGGATTTAGCCTCCAAGTTAGCTAACACTTCACCAGTTTCAGACAACGACAATCTTACTAAGCTGTTTGCCGAGGTCTGGACTTCTTTGGCCATCAGTCATTGAGTAACCTCCAAGAAAGCCAGACTGCCCATGCTCACCATCTTTCTGGTCAACGAGTATGCCACCAAATTGTCCTTTCTTGGGTGGTGCAAGATAGTGATGTCGTAATCTTCGAGCAACTCCATCGATCTCCTTTGCCTTATGAGGTCTTTCTGGGAGAATGCATACTGTAAGCTGCGATGATCCATGAACACCTCACATCAATCTCCATACAGATAGTGCCTCCAAATTTTCAGTGTGAACAGTACCGCTACTAACTCCAGGTCACGCATGGGGCAGTTCTTTTCTTGCACCTTCAGCTGTCTTGAGGAATACACAAAAACATGTCCTTCCTGCATCAACATAACACCCAATCTAGACCATGAGGCATCACAATACAGAACAAAATCTTTAAACACCAGAATAGGTGTTGTGGTCCCCAGAGTCCTGAGTTTCTGAAATCTCACTTCACATTCCTCTAACCACTGGAAGGGAACATCCTTTTTTGTCAACCTGGTCAATGCTGAAGCAATGGAGGCAAATCCCTTCACGAACTGACGGTAGTAACTGGCCAGCCCCACAAAACTCTGGATTTCTGTCACATTATTCTGCCTTACCCAATTTCTGACTGCCTCCACCTTCTGTGGATCAACTCGGATTCCCTCCGTAGAAAACACATGCCCCAGAAAGGACACTAATTCCAACCAATACTCGCACTTGGTGAATTTGGCATACAACTACTTCTCCTTCAGCAATCCCAGCACAATCCTTAAATGATTTTCGTGCTCCTACTTGGTCTTAGAATACACCAAGATATCATCAATAAACACCATAACAAAGGAACCCAGGTAGGGTTTGAAAATATCGTTCATCAGGCTCATGAACATGGCCGGAGCATTAATGAGTCTGAATGACATGATCAGAAACTCATAATGTTCGTACCTGGTCCGAAATGCTATCTTTGGGATATCTTCAGTCCGACTTTTCAATTAGTGATAACTTGACCTCAAATCAATATTTGAAAATATAGCCGCTTCTTGTAACTGGTCAAACAGGTCATCTATCCCAAAAAGAGGGTATTTATTTTGAATAGTTACCATGTTCAACTGGTAGTAGTCGATACACATCCTAATACTACCATCCTTCTTCTTTACAAACAGAATTGGGGCACCCCATGGCGACATTGTCGGTCTAATAAATCCTTTACTGAGAAACTTCTACAATTTCTCCTTGAGTTCTCTCAACTAAGCAGGTGCCATTCGGTATGGAGGAATAGAAATGGGTCAGGTTCTTAGTTCCAAGTCTATACAAAAATCTATGTCACGGTCTGGCGGCATGCCAAGCAAATCTGCAGGGAACACCTCTAAGAACTCACAAACAACTGGAACCGACTCTATGGAAGGCCCTCTGAACTAGTGTCTCGAACATGCGCCAAAATGCTAAAAACGCCCGCTAGATCAACTTACTAGCACAAATATAACAAATAAGATTCTTAGGAGTAGGGATACAACTCCATTTCAACTCCAACTTAGACGACTCTAGACCCGATATAGTGACAGTCTTAGCATAGCAATCTAGAATGGTGTGGTAAGGGGACAACCAACTCATTCCCAAGATTATATCGAAATCAACCATGTCTAAGATCACTAGGTCCGACAGAGTGTCGAATCCCATGAATTCAACGATCACGAACAACCCTATCCACTAACACAGAATCCCCAACAAGAGTAGACACACAGATAAGAGTATTAATCATAAAATCCACAAGGTCACGACCCAAAGAAAAATAAGTAGACACATAAGAAAATGTAGAGCCTGAGTAAAACAACGCAATAACCATTCTATCAACCACAAAGATCATACCTGTTATAACAACGTCTGAAGCCTCTGCCTCCGGTTTATTAGGAAAAGCATAGAAATGAGCCTGGTTACTAGCCTGAGAATTGCCCCGGTTGCGCTGTGCTACCTCGTCCCAGCTGTGGAAAGTCATTAGAATTCCATATCATATCTTAGTAACATTTTTAAGATAGATTAATAACAATAGAATCACATATCACATAAACGTCCGAAGACCAATCATATATCAAAATTACACACCAAATATGCCATTACATAGGTTTATCCCTATAAACCGTAATCTACCTCGATTTGGAAGGTAATAATTCAACTACTCCGTGGGAGCCTTGGATATTATCAAAGCTTCAAAATGCATGGAATCTACCACACAAGAGTAATTAGTTAATTACCCTTCAATTTAGAGCCTAATAGATCAATCCCTCCTATTCGGGGTGTTTTTTAGAAGTAAAAACCCCAATTCATCTAGGTTCTAGACCTATAATACCCATGTAACCCTAGTTCCCAACTCATAATTCTATGGGAATGATCAACACAATTCAACATTACCCAAATCAACCCACCATTCTAGCCCTAGTTTAACAACCTAGGGTTGTTCCTCTACAAAACTTCCACCATTAGAGGTCTACATGGATTCTAGGATCAAAATCACTTACATTAGAGATAGGAAATTGAAATTCATACCTTGGGTGAAGGAATTACCGTCCTAGAAGGTTTTTTCCATCCTCTAGACCTCATGATCGCATTTTGGGAAATAATAGGGTGAAAACCCCATAATTCCCACTTAAATCCACTTTCTGATCCCCGTTGTTCGCTGCAACAGTTACCTTTTTGCTGCAGCGAACCCGCTACAGTGTTCACATGGCATTGCGGCAGTCCAAAGGGTTACTCCTCAATTTCCATCATAGCGGGACTCCGACCGCTACCAGGTCTCTCTACAATGGGAACCCCACCATTGCAACGGTCCCCTACACCAGAAGCTCCCCAAAATGAAGAGTTTTATAATTAGTTTATTTCACAACCTCCGTATCTCATCCTTAGCTAGATTTTTGTGTTCTATGCCCTTAACTATCCCTAACGATGTCCAGATCATTATATAAGTGTAAGTCTCTTCAAGGATAATTCATGTAAGGCTAGTTTTCCGGGCACCTATGAAATCAAGCGGTGTTCATGGATGAAACAAACACAATAATGAGCACCGAAAATTGTTAAGGATTAATTATGTGACATAGGTTGTCTAGGTATATATAAAAGTTTGATGGTTCAAAAATATCACATCCATTGATTGACCAAGTATACCCAATGTATGTTTACTATGGAAAGTTCAAAGGGAAACCAACTTACCTAGATGTGATTAATCTTTATTTAAAAATCACAAAATTTTTCCTGCATATTTTCATAATATGTTCATTCCCCATTCATATGAGGGATTGTTGGGATTCTTCAAAGATTAAGTCTTGAATTATGCGAACTGAGAAATCGTGAAAAATAAATGATCTAATTGACTATTAGATTTTTGGACTAAATATATTTATTTCATTTTTATTAATTGCTTTCATTTTTCCAATATTATTCATGCAAAAATTAAAATTATTTACAAAATTTTCCCATTTATGAATTTAAATTAAATTCATGACCAGTCACCTTTCCTCCCTAATAGGAATTTTAAAAAACACAGAGAATAAACAAAACTTGTCAATCATCTTCTTCCCCTCAAAACACAAAAAGCAAAGTGTCATGTGGTTTACTCCAGTTTTTGAGTTTGTTGAAGTTCTATAGTTCCCATGGAATAGTGTTTCATTTTATCATAAGATGAATTAATCCATAACCTTAGGAAATTATGAGGGAATCAAATATCTTTAGGAAACACTGTTTTCTGTTGGGCTTGAAATTTATTTTTTAAACATTCTTCTGTTTCTTCTATATTTTCACTTACTATCTTAGTTACAGAAATAACAAAATATAGATAGAAGAAGGACCTTAAACTCCTCAACCAATCTATCTTGGCAAATGTCAACAAATGAAAAAGAGAAAAGGATTCATTTGAGATGGAACCTCCTCAATTGCCAAGAAATTGTATACCCCTCAAGAACAAATTATTTAAAAATAGACTTCAAGCCTAATAAATGAGCCCAAAAGTGAAGAAGTGGTTCTATTTGATGAAGAGCAACATCATGAACAAGAAGTCTCTAATTTTCTAAATGTGGAGATTGAGGAGATATTGAGTAGCATAATAGAGAGAAGTGAAAACTATGGACATGTCTTGACCGAAGGTAGAAAAAAGTTCAATTGAAGATGATAAAGTTATTTAAAATATGGATTTCACCATGAATGAATTTTTACAAACACTGGAGGATTTTCACCACGAAGAAAAACATGAAAAAGTTAAACTTGTGAGCTAAGATTGGCCAATAAATCAAGCTCAACAACTTGGAATATATAGGAATCAACATGAAGGAATTTCACGAACGATGGAGGTACTTCTAAGAGTGCATGTTGAGCAAATTCAAGAAGTGAAGCAACTTGAAATTCATATCCGGGACTTAAATGCCAAATTGAGTGCAAAGATTGAGGAATGTGATTCTTAACACAAAATGATTGTGGATATTAATTTTACCTTGATTGGAATCGAAAATGAGGTCAAGATTTATTTTGAAGAGTTAATGGTGGATTGCCAACCAACCAGTCCAAAGTTAGTGAATTATACCTGATGTCGCTCAAATTCACACTTCTTAACAAAGTATGAAGCGGTCGATGTCAAATATAGAACCTAACAAAGGTTGAGGTCGATCCCACAGGGAATATGGTAAGAACTTACGTTAATGCAAATAACTATTACTATTGATTTACTTATTTCAAAAGGGGAAAAATATATAACAATAAACAAAAGTAAAATTAATGAATGCTTGTATCAAATTTGGTTTGTATTCAATTTACGACTAGACTAGGATTGTGTTCCCTAAGATTTCATAACCACAAGGCTTATACACTAGTGATCTATCTCGGTGTTTAACATGCAATATTGGTAAGTTAGGTTCACCTAAATGGTTGGTCCCCTATCTAGATGATTTTCACCACGCAACTTGGTCTGTATATGGGTGTACTTTAGTTGACCCTTATCCTTAAAATCGGATTATCTATCCCCGGACAAGTTCAAGCTACTATATGAGGGTTGATAGCCTCAAATCTCTGTTGTTAATCTCTTTTCCCATTATTTACCTCCTTGATCTGGTAATTAAGAATAAGGCAAGTCTTAACGTTTGCAACCATCAAGAATCAATCAAAACGAAGGGAAAAACAGTGCATGCATAAAACCCCGTTCAAGAATCACTAAGTATTTTTACCTATGAGTGTTAATTCATCTTGGTTACCACAAACCTAGTTTATGGGTTTAGCTACTCATGCCTAGTTTATGGGTATAGCTACTCATGTTTGTGTTATCGTAATCACAAAATATTAAAGAAATCATAATTGCAACTAACAAATTATTGTAGAATAAAAACCACGTAGATTGAATAAAATTCCAATGTTGCTTTTGTTTCTTGAATCAAGAACAATAGTGCGAAAAATTCTCTCAAGAAGAATCTCCAAATATCGTTCCAGATCCTCTCTCAAAATCGTCCCTTAAAAATAAACCTAAATTGGGTATTTATAGTTCCAAAGAATCCTTTTCCTAAATAAAAATGGAAACTAGGTCGGCAGTGGCAACGGGCTAAGTGACGGATCATTAGGCCTTCTAACGAGTTGTTCCTTGCTTAAAACAGTCGTCCTTAGCACCCTACCCAGGCTTGGTAACGAGTCACCTAATGACTCGTCGTGCCTAAGCACGAGTGGTTAGGTCCCTTGTGGACAGACTCCTACGAAATCCAGTGCACTTCACGGATAGTTCCAGTTGCTTGCCAATGAGTCGTTCCTTCATGTGACGACTCTTGATGTCTGTCGTCAACTTCACTAGACACTTGGTTGAAAGTTTCTCTTCAAAGACTAACCATTTAACTCACGACTCGTTACCAGATGTAACGAGTCATTCCTCCAACTCGTCAAGTACACTGCCTTGTATCTTCCAAACTTCATCTTTTTGCCTTAAACATGTACAACAAGATCATGGTAGAAACATATATTTATTTCATGGAACCTATTTCAAAATTTACTCCAATTAATAAAAAATGATATGCTAATTATACCGTTATCATAGGTTCACCTCATACCCAAAACATTTACACCGAAAACATAATGAAAACACATGCATACTTTCCATTGATCAAGCATTAAGTTCAAGTCTCATCTCAACATATTTATTGAATCATATGTTTTTAAGGGAATTCTTATGATATTCACGCATTTTAGGCATGGATACAAGTTCTTGACATAATCAAGTGAACAATAATAGAATCCCAATCCAAGTTTTAAGCTATCTCATGAAGGAATCCTATAACCATGCCTTTTCACCATTTAACACATAATTCCAGATATTAAAATAATCCCATAACCATAATTAACTTTTAATCCTAATGGTCTTAAAATTCATAGAAGACATAGAATCCATAAATTGAAACCCTAGGTCACGCTTTTCTAAAATAATGGAATCGGGTTTTTGGTAAGACATTTTGGGGCACAAAGATGGAAGGATATCCTTATTGAAAAACCCACGTACCTGGTTAAGAGAAATCCCACTCGAACTTGCACCTTGAAGCCTTGAGGAAACCCTTGTAGAATCCTTAATCTTGAGGGGGAAGGAAGAAGAGTTGAGGGAATGAGAGGTTAGGCTTGGAAAACCCCTAAAAACGTCCCCTGAAAGCCCAAAACGTCGCCATTTCAAATCTGGAAGTGTAGGACTTTACCAAAAAACCCCTGGGAAAAACTTAAAAAAATTACCCGTTCTCTGACCATGACACTCACCACGAGTTGTTGGTCCTCACCACGACTTGTGGTGACCATCCCTTTCTTAGGGGACTACTTCACAATTTCAGCTTCCTCAACCAACGACGAACAGGATGATTTTTTACTTCAACCAACGACTAGTCACAATCCCCCATTGATTCCATTGGTTTCTCAACCTTCAATCCCTCTATAAACCGACATGACAAGTCGTTACCTGATCCAATGACTCCTCAATCCTTCCATCATTCCCACTAGACCAACCCTTAGGTCCCTATCGATGATCGACACCATGAGTCGTTGCTAGCTACAACGGTCCGTTATAACCATACATTGTCACTAACCTGGAACCTTGCACTCCAACTAATGACTCCTCATGATGACTCGTTATGGCAACCAATGAGTCATCACATGACTCGTGCCCTCCGAGAAGTCCAACTTGCGAGCTTACCACGATTGCTTCCAATGGGTCGTTGTTTCACACAATAACTCATACCTCCTCTTGTGGCATCAAAACCCATGGCCCCTTTTCTAACACTCTTCCAACAACTACCTCTAACGACTCATTAGAGCGACCAACGCTTCATTGGACGAGTCGTTCTGAGGCATTGCTGCAGATTTTTTTTTCTACTGAGCACATTCGAAATCCTAGTTTTAAATATTGGGAAATTTTGGGGTGTTACAATAACTGAGCGCGATTAGAAGTCTATTAGGAGTAAATTTTGGTAATTAGGTAGAGAGTTAATTGCTTGTTTAGATTGGTTGACTTGAAAACTATCCACACCTAGGTTAGGAAATTCTTTTGTGTCGAATTACAACAGAGTTGCAACAAAATTAGATATGCTACTGGATTTTAGGTGTAGCTGAAAACATCCGATGCAGTTCAATATAGTGCTAAAAGAACATGATACTTCAAAGTACAATCCATGATATGTTCTATTAGTAAAGGATAGAACCTACCTACAACACTATCCTAAGGTGATATGCATGTTTACTCTCATCCCTGGAGTATACCGAGATGTCATCGTGAGACACAATCACGAAATAGGTCGATGGTCTGTAACAATGACTCATTTACCATAAGTTGTGCCCTTTCTCAGCATCTATTAATAGCTCCAACCCAATTTCCTTCATTTTTTTTCTTCATCTAGACCTTTTGGAAACCGACTACTCTCCCTCTTAGAGACCTTCAGGATCAGCTAAGTCCTTTTTAAGGCTTTTTCCATGGATGAGTTCTTGCATGCAATCTTACAATTATAAACCCTAGCTTCTACTCACTTAGGGCTTCAAGGAAGACCCTTTTTCTAGCTCAAGAGACTTGGCATCCCCTCTCTCAAGCTTACACTAGTGATTTTCTCTTTCTTTTAGAGTATTAAGATAAGTAAGGCAACCCTAAAATTTACACATTAAACTCTAGCCATTTTCTATCCAATTTATACAAATTTTAGCTCATCTTAATCATATTTGGCTACTTATTAAATTGAATTCAACCTTAATCTAATCCAACAAATTTACCTGATCTTGGGCAGAATTATATGCCCAAGTGATACTCAAATGCTTCATTTCGTCTTGTTTATCCATTGATATTTGTACATTTTCTTATGATTTGTAGTTAAAATGTGAATTTATACTAACCAACATGATTATTGTTGTTTTGCAGGAAAAATGTAATTTTAGGAAGCTAAGATGCATGTTGGGAGAAATCGGGAATAGTCTCGGAAGCGAGCAATGGAAAATGCTAAGGTCATGCAGCAAATTAAGGGGCTCCACGATGGAGCCGTGTCACGCTGCCATCGCGGATGCATTTGCCCTGGATGATTAAAATAGGCCAAGTTCCGGTGAAGGTCCGCGTTGGGGTCGTGGCACGTTGGCCAAGCCCCGCGTTGCACGTTGGGCATAATTACCTGGAGGACTAGATTCCAGTGAGGGTCCACATTTGTGGTGTGTCACGGAGGCAGTGCTCTGCGATGCACTCCGTGACATGTTGCTTGTTATTCAAGGAAAAATTCCCACTAGTATAAATAGCACACTTAGGTTTATTTTTAATGATTCTGACTTAGTTGAGCAAGGACGTGGGTTACAGGAAGTTGAGGGGACGAAAATCTTAGGGTTCTTCTCTATCTCTTTCTCCTTTATTTCAATTGTTTGTATGATTTACACTCATTTAATGATGTTTAATCCACAAATGAGTGGCTAAATTAACTTCTTGCTGAGGTTAAGAACATTTGTTGTGGAATGTAATTATTGATCATCTTGGTTTTTCATCTTTTCTTCCATGGTTGTTCTATCAATTCTTGTTCTTACTGCATTAATGTTTGACCAATGTTAATGTACATCTAAAAAATCCGGTTTTCTCTCGAAAGAGAAAGAAATTGGAAAGTTGTGAATTAGTAGGATATGATCTCTTCTTGGTTTGGGAAAATTGAGAATTGATTTACCTTCAGAATAGAAATATATCTGAAAGTCGTATTAGTCAATTAAGGAATCGGTTTCGTACGGCTAGAACATGAATTTCTTTTTATTACAGAAATGTAGGTGGAAGGTTCATGATTCTTCAGTTGGGTTAAATACGAGAGTGTTAATCCATAGGCAATAATTCTTGACTAGCAACCGAAGGAAAGATTAACCGACTTTTATCAATAAATTGCTTCCCTGCATTTTGTTTTAGCCTTAGCATGCTCATTACTATAGTTCAGACTCAATTTGTACATTTGTTTTAGATTAGTATAAATTAGGTAACAAACTCCCAAAATCTTCTTAAAACTGTTGTCTGCATTATTAGAGTTAGAGTTTATTAACACTTGATTAGATTATTACCTTGGTCCAGTCCCTGTGAGATTGATACTTGGCTACTCAAGCCATTTTACTACTTGTTCGACCACATGCACTTGCGTGTAGATATTCCAAACCACCGAACAAGTTTTTGGCGCTGTTGCCGGGGACTAGCAATTGGTGAAATTATTTTCTTAAGTGTTAGTTTACGATTTCTTATTAGTGTTGACAACTTGGTCTTAGCTTGTCTTTTGCATATATTGAATTCTGTTGAACACTGGCAAGGGACAAGGAGCTGGGGGATTCACACTTAGAGCCGGAAAGACAATTCCATCGTCAGATGAGAGAAGATCTAGAGAGAAAGCTGCAGTTGCTTACAGACAATCCTGGAGCAACAACAGAATCCACCCATTGTAAGGGCAGTGTTAGTACCCGAAGAAATGGCAGCTAGGCCGGTTCGCGAAGTGGCAATCCCACAGGCTAATAATGTTACATCTAGCATTCGCAAACCTGAGCCAGGAGGGAGGTTTGAGCTTAAACAGAATATGGTGCAATTGCTGCACACCAGCGGGCAATTCACAGGTCTCCCTCACGAGGATCCACAACAACATCTCCAAAACCTTTTGGAGATAAGTGGCACTTACATCCCCGCTGGAGTGTCACCCGATTATGTCAGGCTTACATTGTTCCCATTTTCACTTTTAGGAGAAGCAAAGAGGTGGTTGAAAGCTGAACCACCTAATTCCATCACTACTTGGGATGATCTTGCACGGAAATTTTTGATACGGTTCTTTCCATCCGGTAAAACAACAAGACTTAGAAGTTAAATTCTAAGTTTTAAACAAAGAGAGGGCGATAATCTGTAGCAAGCTTGGAAACGATTCAAATCTATGTTGCGGGATTGTCCTCATCATCACCAATCCAATGATGTGCTGGTGCATACTTTCTTAGAGGGTTTGGAACTCCACACAAAAATCTTGCTAGACTCAGCAGCTGGGGGACAAGCATTAGAAAAAACTTATGAGGAGCTGTATACTTTGTTAAATCGTATTTCGCAGGGAAATTCAGAGTGGAATGCGGACTCTTCTAGAGGAGGAACAAGGAAAGCGGCAGGAGTCTTGGAAGTGGATGGTTTTACAGCTATCGCTGCACAGATAGTTGCGTTACAGAATCAACTAAATACCCACTTCAGCAATATGAGCATGAATCATTCTCAAGCCCCAGTGAATGTAGTGCAATAGATTTGGTGTGAAGTGTGTGGCAGTAATGAACACTCAGCTGAGTGTTGTGGTGCGAATCCTGATTCAGTAAACTTTGTTGGTAATGTACAGAGAAATAATCACCAATAGTATGGCAACAACTACAACTATAATTGGAGGAGTCACTCGAATTTCTCTTGGGGTAGTAACAGCCATCAAGGGCAGAGTAAAAGTTAGGGGGCATAGAGAAATCAAGGAGGGCAGTAGCACTATCAGTCGCAATACAGAAGCAACAATGCACCTCTTCCACCACTATCCACCAGCATCGAGGAAATGTTCAAAACGATGATATCTAACCAAGCTCAATTGCAGGCTGACTATGTGAAATTGGCAGCCGATGTAAAGAACAATTAGTTAGATACAAAGGCATTGGAGTACCAGTTTGGGCAACTAGCTGGAGCTCAGAATACTAGGCCGAGAGGAGGACTTCCGAGTGACACTGACCCCAACCCCAAGCAAGTGAATGCAGTGACCACAAGGAGTGGTTTACAACTCAAGGAGGTGGAACCAGAAAGACCACCACAACAGTCGGGAGCAGTGGAGAATGAGAGGGAACACAATGATGATCGGGGGAAGGAGAAGGAAGCTGAACCAGAAAGACCACCACACCCGTTCCCTCAAAGATTAAAGCAACACAAGGAGGAAGCGTGTTCCAAAAAGTTCATGGAGGTGCTTAAATAGGTACACATTAATTGACCTCTTGTTGATGTTTTGCAGGGAGTGCCGAAGTATGCAAAATATATCAAGGACACCGTGGCGAACAAAATCAGGTTGAAGGAGTATGCTACGGTGGAACTTATGGAGGAGTGCACTTCCCAGATACAAAATAGGTTGCCCACAAAGCACAAAGACCCTGGGAGCTTTACAATTCAACTTACAATCGGGCAGAGTATCCGAGCTCGTGGATTATATGATTTGGGAGCAAGCATTAACTTGATGCCGACATCGGTATTCAAGAAATTGGGGCTAGGCAGTCCTAGACCGACAACAGTGATCTTGGAACTAGCAGATCGTTCTTTGGCCAGACCAGATGGCATTGTGGAGGACGTGCTGGTGAAAGTGGGCTCCCTTATCTTCCCGGTTGACTTCATTGTGCTGGATTTTGAGCCGAATGCTGAAGTCCCATTTATTTTGGGACGTCCTTTCTTGGCGACCGGGAAAGCACTGATCGATGTAGCAGCAGGGCAGCTAACCATGCGGGCACACGACAAAGTGGAGGTTTTGATGTGTACAAGGCCCCGAAGCTTCTGGCAGTGTATGAGGAACTCTCAGTGATCAACGTGCTTGATCGAGCAAATATTGCTCAAAGTATTGATTCACGAGAGCCAGTGGAAAAACCATCGGTGAAGGACCCCCCCAAAATTGGAATTGTGGCAAGAAGATCGAAGTGCCACGTTCTTAGTCAATGGGCAGCAATGTAACATACTGGGGTGAGGACGGTAGTCGAGAGAAGACATTCGTCACCCTAGAGGATGACTAAGCTTCAATGACATCCAGCTGCGATGGTGAACCAGGCGCTGCACGGGAGGCAACCCGTGAAATTGTTGTAATACTTGAGTAGATTTAGTAGAAAAGAAAGAAACAAAGAAAGAAGAAAAAAAATAGAAAAATAAAAATAATAACAAAAATTGTATTTTATGTGAAACCTATGAATTCTAACCAATTTCTTGTTTTGAGATGAATTTCAGGTTGAACGGAGGGCAAAAATACAAAGGATCGCAAAGGAAAAATCGAGGTAAGGAAAATAATAAAAAGTGGCAAAACAGTGAGCCTGCGCGATGGCTCCGCGTCACGGAGGAGGGCCTCCACGTTACCCTTCGTGACATGTTGAGGTGTAATTCTGGAATTTTTAAAATTCCAGAATACCTTCGCGTTGGCTCCGTGTCACGGAGGGGGTTCTCCACGTTACCCTCCGTGACACGTTGAGGCTTTAATCGCGACGGGTCACACCGGGTCGCCGGGTGACTTGCGCGAAAATCCCCCTTTTTAACCCCAAATTCCCTCAATTTTTCCTCATTTCTCACCCCCTCCGCGACAAACACCCAATAACTCCCCCTTCCCCCGCGTGACACGGACCTAGGCACAAGTTTTCTTCGAATTTTCTTTGATTTTATCGAATTAAAGGTATGTTCTTTAACTTCATCTCATTTCTTGTCAAACTTTTCGATTTTGAGCATGTGAAGTGAGTAAAACTTGCCCTAATTGTAAATTGAGCTTGAATTCATTTAAGTTATTGTTGATTGATGTTCGTAGTATCATTTTGATTGTATGAACTCGATAAATACATGCTTGATCGAATTTTGGTAAAATATGTAGCTAGTGTTAGAATTTGATTGCGAAGAAACTAAATGCGATTGAAAATGTGGAAATAATGGGTTGGGCAGGTTGGGTAAGGTGAATTGTGTTGTGCTTGATGTGAATATGCTAAATAGATGATGAATTTTCGAAATTGTTGAATTGCATAGAAATTGGTGAATTGCATAGGTTGTGTTGAGAGAAGTTTTTGCTAAGTGCTATGTGATGAAATGGTATCGATGGTGATATTTTGATTAGCTGTACGAAGTCTGAGTAGTACGTAGAAATTATCCCATCGAATTCTCTGAATGCACAAGGCATGTTGTTGTTTTTTTTTGTAAATTGGAAAGTGAGAATCGTCTTGCCGTAATGTCGTAATTATGGCTAAAGACTAAGTGTGGGGTGGCCTAGCTTAACCCAACCTTAGTAGAAGCTAAGTTTAATTCGAATAACATTGAGACTGTCTGTTGATTTGATAGGAACAATGGCAAGCGGGCAAGACAAAGGAAAGGGCGCATCTACATCGGGCACCGGAAGGAAAAGAATTAGACTGGGAACAGCAGTACCAGTAGCAACAGCAGTTCCGCGTGGCCAACGCCATCAATACGGAACCCGATGGGTGACAGACGAAGGGAAGAAATGGTATACAAAGCATAAGGAGAACAAATACTTCCCCGAGGAGCATATTGCAAGGGAGCCGTTGGCTCAGGAATTCCCTAGATTTGTACACCGGATTGACGCTGCCGGGCTGAACTTCATTTTTGAGGAGCCCAAGGAGTGCAATCTTCACCTGATTTGGGAGTTCTACGCCAACTGGAACCCGACACTCCGCAGTCACACCGTCAAAATAAGGGGGCAGATAGTCACTTTTGAGCCCCATCACCTTAATGCCATTTTGGGGGCTAGGGCCACCAGATGCAGATATCATACGCACTCTGTGTGAAGCCCGTTCTACAGCACGGTGAAGCAGACATAAGGAGAGGGGCTACCATCAGACGCTTTCCTACTCTCAAATGAACAGTGAAGCCAGAATTTGGCTTAAGATCATGTGTTCCTGCCTGATCCCGGGGGTGCACATGACAGATTTCACCCGGGATCATGTGTGCTTGGTATACACCCTGATGAATGGGTTAGAGATCAATGTTGGGGCGGTGATCATCTCCGCCACGAAGAGAGCCCGTTTGCATCAAGGGCACAGGTACGGGTTTGGTGGCTTGCTGACCACGTTCCTAAGGGGCCTAGATGTTGAAGAAGAGCCCCTGGACTACATCCCGCAGATGGAGAGGCGTGCCTTGGATGTTACCAAAACTAAGGCACCCGACACCACTCACGGGCCAGTTCTCACATTAGCCGAGTGACATGCTCGAGATGATCAGTATATGGCCCGCGTGTTCGGGATGTAGATGCTACAGTTGTGCATAGGAGGGAGGCCAGCAAAAGAAGATGAGCTGTGGCAGCTCGAGTTGGACTACCCCTTGGGCGAAAATGCCAGGACTCTATGCCAAGTGGGGCCAGCTTTTGTGGAGCCCATTGATGATGATGTCACCACAGACGTGGAGACACGCCGCGATGACTCAGATGTTGAGTCAGATGAGGATAGCGGGGGCGATTTGGATATGGGGGACGAGGCAACCGCACCTGACGAAGAAGTGGAATACTTCGATTGATCAGGGAGTTTTACCACCTACTCTTGTGCTATGCTGAATTTTGTGAACACTGGGGATAGTGTTCGATTTAAGTGTGGGGTGGGAGTAGTTAGGTGCTGGTTGTTTTGTTGTTGTTTATGTTTATGTTTTGTTGTTGTGCCTATGAAAAATTATGACCTTGTGATTTTGGTGTTTATGTTTTGTATTGTAACTTGGTGTTGTAATTAATGTGAAGCTGTTGTGTGTTGTATGGAGTTGTTGTTAGCTGGTTGTGTAAACATTGTTTTTTTATTGAAATTATCGATATTTTTAAAATTTTTCGTTGAAATATTTTTAGGATTGGGTTTCTCGGTGTTTGTTTTCGGTGCTTTTACCGAGAATAGTCCCATTGAATCAAAGTCGTAAATAGTGACCGTTCTCTATGATGGATGGATGACGACCATCATAAGGGAAATGTAGTCGATAGGAGTAGATTTCTTTTGTTCTTTTTAATTTTTTTCTTTTGTTTGTTTATATCCCAAACGTGTTGTTACTTTATGGTTTGAAATTCTTGTTGTATGTTGTACATGATATTTAGAATGCAAAGGTGATTCGTATGAAAGCATGCAACATTGTAAACATGTTGAGATACCTAGACCATAGAGTTCGATTCGATGTGATTGAGGCTTAATGTTTGAATTCTTGTAATTAGCTGATTGAAGAGTCTGTGAATATGTATTGAGTTGAGCATGTGCAATGAGTGTGTGGTGAGGTTTCAATTCTTCCATGCTATCATGAAGTGTCTAGAACTTGCCTGGTGTGTGTACGAAACGAAATGAAGGATGTGTATTGTAGGAAAGGATGTAGGCATTTCTTTGATTTAACCGAAAGTTTTTTTCATTATCGTACCTACCTTGAATGTACATCCTAGTTAGCTCATTGAGCCTTTAGCCTATTTTTTTCTTTTGTCGAAAAGGTACAAACCGAGCTTAACCCCTTCTTTTCATTATCCGTGAATTTGATCCAAAACTCTTAAGCGCTAAAGAAAAGAAATTTTCCCACAGTGTCAAGGAGTGGTAATTGTGAAAAGAAAGGAAAAGCGGAAGTGGTGAAAGTAAAGAAAAGGTCAAAGGTGCACTTGCCGAATTTAATAAAATGATGATGTATAACTAATCTTTATTATTAAGTTCAGTGTGCTTAAAGAATTGGGAACAAAAAAAATAAAGAAAGGCTTCAAGAAAGGGGAGGATGAAGGAAGAAACAATGCCCATAATATGGTGGGATGTATGGAAAAGCGCTTAAGGGTGCTAGTTGCTATTATTGGTTAGCCCAGTATGTACTAGTTCCTTAGCATACATTACAACCCGTTAAGTCCTATGTGATCTTACATCACTCGTCCTTATATTAGTGGAGTAATACACTAGAGGCAAGCTTATGGGTAATGACATGATGCATGTGAATTCTTTGGGTGAGAGAGCAAAATCGTGTTCATATTCCCCTGCATATAATATTTTTGAGATCATATGATTGAAAAGGGGGAAATTCTCTTGTGTTGTGAGGGCACATGCTTGATGAGAGATTTAATTTTGTGTCGGATGTCTTGATCAGCTGATTTGCATGAGCTTGCCGAGATCGAGCATCGACTCTCGAGTCTAGGAGGTCTTAATGTGTTGAATTTCATTGTATTGATGAGACTATGCATGTTTTCTTGATGATTTGGTATGTAAATAATCGGTATAACCGTAGCTTGAATTGTCGAGCCAAAGTAGCTATGATTCGGTGTCAATTGCATGATATGTGAGATTATTGTTCGAGGACGAACGAAGTTTTAATTATGGGGTAAGTGATCTTGGGTAGAATTATATGCCCAACTGATGCTCAAATGCTTCATTTCGTCTTGTTTATCAATTGATATTTGTACATTTTCATGTGATTTGTAGTTAAAATGTGAATTTATACTAACCAACATGATTACTGTTGTTTTGCAGGAAAAATGTAATTTTAGGAAGCTAAGATGCATGTTGGGAGAAATCGGGAATAGTCTCGGAAGAGAGCAATGGAAAAGGCTAAGGTCATGCAGCAAATTAAGGGGCTCCGCGATGGAGTCGTGTCACACTGCCATTGCAGATGCATTTGCCCCGGATGATTAAAATAGGCCAAGTTCCAGTGAAGGTCCGCGTTGGGGCCGTGGCATGTTGGCCAAGCCCGGCGTTGCACGCCGTGGCACGTTGGGCATAATTACCTGGAGGACCGGATTCCAGTGAGGGTCCGCGTTTACGGCATGTCACGGAGGCAGTGCTCCGCGATGCACTCTGTGACACGTTGCGTGTTATTCCGGGAAAAATTTCCACTAGTATAAACAACACACTTAGGTTTATTTTTAATGATTCTGACTTAGTTAAGCAAGGACGTGGGTTACAGGCAGTTGAGGGGACGAAAATCTTAGGGTTCTTCTCTATCTCTCTCTCCTTTATTTCAATTGTTTGTATGATTTACACTCATTTAATGATGTTTAATTCACAAATGAGTGGCTAAATTCACTTCTTGCTGAGGTTAAGAACATTTGTAGTGGAATGTAATTATTGATCATCTTGGTTTTTCATCTTTTCTTCCATGGTTGTTCTAAAATTCTTGTTCTTATTGCATTAATGTTTGGCCAATATTAATGTACATCTAAAAAATCCGATTTTCGCTCGAAAGAGAAAGAAATTGGAAAGTTCTGAATTGGTAGGATATGATCTCTTCTTGGTTTGGGAAAATTGAGAATTGATTTACCTTCAGAATAGAAATATATCTGAAAGTCGTATTAGTCAATTAAGGAATCGGTTTCGTATGGCTAGAACATGAATTTCTATTTATCACAGAAATGTAGGTGGAAGGTTCATGATTCTTAAGTTGGGTTAAATACGAGAGTTTTAATCCATAGCCAATAATTCTTGACTAGCAACCGAAGGAAAGATTAACCGACTTGTATCAATAAATTGCTTCCCTGCATTTTTTTTTAGCCTCAGCATGCTCATTACTATAGTTCAGACTCAATTTGTACATTTGTTTTAGATTAGTATAAATTGGGAAACAAACTCCCAAAATCTTCTTGAAACTGTTGTCTGCATTATTAGAGTTAGAGTTTATTATACTTGATTAGATTATTACCTTGGTCCAGTCCCTGTGGGATCGATACTTGGCTACTCAAGCCATTTTACTACGACCACGTGCACTTGCGTGTAGGTATTCCAAACCACCGAACATTACCCACTTGTGATCCGCTATCCAATCTGAAACCTGACCCATTTAGCTTATTTTAACCTTAGCCGTCTATATCCTTGGATCCAATGGATTATAATTAATCTACCCCATTTCCTTTTTTAAACACACATATACTCCCCAAACCTAATCCTTTTTTCCCTTTCTCTAATTTAGCACTACACGCACCACTTTCCTCTCCCTCTTTGTCTTTTTACTCTCCAACACATAGAACGACAACGGGAGCCACCAGTAGCCTTCATCTCTTCTACCATCTCCAGTGAACCACAACAACACCGTCTACCTCTCCCTCACTCTCTCTTCTCTCTCACCAAACAACATCACTAGTCCGGCCAAACAAATACTGCTGCACCATCTAGACCCCTTCTCTCTCCTCTCCCCTCTCAATCTCTGTTCAACTAGCCACCAGAGGGCTGACTCTCTCCATAAGATTTTGGAGAAAATATCAGCATTATAACGTAGAGAAAGAATATGGAAAACATCTTTATCCTTATTGAGTCAAAATTTCATTTTTATGACAGATATGTCCAAGGTAAGATATTCTTAATGATAGCCCTTAACCGTTAAGTTTGATTTTCTAGTTATTTATTTGTGTTCTAAGAGCTAAACTTTATGTTTTTCTTTGTGATAGATTCTCATATATCTTGGTTTGTATAGGTTGTTACTAATTTGTACCTCATTTCAAATTCCGCTTTAATGTTTCTTAGGTCTGAAATTTGTGATGGTATTGATTACAGATTTGGTTTATATGATTATAATTGTTAATCCTTTAATTTATTAGACTATCCTAAGTGAAAATATACAAATTTGTTGAAATTGAAATTTTTATCAAAATCCTTATCCAGTCTATTTATGTGTCGAAAGATTATATGCTTGTATACATGACCTACTGATACTGAGCCTAAAGTATAATTTGCACTTTTCATTAGCTAATCTTGGGTGAACTTTTTATAGTTAGTCCATCTATGGTTGTCTTGATCATCTTGTTTCCTCTACCTCTATTAAATGTTGAATTGTGATGCTCTTACATGTTAAATATAAATTTTTATAATTCCGCTATGTGTGAATTACTTCAACGTTGACATAGTCTAGAAAACCTGTTTATGTGTGAAAATTTAGGATTTTTGTTTGCTATATACAATATATACTTGTTTATTTATAAATAAGTTTAGCATGAATTATCTTCATTCTTATGTGATTTGATTCTCGACGAACTGGTATACCTTTTATGGTAATTTGATGACATGTTTTATATAGTTAGTTGTCATTTCCTCCCCTTCTTTGATTTAGACAATCTTATTTCACTGGTTATGGTAAGTTTTATTTATTTTAAACCTAATGGATTGATTGCTTTCTTTAAATCACTTGATGAATTTTGTGAATATTTGCAAGTTGTATAGGCTGCTAGGAATGAGGCAGGATACTATCAGACCAGGCACATTCATCTCCAAAATAATCTCTTTTGGGAACATCCAACATATTTTACACGAATATCATTTTCATTTAACAACTATAAAATTTTCAAATCGAGTTGCATGTAATGTAAATACAACAATCATTATGCCTTAATTCCAAATAAGTTGACGTTAGATAAATGTATGAATTCTTGCTATTCATATTGCTCCATATCAAAAGATAGTTAGGAAATTTAATTAATAGTGAAGTAAACTTACTTTCATCACCAAGTTGTTGTACAACTTCCATAAATTTGGGATGAAGATCCCCAGTCCATTCGATGCAGGCCTTTCGCCTAACAACCTTATTAATAGCAATGGTTTGACTTTCTTCTTCATTAATCTATTTTGTGCATTTTCTACTTCTCTGCTGGAACTTAGAGTAAATAGTGTGTATTATCTCGATTTGAAATCTCATCACAAGTTCTAGCAGTCAACTCTTTTTGGTAAATTGTGGATTATTTTCTTTCCTTTTTAAAAAAATCTAATTACAACTACCTAGTACTACTTATGGTTTTTTTTTTGGAATTTCACTGATTAAGACATTTTAGTATTAAATCAGTTATTTTGTACAAGGCAAGTCTCCTTGTGATTGATTATCTCCTTCCTATTCTTCCCTAGGTTTGAGCATATATATTAAAAGTTTATTAAGGACATATTGTGGATAATTTTTTATTTTCTTAATTGATTTAGAATATCTTATTGTAAATTGATTTGCCCTCTTTGTTTAAGGAAATCCAACTCACCTGACTTTTTCTTTCCTTATTGATGACTAATTATAGCAAAATCTATCTAACTTTACATATTCTGATTCATTTTGATTAAAGAAAATATTTCTTTTGATTGATTTTTGGTATATTTCCTTCCCCTTCCTATTCTTTGTTTAATATTCTCACTAGTTATATAATAGACTCCCCTGCTCTTTATAATCCATGTATACAAGGATATAGGTCCCCTTGGAAAGGTTGTTTGAGATTTCAAATGAAATTTTGCGATTCTAAATGTAAATTCGTATGTTATTTTAAATTTTTAACTTTTATTTAAGAAGATGTTCCCAGATGAAATCATGTTTTGAAAAGGGGTTCTCCTATAAAACTAGAGTCCAGTAGGTACCCATACAATCCGTAAAATTGGGTTGTATCATGCTGGTATCAAAGCCTAGATTACCCGGTCTCACAAGTATAAAAGTAATGTTAAGTAGTGTCTTGTGGATTGGTGTGTAGATATCCACATTTAATCCTTAGGAAGCTACAAGGAATCTAGGAAATTTTCCCTTTTGTCCTTTCCTATCGTGTCATTCTAGTTTATTATTCACCTAGGTCAAGTTGAATTGGTATCTAGGAAATTTCAATTGGTATCTGACGACTTAAACCATGTTAGGGTGTTGACTAGAAGGGTGTGAGTGAAATAAGGGTAAAAGAGGTGTTAGTTATGAATAAGGTGACCAGTTCCTGGGTGTGCCACTTCTTAGCAAGCTTTGCTGCAGCGGACATGTTCTCACTACAGCGGGCTCGCTTCCTCAATGGGAGAGCCATTATAGCAACTTATCAAACATATGCAAGACCTCTACGACGAGACATGGGTCCCCACACCGCACCCGCTATAGTGGAAGAACCGATTATTGAAGTGGATAGGCGCTAAACAAAATCCAACCCCCTATTTTGAAAATTTTCAAACTCACTCAAAAGGCTCCAAGGAGCACGTAAATATACAAACAAACAAAATGGAGTAAATAAAGTCGGCCAAAAATAAAGGCCATAGTTTTTCAAGTGCCACACCCATACAACAACCATAATTACGGACAATCATCCAACAAAAAATCATAAATATCCAAAATAAATAAGGAAAACAAATTGTTCAACAAACATCCCTACAAGGGAAAGAAACAATAGAAGCTTAGGGACAGGGAGAGGGAGATACACCGTGACACTGCCTAGCTAGTTACCTCATCATTATCGGTGCTAGATCCACTGGACACCCCACTGTAGAACCTACTAAGGAAGGAGAAATGCTGAGTGTCCTTCTTGGACACCTTGGGAATATATGAGAGGGCAGTGAGAGTCCTCAGGAGATTTTTTATCCCTTTCCATATCTTCACGAGCAGCTTGTCCCGCGATCACCTCTTCTTTTTTTATACCTCTCAGTCAGCACAAGCTCCACATGTGGTGTACTAATACTACTCTTGATACACCTTTTTTAGGGTGTAGGTTTGTGAAGATTTAGAGTCGCATGACTGAAGTGGCGGTACTAATGTTGGGCATATTTAGGCACATATTTGTCATATTTTGCCCATGCTTAACTATGTTTTGAGACCAAATTATATGTGTTTTCTTTTGTTTAATAGGATATTTATGAAAAAAATCTAATTCACATGATTAGATGTTTTTAGGGATTAAAATTACATATTTTGGCTTATTTTAGGCTTAAAAGAACAAGACTTTCCAAGACAAACTTAAAAGAAGCAAGTGTCATAGAATTATAGAGGTTGGCATCGCAAGCACACCTGTGCTATTGCCTGCATGATGCATCGGCAGAACCAGCACATGAAAAGGCATGGCACATAGTCGTTATGGTGAACCAAGTGGTGCGATGCATAGAGAAGTCTAAGCAGCAAAAAATGCAACCCCAGTTCAAGTTGGAATAGAAGCTGTAAAGTCCAATCCCAGTCCAAGAAGGAAAAATGCAAATTTATTCTACTACTATATATACCCCTTCTTATGATTATTTTATAAACAACTCTTAAATTATGAATTACATATAAATTAGTTCAATGAATTAGTCAAATATTTATTGGAGAATTCATCAGGTTCTTGTGATTTTGGTTAGCTTTGGAGATTTGTCAAGCAATTGCGTATTATTGTAAGTATTTAATTATGACTTCTCATAAATTTTATGTTGTTGTTTTCTCAACCATGTGTAGCTAAATATCTTGAGCTAGGATTGTAGGAATCACGATGGATTAATGGAAGTAGGCCCAATAAAATAATAATTCTTGGATAGTGAATTAAGTAGATTGTTACTCTCTTTGTTTTAATGAGTATTAGTGGTTGCAAACATTGAAACGTGGCTATATCTTTAACTTACTAGTCCAAAGAGGTTGAAGTCAGGAAAAGAGAATAACAATGGAACTTTGAGGCTACCAACCCTCATCTAATTAACTTGAACTCTAATCGAGGATAGTTAATCCAAAACCTATGGTGAGGGAAAAATATACACACCTAAAATCTTAGAGGATTTAGGTGAAAGTCATCTATGTAGGCTGAGAGACGTTAGATGAACTTAATAATCAGTCTTACACAAAATTCACTTGGATGGATAACTAATAAAATAAGCCTACTACATTATGAAATCATAGGGAACATGATAACGCTTAATACATCTCTCCCAATTAAGGGTGGTGGCAGCGGTCATTGTCAAAAACAAAATACCTGATGGGTGTCGGGGTCGAATTCCACAGGAAATCAAGATTGATAAACCAAGTGTTGTAAGCTAACTCAAATTAGAACATGTCATTGTCAACATTTATAAAGTAAAGAATTGGGGGGAAAAGGGGACACACTATCCAATTCACAATTATAAAACGATATTGAGCAAATGATTTGTTGCAAGTAATGGGAACGGGCTAGGGATGTGCACTAGATGAAGTGACAACTAGATTGGGATTGATTCAATTGACTTAACTTTAATTTCTAGCATGGATAGCGTGGATCAAAGGACATCCTCTTTTTCTCAACCACAAGGATATTTTTGCCTTGGGTTTTCTCAATCTCCAAGGTCTCAATAAAAAATCAGCCATAGCAAGCTTGAGGAAGGGTTAAGTTATCTTTTAACCCTTTAATGGAGTGAGGATGTGGATTTTGATAATATCAAGCTCAACCCTACACATTCACACTCCAAATCTCCACTATTTTTCCCTCACCCATATCTCACTCTTTTTTCCAAAGCTCAACAAGATAAGTAAACTAAACTAGTGTTTGCAACCACTAATTTTCGATTAAAATTTAGAGAAAACAATAGATCCATTCTTTTAGATTAATGTTAAGAACAACTAATCAATGCCAAATCAAACTACACACTCAACAAGCACACACCCCTAGCTAGCAATTTAGCTACTCATAAAGAAGATAGATAAATTACATCCATGGATAAATCATCAACAATCGTCATCATAAATAGTATATTCAAGCTTTTAAACCTGCAAAAATGGTGTACTTAGCTCAAAATAGTGAAAAAGAAGAAGAAAAACAGTGTACTCTACTCTTTCTCTCACTACTTCTCTTTATAGTTCAAGTCTACTCTCTGATATGTTATGACATGGGTCTGTACAATTAGGGTAAATTTTGCACATTCTCTTTGGCAAAACATTCCACATTTTCCCTTGGAAGATTCTCAGGTGCACTTGTGCCTCAGCTGGACAATTTTTCTAGTGTTTTGGTCACTTGTGAGGCACCTGCGACAAGAGTTGCAGTCGCTTTGCAAGTTGGGGCAGCTTTGTTCTAGAGCTAGCTACGTTTGCACCTATATTTTGCAGGTGCCAACCTGTGCTTTGCAGTTACACTTCAGCTTCTTTCCAGTGTGTCCTACATTGCACCTGCATTTTGCAGGTGCCATTATGTTGAACACATGCTCCTTACTTCTAGTAGAGTGCTTTTTGTTTAATTCCACTGTTTTCCTTATCTAAGTTCAATACATGAAAAATCAAAGAGAAAAAGCATAAAACCTTCCTAATTGATGTGAAAACAAAGCAAAAACACATTCTTAAGAGCCTAATGAGTTGGTGAATTACCAACTCATCAGAACACAGTCCTAGTTTTATCTCATTAATTTGATAAAAACTCAGTCATTATTTAGAATTAGTTTTTATTTTATTTAAATTCGGATTTTATTCTTTATTTTGCGATTTATGTTTATGTTTGTGTTGGAGTATTCACAGGACATGGCGGACCACACCAAACCATTCAACATCCCTTTGTGGGAAAGACTAACGAGCGAGCCGAAGCCCTACAAAGGGCTGAACAGGCTCAACAAACTTGGCGTGGTACGGCTGATCCTTAAAGTAGTATAGGGCTTCGACACATCAGGTAAGTTAGCTTGTTACAAGTACAATAGTTTTCCAAAGTTTATAACATTAAATTTATAAGTAGAGTAAAATTTTTCCCGAGTTAAGTAGCTTGGAAAACCATCCAGGTTGATGTAGAAGACAGACCATTTTGTAGGGAAATTTTTTTATTTCTATGATGAAATTCACTATTCAACTGACTTGACAAGCTGTCCTTTGGGATGTTGAAACCGGGTTTGTGGCAAGCCGTCATTCAGGATGTTGAAGCCCAGTCCCCCTTCATAGGAAAACTATTGCACCTGTAATCTCCCTACCTTTCCCCCTTCTCCAATACCTTTCCCGCCTTAGTGGTATCAGATCCAACTCATCCTTTTGGAGGGAGGAGTTTGGTTAGCTATGATTGAGTCTTTTCAATCTACATCCAGTCCTTATAAATTTGCATCTTCATTTGTCCTTGTAAATCCCTTACTAAAGTACATAAGTCTCCTACACTTAGCAAAACTCTTTCTTGTAAATATGACTATCTTTACGAAGTAAATATAATCCCAGATGAAAATAAAGTGTCTTCGACCAACTTACCTCTCCTAAATCCTTACTCTTCCTTTGTCAAAAAGAAAATCTATTCATGGTTACAAATTCGTTCCCTAATGCAACATAAACCTAAAGGGATAAAAGAATATGTTGTTGCTTCGAAACTCGATCAGCACCCTATTCTTTCTACTCAGGGGGAACAGTTTGTTACCCTGCAAATTCCCGATGAGTTTCCAAAGCAATGAAACAAATCATGGATTTACCCATATTCATTTTGGTGTTGACCTAATCACCTTGTCATATAATGAAAGGAAAGGTCAACCCGTTGTTGCCCGCCTTTCACTCCTTGATACCAGATATTAAGAGTACCAACATGCTAATTTGGGTACAAGTAAGTCACCTTGAATGCTGGGACAACGTTTGTCACATTATTTCTAAATTTCAACATGTCTCAAGGTGATCCATATCTGATAGAGGCCTTGAAGATTCAAGTCCAAATATGGGGAGCTCCACAAGCTAGAGATGACATCCAAGCAACTCTTCACTACCAAATAGCTTGGAAAGTTTAGAACCATTCTATGGATCTTTCATTTTCGAGTGGAGATGATGCTTTGCTACTACATGTAGACGCCACAAAAGGAACTACTACATGCACTCAGTTACCCAGAAAAATACCAATGGAAGAACATGTCAAAATTCTTCCTAACTCATGGGTTACCAACTATAAGCGGGCGAGAGAACCTCCTGTTGGACCTTTTCAATCTACTGAACCAATCTTTGTCAAAAAATAGGATGAAATTGTAGCCATCAGTTTTGGCCACTCATCTAAAAAAACCAAACAGTATAGCCTTTTCTCTTTAGATGTACCAACCTACATCCATTCCCTTACCTGAAGATGATGAGGATGCATTTGATTTGAACCTTCAAACTATTATGAGTGAACATGATTGGATCAAACAGCTCAATCATGAAGGTAGCAACACATGGTTATTCAAATGTCCCTTTAACAAGCATTGCCTGTGGGATATTGAATGTAACTGCCAAGAATGTTTGGAGGATGAGATTAAATATGATGAGCTACATCAAAAGAGAGCCATACCTAAAAAGAAGAAGGGAAGATTCTCAGAAAAGAAATTCCCAAAGAGATATGAAGATGGTGATCCATCTATTGATTCATTGAACCTCCCTAGAAAATATTAATTCCTTTTTTCCTACAAACCTCACGATTGGCCAACTCTACCCACTCCAACCAAAAGGTCTTAGCACCCTTAAATCATTATGATGAGTCCATCCAGCTCCAGTCATACTCCAGAATTCCCCTCACAAAAACCCTTTGAAAAATATGGTGTAATCCATGCACCCAAAATACCAAAGAAAAATGTTGTGCTGCCCACTGGAGAGAAGCAACCAACAAGCGACATAGAGAATACCATTAATTGATGAACGAAAAATGCTATCTGCCAGAAAAAAGTGTTGACCAATATTGACACTTCTCTGAAGAATGTTGCTCACACATAGAATAAGATGTTGAGAAAGGTGGAAAACATCAAGAAGAAAGTGGAACAGGCATCCACTCAGCATGGTGGCCTTATCTGAGCTTTAGAATTGCGATTGACAAACATGCAGTATGAGATCTGTCCACCGGCACCTCACTTTTCTACTTCTTTTCACAGCAACAAAAAGAGATGGATGACATTAAAGAACAAATACAGCAATTGAGACATGGACCTTTTGAGCCACAAAAACCCCAGAGCAATTCTACAAAGTCCTCCATTTTCCCCATGTCATCACCGACGTACTCACCATCTAAATTGGGCTGGTCTAGTTCTACTTTCCCTTCCATTCCACATGAATCCCATGTCTTTTACTCAAAGATCCAAAGACATGACTGAATTTGACATTGCAAAATGGGTTTGGGAAAAGAAAGATGCTCTTGTAGTAGAAAAGCAATCTAAAAGAAGGAAGGAGGTTGAAGAAAGTTCTAAAGAGCCAGATCTAGAAAACTTGATAATCTCATATCAAGTTGTTCCAGACCTTTATGGCTTCGAAGAAGATGAAATCTTAGGATCTAGTACCGAAGAGACAACAGATAGTCATCCTACTGTAAGAACTGAAGAAGAAGATTTGGAGACAAGTTAGAATCTCTCAGTAGGCACTTCCAAGGAAGACAATCCACCGATATACATGAACCAACCAAGAGAACCAAAAGTTTCTGAAGTAGATGTTGACCAGGACGAGATGATAGATGATCCAATTTTGAAAAAGAGACTAGAACAACCAACACCGTAATTGGTTGGAACTGGGTTCCATACTTTCACTCTTGATTATGCCAAGGATCCAAGACTTCCTTACTTGGATGGTGACAAAACACTTGGTAGAACGAGAAAAGTATCTAATCCTGTCAGAATTCACATAATGGTTCTCTGGAATCCTAAGAAATTTGTTGAACTCACTACAGATACATGAAAAAATTACTTTCCTCACATCCCAAGACTTTGATTTCAACATCATAATCCTACATGAAGTCCCTTTTGGAGATATTGGCCAAAGGAAAGAAAAACTGAGAGGACAATTCTTCGAGATGAAGTGTGTATCATTTGACAGAGATGTCATTGATGCTCACTTCAAGAAGATGACAAAAATATACTTCAAACTAGGTGGATATGCTAGTTTGAATCAAGCCTTTGTCTCTTCTTTTCCAAAGATGTTGGCCGGACAAACTATGACGATTGTCAAGGAAAAGATTCAGTCAATCACAATCCCCCAAGTCGGATATATCAGGCAAAGAATTTTCTTGTCAATGGAAGATATTTGTACAAAGAGATCTGTTTTGAAGCAGATCATGCATAATAATCTAGCCTTTGATAAATCTTGCAGTAGAACTGACCTTATCACTGGGTTTAGTTGCTCTTTCCATGCCCCTAGAAGGCAAAGCAGGTTCAAGAGATACAAGAAATTCAAATGGCAGAAGCCTATCAGTGGAAGATCTATATTCACTAGGCGAACAAAGTACTTCAAGAGAAAGGGTCCAACCAAGTTCCAAAAGAATGACAGATGCTTTATCTGCCACAAGATTGGACACTTTGCATAGAACTATCCTCAAGCTAGAAGATCTATCCAGCTTCTTGCTGAGATAGAAGAGTATGTTGATTTCAAGGAAAATGATCTGGAATCAGTTCTTTCACTAGCAGATGAACCATCAGAGGACACTCTTTTCTCCATGGATGTGTATGAAGAACATAGGCATGACCATTACCAGATCTCAACAGCTGAGGAAGAAATCAACAGCATCATAAATATTCCTCAAGTCTAACTGAATTTTTATCCATCCAAATAGGATAAGCCGATTCAGGTTATTGTCTTTATGGATACTAGTGCAGCATCATCGCTGATGAACCCAACAGTTCTTCCTGATGATTAATGGGTTCCCCATTTTAAGAACTTCAACACTGCATCAAAAGAATCGTAACCACCACGGTCCTCATAAAGCATCCAATCACAATTGAGTTCTTCCTAGGATTAAAGTTCAGGACTAAACTATTCGGATCAGTATCCCACGAAAAGATCTCATAATTGGGTTTGACATCTATAGATAAATCAAGGATCGATTCCACATCAGACCTTATGGAGTATAATTTACGAAGCAATTCAGGCTATACTCAGAAGTGTCACGCCTATTCTAGATCAATGAAGATGAGTAGATCAAGTGGATTAAACAATAGTTGGTGGAGCATTCATATGCAAAATCCCACAAGGAGTTTATGAAAAAGTGCAAAAATCATTTATGGCTGAATGAAGAGTTTTTCATCAAACTCCTATTTAAGAAGAATGAAAATGTCAACCTAACCAATGCAAGCCACTATGGCATGAACCCAAAACACCTTTATCTTGAAAAAAAAGAGTGTATAGAACACATGGAGTTTGGACTAATCGAACCATCTGAATCTCAATGGCCATGCAAAGCTTTCTACGTCAACAAAAAAGAGGAGCAGACAAGAGGTAAACTCAGATTTGTCATAAACTACCAACCTCTTAACTACTTTCTCCAAGATGAAAAATTCCCTATACCAAATAAACTCGCCTTGTTTCCATATTTAGCTAAAGCTAGATATTTTTTCAAGTTTGATCTTAAATCTGTATTTTGGCAATTAGGGATTCATCCTAAGGAAAGACCAAAGATAGTATTTTGCATTCCTGATCAACACTTCCAATGGACAGTTATGCCATTTGGGGTGAAACCTGCACCCTCTCTATTTCAAAAAACCATGATCAAAATCTTTCAGCATATCCTCCACACCTCAATAGTGTACATCGATGATATACTGATATTCAGTGATACTTTAGAGGAACACCTCGCCTTACTCCATCATTTTCATGATGTAGTAAGGACCTCTCCACAAGGAAAATGGTCCTTGTGTAGAAGGAGATTAATTTCTTAGGGATGCATATCAGTAATGGAGCATACAGTCCAGGTCCACACATTTTTCAGGAACTGCTCAAATTTCTGGACACGAATTTCACCATAAAGAAGCTCCAACAATTTCTAGGTGTGATAAATTATGTGAGAGATTTTATTCCTAGAGTCTCTACATACATTTCTCCACTTATGAAGATGCTCAAGAAAAATGCCAAAGTTTGGGGTAAGGAGAAAGATGAAGCAGTCCAAAAAATAACACAAGTGTCCCATGAAATGAAAACCCTTCATATCCTATTAGACAGAAAGAAGATATTGCAGATTGATGCCAGTAATGAATATTGGAGCACAATTCTCCTAGAGGAGAAAGATGATTGTAGGAAGATATGCAGATATGCAAGCGGATGATTAAAAGATGCGGAAAAACACTATCATTCCACCTTCAAGGAAATTCTTGCTGTGAATAATGGGATCATGAAGTTCAATTTCTTTTTAATCCACACTTCCTGATTGAGATATATATGAAAGCATTCCTGAAGATGATCCAGATAAATTCAAAGATACTTCCACATCCGCATATTCTCATAAGGGTACAATGGTTCTCCCATACAAATTCCAAATCAAGCACCTGAATGGGAAGTATAATTTCCTAGCATATTTACTCTCTCGACCAGATGAATTTGCAATAAGAGTTCTGACAGAACAAACAACAAGGAAGAAGGAACCAGCTAGCCAAGCCTTCATGATCGCCAACCCACCAGGTCCCAGGTCATCAAAGCTGCCAAATTATTCACCAGGCTTATTCAGTTAGTATGTAGACCCATTTGATCCATCCATTCTGATGGAAAGTGTTCAGAAAATATGGAGGATCCATCCTTAAGTCATACGGAGCAACCCAGAATACCCGTTTTGTCATATGTTCATACCACTTGCCAATGATTTTCCAAAAGAGCTCTTATTGTTTTTCTGGTACTTATGTCACTAGTATTATGTCATTATGAAATTCAAGTGCAAAGTACTTTAAGATTTTGACAAGATTGTCATTGGGAGAAGAATATTATGAAGCATAAAGGTTTATATTCTAGCAAAATAAGTGCATTTCTAAAGAAGTTTGGTCGAAAGAATGGGCGTCATGGAACCACACTGATAGACATCCTCACTGGGAAAAAAATTCGACAAGTAGTGAAGGAATATAAAGAACCTTACGAGATGACTCAGCCCATCACAAGGATAAGATTAAGTGTTCCATAAAATGTTCCATCACAAAGCTGTCAAAATACGAAGCATGCCATGGCATGAACATCCAGCAAAAAATGTTACTTCACAAGCTCATTGAAAAGGAACTTGGAAAATACAAGTTCCTTCGACGAAAAACATGGCTTTTAGTGGAATACTAGTGAAGGATGCTCAAGCCCACCAGCAACACCTCCAAATGTTATTCCACCAGATAATGGCTGATGACGTGTGTAAGATTCTAGATGTTCACCGCTTTAGACTATCCGCCGAAGTTTACTACCCATGTTAAGATAAAAGTAGGCCCCATTTCACATGCCATTACATGGGCTTCCATTGGACATATTAGACTAGCTGTTGTATTAGGCTATTTTTTGTATTAGGCATCTATTTTAATTAGGCTATGTAGTCGTCAGGTTAGACGACGACTCATTCTGTGATAATTTGCACCAGAACTGAAGTTCCAGATTTTGATTTCAACTTCAAATTTTCCATCTTAATCACTTGCACCCAATAACAAACATAAACACTACATATTTCTTACAATTACAACTTGGGTTGCCTCTCAAGAAGCGCTTGATTTAACATTGCAGCACGATGCAGGTATTTTGATTACTCAGACTTCACCGAAATACCACCATGGGTTGCCTCCCATACAGTGCCTGATTTAACATCGTGACACGACACAATTCCCCCAAGTTACTCAGACTTCACTCAAGGTCCAAAAGTATACTAGTTTGAGTTCTTCACTTTTCCCCAAATAAGCTTTCACCCGCTAACCATTCACTTTAAACCGCTTTCCTTCATGGTTTCTAGTTCGATTGCCCCATGGGAGAATACTTGGACCACTCGAAAAGGTCCCAGCCATTTAGACTTCAACTTACCAGGAAAGAAATGAAGTCTAGAATTGAATAGTAATACCAAATCACCCGAACTGAATTCTCTTTTCTCAATGTTTCGGTCATGCTAAATTTTCATCCTTAATTTGTAAATTTTAGAACTCTCATAGGCTTTCAACCAAAATTCATCAAGCTCATTTAACTAATGAAGCCTCAAGTTTGTAGCTTCGTTCTAGTCCAAATTCATCTTATTGAGCGCCCACATAGCTTTGTGCTCAAGTTCAACCAGAAGATGACATGCTTTTCCATACACAAGATGATATGGAGACATACCTATAGGAGTCTTAAATGCTGTCCGAAAAGCCCATAAAGCATGATCTAGCTTTGTTGCCCAATTTGTCCAGTTTGCATTTATAGTCTTCGCCAAGATAGTCTTTATCTCCCGGTTTGTGACTTCAACCTGCCCTCTAGACTGCGGATGATAGGGTGTTTCCACCGCGTGTTTTACCCCATATTTCTCCAATAAAAAGTGAAACAACCGGTTATAGAAGTGCGAACCCCCATCACTAATGATGGCTCTAGGAGTCTCGAATTGAGCAAATATATTCCACTTCAAGAATGCTGTGACACTCTTCCCTTCATTATTTGGAAGCGCAACAGCTTCCACACATTTTGAAACATAGTCAACAGTAACAAGTATGTACTTCATCCTGTTTGGGCTTACAAATGGGCCCATGAAATCGATGCCCCATACATCAAATAGCTCAATGAGGATGGCATTAAGAGGAAGCTCATGCCTCCGAGATATGCCTCCTTGACTTTGACATGCATCATGTGCCTTTATAAAATCATGCGCATCCTGGTGAATGGTTGGCCAAAAATACCCACATTGCAGAATTTTGTGGGCTGTGTGAATCCCACTATGGTGGCCTCCAATAGGGGATGAGTGGCAGGCCTCCAATATACTCAGCATCTCTACCTCGGGCATGCATCTCCGAATAACACCATTAGCACATATGCGAAATAAGTAGGGCTCATCCCAGAAAAATTTCTACACATCAGACATAAACTTCTTCCTCTAGTGAAAATATAAGTGCTCCGCAACATCACTCACTAGATAATTAGCAAAGTCTGAAAACCATGGGATGAGATCTTGTGTGGCCGCTAGAACTTGATCGTCTTGGAATGCATCATCTATGTCATGCTCATCTCGAATTGCTGCATCAGGTCCCAATCTTGATAAGTGATCTGCATCCTGATTTTCAGTCCCTTTGCGGTCTTTTACTTCGAACTCAAACTCTTGTAGCAGTAGAACCCATCGAATCAATCGTGTCTTGGCATCCTTCTTTGCCATCAGATATCTCAAAGCTGCATGGTCTATGTGGACTATCACCTTAGTTCCAAGAAAGTATGCCCAAAACTTTTCAAACGCAAAAGCTACAGCCAACAGCTCTTGTTCTGTCACGGTATAATTTTTCTGAGCTGCATTTAGAGCCTTGCTAGCATAATAAATCGGATGGAAAATCTTTTCACGCCTTTGACCCAACACAGCTCCTAGGGCCACACCACTAGCATCACACATGACCTCAAAAGGCAAAGACTAGTCCGGTGCCACTATAATGGGGGCAGTGGTCAATCTCTCTTTAAGGCATTCAAATGCCTTCAGACATGCCTCATCAAAAACAAACTTCAGCTCTTTCTCAAGCAGTTTACACAAAGGATGTGAAATCTTTGAGAAGTCCTTGATGAATCTTCTATAAAACCCTGCATGACCTAGAAAACTTCAAACACCTTTTACAGAAATTGGGGGTGATAAACTGGCAAGAACATCAATCTTAGATCTATCCACCTCAATACTCTTACTAGAAATCTTGTGGCCGAGCAATATACCTTCCTTGACCATGAAATGGCACTTTTCCCAGTTAAGCGCCAAGTTGGTCTCTTCACATCTCTGCAATACCTTGCTCAAATGAGCCAAACAATCTTTGAATGAATCACCCACCACCAAAAAATCATCTATAAAGACTTCAATGATGTCTTCCACCATGTTAGAAAATATAGACATCATGCAACGCTGAAAAGTGGCGGGTGCATTACATAACTCGAACGACATCCTCTTAAAAGCAAATGTACCATAAGGGAAAGTGAACATGATATTCTCTTGGTATTTGGGGGCTATAGAAATCTGATTGTACCTCGAATAATCATCAAGAAAACAATACCATCCTCTGCTTGCAAGTCTATCTAACATATGGTCCATGAATGGCATTGGAAAGAGATCTTTTTGCGTCCAACAATTCAGCTTCCTGTAATCAATGCACACTCTCCAACCAGTGACTGGTCTTAGAGGAATGAGCTCATTGTTAGCATTTGGGACCATCGTGATTTCTCCCTTTTTGGGTACACATTGGACAGGGCTCACCCATTTGCTGTCTATAATAGGATAAACCACACCTGCATCCAACCACTTGATGATTTCCTTTTTGACCACCTCTTGCATAGGTGTGTTCAACCTACGTTGATGCTCAATACTCGAAATAAAATTTGGCTCTAGGTGGATCCAGTGAGTGCAAATTCCAACTGAGATTCCAACAATATTTGCAATGGTCCACCCAATAGCTTTTTAAAATTTTTTCAAAATGGAGACCAAAGCCTCCACTTGCCAATCATCTAAGTCAGCTGCAACAATGATCGGTAAAGTGTTACCGGCTCCCAAAAATACATACTGCAAATGAGATGGGAGTGCCTTGAGCTCCAATACCAGAGGCTCCTTAATAGAGGGCTTGGCTGGTGGGGTCACCCAATTCTTCTAGTCTAGATCAATCTTCTTTGGAGCATAAGTGTATGACCTCATGCCAGCAAGTGCATTGACAATCTCCTCACCCCCATGGATATCCTCAGCACCAATATCCATCAAAACTACTGCTAGGTCATCAAGAATCAGTAACTCCTCTATAGGCAGAATTGGGAACTCAGGTTCCACTACATCAATTGCAGAGACCACCCTCATATCATTTGGTTGCTTCATGGATCTGCATACATTGAATGTCACTTCCTCATTGTTCAACCAGAATTTAAGCTGTCTGGTCTCCATATCTACAAGAGCACGTCCGGTGGTGAGGAATGGTCTCCCTAAGATAATGGAGACCTCAAAATCAACTTCACAGTCCAGGATGACAAAATCAACCGGAAATATAAAGGACTCCACCTTCACTAGAACATCATATAGAATTTCCACCGAATTCTTCACCGTATAATCTACCATCAAAAGCCGCATCACAGTCCGTTTGGGGGCTCCCAAGCCCAACTGTCTAAAAACTGCTAATGACATTAAATTAATACTAGCACCCAGCTCACATAATGCCTTAGCAAAATTAAAGGCTCCAATAGTGCATGGTATGGTGAATGCCCCAGGGTCCTCCTTTTTCTGAACAAGAGAACGAGATGCTATTCCACTACAATGGTGCAAATTATCTGCAGGTTAGAAACTCATAGTCCTCTTTCTAGTGACAAGGTCCTTCATGAATTTGGCATAGCCAGACATCTGTTCAAGTGCCTCAACTAATGGGATGTTCACAGACAATTTCTTTAACATGGAAATGAACTTGTGATACTTCCCATCTTCGACCTTTTTCTTCAACTGCTGTGGAAAAGGAGCAGGAGTTCTAGGGGTCGGTGTGAACTTTTGTTGAGTCTCCTTCTCCTTCTCATTGCCAGATCCATGCTCATTTACATTACTAGGAGCAGTCTTTACCAATGAATCTTCAATCAAAATTGGATCCTCAGAATCTGCTATACTTTCATCATTAATCAATACGGGCTCTTCTGTTTCATCAATCACAACCGACCTCGGAGGATCAACTGTCGCCTTCCCACTCCTAGTAGTGACCGCCATGCAGCAACTATCATTTTTCAAATTTTGTACTGTGTTGATGGGAAGTGTGCCTTTCTGCCTCTGATTGATTGCAACAGACATCTGACCCAACTATTGCTCAATCTGCTTAATAGCCACGGTATATGATTCCACCTTTGATTCATACCAGAAATATCTGCGCGGAGGTCCTTAAAATGGCTATCTATTGTCTCCATCTACTTAAGTACCTTGGACAACATGTCTTCAACCCTTGAACCACTATACTCTGGCTCACGGTTCCTTGGAGGAACATATAGATCTCTTCTATCATTCTTTTACTCCTCGCGCTTCTTTCTGTCTCCATTGTCTTTGTACTAGCCTCGGTTGTAATTGTTATCCTTGTAAAAGTTCCGACCTTGGTTCCCTTGACCTTTACGCCACGAGTCTCTGTTAGACCCTTGGGTGTTGGTCTGGAAACCCTCCATTTGATCATTCAGGTAGTTAGCTTCCTCCTCAGATTCAGATTCATCTCTATCATTTCTCGGGGCCTTGCCTTGAGAACCCACAACATTAACTTTCTCAGCTCCAGCTCCTATCAGATGCTTAGCAAGCAACCCTATAGTGGGCTTTATCTCAACAATATCTTGATCTCTTTCTTCATTCTTTCTTCTCTGTTCTGTAGACATACCTACCGCATAAGAACCATCTGATATCTTTGACTCTCTTGTGTGCCATGTGCAGTTGGTTTTGGTGATTCTATCAAGTAACTCAGCAGCTTCTGCATAGGTGTGACTCATAAAGGTTCCGCCAGAGATGGTATCAATGACCACCTTGGTGTTGGCATTCAGAGACCTGTAGAAGATCTCCCACAATGTATCATCTGGAATCCTGTGGTTTGGCACCCTTTTGAGCTTCTTGTTGAAATGTAGCCATGTCTAGTGAAGTTCCTCTGAATTCAATTGCCTGAAGTTATATATCTCATCTTTCAGCTACAACGCTTTGGAAGGTGGGAAGAATCTTTCAAGAAAAGCTCTCTTAAGATCCCCCCAAGTAGTGATAGAGTCATTTGGAAGCTCAGCCAACCACATCGTTGCCTCACTCCCTAATGAAAAGGGAAATAACCTCAGTCTGATTGCATCTTGGCTCAATCTCGGTTGTTTGTATGCCTTGCAGATACCCATGAAATTTGTCAAGTGAGTATAGGCATCATCAGTTACATGACTTGCAAATATTCCCTTCATGTTGAGCACTTGGATCATAGCACTGGTAATATCAAACTTTTCCCCAACAGGCAAAGGGGGAGGGATAATAGCTCCAATGACACCGACTTCATCTATATCAGCATCATCTTCCTCATTGAAATACCGGTGTCTCTACTGTTTTGGACCTTTGTGCCTTCTAGCTCGTTCTACTTCGGCAGCTAGACGTTGCTCTTCAGCAACCCTAGCTAACTCACGATCTCTAGCCCGAGCTTGATCCTCAGCCAACATTCTCGCTGTGGCTTGGTCCACTGTCTCCTATTCTTGTATGTTGGCCATTCTTCTTAGTGTTTTAGTGTCTTCTCAAGTTCGTGACCGATTGGAACTAGGGATTTTCGTTGGCTCCTAGTATTGGGAATGCACAAACCTAAGACCTGTTAAAACAAAAACAACAAAAGAAAAATAAAAAGGACATAAGAACCAACAGTAAAGCAAACACAATTAACAAAAGCCTTAGCCGTATTCCCCGGCAATAGCGCCAAAATATGATGTCGCCCAAATTACACCTCCCAATTAAGATATAAAGCGGTCGATGACAAATATAGAACCCAATGAAGGTTGAGGTCGATCCCACAGGGAATATGGAAAGAAAGTGAGTTAATGCGAATAGCTATTACTTTCAGGTTACTTATTTCCTAAGGGGGTAGTTTTGAAAAATAAAATAATGAACAAATGTAGAAACTAAAAGATGATTACGTCAATTTTGGTTGTATTCAATTAACAAGGTGACTAGGATTGTGTTCCCCATGACTTCATAACCACAAGATTTTATACTAGTGATATATTCCGGTGTTTAGCATGCAATATTGGTAAGTTAAATTCACCTAAATGGTTGATCCCCTATCTAGATGATTATCACCACGCAACTTGGTTTGTATATTGGTGTATGCTTAACTAACCCTTACCCTTAATGTCACGCCCCGAGCCTACACCCTGGATGTAACACGGTACTTGAAGCCACAAGTGACCCCAAGTCAATCCTTTGTCTATCATACACTAGCACTCTGAGTAAACATGCACACCAGAACTTTGAAATAACAGATTTATCAGTTTAAGAAAATGTAAAGACTGAAAGTAGAGAAAGAAATAATATATCTGAAACACAATTCTAAAAGACAAGTCTGATCTGAAAGCCAACTACTAAGGAGTTGTTGGGATAGGCGCCCAGAAAACTGTAAGTCTATACAAAACCATATCCAACTAAAGTAAATAACCAAGGCCCTCCAATGATGAGGACTCACACTATGATCTGCTGAAATGGAATGCTCTGAAACTAAAGCAACTATTTGTATTGAATCTAAGAACCTGCAGCTGTATCATGAAACGATACAGCATGAAAAGCATGCGTCAGTACTTTGAATGTGCTGAGTAAGTGGGAGAAACATACTGAATATAAAGTCTGAACTAAAATGACACGCCATGACTAACAAGTAAACTGAACTGAACTACTGATGTAATCTGAAATGGTCAAGACGACCCTGACTGATGGTCAAGGACATGCCCTAAGTTTGAAACACTGAATTTGAGATACTGAACTAAATTGAGCAGCTTATTCTAATACTGGACTGAACTGACTAATGGGAGAGTCTATAACCGACATATAACCACGTGAACTAGACGTGGAGTCCGAGGTATAAACCCCACTGGTAGGACCCAATATTCCTTGCCAGGGTATAATGGCATGGACTGGGTGATCACAAAAATATCTGGGGCCAATTAGGCAAGTAATGCTAAAACCTACACTAGCAACGTAGTTTTGGGAACCTGGGTGCGCTGGAACCCGGACCCACTCGATGTTAAGTTCTACTCCAACTGGAAACCTAAACTGAAATACTAAGCTGATAGCTCAAAATTGAGTTCCAAGACTAGTCAGGGACGAATCACTACATGTACCCTGAGAGCCTTATCCGACCAGATTTTGAAACTGGGTTCTAAGACTGGTTAGAACTTCTTATCTAAAAGCGTCGTAACGGTCTATAGAACAAATAAGAACTAAACTGGGGTCCTGAGGCTGGTCAGAGCTATAACTGAATGTCATGACCACCTAATGGACCAAATAACTGAAATCTGAGTCTGAGTCTGAAAACTAGGAGGCACCATTGAAACCTTGAAAATAAAACTGGAGTCAAACTGATCAGTTGACATTTTCTAGACAACACTGAGGTTGCTAAGAGTCTGACTGAAGCTAGAATGATATGATTGTGACAGATAGAGTTCTGTGTTCTAACTGACTAAATTACTAAGCAGCTAATAGAGAATTTCTCTCAACGTACTAAAGTCATTCTGATTCATGGGATATTTACCCAACATATACGAATAGCAAGAAAATTCCAGGAATTCAACCCAAAGCATTCTTCATTCACTAGAGGGAATTTAACAAACAAAATCATTACTCGAAGAATTAGGGATTAAATTCACTTTTTTGTATAAACACTGACAATTTGATAAGAAATTCATGGGGGTCATATCAACAATATACATCAGGATGGATCTCCAATACACTTTTTCAAAAGTGAAACATGGAAGAATGGGTACACAACTGCTAACTCTGAAGATAGTTCTAGCTCGTATGCCACATTGCTAATACACCTCAGAATTACATAAGGTCCCACATACCTAAGACTTAGCTTGCCTTTCTTCCCAAATCTCATCACCCCTTTCATGGGTGATATTTTCAAATAAACCCAATCATCAACCGTGACCTCCAACTCTCTTCTCCGCACATCTGCATAAGATTTCTAACGGCTCTGAGCTGTTTTCAATCTTTTCCGGATTAGCTAAACTTTCTGCATTTCCACATGAACTGAGTCTGGCCCTATTAGAGTTGCTTCACCAACCTCAAACAACCCTATCGGAGATCTACACCTTCTACCATATAGCGCCTAGAATGGGGCCATTTGAATACTAGAGTGATAGCTGTTGTTGTATGCAAACTCGATAAGAGGCAAACGGTCGTCCCAACTGCCCTTAAAATCAATCGCACACGCTCTTAGCATATCTTCTGGAGTTTGAATAGTTCGCTCCACTTTCCCATCTGTCTGCAGGTGAAAAGCAGTAGTGAGTTTGACTTGAGTGCCAAGTCCCTTCTGAAAAGACTTCAAGAAATGGGAGGTGAATTGGGGTTCCCCTGTCTGAAATGATGGACAAGGGTACCCCATAAAGTCTGACTAACTCTCGGATATAAATTTTGGCATAGTCCTCCACTGAGTCTATGGTTTTGACTGGAAAGAAGTGAGCTGACATGGTCATCCGATCTACTACCACCCAAATTGATTCGTGCTGCCGGCGAGTCCATTGTAGACCTGTAATAAAGTCCATATTTACCTCTTCCCACTTCCATGTGGGTATACTGATATCTTGAGTGCCCCTAGGCCTTTGAAATTCCACCTTGACTTGCTGGCAGTTTAGGCACTTAGCTACAAATTTAGCAATGTCTCTCTTCATGCCGTTCCACCAGTAAAAATCCCTCAAATCGCAGTACATTTTGGTAGCACCGGGGTGAATGGTGTATCTCAAGCTGTGTGCCTCAGTCAGTATCTGCTGTCTCAACTCACCAAAATTCGGCACGCACAATCTACCCTGGTAACAAAGCACCCCATCTCCCCCTTGGGGGAAAGCCTCAACCTCCTTTTTGAGGACTACTTCTTTAAGTTTAAGTAGAACTGGATCTTCACCTTGTCTTGACTTAACTTCTACTACCAAGGATAAAGTCGACCCGCTTTGCATTACCACGCCACCTTCAGTGGAATCCACCAACTGCACCCCTAACCGGGCTAGCCTGTGAACTTCTTTCGCTAGCTCCCTCTTGCCTTCCTAGAGGTGAGCTACACTTCCCATAGACCGCCTGCTTAGGGCACCACCACATTGGCCTTTCATGGGGTGATACAGCACACTCATGTCATAATCCTTTAGCAGTTCCAACCACCGCCTCTGACGCAGGTTTAGGTCCTTCTGACTGAGCACATACTGAAGGCTCTTTGGTCTGTGAACACATCCACGTGAGCCCCGTACAAGTAGTGTTTCCATATTTTTAGCGCAAACATCACCGCTGCCAACTCCAAGTCATGAGTTGGATAATTCTTCTCATGAACTTTGAACTTTCTGGAGGCGTAGGCTATCACTTTGCCCCGCTGCATCAGAACGCAACCGAGTCCAACTCTGGAAGCATCATAATAAACAACCAACCCATCTGATCCTTCTGGTAAAGTTAACACTGGAGCGGTAGTGATTCGAATCTTCAACTCCTGGAAACTCTTCTCACACTCATCTGACCACTAGAATTTCTTCTTCTGAGTTAACTTGGTCAAAGGAGATGCTATGGAGGAGAAACCTTCCACAAACCGTCGGTAATAACCCGTTAAGCCCAGAAAACTCCTGATTTCAGTAGGAGAGGTAGGTCTGGGCCAATATTTTACTGCTGCTATTTCAAGAGGTCTACTCGTATTCCCTCACCCGATACCATATGACCCTGAATGTCACAAACTCCAACCAGAATTTACACTTGCTGAACTTGGTAAATAACTAGCGATCTCTAAGGGTTTGTAATGCTATCCTTAGGTGATTGGCATGTTCTTCCTTATTTCTGGAGTACATTAGAATGTCGTCGATAAATACAATGAAGAAAATATCAAGTTACTACTTGAAAACCCTATTCATAAAATCCATGAAGGCTGCTGGGGCGTTCCTTAACCCAAAGGACATCACCACAAACTCATAGTGACCATTCCGAGTTCTAAATGCTATTATCGGTATGTCACACTCTCTGAACCTTAACTGATGGTATCCTGACCTGAGATCGATCTTAGAGAAACAACTGGCTCCCTGAAGTTGGTCGAACAGATCATCAATTCTAGGTAGGGGGTATCTGTTCTTAATTGTGACCTTGTTCAGCTGACGGTAATCTATGCACATTCTGAGGGTACCATCTTTTTTACGCATGAATAACACTGGAGCACCCCAGGGAGAGCTGTTGGGTCTGATAAAACCTTGTCAAGAAGATCTTTTAGCTGCTCCTTCAACTCTTCAGTTGGAGCCATTTTGTAAGGAGGGATTGAGATAGGCTGAGTATCTGGGAGGAGATCTGTTCCAAAGTCTATTTCCCATTTAGGGGGAACTCCAAGAAGATCCTCAAGAAAAACATCTGGGAACTCGCTGACTACTGGAACTTACGGGATGGTTGGGATCTTAGAGTTGGAATCCTTGACCCGAACCAGATGATATATATATCCCTTGAAAATGAGTTTCTGGGCCTTAAGGTAGGAAATAAACCTACCCTTAGGCGCTGAACTACTGCCCGACCATTCTAAAACTGGCTCATTAGGAAATTGGAATTCGACAACTCTAGTTCTGCAATCAATTGAGGCATAGCAGGAGTGTAACCAATCCATACCAAGAATAAGGTCGAAGTCGACCATGTCTAGCTCTACGAAATCTGCTGGAATTACTTTGTTCAAGACTGTGACTGGGCAATTTCTATACACCCAGCTGGCTCTAATTGACTCACCAACTGGGATAGAGACTGAGAATGGTTCTGAGAGGACCTCTGGACTTATACTCAACTAAACTGCTATGTACGAAGTCATGAACGAAAGGGTATCTCCTGGATCTAAGAGGGCATATATGTCTAGATGGAAGAGACGTAACATACTAGTAACTACGTCATGTGAGCTTTTCTAATCCTGACGAGAAGATAGATCATAGACACGATTTTGGTGCTGACCGCCATCTGTACCTACTGTGTTAGCCTACTGGGCTGGTCGACCTGCTGGAGCTGATGATGTGTTAGATTGTGATCTCCCTCGCCCCGCTGACGGGAACTCCCTAAGCCTGCCAAGCTGTCCACACCTAAATCAACCCTCTTTTCCTTGCAGGCATTCTCCTGGGTGATTCCACCACACTTGGGACAAGATGGATACTTGTTGCTGGCACTGAAACTCTTTGATTGAGAGCTAGATGCTCCGCCCCTTCGATCCTGGTGGGACCGAAAGGTTGGGGCGCTGGCTGAGCTGTGTGCTGGGGCTCTCTGTTGTTGTTGCTGCTGATCTTGGGCAGATTTATATGCCCAAGTGATACTCAAACGTATCATTTTCGTCTTGTTTGTGGTGCAATGTGTATATATTCTCATGTAGTTGGTAATAAAATGTGAATTTATACTAACCAACATGATTAGCATTTGTTTTGCAGGTAAATATGATTTTTTGGAGCTAAAATGCGTGTTGGAACAATATCGGAGTTGGACTCGGATGCGAGCGTGGAAAAGACATTGGAATGCACAAAGTATAGGGGCTCCGCGATGGAGCCGTGCCACGCTACCATCGCGGAGTCACACTGCCTGGACAGGAAATTAAATGGCAAATTCCAGTGTGGCCTCGCGACAGCTCCGTGGCACGGAGATAGGCCTCCGCGTTGGCCTCCGTGCCACGTTGAGGCTAATTTACTGGACCCTGGATTTCCAGTGAAGGTCCGCGTCCCCGCCGTGTCACGGAGGCAATGCTCCGCGATGGCCTCCGTGACACGTTGCTTGTTATTCCGGGAAAAATTTCCCAATAGTATAAATAGCACACTTAGGTTTATTTTAATTAGTTCAGACTTGGTGGAGCTAGGACGTGGGTTAGAAGAAGTTGAGGGACGAAAAAGCTAAGGGATTTCTTCTCTTCCTTTCTTCTTTCTATCAATTGTATGCATGATTTACACTTGTTTTAGGATGATCAATCCACAAATGAGTGGCTAATTCTCTTCCTTGCTGAGGTTATGAACATTTGTGATGAATTTTGATTATTAATTTTATGGTTTTCTTCTTCTTCTTCTATGTTGTTTTATTAATTCTTGTTTCTACTGCATTATTGTGTGGCCGACATTAATGTACATCTAAAAAGTCCAATTTCACTCGAGAGAGCAAGAAATTGGAAAGTTGTGAATTAATAGGGTATTGTTCTTAACTTGATTTGGGAAAATTGGGTTTTGATGTGCTTTCCTGATAGAAATATACTTGAAAGCCGTATTAGTCAATTTAGGAACCGGAATTGTATTGCTAGGTCATAAATTGCATTTGATCACAGAAATGTAGACGGATGGTTTATGATTCTAAAGTGAAATTAAATACGAGAGTTTTAATTTCTAGGCTACTGTTCTTGGCTAGCAACATGAAGAAGAGATTAACCAAATTATTATTATAATCGAATTCATTACTTGTTCTTAACCTTGGCATGCTCATATCCATAGTTTAAATTCACAGTAAATAATTGTTAATAGTTTTAGTATATATATATTTTATAAACAAAAACTTATTTAACTGTTGGTTACGCTGTTGTTAGCATAATTAGAAGTAAGACAAGAATATAGTGTACTTAGGCAAGTTTACTTATCCTGAGTCTCCTTGGATCGATACTTGGCTTACTTAGCCACTTTATTACTTGTTTGACCACGTGCACTTGCGTGTCGGTTTTAACCTATAGCAAACAACGCACCAAACAAGTTTTTGGCGCCGTTGCCGGGGAGGCTAGGCAATTGGTGAAATTGTGTTAAGTGTAAATTTACTGTATTTTTGTTTTATTTTCTTAAGTGTTGACAACTTGGTCTTAGTATTTGTTTTAATTCTTTGTTCATTTTAATTTTTCTCTCTTTCGGATACCCTCATTGACATGACATCTTGGAATATAAATGGTGGATACGCATATTTCGGCAAATCTTGCATGAATTGCGGAGGACCCCACTTGTGGCAAAACTGTAACACGTGCAATATATGTGGGTGTCAATATGGCCATTGGGGTGATTGTCCAAAGGCATATTCCCCTCCCCCAAGCCCCTACTATGATCCTTCTGTTGTTTTTCCTGAATATAGGCATGCTGAAAATGAGGACTTGGGACGCCAAGTTCAAAAAGAGGACATGATGAAACAACTCCTGGAGCAATCAGAAGCAATGAAGGAGTCGGTGGCAAAATTGATAATTCAGCAAAAGGAGAATGCAGAGGCTGTAAGCAGGATGAGCGTCAAACTCACGGAGATGTGTGCTGAGGCTGAAGCTTGTGATAATCTGCAGGTGACAGTTTTAGCCGATATTCAAGAGGAACTACAAGAGGAATACAAGGGTGAATTTTTGGATGAAGCCGAACAATTAGAATCTCTTGAATGTCCCCGTGATCGGCTCATACCTATAGAAAATCCATTCATGGAAGAAGAGAGAGAATATCTCCCATTTGACCTTAATGGAGAAATAGATGTCGATGTTGAAAAGGTGTACACAAGTAAGGAAGTCAAGCACAATGCAATTTCAGAGTTGAGGTTGATTGGATCACACTCGAAGCATTTTTCGACATTAAGTTTGGTTGACAACACAGAAATAGAGTCTTCCAAGATTATAGAGAAATGTCTAGAGGAGGACCAAGCCCCATATATTCTGAAATTTGCTAACTCGAAGCAACGAAATGACTTCACTTACTCAAGGGCCAATAAGTTCAAAAGAAAACATCTACTGCTTGGTCCTTACAATTTTTCACCACCACCCCAGGAGCATAAAAGGAAATTAGAGAAGAAATTAGGGGTGAGATTCATATCCTCAAGGCGGAGGAAAAAGCGGTGAAACTTGGTACGTCGAGTCGCGACGGTAAACCAGGCACTGCACGGGAGGCAAACCGTGAAAAATATTTTCTTTTTTTTTTTAGTGTAAATAATTTTTATTTTTATTTTTCTTTTCTTGATTTGGTATATATTTTTGTTTTAGTTAATATTTTTCATTTTAGTTAGGGAAATCTATTAATCTAACCAATTTTATTTAGTGAGGTCATTTTTCAGGTCTAACGGAGAAAAATATACATGGAATCGGGAAGGAAAAGGCAAGGTATGAAAAAATAATTTAATTGAAGAAACAGTGCACTGGCGCGTTGGCTCCGTGTCACGGAGTAAGGGCTCCGCGTTACCCTCCGTGACACGTTGAAGGCAAAATCCGGATTTTTTTAAAAATTCCAGTAAGCCAACGCGTTGGCTCCGTGTCACGGAGGAGGGGCTCCGCGTTACCCTCCGTGACACGTTGCCTTATATTTGGTGCCGGGTCACACCGGGTTGCCGGATGACCCGCGTGTTTTTCTTTAAATTAACCCCGATTTTTGCCCCTTTCTCCCCATTTCTTTTCCTCTCCGCGACCAAACACCCAAATCCCCCTCCCCAACCAACGTGCCACGCTACTAGGCAAAGAAATCGTCAAGTTTCTTCGGTTCTGCAACTCAAAGGTATGTTTTCCTCGTTTCTCTTAAATTTTTGGCGATTTTAGTCGAATTTGGGCATGTGAGGTGAGATATATCACCCTAAGTAGAAATTTAACATGATGTTGAGTTATTTGTGATTGATATATGTTCGGATTGTTGTAATTAGCATTTGAACTTGTAGATTATCTAAATAATTCGAATTTGATTGTAAAATTGTATTCTAGGGCATGGGTTGTTGAAATTGAATTGGGTTATTTGATATGTTGATGAATTAGATGCCGGGGTTTGGTTGTAAATTGAGATAAGTCGTGTAAATATTTTTTGAATGTAAAAGACGACGAATTCTCGAATTGTTGGGGAAAATGCAAAAATTGTGCAAATTGGTTTGATTATTTGGATTCGATTGTATATAGAATGTTTTGTCTTTGTTTTTTTATTTGTTGTTTTTGTTGCTAAGTGCGATGGTTGAATTGTTAGCGATAGTAGGATTGGGATTAGCTGTATGAAGTCTGAGTAGTACGCTAACCGTTATGCTGTCGAAATTTTTTGTGAACGCACTAAGCATAAACTGTATAGTTGTTGTCTTTGGTGTAAATAGAGTTATCCTTGCCGTAGTTCGTAAAAGTAGCTAAGGACTAAGTGTGGGGTAAACGTCGTGTAACCCGACCCTAGCCGAAGTTAACATGTATTTAGCTTGACATTGTGCTTGTTTATGTATATTGACAGGTACAATGGCGAGTAGGCAGGATAAGGGCAAAGGTGCTTCTACTTCAGGCACCGGAAGAAAAAGAATGAGATTTGGCACCGCAGTCCCAGCTGCACCAGCTGTTCCGCGAGGCCAACGCCGCCAATACGGAACAAGGTGGGTAACTGAGGAAGGGAAGAAGTGGTATGCTAAGCATAAGGAAAGCAAATACTTCCCGGAGGAACATATTGCACGGGAACCACTAGCACAGGAGTTCCCTCGTATTGTGCAGAGGATTGAAGCAGCTGGGCTCAGCTTTATATTTCAGGAGCCCAAGGAGTGCAACCTACATTTAGTCCGGGAGTTCTACGCAAATTGGAACCCGGCCATCAAAAGCCACACAATAAAAATCAGAGGGCAGATTGTCACTCTGGAACCCCAGCAATTTAATGCCATCGTTGGAGCGCGGGACACAGACGCCCACGTTCTCCGCCAGCTAAACATCACCCCACCATACGCCGACATCAGACGTACGTTGTGTGGGGCTCGATCCATAGCCCGATGGAGTAGACATAAGGAGAGGGGTTACCACCAGACTCTGCCTTATTCGCAGATGAATAGGGAGGCCAGAATATGGCTGAAGATTATGTGTTCTTGCTTGATCCCGGGAGTTCACATGACGGATGTGACCCGGGACCGTGTCTGCTTGGTGTATGCCCTTATGAAAGGGCTTGAGATTAATGTTGGGGAAGTCATTATATCCGCCATGAAGAGAGCCAGACTACACCAGGGCCACAGATACGGGTTCGGCGGACTCATCACCACCTTCCTCCGAGGCCTCGATGTCGAGGAAGAGGCTTTGGATTACATCCCGCAGTTGGAGCGGAGGGCCCTCGATGTGACAAAAACTAAGGCCCCCGACACCACACATGGGCTAGTGCTGACTTTGGGTGAGCGACATGCTCGTGACGATCAGTACATGGCACGTATGTTCGGCATGCAGATGCTTCAGCTACGGATTGGTGGGAGACCAGCCACCGAGGAAGAATTATGGAAGTTGGAGCTGGATTACCCATTCGGCGAGAACGTCAGAGCTTTATGCCGAGTGGGACTAGCCTTCGTTGAGCCTACTGATGACGATGTCCCTACTGACGAGGAGACACGTCGGGAGGACTCCGATGTGGAGTCCGATGACGACGATGGAGCTGACCCAGACATGGGCGACGAGGCAGCAGCACCGGATGAAGAAGTCGAATATTTTGACTGAGCAGGGAGTTCCACCACCCGAAATTTTGTACTTTGTATTTTTGTGAACACTGGGGACAGTGTTCGATTTAAGTGTGGGGTGGGGAGTAGATAGGTGCTGGGACTTAGGCTCTAATCTGCTGTATGCTTTTTCCTTGGTTTGTATGTATGTTTATGTTTCCCTGTTGTGAACTAATTTGTGTTGTAGCTGTATATTTTTTGTGGTTAATGATGTGTGTTGTAAAAAGTTATGGTTGCCAAGGTAAATATTTTGTAAATATTTCTGTATATCGAAATGATCGATATTTTTTTCAAAATTTTTGCGAAAATATTTTGCACTTATCAAAATCTTTTGTAAATATTTTTCTATCGATGTGTTGCAAAATTTTTTGCGGTCTTTATTTTGGGTTTCTCGGAGTTTGTTTTCAGTTCTTTTACCGAGAATAGTCCCATTGAACCGATGTCATAGTTAGTGACTGTTCCCTATTATGGATGGATGACGACCGTCTTAAGGGAAATGTAGTCGATAGGAGTAGGATTTTAATTTGTTTTCAGTTTTTCTTTGGTGGATTGCATCAATGAACCTGTAGTTGCTTTATGGTTGCAAAATTTCATTGCGTGTTGTAACTGATGTTCAAAATGTGAAAGTGATTCGTTTGAAAGCATGCAATTTTGTAAATATGTTGAGTTACCTAGGCTGTAGAATTTGATTCGGCATGATTGAGGCTTAATTTTTGAATTCATTCAATTGGCTAGTTAAAGAGTCTGTGAATGCATCTTGAATCGAGCATGTGCATGAAGTGTGTGAAGTGAGGTATTGTTATTCCATGCTATTGTGAAGTGTCTAGAACTTGCCTGGTGTGTGTAAGAAACGAAATGAAGGAGGTGTAGTGTTGGAAAGGATGTAGGCATTTCTTTGTTTTAACCGAGAGTTTCTATTTTTTCTTTCTTGTCATACTCTACCTTTTTATGTGATTGTATACCCTAGTCAGCCCGTTGAGCCTTTAGCCGTTTCTTTCTTTCTTTTGTCCAAAATTGTATAAACTAAGCTTTGTTCCTTCTTTTCATTAGCCGTAAAGTCTATACAAAAATCTTAAGCGCTTAAGAAGGAAAGAAAATTCTTTTCCCAAAGTGTCAAAGAGTAAGAAGAGTGAAAAGAAAAAGAAAAGCAAAGTGAGGAAAGAAAAGATGAGGTTGAAGAGGCACTTGTTATAATTAAATGATATTGAGGGTACATGAAAACCCTTTGTATTGTGCCAAGTGTGTTTGATGAAATGGGTTGTACGAAAGGAAACCAGCATGAGTGGATGAAAAAGAAAAAAAAAAGAAAAGTATCCATAAGTCGATGGGAATGTGTTGAAAAGGCGCTTAAGGATGCTAGCGACTATTATTGGCTAATCCAATATATATACTAGTTCCATAGCCCCGTTACAACCCATTAAAGTCCTACGTGATCTTACATTGCATTTCTTTATATTAGTGGAGTAATACACTAAGGGCAAGCCTATGGGTCATGACATGATGCATATGAATTCTTTTGGGAGAGAGAGTGAAATTAATTTTTATATGCCCCTACTTGAATGTTTGTGTGTTGCATGCACATAAAGGGGAAGCTTCTCTTGAGTTGTGAGGGCACATGCTTGATGAAAGATTGATTTTCGTGTCGGATATCTTGACTAGATGATTTGCATGAGTTTGCCGATATCGAGAGTCGATTCTTAAAGTCTAGGAAGTCTTGATGTATGAAAGGTCATTGCATTGTAAGACCATGCATGTTTTCTTGATGATTCGCAAAAATTGAATAATCAGTATGACCGTAGTGTAAATTGTCGCACCATAGTGACAAAGGTTGGGATGTAATTTGCATGAGTTGTGTATGTGTTGTTCGAGGACGAACAGGGATTTAAGTGTGGGGTAAGTGATCTTGGGCAGATTTATATGCCCAAGTGATACTCAAACGTATCATTTTCGTCTTGTTTGTTGTGCAATGTGTATATATTCTCATGTAGTTGGTAATAAAATGTGAATTTATACTAACCAACATGATTAGCATTTGTTTTGCAGGTAAATATGATTTTTAGGAGCTAAAATGCGTGTTGGAACAATATCGGAGTTGGACTCGGATGCGAGCGTGGAAAAGACATTAGAATGCACAAAGTATAGGGGCTCCGCGATGGAGCCGTGCCACGCTACCATCGCGGAGGCACACTGCCTGGACAGGAAATTAAATGGCAAATTCCAGTGTGGCCTCGCGACAGCTCCGTGGCACGGAGATAGGCCTCCGCGTTGGCCTCCGTGCCACGTTGAGGCTAATTTACCGGACCCTGGATTTCCAGTGAAGGTCCGCGTCCACGCCGTGTCACGGAGGCAGTGCTCCGCGATGGCCTCCGTGACACGTTGCTTGTTATTTCGGGAAAAATTTCACACTAGTATAAATAGCACACTTAGGTTTATTTTAATTAGTTCAGACTTGGTGGAGCTAGGACGTGGGTTAGAAGCAGTTGAGGGACGAAAAAGCTAAGGGATTTCTTCTCTTCCTTTCTTCTTTCTATCAATTGTATGCATGATTTACACTTGTTTTAGGATGATCAATCCACAAATGAGTGGCTAATTCTCTTCCTTGCTGTGGTTATGAACATTTGTGATGAATTTTGATAATTAATTTTATGGTTTTCTTCTTCTTCTTCTTCTGTGTTGTTCTATTAATTCTTGTTTCTACTGCATTATTGTGTGGCCGACATTAATGTACATCTAAAAAGTCCAATTTCACTCGAGAGAGCAAGAAATTGGAAAGTTGTGAATTAATAGGGTATTGTTCTTAACTTGATTTGGGAAAATTGGGTTTTGATGTGCTTTCCTGATAGAAATATACTTGAAAGCCGTATTAGTCAATTTAGGAACCGGAATTGTATTGCTAGGTCATAAATTGCATTTGATCACAGAAATGTAGACGGATGGTTTATGATTCTAAAGTGAAATTAAATACGAGAGTTTTAATTTCTAGGCTACTGTTCTTGGCTAGCAACATGAAGAAGAGATTAACCAAATTATTATTATAATCGAATTCATTACTTGTTCTTAACCTTGGCATGCTCATATGCATAGTTTAAATTCACAGTAAATAATTGTTAATAGTTTTAGTATATATATATATTTTATAAACAAAAACTTATTTAACTGTTGGTTACGTTGTTGTTAGCATAATTAGAAGTAAGATAAGAATATAGTGTACTTAGGCAAGTTTACTTATCCTGAGTCTCCTTGGATCGATACTTGGCTTACTTAGCCACTTTTACTTGTTTGACCACGTGCACTTGCGTGTCGGTTTTAACCTATAGCAAACAACGCACCGAACAGCTGCTGTTGCTATTGTGGGTGGCTACTACTGCCAGATTTCTGATGTCCATAGTCTAAATGACCAGTTCTTGCCTGCTTGTTCTTACGCTCCATATCTTTCAGCTTCTCTGCATCAATCTGCCTGGCATAAACAATTAGGCTAGAGAGGTCCATATCCTTGATCAACATCACTGTCTTGCACTCCTTGAGGACCAAATTTGATACTCCATTAATGAATTTCAGCATACGAGCCCTTGGCTCGGCCACCATCTCTGAAGCATACTTTGATAATCTGGTAAACTCCAGAGCATACTCCTCCACTATCCAGTTGCCCTGTCATAGGTTCATAAATTTTGCCATCTTAGCCTCCCTCAGCTCCCGAGGAAAGAACCTATCCAGAAAAGCTGTATGAAACTCCTCCCACTCAACCGGTCCTGCTTCTGCTGACCTCCCCTTCTTCCACTGCTCGTACCAAACCTGGGCTACCCCTTTTAGCTGGTAGGCAGCCAGGTCAGCACTCTCGAAGGAGCTGACACCCATGATCCTGGTGATCTTTCTGATCTCATCTACAAAGCCTTGTGGGTCCTCTCCCACCTTTGTTCCATAAAAGTTTGGAGGGTTCATACGGGTGAAATTCCGCACCCGAGCAGCAGCTACAGACCCATTTGTGGCTACTGGAACCACCTGCTGGTTCACTTGATTGGTGAGAGTACGAGCAAGCAACTGAATGGCTGCCCTAAATTCAGCGGTAGACAAAGAGTCATCCTGAGGAATTATCGGAGCTGGTGGAGCCGGTCTGTTGGTGTTTCCGGCTCTTCGTCCATTTCCATGTCAAGGAGGCATTGCTTACTGAAAGGAAATAGAACACAATTTAGAAGGATGCCTTTGGAATTGGACTTTAATGCAAGATAAAGAGCATGAACAAAAGGGGAATTTTCCTAATAACATCTCATAGCCTCCTCGTCATAAGTGTGGCGTGCTTCACACCCATGAAAAGGACTCTACTCAATGCGGCTTTCAGACTTTCTGAGGATACTCTGAACCTAGTGCTTTAATACCAAGTTTTTCACACCCCGAGCCTACACCCTGGACGTAACACGGTACTTGAAGGCACAGGCACCCCAAGTCAACCCTTGGCCTATCATACACTAGCACTCTGAGTAAACATGCACAACAGAACTTTTAAATAACAGATTTATCAGTTTAAGAAAATGTAAAGACTGAAAGTAGAGAAAGAAATAATATATCTGAAATACAATTCTAAAAGACAAGTCTGGTTTGAAAACCCAACTACTGAGGAGTTGCTGGGATAGGCCCCCAGCTAACTCTAAGTCTATACAAAACCGTATCCAACTGAAGTAAATAACCAAGTCCCTCGAATGATGAGGACTCACACTCTGATCTGCTGAAATGGATTGCTCAGAAACTGAAGCAATTATTTGTGCTAAATCTAAGAACCTGCAGTTGTATCATAAAATGATACAGGATGAAAAGCATGCGTCAGTACTTTGAATGTACTTCGTAAGTGGGAGAAACATACTGAATATAAAGTCTGAACTGAAATGACACGCCATGACCAACAGGTAAACTGAACTGAACTACTGATATAATGTGAAATTGTCAAGACGACCCTGTTTGATGGTCAAGGATATGCCCTAAGTATGAAACACTAATTCGGAGGTACTAAACTAAACTGAGCTTCTTATTCTGATACAAGAATGAACTGACTAGTGGGAGAGTCTATAACTGACATATAACCACGTGAGCTAGTCTGGAGTCTGATGTATACACCCCATCGATAGGACCCAATATACCTTACCAGGGTATAAAGGCATGAATTGGGTGATCACAAAAATATATGGGGCCAATCAGGCTAAGTAACACTGAAACCTACGCTGGCAACGTAGTTCTGGGAACCTGGGTGCGTTGAACCCTGGCCCGCTCGATGCTAACTTCTACTCCCACTGGAAACCTAAACTGAACTACTAAGCTGATAGCTCCAAACTGGGGTCCAAGACTAGTCAGGGATGAATTACTTCATGTACCTTGAGAGCCTTATTGGACCAGATTCAGAAACTGGGTTCTAAGACTGGTCAGAGCTACTTATCTAGAAGTGTCATAACCATCTACAGAACAACTAATAATTGAACTGGGGTCCTGGGGCTGGTCAGAGCTATAACGGATTGTCATGACCGCCTAATAGACCAAATAACTAAAATCTGAGTCTGAGTCTGAGTCTGAAAACTAGGAGTCACCACGGATACCTCAAAAATAAAACTGGAGTCAACTAATCAGTTGACATTTTCTGGACAACATGAGGTTGCTAACAGTCTGACTGAAGCTAGACTGATATGATTCTGACCGATAGAGTTCTGTGTTCTAACTGACTAAATTACTAAGCAGCTAATAGAGAATTTCTTTCAACGTACTAAAGTCATTCTGATTCATGGGATATTTACCCAACATATACGAATAGCAAGAAAATTTTAGGAATTCAACCCAAAGCATTCTTCATTAACTAGAGGGAATTTAACAAGCAAAATCATTACTCGAAGAATTAGGGCTTAAATTCACGTTTTGTATAAACACTGACAATTTGATAAGAAACTCATGGGGGTCATATCAACAATATACATGAACATCGTTCTAAGTGAAATCAACAAAAGATAAAACATGAATGGTTCTCATACTCCGAAGCTTAGGGCTCAAAACTGATAACAGAAATTAAGGAGGACTTTCGGGACACAAGGGAAGGACAATCCCCTTGCTAAAACCCCACATACCTGGTGAAAACTCTCCGGAGAAGAGGACTTCAATTACTGAGATGATTGACAAACCCTAAGCCTGCTTGGAGAGTTCTTGAGAGCCCTTCAATGCTCTCTTGAAACTGAGGGTGGGGAATGAGGGATGAACCATTTTCCCCCACTAAAATGTTTGGAATTAGTGCTTAAATTTACGTTGTTTAATGCTTGGGAGAATATAGAATTACTAAATAGCCCTTAGAAATTCGCTGGGAAAAACTGTTAGGTGTCCCTAACGGGTGACCTAAAGACTCGTTTCCAGGTCCAACGAGTCATTGGATCCTCTCGTCAAGTTCACTGGAAAATCTCTACCGACTCCTGACGGGCACATGAAGAGTCGTCATGATTGGAAACGACTCGTCGTGTCGTCCGTCAGGTACATTGGTAAGAAAGTTAGAAGGGACTGTAAACGAAGGACCTGATGAGTCATTACTGCTTATGATGACTTGTGGTGACCTTCCATCAAGTACACTGTAAATTCCTTAAATTTCTGAACTCCACTTGGCAACGGGCGATTTTTAACCAGTCGTAGGGCCTGAGAACGACTCGTGGGGTCGTCCATAAGGAATACTGGTTTATATTCTTGGCATCCTTCACACGGTTGACCTGACGAGTCGTTTGGTCCCTTAACGACTCGTTAGGTTGGTCATTCTGCAACATTTCTGCAGTTTTCCAGATTTTCTGATTTAAGTCCCGGATATTTACTTTGAGCTTCCAGGGCATTACACTTAATATCGGATTAGCTATTCCCAGAAAAGGTCTAGCTATTAGATGAGGGTTGATAGCCTCAAATCTCCGTTGTTAAACTCTTTTTCCCATTCATTATCCCCTTGGTCCAGTGGATAAGAATAAGACAATATCTAACGTTTGCAACCGTTAAGAATCAATTAAAACGAAGAGAGAAACAATACATGCATAAACTCCGTTCAAGAATCACTAAGTATTTTTACCTTTGTGTGTTAATTCATCATGGTTCCCACAACCCTAGTTGTAGGCTTAGCTACTTATGTTTGTACGATCACAATCAGAAAATAAAGAATAATTTATAATTACAACTTATAGAAATTCGTAGAGAAAACCAAGTGAATTGAATAAAATTCCAAAACCGATGAATAAATTCCAATGTTGCTTTTGATCCTCAAACTCAAGAACAAAATTGTAAACTTTGTTTCTTGAACCAAGAATAATAGTACACAACACCAAAATCCACGTAAAAACTGTAATAATAAACTGTCCTTCGAAAATAAACCTAAATAAAGTATTTATAGTTCCAAGAAAACCTTTTCCTAATTAAAATCGGAACTCAAGTCGTCAGTGGTCACGGGATAAGTAATGACTCGTTAGGACCTCAAAAGAGTCGTGATCAGTCAAGCACATTCGTCCTTAGCATTAGGCCCAGTCGTGGCAATAGGTCACCTAATGACTCGTTGTGTCTAGGCACGAGACGTTAGGCCTCTCATAGTCTAGCTTCTTTAATTCTCCAGTGTACCCTACGATTCCCTCCAATTATCTCACAATGAGTCATTCAGTCAGCTAACGACTCGTGATGTCATCTTTTAACTTCACTAATTATTTCTTCAGGCATCCTTCTCCTAGTCCTCACGACTGGCTTCACAACTCGTTTTCTGATGTAATGAGTCGTGCCTTCAATCCGTGAAGTGCACTGTTCTTTTAAATTCAAAAGTTTAACCTATCCCATGGCCTTGACAATGAATCGGTCACAGTGACGACGACTCGTGACATGACTAGCATCCTCCCTTTCAGTTGTTTTAAGGCTTACTTTGCCCATTTCACTACCGAACCTGTTTTTCTAAAATATTAAACACAAAACGCATCATACCTACATAAACATACCCGAAATGTGCATAGTTTCTTGGTTTTAAGCGTCGAAAGTGCTGTAAAATCACGGCATATTAGTTTTTACTCAGAATACCAATGTTATGATAGACCATGGGTTGACTTGGGGTTACTTGTGACTCCATGTACCGTGTCTCATCCAGGGTATAGACTCGGGGCGTGACACCCCATAAGTTGTAAGAACTATTCAAATTGCCCAACTTCTTATACAATCTTATGTAATACACTGTCACAAAACCATTCTAAAAATTTACAACTTAAGAATTGAACTTTAGTTCAATAAAAAGTAAAATTAAACATGAGTTGTAATGTACTACTTTTTAATATACTCCTTCCACATAGTACAAACAAAGGTTGCAAACTACTTATGTCCAGTATAGTAGTTGGCAAATGTTATTTACATTTATTAAATAAATGGTTGGTGAATATAGTTGGTATATATAAAATGTTGGATTTTTTATATAAAATATAAACTTGTGGGTTAAGTTATGCATTTGAAAAATCCCATCTCATGATTTAAAATTATGAGATGAAATTGCATGTTCAAACACTGATTTCATCTCATAATTTCAAACTGCGACGTGAAATTATATGTTCAAACACCTACTTAATATATATATGTGTGTGTCGCGCCCCACCTTGGGAGGCATGACTGGCACACGGTGCCCTACTAGGATCTGAAATGACTTAACTAGGCCTGCGCACTCCTGCTGCAGCTTACTCCACAAATTAAGAAAATAATGGGCTATATCTCGGCTGTAAATACAACCTCCGTCCGACAAGGCCTTATAGCCACCTATAAAGGAAAACAGCTAACCAGAAACAGGCAATAACAGGGAATCCTATGCGGGCCGACAAGACCACCATGCTGTCTAGTTATGACTGTGAAGTAATCTAGTGCTAAGCTAAACTATGGTCGACAAGGAAGCTAACTAACAGTTAAACAAGGCCCCACATGGCCAACACATAAACTAAAACACATATGGACCACACACGGCCACCATCAGCTAACCATAGGGAAATAGAAACAATCTGCAAGCCTCTAGGAGTAATATGATGGTCGGGACAGGGCCCCGAGCTACCCATAAACTGCACGATCAAAAGAAAAGTAAACCTTTTATTTATAAGCTCTGAAATAAAGGAGCTAACTCTTATGCTAATCCTGGCTAGAAGCTAAGAGGGATCTGCTCCTCTTCTACCCGTACCCGCAGGAAAGTAATGCAGCACCCCAAAAAGGGCGTCAGTATAGTATGTACCGAATATGTAACACGATGCTTGTAACTAGGCTGAATAAAAGCTGTGAAATAATTGAAAGTGCGTAGAAAGGAGAGGTAGAGAGATTAACCTGTAAGCTGGATTATTCGCGATCTGCATCTAGAAAACACCACACATACATGAGCTATGTCCGCATAATCATATATTCATAAGCTATAGCTAGTAACAAAAATGCAAACAAGAACCTAACTTGGCCCCGATAAGCCTGGAAGGTACAACCAGCACAGAACAACCCACCCGGGGTCCCCATAATCCCTGGTGAGTGCACTTCAATCTATATACCCCTATCAAGGTCGCACTGGGTCAACTAATAGCTATAGCCATCCTATCAGTCCCTTGGGTCTGCAACTGAGCCTGCTCAGCCCTGCCTATAGCTGTGTCTGAGTCTAGTGGACTCCTGATATCTTCACCCCGGGCACCAGGCTTGACGAGGGTGTGTAGAGCCAACCATGACATATAATAACCCACCCATGGAATGGACTGTATGAGGACTTGGGACCCCATCTTCGTCTCCTGCGGACGGCATACCGCTCCGTAGAGCGACGTCATCTTACCCTTGGCGGGTGTTGACACAGCTAGTAACCCTGGGGTGGTCATGGATGGCTCCTAAGTAAGGGCAACCCCAACCAAGGTGTTGTACTAACATCTCAATCTAGCCACTCAAAAAGCGTAACTGGCCTTTTGGGCCTATTGTCACTGTTGCTTGCCCCCTAGGATAATCTATAAAACTACTAGCAGGAACGCCTGCACCTGTATTTGATCAGAGGATCCTGATAGTGATCATGATCTCTAATAGTATGGACTGAATAGGGCGAGATCTGGAGTGGTCCAACATAAATCTGTATGTCCTCCCCGGGCATCTATACCTCATAATAGTTGCGGGGTCGCGAATGACTAATTACTTAGTTCCTCTGCTTAGGATAACTATAGGGATGGTACTGGCCGAACATGCTTTTAAGCGATCGGCCTGTAATCCTCCATAGGAAGTTTACTGACATCCTTAGCCTGTGCCTAGTACTATACTAACATGGTACTACTAGTGCCTTAGACCTCATCTTGGTCCAATTGGATCTTATATTACTTTTCCTGGGGGATTCTTAACCTTATAGGCAAGTTTATATAGACTTAGTCACTCCTGGCAATCTGTACCTAAGTACCTTATAAGAATTGGATGGGGCGCTGTCCCAGCCTCTAACTGCTGATAAGGTCCCTTTCTTTAGGGTACCCACGGGTCTATTTGACCTGGACGACTGGGCTAGCTTCATGGGCGACCTATATGATAAATGTTAAGTCAACTAGGACTGACAATCACTGGTAATAGCTAATTAGGTGGCAGGCTATCACTCCGTTCACTAGATAACCCTAGGCTGCTGACTCTAAACATGCCTTCCTATCTAAATCTCTGGCCCTATGGCATGAGGATACGCCAATGGCTTCTAGGCGAGCTTTCCTGACAATACAAGCGCCAAACTGGCACTTAAATTGCCTAGCTGCGCCTATACTGTTCAACTTGCTAGCTCAGGCCCGATAACTATTCACAAGCTTCTAAGGTCTAGGCCTGGAAATAAAACCTACAATCCTACAAGTACAATGAACAGGAGAATAGAAGAGTTTCTATGATGCTTCTAGCATGTATCACACTTAACATGTTCCTTCTCGACGAGGGATACTGCGGTATAATCTATATACGTTTTCTAGCAGCTAACCGGAACTTATATAACCGTAGTCTACTGATATTAGCTAATCACAACATATCTGATCTTTATATAACAACAACAGCTAATTACAACATGTCTAACCACAATCTACTGGTAGCGACTATCTGCAGCATATAGGACTGTTAGTTCTACCCGAGAACATATGTCGTAACACTGTACAACGAGAATAACTTACCGAGGGTTAAGCCTTACATACCTCGATTTGGAGAACCCTGAACTATGAAAAATTCATAACAAAACCATAGAGCACATACTGCCATTGAGCAGCCCTCAAACCAACTACACGAAACTAGCGGCCCATTTTGAATCAATCATTGAAATACGGAATGACAATGATACCCATAACACAAACTAGTTAGTAGATTTGAAGTTATAAACGTGAATCCAAGCTCGAATGATTAACGTAACATCAAAGGAATTATTCCTTTTTTCAAGTAATTATATCTTCCACGGTAATATATGAGTGTAAATATACTACAGCTCTTGCACGTCCTTGCTACTAAAAGAAATGGAGTAGAAAGTTATACTATTCCATGTATGGATACTATATATAGGAAGGGTGGGTTAATTCTATTATTTAACTAATAATTGATCATCACTAATGGACGAGTAATGAAATCATTTGCTGCACCTAATTCCTTCCCTTCCACATGGGAGTGGAGGTGTCAATGCTCTAATTGGCATTATCCCATTATATTTGGGGGGGGGGGGGGGAGGGAGCTCACATCACATTATTTATTTGAGTTTTGCGTAGGCCCGTGGTAAAACACACATAAATTTTTATTATAAACTCTAATTTACGAAGGATTATAAAAACATTAACATATATAGTTGAAAAAGTTTCATACATATGAAGGCATAAATATATTTTATCAAATTCAAATTTAATCCGATGTCCTCGAATGTGAGGGGTGTTACAATATATATTAAGGCATTGCTATGAAAAATGTCCGTTGTTAGCTATTTTCCCTTTAACCACTGATATATTTAATGACATAATTAAATTTTATAGCTAAATTCGTCACCAAATTCTTTAAATATATCACATAGGGCAAAATATGGCCTCATTGTTAACAATTCTTTTTTCACAGAGAGACGACAACTGCATATCCAGGGTTAGAGACAGCCGCATGACCCTTTAACGATGCCTCTCACTTTGCGATATTGTAGGGATAGAGCTTTATCTCTCACTAACAATAATGGAGAAAATATCAATATGTCAGTTCTCTTTCACTACACCTGGCTTGCCATTAACAAGGTTGATTTTCTACCTTCAAAATGATACTATACGACTAATAAACTTCAATTATTATTGTAGGGTAGAGATTCTTTCTTGAATATGAACGTCTGTAATGCCCCGAAAACCCTAAGATCAGACCTGGGAGTTGAAACAGAGAAAATAGAATTTTCTGCACTGGGTCACAGAACAAGTCATCCTGTGACCTGTGGGGTAGACCACGAGTCGTGAAGTGACTCGTGGTGAGGTGTTAGACTTATTTTGGAAATTTCTGAGTTTTGGGTGACTACGGACATGACCACGAGTCATAGTCAGCACCATGACTCGTTGAATCAGTCGTGGCCAAGGATGGGGTGAAGGAAGATGACTTTTTGGCAGTGAAGACCATGAGTCTTGGTCACTAGTAACAACCCGTGAGGTCCCCTAGATGAATTTTTGACAGTGCACATGATGACTGGGGACGACGAGTCGTGGTCCTTGATAATGACTCATCTAGTCCCTCGTTGGGACTGGCAGTCTGTTTTTCCCTGCGAGTTTATTAAGGGATTTTCCATAATTCCAATGATCCTAAGGCATAAACTACGTTGTTTTAATATATAAATAGTGAGTTTTAAGAGGGGTAAGTTCATTCTAAGCTATTCCTATTCATTCATGCAAACTTAGAAGCCTAGAGAGGTGATTAAGCTTAATTCCTTTAAGTTTTTCATCAATTCTTCCTAGCAGAATTAGAGAAGTTGTAGAATCAGATCCTCTCAGGTATGTAAGGTTATGAATAAGTGAATTTGTTCACACCTATGTCCAATACCTCTCTAATTTTAGAAAAATCTGTATGTTGATCTTATGGGGTTTTAACCCAATGCAAGAATTTCCTAATTTTCTACCATGGGTAGGATCTAATTATGTTTCTATTACTGAATTACGATTCATGGGCAAGTTTTGCAATGTTTGAATTATAAATCATGTGTTCAAGTTTTATAAATTATAATGCCCATCCATGAGAAGTTCATGAAAATTGCGATTTATGATGTATGTTCAAGTATGATGAGATATATATGATGAAAAATATGTTTTCAAGTCACCCATGTCTATGATCATGTTTTCAAGTGAATCAAGTATTTTCAAGCATGTTTAAGTATTGGGAAAGCCCATAAGTTCAAGTATGATTTATGATTTCAAGTCAATTAGCTTACCACATGGTTTTGGAGTACAGACTCCCAATTATGTTCAACTTGTGCTATGGTCTGAGCCAAGGCTCCTCATGTATGATTTTAGATTTTATATGTACATGATTATTCAGCTTCATCACAATACAATGGTCAGCTTCATTGAAAAATGATGGAGAGCATATGCATGTGTTTAGGAGTAATGTCTAGCACCGAGTAGGCTAAGGGTCAGTCAACCCTATGCCTCAGAACTATGCGCCTGATCTTGGGCAAATTTATATGCCCAAGTGATACTCAAAAGAACCATTTTAGCCTTGTTTATCTATCAATGTGTATACATTCTCATGTAATTGGTAATAAAATGTGAATTTATTCTAACCAACATGATTCGCATTATTTTGCAGGTAAAATGTAATTTTGGGAAGCTTAAATGCATGTTGGAAGAGATCGGGGTTGAACTCGGATGCGAGCAAGGGACAAGACATTGGACAGCATAAAATAAAGGGGCTCCGTGATGGAGCCGTGTTACGCTACCATCACGGAGGCCTTCTGCCTGGATGGGAATTTTCAGCCCAATTCCAGTGTGGGTTCGCGATGGGTCCGTGGCACGATGGCTTGGCTCCGCGTTGCACGGCGTGCCACGTTGGGATTTATTTCCTGGAACCCCAGTTCCAGTGAAGGTCCGCGTCCGTAGCGTATCACGGAGGCAGTGCTCCGCGATGCACTCCGTGACACGTTGCTCGTTATTCCGAAAAAAATTCCCACTAGTATAAATAGAACACTTAGGTTCATTTTTCAATATTCTGACTTGGTGGAGCAAGAACGTGGGTTACAGGTAGTTGAGGGGACAAAAATATCAGGGTTTTTCTCTCTTTCCTTCTTCTTTAATTCAATTGCTTGTATGTTTAACACTCATTTAATGATGTTTAATCCACAAATGAGTGGCTAATTCATCTTCTTGCTGAGGTTATGAACAATTGTAATGAAATGTGATCATTGATTCTTTGGTTTTTCATCTTTTCTTCCATGGTTGTTCTATTAATTCTTGTTCTTACTGCATTAATGTGTGGCCTACGTTAGTGTACATCTAAAAAGTTCGGTTTCACTCGAGAGAGCAAGAAATTGGAAAGTTGTGAATTAATAGGATATGATCTTTTCTTGGTTTGGGAAAATTGGGAATTGATTTACTTTCAGGATAGAAATATACCTGAAAGTCGTATTAGTCAATTTAGGAACCGGGTTTGTATGGCTAGAACATGAATTGCATTTAATCACAGAAATGTAGGTGGATGGTTCATGATTCTTAAGTGAGGTTGAATACGAGAGTTTTAATCTCCTGGCAAATGTTCTTGGCTAGCAACAGGAGGAAAAGACTAACCAAATTACATCGATAATTAATTTCATTACATGTTCGTTTAACCTCAGCATGCTCTCATTCTTAGTTCAGACTCAAATTAGATAGTTGTTTTAGCTTTAGCATAAAAATTATAAAACAAAATATCAAACTCTTGGTTATACTGTTGTCTGCATTTTTAGAATCGAAATATAGTACACTTGAGTAGATTGCACTTCATCCCAGTCCCTGTGGGATCGATACTTGGCTTACTTAAGCCACTTTACTACTTGTTCGACCACGTGCACTTGCGTGTGAGTTATATACCCATATAACACCCCGAACAAGTTTTTGGCGCCGTTGCCGGGGACTTGGCAATTGGTGAATTTGTTTTAAGTGTTAATTTACTATATTTTTGTTTTCTTAGTGTTGACAACTTGGTCTTAGCCTGTATTTTGCAGATTTAATTTCTGTTGAACACTGGCAAGAGACAAGGAGCTGGTGAACTCGTATACAGAGACAGAAAGAATATTTCATAGTAAGCGGAGAGAAGCTCTACAAAGAAAGCTGCAGTTGCTCAGACAGACGATCATGGAGCAACAACAGAATCCACCGGTAGTCCTGGCAGTGTTAGTGCCCGAAGAAGTATCAGCTCAGCCAGTTCGCGAGGTGGCAATCCCACATGCTAATAATGTCACATATAGCATCCGCAAACCTGAGCCAGGAGGGAGGTTTGAACTTAAGCAGAATATGGTGCAATTGCTGCACACTAGCGGGCAGTTTACCGGTCTCCCTCATGAAGATCCACAGCAGCATCTCCAAAATTTTTTGGAGCTAAGTGACACTTATATCCCCGCTGGAGTGTCATCAGATTATGTCCGGCTTACATTGTTCCCATTTTCACTATTGGGAGAAGCCAAGAGGTGGTTGAAAGCTGAGCCACCGAATTCTATTTCTACGTGGGATGATCTTGCAAGGAAATTCTTGATACGGTTTTTTCCCTCCGGTAAAACAGCAACACTTAGAAGTCAAATTCTAAGTTTCAAACAGAGAGAGGGAGAGAATTTATATCAGGCCTGGGATAGATTCAAGTCCATGTTGCGGGATTGTCCTCATCATCATCAGTCCAATGATGTGCTGGTGCACACTTTTATAGAGGGTTTGGAACCCCACACAAAAATATTGCTAGACTCAGCAGCTGGAGGACAAGCGCTGGAGAAAACTTATGAGGAGCTGTATACCTTGTTGAACCGTATTTCGCAGGGCAATCCGGAATAGAATACTGATTCATCAAGAGGCGGGACAAGGAAAGCAGCAGGAGTGCTAGAAGTGGATGGGTTTACAGCTATTGCTGCACAGATAGCTGCATTACAAAATCAACTTAACACCCACTTCAGCAACATAACAATAAACCAACCCTAAGCCCCAGTTAATGCAGTGCAACAAATGTGGTGTGAAGTGTGCGGAAGCAGTGAGCACTCAGCTTAGTGTTGTGGAGCTAATCCTGACTCGGTAAACTTTGTGGGAAATGTGCAAAGGAACCACCAATAGTATGGTAATAGCTACAATTCCAATTGGAGGAATCACCCTAATTTCTCCTAGGGTAGAAACAACCATCAGGGGCAAAGTTCGGGTCAGGATGTGCAAAGGAACCAAGTAGGGCAGCAGAATTATCAAGCACAATTCAGAAACAACAATGCACCTCCTTCACCACCATCACCCAGCATTGAGGAGATGTTCAAGACCATGATAGCTAACCAAGCTCAATTGCCGGCTGACTATATGAAATTGGCAGCTGAAGTGAAAAACAACCAGTTAGCTACCAAGGCACTTGAATATCAATTTGGGCAATTTGCTGGAGCCCAAAACACAAGGCCTAGAGGAGGACTTCCGAGCGACATAGATCCCAATCCCAAGCAGGTGAATGCAGTGACCACAAGGAGTGGTTTGCAGCTGAAAGAGGTGGAACCAGAAAGACCACCTCAACAATAGGGAGCAGCAGAAGTTGAGAGGGAGCAAAGTACTGAAAGGGGGAAGACTAAGGAAGCTGAATCAGAAAGACCACCACCCCCGTTCCCTCAACCATTAAAGAAACACAAGGAGGAGGTGTGTTTCAAGAAATTAATGGAGGTTCTGAAACAGGTACATATTAACTTACCTCTTGTTGATGTTTTGCAGGGAGTGCCGAAATATGCTAAGTATATAAAGGACATCATGGAAAACAAAAGTCGGTTGACTGAGTATGCTACGGTGGCTCTAACGGAGGAGTGCACTTCTCGGATTCAAAATAGACTGCCCACAAAGCTCAAATACCCTGGGAGCTTTACTATACAGATTACTATTGGGCAGAGCATCCGAGCTCGTAGATTGTGTGATTTGGGAGCGAGCATAAATTTGATGCCGTCATCTGTATTCAGAAAGTTGGGTCTAGGGAGTCCTAGACCCACAACAGTAATCTTGCAATTGACGAATCGATCCTTAGCCAGACCTGATGGCATTGTGGAGGACGTTCTGGTGCAAGTTGGCTCCCTAATTTTCCCGGTAGATTTTGTCGTGCTGGATTTTGAACCAGACGCGGAAGTCCCATTTATTTTGGGACGTCCTTTCTTGGCAACCAGGAAAGCACTAATTGACGTAGCTACGGGGCATCTAACAATGCGAGCACATGACCAGGTGGAGGTGTTCGATGTGTACAAGGCACCCAAGCTCCCGATGGTGCACGAAGAACTCTCGGTGATCAATGTGATTGATCAAGGCAATGATGAGCAGATTAAGGATTCACGAGAGTTAATGGGAAAACCACCGGATCGGTGTAAGTACTACTGGGGGGAGGACGGTGATCGAGAGAAATCGTCCATCACCCTAGAGGACAACTGAGCTTAACGATGTCGAGCCACGACGGTAAACCAGGCGCTGCACGGGAGGCAACCCGTGGAAAATTTTTTTTTGTAAAGTGTGAATAGATTTTTCTTTTTCTTTTTCTTGATTTACTACAAAATTTTTCGTTTTAGTTTTTGTTTTATTTTTATTTAGAGTGAAACCTATAATTCTAACCAATTTTGTATAGTGAGATGAATTTCAGGTTAAACGGAGGAAAATATGCACGGAATCGCAAAGGAAAATTCGAGGTATGAAAATTAACAAAAAGTGGCAAAACAGTGAGCTGGGGCGATAGCTCCGTGTCACGGAGGTGGACCTCCGTGTTACCCTCCGTGACACGTTGAGGTATAATCCGTATTTTTTTAAAAAAATTCCAGAACAGGCTCGCGATGGCTCCGTGTCACGAAGGCAGTGCACTGCGATGCACTCCGTGACACGTTGCCGTGTATATCGCGACGGGTCACACCGGGTCACCGGGTGACCCGCGCGATTTTACTACTTTTTAACCTCGAAAACCCCTCCCTTTCCCTTATTTTTCAATCACTCCGCAACCAAACTCCCCAAAACCCATCCCCCTTCAACGTGACACGGAGTAGGCTAAGAAAATCATCAAGTTTGCTTCAATTCTTCAACTTCAAGGTATGTTCTTCGATTCCATCTCATTTCTTGTCGATTTTCTTCGATATTGAGCATGTGAGGTGAGCTAAGTTTGCCCTAAGTAGAAATTAATCATGAATTCAATTGAATTGTTGTTGATGAATGTTCTAAATGTCATTATGATTGCTTGAACTCGTTAATTGCATAAGTTAATCGAATTTTCTTAATAGTATCATTTCTAGGGCTTGTTTTTGAATTTGAAGTGAATAATGTAGTGAACTTGTGAAATTCATGCCGGGATGTACATGTTAAGTGAGATGAATCGGTGTGCTAGTTGTTATCATGTTAAAAGACCGACGGATTCTCGGGTTAGGGAAATAGTGAAATTTTGCAAGAAGTGGGTTGGTTGTATAGGTTCGTGTAGATAAATTCTTGTTGATGTTTTCGTTTATTTGTTTTTCCTTTCTAAGTGCAATGGATAAAATGTTAGCGATGGTAGAGATTGTGATTAGCTGTACGAAGTCTGAGCAGTACACAGAAGATATACCGTCGAATTCTTCGAACGCACTAAGCAAGATTGTATAGTTGGTTATTGTGTGTAAATAAGTAGAATCTTACCGGTATTGTTGTAACTGTAGCTAAGGACTAAGTGTGGGGTAACCTAACTTAACCCGACCTTAGTCGAAGTTGATATCCATTAGCTTAACATTGATCTTGTCTACTTGGGTTGACAGGTAAAATGGCAAGCAGGCAAGAGAAAGGGAAAGGCGCATCAACATCTGGCGCCGGAAGGAAGCGAATCAGACTGGGCACAGCAGTCCCAGCAGCACCAGCAGTTCCACGCGGCCAACGCCGCCAACACGGAACGAGATGGGTGATGGATGAGGGGAAAAAGTGGTACGCAAAGCACAAAGAAAACAAATACTTCCCCGAGGAGCACATAGCATGGGAACCATTGGCACAGGAGTTCCCTAGGATGGTCCACCGGATCGAGGCAGCTGGGCTCAACTTCATCTTTGATGAGCCCAAGGAATGTAACTTGCACCTGGTTCGGGAATTCTATGCCAACTAGAACCCGACTATCAGAAGTCACACCATCAAAATCAGAGGGCAAATAGTCACCTTGGAGCCCCACCACCTCAATGCTATCATAGGGGCGCGGGACACAGACGCCCACGTGCTCCGACAACTAAACATTACCCCACCGTATGCGGACATCAGACACACCTTGTGTGGGACCCGATCGACAGCTAGATGGAGCAGACACAAGGAGAGGGGCTACCATCAGACTTTGCCCTATTCACAGATGAACAGGGAAGCCAGAATATGGCTGAAGATTGTCTGTTCCTGCCTAATCCCGGGGGTACATATGACAGATGTAACCCAGGATCGTGTATGCCTGGTGTACGCCCTGATAAAAGGGCTGGAGATCAACATGGGGGCGGTAATTATCTCCGCCATGAAGAGAGCCCGGTTGCATCAGGGGCACAGGTACGGCTTTGGTGGACTACTCACCACCTTTCTCAGGGGCCTAGTTGTTGAGGAAGAGGCCCTTGACTATATCCCGCAGATGAAGCGGCGGGCCTTAGATGTTACTAAAACTAAGGCTCCCGACACCACCCACGGGCCAGTTCTTACACTTGGCGAGCGACACGCTCGTGATGATCAGTATATGGCTCGCATGTATGGGATGCAGATGCTCCAGCTGAGGATAGGCGGGAGGTCGGCGACAGAGGAGGAGCTATGGCAGCTCGAGCTATACTACCCCTTCGGCGAGAACGCCAGGGCTCTATGCCGAGTGGGGCCAGCATTTGTAGAGCCCACAGATGATGACGTCCCCACAAATGAGGAGACACGTCGAGAGGACTCCGATGTGGAGTCCGATGAAGACGACGGGGGCGATTCAGACATGGGAGATGAAGCAGCAGCACCCGACGAAGAAGTGGAGTACTTTGATTGATCAGGGAGTTCCACCACCCGATTTTTGTGCTATTTTAATTTTTGTGAACACTGAGGACAGTGTTCGAGCTAAGTCTGGGGTGGGAGTAGTTACGTGCTGGCTGTGCTGTTATGTATGTATGCTCTAATCTGTTGTCGTGCATGTGAAATTTTATTGTTGCCTGTGATTTATGAATTGTTAAGTTGTTGTTCTGTGTAAATTTATGTGAAATTGGCGTGCGTTGCTGAATGTTGCTAACTGATTTTGTACATATTTTGGTTACCGAATTGATCGATATTTTTAAAATATTTTGTACATACATTTTCTATCGAAATGATCGATATTTTCAACAAATTTTTTACTTCTTGGGTTTCTCGGCGTTTGTTTTAGGTTCTTTTACCGAGAATGGTCCCATTGAACCGAAGTCATAGTTAGTGACCGTTCCCTATGATGGATGGATGACGACCGTCTTAAGGGAAATGTAGTCATTAGGAGTAGATTTTTCATTTATTTTTCAGTTTTTTTTCTTTGGTGGGTTGCATTCCAAAACCTGTAGTTACTGTATGGTTACAAAATTCTGGTTGCGTGTTGTACATGATATTTAAAATGCAAAGGTGATTCGTATGAAATCATGCAACTTTGTAAATATGTTGAGATACCTAGGCCATAGAGTTCGATTCAGTGTGATTGAGGCTTAATGTTTGAATTCCTGCAATTAGCTGATTGAAGAGTCTGTGAATACATCTTGAATTGAGCATGTGCAAAAAGTGTGAAGTGAGGTGTTGTTATTCCATGCTATTGTGAAGTGTATAGAACTTGCCTGGTGTGTGTGCAAGACGAAATGAAGGAGGTGTATTGTAGGAAAGGATGTAGGCATTTCTTTGTTTTAATCGAGAGTTTCTATTTTTCCTTGTCGTACCCACCTTGATTGTATACCCTAGTCAGCCCATTGAGCCTTTAGCCTATTATTTTTTTCTTTTGTCCAAAAAGTGTAAACCGAGCTTAATTCCTTCTTTTCATTAGCCGTAAAGTCTATACAAAACTCTTAAGCGCTTAAGAAGAGAAAATCATTCTCCCGAAGTGTCAAAGAGTGAGAATGGTGAAAAGAAAAAGAAAAGCAGAGTGATAGAAGAAAAGAAAAGGTTGAAGGTGCACTTGCTATAAATAAACTATAATGAAGGTGCATGAATAATCTTTGTTGTTGTGTCAAGTGTGCTTAATAAGATGGGCCAACCTAAAGAAAAACATCAAGAACGGGATGATGAAAAAAAGAAACAATGTCCATGAGTTGATGGGATGTGTTGAAAAGGCGCTTAAGGATGCTAGTGGCTATTATTGGCTAACCCAATATTTACTAGTTCCATAGCTTCCATTACAACCAGTTAAAGTCCTACATGATCTTACATCGCACTTCTTTATATTAGTGGAGTAGTACACTAAGGGCAAGCTTATGGGTCATGACATGATGCATGTGAATTCTTTTGGGAGAGAGAGCGAAATTGTGTTTACATGCCCCTGCTTAAATTGTTGCGAGTCATATGAGCAAAAAGGGGAAGATTCTCTTGTGTTGTGAGGGCACATGCTTGAGGAAAGATTAATTTTCGTGTCGGATGTCTTGATCAGCTGATTTGCATGAGTTTGCCAATATCTAGAGTCGATTCTTAAGGCTAGGAGGTCTTGATGTATTGAAGGTCATTGCATTGATAGGACCATGCATGTTTTCTTGATGATTTGCTGTATTGAATAATCGGTATGACCGTAGCCTAAATTGTTGAACCAAAGTAGCGAGGTTGGGATGTAAATTGCATGAAGTGTAGGATTGTTATTCGAGGACGAACAAGTATTTAAGTGTGGGGTAAGTGATCTTGGGCAAATTTATATGCCCAAGTGATACTCAAAAGTACAATTTTAGCCTTGTTTATCTATCAATGTGTATACATTCTCATGTAATTGGTAATAAAATGTGAATTTATACTAACCAACATGATTCGCATTATTTTGCAGGTAAAATGTAATTTTGGGAAGCTTAAATGCATGTTGGAAGAGATCGGGGTTGAACTCGGATGCGAGCAAGGGACAAGACATTGGACAGCATAAAATAAAGGGGCTCCGCGATGGAGCCGTGTCACGCTGCCATCGCGGAGGCCTTCTTCCTGGATGGGAATTTTCAGCCCAATTCCAGTGTGGGTTTGCGATGGGTCCGTGGCACGGTGGCTTGGCTCCGCGTTGCACGCCGTGCCACGTTGGGATTTATTTCCTGGAACCCCAGTTCCAGTGAAGGTCCGCGTACGTAGCGTGTCACGGAGGCAGTGCTCCGCGATGCACTCCGTGACACGTTGCTCGTTATTTCGGGAAAAATTCCCACTAGTATAAATAGAACACTTAGGTTCATTTTTCAATATTCTGACTTGGTGGAGCAAGAACGTGGGTTACAGGCAGTTGAGGGGACAAAAATATCAGGGTTTTTCTCTCTTTCCTTCTTCTTTAATTCAATTGCTTGTATGTTTAACACTCATTTAATGATGTTTAATCCACAAATGAATGGCTAATTCATCTTCTTGCTGAGGTTATGAACAATTGTAATGAAATGTGATCATTTATTCTTTGGTTTTTCATCTTTTCTTCCATGGTTGTTCTATTAATTCTTGTTCTTACTGCATTAATGTGTGGCCTACGTTAGTGTACATCTAAAAAGTCCGGTTTCACTCGAGAGAGCAAGAAATTGGAAAGTTGTGAATTAATAGGATATGATCTTTTCTTGGTTTGGGAAAATTGGGAATTGATTTACTTTCAGGATAGAAATATACCTGAAAGTCGTATTAGTCAATTTAGGAACCGGGTTTGTATGGCTAGAACATGAATTGCATTTAATCACAGAAATGTAGGTGGATGGTTCATGATTCTTAAGTGAGGTTGAATACGAGAGTTTTAATCTCTTGGCAAATGTTCTTGGCTAGCAATCAGAGGAAAAGACTAACCAAATTACATCGATAATTAATTTCATTACATGTTTGTTTAACCTCAACATGCTCTCATTCATAGTTCAGACTCAAATTAGATAGTTGTTTTAGCTTTAGCATAAAAATTATAAAACAAAATATCAAACTCTTGGTTACACTGTTGTCTGCATTTTTAGAATTGAAATATAGTACAATTGAGCAGATTGCACTTCATCCCAGTCCCTGTGGGATCGATACTTGGCTTACTTAAGCCACTTTACTACTTGTTCGACCACGTGCACTTCCGTGTTAGTTATATACCCATATAACACCCCGAACAACGCCAACGTAGGTATGATCAGATTATTTGGGACCTTCTCGTGAGCTTTTCCCCTGCCCCAAGGGGTCCTTCAGCTTGATATCGATATCATGGTAGCGCCCTTAGCCCTAGAAAGGCTTTGGAAAACTCTACCCACTTGAGTGTGATAGTCGGGACCACGTAAGCTCTATCGTGGTAATGTCGGTCATATGATGAGTCTCCCATTGTTCCTCATGATTTCAGTTATGCATGTTTATCATTCATGATATATATACATATGTTCTAAAGTAGGTTTGACTCAATGTGCAGTTTTACTTATGAATATCAGATTTCAGCTTTGGATCATTCGACTCAGTTATGATGTTCAGTTTTGTTGAGATCATGATTTCAGAAAATGGCATGCAAGCCCTACTCTCAGATTCTTATCTTGATAATGTTTTATATATGCAGGTTTTAAATGATTTTACTTAATTAACCAATTTTACTTACCTTGCATACTCAGTACATTCCACGTACTGACCGCATACCCTATACTGTATCATTTTATGAGACAAGCTCCGATATTCAGACTCAGCTCCATCACTAGCCAGTTTTTAGAGTTAGCATTCAACTTCAGTGGTGAGTCCTCATCTCCCGAGCACCATTTATTATCAGTTATCTTTGCATTTTCAGTTTTCAGACTTGTCGGGTTAGTTAGGTTGTTGTCCTATCAACCCATCATATATGTTAGAGGTTTTCAGATTGTATGTAGTAATAAACTTATCATGTATAAAGTGAAAACCGATTATGATGTTATGTTATGATTAGAATTCAACTATGTTTATTATAAGTCTCCCGCTTTATTTGATTGAGTTAGATGTATGTTCACACCATGGGTCGACTTGGAGTCTCTCGTGACTCCTTATCCTGTGTCTCGATCCAGGCCTATGTTCGAGTCATGAAAAACTTGGTATCAGAGCAGTAGCTTTTGAAGTGTCCTAGGTTGTCTGAAAGAAGCATTAAGTAGAGTCTTTTTCATGGGTGTGAAGCACGCCACACTTACGATGAAGAGGCCATGAGACGTTTAGGAAATATTCCTTTCTTTCATGATCTATGTCGTGCGGTGAAATTTCTCTCTATCCTTCTAACTCGTGCTATTCACGATTGCAGAATCATGCCTCCCCATAGAGTTAACGGCAGAAGAAATGGGAACAGGAATGTCCCCGAGGATGGTAATGGAGATGGGCACCAATAAACCCTACCAGCCCATGAGCACCATGCACCAGAGCCGGCTGTCCACGCTGAATTCAGGGTAGTTATTTAGATGCTAGCACAGCCCTTGACCGCTCAGGTCAACCAACAGACAGTAGCACATGTTCCGCAGAACGGGAATGCGGCGGCAGCACGAGTCAGATATTTCTTGAGGATGAACCCTCCAGAGTTCCTTGGATCAAAGGTGGACGAGGATCCACATGAGTTTATCGATGAGATTCTAAATATCACCCAGGTCATGGGGGTGAATGGAGAGGAGTGCACCAACTTAGCCTCTTATCAGCTGAAAGGGATTGCGCATATCTGGTTCAAGCAGTGGAAGGATGGTAGGGAAGCCAGAGCAGGCCCTATAAGTTGGGATGAGTTTCATGTTTCTTTCCTAGATCGGTTCTTCCCTCGTGAGATGAGGGAGCTGAAGACAGTCGAGTTCGTAAATCTAAAACAAGGAAATATGACAGTGCAGGAATATGCCCTAGAGTTCACTCGTCTGTCAAAGTACGCCCCAGAGTTAGTGATTGATCAGAGGGCTCAAGTGAGCAGGTTTGTTCATAGGGTGGCAGACAATCTAGACAAGGATTGCAGAACTGCCATGCTCCATTAGGATATGGATTTTCCTCAGATAGTCTTGTAAACCTAGTAGATGGAGGCGGTGCATCTGAGGGAGAGAGATGCCAAGAGGGTCATGAAAGATAGCTATAGGTTCTCTCAGCCGAGACTAGGTGGTGGGCATTGATAGCAGTCCCACCGGAGATCTTCAGCCCTAGTATCTTCAATGATGAGTGTGCCATCCATACCTAGGAACGAACAAAGGGGATGAGCGTCGGGCTCTAGAGGTTAGAGCAGCAGGCCCGCAGATTCTAGTATTCAGTTTGCGACAAGTGTGGTCGGAGACACACGAGTCAGTTTTTGGCGGGTACAGGTGCTTTCTTTGGGTGCGGGAAGCCCGGACATATGCTCAGAGATTGCCAGAAGCTAGACATGACTATGATAGGGGCCAAGACCCAGCTCCCAGTTCAGCAGCTCCACTAGCACGCCCATCTCAGTAGGGCGCATCTAGTAGTGTGGGTGGCGGACAACGCCAGAACAGATTCTATGCCTTAGCATTTCTCTAGGAGCAGGAGGTCTCCCCGGATGTAGTCACTGGTATGTTATGAGTTTTACACCTTGATGTGTATACTTTGTTAGATCCATGGGCTACCTTGTCTTTTGTTACGCCCTATGTGGCTAGTAGTTTCGGAATCAGTCCCAAAATCTTGTCAGAACTCTTCTTAGTCTCTACTCTAGCAGGTGATTTAGTTGTAGCTAGACGGGTGTATAGAAGTTTCCCGGTCACAGTCCTTCGAAAAGTCACCTCAGCAGATTTAGTAGAGTTAGCCATGATCGATGATGTTATCCTCAGCATGGATTTTCCATTTGCATGCTATGCCTCAGTTAATTGTAGAACCCGAGAAATAGAGTTCAGATTTCCAGGTGAGCCAATCATAGAATGGAAGGGTAGTTCAGTTGTGCCTATAGGTCGTTTCATTTCCTATCTTAAGGCTATAATGATGATATCCAAGGGTTGTGTGTACCATTTAGTTAGGGTTAAGGATGCCACATCCAAGACCCTGACTATCCAGTCAGTCCCAATAGTATGTAAGTATCCAGAGGTCTTCCTAGATGATTTACCAGGAATCCCTCCCGGCCGGGAGATTGATTTAGGTATTGAATTTCTTCCCCATACGTATCCTATATCTATTCCCCCTTACGAAATTGGCCCAGCTGAGCTAAAGGAGTTGAAGGAGAAGTTGAAAGACCTTTTAGATAAAGGGTTCATCAGATTGAGCAAATCCCCATAGGGTGCACCAGTTCTCTTTGTCCAAAGGAAGGATGGTTCTCTTCGTATGTGTATTGATTATAAATAATTGAACAAGGTCACCATCAAGAACTGGTATCCTCTCCCCAGGACCGATGATTGTTTGACCAGTTTCAGGGTGTTAAGTACTTTTCAGAGATAGATCTCAGATCCGGATACCATCAACTTAGGGTTCGGGAGAGTGACATCTCGAAGACAACCTTCAAGACGCGGTATGGTCATTATGATTTTGTAGTTATGTATTTTGGACTAACGAATGCTCATGCAGCTTTTATGGATTTGATGAATAGGGTGTTCAACCCATACTTGATATGTTTGTGATCGTGTTTATTGACGACATCCTGATATACTCTCGGAGTGAGGAGGAACATGCCACTCATTTGAGAGTGGTGCTACAGACTCTCAAGGATCGCTAATTATATGCTAAATTTAGCAAGTGCGAGTTTTGGTTGAAATCAATGGCATTTTTGGGCCAGGTAGTGTCAAGTAAGGGCATAAAGGTGGATTCTCAGAAGATAGAAGCTGTAAAGAATTGGCCTAGACCGGGGAATCATTTAGATATCAGGAGCTTTTTTGGCTTAGCTGGTTACTATCAGAGATTTGTTGAGGAATTTTCATCTATTGCAGCGCCATTGACCAAATTGACCCAATAGAAAGTTAAATTCCAATGGTCGGATGCTTGTGAGAGGAGCTTCCAGGAGTTGATGACTCGACTCACCTCAGCATTAGTGTTAACCCTACCCGAGGGTCTGGCTGTGTTTGTGGTGTATTGTGATGCTTCTAAAATTGGCCTTGGTTGTGTGTTGATGCAGCACGGTAAGGTTATAGCCTATGCTTCCAGGCAGTTGAAGGTGCATGAAAGGAATTACCCGACCCATGATCTTGAATTGGCGGCGGCAGTATTTGCATTGAAGATTTGGAGACACTATTTGTACGGGGTCCATGTAGATGTGTTTACGGACCACAAGAGCCTACAATATGTGTTTACCCAGAAGGATCTAAATCTGAGCCAAAGGAGGTGGTTGGAGATACTCAAGGATTATGATATGAGTGTTCTTTACCATCCGGGTAAGGCTAATGTAGTAGCAGACACACTTAATAGACTCATTATGGAGAGTGTGTCCTGATCTTGGGTAAAATAGCATGCCCAAGTGATACTTTATAACTTAGTTTTCATCTTGTTTATCTACTTATTTATATACATTCTCTTGTAATTTTATGTAAATGTTAATATATATATATATACTAACCAACATGATTAGTTCTTCTTTTTGTAGGTTTAAAATTTGAGAAACTAATCTACGAGTTGGTGAAGTGGAGGCATGAAATCAGAAGTAAAACGCGAACGTCGGAAAGGAGGATGCGTGAAACAACCCACCTGCGCATTGGCAACGTGGCACGGCAGGCAAGCTGCGAGACCAGTGGCGTGTCACGGCCCCCAGCGCGCTGCACAAGCAGCGTGACACGCTGCCAACATGGCAGGGGGCTGCTTGCAGACTGTTTTGGATTTCCAGTGTGCCTACGCGATGCCTCTGTGTCACGGAGGCAAATTGGTGCAATAACCTCCGTGACACGGAGCTATTTCATGCCAGGAATAATTTTATACACCTCACATTTACTATAAATAGGTCCCTTAGCTCCTAAAAACATTTTGTCACGTAATATTTCTGAAAAACTACCAAGGAGTGAAGGGAGAAGTGGGAGAACTCACCTAGGGTTCTTAAATTTCATCTTCTCTTCTACCAATTCTTGTAAGTATGTCACTTTACTTATGTTTTCGTGTAATTATACGAACTTGAGTGGCTAGAACCCTTCCTCTAGGGTTGAAGCCATAAGGTATGATTGTGACTATGTGAATTTGTTTTGGTTTTAAGTTATTAAGTGTTGTTTTGTCTTATGTTCTTAATTATGGTTGTTTTTATGATTGATCACCACGAAAACACACACGTTACACCTAGGTAAAAGCTTGAGAAAGTAAACCTAGGCAAGAACAAAGAATGTAGGGAGCAAGTTTGTATCTTACGATATAATTCGTGGTCGGGATAAGAAATTATACCTAATTTGCCTTGTTTGGTTACTAAAACGGGATGAGCTAGACACCAACTTAGAATTATCACATCATCACTCGAAGAAGTAGTTGTGAAGCTAAGTTGAGTTAAATGATTAGAGGTACGAAAGTCCCTAATCAAGAGCATAAACCCTGTAGACCACATTCCCATAATTGAATTGCCCACGAACTAGAATGTCACATCCCCGCTCAACGATGTTGTTGTGAGGCTAATTTGTTGTGTTTAGAGGCTCGAAAGACAATGAACATGCAATTGTAATTATGTGAGACGATAATTGATAATTCCATACTTAAACCATTACACAACGTAGTATCGCATGATTATCTGGCCTTAGCTCTAGTTGCTCCTTGAATTACTTCAGAGTATTTCTGTGACCACCCCTAGATTTAAATAGAATTTATCGAAAACTTCTATAATCAACACTTGTGAAAGTAATATCACACTTGAACTTGATAATTAGCTGAATTGGTCTAGTCCCTGTGGGTTCGACATCCGGCTCTTAAAAAGGGCCACTATATTACTTGTAAGACCATGTACACTTGCGTGTGCGCTTGGGCACAGTTGTCAACAAGTTTTTTGCGTCGTTGCCGAGGAGTCGATGAAGTTTAGTAAATTTGTCTATTTTTGTGTGATTTTTAAATTTCATTAAGTGTTGAAAAACTTGGTCTTAGTCTGACTTATTGCAGGTGACAGGTTGTCTTGCCGAGCTGGCTAGGAATAGAGAGCTTGTGGAACCATTGCTTGAACCAGAACGTCAAATTCATTTGCGAAGGAGAAAGCTCTTCAGCAAAATCTGAAAAGACTTCAAGAAAAGGTACAACAACAACCACCCGCAAGACAAGCACAATTGTCACTGAAAGCAATGGCAGCCAAACCAGTTTGCGAAGTGGCAATCCCACAAGCGACGAATGTGAACTCTAGTATCCATAAACCGGAACATGGAGGGAACTTTGAATTTAAACAGAACATGGTGCAGCTGTTACATTCTAGTGGTCAATTCACTTGGATGGCACATGAGGACCCGCAACAGCACTTACAGAACTTTTTAGAGATTAGTGACACTTTCGTCCCCACTGGAGTGTCCACAGACTATGTCTGACTTACCCTCTTCCCATTTTCATTGTTGGGAGAGGCCAAAAGGTGGTTGAAAGCTGAGACACAAAACTCCATAACTTCATGGGATGATTTGGTGAAGAAGTTCTTGATCAGATTCTTTCCTTCAGGCAAGACTGCAAAATTGAGAAGTGAAATACTGAGTTTCAAGCAGAGGCCTGATGAGAACTTATATTTGGCTTGGGAGAGATTCAAGTCATTACTGAGAAACTATCCCCATCACCAACAATCCAATGAAGTGCTGGCTCATACCTTTATAGAAAGTCTAGACCCACATACAAAAATTTTGCTAGACTCTACATCGGGTGGGCAAGCCTTAGAGAAGACGTATGATGAGCTGTACACGCTGTTGAATAGAATTTCATAGGGAAATCCAGAATGGCACAGTGAATCATCAAGAGGGGCAGGAAAGAGAGCAGGGTTGATAGAGGTAGATGGTATGCATTCCTTGGCGGCACAGCTAGCTTCATTCCAGCATCATATTATGACTCAGTTAAATAAACTGAGTATGAACCAATAGTAGGGCCAGGTTAATGCAGTTCAACAAGCTCCGAGTTGGTGTGAAATTTGTGGGAATAATGGGAACAATGTAGAATCTTGTGGAGCCAATTCGGAATCAGTCAATATTGTTGGGAATGTACATAGGAACACTCAGAATTTTGGTAACAACTACAACAAAAATTGGCAGAGCCACCCAAATTTTTCTTGGGGTGGAGATCAAAAGCAAAGTTATCAGCAACCTCAACAGCAGCAGTATCAGCAGAATAGGCAGAATGATGGCTATTTGAGCAACAACATTGAGGAAACATTGCAGAAAATCATGGAGACCCAGACTCAGTTAGCAGAAAATTAGGCGAGGATGGCATCAGACTTGAAGAACCAGCAATTGGCCACCCGCAATCTAGAAAAACAGATGGGTCAGATAGCAGCTACTCAAAATATGAGACCGTAGAGAAGACTACCAAGTGACACAGATCCTAACCCCCATCAGGTCAATGCCATCAGTTTGAGGAGCGGAAAACAAGTAGCTGATGCAGTGCCAAAAGAGAAAAGAAATAAGGTGCAGTTCGAGTTGGTTAGGAAAGGACTATCCACTGACAAGGGAGAGAATCAGAGTGTTGTGCAACAAAATGCACAATCTTCACTGCATCCAGCACAAAGACTACCACCCCCATTTCCTCAGAAATTCTGAAAGAGCAAGGAGGAGGAATGCTTTAAAAGGTTCTTTGAGATTTTCAAAGAACTGCACATAAATTTGCCTCTTCTTGATGTTTTGCAGGGAATGCCCAAGTATGCTAAATAATTGAAGGATGTGATAGCCAATAAAGTCATATTGGTGGATGTCCATACAGTAGCACTGATGGAGGAGTGCAGTCACAAGGTATTGAGCAAAATTCCGGGGAAGCTCAAAGACCTAGGGAGTTTTACCCTCCCCATACAAATTGGTAAATCTAAAGTGCTACGAGCCCTATGTGAATTGGGGGCAGCAGTTAATCTAATGCCCCTATCTTTATTTAACACCCTGGGGTTGGGAAAACTGCGACAAACAAGATTGATGTTGCAGCTGGCAGATAAGTCGCGAGTGGCACCGGATAGAATCATAGAGGACCTTCTCATTAAAGTGGGTAAGTTTATTATACCTGCTGATTTTATTATCTTAGATTTTCATGTTGATGACCAGGTACCCTTAATCTTGGGACGACCATTCTTGGTCACCGGAGGAGCGGTAATGGACTTAAGAGCAGGGACCCTGAAAATGAGGGCCGAGGATGAAGAAGAACTCTTCCGAGTATACCAAGAGATTAACCCACCAACATACTACAGAAACCTTTGTAAAGTTAGTGTTTTGTTAGAGGATAAGTGTGGGGTGGGTAATTCCACAAGTCCACGGCCAAAGGTAATGATAAGTGTTCAGCCCGAGTCTGATAAAGGGCTTCAGTTCAATAAGAAGTTGGAGGAAGAGAGGGACAGAGTGGAGGCTGTTTCCTCTAAAAATCAAAAGAAAAGAAGATGGTTCTCGAAAGGGAACCCAGGTATGAGGATGTCCTAAAAAGGATAGTCCACGTCGTGCCGCAACGTTAAATAAGGTGCTGCTTGGGAGGCAACCCAAGGGTATCACAGGTACAATTTGTGATTTTTTTATGTTGTTTTTGTTTATTTTCAATTTGTGTTGTTTTTGGTGGAAAGTTAGGCACAGAAAGAGGGGAACTCTGAGTATCCTTGGAGGATAAAGCTAAGAAGCATGGAAGAGAAAAAGGGTAGGGTCAAACACCCACTTGTGCAAAAATGAAGAAAAACATGTTGTTAGCTAGGCATAGAGGCCCAGGGAGTATTTCTCACCCTTTTGAATTTTAATTAGATGTTTTGGGGACATAGCATGATTCAAGTGTGGGGTGAGGGAAATTTCAAAAAAAATTTACGCTTAATGATTTTGGTGAATGTAGTGCTTGATACATATTGGAAAATTTTTTGAGTTGAGCATGACTTCACCACCCGTTGGTTTTTCTTTTCGGTTCTTTTCCGACGGGGGGTCTTTGAACCGAAGAATAAAAATTTTCTTTGTCTGTATATAATCTTTTTAGTCATAGTTAGAGACTATTTCTAATGATGGATGGATGACGACCGTCTTGAGGAAAATTAGTCAATAGGTTTTGGTTTTTGAACCCGTAGCTAATTGAGGGCTTGATGTTCTTGTTATGTGCTATACATGATTGTAAGATACAAGTATGGTTAGTGTTGAAGCATGTAAGAAGTGTATAACTTTGTTTGAGACACTTAGTCTCTTGAATTTGACTCGATATGATTAAAGCTTAATTGTGAATTCTTGTGATTAGCTGAGTAAGAGTCTGCTGAATGTGTCTTGAATTGAGCATGTGCTGTGAGTGTAAGTTTTTTGAATATTCCGTGTTATTGTGGAATGTCTAGAACTTTCCTGGTGTGTATATAAAACGAAATGAAGGATATGTAACTGTAGGAGATGATTTAGGCATTTCTTTGAATGAACCTAATTTTTATCCCTCACTTTACCTACCTTGAATGTTGAATCCTACTGAGCCCCATTGAGCCTTAAGCCTATTCTTTGATAGCCACAACATAAGCTTAATCCTTTTTCTTTCATTAGCCTTGAATTTGATCCAAAACTCCTAAGCACTTAAAGGAAAAATCCAAAGAGTGAAGGAGTGAGAAGCATGAAAAAGAAGGAAAAGTAGCAATTGTAAAAGTTGAAAAAAGGTCAAGGGTGCACTTGTTTGAAAATGCCTGAGTATTGGTAGGGAGTAAGAAATAAATGAATGAAAAAGTTTCTTAAGTACCCTTACTAATAAGCTGAGTGTGCTTAAAGAAATGGAAACAAAAAAAGAAAATTCAAGAGTGAAAAGAATGAGGAGGAAGTAAGAAAAAAGATGTCCTTAATGAAGGTTGAAGTTATTAGAAGTGCTTGGGGAAGATAGCCGCTGTTATTATCCATAATATTACCTACCCGTCCCTTGGATACATTACAACCCGATAAGTCCTACTTGATCTTACGTTCAAACATCCTTAAATTAGTGGAGTAAAACACTAAGGGCAAGCTTATAGTTCACTACATTATGCATGTGAATTCTTTGAGAGAGTGAGCATAATTCTATTCATATACCCATACATGTTGTGTTTTAAAAACTTGCGAGTAAAAATTGGTAACTCTCTTGTCGTGAGGGCACATGTTTAATGAGGGATAACATTCATGTCGGATTTCTTGATCGGTTGATTTGCATGAGTTTGCTAAGATTGAGAGTCGATTCTTGAGGTTATAAGTCTTAACATAGTTGTATTTCATTTCAATGATTAAAAATCGTGCATGCTCTATTTTTAACTTGCTATTTAAATAATCATTATAGTCGTAGCTTGAATTCTCTTGCTAAATTAGCTATATGTGAGTTTTCATTTACATGAGATGTAAAAGGGTTGTTCGAGGACAAACAAGGATTTAAGTGTGGGGTAGGTGATCTTGGGCAAAATAGCATGCCCAAGTGATACTTTATAACTTAGTTTTCGTCCTGTTTATCTACTTATTTATATACATTCTCATGTAATTTTATGTAAATGTAAATATATATACTAACCAACATGATTAGTTATTCTTTTTGTAGGTTTAACATTTGAGGAACTAATCTATGAGTTGTTGAAGTGGAGGCATGAAATTGGAAGTAAAACGCGAACGTCGACAAGGAGGATGCACGAAACAGCCAACCTACGCATTGGCAATGTGCCATGGCAGGCGTTGCGTGACCAGTGGCATGTCACAGCCCCCAGCACGCTGCACAAGCAGCGTGACACGCTGCCAACGCGGCAGGTGGCTGCTTGCGGACTGTTTGGGATTTCCAGTGTGCTACGCGATGCCTCCATGTCACGGAGGCAAATTGGCGCGATAACCTCCGTGACACAGAGCTATTTCATGCCAGGAATAATTTTATACACCTCACATTTACTATAAATCGGTCCCTTAGCTCCTAAAAACATTTTGTCACGTAATATTTCTGAAAAAATACCAAGGAGTGAAGGGAGAAGTGGGAGAACTCACCTAGGGTTCTTAAATTTCATCTTCTCTTATACCAATTCTTGTAAGTATGTCACTTTACTTATGTTTTCATGTAATTATACGAACTTGAGTGGCCAGAACCCCTCCTCTAGGATTGAAGCCACAAGGTATGATTGTGACTATGTGAATTTGTTTTGGTTTTAAATTGTTAAGTGTTGTTTTGTCTTACGTTCTTAATTATGGTTGTTTTTATGATTGATCACCATGACAACCAATTCTTGTAAGTATGTTACTTTACTTATGTTTTCATGTAATTATACGAACTTGAGTGGCTAGAACCCCTCCTCTAGGATTGAAGACACAAGGTATGATTGTGACTATGTGAATTTGTTTTGGTTTTAAATTGTTAAGTGTTGTTTTGTCTTACGTTCTTAATTATGGTTGTTTTTATGATTGATCACCATGACAACACACATGTTACACCTAGGTAAATCTTGAGAAAGTAAACCTAGGCAAGAACAAAGAATGTAGGGAGCAAGTTTGTATCTTACGATATAATTAGCGGTTAGGATAAGAAATTATACCTAATTTGCCTTTCTTGGTTACTAAAACGGAATGAGCTAGACACCAACTTAGAATTATCACATCACCACTCGAAGAAGAAGTTGTGAAGCTAAGTTGAGTTAAATGATTAGAGGTACGAAAGTCCCTAATCAAGAGCATAAACCCCGTAGACCACATTCCCATAATTGAATTGCCCACAAACTAGAATGTCACATCCCCGCTCAACGATGTAGTTGTGAGGCTAGTTTGTCGTGTTTAGAGGCTCGAAGGACCATGAACATGCAATTGTAATTATGTGAGACGATAATTGATAATTCCATACTTAAACCATTACACAGCGTAGTATCGCATGATTATCTGGCCTTAGCTCTAGTTGCTCCTTGAATTACTTCAGAGTATTTCTCTGACCACCCCTATATTTAAATAGAACTTTCAACACTTGTGAAAGTAATATCACACTTGAATTTGATAATTAGCTGAATTGGTTCAGTCCCTTTGGGTTCGACATCCGGCTCTTAAAAAGGGCTACTATATTACTTGTAAGACCACGTACACTTGCGTTGTGCGCTTGGGCGCGGTTGTCAACATGTCCCATGTAGAGGAGGGGAGGAAGGAGCTGATGAAGGATGTGCATCAACATGCAAGGTTGGGAGTTCGTTTGGTTGACTTGACTGATGGTGGTGTTGTAGTTCAGAATGGGTCAAAACCATCCTTGGTGACTTATTTGAAATCTAGACATGACGGGGACCTATTTTGGTAAAGTTAAAGGAAGCCTTTCAGAATCAGAAGGTAGAGGTCTTCTCTTAAGGGGGAGATGGTGTGCTTCGATATTAGGGTCACTTGTGTGTCCCTAATGTTGGTGATTTGAGAAATCAAATGCTGCATGAGGCTCACGGTTCTGGATATTCGATACATCCAGGTTCCACCAAGATGTACCGTGACCCACGGGAAGTCTATTGGTGGACCGACATGAAGAAGGACATCGCTGAATTTGTAGCTAAGTGTCCAATTTGTCAACAAGTGCAGGTTGAGCACCAAAGATCGGGAGGTGTGCTTCAAGACATCAGTATCCCTACTTGAAAGTGGGAGGAGATTAATATGGACGTCATCACAGGGTTGCCTCGCACTCGTCGACAGTATGACTCCATTTGGGTGGTCGTGGACAGGTTGACCAAAGCCGCTCATTTTCTACCGGTCAAAACAACTGATTCACCGGAGGATCATGCCAAATCTATACATTCGAGAGCTAGTTCTTCTGCATGGAGTACCCTTGTCCATCATAACAGACAGAGGTACTTAGTTTAACTCTCAATTTTGGAGATCATTTCAAAAAGGACTTGGTACTCATGTCAAGCTTAATACAACATTTTATCTGCAAATCGATGGTCAGGCGGAGCGGACTATTCAGAATCTCGAGGACATATTGAGAGTGTGTGTGATTGACTTCAAGGGTAGTTGGGATGATCATTTACCTCTTATTGAGTTTGCATACAACAATAGCTACCATTCCAGCATTCAGATGGCTCCATTTGAGGCTCTCTATGGGCGAAGATGTAGATCGCCAATTAGTTGGTTTGAAGTCGGTGAGGCTACATTGATAGGTCCAGATTCAGTCCATGAGGCTATGGAGAAAGTTCAGCTTATCAGGGAAAAGTTTAAAATAGCCCAGAGTCACCAAAAGTCCAATGCAGATGTGATGAGGGAACTCGAGTTTGAAGTTGATGATTGGGTATTTCTGAAGGTGTCTCCCATGAAGGGAGTGATGAGGTTCGGAAAGAAAGGGAAACTCAATCCCCATTATGTTGTCCCATACCAGATTGTGAAACGGGTGGGCAAGCTAGCATATGAATTGGAGTTGCCCTCAGAATTAGCTTCAGTCCATCCAGTTTTCCATGTATCGCTCCTAAAGAAGTGTTTGGGTGATCCAGCTTTAGTTGTTCCGGTGGATAGTGTCAATGTGAAAGACAGCCTTAGTTATGAAGAGGTTCTGGTGGAAATACTAGATCATCACATGCGAAGGCTAAGGATCAAAGAATTAGCTTCTGTTAAAGTTTTCTGGAGGAATCAACATGTTGAGGGAGCTACATAGGAAGCCGAAGCAGATATGATGGCTAGATAACCACATTTATTCCCTACCGGATCAGTTCCAGCTTGAGGTATTAGTTTTTGCCCTGAAACTCTATTAAGTTTTATGTTTAGTTCAAGTGCCCCAGTTTCTTTCATGTCAATGTATGTATGTATGATTCATGAATTCAGTTTAGCCATGAACTTCAGTTCGGAGGTAGTTCGTCTGTTAGTTTTCAGCTTATACGATCAGTATTTCAATATGATGATTGCATTTCTCTGCTTTTCTGTATGTTTTCCAACATTCGAGGATGAATGTCCCCAAGGGGGAGATATTGTAATTCCCCAGAAATCCTAAGATTAGACCCGGGAGTTGAAATGGAGAAAACAAGATTTTCTACACCAGGTCACAGAACGAGTCGCCTGTGACCCGTGGGGTAGACCATGAGTTGTGAAGTGACTCGTGGTGAGGTGTTAGACTTAAGTTGGAAATTTCTGAGTTTTGGGTGACCAAGGACATGACCACGAGTCATATCTAGCACCACCACTCGTTAAGTCAGTCGTGGCCAAGGATGGGGTGAAGGAAGAGGACTTTTTAACATTGAAGACGACAAGTGACCACGAGTCGTCTTCACCAGTAACAACTCGTGAGGTCCCCCGTAATGAGCCCCCAGATGAATTTTGGATAGTGCACAGGCCTACTGGAGGCCAGGAGTCATGGTCCTTGGTAATGACTCGTCCAACCCCTCGTTGGGACTGGCAGTCTTTTTTTCCCTGCGAGTTTATTAAGGCCTTATCCGTAATTCCTATGATCCTAAGGCCTAAACTACGTCGTTTTAATATATGAATAGTTAGTTTTAAGAGGGGTAAGTTCATTCTAAGCTATTCCTTTCATGCATGCAAACTTAGAAGCCTAGAGAGGTGATTAAGCTTAATTCCTTCAAGTTTTTCATCAATTCTTCCTTGGGCAATTAGAGAAGTTGTAAATAAGATCCTCTCAAGTATGTAAGGTTATGAATGGATGAACTTGTTCACACCTATGCCGAATCCCTCTCTAATTTATGAAAATCTATATGTTGATCCTATGGGGTTTTAACCCAATGCAAGAATTTCCTAATTTTCTACCATGGGTAGGATCTAAGTGTGTTCTATTATTGAATTATGATTCATGGGCAAGTTTTTTTTTTTACAATGTTTCAATTATAAATCATGTCTTCAAGTTTTATAAATTATAATTCCCATCCATGAGAAATTCATGAAAGTTGAGATTTATGATGTATGTTCAAGTATGATGAAAAACATATTTTCAAGTTACCCATGTCTACGATCATGTTTTCAAGTGAACCAAGTTAGCATTTTTAAGATTGGTCAAGCCCATATATTCAATTATGATTTATGATTTAAAGTCAATTAGCTTACCACATGGTTTTGGAATCAAGACTCCTAATTATGTTCAGCTTGTGACATGGTTTGAGCCAGGGCTCCTGATGTATGATTTCAGATTTTAAATGTACATGATTATTCAGCTTCACCAATAGAAGATTGTCAGCTTCGTTGAAAAATGATGGAGAGCATATGCATATTTTTGAGAGTAGTGTCTAGCACCGAGTAGGCTAACGGTCATTCAATCCTATGCCTCAGAACTACGCGCCAACATAGGTATGATCAGATTATTTAGGACCTCCTTGTGAGTTTTTCCCCTGCCCCAAGGGGGTATTCAGCTTGATATAGATATCATGGTAGTGTCCTTAGCCCTAGCAAGGATTTGAACGGTTCTGCCCACTTGAGTGTGATAGTCGGGACCACGTAAGCTCTATGGTGGTAATATCAGTCATATGACGAGTCTCCCATTGTTTCTCATGATTTCAGTTATGCATGTTTATCATTTATGATATATATACATATGTTCTAAAGCAGGTTTGACCTAATGTGTAGTTTTATTTATAAATATCAGATTTTAGCTTTGGGTCATTCGACTCAATGATGTTGAGATCATGATTTTTGAAAATAGCATGTAAGCCCTACTCTCAGATTCTTATCTTGATTATATTTTATATTATGCATGTTTTAAATGATTTTACTTAATTAAGCAGTTTTACTTACCTTGCATACTTGGTACATTCCACGTACTGACCGCTTTCCTTTATGCTGTATCATTGTATGATACAGGCTCCAATATTCAGACTTAGCTCCATCACTAGCTAGTTTTCAGAGTTTGCATTTCGCTTCAGTGATGAGTCCTCATCTCCCGAGGACCATTCGTTATCAGTTATCTTTGCATTTTCAGATTTCAGAGTTTTCGGGTTAGTTGGGGTGTTGTCCCATCAATCCATTAGATATGTTAGAGGCTTTCAGACTATATGTAGTAATCAGCTTGTCATGTATGAAGTGAATTCCAATTTTGATGTTATGTTATGATTATACTTCCGCTATATTTGTTAAGTATTTCACTTTATTTGATTGAGTTAAATGTATGTTCACGTCATGGATCGACTTGGAGTCTTTCGGGGCTCCTTGTCCTATGTCTCGATTTGGGCCTATGTTCGGATCGTGACGACGTCGTGTGTCTGCTTTACTGCTTTAGTTCATGTTCCTCGCTCACACCCTTTGATTTTTTCCTTAGTTTCAGCTTGTAAATGGTGTAAAACTGAAGCCTCACAAATGAAAAATTATTCATCTATGTCAATTTTATTCTGTTTCCATTTCCTCGTATTGTAGTCTCGTAATATTTGGTGCCATCTTAGATACCTTAGAGAATTAGAAAGCAGTAACAATGGATGTCATATACTTTTTGCTACCAAAGCATTTCGTCCTACAACACACAAGTATTTTGTGTTTTTTTTCTAGAGATTGATTCTTGCACGTTGAGTTTTAGCTACTAATTTCTTTTGCTCGGTGAACAATGATAAATGAATCAATGTTGATTTTTCTAGTGAAATATCCATTTTTTCTAGTTATGTTATCACCAGATCATACATCTTGAAGTTTGTAATATTATACTACTCCACTTTTTTCAATGGCATTTTCAGAAGTGGCAGTGTCCCATAGTGTAATGGAGCGATATTATACTATTAATAAACATCAATGTTCACGCTGAGTTCCCACATCGATCCACTAGAAATGGTACTGTTGGTTCAAAAGATCTATTCTATTCACAAGAGGAGGGTTTTCTAATTAACTTGATAACCTTTCAACTTATAATTTGAATATGACTTAACTTTTGAGTAATTAGGTAATATAATACATATTTATTGTGATAAGCCAATATACAAAATCTGCGAGATTGATTCATCCCACGTACACAAAAGGAGTAGACCCCTTGCGGAATGGGGGGCACTTATGTTTTTGCCTAATTTAGGACCAATTAATGAGGCTTGTAGTGGAAAAACGATTACTACAAAAGTCATGTAATTAAGATGTGATTGATTTCTTTCATGTCTTGATCTTTTTTCCTTCTTCCTCTATAATACAGCTCATGTGTTTTATTCCATTTAAAATTCTTATAGCTGTACGAAAAGGGAGATTCCTTCAACTTTTTATCTTTGAAATGAACATAAGCCATCTCTATGTCCCAATCACTGGTAAAATATTTGACAAAGAACATGAAAGGTGATTTCTTTTTACCAGATAGTAAAAGATAGATAGCATTAGATAAGATGGATGCTATTGAATGAAGACTTCTAATAAATAATATATAAAAGATTTAGATTGTAAAACAGGGATCCGAGATGATGTTATGAGTAAACAATAAAGTTAAAAGAAAATTTTTCCCTAGAACAACATGTTTTCTAAAATTAAATGTTAGTTCCCTGCTTCTTATTGATGACTATGAAACGGGCAAGTGATGAATTTATCAAAGTGAATGGTGGACAAATATTTCGTAAGTGCACTTTTGTTTTTGTTCTTGAGCATAGTCTTCAAAATTCTTATTTTTTGAACTAGCGGGTTGATGAGTTAAGCCTAATATATTTTCATCATGGTTCGGAGTTACTAAATCTCAATGGTTAATTTCATCAATTATATAAGAGGCATGTTGAGAATATAGTTAATTAAATTAAGATGTGCTCTTTCTAATAACTTAAATCTTTTAGATAAGATATAGTCACACACTTCAATAATATAATAATATAATAATATATATATATATATATGCACACACACACTCTAATAATATATGAAATTATTAGAGAGTTTTCACCCTCCTATTTTGACAGCATTGCTTGTTCAACATTGCTTCATCAGGAATAAAGCTTCATCTCTCACCAATGATATTGTAGATTGTTGAAGGTTATTCTAGCGATATTGTAACAGGTAACATCTTTGTTTCTTTGTGTATTCATTTTTTGTTCAATATTGTAGATTGTCTACATATATTGTTTCCATAAAAAATGCGTGCTTTTGAATTACATGGTTCCAAATTGAAGGTTATTCTTTTAATTTTTTAGTTAATTTTTGAATTGAAACTATCTACACATGATATAGGCATCACATTTCAAGGTTTTGCCAAGGAATTCTCCTCTTATTGCTCTTTTCCATTCTATGTATTTTTGCTAAAGCACAAATAAAATTATCAAGCTGAACCTTTTGATTCTTCACAATCTTTTGTAGGCATTTGATGAGTTTGTAGAAATTCTAGATTCGCCTCTGGTTGAAGTAGATTGTGCTTCATAAAATTAGTTGCTTCTGATAATTCAATTTGGTCAGTAGAGAAGAGAGAACAAAGTCTTAATAATTTATGGCTTTTTGTATTTAGCTGCACTTTATGTTTTATGGTGGCTAGCTAAGAGTTCCAGTTAGGGTCCCTTCTGTTTTTCCTTGTAACTAGAAAAAAGGAATATAAAACACGATAAATTTTTTCCCATAAACTAAAGATCCAAATGGTAGAAGTATAAATTCTAAAAGAGATATATTTTGAATTTGGATGGTTGATTCAATCATAAACTTGATTGTATTTGCAGTTGTATCATGAACAACATTATTTTGATATTATAAAAAGAATCAGATGTTCTGTTAACTGTTCAGCTATAGTTTCAACAATGAGTTGTGTGATCCTACTCATATCTAGTATTTGTGTTTTTCTTCTTTTGAGTTAATTTTTTATTATAAAGTTTAACTTGCTATTTGATTGAATCATGTATTTATTTCCTAGTACAATAGTACTTTACAGATTGTAAATCTCATTTTCTTGTTTATTTTAATGTTAAATAGGAGTATGGATAATTCAAAGCATAGTTGGATGTATGAGAGCTTGAGAGGTCGAGGGGGTATTAATGCTTTCGGTTTGGATTTGTTGAGAACTATTTTGTTTGAAAGTATCAAGGGTAAAACGAAGTGATTAATGAGATGTCTAGTGATTTACATCATGGTACTCAACCTGAATTGGGATGAATAATCCATATTGCCAAATGATTTTTGATGCATCTGGACCAAATTTTGCCTATAATTCGAGTTGGTAATCTTATAGTAATATTATGAAACCTGAGTTGTCTCATGATCCCTTCAATGGAGGGGGATACTAAATTCCTAAACCTTCAATAGAGAAGGAATCTAATCCTTAGTCCCAAAATTTCTATGATTTACTACAAGCAGTTGATACAGAATTGTATCCTTATTCTTCCTTTCTCAACTTGCAGTAGTTTCTCGGATGTTAAATATCAAAATGGAGAACACTTTGTCACAGAAGGATTATAATCAAATGATGCAACTATTGAAAGAGGTTTTACCTGAAGATAACAAAGTGCTTGATAGTTATTATCAGACGAAGAAGCTAGTGCACTACATGGGTTTGCTTGTTGAAAAGATTGGTTATTGTAATTCAGGATACATGCTGTATTGGAGTGACACCAAGGACCTAACATCTTGTATGTTTTGTGGCTATGAGAGGTATAAACATCGTGTTGGTTCTTCTAAGAGGAAATTGGTCCCTTTCAAGAAAATGTATTATGTTCCTCTTATTTCTAGATTACGGAGATTATATGTGTTCCATGCTACAGTTGCCGACATGAGATGACATCATGAGAATATACAAGAAGAAGGGGTAATGCATCGTCCATTAGACTCTGAGGCTTTTAAGAACTTCAATGAAACTCATTTCTTTTTTTTGCTGCTGAAATAATGAATGTGACGCTGGGGTTGTGTACTGATGATTTCCAGTTATTTGCTCTTTTGGGAAGAAAATACTCTCCGTGGCCAGATTGTCACTCCATATAATTTGCCTCCGAGAATGTGTATAAATGAGGCATATATGTTCTTAACCATCATTGCTCTAGGGCCGCACAATCCTAAATAAAAAAATGATGTTTATCTACAACCTTTAATAAAGAAATTGATCTTGTTATGGGAGATAGGTGTAGAAGCATTTGACATCTCAAAAAAGCAAAACTTTCAATTATGGGAAGCTCTTATATGGACAATCAACGACTTTCTAGCATATTCTATATTATCAAGACGGAGTATCCGTGGCAACTTAACATGCCCTTATTGTATGGAGGAGGCACAATCCCTTAGATTGAAATATGGTGGGAAAAAAACTTGGTTTGATAGTCATAGAATGTTTCTTGACCAAAATCATCCATTTAGAAGAAATCATGAAAACTTTCTTAAAGGTCGTACTGTCACAAGACCGCCACCATCAGTTAGAATGGGAGAAGCATTTTGAATTAAAATTTTGAGTTAGGGATAAGGAAATTAACTGAGTTAGATGCAGAAGAAGTTAATAGGAGATTATGTAAGTCTTGTGGATGAAACAAACGAAGCATCTTTTGGAATTTGCTTCATTGGAGTTCTATCATGATACGACATAATATTGATAGCATGCATATATAAGAAAAGTGTCTTTGATAATATATTTAACATAGTTCTTGATGTTAAAGGTAAAACCAAGACAATCCGAAAGCACGTTTAGATATTGCAAAATACTGCGATCGACCGCAATTAGCAAGGAATCATGATGGAAGCTATCCCAAAGCTGCATATACAATAGAAAAGAACAAAAAACTTGTCTTGTTCAATTGGTTGGAAGGTGTGAAGTTTCCATATGGGTATGTTTCAAATATGTCGATGTCTAGATACAAATAAATTTATTTGGCATGAAAAATCATGATTTTCATGTGTTTATGCAATTACTGTTGTCAATTTCCTTTTGTGAGCTACTTTCTAGTAATGTGTGGCAGGCACGTACAAAGTTGAATTTATTTTTTAAAGATCTTACTTTAACTGTTCTTTGAGTGGTGGAATTGGAGAGATTAGAGATACACACCCCACAGATCTTGTGTAAGATCACATATTTCCCCTGGATTCTTTAGCTCAATAGAACATTTATCCGTGTACTTTCCATATGAAACACGAATTACTGGACCTGTACAATATATATGTGTCATAACCCCAACATATATCCAGACCAAGACACGAAACCTAGAATCACGAATGGCTCCAAGTTGACCCATGGCATGAACATAGTTGTTACACCCCGTAAGTTTCTAATGTTTAGTCGGCCAATTCATATGTTGGTTGAGAGTTTTAGAGTGTCATGCATATGAGGAAAGGGCTTGGGGAAAGGCTGAACGAGTGCAAAGTCAGGATTTCACCGGAGGAGGCCGAACCAAGTTGCCCAGAGGGGAAAAGTGGCACGGAGCAGCCCCCTCCGTGTTACCCAAAGTGGCACGGAGCAAATTGGTGCAACCGGCAGAGTGCCACGTTGCCTTGTCTGCCGCCTCAAGTATATAAAGGCCTCACACTTAGATGTTATGTTATTTTCAAAATAACTGAGCCAGTAGAGGTAAGAACGAGGGAAAACATTTGGAAATCATCCGATTACGCCGCTAAACGCCGTCCAAATCTAAATTAACTCCGGGTAGTGAAGTATAAGGCTGCAGAGAGCATCCTGCAGAGTTATTTTCGTAAAATACGCCCGGTGAATCGTCGTCCCACAGAGCCTAAGTTGGTGAAATTATTTCAAACTAGTGTCAATACGATCACGTTCCTAAAGTAAGTATTACTCCCTTCTAGATTCCCGAGAAATTATGAGTTTTTGATTGTCTTTCGATTAGTTGAAGTATAGTCAGTATATATATATATATATAAGTTATCATTTTATGCGAATATAGTAATAAAGTAGCCCTATTCTTTCGTTAACAGTTGAGAAGGGCAGTTGAAAAAGAGCCAAAACTCGCCAGTTAATCAGTAAACAACGAACGAGGTATGTTAAGCCATTTTCTTTCAGTAAGTTAGTTTCTTCAGCATAATAGTCCAGTATGAATCCCAACAAAGCATGATAGGAGTATGTTATCATGTCTAGTTGTTGTTGTCAGTTGAGGCTCGTAATTTGTATTATTTTGGGCTGGATTACACCTGTATAGCTTCTGTGACCAACCCAGAGTTAATAGCTGTATCGTCGCCCCCCAGGGGCAAGATTACGTCGCTCTACGGAGTGGCATGCCATCCGCAAGGGATGAAGATGGGGATCCAGATCCTCATATGCCGTGGTTGGCCTTATACACACCCCCGCCCAGCGTTTACGCCCAGGGTGTAGATATCAGGAGTCCTCCGAACTCAGACACAGCTATAGTCAGGGGCCGAGCAGGCCCAGTTGCAGACTCAGGGGATCGGCAAGACGCTTATAGCTGGTAGTTGACTTAGTATGACTTGGATAGGGGTATATAGATTGAGGTGTACTCACCAGGGATAATGGGGGACCAGGTTGGTTATTCGGTGCTTATTGTACCTTCCGACTTATGGGGGCCAGGTAAGGTTTATGTTTGCTTTAGTTACTGATAGTTAGACAGTAAGAAGCCTTGTTTGTCAGGTATGACCCCTACCCTCTTTATTACAGTTATATTTATCCCTGATTTTACTACTTTAGTCATCTTCAGTCCATTTTCCTTACTTCAGTCATTGTCAGTTCTATTTCTTACTTTCAATCATTTAAAGTTACTTCCTTACATATTCAGTATCTGTGGTACTGATGCCCTCTTCTGGGGCGCTGCATTACTTGCCTGCATATAGCCTGTTGTTTTCTTGATTCTAGAGTTAGAGTCAGCCCTGCACCAGAGGTGCTTAGGTTCAGTCAGTTCAGCAGTTCTGGTCCTAGTAGGACACCAAGTGCTAGTCATGTCTCCCAAGGTGGGGAGTGACAAACTTGGTATCAGAGCTGGTTGTATCCCAGGGAGTCTACAAGCCGTGCTAAGTAGGTCTTGTCTATGGATGTGTTGTGCACCACATACTACAGGTAGGAGGCTGTAAGGCATGAGAGGGTGGTTACTCTTTCTTCTTATTTAGTCGTGCTATAGAGCGGTATGGTATATGGTTGAGTCCCTAAGCTTATTATACTCTTTTGCTCACAGAGAAATGTCGGACCAGCGACACCATATGATAGGCAGGAGGCTAGATGTAGCAGAAGGAGAGGGCACCAGTTGGGTGCCTCAACCTCGGTCAGAATTGGCCCGATCTGAGGACGATACGGAGGTATCATCTCAACCTGCCCAGCAGTCTCCACCATGTCAAGAGCCGCTTGGGATGGGCAATGTGATGGCACCGCCTCCGGCAGTTTCTATACTCGTGCCATCCGACCAGGAGGTCATGAGCGTGGTGGTTATGCTAGCCCAGATGATGGCTGCTCAGCGCCAGCCAGTGCCGACTATAGTTGCAGAATCCTTAGGGCGGCCTGGTAGCTCGAGGGTCCGAGAGTTCTTCGCACTAAGTCCCCCGCAATTCATAGGGACAGATCGGACCGAGGACCCTCAGGACTTCTTAGACCAGATGCAAAGGATTTTCAGGGTGATGCATGCTACACCCATAGAGTCGGTTGAGTTGGCGGTATTCCGGCTACGGGACATCGCCGTGATGTGGTATGAGAGTTATGAAAAGTCTCAAGGGAGAGATGTTTCCCCTCTAACCTGGCCCAACTTCTTAGAGGCTTTCTTGGATCATTACCTATGAGGGGAGATTCAATAGGCTCGGGTTGATCAATTCCTACACTTGGAGTAGGGGTCGATGAGTGTTTGGGAATATGCCATGCGGTTTGACTCCTTGGCTCGATATGCGCCAGCTTTTGTGGACACAATGCCAGCCAGGGTACACTGCTTTATTATGGGGCTGAACCCAGAATATGTTAAGACTTGCATCACAGCCACACTATGAGAGGATATGGATATCGCTTGTATGCAGGCTTTTGCTCAGAATATTGAGGGTATCAGACAATGACAACGGTAGATGAGGACAAGTCAGGAGAGCGCCGCAGGGATAGACCGGGTGAATTACAGGAGGAGTCCCGGGGAGGACCTAGGCACGGTTATCAGATAAGCCGCCTAGACCCCCGCCTCCACCGCAGTGGCAGAGGAGTAGGTGTAGTCGCCGAGGGCAGCCAGAGCCCGGCGAAGGTTCTCGAACAGTAGGTTCACAGCAGCAGAAGGGAGTGGAGTAGAGTGGGTTTACAATACCACTTTGCCCTATTTGGAGTCGACGCCACTCTGGAGCATGCAGGAATGGTTCCACAGCAAGCTACATTTTTGGACAGGAGAGTCACCAGATGAGGGATTATCCAGCTAGGGGTCAGGGTGACCGGGATTGATAGAATAGGTGCTCGGCAGGATCACGAGCTCTAGCATCCCTGGCAGGGCGTAGGCCCTCAGTTTCAGCCGGTAGAGGCCGAGGCAGATCAGGGGCCTCCAGTTCAGGTACTGGCCCAGACCGTACTTATGCACTATCAGGGCGACAAGAGTTAGAGTTGTCACCAGATGTTGTGACAGGTATGTTAAACATTTGCTCTCATCCTGATTATGTGTTGATAGATCCAGGGTCTACCTTGTCCTATGTTACACCATTAGTGGCTCGGAAGTTTAGTACTATGTTGGAATTGCTTTGGCGACCTTTCTCAGTGTCTACACCTGTTGGTGACTCTATTATAGCCAGAAGGGTCTATCGAGGGGTGTACAGTAGAGGTTGCCAGTCGTCAGACTACGATAGACTTGATAGAACTAGAAATGGTTGATTTTGATGCCATTATGGGTATGGATTGGCTAGCTCCATGCTATGCCAATGTCGAATGTTGGACCAAGATTGTCCGATTCCACTTTCCAGGGGAGACAGTATGGGAGTGGAAAGGTAGTACAGCCACGCCAAAAGATAGGTTTATTTCCTATCTTCAGGCAAGAAAATTGATAGCAAAAGGGTGCATTTATCATATTGTCAGAGTTTAGGATGTTCGGGCAGAGCCTCCGACCCTTTAGTCTATCCTAGTGGTTAATGAATTTTCCGACGTATTTCCAGATGAGCTTCCTGGTATTCCCCCAGAAAGGAAAATTGATTTTGCAATCGATCTATTACCAGACACTCAACCTATATTTATTCCTCCATATCGGATGGCTCATGCTGAACTCAGAGAACGAAAGGAAGAATTGAAGGATTTGCTAGACAAGGGCTTTATCAGGCCAAGTACCTCACTATGGGGTGCGCTTGTTCTGTTAGTGAGGAAGAAGGATGGCTCCCTCCATATGTGTGTAGATTATCGGCAGTTGAATAAAGTCACTATCAAGAATACATACCCACTTCCCATAATAGACGACTTCTTTGATCAGCTACAGGGAGCGAGGTATTTTTCAAAGATTGACTTAAGGTCAGGATATTATCAGGTCCGGGTTCGTGAAAGAGATATCCCAAAGACTGCCTTCAGGAACAGATATGGCCACTTTGAATTTCTATTCATGTACTTCGGACTGACAAATGCCCCAGCAGTGTTCTTGGACCTGATGAACAACGTTTTCAGACCATACCTGGACTTGTTCGTGATAGTATTTATCGATGATATTCTGGTGTTTTCCCGCTCAGAGGCAGATCACCGGGATCATCTACGGATAGTGCTCTAGATTCTCAAAGATCGCCAGCTATATGCAAAATTTTCTAAATGTGAATTTTGGATGAATTCAGTAGCCTTCTTGGGCCATATTGTGTCAGATGCTGGTATACAGCTAGATACGCAGAAGATAGAGGCAATGAAAACATGGCCTAGACCTACCACTCTGACCTCGGTACGTAGTTTCATGGGGTTAGCCGGGTATTACAGAAGGTTCGTGGAAGGATTTTCCACTTTAGCAGCACCTTTAACCAAACTAACACAGAAGGCAGCAAAATTCCATTAGACTGAGGCATGTGAGTAGAGCTTTCAGGAACTGAAAGACAGATTGACATCAACACCGGTGCTAGCGTTGCCAGAAGCAACAGAGGGTTATGCAGTCTATTGCGACGCTTCGGGTATTGGGTTAGGATGTGTTTTGATGCAACATGGTAAGGTGATTGCCTATGCTTCCAGGCAGCTGAGGAAGCATGAGAAGAACTACCCTACCCATGACCTGAAGTTAGCCACGGTGATTCATGCCTTGAAAATATGGAGACACTACCTGTATGGCATCCAGGTAGATATTTTCACTGATCACAAAAGCCTGTAGTATATTTTCACCCAGAATGAATTGAATCCGCGGTATCGTCACTGGTTGGAGCTGTTAAAGGATTAGGATATGTGAATATTTTATGTCACTCAAGAAGAACCAATGTTGTAGCAGATGCCCTTAGTCGCAAATCCATGGGAAGCCTAACATATTTACAACTCGAGCAGTAGGAATTGGCCCCAGAATTGCAATCATCTAGCCAGTTTAGCCGTTCATATAGTAGAATCAGGAGACAATGGAGCGGTATTCCAGAATACCGCAGTGTCATCGTTGGTGGTTGAAGTGAAAGAACGACAGTATGAAGATCCTAGCCTAGTTCAGCTCAGAAATAGGGTCCAGCGACGGGAACTGACCGATATCCAAGTAACCAAGGATAGAGTTTTGAGATATAGGGATCACCTCTGCATTCCGGACATGACAGAGCTTTGCCAGCAAATTATGGGCGAGGTACACTATACCCGTTACTCTCTCCATCCAGGTTCGACAAAAATGTACCATGACGTTGATCTTGGGCAGATTTATATGCCCAAGTGATACTCAAACGTATCATTTTTACCCTGTTTGTTATGCAATGTGTATATAATATCATGTAATTAGTAATAAAATGTGAATTTATACTAACCAACATGATTAGCATTTGTTTTGCAGGTAAATGTGATTTTTAGGAGCTAAAATGCATGTTGGAACTATGTCGGAGTTGGACTTGGATGCGAGCGTGGAAAAGACCTTGGAATGCACATTTTATAGGGGCTCCGCGATGGAGCCGTGCCACGCTACCATCGCGGTAGCACACTGCCTGAACAGGAATTAAAATGGCAAATTCCAGTGTGCCTTCGCGTCAGCTCCGTGGCACGGAGAGAGGCCTCCGCGTTGGCCTCCGTGCCACGTTGAGGCTAATTTACCGGACCCTGAAATTCCAGTGAAGGTCCGCGTCCACGCCGTGTCATGGAGGCAGTGCTCCGTGTTGGCCTCCGTGACACGTTGCTTGTTATTCCGGGAAAAATTTCCCACTAGTATAAATAGCACACTTACGTTTATTTTAAGCAGTTTTTAGTTTTTAGACTGAGTTCAAAAGTGGAGAGCAAGGACGTGGGCTAGTAGCAGTTGAGGAACGAAAAAGCTAAGGGATTTCTTCTCTTTCTTTCTTCTTTCTATCAATTGTACGTATGATTTACACTCATTTTAGGATGATCAATCCACAAATGAGTGGCTAATTCTCTTCCTTGCTGAGGTTTTGAACATGTGTAATGAATTTTGATTATAATTGATATGGTTTTCTTCTTCTTCTTTCATGTTGTTCTATTAATTTTTGTTCTTACTGCATTAGTGCTTGGCCAACATTAATGTACATCTAAAAAGTCCAATTTCACTAGAAAGAGCAAGAAATTGGAAAGTTGTGAATTAATAGGGTATTGTTCTTAACTTGATTTGGGAAAATTGGGTTTTGATGTGCTTTCCTGATAGAAATATACTTGAAAGCCGTATTAGTCAATTTAGGAATCGGAATTGTAGTGCTAGGTCATAAATTGCATTTGATCACAGAAATGTAGATGGATGGTTTATGATTCTAAAGTGAAATTAAATACGAGAGTTTTAATTTCTAGGCTAATGTTCTTGGCTAGCAACATGAAGAAGAGATTAACCAAATTATCATGATTATCAAGTTCATTACTTGTTCTTAACCTTGGCATATTCATATCCATTGTCTAAATTCACAAGTAAATAGTTGTTATTAATTGTAGTATATATAGTTTAGAAACAAAAACTCAAGTAACTGTTGGTTACATTGTTGTTAGCATAATTAGAAGTGAAATAGAAATATAGTAATCTAGGCAACTTTACATATCTTGAGCCTCCTTGGATCGATACTTGGCTACTTAGCCACTTTATTACTTGTTTGACCACGTGCACTTGCGTGTCGGTTTATAATATATAATACCAATCGGAATAGCGCCGAGCAAGTTTTTGGCGCCGTTGCCGGGGAGGCTAGGCGATTTGTGAAATTGTGTTTAGGGAAAATTTACTGTATTTTTATTTTTATTTTCTTAAGTGTTAACAACTTGGTCTTAGCCTGTATTTTGCAGATTTTGTTTCTGTGAACACTGGCAAGGGACAAAGAGCTGGTGGAATCTTACTTAGAGCCTGAACGTGAATTTCATAGTCAATGTAGAGAAGCTCTACGAAAGAAGCTGCAGTTGCTTAAACAGTCTATGATGGAGCAACAAAATCCACCAGTTGTGAGGGCAGTTTTAGTGCCCGATGAAGCAGCAGCAAGGCCGGTTCGCGAGGTGGCAATCCCACACGCTAATAATGTACATTCTAGCATCCGCAAACCAGAGCCTGGAGGGAGGTTTGAATTAAAGCAGAATATGGTGCAACTTTTGCACACAAGCGGGCAATTTACCGGTCTCCCTCATGAAGATCCACAACAACATCTCCAAAACTTTTTGGAGATAAGTGACACTTATATACCCGCTGGAGTGTCACCGGATTATGTTCGGCTCACCTTATTTCCATTTTCCTTACTTGGTGAAGCCAAGAGGTGGTTAAAAGCTGAACCACCCAATTCTATATCAACGTGGGATGATCTTGCACGAAAGTTTTTGATCAGATTTTTCCCTTCTGGTAAAACAGCCAGACTTAGGAGTCAAATCCTAAGTTTTAAACAAAGGGAAGGAGAAAATCTATATCAAGCCTAGGAAAGATTTAAATCCATGTTGCGGGACTGTCCTCATCATCATCAGTCCAATGAGGTGTTGGTACACACATTTATTGAGGGTTTGGAACCCCACACTAAAATTCTGTTAGATTCAGCAGCTGGAGGGCAAGCGCTGGAAAAGACCTATGAGGAGCTGTACACTTTGCTCAACCGGATTTCACAAGGCAATCCAGAATGGAATGCAGATTCTTCAAGAGGTGGAGCAAGGAAAGCAGCGGGAGTGCTTGAAGTGGATGGATTCACAGCTATCGCTGCACAGATAGCTGCTTTGCAAAATCAGTTAAACACTCACTTCAACAATATAAATTTGAACCAGCCTTCAGCTTCAGTCAATGCAGTTCAACAGATGTGGTGTGAAGTGTGTGGTAGTAGTGAGCATTCAGCTGAATGTTGTGGTGCAAATCCTGATTCTGTTAACTTTGTGGGCAATGCACAGAGAAATCAGCAGCAGTTTGGTAGTGGCTACAACTCAAATTGGAGGAACCATCCGAATTTTTCGTGGGGTAGCAACAATCAACAAGGCCAAAGTTCAGGGCAGGGTATGCACAGAAACCAAGGAGGGCAACAAAATTATCAAGCTCAATTCAGAAATCACAATGCCCCTCCTCCACCACCATCACCTACCATTGAGGAGATGTTCAAAACCATGATCGCTAATCAGGCACAATTGCAGGCTGACTATGTTAAATTGGCAGCCGAAGTGAAGAACAATCAGTTGGCGACCAAGGCTCTTGAATATCAGTTTGGGCAATTTGCTAGTGCCCAAAATACTAGACCCAGAGGAGGACTACCTAGCGACATGGATCCTAATCCGAAGCAGGTAAATACAGTGACCACGAGGAGTGGTTTACAGTTGAAGGAGTTGGAACCGGAAAGACCGCCTCAAAAGTCAGGAGCAGCAGATGTTGAGGGAGAGCAAATTTCAGATAAGGGGAATACTAAAGAAGCTGAACCAGAAAGGCCTCCACCCCCGTTCCCTCAACGACTTAAGAAACACAAGGAGGAGGCGTGTTTCCAGAAATTCATGGAGGTACTTAAACAGGTACATGTTAACTTACCTCTTGTTGATGTCTTGCAGGGAGTGCCAAAATATGCGAAATATATTAAAGACATTGTGGCTAACAAAAGTCGTTTGACTGAGTATGCCACGGTAGCTTTAACGGAGGAATGCACTTCCCGTATTCAGAATAGGTTGCCCACAAAACTGAAAGACCCTGGAAGTTTTACTATCCAGCTTACTATTCGGCAAAGTATCCGAGCTCGTGGATTATGCGACTTGGGGGCAAGCATAAATCTGATGCCATCTTCGGTATTCAGAAAGTTAGGTCTAGGGAGTCCTAGACCTACAACGGTAATCTTGCAGCTAGCAGACAAGTCTTTAGTTAAGCCGAATGGCATTGTTGAGGATGTGTTAGTGCAAGTAGGCTCCCTCATTTTTCCGGTCGATTTCATTATTCTGGATTTTGAACCAGATGCTGAAGTCCCATTTATTTTGGGACGACCCTTTTTGGCAACCGGAAAAGCATTAATTGATGTAGCTGCGGGTCAACTCACGATGCGAGCACATGACAAGGTCGAAGTGTTCGATGTGTACAAGGTACCTAAGCTCCCGACTGTTTATAAGGAACTCTCGGTGATCAATGTGATTGATCATGGGAATGCTAATGGAATGAGTGATTCCTGAGAGTTACTAGGTAGGCCACCGGATAAGGTTGAGAACTACTGGGGGGATGACCATGATCGGGACAAATCGTCCATCACCCTAGTAGACAAGTGAGCTTAAAGGACGTCGAGCCGCGATGGTAAACCAGGCGCTGCACATGAGGCAACCCGTGAGAAAAATATTTTATTTTTTTCTTTTACACAGTGTAGTTAGTTTTTATCTTTATTTTTGTTTTTATTTGTTTATTTCCAATTTTTATTTTTCTTTTTCTTTTCTTGATTAGGTTTAGATTTTCATTTTAGTTAGTATTTTTTTATTTTAGTTAGGGAAATCTATTAATTTAACCAATTTTTGTTTAGCGAGGTGATTTTCAGGTATAACGGAGGAAATATACATGGAATCGAGAAAATGAGGCAAGGTATGAAAAATCAAATTAATTGAAGAAACAATGCACTGGCGCGTTGGCGCCGTGTCATGGAGGCAGTGCTCCGCGTTGGCCTCCGTGACACGTTGAAGGCAAAATCCGGATTTTTCAAAAATCCAGTAAGCCAACGCGTTGGCTCCGTGTCACGGAGGAGGGGCTCCGCGTTACCCTCCGTGACACGTTGCCCCTTATTCAGTGCCGGGTCACACCGGGTTGCCGGGTGACCCGCGTGTTTTCTTTAAATAAACCCCCGATTTTGCCCAATTTTTCCCTATTTCCCTCTTCCCTCCGCGACCAAACACCCATTTCCCCCTCCCCAAGCACCGTGCCATGTTCCTAGGCAAGGAATACGTCAAGTTTCTTTGGTTTCTCAATTCAAAGGTATGTTTTCATCATCTATCTCAATTTTTTGGCGATTTTTGTCAAATTTGGGCATGTGAGGTGAGATACATCACCCTAGGTAGAAATTAAACATGAATGTTGGATTATTTGTGATTGATATACGTTTGGATTGTTGTATTTAGCGTTTGAACTTATCGATTGCGTAAATAATTCGAATTTGCTTATAGAATTGTATTCTAGGGCATGAGTTGTTGAATTTAACTTGAGCGACTTGATAAGTCGGCAAATTAGATGCCGGGGGGTGTTTGTTATTTGAGAGAAGTCGTGGTAAATATTGTGTAAACGTCAAAGACGACAAATTCTCGAATTTTTGTGGGAAAATGCAAAAAGTGTGTAAATTGGTTAGATTGTTTGGATTAGATTGTAATAGAATGTTTTTATCGTTGTTTTTATTTTGTTGTTGTTTTTGTTGCAAAGTGCGATGTGTGAATTGTTAGCGATAGTAGGATTGGGATTAGCTGTATGAAGTCTGAGTAGTATGCTAACCGTTATGCTGTCGAAATTTATGTTGTGAACGCACTAAGCATGAAGTGTATAGTGTTGTCTGTGGTGAAATTAGAGTTATTCTTGCCGTAATTTTGTAGAAGTAGCTAAGGCCTAAGTGTGGGGTAAATGTTGTGTAACCCGACCTTAGCCGAAGTCAACAAGTTTTTAGCTTAACTTTGTGCTTGTTTGTGTAAATTGACAGGTACAATGGCGAGCAGACAAGATAAAGGCAAGGGTGCTTCTACCTCAGGCACAGGTAGGAAAAGGATGAGACTGGGCACCGCAATCCCAGCTGCACCCGCTGTTCCGCGCGGCCAACGCCGCCAATACGGAACAAGATGGATAACCGATGAAGGGAAGAAATGGTATGCTAAGCATAAAGAAAACAAGTACTTCCCGGAGGAACATATTGCAAGGGAACCACTCGCACAGGAGTTCCCTCGCATTATACAGAGAATCGAGGGAGCTGGGCTCAGCTTTATTTTTCAGGAGCCCAAGGAGTGCAACCTTCACTTGGTCCGGGAATTTTATGCAAACTGGAACCCGGCCATCAGAAGCCACACAGTGAAAATCAGAGGGCAGATTGTCACTCTGGAACCCCAGCAGCTGAATGCCATCGTTGGAGCGCGGGACACAGACGCCCACGTTCTCCGCCAGCTAAACATCACCCCACCATACGCCGACATCAGACGTACGTTGTGTGGGGCTCGATCCACAGCCCGATGGAGTAGACATAAGGAGAGGGGTTACCACCAGACTCTGCCTTATTCGCAGATGAACAGGGAGGCCAGAATATGGCTGAAGATTGTGTGTTCGTGTTTGATCCCGGGAGTTCATATGACGGACGTGACCCGGGACCGTGTCTGCTTGGTGTATGCCCTTATGAAAGGGCTTGAGATTAATGTGGGGGCGGTAATAATATCTACCATGAAGAGAGCCAGACTGCACCAGGGCCACAGATACGGGTTTGGCGGACTCATCACCACCTTCCTCCGAGGCCTCGACATTGAGGAAGAAGCCTTGGACTATATTCCGCAGTTGGAGCGGAGGGCCCTCGATGTGACAAAGACTAAGGCCCCTGACACTACACATGGACCAGTACTGACTTTGGGCGAGCGACATGCTCGTGACGATCAGTACATGGCCCATATGTTCGGCATGCAGATGCTGCAGCTACGGATTGGTGGGAGACCAGCCACCGAGGAAGAATTATGGCAGCTGGAGCTAGACTACCCCTTTGGCGAGAACGCCAGAGCCTTATGTCGGGTAGGGCCAGCCTTTGTGGAGCCGACAGATGACGATGTCCCTACTGATGAGGAGACACGTCGTGAGGACTCCGATGTGGAGTCTGATGACGACGATGGAGCTGATTCAGATATGGGCGACGAGGCCGCAGCACCAGATGAAGAAGTCGAATATTTCGACTGAGCAGGGAGTTCCACCACCCAAAATATTGTGCTTTGTATTTTTGTGAACACTGGGGACAGTGTTCGATTTAAGTGTGGGGTGGGGAGTAGCTAGGTGCTGGGACAAGGCACTAATTTGCTGTATGTTTTTTTTTTCTTGGTTTGTATTATGTTCGTGCTTTCCCTGTGGTGAACTGTTTGGTGATGTATCTGTATATATTTGTTTTGTGGCTGATGATGTGTGTTTTTGAAAGTTATGGTTGCTAGTGTAAATATTTTATAAATTTTGTAAATATTTTTTTTTTCTATCGACATGATCGATATTTTTCAAAATTTTTGCGAAAATATTTTGCACTTGTAAATATTTTCTTTCTATCGAAATGATCGATGTGTTGCAAAAAATTTTCGATTTTTTTTAATTTTTTGGGTTTCTCGGAGTTTGTTTTCGGTTCTTTTACCGAGAATAGTCCCATTGAACCGATGTCATAGTAGTGACCGTTCCCTATAATGGATGGATGACGACCGTCTTAAGGGAAATGTAGTCGGTAGGAGTAGGATTTTTATTTGTTTTTAGTTTTTCTTTAGTGGATTGCATCAATGAACTGTAGTTGCTTATGGTTGCTAAAATTTCGTTGCGTGTTGTAATTGATGTTCAAAATGTGAAAATGATTCGTTTGAAAGCATGCAATTTGGTAAATATGTTGAGTTACCTAGGCTATAGAATTTGGTTCAGTATGATTGAGGCTTAATCTTGAATTCATGTAATTGACTAATTAAAGAGTCTGTGAATGCATCTTGATTCAAGCATGTGCATGAAGTGTGAAGTGAGGTTTTGCTATTCCATGTCATTGTGAATTGTCTAGAACTTGCCTGGTGTGTATACAAAACGAAATGAAGGAGGTGTAGTGTTGGAAAGGATGTAGGCATTTCTTTGTTTTAACCGATAGTTTCCATTTTTTTCTTGTCAAATTCTACCTTTTTATATGTTGTATACCCTAGTCAGCCCGTTGAGCCTTTAGCCGATTTCTTTCTTTTGTCCAAAAATTGTATGAACTAAGCTTTATTCCTTCTTTTCATTAGCCTTAAAGTCTATAAGAAGCTCTTAAGCGCTTACAAAGAAAATAAAATGTTTCCCAAAGTGTTAAAGAGTGAAAAGAAAAAGAAAAGCAAAGTGAGGAAAGAAAAGATAATGTTGAAGAGGCACTTGTTGTAATTAATTGATAGTGAGGGTACATGAAAACCCTTTGTTTTGTGTCAAGTGTGTCTGATGAAATGGGCTGTATGAAAGTAAACCAGCATGAATGGGGGAGAAAAAGAGAAAAGAGAGGAACAATGTCCATGAGTCGATGGGAATGAGTTGAAAAGGCACTTAAGGATGATAGCGACTATTATTGGCTAATCCAATATATATATACTAGATCCATAGCCCCGTTACAACCCATTAAAGTCCTACGTGATCCTATATTGCATTTCTTTATATTAGTGGAGTAATACACTAAGCGCAAGCTTATGGGTCATGACATGAGGCATGTGAATTCTTTTGGGAGACTGAGTGAAATTAATTTTTATATGCCCCTACATGCATGTTTGTGTGCTGCATGAACATAAAGGGGAAGTTTCTCTCGAGTTGTGAGGGCACATGCTTGATGAAAGATTGATTTTCGTGTCGGATTTCTTGATTAGCTGATTTGCATGAGTTTGCCGATATCAAGAATCAATTCTTAAAAGTCTAGGAAGCCTTGATGTATTAAAGGTCATTGTATTGTACGACCAAGCATGTTTTCTTGATGATTTGCAAAAATTGAATAATCGGTATGACCGTAGCGTAAATTGTTGCACCATAGTGACGAAGGTTGGGATGTAATTTGCATGATTTGTGTATATGTTGTTCGAGGACGAACAAGGATTTAAGTGTGGGGTAAGTGATCTTAGGCAGATTTATATGCCCAAGTGATACTCAAACGTATCATTTTTACCTTGTTTGTTGTGCAATGTGTATATAATATCATGTAATTAGTAATAAAATGCGAATTTATACTAACCAACATGATTAGCATTTGTTTTGCAGGTAAATGTGATTTTTAGGAGCTAAAATGCATGTTGGAACTATGTCGGAGTTGGACTTGGATGCGAGCGTGGAAAAGACCTTGGAATGCACATTTTATAGGGGCTCCGCGATGGAGCCGTGCCATGCTACCATCGCGGTAGCACACTGCCTGAACAGGAATTAAAATGGCAAATTCCAGTGTGCCTTCGCGTCAGCTCCGTGGCACGGAGAGAGGCCTCCGCGTTGGCCTCCGTGCCACGTTGAGGCTAATTTACCGGACCCTGAAATTCCAGTGAAGGTCCGCGTCCACGCCGTGTCACGGAGGCAGTGCTCCGCGTTGGCCTCCGTGACACGTTGCTTGTTATTCCGGGAAAAATTTTCCACTAGTATAAATAGCAAACTTAGGTTTATTTTAAGCAGTTTTTAGTTTTTAGACTGAGTTCAGAAGTGGAGAGCAAGGACGTGGGCTAGTAGCAGTTGAGGAACGAAAAAGCTAAGGGATTTCTTCTCTTCCTTTCTTCTTTCTATCAATTGTACGTATGATTTACACTCATTTTAGGATGATCAATCCACAAATGAGTGGCTAATTCTCTTCCTTGCTGAGGTTTTGAACATGTGTAATGAATTTTGATTATAATTGATATGGTTTTCTTCTTCTTCTTTCATTTTGTTCTATTAATTCTTGTTCTTACTGCATTAGTGCTTGGCCAACATTAATGTACATCTAAAAAGTCCAATTTCACTAGAAAGAGCAAGAAATTGGAAAGTTGTGAATTAATAGGGTATTGTTCTTAACTTGATTTGGGAAAATTGGATTTTGATGTGCTTTCCTGATAGAAATATACTTGAAAGCCGTATTAGTCAATTTAGGAATCGGAATTGTAGTGCTAGGTCATAAATTGCATTTGATCACGGAAATGTAGACGGATGGTTTATGATTCTAAAGTGAAATTAAATACGAGAGTTTTAATTTCTAGGCTAATGTTCTTGGCTAGCAACATGAAGAAGAGATTAACCAAATTATCATGATTATCAAGTTCATTACTTGTTCTTAACCTTGGCATATTCATATCCATTGTCTAAATTCACAAGTAAATAGTTGTTATTAATTGTAGTATATATAGTTTAGAAACAAAAACTCAAGTAACTGTTGGTTACATTGTTGTTAGCATAATTAGAAGTGTAATAGGAATATAGTAATCTAGGCAACTTTACATATCTTGAGCCTCCTTGGATCGATACTTGGCTACTTAGCCACTTTATTACTTGTTTGACCACGTGCACTTGTGTGTCGGTTTATAATATATAATACCAATCGGAATAGCACCGAGAAGACGTAAAAGAGATTTATTGGTGGCTTGGAATGAAAAAGGGGATAGCAGAATTCGTAGCTCAATGTCCCAATTGCCAAAAGGTGAAAGCTGAACATCAGAAACCAGGCGGATTGACACAGGATATAGCGGTGCCTTTATGGAAATAGGAGGTAGTTAATACGGATTTCATAGTAGGGTTACCTCATACCAGGCGTAAATATGATTCTATCTGGTTAATTGTTGACAAGTTGACAAAATCAGCTCACTCTCTGCCAGTAAGGGCTACCTTTTTAGCCGAAGATTATGTTGAGTTGTATATTAGAGAGATAGTTCGATTGCATGGCGTTCCTTTGTCAATTATCTCTGATCGAGGGGCGCAATTTATAGCTAAATTTTGGAAGTCTTTCCAGAGTGGCCTGGGGACACAAGTTAACCTGAGCACAGCCTTCCATCCTCAGACAGACGGGCAGGCAGAACGTACAATCCAGAAGCTTGAGGATATGTTACGGGCATGTGTGCTAGATTTTGGAGGCAGCTGGGATGAACATCTACCGCTTATTGAATTTGCCTACAATAACAGTTATCATTCAGCAATTCAGATGGCGCCTTATGAAGCGTTATATGGGCAAAAGTGCAGGTCTTCAGCTAGTTGGTTTGAGGTAGGAGAATCAGCATTGATTGGGCCAGATATTATTCATCAGTCAGAAGGGAAGGTAAAGCTTATCAAGGAACGTCTGCTGACTGCTCAGAGCTGCCATAAATATTATTCTGTTGTGCGCAAAGAAACCTAGAGTTTAATATGGGTGACTTGGTATTCCTGAAGGTTTCACCGATGAAGGGTGTGACAAGATTTGTTAATAAAGGCAAGCTCCGCCCGAGGTTTATTGGGCCTTATCAGATTCGCCGAAGGATAGGCCAAGTGGCTTATGAATTGGATTTACCTCCAAAATTAGAATCTGTTCACCCAGTTTTTCATGTATCAATGTTGAGAAAGTGCATAGGAGATCCCTCTCGAATATTCCCAGTCAAAGATGTCCAAATCACTGAGGAGTTAGCTTATGAAGAAGCTCCAGTAGCCATACTAGAGCGGCAGATCCGCAGACTAAGAACTAAAGATGTTGCTTCCCTTAAAGTGTTATGGAGGAATAAGAACTAAGAGGAGATGACCTGGGAGGCAGAAGACGATATGAAAACCAGATATCCTCAGTTATTTCAGACTTAGTCAGATTGTGCAGCTACAGGTATATTGTTGTTGTTGTTTCATAAGTTACATTATATACATGTATACGTGAGATAATTGACTTTAGTGTATTGTGAAATGAACGCTATAGTATTGTGTGAAGTACCTGTATTAGACTTTTCTGTGTTTCAGGGTTTTGGATAGTCCACATTACAGGGGAGACTCTGCCGAAATTTTTCCAGAATAAGTAATTGCAAGGTTAAGGTTCTTGCAAGCAGAAGTTAACATTCGTGGATGAATGTTCTTAGGGGGAGGGGGGGAGGAGGATGTTACACCTCGTAAGTTTCTAACGTTTAATTGGCCTATTCGTATGTTGGATGAGAGTTTTAGAGTACCATGTGTACGAGGAAAGGGCCTGGGGAAAGGCTGACCGAGTGAAAAGTCGGGATTTCACGGGAGGAGGCCGAACCAAATTGCCTAGAGGGGAAAAGTGGCATGGAGCAGCCCCCTCTATGTTACTCAAAGTGGCACGGAGCAGAATTTGCGTGACCGGCAGAGTGCCACATTGCCTTGCATGCCGCCTCAAGTATATAAAGGCCTCACACTTAGATGTTATGTTATTTTCCAAATAACGTCGGCCAGCAGAGATAAGAACGAGGGAAAACATTTGGAAATCATCTGATTACGCCGCTAAACGCCATCCAAATCTAAATTAACTCCGGGTAGTGAAGTATAAGGCTGTAGAGAGCATCGCTGCAGAGTTATTTTCGTAACATACGCCCGGCGAATTGTCATCCTGCCGAGCCTAAGCTGGTGGAATTATTTCAAACTAGTGTCAATAGGATCACGTGCGTAAAGTAAGTATTTCTCCCTTCTAGATTCCCAAGAAATTACGAGTTTTTGATCGTCTTTCGATAAGTTGAAGTATAGTCATCGTTTTCTTGGAATATAGTAATAAAGTAGCCCTATTCTTCTATTAATATGATTACAGTTGAGAAGGGAAGTTGAACACGAGCCAAAACTCGCCAGTTAATCGGTAAATAGTGAATGAGGTATGTTAAGGCATTTTCTTTCGGTAAGTTAGTTTCTTCAGCATAATAGTCCAGTATGAATTCCAGAAAAGCATGATAGGAGTATGTTATCATGTCTAGTTGTTGTTGTTAGTTGAGGCTCGTAATTTGTATTGTTTTGGGCTGGATTACACCTGTATAGCTTCTGTGACCACCCCAGGGTTAATAGTTCTGTCGCCGCCCGCTAGAGGCGAGATTACGTTGCTCTACGGAGTGGCATGCCGTCCACAAGGGACGAAGATGGGGATCCAGATCCTCATATGCCGTGGTTGGCCTTATACACACCCCCACCGAGCGTTTACGCCCAGGGTGTAGATATCAGGAGTCCTCTGAATTCAGACACAGCTATAGTCAGGGGTCGAGCAGGCCCAGTTACAGACCCAGGGGATCGGCAGGATGCTTATAGCTGGTAGTTGACTCAGTATGACTTGGATAGGGGTATATAGATTGAGGTGTACTCACTAGGGATAATGGGGGACCAGGTGGGTTATTCTGTGCTGATTGTACCTTTCAGCTTATGGGGGTCAGGTAAGTTTATGTTTGCTTTAGTTACTAATAGTTAGACAGTAACAAGCCTCGTTTGTCAGGTATGACCCCTACCCTCTTTATTACAGTTATATTTAGCCCTGATTTTACTACTTCAGTCATCTTCAGTCTGTTTTCCTTACTTCAGTCATTATCAGTTCTATTTCTTACTTTCAGTCATTTAAAGTTACTTCCTTACATATTTAGTACCTGTGGTACTGACACTCTTTTCTTGGGTGCTGCATTACTTACCTGCAGGTGCGGATAGATGAGGAGCAGGTCCCTCGTAGTTCTAGTCAGCCGTACAGAGCTGTCAGCTCCCTTCTTCCGTAGCTTGTGTGATAGAGGTTTACTTCTTTTGTTTGTACAGTATGGGTATGTTGCCGACCATCTTATTACTCCTAGAGGCTTGTAGATTGTGTTACTTCCTTGTGGTTAGATTATATCGGTCGTGTGGGGCCCATATGTGTTTTAGATTATGTGTGTTGGCTGTGTGGGGCCTTGTTTAGCTGTTGATTGGTGGCCTTGTTGGCCTTAGGTCAGTTTAGCATCTGATTTTACCTTCTAGTTATAACTAGATATCATGGTGGCCTTGTCGGCCTACATAGGACTCCCTATGATTGATTGTCTCTAGTTAGCTGTTTATTTTCGCAGGTGGCTATAGGCCTTGTCGGCCGGGGGTTGTATTTACAGCCGCTATAAGCCCGTTGTTTTCTTGATTCTAGAGTTAGAGTCAGCCCTGCACCAGAGGTGCTTAGGCTCAGTCAGCTCAGCAGTTCAGGTCCTAGTAGGGCACCAGGTGCCAGTCATGCCTCCCAAGGTGGGGCATGACAATAGCGGCTAAAGATTATACATTAAATGGGAACTGATAAATTAAATATGAATAAGTGGAAGTCTGCATATATATCATCCATACAAAGTCATTATTGACAAGATGAGATATTACATATTGTCTGAAAAAGCTTCTGACATAACTGAAGAGCTGATGGGACAACATCCCCAACTAGCTCACTAAAAGTCTGAAAACTGAAAGTAACACAACTCAACGATCTGAAGGTCCTCGAAGGATGAGGACTTGCCAATAAGGAACCTGGACTAAGCTCTGGAGATTGGCTAACGGCGCGACTAAGTCTGAATGTCCGAGCCTAAATCATAAAATGATAGAACATAGAGTATGCGGTCAGTACATGGAATGTACTGAGTATGTAAGATACATAAAAAAGGCTGAGTAAGCGTAACTGAAATCATGCACATAACATAAATCATAAGACCATAAAAGTTAGGACTGCATGCTGATATTTGAAAACATGTATAGTCATAACTGAATTTCATATTTGAATAGAATGACCCAAAGCTGAAAATAGAACCATATGGCTTGCCATTGCTGAAATCATAAGTTAAAAGCTTATAAACTGATCATTGGGTCAAATCTGCTGAAAACATAATATCATATGTCATAAACATGCTTAACTAAAATCATGAGGAACAATGAGAAACTCATTATAATCGGCAACCACATGTATGAGAGCATGATGATCCCTGCCCATGTGGAGGAGGGCCATCCTAAGCGTTGCTAGGGTGAAGGATAAGTACGGCCTGATATCATGGAGTGCCCTTCGGAAGGGGAAACACTCTCTTGAGAGGCCCCAAAATATACCTACATTGGCGTGTAGTTTATGAGACTGGAGAACCTTGGAACCCCTAGCCTACTCGGTGCTGGACACTACTCCCAAAACATGTGTAATGCTCACATAATCATATTCTAAAACATAAATTGAATCTATACATTTGAGGAGTCTTGACTCCAAAGCATATATCCATCACTTGATCTTGTTAGTCTTGGCTAGATCATAACACATGCTTGTCTTGTGTGGGCTTGCCGAAATCTAAAAATTGTGCATACTTGAAATAGACTTCATTGATCAAAATCATAGATTCATACACGGAAAATTTGTAACCATTCATACATACTAGATATATCATCATACTTGAAACCACAAATCATAAACTTGAATTTTCATGAATTTGTATAATTGGACATAATTTTCTAAAACTTAAAAGCATGACGAGTCATACCATGATTTGTTGGGAGTTAGGATGACTCGTCATCCCATCCGTTGCCATTGCCCAAGAATGACACCTACTCAACACTTGGCACCACCTAACGGGTCACTTAACAACCCATTAGGTCACACTACGAGTCATTAGACGACTCCTTCTGTGACCTGGTGCAAATTTTCCTGCTTTCCCTATTTCTACCCTCGGGTCTGATCTTAGGGACTTTTGGGATATTACAATATAAATATATCCTTTTAAGAGATAAATATAAAATAATTATGCTTTTATCATGACAAGTGTTCTATACATGACATCATATTTTAATGGTTTACCTATATAGGTACTTTTGAACTCTTAAAAAAATAATTGGAACAAAGATAGTATTGAGGGTTCCATTTGTGAAGCATACTTGATGGCAGAGTCAACACAGTTGTTTTCTCATTATTTTGATTCTCATATTATATCACAGTATCAAAATGTGACCTGTAACGAAGATGGTGGTGTAATGGAAGATATCTAAGGAAATTTATCAATATTGTAATAACCCAAAAACCATAAGATCAGACCCGAGGGTTGAAATGGCGAAAATAGGATTTTTTGCACCAGGTCATAAGATGAGTCATCCAGTGACCCATTGGGTGCACCACGAGTCGTTAAGTGACTCGTGGGGAGGAGGTTGGACTTGGATGGAATTTTTGGCTTGAGGTTGACCACGGGTGAGACCACGAGTCGTGGTCATCACCATGAGTCATCAAGTGGGTCGTGGTCAATGGTTGGTTAGAAGGTTGATTGTTTTTGGAAGTTTCCCTAACGGGTAGTCACCACAAGTCGTAGGGCACACCACGAGTTGTGATGTCCCTCATGGTGACTAGTGGTGATGAAATTCTAGTGTAGGCAATGACTTGAGACCATGAGTCATGGTCTAGGGCACGAGTCGTCTAGTCCCTCGTTGGAACTGGTAGTGTGCAATTTCTTGTGAATTTATTAAGGGCTTTTTTCGTAATTCTTAAGTTCTTAAGGCCTATACTACATCATTTTTAGCTCAGAATAGTGTGTTTTAAGAGGGGTAAGTTCATTCTAAGCCTATTCACTTCCATGCATGCAAGTCTAGAAGCTCCTAAGCATGATCAAGCCTAGACTCATCAGGATCTTCCCTTAATTTTCATCGGGCAATCAAGAGAGTTGTGATGTTAGATTTCTACCGGTATGTAGGGTTATGAATGGGTGTATTCATCCATACCCATGCCCAATCCCTCTTAAATTCATGAAATTCTAGTTGATGAATCTATAGGGTTTTAACCCAACATGTGAATTCTCTAAGTATCAATAATGGGTATGATCTAAGCATGTTTCTAATATTGAATTATGATTTATGGGCATGTTTTACAATGTTTTCAATTACAAATTATGTTTTCAAGTTTTACTATTAATGATGCCCAACCATGATAGTTCATGAATAGATGAGTTTATGATGTATGTGTTCAATCATGAGGAGATGTATATGAACAAAGTATGATTTCAAGGTACCCATGTCTATATCTATGTTTTCGAATGAATCAAGCCTATGTTAGCATGTTTAAGTATTGGGAAAGCCCATATGATCAAGTATGTTTCATGATTTATCTAAAATTCATGTATTAGCTTACCACATGGATTTTGGAGTCTATACTCTCACTATTTTTGGCTTTTGGTATGGTTTGAGGCCAAGGCTCCTCATGTCATGATTTCAGATTTATGCATGTGTGTTATGAGTCAGCTTCATCACTAGATGATGATTCAGCTTCGTTGAAAAATGATGGAGAGGATATGCATGTTTTTGGGAGTAGTCTAACATCGAGTAGGCTAAGGGTCAGTCACCCTATGCCTCAGAACTACGTGCCAACATAGGTATGATCAGATTATTCGGACCTTCCTTGTGAGCTATCATCGGCCCTATTGGTCCAGGAGCTTGATATCGATATCATGGTAGCATCCTTAGCCTTGGCAAGGCTTTGGATGGCTCTTTCCACTTGAATGTGATAGTCGGGACCATGTAAGCTCTATAGTGGTAATGTCGGTTATATGATGAGTCTCCCATTGTTCCACATGATTTCAGTTATGCATATTCATCAGTCATGATATTATGTTTTCAGCAGGTTTGACCCAATGTTTAGTTTTACTTATGATTATCAGTATTCAGCTTGGGGTCATTCGATTTAGTTATGATATTCAGTTATGTTCAGATCATGATTTCAGAAAATAGCATGCAAGCTCTACTCTCAGAATCTTATCTTGATTATGTTTTACGATATGCATGACTTATGACTTTACTTAATTAGCGGTTTTACTTACCTTACATAATCGGTATATTCCACGTACTGACCACATACTTTATACTATGTCATTTCATGATACAGACTCCAATATCCCGTCTCAGCCCCTCCAGTAGCCAAACTCTCAGTTTTAGCATCTTCCAGTCTTAGTTGGTGAATCCTCATCTTCCGAGGGCCCTTATAAGTTATATTGAGTACTTTTAGTTTCAGACTCTAATGAGTTAGTTGGGGTCTTGTCCCATCAACTTGTCCATAGTAGAGGCTTTTCAGACATAGTGTGTATTCAGTATTCAGCCTTGTGTTATATTTTCAGATGTTATGATATTTTCAGACTTTCTCTTTATTATACATGTTAGACTTCCACTTGATTATGTTGAGTTTAGATATCACGTTCATGCCATGGGTCAACTTAGAGCCTTTTGGGATTCTTTGTCCCGTGTCTTGATCCGGGCCTATGATCGGGTAATGACATTTACCCACTATGCAGGCTATCGGGAGAAACAAAGTAGAGCGATTTATCCCTTCAAGAAATCAAGGTTGTCCAAACTTATATTCAACTAAATTGTAAAGAGGTTGAGCCATTTGCGAGGTAACAATATAAAGTTATACTTGTTAAATACAATGAATATATCATTATGAGTTTCTATTTAACTTCTTTTATTGCAACGAAGCATGTGGAACGTTTGCAAGAAGAGTTCCTGAATCTATATCAAGATCAAATAAATGAGAGCCTCGATGCATATTTTCCCATATGGTTAAAGGAATATTTAAGCCTCCAACAATCATTATCTTTTAAACTGTATTTGTTTAAATTGGCTTGTGAAATAAGACTAAGTCTTATAATATTTTTTTAAAATAAGGTTAGATCCAACCATATAGAGAATGAATACTTGCATAATCTTGCTCATAGACCATTAATAAGTATGTATGCTTACCCTCTGTACTTTGTTAATGGATATAAACTTCACAAAGTACAACATGGTAGTGCAAGGTCAACAATGAATAGTGGAGTTTGTATCTCGGATCCAAATACTAGAAATTACTATAGAAGGATACAAAAGATTATACAAGTGAAATACCGTAAAGCACATTTGAAGCAAAATATATTATTCAAGTGTGACTGGTTTGATCCAACAATGGATGTTGGTGTTAAGGAGCATAATCAATACAAATTGGTGAATGTTAACCACCATCATTGGTTTAAAAATTATGAACTTTTCATTTTTGCAATTCAAGCAACTCAAGTGTGTTATGAACGCTTACTTACGATTATGATTATGAACGCTTTACGAATGATTTGAAAGCCTTGAGTCTTATGTTTTCTACAGAGTTTATGATATTTGCATGATGTCCTTCTCCTACGTTTACTTATAAGTCTTATTTTAATTTTAAATGTCTGTTTTACTTACCTTGCATGCTTAGTACATTCCACGTACTGACCACATACCTTCTATGTTGTATCGTTTAATGATACAGGGTCCGGATCTCAGGCTCATCCTTATCCTTAGTCCATCTCAGCTTACGTTCTCAGCTTATTAGTGAGTCCTCATGTTTTGAGGGTTTTTTGACAGACTTTTATGTTATCTTACATTTTAGTATTGTTCGGGTTAGTTGGGGATGTTGTCCCATCAACCCATTGTATGTTGTAGAGGCTTTTAGACCATGTGTAGTGTTCAGCTTATGTGTACATCCAGTAATTTCTAATGTTATGCTATGATTATGTTCCGCTATGTTTTTATGATTATCATTTTTCTTATTTGAATGAGATTAGTTGTATGCATGAGCCATGGGTCGACTTGGAGTTCCTTGTCCCCTGTCTACGATCCGGGTGTACGTTCGGTTCACGACAAACTTCATATCAGAGCAAGGTTTGAAGTGTCCTATGTTGTCTGAAAGTCGTGTTAAGTAAAGTTTTTTTCATGGGTATGAAGCGCGCCACACTTATGACGAAGAGGTTACTAGACATTTAGAAAATGTCTCCTTCTTTCATGCTCTACGTCGTGCGATGAAAAGCCTTCCATCTTGCTAATTCGTGTGATTCGCGATTGCGGAATTATGGCTCCTAGAAGAATGAACGAAGGAGGAATGGAAATGATGAAGACCACATATATGGAAATGACCATGGGCATCAGCAAGCCCCACCGGTTCAGGTGCCACAGGCACCAGAGCCAGCTGCCCACGCTAAGTTTTGGGCGGCTATTAAGATGTTGGCACAGGCCTTGACTCCTCAGGTCAACCAGCAGGCGGTTGCGCAGGTCCCACAGAATGGCTATGCAGCAGTGGCTCAGATTGGAGACTTCTTGAGGATGAACCCTCCTGAGTTCACGGGATCAAAGGTGGATGAGGATCCACACAAGTTTATTGAAGGGATCTTGAAGGTCACTCAAGTTATGGGGTGACAAATGGGGAGTGTGTTGACTTGGCCTCTTATCAGCTAAAGGAGGTCACTTATATTTGGTACGAGCAATGGAAGGTCAATAGGGCAGTGAGAGCGGGACCTATCAGCTGGGATGAGTTCCACATGGCCTTTCTCGACAGGTTCTTTCCTCAGGAGATGAGGGAGTTGAAAGAAGCTGAGTTTGTGAACCTCAAGCAGGGAAAGATGACAGTGTTGGAGTATTCGCTTGAGTTCACTCGTTTGTCAAAATACGCCCCAGAGTTAGTGATGGATTAAAGGGCGCGGGTGAGTCGATTCATTCATGGTGTGGCTGGTTATTTAGACAAGGATTGCATGAATACTATGCTCCACCAGGATATGGACTTTCCTTGAATAGTGTTATACACCCATCATATGGAGGCGGCTCATGCGAGGGAGAGGGAGGCAAAGAGGGCTCGGACAGACAGTCGTGGGTTTTCACATCAGAGGTCTGGTGGTGGCTACCGTCCACAATTTCAGCAGAGGTCACTAGCCCCAGCACCATTATTAGATAGTGTTCCATCCAGACCCAGGGGTGATCAGAGGGGTAGGGCTTTAAGATCGAGGGATCAGAGAGGCACCCAGTTAGAGTATACTTCTCCAGCCTGCGGGAAGTGCGACAAGAGTCATGCTAGGGAGTGTTTGCTTGGTTCTGATGTTTGCTATGGGTGTGGTAGGTCTGGAAACATGCACCGAACATGCCCATATGCTAGACAGGGTGATGATAGGGTTTGTGCACAGACCACCAGGACAGAAGCAGCTCTAGCCCGTTCAGCTCTGCAGGGAGCATCGACTAGTGGAGGTGGCGGACAATGCCAAAACTGATTCTATGCCCTTGCCTCGCGCTATGAGCAGGAGACTTCTGCAGATGTGGTCAGTGGTATATTGCATGTCTTTCATGTTGATGTTTATGCCTTGCTAGATTCGGGAGCTACCTTGTCTTTCGTGATTCCATACATTGCTAGTAGCCTTGGAGTTAGTCCCGAGACCTTGTCATAATCGTTTTCAGTTTTGACCACTGTTGGTGATTCAGTCATAGCTAGGCGAGTATATAGAGAATGCCCGTTCATTGTGTTGCATAAGGTTACCTCCGTAGACCTGGTAAAGTTAGCCATGACTGACTTTGACATTATTCTAGGCATGGATTGGTTGTTCGCATGTTATGCTTTGATTAATTGTAGGACCTGTACAGTGGAATTTCATTTTTCGGGTGAGTCAGTGTTGGAGTGGAAGGGTAGTTCGGTGGTACCAGTAGGTTGGTTTATTTCCTATCTTAAGGCTAGGAAGATGATCTCTAAAGTTTTCATGTACCACCTAGTTAGGGTTAAGGATGTGGAGTCCAAGACCCCGACCATTCAGTCAGTTTTGATGGTGTGTGAATATTCCGTGGTATTTCCTGATGATTTGTCTGGTGTTCCTCTGGAGAGAGAAATTGATTTCGGTTTTAATCTATTACCCGATACGTATCCTATCTCTATTCCTCCATACATGATGTCCCCAGTCGAACTAAAGGAATTGAAGGATCAGTTAAAGGATCTGTTGGATAAGGGCTTCATTAGACCGAGCCAGTCTCCATGGGATGCACCAATTCTATTTGTTCGAAAGAAGGACGGTTCCCTTCGCATGTGTATTGACTATCGATAGTTGAACAAGGTTACCGTCTAGAATAGGTACCCCTTACCCAGGATCAATGATTTGTTTGAACAGCTTCAGGGTGCCAAGTGCTTCTCCAAGATTGATCTCAGGTCCAGGTATCACCAGCTCAGAGTTAGGGAGAGTGACATCCCAAAGACTGCTTTCAGGACTTGGTATGGTCACTATGAATTTGTTGTTATGTCTTTCAGACTAACCAATGCCCTTGCAGCTTTTATTGATTTAATGAACAGGGTGTTCCAGGCATATCTGGATATGTTTGTGATCGTGTTCATCGATGACATTCTTATATACTCCTCGAGTAAGGAGGAGCATGCCACTCATTTGAGGATAGTGCTGCAAACCCTCAAGGATCGTCAGTTGTACGCAAAGTTTAGCAAGTTTGAATTTTGTCTAAACTCGTTGGCATTTCTGGGTCATGTGGTATCAAGAAAAAGTATAAGGGTAGATTCCCAGAAGATTGAGGTGGTGAAGAATTGGCCCAAACCAGTAAATCCTTTAGAAATTCAGAGTTTCTTGGGCCTAGCAGGCTACTACTGGAGGTTTGTAGAGGGTTTCTCATATATTGTGGCACCTTTGACTAAGTTGACTCAGAAAAAGGTGAAGTTCCAATGGTCGTAAGCCTATGAGAAAAGCTTCCAGGAGTTAAAGACCCGACTCACTTCAGCACCATTATTGACCTTACCCGAGGGCACTGATGGCTTTGTAGTGTATTGTGATGCTTAGAGAGTCAGACTGGGATGTGTGTTGATGTAGCGTGGGAAGGTAATGGCATATGCCTCGAGACAACTAAAAGTTTATGAAAAGAATTACCCAACCCATGATCTTGAGTTGGCTGTGGTGGTGTTTGCATTGAAGATATGGCGGCATTACTTGTATGGGGTCCACATGGATATATTTATGGATCATAAGAGCATACAATACGTGTTCACACAGAAAGATCTAAATATTTGGTAAAAGAGGTGGTTGAAGTTACTAAAGGACTACGACATGAGTGTCCTCTACTATCCGGGCAAGGCTAATGTGGTTGCGGATTCACTTAGTAGGCTCTCTATGGAGAGGTTGTCCCCGTGGAAGGGGGAAGGAAGGAGTTGGTGAAGGATGTCCATCGAATTGCGAGGTCGGGAATTAGATTGATTGAGTCGACCGATGGCGGTGTTGTTGTACATAACGGGTCAGAATCGTCCTTGGTGGTTGATGTTAAATCCAGGCAAGATGAGGATCCAATTTTGAGGAAGCTGAAGGAGGTGGTGCAGAGTCAAAAGGTGGAGGTTTTCTTCCAAGGGCGAGATGGTGTGCTATGATACCAGGGTAGTCTATGTGTCCCAGATGTTGATGATTTGAGAGTTATGATATTGCATGAGGCACATGGTACCAGATATTCTATTCATCCAGGATAGAAATTTATTGGTGGGATGTATGAAGAAATAAATTGCAGAGTTCATAGCAAAATGTCCAAACTGCCAGTAAGTGAAAGTCGAACATCAAAGGCCGGGAGGCATACTTTAGGATATCAACATCCCCACTTGGAAGTGGGAAGAAATTAATATGGATTTCATTACAGGTCTACTCCATACTCGCCTACAATACGACTCCATCTGGGTGGTGGTCGACAAGTTAACCAAGGCTGCATACTTCCTACCGGTTAGGACCACGGATTAACTGGATAATTATGCTAAGTTGTATATTCCGGAGTTGGTTTGACCTCATGGAGTTCCCTTGACTATTGTTTCAGACCGAGGTACTCAGTTTACCTCTTAATTCTAGAGTTTTTTTCAAAAAGGACTTGGGATGCAGGTTAAGCTCAGTACAACCTTCCATCCGCAAACAGACGGCCAGACAGAACGAACCATTTAGACCCTCGAGGATATGTCGGGGGCATGTGTTATGGATTTCAAAGGTTGTTGGGATGATCATTTGCCCTTGATTGAGTTTGCCTATAATAACAGTTATCACTCTAGAATCCAGATGGCACCGTTCGAGGCTCTTTACGAGCAAAGGTATAGGTCACCCATTAGTTGGTTGAGGTTGGTGAGGCAGCCATAATAGGACCTGATTCGGTTCATGAGGCCATGGTAAAGGTCCAAATGATAAGGCACCAATTAAAAATCGCTCAGAGTCATCAGAAATCGTATGCTGATGTAAGGATCTGGAGTTTGATGTGGATGACTGGGTATATCTAAAGGTATCCCCCATGAAGGGAGTCATGCGGTTTGGAAAGAAAGGTAAACTCAGTCCCCTCTATGTCGGTCCTTATCAGGTTGTGAGAAGAGTTAGTAAGGTGGCGTATGAGTTAGACTTGCCATCGGAGTTATCTTCGATTCATCCCATCTTCCATGTGTCACTTTTGAAGAAGTGTTTGGGTGATCCAGCCTTGGTAGTTCCGGTAGACAGCATTGGTGTGAAAGACAACCTCAGTTATGAGAAATTCCCATTGAAATCTTTGATCGTCAGGTTTGAAAGTTGAGAAATAGAGAAGTAGCTTCAGTTAAGGTTTTATAGATAAATCAGCATGTTAATGGAGCTATGTGGGAAGACGAATCAGACATGGTGGCTAGGTATCCACATTTGTTCTCTACCGGCTCAGTTCCAACTTAAGGTATCAGTTCTACCCTATGATCCCATTTAGTTTTCATGTTCATTTCATGTGTGCAAGTTTCTTTTATGTGTATGAATGTGTATGTGAAGCATGTGATCAGTTCAACTGTGTGGTTTGATTTGGAGATAGTCATTCCGTGAAAATTTCAGTTAAAATGATCAGTACATAGCTGGGATAAATTGTATGTTTCTGTTTGCTGCTTATTTCCTACATTCGAGGACGAGGGTTTCCAAGGGGGGAGATATTGTAATACCCCGGGAAGGCCTAAGAATAGATTTGGGAGTTGAATTTGAAAAGTGCAAAAAAACTGGCAAAATACCACAGGACGGACCATAGAACAACTCGTGGTAACAAACCACGAGTCATTGTATGCTGTCGTTGGTTAGGGAAAGGTTGGTGGCAGTGGAGAGAATGGGAGGTATGAAGACCCATTGTGGGATAGAATGGGGCCTTCATTTGCAGTCGTGGTTAGGGTCAGGATGGACGACAGGGTAAATAATGGGAGACCCAACGACCCGTTAGGAGAAGCCACGATCGTTGGTTGTGGTCATTATTGGAGGTTGATAATCTCTAGTGTAGGCGATGGGTTGATACCATGACTCGTTGGAAGGAACCACGAGTCATGGTGAGGATCGTGGTAAGTGGGTTCAGATCTTATGATGAGCAAACAACAGATGGTGTAACGGACCGTGGTTTCAAAGGACGAGTCATCTTGTCCGTCCGTTGGTTAGTTCCGAGAGAAGGCATTCAGCAGTCCATTCAACGAGGGACATGAAGGGTCATTGGTGGTTCCCACGAACCATTGGTACCACACATGGGTTCCATCCGACCAGATTTAGGGCAAGTTCATTAAGGGTATTTTCGACTTTTCCATGCTTTTAGACCCTAAACAACATCGTTTTGGATATTTTCTGAGTGTGATAAGATGAGTTAAGTCCTTTATGCATGCCCATTCTCATGCAACAACTTTAGAGAGATTTTTGGAAGATTCAAGGTCTTTTTCCCCAAGTTTCCATCAATTTCTTTATGGGTATTCAAGGAACTTTGAGTCAATCCATTTCCAGGTATGTAGGGTTTTAGAATGGGTGAAAGTCTTCCCCACCCATGCCCAAATCTCAATTTAAATCATGAATCCTCCTATTCAAGTCTATGGGGTTTTACTCAAGTGCATGAAAATGTGATTTCTCCTTATGGGTATGATTTAATTGAGTCTTTGTTATTGAATTATGAATGATGGGCATGTTTTATTATTATTTTCTTTAAAAGAATGTTTCAAGATCTTAAATTCAAAATGCCCATTTGATAAAAGTTCATGAAAGTTATGATTTACAATGAATTTGCAATATTTTGAATTTATTGATGATGAAAGGGCATGAATTCAAGTTACCCATGTTTATGAGCATATTTTGAAAGAATTGAATATGATGAAGTATTGGACAATGCCCACATATTAGAGAATTATTTATGAAGTGAATTACATGAATTATCGATTGATGATGTTGGCCGATGAAAAGGGCCTTGATTCTTGGCTAAGCATGTTTTAAAGGGGATCATTGATGATAAATGTTATATTTTAGCCAATGAATCTTAATGCATTATGTTATTGATTTATGTATGAGCCTATATGCATGTTTTTGGGGCCGTGTCTAGCACTGAGCAGCCCGACGTTCAAAGGACTACGCCGGTGTCTCATAACCACGTGCCACCATGGGTTTCTAATGATATATTGCATTGATAATGATCCCCTCAAATGTGATATTATGCCTAATGCACGACCCTCGCCTGGCAAGCCAGGGTCGACTCTGCCCACTCGAGTGAGATAGTTGGGGCATCATGAAAGGCTCTACCATGATGGTGTCGGTTATGACGAGTCCTCCCATTGTTTTGCATGTATTATGCATTGTTATATTTATTTTATTGGCTCAAGTTATGTTTTGATAATGTTTTATTACGATTATGATTATGAACGCTTTACAAATGATTTGACAGCCTTGAGCCTTATGTTTTCTACAAAGTTTATGATATTTGCATGATGTCCTTCGACTATGTTTACTTATGAGTCTTTTTTTACTTTTAAATGTCCGTTTTACTTACCTTGCATACTCAGTACATTCCACATACTGACCGCATACCTTATATGTTGTATCGTTTCGTGATACAGGGTTAGGATCTCAGGCTCATCAGCATCCTTAGTAGATCTCAGCTTACGTTCTCAGCTTATTGGTGAGTCCTCATGTTTCGAGGGCTGTTTGACAGACTTTTATTTTATTTTACATTTTAGTATTGTTCGGGTTAGTTGGGGACGTTGTCCCATCAACCCATTGTATGTTGTAGAGGCTTTCAGACCATGTGTAGTATTCATCTTATGTGTACGTCCAATAATTTCTAATGTTATGCTATGATTACGTTCCACTATGTTTTTATGATATCATTCCGCTTATTTGAATGAGATTAGTTGTATGCATGAGCCATGGGTCGACTTGGGTCCCTCGGTGTCCCTTGTCCAGTGTCTACGATCCGGGTGTACGTTCGGGTCGTGACGATTATCAAGAGAAATATGCTCCTTATTATTTTTCAATCCTTCCTTATTTTCTTTAGCTTGCTTCTTAAATTCCTATGTTTTCCTTTAGCAACCTGCTCCTCATTATTTGTCTGCTCTCTTTAAGTATTCCTTAAAGGAGATAAATTCTTTAACTCAAATTTCGGTAAACATAATTATCTCTAATTTTTTATAGCTGTGACTTGAGGCAGCGGTCGAAGTAGCACAGATCATGTAATCATGATGTCAGTTAGAGGTCGAGGTAGCACAAGGGAGTTAACATGCCTACTGTTGTCATTCCCATAATTAGTTCTCAAAAGGCGGACCTACCTGTTCCTATCGTAGGCTAGATCATATCACCAAGTCCAAACATTAATTTCTATTAGTTTTATCCCAATTGAAACATCAGGTCATTCTATGTAATGACTCAGACGTCGTTACGGGATGGTTAAGGGTCTAAAACACTGGAATAGGATAGAGAAGGAATAGAAAGTACTGTAAATTTTTTTATGTGTGAAACTAGTGAATTTCGATTAGTTACTAGTTCGGGGGACTGCTGCAACAGAGGGATTCCCGCTGCAGCGAGACTGCGGTAAGGGTCGCAGTTCCGCTGTGGAGAATTTGGGGAATAACTGCTGGAACTGCCACAACGACACTATGGCCGCTGTAGCAGGTCTGCTGCAGTATAGGAGCGGGTGGCTGTTGAGGTTGAGGTTTCGGCGCAGGGAGAAGCTCCTGCCGCGCCAGTATCCTCTGAGGTTCTAGCGTAGGTTCAACCTTCTAGGCGGCCTTGTGGGCACTGGGGCAGTGCCAGCAACTCCAGCGGGGCAGCAGTTGGGGATACAATATGCAGTTGTTGTGGCTCCTCGAATCGATGACATATTAGAAGCTGTCAATGTTCCCTAGACCGGTAGTGGGACCGATGATGACAGGAGAGGAGTATGACCTATTTTCATGGGTTTTTCGTGAATGCATTATCGATTTCATAGAGTTTTCATGCTATTTCTTCTTTTTCGGCTCAGAGACCAGTTATAGAGAAGGTCTCTTATACGTGTGGTGAGTATGGTCACGTCTGCAAATGGTGCCCTAGGTTTGGACAGGGCGAGTAGATTGTTCCTCACCCAACTCCTCAAGCTTCGGCCCCTACTGGGTGAGGAGGTAGTGCATTCAGTCAGGATCGTCCACAATTGGGCGAGGTGGTCAGCCAACCGTTAGAGGTGCTACTCAGCAAGGTAGAGAACATGCTCAGGTGGGTAGGGGTGGCACCCAGTTAGGTAGAGGGGTGGCACAACCCAATCGGGGCGGTTCTCAGGTGGTAAGCAGGCCGATTTCTATGCTTTTCCTAGTAGACTAGAGGCAGAGGCTTCAGACGCCATTATTATAGGAATGATCTTCGTGGCAGATAGAATGGCCATTGTGTTCTTTTATCTGGGCTCTACATTTTCTTATATGTCTGCTTATTTTACATTGGGTTTGGATTTTGTTTATGATGTGCTTGATACTCTTATTTGTGTGTCTACCCCTGTTGGTTATTCTGTGTTGGTGGATAGGGTTGTTCTTGATTGCATTGTTGATTTCGTGGGGTTTGACACTCTAGCATACTTAGTGATCTTAGACATGATTGATTTTGATATAATTTTGGGAATGAGCTGGTTGTCCCCTTACCATGCCATTCTAGATTGCTATGCTAAGACTGTCACTATATCCGGTCCAGAGTCGTCTAGGTTGGAGTTGAAATGGAATTGTAGCCATATTCCTGAGAAACTTATTTCTTATATTCAGGCCTGTAAGTTGATACAGCGGGGTTGTTCAGCATATCTAGCACATATTCAGGACACTAGTTCAGAGGGTCCTTCCATAGAGTTGGTCCCGGTTGTTTGTGAGTTCTTAGGGGTATTCCCTGCAGATTTGCCCGACATGCCACCGGACCGTGACATAGATTTTTATATAGACTTGGAACTAGATACCCGACCCATTTCTATTCCTCCATACCGAATGGCACCTTCTGAGTTGAAAGAACTCAAGGAGCAGTTGCAGGAGTTTCTTAGTAAAGGATTCATCTGATCGAGTGTGTTGTTGTTGGGGTGCCCCGATCTTGTTTGTAAAGAAGAAGGATGGTAGTATGCGGATGTGCATCGATTACTACCAGTTAAAAAAGGTAACTATTTGGAACAAGTACCCTTTTCCTCAAATAGATGATCTTTTTGATCAATTACAGGGGGCGACTGGATTTCTGAAGATTGATTTGAGTTTCGATTATCACCAACTGAAATTTGGGCTGAGGATATTCCCAAAATAGCCTTTTGGACCAGGTATGGGCATTATGAGTTTTTTTTCATGTCATTTGGACTCACTAATTCCCCATCTGCGTTCATGAGCCAGATGAACGGTATTTTTAAATCCTACCTAGATTCCTTTATTATTGTATTCTTTGATGATATCTTGGTGTAGTCTAAGACCAAGTGAGAGCATGAAAATCATCTAAGGATTGTATTGGGATTATTGAAGGAGAATAGTTATATGCTAAGTTCATCAAGTGCTAGTTTTAGTTGGGATCAGTGTCCTTTCTGGGGCATGTGGTTTCCAAGCAGGGAATTTGAGTTGATCCACAGAAGGTGGAGGCGGTCAAAAACCGAGCAACACCAACTAATGTGATGGAAATCCGAAGTTTTGTGGGGATGGCTAGTTGCTACCATTGGTTCGTGAAGGGATTCGCATCCATCGCTTCGGCATTGACCAAGTCGACGCAAAAGGATGTACCTTTCCAATGGTCGGAGGAATGTGAAGCAAGTTTCCAGAAACTCAAGACTCTGCTAACCACAACACGTATTCTGGTGTTACCTGTGGAAGGTAAAGACTTTGTTGTTTATTTTGATGCCTCACGGTCTGAGTTGGGTGTTGTGTTAATGCAGGAAGGATAGGTTATTGCTTATGCCTTAAGACAGTTGAAGGTGCATGAAAAAAATTACCCCGCGCACAGCCTGGAGTTAGCAGCAGTGGTGTTTGCCCTAAAAATTGGGAGGCACAATCTGTATGGAGCATGATGTGAGGTGTTCATGGATCATTGCTTGTTGCAGTATGTATTCTCCCAGAAAGGTCTTAATTTGAGGCAGAGGATATAGATGGAGCTGCATAAGGATTATGATGTCACCATCTTGTACTACGCAGGGAAGGCCAATGTTGTGGTAGAAACGTTGAGTAGGAAGAAGGTGAGCATGGGCAGTTTAGCTTGCTTGAAAGCTACTTAGTGGACGATGGCTAGGGAAGTCTAGACTTTGACCAACAGCTTGGTGAGGTTCTTGCTGATAGAAACCGGTGGGATACTAGCCAACATGGAGGCCAAATCCTCCTTGCTAGAGGAAATCAAAGCCAAACCTTTTGAAGATGAAAAGCTGGGTAAGATTAGGGATAAAATTCTATGGGGAGAAGCCAAAGAAGTCGTGTTAGATGATGAAGAGGTCTTGAGAATAAAGGGGCAGGTGTGAGTTCCTCGAGTGGGTGAGCTAATTAAAACTCTCTTGGAAGAAGCTCACAACTCGAGGTACTCCATTCACCCCAAAGTCACCAAGATGTACCACGACCTGAAACAACACTATTGGTAGGGCAAGATGAAGGGGGATATTGTGGACTACATTGCTTAGTGTTTGAATTGTCAGCAGGTAAAGTACGAGCACAAAAATCCTAGAGGAGTACTTCAGCGAATGCCTATCCTCAAGTGAAAATGGGAGAGGATAGATATGGACTTCATGGTTGGTCTTCCCAAGACTTTGGGAAAATTTGACTCAATTTGGGTCATAGTGGACAGATTGACCAAGTCTGCTCATTTCTTGTCGGTCTAGGTGACTTACAACACTGAGAAACTAGCCAAGTTGTACGTGAAGGAGGTAATTCAATTGCATGGGGTGTCAATTTCAATTGTATCAGACAGGGGCACCCAATTCTTTTCCTATTTTAGGAGGACCTTGTAGGCCGAGTTGGGTACGAGGTTAGACTTGAGCACATCCTTTAATCCTCAAACAGATGTATAGTTGGAATGGACTATCCAGGTATTGGAGGACATGCTCGGGCATGTGTGATAGACTTCGGGGGCCATTGTGACATATTCTTTCCCTTGGCAGAGTTTGCTTATAACGATAGCTACAACTGAAGCACCAGTATGACGCCATTTGAAGCTTTGTATAGGAGAAAGGTAGGTCTCCAATTGGGTGGTTTGATGCGTTTGAGGTGAGGCCTTCAGAGACTGATTTGTTAAAGGAGTCCTTGGAAAAGGTTTGAATAATTCAGGACCGCTTGGTGGCTGCTCAGAGTAGGTAGAAGTAGTACGCAGACAAGAAAGTAAGGGATATGGAGTTTATCGAAAGGAAGCAAGTGCTACTCAAGGTGTCCCTTATCAAGGGGGTAATGAGGTTCAGAATGTATGACAAGCTCAGCCCGAGGTATATTGGGCCATTTGAAATACTCCGACGTATGGGGGAAGCGGCTTATAAGTTGGCATTGTCGCCAGGGTTGTCTAGAGTGCATCCGACATTTCATGTGTCTATGCTAAAAAAGTACCATGGCGATGGAACGTATATCATCAAGTGGGACTCTTTGTAATTGGATGAGAATTTGTCCGTTGAGGAGGAGTCTTTAGTGATATTGTCTAAAGAGGTTCACAAGCTGAGGCCCAAGGAGATTTCAACAGTAAAGGTCCAGTGGAAGAATCATCGAATTGAGGAAACCACTTGGGAGACCGAGGTTGATATGGGGTCAAGATCCAAACTGTTCGTGGAAACTGGTAAGTACTTTTTCCTTTCTTTGTATAGACCATTCAGGGATCAATGTATTTTAATTAGAATCTGATGTAACGAGCTGGACGTCATTACGGGATGGTTAAGGGCCTAAAACACTGGAACAGACTAGGAAGGAATACAAACTATTGTAAATTTTTCTAAGTGTGAAACTGGTGAATTTCGGGTAGTTACTAGTTGAACTACTTCAGCAGAGGGATTCTCGATGCTGTGAGACCAACAGGAATGGTTGGAGTTCCATTGTGGTGAATAACTACTGGAATCGCCACAACGACACTATGGCCGCTGTAGCGGGTCCGCTGCAGCAGAAATATGACCGTTGCAGTGGATGACGAGAATCAGAAAGTGGGTTTTAAGTGAGAATTATGGGGTTTTAAGTGAGAATTATGGGGTTTTACCCCATTATTTTCAAAAACACAATAAGAAGGTCTAGAGAATGGGAAAACCCTCCAGAGCAGTGAACTCTTCACCTAAGGTAAAAATTTTCAATTGTTTATCTCTACAATGAGTGATGTTGATACTAGATTCGTTGTAGACCTTTAATGGTGGAATTTTGGGAGGAAGAAAATGCCCAAGTGATACATACCCAGGTGCTATTTTGTAACATAATTAAGTCATGTTTGTCAATTAAAGTAATTAAATTCTCATGTGATGTTACACCCCGTAAGTTTCTAACGTTTAGTCGTTCTATTCGTACGTTAGTTAAGAGTTTTAGAGTTCAACACATACGAGGAAGGGCCTGGGGAAAGGTCGAACGAGCACAGAGTCGGGACCACTCGGGAGAAGGCTGGACCAGCTGCCCAAAGGGGGCAATGTGGCACGGACCCTCCTTGGCGTGTTAGGCTCCGTGGCTGTCACACCCCGCCTTGGGGGGTATGATTGGCACCTGGTGCCCTACTAGGACCTGACCTGCTGGACTGTTAAGCCTGGGCGCATCTGGCGCCTGGCTGGCGCTAACTCACATTTCTGGAAACAAAGGGCTATATGACGGCTGTAAATACAGCCCCCGACCCATTGGCCTATAGCCTCCTGTACCTGTACTAGCAGCTGACCAGAAACATAGTAATTTAGGGAAACCTATGCGGGCCGACAAGGCCACCATGCTGTCTAGTTATCTATAACTCAAACATAGCATACTAAGAAGCTACGTGACCGGCAAGGTCACCACTACTGGCGAACTATGGCCCCACACGGCCATTACAAAAGAAAGAAAGAGTAAAGGCAACTATACAACTACACGGCCCCACACGACCGGCTCATCTGACCACAGGGAATATATACGGACTGCAAGCCTCTAGGAATAGTAATAGAACTGGTCGGGACAGGGCCCCGACCTACCCGTACTATATACAAAAAAAGGAACTGAACTACACCTCTGAAATTCAGCCTCCGGATGACTGGAGCTGAATACTCAACTGCTGACAGGGAGTCACGTAGAATCACCTGCTCGTCTAAGAGTACCTGCAGGCAAGTAATGCAGCGCCCCACTGGGCGTCAGTACCACTGGTACCGAGTATGTAAAGCAATGACTAAAAAGATATCTGAAATCAACAATGTAGTTGACAAAACTGAAATAGAAAGAGCTAGATTATCTGTCTGATGATGTAAGTCGTACCTGTTCTCAATCATACTGGGAGGAATGGATGTCATATCTGGAGGCGTATCATTCTACTACTAATCTACTCACGTCTAACATAATATAACTTAACATACATAACATAACACAGCATACACAAACCTTACCCGGCCCCCATAAGCCGGGAGGTACAATCAACACAGAGTCTATGCCCCTACCCCGGTCATCCCATCTCCTATAGTGGCTGTAAGCATCCTGCCGGTCCCTGGGTATGCACTTGGGCTCGTTGAGCCCCTAACTATAACTGTATCTGAGTCCGAAGGACTCTAAATCAATACCCCGGGCGTACCCGCTCGACGGGGGTGTATAAGGGCCGACCAAGGCACAATATGGGGAAACTGGCATCCCATCTTCGTCCCCTTGCGGGACGGTATATCACTCCGTAGAGCGACGTATCCTCGTCCTCTGGCGGACGAGTCGATACAGCTATTAACCCTGGGCAATCAGGGATGCTAGGTAATCCAACCCCAATCAATACAACGGTCTCAACTAGTCATGTTGTCTGTGTATCTCATAAACTAAGACTAACAGGTGTAAGGTATCATATAAATCACATACTGAGCTAATAATAGCAATCTATAAGTGTCTGATACATGCTGAGATAGGTAAGTATAAATATGAATATAGCCTCCTGTCAAACTGTACTGGGGCAAAGGTTATACAAGAAGGTGTTTCTGCTGAAAGCTATACTGTTTACTAAGTTTCTGTGTTAACATAATTTCCTATTTCTAACATGCTTTCTAAACCATATACAGTTACTATTCTATATCGGGAATGCTTTACTGATACTGTACTACCTTGCGAGGTTTCAGCTAAACACAACAATATCTTAACATGGCATATTACATCACATACTGAATATACTGGGCAACCTTAACCACTTACGCCCAAATCTATATCGTACGGATAGGTATCGTACACGTTACAACCCAAAACTGCTCATATTGCACCCATATTCATAATAACACAATAATCGATTTCCGAACATTCTACTGGTCTGTAAATTACTATACTACTTCAACGCTACTTAACTTGCCGAGGAAACTTAACTTTACATACCTTATCATTGAATATTCGTCCGTCGGACGAGGCTCGACCGATACTTCTACTATTTTCTCCCAACTGCATTCATAAATACGTCAATCAATACTAAATACAACGTTATTGTAAAGAGCGACGTTACTTTCGATTTAATTTATAGCCTAAACTTAGGCTTATCGAAAGACGGTCAAAAACTCGCTATTTTTCAGCGGCCTAGAAGGGAGAAGTATTCACTTCTCAGCTAGGAACACATAGACATTAATTTAGAGCAATTCTACTTACTTTAGTTCGATGGCTCGCCGATTCGTCGGCCGTATTTCGCGAAACTAGCTCCGTAGAAATGCCCCCTGCTGCTAAATACTCGGGTATCTGGGATTAATTTGAGTTTGGGCAGCGTTTGGCAGCGTAATCGGACGAAAATTAATTAATTTCTTCGTCCCTTTCCTTTCTCTCAACGTTCAGCTCTGTTTTCTGGAAAATGTTTAAGGATTAAATGATTTCCAACCGAAGTGGGGGCTTTATATACTTGGGCCTGGACAAGGGACACGTGTCACGGAGCCATCGCGGAGGCCTCACCTCCGTGACACGCTGCCATCGCGGAGGGGCTCTGCCTCGGCTCCTCCCGCGATGGTTCGACGGGTTTCTCGTCCAATCTTTTTCCCGGGCCTTTCCCTAGCACGTATGGACTTCAAATATGCTTAACCAACGTGCGAATAGGTCATCTAAGTGCCGGGAATTCTACGGGGTATAATATTCTCCCCCCCTTAGGAACATTCGTCCTCGAATGTATGCTGCTATCTAGAGGACAGCTTACTTTACTTTCTGGGAAAATTTTGGCAGAGTTTCCCCTGTAACATGGACTATCGCAAAAACCTGAAATGCAGAAAAGTCCAACACAGGCACTGCACACAACGTTCCACAATCCACTGGACAACTAAGTATTACTTCTATCTTTATCATTTACAACATACATATCATAAAGTACTGTATAAGTAATGATACGGACATACCTGTCGTCTGACTAGGCCTGAAATAAGTGAGGGTATCTGGTTTTCATATCTTCTTCAGCCTCCCACGTCATTTCTTCCCGATTTCTGTTACGCCACAATACCTTGACAGATGCAACGTCTTTAGTTCTCAGCCTGCGAATCTGTCTGTCTAAAATGGCTACAGGAACCTCTTCATAGGCTAACTCCTCTGTGACCTGAACATCCTGGACTGGAACTACTGTAGAAGGGTCCCCTACGAACTTTCTTAACATGGAAACGTGGAATACTGGGTGAACAGATGCTAATTCTGGAGGTAAGTTTAACTCATATGCCACGCGGCCTATTCTTCGCCGAATCTGATACGGCCCAATGAATCTTGGGCTAAGTTTGCCTTTCTTGCCAAACCTCATTACCCCTTTCATCGGGGACACTTTCAGATATACCCAGTCGTTTATCAAAAATTCTAGATTTCTGCGCCGTCTATCTGCATATGACTTCTGACGGCTCTGAGCGGTCCGTAAACGTTCTCGGATAAACTTTATCTTTTCCTCGGACTGCCGAACAATGTCTGGGCCAACTAATGCTGATTCTCCTATCTCAAACCAGCCCACCAGCGATCTACATATCCGCCCGTACAATGCCTCGAAAGGTGCCATCTGAATAGCTGAATGGTAGCTGTTATTATAAGCAAATTCGATTAACGAAAGATGTTCATCCCAGCTACCCCCAAAATCTAACACACACGCTCGTAGCATATCTTCGAGCGTCTGAATTGTACGTTCAGCTTGGCCGTCTGTCTGAGGATGGAATGTTGTACTCAGATTAATCTGCGTCCCCAGACCTTTCTGAAATGACTGCCAGAACCTAGCTGTAAACTGTGCCCCTCTGTCTGAAATGATAGATGCCGGCACTCCATGCAATCTAACTATTTCTCTGATATACAATTCGGCATAATCCTCAACTGGGAAGGTAGCCCTTACTTGCAGGAAATGAGTTGATTTTGTCAGCCTATCAACTATTACCCAAATGGAATCATTTCTGCGTCTGGTACGGGGTAACCCTGTTACAAAATCCATATTTATTGTTTCCCATTTCCACATAGGTATCGATATCTCTTGAGTCAAACCACCCGGTTTCTGGTGCTCGGCTTTCACCTGCTGACAATTAGCACATCTAGATACAAATTCGGCTATTTCAGTTTTCATACCTGGCCACCAGTAGATGTCTCTGATGTCGTGGTACATTTTCGTCGCCCCTGGGTGGAGGGAATAGCGAGTGTAATGTACCTCGTGCATAATCTGCCCACGAAGGCCTGAGACGTTCGGGACACAAAGGCGGCCCTTACAGCGTAGCACCCCATTCTCGGTTATCTGAAAATCTGGCTCCTCACCCTTCTGAACTCTATCTCTGAGCTGGACTAAATCAGGATCCTCATACTGTCGTTCTTTTACCTCTGCAACTAATGACGACACTGCAGAATTCTGAATTACAGCCCCATTATCTCCTGTTTCCATTATCCGAACGGCTAGTCCAGCTAACTGATGAATTTCTTTAGCTAATTTCTGTTTCTCGGGTCGCAAATACGCCAAACTCCCCATTGACTTACGGCTCAGGGCGTCTGCTACAACGTTGGCTTTTCCTGGATGGTACAGGATGTTTACATCATAATCCTTCAACAATTCTAACCAGCGACGTTGCCGCAGATTCAACTCCCTCTGAGTAAAAATGTACTGTAAGCTCTTATGATCTGTGTAAATATCAACATGGACGCCGTACAGGTAATGCCTCCACATCTTCAAGGCATGAATGACTGCGGCCAATTCTAGATCATGGGTGGGGTAATTCTTTTCGTGCTTCTTCAACTGTCTGGAAGCATATGCAATTACTCTACCATGCTGCATCAACACACAACCCAACCCGATACCTGACGCGTCACAATAAACTGAATACCCTTCTGTGCCTTCCGACAGTGCTAATACTGGAGCGGAGGTCAATCTGTCTTTCAGTTCCTGGAAACTCTGCTCGCATGCCTCCGTCCACTGAAACTTTGCTGCTTTCTATGTTAATTTAGTTAAAGGTGCTGCAATAGTTGAGAATCCCTCAACGAACCTCCGATAGTATCCTACCAAGCCCAGAAAGCTACGAACTTCAGTCGGGGTGGTAGGCCTAGGCCATGACTTAACTGCTTCTACCTTCTGCTTGTCTACCTGTATACCAGGATCTGAGACAATATGCCCTAAAAAGGCTATTGAGTTAAGCCAGAATTCACATTTCGAAAACTTAGCATACAACTGGCGGTCCCTGAGAATCTGGAGCACTGTCCGCAAATGAGTCCGGTGATCTGCCTCAGAGCGAGAATACACCAGAATATCATCAATGAATACTATCATGAACAAGTCCAAGAAAGGTCTGAAAAATACTGTTCATTAGGTCCATGAAGACTGCTGGGGCATTCGTTAGCCCGAAGGACATAACCAGATATTCAAAATGCCCATATAGGGTCCTGAATGCTGTCTTAGGAATATCCCTCTCACGTACTCGGACCTGGTGATATCCGGACCGCAAGTCAATTTTAGAAAAGTATCTGGCTCCCTGTAGCTGATCAAATAAGTCATCAATTCTGGGAAGCGGATACTTGATCTTTATTGTAACTTTGTTTAACTGCCGATAATCTATGCACATTCGGAGTGAGCCATCTTTCTTTCTCACGAACAAGACTGGCGCACCCCACGTGGAAGTACTCGGCCTGATAAAACCTTTATCTAACAAGTCTTCCAACTGCTCCTTTAATTCTCTGAGTTCTGCAGGAGCCATACGATAAGGAGGTATTGATATTGGCTGACTGCCTGGTAGCAAATCAATAGCGAAGTCTATTTCCCTTTCTGGGGGAATACCAGGTAACTCATCAGGAAATACATCTGGAAATTCATTTACCACTGGAACAGACTGGAGTGTCGGAGATTCTGCTTGGACATCCTGAACTCTGACAAGATGGTAAATGCACCCCTTAGATATCAACTTTCTCGCCTGAAGGTAGGAAATAAACCTACCTTTTAGCGTCGCGGTGCTGCCCTTCCACTCCCGTACTGCCTCCCCCGGGAAGTGGAATCGGACCGTTTTGGTCCAACATTCAACATTAGCAAAACATGGTACTAACCAATCCATACCCATTATGACATCGAAGTCTATCATTTCTAACTCGACCAGATCTACTGTGGTCTGACGATCAGCAACCTCTACTGTACACCCGCGGTAAATTCGGCTAGCTGTGATAGAGTCACCAACGGGTGTAGATACTAAGAAGGGCTGCTGTAATGATTCTGGTACAATACTAAACTTCCGTGCCACAAATGGAGTAATATAGGACAAAGTAGACCCTGGATCAATTAGCACATAAGCAGGGTGTGAGCAGATAGTTAGCATACCTGTCACAACATCAGGCGATGCCTCTAAATCTTGCCTCCCTGGTAAGGCATATGTGCGGCTTGGACCCTCACCTGTACTGGAGGCCCCTGATCTGCCTCGACCCCTGCCTGCTGAAACTGAGGGCCTACGCCCAGTCGAGGATGCTGTAGCTCGCGACCCTACTGACACCCTATCCTGTCTGTCCCGGTCCTCTCGACCTCTGGCTGGGCAGTCTCTCATCAAATGGCCTTCTTGGCCACAAATATAGCACACGGTGGAACCATACCTGCACGCTCCAGAATGGCGTCGACTGCATATAGGGCAAAGTGGTAGGGTATACCTACTCTGCTCCGCCCTCCTCTGTAAGGGTGAGTCTGCCGTCTGCGAGCCTCTACCAGCCTCTGACTGCCCTCTACGACTGAATCTACCTCCCTTAGACTGCAGTGGAGGTGGAGGCCTGGGTGGCTTGTCTGACAATCGTGGCCTGGGTCCTCCTCGGGCCTCTCTTTGTAACTCAGCTGGCCTATCCCGGCGACGCTGCTCTTGATTGACCCTTCTGATCTCCCGATGTCGCTGTCTGATGCCCTCAATATTCTGGGCAAATGCCTGGATTCGGGAAATATCCATGTCCTCTCGCAGTGTGGCCATGATACAAGTCTCGACATACTCTGGGTTCAACCCCATAATAAAACAGTGCACTCTGGATGCCATGGTATCAACAAAAGCTGGTGCATATCGAGCCAAAGAATCAAACCGCAAGGAATATTCCCGAACATTCATGGCCCCTTGTTCTAAATGTAGGAACTGGTCTACCCGGGCCTATCGAATCTCCCGTGGCAAATAGTGATCTAGAAAGGCTCCTGAAAAGCTGGACCAGGTGGGAGGGGGAACATCTCTCCCTCGGGACCTCTCCCAGCTTTCATACCATAACATCGCAATATCTCGCAACCGGAATGCGGCCAATTCAACTGACTCAGTAGGTGTAGCATGCATAACCCTGAAGATTCTCTGCATCTGATCCAAAAAATCCTGGGGGTCCTCTGTTCGGTCTGTGCCTGTGAACTGTGGGGGATTCAGGGCTAAGAACTCTCGGACCCTCGAACTACCGGGCCCTCCTGAGGATTCTGCAACTGTAGATGGCATTTGCTGATGCTGAGCAGCCATCATCTGTGCTAACAGAACTACAGCACTCCTAACCTCCTGGTCGGAGGGTGTCAATAGAGGGGCTGCGGAAGGTAATATCGCCCCAAGTGGCTCCTGAAGTGGTGGAGACTGCTGAGGAGGCTGAGATGAAGCCTCTGTAGGGCCCTCTGATCGGGCTGTCTCCAAATGAGGGGGAGGCATCCTGCTGGTGCCCTCCCCTGCTGCGATGTCTAAGCTCCGACCTGTGGCGGGATGGCGCTGGTCTGACATTATCTGTAACCAAAGAATATGGTAAACTTTTGGGGACTCAACCCTATACCGTACCGCTCTATAGCACGACTGAATCAGAATAAAAGACAACCATCCTATCATGCCTTGCAGCCTCCTACCCATAGTATGTGGTGCAGAACACATCCATGGACAGGACTCTACTTAGCATGGCTTGCAGACTCCCTGGGATACGACCTGCTCTGATACCAAGTTTGTCACACCCCGCCTTGGGGGGTATGACTGGCACCTGGTGCCCTACTAGGACCTGACCTGCTGGACTGTTAAGCCTGGGCGCATCTGGCGCCTGGCTGGCGCTAACTCACATTTCTGGAAACAAAGGGCTATATGACGGCTGTAAATACAGCCCCCGGCCCATTGGCCTATAGCCTCCTGTACCTGCACTAGCAGCTGACCAGAAACATAGTAATTCAGGGAAACCTATGCGGGCCGACAAGGCCACCATGCTGTCTAGTTATCTATAACTCAAACATAGCATACTAAGAAGCTACGTGACCGGCAAGGTCACCACTACTGGCGAACTATGGCCCCACACGGCCATTACAAAAGAAAGAAAGAGTAAAGGCAACTATACAACTGCACGGCCCCACACGACCGGCTCATCTGACCACAGGGAATATATACGGACTGCAAGCCTCTAGGAATAGTAATAGAACTGGTCGGGACAGGGCCCCGACCTACCCGTACTATATACAACAAAAGGAACTGAACTACACCTCTGAAATTCAGCCTCCGGATGACTGGAGCTAAATACTCAACTGCTGACAGGGAGTCATGTAGAATCGCCTGCTCGTCTAAGAGTACCTGCAGGCAAGTAATGCAGCGCCCCACTGGGCTTCAGTACCACTGGTACCGAGTATGTAAAGCAATGAATGAAAAGATATCTGAAATCAACAATGTAGTTGACAAAACTGAAATAGAAAGAGCTAGATTATCTGTCTGATGATGTAAGTCGTACCTGTTCTCAATCATACTGGGAGGAATGGATGTCATATCTGGAGGCGTATCATTCTACTACTAATCTACTCACGCCTAACATAATATAACATAACATACATAAGATAACACAGCATACACAAACCTTACCCAGCCCCCATAAGCCGGGAGGTACAATCAACACAGAGTCTATGCCCCTACCCCGGTCATCCCATCTCCTATAGTGGCTGTAAGCATCCTGCCGGTCCCTGGGTATGCACTTGGGCTCGTTGAGCCCCTGACTATAACTGTATCTGAGTCCGAAAAACTCTAAATCAACACCCCGGGCGTACTCGCTCGACGGGGGTGTATAAGGGCCGACCAAGGCACAATATGGGGAAACTGGCATCCCATCTTCGTCCCCTTGCGGGACGGCATATCACACTGTAGAGCGACGTATCCTCGTCCTCTGGCGGACGAGTCGATACAGCTATTAACCCTGGGCGGTTAGGGATGCTAGGTAATCCAACCCCAATCAATACAACGGTCTCAACTAGTCATGCTGTCTGTGTATCTCATAAACTAAGACTAACAGGTGTAAGGTATCATATAAATCACATACTGAGCTAATAATAGCAATCTATAAGTGTCTGATACATGCTGAGACAGGTAAGTATAAATATGAATATAGCCTCCTGTCAAACTGTACTGGGGCAAAGGTTATACAACAAGGTGTTTCTGCTGAAAACTATACTGTTTACTAAGTTTCTGTGTTAACATAATTTCCTATTTCTAACATGCTTTCTAAACCATATACAGTTACTATTCTATATCGGGAATGCTTTACTGATACAGTACTACCTTGCGAGGTTTCAGCTAAACACAACAATATCTTAACATGGCATATTACATCACATACTGAATATACTGGGCAACCTTAACCACTTACGCCCAAATCTATATCGTACGGATAGGTATCGTACACGTTACAACCCAAAACTGCTCATATTGCACCCATATTCATAATAACACAATAATCGATTTCCGAACATTCTACTGGTCTATAAATTACTATACTGCTTCAACGCTACTTAACTTGCCGAGGAAACTTAACTTTACATACCTTATCTTTGTTCGTCCGTCGGACGAGGCTCGACCGGTACTTCTACTATTTTCTCCCAACTGCATTCATAAATACGTCAATCAATACTAAATACAACGTTATTGTAAAGAGCGACGTTACTTTCGATTTAATTTATAGCCTAAACTTAGGCTTATCGAAAGACGGTCGAAAACTCGCTATTTTTCAGCGGCCTAGAAGGGAGAAGTATTCACTTCTCAGCTAGGAACACATAAACATTAATTTAGAGCAATTCTACTTACTTTAGTTCGATGGCTCGCCGATTCGTCGGCCGTATTTCGCGAAACTAACTCCGTAGAAATGCCCCCTGCTGCTAAATACTTGGGTATCTGGGATTAATTTGAGTTTGGGCAGCGTTTGGCAGCGTAATCGGACGAAAATTAATTAATTTCTTCGTCCCTTTCCTTTCTCTCAACGTTCAGCTCTGTTTTCTGGAAAATGTTTAAGGATTAAATGATTTCCAACCGAAGTGGGGCTTTATATACTTGGGCCTGGACAAGGGCAACGTGTCATGGAGCCATCGCGGAGGCCTCACCTCCGTGACACGCTGCCATCACGGAGGGGCTCTGCCTCGGCTCCTCCCGCGATGGTTCGACGGGTTTCTCGTCGATCTTTTTCCCGGGCCTTTCCCTAGCACGTATGGCCTTCAAATATGCTTAACCAACGTGCGAATAGGTCATCTAAGTGCCGGGAATTCTACGGGGTATAACAGTGGCACGGCCCAAAATTGGTGCGTTGGGGTCCGTACCACGAACCCCGTGTTCACCGCACAAGCCTTATATATATTTAATTAGATCATTTGATTTCATTCCTAATAAGCAGAACCCCATGACCAGAGAAGGAAACTCACCATTTTCATCCTAATATCCTCTATTTAAGCTATGAAGCACTGCCCGAATTCGAATTAACTTCGGGTATCGAAGTATAAGGCTGCAAGGAGCATTACTACGGAGTTAGTTTCACAAAATTCGCTCGGAAAATCGTAACTCCATTGAGCTAAAGTTGTTGGAATTGCTCCAAACTAGTGTCAATATGATCACAGGCTTAAAGTAAGAATTTCTCCCTTCTGGATTCTCTAGAAATTATGAGTTTTCGGCCGTGTTCCATCAAGTTGAAATATAGTTAATATTTATATATAAAGTTATCATTTTCATCGAATTTAGTACTAGAATTAGCCTCATTCTTCTAATAATATGATTGCAGTTGAGAAGAGTAGTTGAATACGAGCTGAAACTCGCCAGTTAATTAGTAATCGACGAACAAGGTATGTTAAGGTAGTTTCCTTCGGCAAGTTAGTTTCCTTAGCATGATAACCTAATTGAATCCCAGTAAGAGTACCAGCAACATGTCTATCATGATTAGTTGTTGTTATTAGCTGAGACCAGTATTCCATATTAGTTTGGGATGGATTATGTTTGTATAGCCTTCATGACCGACCTCGGGGTTATTAGCTGTGTCGACGCCCTGCAAGGGCGAGATGACATTAGTCTACGGAGCGGTATGCTATCAGCCAGGGAAGAAGATGGGGTTCCAGGTCTTCATATGTTGTGGTTGGCTTTATACACCCCTGTCGAGCCTGGTGCCCAGGGTGTAGATATCAGGAGTCCACCGAACTTAGACACAGATATAGTCAGGGGCCGAGCGGGCTCAATTACAGACCCGGGGGGTTGGTAGGATGGCTAAGCTATTAGTTGACCAGTGTGATCTTGGATAGGGGTATATAGACAGAGCTGTACTCACCAAGGCTTATGGGGGCCCTAGGTGGGTTATTCTATGCTGGTTGTACCTTCCGGCTTATGGGGGCCAGGTAAGGTTTATGTTTGCTTTAGTTATTGACAGTTAGATACTAAGACGTTCTATTACTCAGGTATGACCTCTATTCCTTCATTTAAGTTATTCTCAGTTTTATCTCTTTATTTCAGTCATTTACAGTTATCACCTTACATATTCAGTACATATTGTACTAACGCCCTTTTTGGGACACTACATTACTTGCCTGAAGGTATGGATAGACGAGGAGCGGGTCTCTCGTAGCTTTCTGCCAGCCTCACCAGAGTATTTAGCTCCTTTCTTCCGGAGCTTGTAGATAGAAGGTTACTTCTTTTTTGATGGTACAGTTTTGGGTAGGCCGGGGCCCTGTCCCGACCATCATATTACTCCTAGAGGCTTGAAGATTGTTTCTATTTCCTTGTGGTTAGCTGTTATTGCCCGTGTGGGGCCCATATATGTTTTAGTTTATGTGTTGGCCGTGTGGGGCCTTGTTTAGTTGGAAGATTAGCGGCCTTGTCATCCATAGTTAGCTTAACACTGATTTTACTTTACAGTCATAACTAGACATCATGATGATTTTGTCGGCCTACATAGGATCCCCTCTTATTGCCTGTTTCTGGTTGGCTATGTTATTTTACAGGTGGCTATAAGGCCTTGTCGGCTGGAGGTTGTATTTACAGCCGAGATATAGCCCGTTGTTTTCTTGATTTGGGGAGTAATCCTGCACCAGAAGTGCTTAGGCTCAGTCAGCTCAGTTAGTTTAGATCCTATTAGGGCACCAAGTGCCAGTCATGCCTCCCAAGGTGGGGTGTGACAAACTTGGTATCAGAACAGGTCGTATCCCAAGGAGTCTGCAAGTCGTGCTAAGTAGAGTCTTGTTTATGGATATGTTGTGCACCACATTCTATAAGCAGGAGGCTGCTAGGCCTGATCTGAGGGAGACAGGGAGACTTCGTTTCGGTCTCCCCAACACTTTTCACTACACCAAGAGCCACTCCGAGTGACAAATGTGATGGCACCACCTCCAGCAGTCTCTATACCGGTACCATCAGATCAGGAGGTTAGGAGTGTTGTTGTTATGCTAGCTCAAGATGATGACTGCACAGCGTCATCAAGTGGCACCTCCAGTCATAGAGTCCTCAGGAGGGCCTAGTAGTTCGAGGGTTCGAGAGTTCGTCGCCTTGAGTCCCCCGCAGTTTACAGGGGTGGATCGGGCAGAGGACCCTCAGGATTTCTTGGATCAGATGCAGCGGATCTTTAGGGTAATGCATGCTACACCTACAGAGTCGATTGAGTTAGCGGTATTCCGGCTATGAGACATCGCAGTACTGTGGTACGAGAGTTGAGAGAGGTCCCGAGGGAGAGATGTTTCCCCTACGACTTGGCCCAGCTTCTTATAGGCTTTCCTGGACTACTACCTACCACAGGAAATTTTATAGGCCTTGTCTGATCAGTTCCTACATCTGGGGCAGGGGTCGATGAGTGTCGGGGAGCATGCTATGAGGTTTGACTTCTTGGCCCGATATGCACCAGCTTTTGTGGATATCATGCCGGCTAGGGTGCATTGGTTTATTATGGGACTAAATCCAGAGTATGTGGAGACCTGTATTACGGCCACTCTATGAGAGGACATGGATATTTCCCGCGTCCAGGCTTTTGCTTAGAATATTGAAGGGATCAGACAACAGCAGCGGGAGATAAGGAGGCCAGATCAGGAGCAGTGCCGCAGGGCCAGACCTAGTGACATGCAGGCAGAGTCCCAGGGTGGACTCAGGCCACTTTTTTCATGTAGAAAACCCAGACCCCCACCCCCACAACAGCAGTAGGGGAGTGGATCTGGTCGTCAGGGGAAGTCAGGACCCGACGAGAGCTCAAGATCAGTAGGTTCATAGCAGCAGAGAGGTGTGGAGCAGAGTAGATTGACCGTGCCGCTTTGACTTGTCTGCAGTCGATGTCACTCGGGGGCATGCGGGTATGGTCCCACAACATGTTATACTTGTGGACAGTGATCTTGGGCAGATTTATATGCCCAAGTGATACTCAAACGTATCAATTTTACCTTGTTTGTTTTGCAATGTGTATATAATATCATGTAATTGGTAATAAAATGCGAATTTATACTAACCAACATGATTAGCATTTGTTTTGCAGGTAAATGTGATTTTTAGGAGCTAAAATGCATGTTGGAACTATGTCGGAGTTGGACTTGGATGCGAGCGTGGAAAAGACCTTGGAATGCACATTTTATAGGGGCTCCGCGATGGAGCCGTGCCACGCTACCATCGCGGTAGCACACTGCCTGAAAAGGAATTAAAATGGCAATTTCCAGTGTGCCTTCGCGTCAGCTCCGTGGCACGGAGAGAGGCCTCCGCGTTGGCCTCCGTGCCACGTTGAGGCTAATTTACTGGACCCTGAAATTCCAGTGAAGGTCCACGTCCACTCCGTGTGGCGGAGACAGTGCTCCGCGTTGACCTCCGGGACACGTTGCTTGTTATTCCGGGAAAAATTTCCCACTAGTATAAATAGCACACTTAGGTTTATTTTAAGCAGTTTTTAGTTTATAGACTGATTTCAGAAGTGGAGAGCAAGAACGTGGGTTAGGAGCAGTTGAGGAACGAAAAAGCTAAGGGATTTCTTCTCTTCATTTCTTCTTTCTATCAATTGTACATATGATTTACACTCATTTTAGGATGATCAATCCACAAATGAGTGGCTAATTCTCTTCCTTGCTGAGGTTTTGAACATGTGTAATGAATTTTGATTATAATTGATATGGTTTTCTTCTTCTTCTTTCATGTTGTTCTATTAATTCTTGTTCTTACTGCATTAGTGATTGGCCAACATTAATGTACATCTAAAAAGTCCAATTTCACTCGAGAGAGCAAGAAATTGGAAAGTTGTGAATTAATAGGGTATTATTCTTAACTTGATTTGGGAAAATTGGGTTTTGATGTGCTTTCCTGATAGAAATATACTTGAAAGCCGTATTAGTCAATTTAGGAACCGGAATTGTAGTGCTAGGTCATAAATTGCATTTGATCACATAAATGTAGACGGATGGTTTATGATTCTAAAGTGAAATTAAATACGAAAGTTTTAATTTCTAGGCAAATGTTCTTGGCTAGCAATATGAAGAAGAGATTAACCAAATTATCATGATTATCAAGTTCATTACTTGTTCTTAACCTTGGCATGTTCATATCCACTGTCTGAATTCACAGTAAATAGGATTTTTATTTGTTTTTAATTTTTTTTCTTTGGTGGATTGCATCAATGAACTGTAGTTGCTTATGGTTGCTAAAATTTTGTTGCGTGTTGTATGATGTTCAAAATGTGAAAATGATTCATTTGAAAGCATGCAATTCTGTAAATATGTTGAGTTACCTAGGCTATAGAATTTGAATCAGGATGATTGAGGCTTAATTTTGAATTCATGTGATTGGCTAATTCGAGAGTCTGTGAATGCATCTTGATTTGAGCATGTGCACGAAGTGTGAAGTGAGGTGTTGTTATTCCATGCCATTGTGAATTGTCTAGAACTTGCCTGGTGTGTATACAAAACGAAATGAAGGAGGTGTAGTGTTGGAAAGGATGTAGGCATTTCTTTGTTTTAACCGATAGTTTCCATTTTTTTTCTTGTCAAATTCTACCTTTTTATATGTTGTATACCCTAGTTAGCCCGTTGAGGCTTTAGTCGATTTCTTTCTTTCTTTTGTCCAAAAGTGTATAAACTAAGCTTTATTCCTTCTTTTCATTAGCCTTAAAGTTTATAAGAAGCTCTTAAGAGCTTACAAAGAAAAGAAAATGTTTCCCAAAGAGTGAAAAGAGTGAAAAGAAAAAGAAAAGCAAAGTGAGGAAACAAAAGATGAGGTTGAAGAGGCACTTGTTGTAATTAATTGATAGTGAGGGTACATGAAAACCCTTTGTTTTGTGTCAAGTGTGTTTGATGAAATGGGCTGTATGAAAGGAAACCAGCATGAATGGGAGAAAAAGAGGAAAGAGAGGAACAATGTCCATAAGTCGATGGGAATGAGTTGAAAAGGCGCTTAAGGATGCTAGCGACTATTATTGGCTAATCCAATATATATATACTAGATCCATAGCCCCGTTACAACCCATTAAAGTCCAACGTGATCTTACATTGCATTTCTTTATATTAGTGGAGTAATACACTAAGGGCAAGCTTATGGGTCATGACATGATGCATGTGAATTCTTTTGGGAGAGAGAGTGAAATTAATTTTTATATGCCCCTACTTGCATGTTTGTGTGTTGCATGAACAAAAAGGGGAAGATTCTCTCGAGTTGTGAGAGCACATGCTTGATGAAAGATTGATTTTCGTATCGGATTTCTTGATTAGCTGATTTGCATAAGTTTGCCGATATCAAGAATCAATTCTTAAAGTCTAGGAAGCCTTGATGTATTAAAGGTCATTGTATTGTAAGACCAAGCATGTTTTCGTGATGATTTGCAAAAATTGAATAATCGGTATGACCGTAGCGTAAATGGTCGCACCATAGTGACGAAGGTTGGGATGTAATTTGCATGATTTGTGTATGTGTTGTTCGAGGACGAACAAGGATTTAAGTGTGGGGTAAGTGATCTTGGGCAGATTTATATGCCCAAGTGATACTCAAACGTATCAATTTTACCTTGTTTGTTTTGCAATGTGTATATAATATCATGTAATTGGTAATAAAATGCGAATTTATACTAACCAACATGATTAGCATTTGTTTTGCAGGTAAATGTGATTTTTAGGAGCTAAAATGCATGTTGGAACTATGTCGGAGTTGGACTTGGATGCGAGCGTGGAAAAGACCTTGGAATGCACATTTTATAGGGGCTCCGCGATGGAGCCGTGCCACCAGTTGTGAGGGCAGTGTTACTGCCCGATGAAGCAGCAGCAAGGCCGGTTCGCGAGGTGGCAATCCCACACGCCAACAATGTACATTCTAGCATCCGCAAACCAGAGCCTTGAGGGAGGTTTGAATTAAAGCAGAATATGGTGCAACTTTTGCACACAAGCGGGCAATTTACCGGTCTCCCTCATGAAGATCCACAACATCTCCAAAACTTTTTGGAGATAAGTGACACTTATATACCCGCTGGAGTGTCACCTGATTATGTTCGGCTCACCTTATTTCCATTTTCCTTACTTGGTGAAGCCAAGAGGTGGTTAAAAGCTGAACCACCCAATTCTATATCAACGTGGGATGATCTTGCACGGAAGTTTTTGATCAGATTTTTCCCTTCTAGTAAAACAGCCAGACTTAGAAGTCAAATTCTAAGTTTTAAACAGAGGGAAGGAGAAAATCTATATCAAGCCTGGGAAAGATTTAAATCCATGTTGCGGGACTGTCCTCATCATCATCAGTCCAATGAGGCGTTGGTACACACATTTATTGAGGGTTTGGAACCCCACACTAAAATTCTGTTAGATTCAGCAGCTGGAGGGCAAGCGCTGGAAAAGACTTACGAGGAGCTGTACACTTTGCTCAACCGAATTTCACAAGGCAATCCAGAATGGAATTCAGATTCTTCAAGAGGTGGAGCAAGGAAAGCAGCGGGAGTGCTTGAAGTGGATGGGTTTACAGCTATCGCTGCACAGATAGTTGCTTTGCAAAATCAGTTAAACAACCACTTCAGAATATGAATTTGAATCAGCCTTCAGCTTCAGTCAATGCAGTTCAACAGATGTGGTGTGAAGTGTGTGGTAGTAGTGAGCATTCAGCTGAATGCTGTGGTGCAAATCCTGATTCTGTTAACTTTGTGGGCAATGCACAGAGAAATCAGCAGCAGTTTGGTAGTGGCTACAACTCAAATTGGAGGAACCATCCGAATTTTTCGTGGGGTAGCAACAATCAACAAGGCCAAAGTTCAGGGCAGGGTATGCACAGAAACCAAGGAGGGCAACAAAATTATCAAGCTCAATTCAGAAATCACAATGCCCCTCCTCCACCACCATCACCTACCATTGAGGAGATGTTCAAAACCATGATCGCTAATCAGGCACAATTGCAGGCTGACTATGTTAAATTGGCAGCCGAAGTGAAGAATAATCAGTTGGCGACCAAGGCTCTTGAATATCAGTTTGGGCAATTTTCTAGTGCCCAAAATACTAGACCCAGAGGAGGACTACCTAGAGACACGGATCCTAATCCGAAGCAGGTAAATGCAGTGACCACGAGGAGTGGTTTACAGTTGAAGGAGGTGGAACCGGAAAGACCGCCTCAAAAGTCAGGAGCAGCAGATGTTGAGGGAGAGCAAATCTCAGATAAGGGGAAGACTAAAGAAGCTGAACCAGAAAGGCCTCCATCCCCGTTCCCTCAACGACTTAAGAAACACAAGGAGGAGGCGTGTTTCCAGAAATTCATGGAGGTACTTAAACAGGTACATGTTAACTTACCTCTTGTTGATGTCTTGCAGGGAGTGCCAAAATATGCGAAATATATTAAAGACATCGTGGCTAACAAAAGTCGTTTGACTGAGTATGCCACGGTAGCTTTAACAGAGGAATGCACTTCCCGTATTCAGAATAGGTTGCTCACAAAACTGAAAGACCCTGGAAGTTTTACTATCCATCTTACGATTGGGCAAAGTATCCGAGCTCGTGGATTATGCGACTTGGGGGCAAGCATAAATCTGATGCCATCTTCGGTATTCAGAAAGTTAGGTCTAGGGAGCCCTAGACCTACAACGGTAATCTTGCAGCTAGCAGACAGGTCTTTAGCTAAGCCGGATGGCATTGTTGAGGATGTGTTAGTGCAAGTAGGCTCCCTCATTTTTCCAGTCGATTTCATTGTTCTGGATTTTGAACCAGATGCTGAAGTCCCATTTATTTTGGGACGACCCTTTTTGGCAACCGGAAAGGCATTAATTGATGTAGCTGCGGGTCAACTCACGATGCGAGCACATGAAAAGGTCGAAGTGTTCGATGTGTACAAGGTACCTAAGCTCCCGACTGTTTATAAGGAACTCTCGGTGATCAATGTGATTGATCATGGGAATGCTAATGGAATGAGTGATTCCCGAGAGTTACTAGGTAGGCCACCGGATAAGGTTGAGAACTACTGGGGGGATGACCATGATCGGGACAAATCGTCCATCACCCTAGTAGACAAGTGAGCTTAAAGGACGTCGAGCCGCGATGGTAAACCAGGCGCTGCACGGGAGGCAACCCGTGAGAAAAATATTTTATTTTTTCTTTTACACAGTGTAGTTAGTTTTTATCTTTATTTTTGTTTTTATTTGTTTATTTCCAATTTTTATTTTTCTTTTTCTTTTCTTGATTAGGTTTAGATTTTTATTTTAGTTAGTATTTTTTATTTTAGTTAGGAAAATCTATTAATCTAACCAATTTTTGTTTAGTGAGGTGATTTTCAGGTATAACGGAGGAAATATACATGGAATCGAGAAAATGAGGCAAGGTATGAAAAATCAAATTAATTGAAGAAATAGTGCACTGGCGCGTTGGCGCCGTGTCACGGAGGTAGGGCTCCGAGTTACCCTCCGTGACACGTTGAAGGCAAAATTCGGATTTTTCAAAAATCTAGTAAGCCAACGCGTTGGCTCCGTGTCACGGAGGAGGGGCTCCGCGTTACCCTCCGTGACACGTTGCCCCTTATTCAGTGCCGGGTCACACCGGGTTGCCGGGTGACCCGCGTGTTTTCTTTAAATAAACCCCCGATTTTGCCCAATTTTTCCCCATTTCTCTCATCCTCCGCGACCAAAACACCCAATTTCCCCTCCCCAACCAACGTGCCACGCTAATAGGCATGGAAAACATCAAATTTCTTCGGTTCTTCATCTAAAAGGTATGTTTCACCGTTTCTCTCAAGTTTTTGGCGATTTTAGTCGAATGTGAGCATGGGAGGTGAAATATATCACCCCAAGTAGCACTTAAACATGATGTTGAATTATTTTGTGATTTATTATGTTCGGATTGTTGTAATTAGCGTTTGAACTCGTCGATTATGTGAATAATTCAAATTTGATTGTAAAATTGTATTCTAGGGCTTGGGTTGTTGAATTTGACTTGGGTAACTTGATAATTTGATGAATTCGATGTCAGGGTGTGGTTGTAAATTGAGATAAGTCGAGGTAAATATTGTGTGAATGTTGTGGGAAGACGAATTCTCGAATTGTGTAAATTGGTTTGATTAATTGGATTCGTTTGTATATAGAACGTTTTTATCGTTGTTTTTATTTTGTTGTTGTTTTTGTTGCGAAGTGCGATGTGTGAATTGTTAGCGATAGTAGGATTGGGATTAGCTGTATGAAGTCTGAGTAGTACGCTAACCGTTATGCTGTTGAAATTTTTTTGTGAACTCACTAAGCATGAAGTTTATAGTGTTGTCTGTGGTGTAATTAGAGTGATCTTTGCCGTAATTTTGTAGAAGTAGCTAAGGCGTAAGTGTGGGGTAAATGTTCTGTAACCCGACCTTAGCCGAAGTCAACAAGTTTTTAGCTTAACTTTGTGCTTGTTTGTGTAAATTGACAGGTACAATGGCGAGCAGACAAGATAAAGGCAATGGTGCTTCTACCTCAGGCATAGGTAGGAAAAGGATGAGACTGGGCACCGCAGTCCCAGCTGCACCCGCTGTTCCGCGCGGCCAACGCCGCCAATACGGAACAAGATGGGTAACCGATGAAGGGAAGAAATGGTATGCTAAGCATAAAGAGAACAAGTACTTCCCTGAAGAACATATTGCACGGGAACCACTTTTACAGGAGTTCCCTCGCATCGTACAGAGAATCGAGGCAGCTGGGCTCAGCTTTATTTTTCAGGAGCCCAAGGAGTGCAACCTTCATTTGGTCCGGGAATTTTATGCAAATTGGAACCCGGCCATCAGAAGCCACACAGTGAAAATCAGAGGGCAGATTGTCACTCTGGAACCCCAGCAGCTGAATGCCATCGTTGGAGCGCGGGACACAGACGCCCACGTTCTCCGCCAGCTAAACATCACCCCACCGTACACCGACATCAGACGTATGTTGTGTGCGGCTCGATCTACAGCCCGATGGAGTAGACATAAGGAGAGTGGTTACCACCAGACTCTGCCTTATTCGCAGATGAACAGGGAGGCCAGAATATAGCTGAAGATTGTGTGTTCGTGCTTGATCCCGGGAGTCCATATGACGGACGTGACCCGGGACCATGTCTGCTTGGTGTATGCCCTTATGAAAGGGCTTGAGATTAATGTGGGGGCGGTAATAATATCCGCCATGAAGAGAGCCAGACTGCACCAGGGCCACAGATACGGATTTGGCGGACTCATCACCACCTTCCTCTGAGGCCTCGACATTGAGGAAGAAGCCTTGGACTATATTCCGCAGTTGGAGCGGAGGGCCCTCGATGTGACAAAGACTAAGGCCCCCAACACTACACACGGACCTGTACTGACTTTGGGCGAGCAACATGCTCGGGACGATCAGTACATGGCCCGTATGTTTGGCATGCAGATGCTTCAGCTACGGATTGGTGGGAGACCAGCCACCGAGGAAGAATTATGGCAGCTGGAGCTGGACTACCCCTTTGGCGAGAACGCCAGAGCCTTATGTCGGGTGGGGCCAGCCTTCGTGGAGCCGACAGATGACGATGTCCCTACTGATGAGGAGACACGTCGTGAGGACTCCGATGTGGAGTCCGAGGACGACGATGGAGCTGATTCAGACATGGGCGACGAGGCCGCAGCACCGGATGAAGAAGTCGAATATTTCGACTGAGCAGGGAGTTCCACCACCCAAAATTTTGTGCTTTGTATTTTTGTGAACACTGGGGACAGTGTTCGATTTAAGTGTGGGGTGGGGAGTAGCTAGGTGCTGGGACAAGGCTCTAATTTGCTCTATGTTTTGTTTTCCTTGGTTTGTATGGATGTTTGTGCTTTCCCTATGGTGAACTGATTTGTGATGTATCTGTATATATTTGTTTTGTGGCTGATGATGTGTGTTTTTGAAAGTTATGGTTGCTAGTGTAAATATTTTGTAAATTTTGTAAATATTTTTTTCTATCGACATGATCGATATTTTTCAAAATTTTTGCGAAGATATTTTGAAATTATCAAAATCTTTTGTAAATATGTTTCTATCGAAATGATTGATGTGTTGCAAAATTTTTCGATTTTTATTTTTTTGGGTTTCTCGGAGTTTGTTTTCGGTTCTTTTACCGAGAATAGTCCCATTGAACCGATGTCATAGTTAGTGACCGTTCCCTATGATGGATGGATGACGACCGTCTTAAGGGAAATATAGTCGGTAGGAGTAGGATTTTTATTTGTTTTTAATTTTTTTTCTTTGGTGGATTGCATCAATGAACTGTAGTTGCTTATGGTTGCTAAAATTTCGTTGCGTGTTGTAACTGATGTTCAAAATGTGAAAATGATTCGTTTGAAAGCATGCAATTCTGTAAATATGTTGAGTTACCTAGGCTATAGAATTTGATTCAGGATGATTGAGGCTTAATTTTGAATTCATGTGATTGGCTAATTAGAGAGTCTGTGAATGCATCTTGATTCGAGCATGTGCACGAAGTGTGAAGTGAGGTATTGTTGTTCCATGCCATTGTGAATTGTCTAGAACTTGCCTGGTGTGTATACAAAACGAAATGAAGGAGGTGTAGTGTTGGAAAGGATGTAGGCATTTCTTTGTTTTAACCGATAGTTTCCATTTTTTTTCTTGTCAAATTCTACCTTTTTATGTGTTGTATACCCTAGTTAGCCCGTTGAGCCTTTAGCCGATTTCTTTCTTTCTTTTGTCCAAAAGTGTATAAACTAAGCTTTATTCCTTCTTTTCATTAGCCTTAAAGTCTATAAGAAGCTCTTAAGCGCTTACAAAGAAAAGAAAATGTTTCCCAAAGAGTGAAAAGAGTGAAAAGAAAAAGAAAAGCAAAGTGAGGAAAGAAAATATGAGGTTGAAGAGGCACTTGTTGTAATTAATTGATAGTGAGGGTACATGAAAACCCTTTGTTTTGTGTCAAGTGTGTTTGATGAAATGGGCTGTATGAAAGGAAACCAGCATGAATGGGAGAAAAAGAGGAAAGAGAGGAACAATGTTCATAAGTCGATGGGAATGAGTTGAAAAGGCGCTTAAGGATGCTAGCGACTATTATTGGCTAATCCAATATATATATACTAGATCCATAGCCCCGTTACAACCTATTAAAGTCCTACGTGATCTTACATTGCATTTCTTTATATTAGTGGAGTAATACACTAAGGGTCATGACATGATGCATGTGAATTCTTTTGGGAGAGAGAGTGAAATTAATTTTTATATGCCCCTACTTGCATGTTTGTGTGTTGCATGAACAAAAAGGGGAAGATTCTCTCGAGTTGTGAGGGCACATGCTTGATGAAAGATTGATTTTCGTATCGGATTTCTTGATTAGCTTATTTTCATGAGTTTGCCGATATCAAGAATCAATTCTTAAAGTCTAGGAAGCCTTGATGTATTAAAGGTCATTGTATTGTAAGACCAAGCATGTTTTCGTGATGATTTGCAAAAATTGAATAATCGGTATGACCGTAGCGTAAATGGTCGCACCATAGTGACGAAGGTTGGGATGTAATTTGCATGATTTGTGTATGTGTTGTTCGAGGACGAACAAGGATTTAAGTGTGGGGTAAGTGATCTTGGGCAGATTTATATGCCCAAGTGATACTCAAACGTATCAATTTTACCTTGTTTGTTTTGCAATGTGTATATAATATCATGTAATTGGTAATAAAATGTGAATTTATACTAACCAACATGATTAGCATTTGTTTTGCAAGTAAATGTGATTTTTAGGAGCTAAAATGCATGTTGGAACTATGTCGGAGTTGGACTTGGATGCGAGCGTGGAAAAGACCTTGGAATGCACATTTTATAGGGGCTCCGCGATGGAGCCGTGCCACGCTACCATCGCGGTAGCACACTGCCTGAACAGGAATTAAAATGGCAATTTCCAATGTGCCTTCGCGTCAGCTCCGTGGCACGGAGAGAGGCCTCCGCGTTGGCCTCCGTGCCACGTTGAGGCTAATTTACCGGACCCTGAAATTCCAGTGAAGGTCCGCGTCCACGCCGTGTCACGGAGGCAGTGCTCCGCGTTGGCCTCCGTGACACGTTGCTTGTTATTCCGGGAAAAATTTCCCACTAGTATAAATAGCACACTTAGGTTTATTTTAAGCAGTTTTTAGTTTTTAGACTGATTTCAGAAGTGGAGAGCAAGGACGTGGGTTAGGAGCAGTTGAGGAACGAAAAAGCTAAGGGATTTCTTCTCTTCTTTTCTTCTTTCTATCAATTGTACGTATGATTTACACTCATTTTAGGATGATCAATCCACAAATGAGTGGCTAATTCTCTTCCTTGCTGAGGTTTTGAACATGTGTAATGAATTTTGATTATAATTGATATGGTTTTCTTCTCTTCTTTCATGTTGTTCTTTTAATTCTTGTTCTTACTGCATTAGTGATTAGCCAACATTAATGTACATCTAAAAAGTCCAATTTCACTCGAGAGAGCAAGAAATTGGAAAGTTGTGAATTAATAGGGTATTGTTCTTAACTTGATTTGGGAAAATTGGGTTTTGATGTGCTTTCCTGATAGAAATATACTTGAAAGCCGTATTAGTCAATTTAGGAACCGGAATTGAGTGCTAGGTTATAAATTGCATTTGATCACAGAAATGTAGACGGATGGTTTATGATTCTAAAGTGAAATTAAATACGAAAGTTTTAATTTCTAGGCGAATGTTCTTGGCTAGCAATATAAAGAAGAGATTAACCAAATTTTCATGATTATCAAGTTCATTACTTGTTCTTAACCTTGGCATGTTCATATCCATTGTCTGAATTCACAGTAAATAGTTGTTATTAATTTTAGTATATATTGTTTAGAAACAAAAACTTAAGTAACTGTTGGTTACATTGTTGTTAGCATAATTAGAAGTGAAATAGGAATATAGTAAACTAGGCAACTTTACATATCTTGAGCCTCCTTGGATCGATACTTGGCTACTTAGCCACTTTATTACTTGTTTGACCACGTGCACTTGCGTGTCGGTTTATAATATATAATACCAATCGTAATAGCACCGAGCAGACAGGAGGGTCATCAGATGAGGGATTGTCCAGCCAGGGGTCAGAGTGATTCGGACCGACAGGATAGATCTTCAGTAGGATCGCGTGCCCCAGCATCTCCAGGAGGGCGTAGGCCCTTAGCTCCAGCCGGCAGAGGCCGAGGTAGACTAGGGGCATCTAGCTTAGGTACCGGTCTAGATCGCACCAGGACAGCAGGAGTCAGAGTTGTCGCTGGATGTGGTGACAGGTATGCTGGACATTTGCTCTCATTCTTTATGTATTGATAGATCCGAGATCCACCTTGTCTTATGTTACCCCATTAGTGGCTCAGAAGTTCGGTATTACGCCGGAGTCGCTCCAGCGACCTTTTTTAGTGTCTACACCCATCGGTGACTCTCTTATAGCTATAGGGTCTACCGGGGGTTCACAGTAGAGGTTGCTGGTCGTCAGACTTTAGAAGATTTGATAGAACTAGAGATGATTGATTTTGATGCAATTATGGGTATGGATTGGCTGGCGCCATGCTATGCCAATGTTGAATGTTGGACCAAGACCGTCCGATTCCACTTTCTAGGGGAGGTTGTACGGGAGTGGACAGGTAGTGCAGCCATGCAAAAATATAGGTTTATTTCCTATCTTCGAGTGAGAAAATTGATAGCAAAGGGATGTATTTATCGTATTGTCAGAGTTTAGGATGTCCAAGCTGAATCTCTGACTCTTCAGTCCATTCCAGTAGTTAATGAATTCCTATTCCTAGATGAGTTACTTGGAAATCCCAAAGAATGGGAAATTGACTTTGCAATTGATTTATTACCAGGTACTCAGCCCATATCTATTCCTCCGTACCGAATGGCTCCTGCTGAGCTTAGAGAATTGAAAGAACAGTTGAAAGATCTGCTGGATAAGGGGTTCATCAGGCTGAGTACTTCACCGTAGGGGGCACCAGTTCTGTTTGTGAGAAAGAAGGATTGGTCCCTCCGTAGGTGTATAGACTATCGACAGCTGAATAAAGTCACTATCAAGAATAAGTTCCCACTTCCCAAAATAGACGACTTGTTTGACTAGTTGCAGGGGGCAAAGTATTTCTCGAAAATTGACTTAAGGTCAGGGTGCCATCAGGTTCGGGTTCGTGAGAGGGATATTTCAAAAACCATTTTTAGAACCAGGTATGGCCATTTTGAATTTCTAGTCATGTCCTTTAGGCTGACAAATGCTCCAGCAGTGTTCATGGACTTGATGAACAACAACTTCAGGCCGTATCTGGACCTGTTTGTGATAGTATTTATTGATGATATTCTAGGACATTCCCGCTCTAAGGCAGATCATCGGGATCACCTACCAACAGTGCTCCTGACTCTCAAGAATCACTAGTTGTATGCGAAGTTTTCTAAATGTGAATTTTGGCTGAATTCAGTAGCCTTTTTGGGCCACATTGTGTCAGATGCTGGCATTCAGGTAGACTCGCAGAAAATTGAAGTAGTGAAAACATGGCCTAGACCTACCACTCCGACCGAGGTACGTAGTTTCTTGAGGTTAGTTGGGTATTACAGAAGGTTCGTGGAAGGATTTTCCACCTTAGCAACACCTTTGACCAAGTTAACTCAGAAAGCAGCTAAATTTCACTAGACTGAAGCATGTGAATAGAGCTTTCAGGAGTTGAAAAACAAACTGACCTCAACACCAATATTAGCCTTGCCAGAAGGATCGGAGGGTTATGCATTATACTGCGATGCTTCAGGCATTGGGTTACGATGTGTTTTGATGCAACATGGTAAAATAATTACTTACGCTTCCAGGCAGCTGAAGAAGCATGAAAAGAACTACCCCACCCATGACCTGGAAGTAGCCACGGTGATTCATGCCTTGAAAATATGGAGGCACTATCTGTATGGAGTTCATGTAGATATTTTCACTGATCACAAGAGTCTCCAGTACATTGTCACACAAAAAGAATTGAATCTACGGCAGCATCACTGGTTAGAGCTATTGAAAGGCTATGATGTGAATATTTTATACCACCCAGGGAGAGCCAATGTTGTAGCAGATGCCCTCAGCCATAAATCAATGGGGAGTTTAGTACACCTTAAGACAGGAAAATGGGAAATGGCCCGAGAATTGCATCAGTTAGCCAGTTTAGCCGTTCGTATAGTAGATTTGGGAGACAGTGCATGTTACACGCTGTAAGTTATTGAAACTTAGTTGGCCTATTCGCATGTTGGTTAAGAGTTTTAGAATGCCATACGTACGAGAAAAGGGCTCGCGGAGAGACCGAACATGCGCCAAGTCAGAGCTTCACAAGGCAAATGCGACTTATAAATCGCATTCGACAAATGCGACTTAAAGGCCCCAAGTATATAAGGCTCCCACTTCGTTTTAAATCATTTTCCCTTCATATAATTTCCAGTAAATGAACATAAACAGAGGGGAACGAAGGGTTTGATTAAATTTCCTTCTGTTTACATCGTCAAATGCAGTCCAAACTCGAATTAACTTCGGGTAGCGAAGTATAAAGCTGCCGGGAGCATTCCGTGAAGTTAGTTTCGCGAAATTCGGTCGACGAATCATCATCATGCCGAGCTAAGGTAATTGGAATTGCTCCAAACTAGTGTTAATATACTCCCAACATTAAAGTGAGTATTTCTGCTTTCTAGACCCCCGAGAAATAGCGAGTTTTCGGCCATTCTTCGATAAGTCGAAGAATAGGTAGTAGGTATAGCCATAATATGGTTTATTTCCAAAATAATAGTAGAATTAATTCTATTCTTTCATGAATATGAATACAGTTGGGAGAAAGAGTTGAATACTAGCAGAGATACACCTGTTAATCAGAAAGTCAACAGTTGAGGTATGTAAAGCCAGTTTCTTTCGCCAAGCTAGTAGTTCTAGTATAGCAAAATAGTACGAATTTCAGTAGAGTGTTTCAGAAGTCGTATATTATGTTCAGTATGAAATTTAGTAAGCATGTTAGAAATATAATACAGTGTTCAGCATGAAATTTAGTAAAACAGCATAAGTCCCAACATAATATTCCAGAAATATTATTACAGATTCAATATATTTCAGTATCAGTTTCAGTACATTTCAATATGAGATTCAAAACAGAATACCAGAACATAAATATTATTATCAAATCCAGTATATATATTACATGTTCCTATTGCTATTTGTGGAGACATGATTGTTCTGTGTTGGGCACCCTTAGAGCTTCCTTGACCGCCCCAGGGTTAATAGTTGTGTCGACTCTCCCGCCAGAGGGTGAGGATACGTCGCTCTACAGAGTGGCATGCCGTCTACCAGCGGACGAAGATGGGATGTAGATTCCGCATAGCAGCCCGATCAGCACTATACCACACCCCCTGTCGAGCGCTTGCGCCCTGGGTGCAGATTTCAGATTTCAGATTACAGATTTCAGATATCAGGAGACCTCCGGACTCAGATACAACTATAGTCAGGGGCCCAATGAGCCCAAGTTGTATACCTAGTGGGCCGGTAGGATGCTCATAGTTTCTAGGTGGATGGTATGACCTGGGTAGAGGTATATAGATTGTGTGTTGGTTGGTACCTTACGGCTTATGAGGGCTGGTAAGGTTCTTGTATGCTATGTTGTGTTAGTTATGAATAGATAGAAAGTAGACTGACATGTTATCAGGTATGACTCTTACTCTCGTCAGTAAAGTTATGCTTTTTTCAGTCAGTCTTAGCCAGTCTTCTATTACGTCAGTATCTATCAGTATTATTTTTTAGCCAGTCTTCTATTACGTCAGTATCTATCAGTATTATTGTTTGCTTTCAGTTATTTTCAGTTATTGCTTTGCATTCTCAGTACCAGTGGTACTGATGCCCGTTTTGGGGTGCTGCATTACTTGCCTGCAGGTACTCATAGACGAGGAGCAGATCCCTCGTAGTTCCAGACAGCGTACAGAGTCTTCAGCTCCTATCATCTGGAGCTTGAAAGTTAAAGGTTTACTTCCCTTTTTGTTTGTACAATATGGGTAGGTCGGGGCCCTGTCCCGACCATCTTATTATTCTTAGAGGCTTGCAGATTGTATATTCCCTGTGGTTAGTTGTACCGGTCGTGTGGGGCCATGTGTATTTTTTTAGTTTGCATGTGATGGCCATGTGGGGCCTTGTTCAGTTGTTAGTTGGTGACCTTGTTAGTCACAGATCAGTTTAGCACTTGATTCTACTTTTCAGTGATTACTAGTCAGCATGGTGGCCTTGTCGGCCCACATAGGTTCCCTTATGTTCAGTTGTTCTGGGCAGCTGTTATATTCCTATAGGTGGCTATAGGCCTTGTCGGTCGGAGGCTGTATTTACAGCCGTTATATAGCCCGTTGTTTCCATAAATCCAGAATTAGAGCCAGCCTGGCACCAGAAGTGCTTAGGCTCAGTAGTCCAGCAGTCCAGGTCCTAGTAGGGCACTAAGTGCTAGTCATGCCTCCCAAGGTGGGGCGTGACAAACTTGGTATGAGATAAGGTCGTATCCCAGGGAGTCTGCAAGTCATGCTAAGTAAATTCTTGTCTATGGATGTGTTGTGCACCACATACCATAGGCAGGAGGCTGCAAGGCATGATAGGATGGTTAGTCTTTCTTCACATTTAGTCGTGCCATAGAGCAGTACAGTATAGGGTTGAGTCCCTAAAGCTTACTATACTCTTTGTTTACAGATAAAATGTGAGATCAGCGACATCCTATCACAGGCCGAACATTGGATAAGCAGTAGGAGAGGGAATTAGCAGGATGCCCCAGTCTCGATTAGAATCAACTCGATCTGAGGGCAATACAGAAGCATCATCCCGATCTTCTCAGCAGTCTCCACCCCATCAGGAGTCACTCGGGATGACACCACCTCTGACAGTTCCTATACCTACACCATCTGACCAGGAGGTCAGGAGTGCCATAGTTATGTTTGCGCAAATGATGGCTACTCAGCGCCAGTCAATGCCACTTACAGCTGCAGAGTTATCAGGTGGGCCTAGTAGTTCTAGGGTCCGAGAATTCCTGGCACTAGGTCCCCTGCAGTTCACAGGGTCGGATTGGACAGAGGACCCCCAGGACTTTCTGGATTAGATGCAGAGCATTTTTCGGGTAATGCATGTTACATCTACAAAGTCGGTTGAATTGGTGGTACTCCGACTGCGGGATATTGCTGTGTTGTGGTATGAGAGTTGGGAAAGGTCTCGAGGGAGAGATGTTGCCCCTCCAACCTGGTCCAACTTTTCAGAGGCTTTCCTGGACTGTTACCTACCACGAGAGATCCGACAGGCTCGGATGGACCAGTTTTTACACCTGGAGAAGGGGGCGATGAGTGTTCGAGAATACGTCCTGCAGTTCGATTCTTTGGCCCGCTATGCTCCGGCCTTTATAGACACCATGTCATCCAGAGTCGACCGGTTTATTATGGGGTTGAACCTAGAGTATATTTAGGCCTGTATGACAGCTACTTTGCGGGAAGATATGGATATTGCTCGAGTGAAGGCTTTTACTCAGACTATTGAGGGCCTCAGACAGTGGCAACAGGATAGAAGACGAACAAGTCAGGAACAGCGCCGCAGGAATAGGTCAGATGAGTTACAAGGGGAGATTCGGAGAGGGCCTAGGCCACGGTTGTTAGATAGGCCACCTAGAACCCTGCCTCCATCACAGCAGCAGAGGGGTAGATTCAGTCGCCGAGGACAGTCAGAGTCTGGCAAAAGTTCTCGAACAGTAGATTCACCCCAGCAGAGGAGAGCAGAGCAAAGCAGGTATGCACCACCACTTTGCCCTATTTGCAGCCGAGGCCACTCTGGAGCTTGCAGATATGGCTCCACAGGGTGTTATATGTGTAGACAGGAGGGTCATGTGATGAGAAATTGTCCAGGCAGGGGTCAGGGTGATCGGGATAAATAGGACAGGGCATCAGCAGGGTTGCGAGCTCCAGCAGCCCCAGCAGAGCGCAGGCCCTCAGTTTCAGCAGAAAGAGGCCGAGGCAGATTAGGGGCCTCTAGTTCAGGTACGGGCCCAAGCCGTACCTATGCATTACCAGGGAGACAGGATTTAGAGGCCTCTCCAGATGTTATAATAGGTATGATGACAATTTTCTCTCACCCTGCTTATGTATTAATCGATCCGGGATCTACCTTGTCCTATGTTACCCCATTAGTGGCTCAAAAGTTTAGTATTGTACCAGAATTGCTTCGGCAACCCTTTTCAGTATCTACACCCATCGATGACTCTATCATAGCTAGAAGGGTTTATCGAGGGTGTACAATAGAGGTTGCTAGCCGTCAGACCACAACAGATTTGGTAGAGTTAGAAATGGTTGATTTTGACACCATTATGGGTATGGATTGGTTAGCTCCATGCTATGCCAATGTAGAATGCTGGACCAAGACGGTCCGATTCCACTATCCAGGGGAGGCAGTGCGAGAGTGGAAGAGTAGTACAACTATGCCAAAAGGTAGGTTTATTTCCTATCTTCGGGCGAGAAAGTTGATAGCCAAGGGGTGCATTTACCACATTGTCAAAGCTCAGGATGTTCGGGTAGAGCCTCCGACTCTCCAGTCTGTTCCAGTGGTGAATGAATTCCCTGATGTATTTCCAGATGAGTTACCTGGTATTCCCCCAGAAAGGGAAATAGACTTTGCAATTGATTTATTTCCAGGCACTCAGCCCATATCAATTCCCCCTTATCGCATGGCTTCTGCTGAACTCAGAGAACTAAAGGAGCAGTTGAAGGATTTGTTAGACAAGGGCTTTTTCAGGCCGAGTACTTCACCTTGGGATGCTCCAGTTTTGTTTGTGAGAAAGAAGGATGGTTCTCTCCGCATGTGTAAAGACTATCAGCAACTGAATAAAGTCACAGTCAAGAATAAGTATCCGCTTCCCAGAATAGATGATTTATTTGATCAGTTACAGGGAGCCAAATATTTCTCCAAACTTAACTTAAGGTCCGGATATCATCAGGTTCGAGTTCTTGAAAGGGACATTCTAAAGACTACCTTCAAGACCAGATACGACCGTTTTGAATTCTTAGTCATGTCCTTTGGACTGATGAATGCTCCAACCGTGTTTATGGACCTGATGAACAGTATTTTCATACCATACCTGGACTTGTTCGTGATAGTGTTTATTGACGATATTCTGGTGTATTCTCGCTCAGAGATAGACCACCAGGATCATTTGCAGACAGTGCTCCAGATTCTCAAAGACCGTCAGCTGTATGCCAAGTTCTCTAAATGTGAATTTTGGCTGAATTCAATAGCCTTTTTGAGTCATATCGTGTTGGATGCTGGTATACAGGTAGATACACAAAAGATAGAAGCAGTAAAAGCATGGCCCAGACCTACCACTCCGACCGAGGTACGTAGTTTCCTGGGGTTAGCAGGGTATTACAGAAGGTTTGTTGAAGGATTTTCCACCTTAGCAGCACCTCTGACTAAACTGATGCAGAAGGCAACAAAATTGCAGTGGACTGAGGAATTTGAGCAGAGCTTCCAGGAATTGAAAGACAGGTTAACATCAGCTCTAGCGTTAGCATTGCCAGAAGGTACAGAAGGTTATGCAGTTTATTGTGACCCTTAGGGTGTTGGGTTAGGATATGTGTTAATGCTGCATGGTAAAGTAATTGCTTATGCTTCCAGACAGCTGAGGAAACATGAAAAGAACTATCCTACCCATGACCTGGAATTGGCTGCAGTGATTCACACCTTAAGATATGGATACATTACTTGTATGGTGTCCACGTGGATATTTTCACTAATCATAAGAGCCTACAATATATCTTCACCCAGAAAGAGTTGAATTTGCGGCAGCATCGCTAGTTAGAGCTGTTGAATACTATGATGTGAATATTCTGTATCACCTAGGGAGAGCTAATGTGGTGGTAGATGCCCTTAGCCGTAAATTTATGGGAAGTTTGGCACACTTACAACTTGAGGAGCGGGAATTAGCCTGGGAATTGCATCAGTTAGCCAATTTAGCCATTCGTGTAGCAAAAACAGAGGACAACAGAGCGGTAATCCAGAACACTGCAGTGTCTTCTTTAGTCGTGGAAGTAAAGGAACGGCAGTGTGAAGATCCTAGCCTGGTTCAGCTGAGAAACAGAGTTCAGTAAGGAGAGGTGACATATTTTCAGACAACCGAGGATGGGGTATTGCGATATAAAGATCACCTTTATGTTCCAGACGTTGCAGGGCTTCGCCAGCAGATTTGGGAGAGGTACATTATGCCCGTTATTCTCTCCACCAAAGTTCAACGAAAATGTACCACGATATAAAAGAAATCTACTGGTGGCCAGGAATGAAGAAAGGGACAGAAGAATTCGTAGCTCAATGTCCCAACTGCCAGCAAGTAAAAGCTGAACATCAGAAACCAGGCGGACTGACTCAGGATATAGCTGTGCCTCTATGGAAATGGGAAGTAGTAAATATGGATTTTGTAGCAGGATTACCCTGCACCAGGCGTAGATATGATTCGATCTGGGTGATTATTGACAGACTAACAAATCAGCTCATTTTTTGCCAATAAGGGCTACCTTTTCCGCCGAGGATTATGCTGAGTTGTATATCAGAGAAATAGTCAGGTTGCATGGTGTTCCAGTGTCCATTATCTCTGACAGAGGGGTATAGTTTAAAACTAAATTCTGGCAATCATTTCAGAGAGGCTTGGGGACGCAGGTTAACTTGAGCACAACTTTTCATCCTCAGACAAATGGGCAGGCAGAACGCACCATTCAAACGCTCAAGGATATGATGCGAGCATGTGTGTTGGATTTTGGAGGTAGCTGAGATGAACATTTACCACTCATTGAGTTCGCCTATAATAACAGTTACCATTCAACTATTCAGATGGCGCCTTATGAGGCATTATATGGGCGAAAGTGCAGATCTCCAGTTGGTTGGTTTGAGGTAGGAGAATCAACATTGATTGGGCCAGATATCATTCATCAGTCAAAGAAAAAAGTAAAGCTTATCAGAGAACATTTACTAACTACTCAAAGCTGCCAGAAATCTTATGCTGACGTGTAGCGTAGAAACTTGGAATTTTATGTGGGTGATTGGGTGTTTCTGAAAGTTTCGCCGATGAAGAGTGTAATGAGATTTGGCAAGAAAGTCAAGCTCAGACCGAGGTTTGTTGGGCCTTATCAGATTCTCCGAAGAATAGGCCAAGTGGCATATGATTTAGACTTACCTCCAGAGTTAGAATCTGTTCGCCCAATTTTCCATGTATCAATGTTGAGAAAGTGCATAGGAGATCCCTCCAGAATTGTCCCAGTCCAAGATGTTCATGTTATAGAGGAGTTTGCCTATGAAGAAGTTCCAGTAGCCATACTAGACCGGCAGATCCGCAGATTAAGAACTAAAGATGTTGCTTCTGTAAATGTATTATGGCGTAACAGGAACCGAGAGGAAATGACTTGGGAAGCAGAAGAAGATATGAAAGCCATATACCCTCAGTTATTTCAGACTTAGTTAGTCAGAGCTATGTTGATATTGTTGTTTTATGAGTTGCTTTATATTCATGTGTATGAGTGAGATGTCGACTTCAGTTTATTATGTAATGGATGCTATAGTATGGAGTACCTGTATTGGACTTTTCTGCGTTTCAGGATTTTTGAGATAGTCCATATTACAGGGGAAATTCTGCCGAAATTTTTCCAGAAAAGGTAGAGCAAGTTAAATTTTTTGTAAATTGAAGTTAACATTCGAGGATGAATGTTCTTAAAGGGGGAAAGATGTTACACCCCGTAAGTCCTTGACACTTAGTTGGCCTATTCGCATGTTGGTTAAGAGTTTTAGAATGTCATACGTGCGAGAAAAGGGCCCGGGGAGAGACCGGAAATGCGCCAAGTTGGAGCGTCGCAAGGCAAATGCGACTTATAAATCACATTCGACAAATGCAACTTAAAGGGCCCAAGTATATAAGGCTCCCACTTCATTTTAAATCATTTTCCCTTCATATAATTTTCAGTAAATGAACAGAAACATAGGGGAACGAAGGGTTTGATTAAATTTTCTTCCATTTACACCGTCAAACGCAGTCCAAACTCGAATTAACCTCGGGTAGCAAAGTATAAAGCTGCTGGGAGCATTTTTGCGGAGTTAGTTTCGCGAAATTCGGCTAGAGAATCGTTTTCACACCTAGCTAAGGTAAGTGTAATTGCTCCAAACTATTGTTAATATACTCCTACATTAAAGTGAGTATTTCTTCCTTCTAGACCCCCGAGAAATAGCGAGTTTTCGGCCATTCTTTGATAAGTCAAAGAATAGGCAGTAGGTATAGCCATAATATGGTTTCTTTCCAAAATAATAGTAGAATTAATTCTATTCTTTCGTGAATATGAATACAGTTGGGAGAAATAGCTAAATACTAGTTGAGCTACGCCAGTTAATCAGAAAGTCGACAGTTGAGGTATGTAAAGCCAATTTCTTTCGGCAAGCTAGTAGTTCTAATATAGCAAAATAGCACGAATTTCAATAGAGTGTTTCAGAAGTCGTATATTATGTTCAGTATGAAATTTAGTAAGTATGTTAGAAATATAATATAGTGTTTAGCATGAAATTCAGTAAAACAACATAAGTTCCAGCAGAATATTCCAGAAATATTATTACAGATTCAGTATATTTTATTATCAGATTCAGTACATTTCAATATGAGATTCAGAACAGAATACCAGAACGTAAATATTATTATCAGATCTAGTATATATATTACATGTGCCTATTGCTATCTGTAGAGACATGATTGTTCTGTGTTGGCCACCCTTAGAGCTTCCTTGACCGCCCCAGTGTTAATAGCTGTGTCAACTCGCCCGCCAGAGGGTGAGGATACGTCGCTCCACGGAGTGGCATTCCATCTGCCAGCGGATGAAGATGGGATGCAGATTCCCCATAGCAGGCTACTCAGCACTATACCACACCTCCTATCGAGCGCTTGCGCCCGGGGTGCAGATTTCAGATTTCAAATTACAGATTTCAGATTACAGATTTCAGGAGTCCTCCGGACTCAGATACAGCAATAGTCAGGGGCCTAGCGAGCCCAAGTTGCATACCCGGGGGGCCGGCAGGATGCTCATAGTTACTAGGTTGATGGTATGACCTGGGTAGGGGTATATAGATTGTGTGCTGGTTGGTACCTTACGGCTTATGAGGGCTGGTAAGGTTCTTGTATGCTATGTTGTGTTAGATATTAATAGATAGAAAGTAGACCGCCATGTTATTAGGTCTGACTCTTACTCTCTTCAATAAAGTTAAGCTCTTTTCAGTCACTCTCAGCCAGTCTCCTATTACTTCTGTATCTATCAGTATTATTGTTTGCTTTCAGTTATTTTTAGTTATTGTTTTGCATACTCAGTACCAGTTGTATTGACGCCCATTTTGGGGCACTGCATTACTTGCCTGTAGGTACTCATAGACGAGGAGCAGATCCCTCGTAGTTCCAGCCAGCATACAGAGTCTTTAGCTCCTATCATCCGGAGCTTGAAAGTTAAAGGTTTACTTCCCTTTTTGTTTGTACAATATGGGTAGGCCGGGGCCCTGTCCCGACCATCTTATTATTCATAGAGGCTTGCAGATTGTATATTCCCTATGGTTAGTTATACCGGTCGTGTGGGGCCGTGTGTATGTTTTTAGTTTGCATGTGATGGCTGTGAGGGGCCTTTTTCAGTTGTTAGTTGGTGACCTTGTCGGGCACAGATCAGTTTAGCACTTGATTCTACTATTCAGTGATAACTAGTCAGTGTGGTGGCCTTGTCGGCCCGCATAGGTTCCCTTATGTTCAGTTGTTCTGGGTAGCTGTTAGATTCCTACAGGTGGCTATAGGCCTTGTCGGCCGCAGGCTATATTTACAGTCGTTATATAGCCCGTTGTTTCCATAAATCCAGAATTAGAGCCAGCCTAGCACCAGAAGTGCCTAGGATCAGTAGTCCAGCAGTCCAGGTCCTAGTAGGGCACCAGGTGCCAGTCATGCCTCCCAAGGCGGGGCGTGATAGTGCAACAGTAATTCAGAGTACGGTAGTATCATCTTTAGTTATGAAAGTGAAAGAATGGCAGTACGAAGACCCTAACCTGGTCCAGTTCAGAGATAAGGTTCAGCGAGGGGAAGTTACAGATTTCCAGGAAACCAAATTCGGAGTTTTGAGATATAGGGATTGTTTTTTTGTTCCAAATGCAGCAGGACTTCACCAGAAAGTTATGGGTGAGGTGCATTATTCTCGTTACTCTCTTCATCCGGGTTCAACAAAGATGTATCATGATATAAAAGATATTTACTGGTGGCCGGGAATGAAAAAGGAGATTGCAAAATTTATAGCTCAATGTCCTAATTGCCAGTTGGTGAAAGCCGAACATCAGAAACCCAATGGGCTGACACAGGAGATAGTAGTGCCTATGTGGAAATGGGAGGCAACTAACATGGATTTTGTGACAGGGTTACCTCGTACCAGGCGTAAATTTGATTCCATCTGGGTGATTGTTGACAGATTGATGAAATCAGCTCATTTTCTACTAGTGAGGGCAATTTACAGCTAGGTTCTGGAAGTCCTTCCAGAGAGGTTTGGGAACCCAGGTTAATCTGAGTACAATATTCCACCCTCAATCAGATGGGCAGGCAGAACGTACAATTCAGATGCTCGAGGATATGTTACGGGCGTGCGTGCTAGTCTTCGGGGGTAGCTGGGAGGAGCATTTACCCCTTATTGAGTTTGCATACAATAACAGTTACCATTTGGCGATTCAGATGGCGGCTTATGAGGCTTTATACGGGCGAAAATGTAGGTCCCCAGTTGGTTGGTTCGAGGTTGGAGAGACAGGGTTAATTGGGCCGGATATAATTCACTTGTCAAAAGAGAAAGTAAAGCTTATCAGAGAACATCTGCTGATAGCTCAGCGCCGCCAAAAATCTTATGCTGATATGCGGCGTAGAAAACTGGAGTTCAGTGTAGGTGACTGGGTATTTCTAAAAATCTCGCTAATGAATGGCGTAATGAGGTTTGGCAAAAGGGTAAGCTCATCCTGAGGTTTATTGGGCCGTATCGAATACTCTGGAGAATAGGCCAGGTGGCATACGAGCTAGATTTTCCTTCAGAGTTGGAATCTGTTCATCCAGTCTTCCATGTGTTGATGCTATGAAAGTGCATAGGGTATCCATCCTGAATTGTTCCAGTTAAGGATGTCAAGGTTATCGAGGATATAGCCTATGAAGAGATTCCAGTAGCTATTTAAGATTGGCAGGTCCGCAGGCTGAGGACTAAAGATGTTGCCTCTATTAAAGTACTATGGTGAAACAAGAACAAAGAGGAAATGACTTGGGAAGCTGAGGATGACATGAAATCTTGATATCCTCACTTGTTCCAGACTTACTCCAGATTATGCAGTTAAGGTAAGTTATTGATTCAGTCGTTGTTTCATGATTTGTGGTATATGTATTTCTCAGTTGACTCCAGTCTTATTGTGAAATAGTTGTGATAGTATTATATGAAGTGCCTGTACTGGACCTTTTTTGTGTTTTAGGATTATTGGGATAGTCCATATTACAGGGGAGACTTTGTCGAAATTTTTCCAAAATAAGTAGTTATAAGAGTAAGATGCCTATAAGCTAAAGTAAGACATTCGAGGAAGAATGTTTCTAGGGGGGGAGGATGTTACACCCCGTAAGTTTCTAACATCTAGTCGGCCTATTCATACGTTAGTTAAGAGTTTTAGAGTTCAATATGTACAATAAGGGCCCGCAGAAAGTTTGAACGAGCACGGAGTCGGGACCGCGCGGGAGAAGGCCGGACCAGCTTCCCAAAGGGGGCAACGTGGCACAGACCCTCCCTGGTGCATTGGACTCCGTGGCACGACCTAGAATTAGTACATTGGGGTTCGTGCCACAGACCCCGTGTCCACCGCCCAAGCCTTATATATATATTTAATTGGATCATTTGATTTCATTCCTACTAAGCAAAACCTCACGACCAAAGAAGGAAACTCACTATTTTCATCCTAATTTCCTCCGTTTAAGCTATGAAATACTGCCTGAATTCGAATTAACTTCGGGTATCGAAGTATAAGGCTGCAAGGAGCATTACTACAGAGTTAGTTTCACAAAATTCGCCCAGCAAATCGTAACTCCGCCGAGCTAAAGTTGTTGGAATTGCTCTAGACTAGTATCAATACAATCACAGGTTTAAAGTAAGCATTTCTCCCTTTTGGATTCTCGAGACATTACGAGTTTTTGACCGTGTTCCGTCAAGTTGAAATATAGTTAATATTTATATATAAAGTTATTGTTTTCATCGAATTTAGTACTGCAATTAGCCTCATTCTTCTAATAATACGATTGTAGTTGAGAAGAGTAGTTGAATACGGGCTGAAACTCGCCAGTTAATCAGTAATTGGTGAACGAGGTATGTCAAGGCAGTTTCCTTCGGCAAGTTAGCTTTCTTAGCATGATAACTCAGTTGAATCCCAATAAGAGTACCAACAACATGTCTATTATGATTAGTTGTTGTTATTAGCTAATACCAGTATTACATATTAGTTTGGGAGGGATTATTCCTGTATAGCCTTCATGACCAACCCCAGGGTTTATTAGTTGTGTCGACGCCCGCCAGGGGCGAGATGACGTCGCTACGGAGCGGCATGCCGTTCGGCAGGGATGAAGATGGGGTCCCAGGTCCTCATATGCCGTGGTTGGCTTTATACACCCCCATCGAGCTTGGTGCCCATGGTGCAGATATCAGGAGTCCACCAGAATCAAACACAGTTATAGTCAGGGGTCAAGTGGGCTCAGTTGCAGACCCAGGGTGTTGGTAGGATGGCTATAGATATTAGTTGACCAGTGTGACCTTGGATAGGGGTATATAGACTAAGGTATATTCACCAGGGCTTATGGAGGCCCCAGGTGGGTTATTCTATGCCGGTTCTACCTTCCAACTTATGGGGGCTAGGTAAGGTTTATGTTATCTTTAGTTATTGACTGTTAGATAGTAAGACATTCTATTACTCAAGTATGATCTCTATTCCTTCATTGCAGTTATTCTCAGTTTTATCTCTTTATTTCAGTCATTTACATTTATCACCTTACATATTCAGTACATATTGTACTGACGCCCTTTCTAGGGCGCTGCATTACTTTCCTGGAGGTATGAATAGACGAGGAGCAGGTGCCTTGTAGCTTTTACCCAGCCTCACCAGAGTAGTTATCTCCTTTCTTCTGGAGCTTGTTGATAGAAGGTTACTTCCTTTTTGATGGTACAGTTTTGGGTAGGCAAGGGCCCTGTCCCGACCATCATATTACTCCTAGAGGCTTGCAGATTGTTTCTATTTCCCTGTGGTTAGCTGTTATTGGTCGTATGGGGCCCATATGTGTTTTAGTTTACGTGTTGGCCATGTGGGGACTTGTTTAGCTGGTAGATTAGTGGCCTTATCGGCCATAGTTATCTTAACGCTGGTTTTACTTTACAGTCAAAACTAGACATCATGGTGGTCTTGTTGGCCCACATAGGATCCCTTGTTATTGCCTATTTCTGGTTAGCTGTTTTCTTTTACAGGTGGCTATGAGGCCTTGTCGGCCAGAGGTTGTATTTACAACCGATATGTAGCCCCTTGTTTTTTTGATTTGGGGAGTGAGCCTGCACCAGAAGTTCTTAGGCTCAGTCATCTCAATCTATTCAGATCCTAGTAGGGCACCAGGTGCCAGTCATGCCACCCAAGGTGGGGCGTGACATGTGATTTTGAATATTTTGGGTATGCACTAACCAACATGATTAGTCCTTGTTTTGGAGGTGTAAAATGCATATGAAGGACTAAACAATGATGGTTGAAGCAAAGGAATGGAGTTCAGCTTGGATTGCAAAAGATTGCAAGATTGCATGGCATGGTAAGGCTGGTCGCGCCAGGCAGCGTGCTTCGCTGTGCGTGTGTCGTGCCCAGCACTGTGCCACGCTCATGCCATGCATGCTAGGAATGCCATTCCAGTGAATCCGCATGACATGTGCCATGTCCAAGCAACCCCGCGATGAGTAGTGTGCCACGGCAGGCAACGCACACAGCCTGCTCATGCTAGCACAAAACAAGTGTTGCTGCGCGTTTGCTCCGTGTCATGGAGGCAAATTGGAGCGACCAGCTCCGTGACACGGAGGCAGTCCATGGCCGGCCAAAAAGTGCAAATTTTCACTTACTATAAATTAAAATCTTAGCTTCTAAATTCATTTATCACGAAATATCTTTAGAAAACGATAAAGGAGTGAAGGGAGAAATGAAGAACTCTGCCTAGGGTTCATTATTTTTCCTTCTCTTTTAATTATTCTTGTAAGTACGTTACTCTAATTATGCTTTTGAGTATTTGTATGAACATGAGTGGCTAAAACCCTTCCTCTAGGGTTGAGTCTACGTAATATGATTGTAATTGCTTGAATTCTTAATTGGTTTGAGTTTTTGTTGTTTTTTTTGTCTTACATTCTTCATTATTGTTGTTTTTATGCTTGATCACCATGAAAACAAATGCGTTAATCTTAGGTAAAAGCTCAAAATAGTAATCCTAGGCTAGAACATGAGAATGTAGGGAGCAAGTTCTTACCTTTACAATAGGATTTGTGATTAGGATAGAAATTATACCTAATTTTCCTTGCTTGGTTATTAAAACAGGATGAGCTAGACACTGACTTAGAATTATCACATCACCACTCGTAGAAGTAGTTGTAAAGCTAAGTCCGGGTAAATGATTAGAGGTACGAAAGTCCATAATCAAGGGCATAAACTCTGTAAAACCGCATCCATGTATTTAAATGGCTCATGAATTAGGACATCACACCCCCGCTCAACGATGGAAGTGTGAGACTAGTTTGTCATGTTCAGAGGCTTGAAAGACCATGAATGTAGAAATTTAATTATGTGAGACAACAACTAAAGTTTTCATACTCGAACCAGTGTGAATTATTGCATTGTATGATTATTAGGCCTTAACTCTAGTTGCTTCTTATATCGTTTCTCGAGTATTTTGTGATCACCCCTAGACTTAATTAGAATTTACCGAAAATTTCTATAATCAACACTTGTGAAGTTAATTTTAACACTTGAACTTTGAATATTCACTAAATTGGTCCAGTCCCTGTGGGTTCAACATTCGACTCTTAAAAAGGGCCACTGTATTACTTGTACGACCATGTACGCTTGCGAGTGTGCTGGAGCGCAATAAATTTTTGGCGCCGTTGCCGGGGACTGGTGAAGTTTTGTGAATTTTTCTGTCTTCGTGTAATTTTTTATTTCCTTAAGTGTTGAAAAACTTGGTCTTACTCTGCTACATTGTAGGTATCATGTTTTCCTTGCAGATCTGGCAAGGAATAGAGAGCTGGTGGAACCATTGTTGGAACCTGAAGGCCAACTACATTTGCTCAGGAGGGAAGATCTAGAGCAAAAGTTGAAAAGATTACAAGAGCAGTTACAACAACATCCACCAGTTGGGCAAGCAGAGTTGTTACCTGACCAAATGGCAACCTGACCAGTTCACGAAGTGGCAATCCCACTAGCGATGAATGTGACCTCCAGTATCCGTAATGTTATACCCCGTAGAGTTTCCGACACCTAGATGACCTATTCACACGTTGGTTAAGCATATTTGAAAGCCATACGTGCTAGGGAAAGGCCCGGGAAAAGATCGGACGAGAAACCCGTCGAACCATCGCGGGAGGAGCCAAGACAGAGCCCCTCCGCGATGGCAGCGTGTCACGGAGGAGAGGCCTCCGCGATGGCTCCGTGACACGTTGCCCAGGTTCAGGCCCAAGTATATAAAGCCCCCACTTCGGTTTAAATTCATTTAACACTTATAAATTTCCAGAGAAACGCAGTGAAGCCGAGGAAGACGAAGAAAATTATATATTTTCGTCCGATTACGCTGCCAAACGCTGCCCAAACTCAAATTAATCCCAGATACCCGAGTATTTAGCAGCAGAGAGCATTTCTACGGAATTAGTTTCGCGAAATACGGCCGACGAATCGGCCAGCCACCGAACTAAAGTAGGTAGAATTGCTCTAAATTAATGTCTATGTATTCCTAGCTGAGAAGTGAATACTTCTCTCTTCTGGGCCGCTGAAAAATAGCGAGTTTTCGACCGTCTTTCAATAAGCCTAAGTTTAGGCTATAAACTATGTCGAAAGTAACGTTGCTCTTTACAATAAACCTGTATTTAGTATTGATTGACGTATTTATGAATGCAGTTGGGAGAAAATAGTTGAAGTACCAGCCGAGCCTCGTCTGACGGACGAATAGTCGAAGATAACGTATGTAAAGTTAGTTTCCTTCGGCAAGTTAAGTAATATCAGTATAGTGTAATAAATTACGGACCAGTAGAATGTTCAGAAGTTGAGTATTGCGTTATTATGAATATTGGTACGATGTGAGAAACATTGGGTTGTAATGTATATGAAACCTATCAGTATGATACAGATTCTAACGCAAGTATTAGAGATTGCCCAGTATACTTAGTATGTAATGTGACATGCCATGTCAGGATATGGTTGTATTTAGTTGAAACCCCGTATAGTAATTCAATACCCGTAAAGCACTTCAAAAATAGAATAGCAGACTAAAATGAAGTTCAGAAAGCATGTTAGGATTAGTAAATCATGTTACTATAGAAAGTCAGTATACAACGTAGTTTAGCAGAAAGATTATATTCGTACATACATATATAGTACTTCCAGCCTCAGCATGTATTAAGTATGTACTTATTTCTATCACTAGTCCAGCCTATAGTGTATACAGAAACTTAGTAAACAACAGAGTTTTCAGTAGGAACATTATCTTATATAGCATTTGCCCAGTACAGCCCGGCAGGAGACTATATTCATATTTATATATCTTTACCTGCCTCAGCACGTATTAAATACGTACAGATTACTATCATTAGCCCAGCATGTAATATATATGATACTTTACCCCTAGTAGCCTCAGCATGTGAGATACACATATAGTATTACCAGTTGAGACCGTTGTATTGTTTGGGGTTGGATTACCTAGAATCCATGACCGCCCAGGGTTAATAGCTGTATCGACTCGTCCGCTAGAGGACGAGGATACGTCACTCTACGGAGTGGCATGCCGTCCCGCCAGGGGACGAAGATGGGATGCCAGTTTTTCCCCATATTTGTGCCTTGATCGGCCTTACACACCCCAGTCGAGAGGATACGCCCGGGTGCAGATTCAGGAGTCCTCCGGACTCAGATGCAGTTATAGTCAGGGGCTCAGCGAGCCCAAGTGCATACCCAGGAGACCAGCAGGATGCTTACAGCCAGTATAGGAGATGGGTTGACCGGGGTAGGGGTATAGATTCTGTGTTGATTGTACCTCCCGGCTTATGGGGGCCGGGTAAGGTTGTGTATGCCATGTTATGTTATGTATGTTATGCTATATTACAGTAGATACGAGCAGATTAGTAGTAGAATGATACGTCTCCAGGTATGATTCCTATTCCCTTCAGCATTATTAAGAACAGGTACGATCTACATCATCAGATAGTTAATCTAGTTCTTCTTATTCCAGTTTCGTCAGTTATGTTATTGATTTCAGATATCTCTTTCAGTTATTGCTTTACATACTCAGTACCAGCGGTACTGACGCCCAGTGGGGCGCTGCATTACTTGCCTGCAGGTAACCATAGACGAGCAGGCGATACCACGTGATCCCCATCAGCGGTTGAGTATTCAGCTCCTGTCATCCGGAGACTGAATTTCTAGAGGTGTAGTCTAGTTCTTTTTGTTGTACCGTACGGGTAGGTCGGGGCCCTGTCCCGACCATTTCTATTATCTTTCCTAGAGGCTTGCAGTCTGTTTATATTCCCTGTGGTCAGATGAGCCGGTCGTGAGAGGCCGTGCAGTTGCATAGTTGTTAGCATTCCTTCTTTCTATTGTGATGGTCGTGTGGGGCCATAGTTATCAGTAGTGGTGACCTTGCCGGTCACGTAGCTTTTTAGTACGTTATGTTTGAATGGCAGATAACTAGACAGCATGGTGGCCTTGTCGGCCCGCATAGGTTCCCCTAAATTACCATGTTTCTGGTCAGCTGATAATACAATTACAGAAGGCGATAGGCCATTAGGCCGGGGGCTGTATTTACAGCCGTTATATAGCCCTTTGTTTCTAGAAATGTGAGTCAGAGCCAGCTAGGCACCAAAGGTGCCCAGGCTTAACAGTTTAGCAGGTTAGGTCCTAGTAGGGCACCAGGTGCCAGTCATACCCCCCAAGGCGGGGTGTGACAAACTTGGTATCAGAGCAGGTCGTATCCCAGGGAGTCTGCAAGCCGTGCTAAGCAGAGTCTTGTCCATGGATGTGTTGTGCACCACATACTATGGATAGGAGGCTGCAAGGCATGATAGGATGGTTGTCTTTTATTCTTATTCAGTCGTGCTGTAGAGCGGTATAGTTTAGGGTTGAGTCCCTAAAAATCTTACCATATTCTTTGGTTACAGATAATGTCAGACCAGCGCCATCCTATCACAGGTCGGAACTTAGATGTTGCAGCAGGGGAAGGCACCAGCAGGATGCCTCACCCTCCTTTGGAGACAGCCCGACCAGAGGGCACTACAGAGGCATCATCCCAGCCTCCTCAGCAGTCTCCACCACGTCAGGAGCCACTTGGGGCGACACTACCTTCAGCAGCCCCTATATTGACTCCTTCTGACCAGGAGGTTAGGAGTGTTGTAGTTATGTTAGCACAGATGATGGCTGCTCAGCGTCAGCCAATGCCATCTACAGTTGCAGAATCGTCAGGAGGGCCCGGTAGTTCGAGGGTCTGAGAGTTCCTAGCTTTGAATCCTCCAGAATTTACAGGCACGGACCGGACAGAGGACCCTCAGGATTTTCTGGACCAAATGCAGAGGATCTTCAGGGTTATGCATGCCACGTCTACCGAGTCAGTTGAGTTGGCAGCATTCCGGTTACGGGATATTGCGGTGTTATGGTATGAAAGCTGGGAGAGGTCCCGAGGGAGAGATGTTTCCCCTCCCACCTGGGCCAGCTTTTCAGGAGCCTTTCTGGATCATTATTTGCCGTGGGAGATTCGACAGGCCCGAGTAGACCAGTTCCTACATCTAGAACAGGGGGCTATGAGTGTTCGGGAATATTCTTTGCAGTTTGATTCCTTAGCCCGATATGCACCGGCCTTTGTTGATACTATGGCATCCAGAGTGCATCGCTTTATTACGGGGTTGAATCCAGAATATGTTGAGATTTGCACTACAGCCACACTGCGAGAGGACATGGATATTGCTCACATTTAGGCATTTGCCCAGAATATTGAGGGCATCAAACAGCGACAACGAGAGGTCAGAAGGGTTAGTCAGGAACAGCGTCGCCGGGACAGGCCAGTTGAGTTACAGAGAGAGGCCCGGGGAGGACCCAGGCCCCGATTGTCAGACAGGACGCCCAGGCCCCCACCTCCGCCACAGCCACAGGGGGGTAGATTCATCCGCAGGGGGCAGTCAGGGACTGGTAGAGGCTTGCAGATGGCAGATTCACCATCATAGAGGAGGGAAAAGCAGAGCTGGTATACCCTACCACTTTGCCCTATATGCAGTCGACGCCATCCTGGAGCATGCAGATATGGCTCCACCGCATGTTATAATTGTGGCCAAGAAGGCCATTTGATGAAAGATTGCCCAGCCAGAGGTTGAGAGGACCGGGATAGACAGGATAGGGCATCAATAGGATCACGAGCTACAGCATCTTCGACTGGGCGCAGGCCCTCAGTTTCAGCAGGCAGGGGTCGGGGCAGATCAGGGGCCTCCAGTACAGGTGCGGGTCTAAGCCGCACATATTCCTTACCAGGGAGGCAAGATTCAGAAGCATCGCCTGATGTCGTGACAGGTATGCTAACTATCTGCTCACACCCTGCTTATGTGTTAATTGATCCAGGGTCTACCTTGTCCTATATTACTCCATTTGTGGCACGGAAGTTTAGTATTGCACCAGAATCATTACAGCAGCCCTTCTTAGTATCTACACCCATCGGTGACTCTATCACAGCTAGCCGAATCTACCGCGGGTGTACAGTAGAGATTGTTGACCGTCAGACCACAGTAGATCTGGTCGAGTTAGAAATGATAGACTTCGATGCCATAATGGGTATGGACCGGTTAGTACCATGCTTTGCCAATGTTGAATGTTGGACCAAGATGGTCCGATTCCACTTCCCAGGAGAAGCAATACGAGAGTGGAAGGGTAGCACCGCTACGCCAAAAGGTAGGTTTATTTTCTACCTTCAGGCGAGAAAGTTGATATCTAAGGGGTGCATCTACCATCTTGTCAGAGTTCAGGATGTCCAAGCAGAATCTCCGACACTCCAGTCTGTCCCAGTAGTAAATGAATTCCCAGATGTATTTCCTGATGAGTTACCTGGTATTCCCCCAGAAAGGGAAATAGACTTTGCTATCGACTTGCTACCAGGCACTCAGCCAATATCAATACCTCCCTATCGTATGGCTCCTGCAGAACTCAGAGAATTAAAGGAGCAGTTGAAAGACTTGTTAGATAAAGGTTTTATCAGGCCGAGCACTTCCCCATGGGGTGCGCCAGTCTTGTTTGTAAGAAAGAAAGATGGCTCGCTCCGAATGTGCATAGATTATCGGCAGCTAAACAAAGTTATAGTAAAGAACAAGTATCCGCTTCCCAGAATTGATGACTTATTTGATCAGCTACAGGGAGCCAGATACTTTTCCAAAATTGACTTGCGGTCCGGATATCACCAGGTCCGAGTACGTGAGAGAGATATTCCTAAGACAGCATTCAGGACCCGATATGGACATTTTGAATTTCTAGTTATGTCCTTCGGGCTAACGAATGCCCCAGCAGTCTTCATGGACCTGATGAACAGTATTTTCAGACCTTTCTTGACTTGTTCGTGATAGTATTCATTGATGACATTCTGGTGTATTCTCGCTCTGAAGCAGATCACCGGACTCATTTGCGGACAGTGCTCCAGATTCTCAGGGACCGCTAGTTGTATGCTAAGTTTTCGAAATGTGAATTCTGGCTTAACTCAGTAGCCTTTTTAGGGCATATTGTCTCAGACACTGGTATACAGGTAGACAAGCAGAAGATAGAAGCAGTTAAGTCATGGCCTAGGCCTACCACCCCGACTGAAGTTCGTAGCTTCCTGGGGTTGGCAGGATATTATCGGAGGTTCGTTGAGGGATTCTCAACCATTGCAGCACCTTTAAATAAATTGACACAGAAAGCAACAAAGTTTCAGTGGATGGAGGCATGCGAGCAGAGTTTCCAGGAACTGAAAGACAGATTAACCTCCGCCCCAGTATTAGCATTGCCGGAAGGCATAGAGGGTTATTCAGTCTATTGCGACGCGTCAGGTGTCGGATTGGGTTGTGTGTTAATGCAGCATGGTAGAGTGATTGCATATGCTTCCAGACAGCTGAGGAAACACGAAAAGAATTATCCTACCCATGACCTGGAATTGGCCGCAGTAATTCATGCCTTAAAAATATGGAGGCATTACCTGTACGGCGTCCATGTTGATATTTACACAGATCATAAGAGCCTGCAGTTAATTTTCACTCAGAGGGAGCTGAATTTACGGCAACGCCGCTGGTTAGAGCTGTTAAAAGACTATGATGTGAATATTCTATACCACCCCGGAAAAGCTAATGTTGTAGCAGATGCCCTGAGTTGTAAGTCAATGGGGAGTTTGGCGTATTTGCGACCTGAGAAACAGAAATTAGCTAAGGAAATTCATCAGTTAGCTGGCCTAGCCGTTCGAGTAATAGAAATAGAAAATAATGGAGCAGTAATTCAGAATTCTGCAGTGTCATCGTTAGTTACAGAGGTAAAAGAACGGTAGTATGAGGATCCCGATTTAGTCCAGCTCAAAGATAGAGTTCAGAAGGGTAAGGAGCCAGATTTTCAGATAACCGAGGATGGTGTGCTACATTGTAAGGGCCGCCTTTGTGTCCGGAATGTCGCAGGACTTCGTGGGCAGATCATGCATGAGGTACACTACGCTCGCTATTCCCTTCACCCAGGGGCGACGAAAATGTACCACGACATCAGAGACATCTACTGGTGGCCAGGTATGAAAACTGAGATAGCTGAATTTGTATCTAGATGTGCTAATTGTCAGCAGGTGAAAGCAGAGCACCAGAAACCGGGTGGTTTGACTCAGGAGATAATGATACCTATGTGGAAATGGGAAGTAATAAACATGGATTTTGTAACAGGGTTACCCCATACTAGGCGCAGAAATTATTCCATTTGGGTAATAGTTGACAGGCTGACAAAATCAGCTCATTTCCTGCTAGTAAGGGCTACCTTCTCAGCTGAGGATTATGCCGAATTATATATTAGAGAAATAGTTAGATTGCATGGAGTGCCGGTATCTATTATTTCAAATAGGGGAGCACAATTTACAGCTAGATTCTGGCAGTCATTTCAGAAAGGTCTGGGGACGCAGATTAATTTGAGCACAGCATTCCATCCTCAGACAGACGGGCAGGCTGAACGTACAATTCAGATGCTTGAAGATATGCTACGAGCGTGTGTGTTAGATTTTGGGGGTAGCTGGGATGAACATCTTTCGTTAATTGAATTTGCTTATAATAACAGCTACCATTCAGCTATCCAGATGGCGCCTTTCGAAGCATTCTACGGGCGAAAATGTAGATCGCCGGTGGGCTGGTTTGAGATAGGGGAATCAGCATTAGTTGGCCCAGACATTGTTCGGCAGTCTGAGGGAAAGATAAAGCTTATCCGAGAATGTTTACTGACCGCTCAGAGCCGCCAGAAGTCATACGCAGATAGGCGGCGCATAATTCTAGAATTTTCGGTAAATGATTGGGTATATCTGAAAGTGTCCCCGATGAAAGGGGAAATGAGGTTTGGCAAGAAAGGCAAGCTTAGCCCGAGATTCATTAGGCCATATCAGATTCGGCGAAGAATAGGCCGCGTGGCATACGAGTTAAACTTGCCTCCAGAGTTAGCGTTGGTTCACCCAGTATTCCATGTTTCTATGCTAAGGAAGTTCGTAGGGGACCCTTCTACAGTAATTCCAGTTCAGGATGTCCAGATCACAGAAGAGTTAGCATATGAAGAGGTTCCCGTAGCCATTTTAGACAGACAGGTTCGCAAACTGAGAACTAAAGATGTTGCATCTGTCAAAGTATTGTGGCGTAACAGAAATCGGGAGGAAATGACGTGGGAGACTGAAGAAGATATGAAAACCAGATACCCTCACCTATTTCAGGCCTAGTCAGACGACAGGTACGTCCGTATCAATATCTATACAGTACTTTATGGTTGTATGTTGTAAATGATAAAGAAAGAAGTGATATTTAGCTGTCCAGTGGATTTTAGAATATTGTATGCAGTGCCTGTGTTGGACTTTTCTGCGTTTCAGGTTTTTTCGATAGTCCATATTACAGGGGAAACTTTGCCGAAATTTTTCTAGAAAGTAAAGTAAGCAGTCCTCTAGATAACAGTGTACATTCGAGGACGAATGTTCTTAAGGGGGGGAGAATGTTATACCCCGTAGAGTTTCCAGCACCTAGATGACCTATTCGAACGTTGGTTAAGCATATTTGAAAGCCATACGTGCTAGGGAAAGGCCCGGGAAAAGATCGGACGAGAAACCCATCGAACCATCGCGGGAGGAGCCGAGACAGAGCCCCTCCGCGATGGCAGCGTGTCACTGAGGAGAGGCATCCGCGATGGCTCCGTGACACGTTGCCCAGGTTCAGGCCCAAGTATATAAAGCTCCCACTTCGGTTTAAATTCATTTAACACTTATAAATTTCCAGAGAAACGCAGTGAAGCCGAGGAAGATGAAGAAAATTATATATTTTCGTCCGATTACACTGCCAAACGCTGCCCAAACTCAAATTAATCCCAGAGACCCGAGTATTTAGCAGCAGAGAGCATTTCTACGGAATTAGTTTCGCGAAATACGACCGACGAATCGGCGAGCCACCGAACTAAAGTAAGTAGAATTGCTCTAAATTAATGTCTATGTGTTCCTAGCTGAGAAGTGAATACTTCTCTCTTCTGGGCCACTGAAAAATAGCGAGTTTTCGACCGTCTTTCGATAAGCCTAAGTTTAGGCTATAAACTATATCGAAAGTAACGTTGCTCTTTACAATAAAGCTGTATTTAGTATTGATTGACGTATTTATGAATGCAGTTGGGAGAAAATAGTTGAAGTACCAATCGAGCCTCGTCCGACGGACGAATAGTCGAAGATAATGTATGTAAAGTTAGTTTCCTTCAGCAAGTTAAGTAATATCAGTATAGTGTAATAAATTACGGACCAGTAGAATGTTCAAAAGTCGAGTATTGCGTTATTATGAATATTGGTACGATGTGAGAAACATTGGGTTGTAATGTATATGAAACCTATCAGTATGATACAGATTCTAACGCAAGTATTAGAGATTGCCCAGTATACTCAGTATGTAATGTGACATGCCATGTCAAGATATGGTTGTATTCAGTTGAAACCCCGTATAGTAATGCAATACCCGTAAAGCACTTCAAAAATAGAATAGCAGACTAAAATGAAGTTCAGAAAGCATGTTAGGATTAGTAAATCATGTTACTATAGAAAGTCAGTATACAGCGTAGTTTAGCAGAAAGATTATATTCGTACATACATATATAGTACTTCCAGCCTCAGCATGTATTAAGTATGTACTTATTTCTATCACTAGTCCAGCCTATAGTGTATACAGAAACTTAGTAAACAACAGAATTTTCAGTAGGAACATTATCTTATATAGCATTTGCCCAGTACAGCCCGGCAGGAGACTATATTTATATTTATATATCTTTACCTGCCTCAGCACGTATTAAATACGTACAGATTACTATCATTAGCCCAGCATGTAATATATATGATACTTTACCCCTAGTAGCCTCAGCATGTGAGATACACAGATAGTATTACCAGTTGAGACTGTTGTATTGTTTGGGGTTGGATTACCTAGCATCCACGACTGCCCAGGGTTAATAGCTGTATCGACTCATCCGCCAGAGGACGAGGATACGCCACTCTACGGAGTGGTATGCCGTCCCGCCAGGGGACGAAGATGGGATGCCAGTTTTTCCCCATATTTGTGCCTTGATCGGCCTTACACACCCCAGTCGAGCGGATACGCCCAGGTGCAGATTCAGGAGTCCTCCGGACTCAGATGCAGTTATAGTCAGGGGCTCAGCGAGCCCAAGTGCATACCCGGGGGACCGGCAGGATGCTTACAGCCAGTATAGGAGATGGGTTGACCGGGGTAGGGGTATAGATTCTGTGTTGATTGTACCTCCCACCTTATGGGGGCCGGGTAAGGTTGTGTATGCCATGTTATGTTATGTATGTTATGCTATATTACAGTAGATATGAGCAGATTAGTAGTAGAATGATACGTCTCCAGGTATGATTCCTATTCCCTTCAGCAAGATTAAGAACAGGTACGATCTACATCATCAGATAGTTAATCTAGTTCTTCTTATTCCAATTTCGTCAGTTATGTTATTGATTTCAGATATCTCTTTCAGTTTTTGCTTTACATACTCAGTACCAGCGGTACTGACGCCCAGTGGGGTGCTGCATTACTTGCCTGCAGGTAACCATAGACGAGCAGGCAATACCACGTGATCCCCATCAGCGGTTGAGTATTCAGCTCCTGTCATCTGGAGACTGAATTTCTAGAGGTGTAGTCCAGTTCTTTTTGTTGTACCGTACGGGTAGGTCGGGGCCCTATCCCGACCATTTCTATTATCTTTCCTAGAGGCTTGCAGTCTGTTTATATTCCCTATGGTCAGATGAGTCGGTCGTGAGAGGCCGTGCAGTTGCATAGTTGTTAGCATTCCTTCTTTCTATTGTGATGGTCGTGTGGGGCCATAGTTATCAGTAGTGGTGACCTTGCCGGTCACGTAGCTTTTTAATACGTTATGATTGAATGGCAGATAACTAGACAGCATGGTGGCCTTGTCGGCCCGCATAGGTTCCCCTAAATTACCATGTTTCTGGTCAGCTGATAATACAGGTACAGAAGGCGATAGGCCATTAGGCCGGGGGCTGTATTTATAGCCGTTATATAGCCCTTTGTTTCCAGAAATGTGAGTCAGAGCCAGCTAGGCACCAGAGATGCCCAGGCTTAACAGTTTAGCAGGTTAGGTCCTAGAAGGGCACCAGGTGCCAGTCATACCCCCCAAGGCGGGGTGTGACACGTAAATCAGAGCCAGAGGGGACTTTGAGCTTAAATATAACATGGTGCAGCTATTACATTCGAGTGGCCATTTCACTAGGATGACTCATGAGGACCCGCAACAGCACTTACAGAACTTCCTTGAGATCAGTGACACTTTCGTCCTCACTGGAGTGTTAACTGATTATGTCCGACTCACACTCTTCGCATTTTCATTACTGGGAGATGTAAAGAGGTGGCTGAAGGCTGAGCTACCTAATTACATTACCTCTTGGGATGACTTAGCAAAGAAGTTCCTCATCAGATTCTTCCCTTCAGACAAGACTTCCAAACTCAGTAGTGAGATATTAAGCTTCAAGAAGAGGTCGGAGGAGAACTTGTATTTGGCTTGGGAGAGATTCAAGTCATTATTGAGAGACTGCCCCCATCACCGGCAGTCCAATGAAGTGCTAGCCCATACTTTTGTGGAGAGTCTAGACCCACATACCAAAATTTTATTAGACTCTGCATCGGGTGGGCAAGCATTGGAGAAGACTTATGATGAGTTGTACACTTTGTTGAACATGATTGCTTAGGGAAATCCAGAGTGGCACAACGAATCATTGAGAGGGGTAGGTAAGAGAGCAGCAGGGCTGATAGAGGTGGATGGTGTCAATGACTTGGCGGCACAGCTAGCATCATTTCAACATCAGATGATGACTCAGTTCAATAAACTGAGTATGAATCAACCGCAAGAATAGGTGAATGTTGTTGAGTAGGCTCCTAGTTGATGTGAAATCTGCAGTAATAAATGGGCACAATATAGAATCTTCTGGGCCAATCCTGAATCGGTCAATTTTGTTGGGAATGTTTAGAGAAATAATCAAAATTTTGGGAACAACTACAACAAGAATTGGCAGAGCCACCCAAATATTTCTTGGGGTGGAAATCAGAGTCAAAGCTACTAGCAACCTCAACAGTAGAAGTATCAGAAGAAGAATAGGTAGAATGGTAGCCAGTCGAGCAACAACAACATTGAGGAGATGTTGCAGAAAATTATGGCTATGCAGACCCAATTGGCAGAGAATCAGGCAAGGATGGCATCAGATTTGAAAAATCAGCAGTTGGCCACCCATAATCTAGAGATGCAGATGGGTCAATTAGAAGCTGCTCAGCACACCAGACCTCAGGGAGGGTTACCCATTGACACAGATACAAACCTCCGATAGGTCAACGCCATCAGTCTGAGGAGTGGCAGGCAATTGGCTGATGCATCACCAAAAGAAAAGAGAAATGAGGTGCAGCCAGAGATGGTCAGACAGGGTCCATCTACTAACAAGGGAGATAATCATAGTGTTGTGCAAAAAAATGCACAATCATCATTGCAGCCAGCACAGAGACCACCACCACCATTTCCGCAAAGACTCAAGAAGAGCAAGGAGGAGGAATGCTTTAAAAAGTTCTTTGAAATTTTTAAAGAACTTCACATAAATTTGCCTTTGCTTGATGTTTTGTAGGGAATGCCCAGGTACGCTAAGTACTTGGAAGATGTGGTGGCTAGCAAAGTCAGATTGGTGGATGTTCAAACTTTGGCACTAATTGAGGAGTGTAGCTACTGGGTAATGAGCAAGATACTGAGAAAGCTCAAACATCCAGGGAGTTTTACCCTCCCCATACAAATTGGTAAAGCTGAAGAGATAAGAGATCTATGTGATTTAGGGGCAGTAGTAAATCTAATTCCCCTATCTTTATTTAACACCTTGGGGTTGGGTCAGCCAAGGCCAACACGAATGATGTTGCAGCTGGAAGGAAAGTCTCAAGTGGCACCAGATGAAGTAATTGAGGACCTTCTCATCAAAGTGGGTAAGTTCATTAAACCCGCAGATTTCATCATACTTGATTTTAAAGTTGATGATAAGGTACCTCTAATCTTGGGATGGCCATTCTTGGCCACTGGAGGAGCAATTATAAATGTAAGAGCAGGGACCCTTAAAATGAGGGTCGATGATGAAGAAGAGCTCTTATGAGTTCACCAAGAGATCAACCCACTCACACTCTATCGAGATCTTTGTAAGGTCAGTGTGTTGTCAGAGGCTAAGTTTGGGGTGGTAGATTCCATAGTTCCACTGCCACAGGAGATGATCACATTTAAGCCCAAGTCTGATGGAGGACTTCAAGAAAAGAAGAAGTTGGAACAAGAGAGGGACAGAGTGGAGGTTGTTCCCTCGAAAAATAAAAAGGGAAGAAGATGGTTCTCGAAAGAGAACACTGGGTTGAGGATGTCTAGAGAAGGATAGGCCACGTCGTGCCGCGACGTAAAATCAGGCGCTGCTTGGGAGAAAACCCAAGGGTACCATAGGTGCAGTTTTATTTACTTTTTTGTTTTGATTTTGTTTTTTTCACCTTTTGTTGTTTCTGGTGGTGAATTAAGCACGGATTGGGGGGAAGTCTGAGTACCCTGCAAAGAGGGCGCTAAGTAGAATGGAAGAAGTTGAATGTGGGGTCGATGACCCACTTGAGCAAAAATTAAAAAAAAACATGTTGTTAGCTAAGCCTAGAGGCCTCAGGGAGTATTTCTCACCCTTATTGTATTTTAATTTGATGCTTTGGGGATATAGCATATTTTAAGTGTGGGGTGAGGGAAATTTTAAAATTTTGTAATTAATGATTTCAGGTGAAATTAGTGCTTTGTGTGGTATTGTTGGATGAAAAAGTTGAGTTGAGCGTGATTCATCCACCCGTTGATTTTCTTTTCGGTTCTGTTTCAACGGGGGGCACTTTGAACCTAGAAATAAAATTTTTCTGTGTCTGTACATAATTTTTTTAGTTATAGTTAGGGACTTTTCCCGATGATGGATGGATGATGACCGTCTTGAGGGAAAATTAGTCAATACGTTTTTGTTTTTTAACCCTTAGCTAATTGATGGCTTGATGTTCTTGTTATGTGCTATACATGATTGTGAGATGCCAGTGTTGTTAATTTTGAAGCGTGTGAGCAGTTGTATAACTCTGTTTGAGACACCTAGGCTCTTGAATGTGATTTGGCATGCTTAAAGCTAACTTTTGCATTCTTGTGATTAGCTGAGTTAAGAGTCTGCTGAATTTGTCTTGAATTGAGCATGTGTTGAGAGTGTAAGATTTTTGAATACTCCATGCTATTGTGTAGTGTCTTGAACTTGCCTAGTGTGTATACAAAGCTAAATGAGGGATGTAGATTGCAGGAGATGATTTAGGCATTTCTTTGAATGAGCCTAATTTTTATCCTTTGCTTTACCTACCTTGAATGTTTGATCCTAGTTAGCCCTATTGAGCCTTTAGCCTATTCTTTGCTAGCCAAAAAATGAGCTTAATCCTTTATTTTCATTAGCCTTGAACTTGATCCAAAACTCCTAAGCGCTTAAATGAAAATGTACAAGAGAGTTAAGGAGTGAGGAGTCGGAAGAAGAAATAAAAGAGTAGTTGCGGAAGTTAAAGAAAAGACTAGAGGTGCACTTGTTTAAAAATGAATAAGAGTTAATAAGGAGTAAAAGAAGAAAAGAGTGAAAAAGAGAATTAAAGAAAATTGCTTAAGTACTCCTTACCAACAGCTTAATTGTGCTTAATGAAATGGGGAAATAAAAGAGGAAAATGAGAGAGAAAAGAATAAAGGTGAAGTAAGAGGATGGAAATTCATAAGGCTAATGTGATGTATTAAAAGCGCCTAGGGAAGATAGTCACTATTACTGGCCATAATAGTATCTACCCGCCCTTAGCTTACATTACAACCCACTAAGTCCTACTTGATCTTACTTTCGAACATTCCTAAAGTAGTGGAGTAAAATACTAAAGGCAAGCTTATGGATCAATACATGTTGCATGTGAACACTTTTTGAGAGTTAGAGTATTTCTTATTCATATACCCATGCATGTTATAATTTGAAATCATATGAGCGAAAATGGTAACTCTCTTGTGTGAGGGAACATGTTTGATGAAGGATAAAATTCATGTCGGATTTCTTGATAGGTTAATTTGCATGAGTTTGTTGAGATTGAGAGTCAATTCTTGAAGCTAGGAAGTCTTTATGTAGTTATATTTGATCTTAATGGTTAGTTCTTGCATGCTCTATTTTTAAGTTGGTATCTAAAACAATCGTCGTAGCCTTAGCTTGAATTGTCTTGCTTCAATTAGTTATGTGTGAGTCTTCATGTGTATGAGATGTAAACAAGTTGTTCGAGGAAGAACAAGGCTTTAAGTGTGGGGTAGTGATCTTGCGCATAATTACGTGCCCAAGTGCTATTTTATAACTTAATTAAGTCATGTTTGTCAATTAAAGTAATTACATTCTCATGTGATTTTGAATATTTTTTAGTACGCACTAACCAACATGATTAGTCCTTGTTTTGTCGGTGTAAAATGCATATGAAGGACAAAACAATGATGGTTGAAGCAAAGAAATGGAGTTCAGCTTGGATTGCAAAAGATTGCATGATGGCATGCCATGGTAAGGCTGGTCGCGTCAGGCAGCGTGCCATGTTGTGCGTAAGCCGCGCCCAGCGTCATGCCACGATCATGCCATGCACTCCAGGCATGCCATTCCAGTGAAGTCGCGTGACAGGCCCGTGTCACGGCCAAGCATTCCCGCGATGAGCAGCGTGCCATGGCTGGCAACACGCACAACCTGCCCATGCCAGCACCAAACAAGTGTTGTTGCGCGTTTGTTCCATGTCATGAAGGAAAATTGGCGTGACCAACTCCGTGACACGGAGGCAGTCCATGGCCGGCCAAAAAGTGCAAATTTTCACTTACTGTAAATTAAAACCTTAGCTTCTAAATTCATTTATCACGAAATAACTTTGCAAAACGGTAAAGGAGCGAAGGGAGAAGTGAAGAACTCTACCTAGGGTTCATTATTTTTCCTTCTCTTTTAATTATTCTAGTAAGTACGTTACTCTAATTATGCTTTTGAGTATTTTTACGAACATGAGTGGCTAAAAACCTTCCTCTAGGGTTGAGGCTACATAATATGGTTGTAATTTCATGAATTCTTCATTGGTTTGAGTTTTAGTTGTTGTTTTGTCTTACATTCTTCATTATTGTTGTTTTTATGCTTGATCACCATGAAAACAAATGCGTTAAGCTTAGGTAAAAGCTCGAAAGGGTAACCCTAGGCTAGAACATGAGAATGTAGGGAGCAAGTTCTTACCATTATGATATGGTTCGCGATTAGGATAGAAATTATACCTAATTTTCCTTGCTTGGTTATTAAAAAGGGATGAGCTATACACCAACTTAGAATTATCACATCACCACTCATAGAAGTAATTGTGAAGCTAAGTCTGGGTAAATGATTAGAGGTCCGAAAGTCCATAATCAAGAGCACAAACTCCATAAACCGCATCCATGTATTTAAATGGCTCACGAATTAGGACATCACAACCGCGCTCAACGATGGAGGTGTTTTCATGTTTAGAGGCTTGAAAGACCATGAACATAGAAATTTAATTATGTGAGGCAACAACTGAAGTTTTCATACTCGAACCAGTGTTAATTATAACACTGCATGATTATTAGGCCTTAACTCTAGTTGCTTCTTATATCATTTCTCGAGTATTTTGTGATCACCCCTAGACTTAATTAGAAATTTATCAAAAATTTCTATAATCAATCCTTGTGAAGTTAATTTTAACACTTGAACTTTGAATATTCGCTGAATTGGTCCAGTCACTGTGGGTTCGACATTCGGCTCTTAAAAAGGGTCATTATATTACTTGTACGACCACGTATGCTTGCGAGTGCATTGGAGCACAATAGAAAACCTTAGGTTGTTGAACTAGGACTGGATTGTAGGGTGATTAGGGGTGATTTGGGTAGAAGTTGAAAAGTTTTGATCACTCCCCTAAGATTATTGTTGAGAACTAGGATTTTGTAAGAATTGGAACCTAAAACTTAGTAAAATTGGGGTTCTCTTTTGAGAGTTCCCTGAAGGGGAGGATTTGATCTTCTAAAACCCTTAATTCGAAGAGTGTGTAATGAATTACTCTTTGTTTTGTTGTAGATTATGAGCATTCTGAAACTGTGAGAAAGGGCAAGGCTCTAGTGGAGTAATTGACTCTTCGTGTCCGAAATCGAGGTAGGTTATGGTTAGAGGGTTAGACCCTGCGCAATGCCTTGTATGCTTATGTAATGATCACATTTGATTGGTCTTTGTACATTCTTTGTTACGAGCGTTTTATGTGAATAAATGGGAAATATCATGTTGATATGAGATGAATGTAAACCATTGTTGAGATCATGTGAAAGTGTGTAGTGAACCTTGTTTTATGAGTTTATCTTGTGCAATGTGTTGTGTATTTGAGAAAGTGTGGTAGTGGAAAGTAGACTCCGATGATTTGATATGTGTATATGTTTACATTTATGATATGCACATTGTTGCTGTTAATAGATGTAAATGGCTAGAAAGGGGAGTATCCAAGCGAGCAAATATTAATTATTGAGTGGATTGTATCCGAGGGGAGCATCCGAACAAGCATATGAGTGGGAGCGGGTACCACGCCGGTACAGTACATGAATTTTTAGAGTCCTCTGCAGGTCGTGATAGAAAGGACAGAAATAAGACCCTCTGGCATGTGTGTACACTGATTGTGTGTTGAGTATTTATGGTGAGATGACGGAGTCGTGTGCCCATCATGTCATCTTTGGTTTTCTTTTTATGTACATTATGTTATGTTCTGTTGTCATTATATGCAAACGAAGTGTATGAATAATGTACTAAGAGGTTGGGTTAATTATGATTATGTTATGTAATATTAATAATGAAGAATATATCTTTAGTTCTAAATGTGACTTGTCACAATGTCGGAAAGTGATGAGGGGATTTTGCTGTTATTTCCTGTTGATCTCGCAAGTGACATTTGGTGATTTTAATTGTTGTTCCTAAGTGTGTGTTATCTGAAAAATTGGGTGGAATATATGAATGATGAAACTGATGAGCTGAAGAACTGGAAAAGTGCAGCATAGTCGAGCTACTGTCTAAGGTAGTGCCACTGCAGCAGAACCCTTTTCACGGCGACGAGACTACTGTAGCGAATGACCTAATCTAGTGAGAAGGCCGGTTGTTCCAAGAGTAAAGCTAGTGTGTCCGAAAACATTCTGTATGTTATTTTATGTTGAAGGCTGGTCTTGTGTTGTTATTATTATGTATACTTGTTATTATTTAGGGCAGCCAATGATGCCTACCAGTATCGTATTTTGTACTGACCCTACGCCTATATTTCTTTTTTGAGTGCATAATTTGATCCAGGAATCTCCTCATCCCCACCTTTAGTTGAAGCAGTCTATCGGAAGGTGAGCGATGCAAGATGGGTTGATTAAATTTCCTTCAGAAGATGTCCTTCGTTCAGACATTGTGGCTTCTTCCTTTTTCTTTTTTGTTATGTTAGTTAAAAAATTCTAGAAATGTAGTTAGACGTCGAAGTGCAATGACAATCAGGTCTTGGGTTTCGTATTGAAGTTTGTTTAAAATTGGTTTCTCTTGATAATTAATTTAGTTCATTTTATTTTGGTAAAAGTTGTCTTTTATGAATGATCAATTTCAGGGTATTGTTTGGTAATTGTTGGTTCGCCCACCGGGGAGGGGGGAGGGAGGGGTTAGTGTGGGTTTCAATCACGATCAATTAGGTCGTGATATGCTAATACCTCATCTATCTGTTTTGAACCAACTCCTGTAGTACCTAATTTGAGCAATGCAATAGACGGGGGTGGATCTACTCATAGAAACGTAATAGCTGAGACTACATCTAGTCAAGTCAACATAACAGGTGAACAGGAGAGTAATAATAGTCGTAGGCAGCGGACAGTTATTTTTCTTTCTCCTTTCGAGTTAGTTCGTTCTTGCATTATTATTATTATTATTATTATTATTATTATTATTATTATTATTATTATTATTATTATTATTTATATATTGTAATTGCTTTATGATAGACTTTATATACAGAGGGATTTTTTGTCCAAGTTGGAGCCTTTGAATGTCTAATCTCATAGTATATGTGAGTCTTTCAAGAATGAACTTGATCCTAAGGGACTTAATTGGAAAAGTGTCTCACAAGAACTAAATTTTTTTTATTTTTGAGAATTCGAGGTATAATATTCTACCATTTTATTTAACAAAATTTAGTCACTTTTATAGATTGAATACTAATGTTGTTACTTTACAAAATTATGTAGAAGGCCTTCTATTGGGATCCTTCAATTGCTAGTGAAGTCAAGATCCAATGGCATAGGAAGGCAGCGAAAAAGTACAGTAATTTCATTTCCAACTTAAAAAGTAGTGTAGTTCAACCAAAATTTGTTTTGGAAGAAACGTGAGATAGTTGGATAAAACTTTCGAAAGATCCTAAAATTATTGAAAATCAAAAATAAATTCAAGGGATCGTTGTGGCAGTGAGAATGCAGTTGCCAATAGGACTCACATGGGAGGCTCTATTTCCATCAGAGAACATCACAAGAGACTTGTAAGTTTGCTTGTTGGTAACATGGTGCTTTCAACACTTTATTCTTCCCTTTCAGATTTTGCTTTTCTTTTTCTTATGTAGACTAAACATGTTGTATAGTCTCTTTAGATTGTGTTTCAGGCAGTCCTGACTTAGCTATAACTTGTACTTATGGTTCAATCAGTATACTGCATTGCACGTTGTTGTCTCTATACGGATGTAATCTGGAAAAGGTTTGGTTGTATCCATCTCAATGAGCACTCCTGCGTAATATATCCTATCACCTTGAGCTGTGAATTTATCAACGCATAGAGGTTTTCCTTGACTGCTACCAATCCTACCTAGATTCTCAATGCACTATGAACATAAATCTGCTCTTTGGTTTGAGACAAGTTTTGCTAGATGAAGACACAGGCAACAAACATTTGATGATATTTTTTTCCAATTTTTTGTTGTATACATGTTGATCCTTGGATGTTTCTTGATTCTTATAATTAAGAATAATCGCATGTATGTTAGCATGTCTTGGCTGATACTTTTACTTGTTAAGGTGATAAACCTTTACGTAAAATACCCTTCCATAGTTTCTAGTTCTCTTGACTGATATTTCTATGTGTATTTCTAGATTATGTATTAGAAATGATAAGCAATTTAAAGTGAATCTAGAAATGTGAATCCGGAAATGTACTGGAATCTAGAAATGTACTAGAAATGTGAATCTGGTTTCGTTTTCAGCTTACTTCACCTTTAAGACCATTTTGAGCAAAAAATCAAGAATCTGTTGCCAAATTCCACGATACTAAATTCAAATAACCAATTTAGCGATTTCACCTTAAGACTATTTTTCTTGATCTTGTTTTCCTTCTCCTTTTTTTGTTTGGTTTTCCCCTTTGTTCTCATTCTTTTCCAGGTAGTTTTACATATATCTGGATAGAAATAGAATGTTGGTTATATATTGTTTCTTTTTTTCCCTCTTAACTGAGAAGTTCTTGGAGGTTGTATGTATTGTCTTAATGTGTAAGTTACTGTAAACAGACTACTTATATAACAGTACCATACTTCATTTGCCAATCTGCAACCATATTTTACAAGGGCAACTCTTACTAAGTTGGTAGTTTGATTTCATAAACTGTAAATATTTCCCCTTTATGATTCTGAAGGTGCTCCTTGTAATAGTCAATTTAGCATTGACTGTGTTGTTAGCCCATATAATTGTTAGCAAATGGGCCTTAGGATTTTAGATAGTCCTATGGGCATTAGGATTTTAGGTAGTCCTATGGGCATTAGGATTTTAGGTAGTCCTATTCCTATGGGCATTAGGATTTTAGTTTATGCCTATATATAGGCACCCCTTTCCCCATTCTAGATCATTGTATTCAATTCTCAGTTAGCCTTTTTTGATTCTTTCTTTTCTTGTTCTTCAATAAAACCCTTGTTATATATCAACATGGTATCAGAGCCAAAATAAATCGATTCTTCCCTACTTGTAAATAATCACCAATTTTCACGGATCGAGTTGATGTTCTCCAGTGATTGATGCTTCCGCTAAATTCGTTGTTGGTTTGGTTTGCTTTGGACGGTGTTGTATGATTGTCGTTGTTGGTTTGGTTTGATTTGGACGCCGTTGTTGGTTTGTTTTGTGACTAGGGTATTTTGTTCTTATCGTTGTTTTGGGGTTGCTTATCTTGTTGTATTCACTTTGCTTTTGTCAATATGGCTGGAAAGGATGATTCTCTCCAATCCATTAACACTCAATTAGATGGCAAAAATTATGCGTATTGGAGTTATGTCATGAAGAATTTTCTTCGTGGCAAAAACATGTGGTGCTATGTTAGTGGGGTTAAATCCAAACCTAAGGAAGAGAAGGCTGAGGACTTTGTATTGTCATTGGATTTATGGGAAACTGCTAACTCCAAGGTTATCACTTGGATTAACAACTCAGTAACTCAGTCAATTGGTATGCAATTGGCTAAATATGACACAACTAAAGAAATCTGGGATCACTTGGAGAGACTGTACACTCAGTCTAACTTCGCCAAGCAGTACCAATTAAAATACGATATTCGTGCTCTTCAACAGAATGCTATGAGCATTCAAGATTTCTATACTGTTATGTCTGATTTGTGGGATCAATTGGCCCTTACCAAATCCACAGAATTGAAAGGTTTTGCGTCGTATATTGCTAGGAGGGAAGAGCAACGTTTGGTTCAATTTTTGATGGCATTACGTTCTAATTTTGAAGGATTGCGTGGAACAATTCTTCATCGATCTCCCCTCCCCACAGTTGATTCAGTTGTCCATGAACTGATTGCAGAAGAGACTCGTATCAAGACTCAATTGGATAAAGGGTCAAAAACACCTACTCCTGCTGTGTTTGTTGCTTCACCGGATCAGTCCAGACCACAACGTTCTCAGCCTCAGACTTCCAATCAATCGCGATGATCTCCTAAAGTTGCGTTTGATGAGTGTGCATTTTGCAAGAAGAAAAATCATTGGAAGGCTCAGTGTCCCTTGTTACTCAACAAGGCTAAGTTTGGTCAGCAACAGAAGAATGGACAGCCACACTTCTTTGGTACTCCTCCACAGTTCGCTGCTGCTGCACCATCAGTAGATGCTGAGTCTAGCATTGTGCCTCCTTTGGCATTGGATCCTCGGGTGTTCGAACAGTTTAGACAGTTTTTGGCATCCAATCCTACTTCCATGTCAGCGCCCAACTTAGGCCCATCTTCCTCCAGTACATCAGGTATTCCCCCATCCTTGTGGATTCTGGATTCTGGTGCGAACCTTCATATGTCACATTGTCTGTCATCTTTTGGTTCCTTGTCACCCATTTCACCACTCACTGTTATGTCTGCCAATGCTACATCTATGTCAGTCGAGGGTGTTGGTTCTATTACTACCTCTCACATTATTCTGTCTGATGTCTATTATATTCCTAAACTTGCTTTCAATCTTGCTTCGGTCAGTCAGTTGTGTAGAACTGGTCATTGGGTATTTTTTTCTGACTCCGTTTGTGTTGTACAGAACCAACACACTTAGAAGGTGATTGGGATTGGCCGTAGGTTGGGGGAACTCTATGTTCTGGAGAGTCTCAGAGTGTCTGCTGTTGCCGCCTCCAGCATTGATTTGTCTTCTTTTCGTTTGAGTCCATTGTCGTCGCAGTTTTATCTTTGGCATTCCCGCTTGGGACATGTATCAGTGTCACGTTTACGTTTTTTAGCCTCTATTGGTGCTTTAGGTCATGTAAGCACTTCTGATATTTTTGATTGTAGTGGTTGTAAACTGGCAAAATTTTCTGCCTTACCTTTTAATAAAAGTATGTCTTATTCAGTTGCTCCTTTTGACATTATTCATTCTGATGTATGGGGACCATCACTAGTATCCACTAAGGGTGGTTCGAACTATTATGTTTCATTTATAGATGACTATACTCGGTATACCTGGGTTTATCTTATGAAGCGCAGGTCTGACTTCTTTGGCATTTATAGCAATTTTAGATCCCTTGTTAAAACGCAACATTCGGCTGTGATAAAGTGTTTCAGGTGTGACTTAGGGGGTGAATATACCTCCAATGATTTCACTCAGTTACTTGCCTCTGATGGTACCATACACCAGTCATCTTGTACAGATACTCCTGAGCAGAACGGTGTTGCCGAAAGGAAACACCGTCATATTGTTAAGACAGCACGCTCCTTACTATTATCTGCAGAGGTTCCTAGTAATTTTTGGGGAGAAGCAGTTCTAACTGCTGTATATGTGATCAATCGTATTCCTACTGCATTGACTTCAGGGATGTCTCCGTTTCAGAAATTATATGGTCCCATGCCAGATTACTCTGCGTTACGCGTTTTTGGATGTACTTGTTTTGTCCTTCATCCTCATGTTGAAAGAAACAAGTTGGAGCCAAAATCAGCTATATGTGTGTTTTTGGGGTATGGTGTTGGACAAAAAGGTTATCGTTGCTATGATCCTGTCAGTCAGAAATTATATGTTTCACGGCATGTCACCTTTTTGGAGCATATTCCTTTCTTTTCAATTCCAGCTAAATCCCATGATGTTACTAAGTCAGATCTTCGACGTATTGATCCATTTGGCATTGCCACAGAGGCTCCAGTTTCGGATTCAGCCGTGCCACTCGATGTGCTGCCTGACAGTGCTTCAGCCCCGCCTGAGACTGGAGATCCACCACCTCTGAGGAGGTTTACTCGTCAGAGTAAGTCCACCAGACTACCTGATTTTGCTTATTCTACCTACTCACCCCCATTTGCTTCCTTTATTGCAAACATACATCAATTGTCTGAACCTGAGTCCTATAGAGAGGCTATGTCTGATCCTCTTTGGCAGAATGCTATGGTGGAGGAACTCACTGCTCTTCATCAGACACACACATGGGATTTGGTTACCCTCCCACCTGGTAAACATACGATTGGCTGTCGATGGGTGTATAAGATAAAAACAAAGCCTGATGGGTCTGTTGAGCGATACAAGGCTAGACTTGTGGCAAAAGGGTACTCACAAAAATATGGTATGGACTATGAGGAGACCTTTGCCCCGGTGACGAAGATGACGACTGTTCGCACTATGATTGCAGTTGCATCCGTTCGACAGTGGAAGATATTTCAAATGGATGTCAAGAATGCATTTCTGAATGGTGATCTCCATGAGGAAGTGTATATGACTCCTCCACAAGGTATTGATCACTAGCCGGGTGAAGTTTGTCGGCTTCGAAAAGCTCTATATGGTCTCAAGCAAGCCCCTCGTGCTTGGTTTGAGAAATTCTCCACTGTGATTACTTCCCTTGGCTTTGTCCCGAGTAACCATGATTCAGCGTTGTTTGTTAGAAGTACGAGTGTAGGGCGAATCCTTTTGTGCTTATATGTAGATGATATGGTTATAACTGGTGATGATCATGACGGTATTGAGTCATTGAAGCATAATTTGGCTCATCGGTTTGCCATGAAGGACTTAGGCCTGCTACGTTATTTTTTGGGTATTGAGGTGGCTCAGTCTAAGAATGGATATCTTCTCTCTCAGACTAAGAATATATCTGACTTGTTTAAACGGGCGCGCCTTTCTGACAACAGGACTGCAGATACTCCACTTGAAACCAATGCACGGTACTCTCCTAGTGATGGTGTTTTGTTAACAGATCCGAGTCTTTATCGGACTGTTGTAGGTAGATTGGTGTATCTTACCGTTACTCACCCGGATATAGCTCATGCAGTTCACGTTGTTAGCCAGTTTGTTACTGCTCCTACTTCAGTTCACTGGGGAGCTGTACCTCGTATTTTGAGATATCTTAGTGGCACCCAGTTTCAGAACCTCTTGTTTCCCTCGACGTCATCTCTCGAGTTGCGAGCCTATAGTGATGCTAACTGGGATGGCGATCGCAATGATCGCAAATCCACCACTGGTTTTTATGTGTTTCTTGGAGATTCTTTGATATCATGAAAGAGCAAGAAACAAGATGTTGTCTCTAGATCTTCCATGGAGGCTGAGTATCGTGCTATGGCAGTGACTACATGTGAGATTGTTTGGTTACGCTGGCTTCTTGCAGATATGGGGGTTCACATTTCTCGGCCTACTCCTCTACATTGTGATAACAAGAGTGCGATGCAAATTGCAAAGAACTCTGTTTTCCGTGAGCGGACGAAGCACATTGAGATTGATTGTCACTTCACTCGTCATCATCTCCAGCTTGGGACTATATCGCTTCCTTTTGTTCCATCAGCCTTGCAGATTGCTGACCTTTTTACGAAGGCTCAGTCGACGTCTCGGTTTCGTTTCTTGTGTGACAAACTCTCAATGCTTATTACTGTCGCATTATGAGTTTGAGGGGGAATGTTAGCCCATATAATTGTTAGCAAATGGGCCTTAGGATTTTAGGTAGTCCTATGGGCATTAGGATTTTAGGTAGTTCTATTCCTATGGGCATTAGGATTTTAGTTTATGCCTATATATAGGCACCCCCTTCCCCATTCTAGATCATTGTATTCAATTCTCAGTTAGCCTTTTTTTATTCTTTCTTTTTCTTGTTCTTCAATAAAACCCTTGTTATATATCAACATGTGTAATCTAGCAAGAATTAATACAATGGGGAGAAAATATCAGTAGTTTGGAACTAGGAAAGTTGTTTATGGAACAAATTTATTTGGCAACGACTGTGTGATAATTTATACAATAATACAATATTGTAGAGGATTAGTAGCTTTGGAACAAGCGAAGTTAGCTGCATATATATCCAACTGAACAAGAAAAGTTACCTATGGACAAATTTATCTTTCTATACCTTAATATAGACTAAGCAAGCTAAGAAGCTCTCCGTAAAGTCTGCAATAGCTGTAGCAGTTTCCTTGTGAGTTCTGAACGAGAGATACTTGTTGTTCAAACTTACGTCTCCTTGATCATTACGTCAAACAAGATCTCTGAAACTACTTTTGCTCCTCTTCCTTTGGTTATGTAAAGCCCTATGTGATGTATCAATTCCTACGCAGCAAATATAGCAAATGATGAAAAAAGTGAAACTGGAAATAGACGAGTAGATATTTATTTCCGTAAAAAAGAAGAGTATCTAAAGCTCAAATTTTTTGGTCGCTAATAGCCTAATATACACATGAATAGGAAACAACTTATTGCAATTCCTCTTAGGAAAAATTTTTACATATTAAAAAGAAGTCTTAAAGTAACCTTGTGTTTAGAAAGTGTTATGATAACAGCGGCAGGATAGATAGGGATCTTATATACAACTTTTGCAGAATATTTTAGCAAATACACACAAACACCAGACAAAACATGTAGTCTCACTTTTTGGTATGGAGACTATCATCATCCATGGAATAACACATTTTTGTCATTTGCTGGAAATATCGTTCACTATTTATACTTAGGAAAATTGCAAGAGACACTAAAAGCATTGGATGGCATTGTGATATGTTAAATATCATTCTGCAACAACATGTGTATAGTTATCAGCTCACCCGTGGATGAGGTGAGGCTCCTATTATATTTTTGGCAATCTGGACTCGAAGATCAAAGTAGTACAACCACGGAAATATACACTAAACTTGCTGGAAACCCCATCAAAAGCATACAAATATTGATAGCATTCACAACCCCACCCTTGGAAAATTAGAAAAGGAAAAAACAAGTCCTTGAAGGAAATTTGGAAAACTTTTCCAGCATGTGTGTATAGGACGTGCTGGAAACCCCATCAATATCTCACTATCACTCTTTATTCATATCTGATTCCTTTTCTAATATTCCTCCATAGAAAATCATCTTTACACTTTATCTAAGAGACCCCATGTTGCCGGTTCTCAAGCTAATGTTGATGCAGCAGCTTATGTTCTGTCAATTTTCACTTCTTGTAACATACCATCACATTTAATATCCAATGATGGTTATCTATTCCATTACTTGAAAGAAAGATTTTTTTTCTTTTATAGGCTATTGAAAGGGGTCGAGATCTAACACCAAGTGAGCTACATTTGCACGTCCATACACAAGATCATGATAGAAAATCTTTTGTTTGTGATCGAGCCCGAATAATGCATAGAAGTCCAATATTATATAATCTTATTTACTTTATATATGAACCTCATATCATACATGTATTTTATTTCTTGTTTGATAGAAAAGTAGTCTTAAGAATTTTAAACTAAAGTGATAGATTTGTAGTTGTAGTCAAATTGAAAGTTACTTTTATCATAAATTTCACTAATTATCACTCTCTTTTACAGGAAAATTTTAAAAAAATATTACATAATCAAATAGAGACTCAATTTGGTATTGATCGATTTTGAGCATTTTACCAAGCCGCATGAGGGGAGAAGAAAAGAAGAATATATGATCTATGATCTTGGATCTAAAGCAAAATCTTTTTACGGGATGAATCTTCATGCTTCTAAATCGGATGCTTCATCCATAATACCACATCCAAATGCTCAACCAGTATTGTCAAAAATTTTGGATGAGTTAGTGAGGTGATTGATTCCTTCACTAATTGAACACATAATTCCTGTAATTATTGAGCGGGCACTTGGATTGATTTCTTCATCCTCATCTCAGTTAGCATTCCTACCAACCATCCATCATCCATGGCACCAGTAGTTCCTATTGACATTAATGAGGTTCATGCATTAGTTTCTGATGATGACTGTGGTTCTCCAAACTCTTATTAGTTAGCTTTGTTGTTTAGACATTACTATTGTTGCAAATAATTGCAGATTTTTTATTTGGATATTATCGATATGGATGCTTTAAACTTGATTAAACAATTTGTACTTTGCTATATATTTTGAAACTTGAAATATTAATTTCTATGAATTATGTTTATTATATAAAAATATTTTCGGATGGGTTTATTTATAATAGTATATAAAATGAAAAAAATGCGACGGATTTGCAACAAACTATTTTCTTCGCTAAAAGAAAGGCATAAATGCACCAAAAGAATTGTAATACCCCGAAGATGCCTAAGACTGGACCCAGGATCAAATCTAGAAGTTGGCTGAAAATTGGGGAAAAAGTTGTCAAACGAGCAAAGTAACGACTTGCTGTTCGTTACAATGAGTGGTCATATGGAGTCGTGGGGAGTACTGGTTCTCAGCTAAAAGGAAGGTAACGAGTCATCTAACGACCCGTTATGTGTAATAACGAGTCATGGGATAAGTCATTACCAGGTAAAAGGGAATTTTTGAAATTTGGGGCAGTGTACTTGACGAGTAATGCCACGAGTCACGACATGGAGTAACGAGTTGTTAGGTCCCCCGTGGTGACTTCAATGAATTTCAGGCAATAGACCTAACGAGAGGTCCCAACGAGTCGTGGTCTGAATGAACGACTTGTTGAGTGACCCGTTGGGACCCCGTCGACCTAATTTCAGGTTTTAGTCCAGGGACTCTTTTATAAATTTCTAACCTCCTAGATCCTAAACTAGGCCGTTTTGGGAAATTTTTAGGGGATTTAGGGGGACAAAACGGTTCCTCCCTCATTCCCACTCAATTTTCAGAAATAAAACCATCATAAGCTCTCCTCTAAAGAAACTGTCAAGAAAGCTTAGGGTTTTCCTCCATTGCAACAGTTTGAGTTTTCTTCTTCGGGGAATTTTTAGTCAGGTATGTGGGAATTCAACAAGGGGATAGTTCTTCCCTTGTGTCCCTCGAAACCTTCTTATAGTTTCTCTATCAGTCTTAGCCCTGAGTTTTCGAGTTATGAAAAAAGTACATGTTTGTTTTTGTTGATTTCACCTAGAATGATATTCATGTTTATTGTTGATATAATCTCCATCAGTTCTTGGCCAAATTGTTGATGTTCCTGCAAAAGTGAATTTAAGCCCTGAGTTTTCGAGTGAAATGTATTTGTGCATTAAATTCCGCCTGGTTTGTGAAGTGTGATTTGGGCTGATTTTCTAGTATTCTTTATTGTTTAGATGTTGAGTAGTTACTCCCTTGATAAGAATGATTTTATCCCTGACACAAATAAGAAAACTACAATACTGCTTGTCGGATGAGATTCCTTAATTCTTGAATCTTTTCCATATTGAGGATTCCCCTATTGCAGAAATGGGTTGAATTCTCTGTTAGCTGTTTAGTAGTTCAATTCAGTTAGAACGTAGAATCTCTTCAGTGCTATTTTTGAATTTGTCAACTGATCAGTTTGACTATAGAAATCCTTGAGGTGTTTGTGGTACCTCCCAGTTATCAGAATAAGATTCAGAACTTAGTTTCATTGGTCCACTAGGCGGTCATGACACTTTAGATAAACAACTCTGACTAGCCTTAGGACCCCAGACAGATTATAGTTTGTTCTTAGACGATTACGACGCTTCTATATAAGAATCTCTAACCAGTCTAGAACCCAGTTTTAGAATCTGGTCCGATAAGACTCTTAAGGTACTTTCAGTGATATATCCCTGACTAGTCTTGAACCCCAGTTTCAAGCTATCAACTTGGTATTTAGTTTAGATATTCCAGTGGGAGCATAACTTAGCACCGAGCGAACCGGAGTTCCAGTGCACCCAAGTTCCCAGAACTACGTTGCCAACGTAGGTTACAGTATTTATTGGCCTGATTTGCCCCAGAATTTTATGATCACCCAGTTCATGCCTCTATACCCTGGCAAGGTATATTGGGTCCTATCATTGGGGCATATACATCGGACTCCACGTCTAGCTCACATGGTTATATGTCGGTTATAGACTCTCCCACTAGTCAGCTCAGTTCAGTCTAAGATTAGTCAGTTCAATTCAATTCAGGTTAGTTCAGTGTGATATCCTAGACTCAGTATTTCAGACTTAGGGCATGTGTTTGACCATCAAACGGGGTCATCCTGACCATGTCAGTTTACTTCAGTTGTCTCAGTTCAGTATACTAGTTGTTCATTGTGTTCCATTTCAGTTCAGTCATTTATATCCAACATCATGTTTTCTCTCACTTACTTAGTACATTCAAAGTACTGACGCATACTTTTATGTTGTATCGTTTCATGATACAGCCGCAGGTGCTCAGACTCAGGGTCGTTAGTTGCCGCAGTTCAGATCCTCCTCAACAACAGAAGTGTGAGTCCTCATCCTTCGAGGGCGTTATTTCAGTTCTTTCAGTCATTTCATTACTTTCAATTGGACTTAGAGTTAGCTGGGGGCTTGTCCCAACAACTCATCATCTACATGGCTTTCAGACACAGACTTGATTTCAGACTATTAGTATTGTTCAATTGTTTTACCCCTTATGTTTTCAGTTTTAGCTTTCATAAATGTTTTTATATTATTATTTCAAAGATTCCGTTGTGCATGTTTTACTCAGAATACCAGTGTATGATAGACCAAAGGTTAATTTGGGGTTACTTGTGACTCCAAGTATCATGTTTCATCTAGAGTGTAGACTCAGGGAGTGACAAGAATTGGCAGTGGAATTAGCACCAGAAATATTGTTTGCCAACAAGATCCAAATGATGCAATAACTAACACAATGATAGTTTTATTTGTCACTAGTCTTGGCAACGTATAAGATTCGTAGCAATTCTGTCGCTACGTCTGCAATGGAATTAACTACAAAAATATTGATCCCCAACAAGATTCAAATGAGAAATAACTTATTGAAATAACGACGGAAATGACTAACACAACAATGATTTTTATTTATCGCTAGTTTTGGCAATGGATAAGATCTGTAGCAATTCTGTTGCTAAGTCCATGATGGATTTTTTTTTGTGTCTCGAATGGTTAGCTACGAGCATATCACCAACAGACAATATTATGTCCCCATTCTAATTTAGCGATGAATTAATATTATTGTAATGGCCCTCCTATATCATTTCCTTATTTTCATGTATTTTTACCATTTTGACCCTCCCCATAGCTTCTACAATGCTGTTGTGACTTGTAGGAATGGGTAGCTCGGTTTCCAAGGTGTTCAGGTGAGTTTTAGATAGGTTTCCTAATTTTGGAGATTTTAAACTTGAAATGATTGAGTCTGGCCAACATTCTTAGTAAATAGGCTTCAATAAGAATTTTATCAACATCATTAGCTGTAGAATGTGGATTTTACACTAGTGGAACTTTAAGCTCGGGTCCCAAGGTTTTCAAACTCATTTTGGATGTTCGGGCTGTAGTTTTATAATGACCCATTCATCGATATAGGGGAATTAAGGCCAGAATAACCAGTTTTCGCCTAGGTACGTGATGGGGAGTGAAGAGAAGTTGGATTTAAGATTTGTGTTTGGGGGATGAGAAATGTCCAAGAAATTCTGAGCTACTAGTTAATGGGGACTGCTGCAGCGGCGGGAGTCCCTCTGCAACAAAACGGTCATGATGGTCGGAGGTCCGCAGTAGCGAGGAGAGAGAGTAAATCATTGGGTCCTCTAGGCGAGGCCCTTGCTACCACAGCGGGTCCGCTGCAGCGGACGATGAGAGTCAGTATGATGGTTTAAGTTAGACTTTAGGGGCTTTTCACCTATTACTCTAAGGCATGAACTTTGAGAGTAGAAGGCAATTTTCAGAAGGCAAATCAGTTTCTCCTTCCGAAGGTAAGGTTTCTAGGTAATTCTCTTTCCATTCGATCCCCTAGCACCCTAGAATCAATGGGTAGTCTTTAGTGGTGGTATCCTAACCAAGAACCCTAGGGCAGTGAAAACTAGGGCCAGGGTTATGGGAATGACTATGTATTGACTCCATACTTAAACAGTGGGGAATGATCACTTCTTAAGGGATTATGAGGTATATGTGTTGATTTTGGGGTAGTTTGAGACCCGGGTGTTGACAAAATTGAAACTTCTTCTATTGTTACATTTTATAAAGGGTTTAAGGAGTAGAACCTCCATGAAATAGGTAGAAATTTCCTATGAAGGGGGTAGAATCAAAATTCTAGTCCAGAATGAAGTGTTAGATGATTGAATGTGGTTTCCTTATTTGTATTTAGATTATGAATATTTGGAGGCATTACGAAAAGGCAAAACTTCTGTGGAGTAGCTGAATTCTATCTTCCGACAATTAAGGTAGGTTATGATTTTATAAGGAGTTAGACTTTAGATAATGACTTGTATGTATGTGGAATTACAACATGCTTAGTTGGTATTTGGACACAAATTGATGCTAGATTATGATGTAATTGTTATTTTGATAGCTCAAAACTTGAGGTGTTGATTGTTAGAACAGTTGGCATGAATGTATGGTATTTTTCAATGTTCAATGTGTGCTTCCTCCTTAATTGTCCCATGAATGGTTAATTGGTGATGAGCGAAACCAAGAAGATTAGGGTAGATTGACGCCCTGTATGGTGTGAATGGATGGATTGGAAGCATATAGAACAAGAAACTAAGAATGGTTAAAATGTTTTATCCTGAATGAGAGTCTCGTGCCTAAGGTGAGCATCGGAGCAAGAGATTAGGGTATTATTGGCTTATGTTTGAGGGGAGAAGCTGAACCAGAAGATGAGTGAGAGTGAGTAGCGTGTCTGTACAGTACATGATTTTCTAAATTCCCCTGTAGGTCATGACTGGAAGGGTAGAAATAAGACCCTCTGCCTGTGTGTACATCGATATTTAGTATGGAGTGTGTATGGTGATGTGATGGAGGCATGTGCCCGATGCATTACTGATGGTATGATACTGAAAAAGGACCGAATAATGAAAATTCGTTCGAGAATTTTTGAACCAAGTGAAACTTAAATCCCTAAATGCGTAGTTACATGTGGGTTTAATGTCGACATATTTGTTTATGACTTGCCTTATGCTTGCAACGTTATGTGTGAATCTATGAAAAGTTGCTGAATTGATTGTTGAGGATTCAATTGTATATCCCATGTGTTAAGTCGATGAGTTGATTGTTGAAATTTTATCTATGCATAAACCTGTACGAAGTTGATGAACTGATTGTTGAGAAATTGCTAAGTGAGATTCTAAGGTTGTCAGTTGAGTCGAGTTACTGATTAAGTAGTATCGTTACAGTGGTCTAGCCACCACTGTAGTGAGGCCTAATCCAGTGAGCAAGCCAACTTTAAACCTTACTTTGAATTGTTCTATATTACTTGATGATTATTTGTTTCAGTGATTGTATGTTGTTTATTCTACATATATATAAATATATGTTATTAGTTAAGGTAGATCGATGATGCCTACTAGTACATTGTGTTGTACTGATGGTACTCCTGCACTTATTTTTTGAGTGCATACTGCAATCCAGGAAGTTCTACTCTACCTCATCTGTAGAAGCAGCAGCGGGTTATCCGGGGGTGAGTTATTTTCCTTTTTAGGTTGCTGCAAATCCTTGATAAAGAAGATTTCCTTATTTCACATATGAACTTTGTTTATTTTGTTTTACCACTCATAGACAATGGCTAAGTAGATATCCTTTGTACAATCACTTTCAGTTTCTGGGATTATAATACATAGATGTTAGCATTTTTCTTTATTTATTCCAAAACTTCTACATTTTACTTTAATAATGCTTATCTGATAGTAGGAATATTGCAAGGGAATGAATGGGTTGGGGCGCGGTGGTTAGCCCACAAGGGGGATTAGTATGGTTGTCAGTCATGGCCACTTAGGTCATGACAAAGATGGTATCAGACCCTAGGTCCGTTGATAACATTATATGAGGACGAGTCTAGTAGAGTCTGCAGATCGGTGCAGAGACGAACGTTACTTATCTTCGAGAGATTACAGGTAAGTAAAACGGACACTAAAAAATACATAAAAGCTCATAAGAGATCATAAGAGTGGGACAACATGCTCATAACATAAATATCATAATATAACATAAGGCTCAAGGTTTTCAAATCATATGGTAATCCATTCATTATCATAGTCATAAGAGAAGCTTTATAAATCATCACTTGAGCCAAAATAATATAAACATAATAATATATAAAAACATGCGGAACAATGGCAGGGCTTGTCATAACGTACACCATCATGGTAGAGCCTTACATGAAGGCTTAACTATCTCACTCAAGTGGGCAGAGTCGTCCCGGGCTTGCCAGGCAAGGGACGTGTATTATGTGATATCATGAAAGAGGGGATCATTAACATTGTAATGTATCAATATAAACCTACAGTGGCACATAGGTATGAGACACCGGCGTAGTCTTTTGAATGCTGGGCTACTCGGTGCTAGACACAACTCCCAAAAACATGCACATTGGGATCATATGTAAGTCATAAACATTTTTCATGAGATTCATGGCTAAATAAACATTTAACATCGTTGATCCCCTTTTCATACATGAATAGCCATGAATCAGGGGCCATATAGTTGGCCAACATCATAAATAAATAAATCATGAAATCCATATCATAAATCATAAATAATTCTTGATCATGTAGGCATTTCCAAAAACTTTAACATGCTTGAAAATATCCAACTCACTTGAAAACATGATTATAAACATGGGTAATTTGAAAACATATTTTTCGTCATCAATAATTCATCATACATGAACACTCATCATAAACCTTAACTTTCATGATCTTTCATAAATGGGCAGTTTGATTTTAAAAGCTTGAAATATGATTTTAATCGAAAATAACATAAAACTTGCCCATAATTCATAATTCAATAATAATAACTCATTTAGATCATGCCCATGTAAAAAATATGAAATTTCACGCATCGGGTTAAAACCCCATAAAATAAATATAGGAAATTCATGATTTAGAGAGAGTTTGGGCATAGGTGTGAACGAATTCACCCATTCATAACCCTACATACCTGGGGAAGATCAAATATCACCACTCCTTGAAAGCCCAATGAAAGATTGAAAGGAAACTTGAAGAACTCTTACTTGATCACCTCCTAAACCCCTTCCTATGCATGCATGGATATGAATGAACCTAGGATATGTTTTACCCTCATAAAACACTGTATTTTGATCCTTAAACGACATAATTTAGGACCCTAGGAATTAGGAATGAAGAAAATACCCTTAATGAATTTCCTAAAATTTCTTCATTGGCAGTAACAACGACTATCTTAACGGGTCGTGCTTGGATAACACGACTCGTGGTATCCATCCGTTGCGTCCACTGCCTGACTTCACTTTCTCAGATTCAATCCCACGACTTGACAGGATGAGTCATCGCTTCAGACGATGGTCCGTTAGATTGTCACGTTGTTTCCCCCCTTGACGGCCTACTCCAAGCCTTCCAACGAGCCACACCACGACTTATTCCTCCTTCCAACGAGTCGTGGTTTTCTTCTATTACCTTGACTGGAGGTTTTTAATACTCCTTCCCACGGTTGATCACCACGATCCATTATAGCTCACGACGTATCATCCCATGACCCATTACTTCCTTTCATGTTTAGGACTAGTCTCCCGACGACCTCAAATGATGACCCGTGGTATCAAACCGCGGGTCATTACGTGACCCATTACTTCCAACTGCCACTAGGCAGACCTCACTAAGACGCTTCCCACGGATCGTTGGTTGGACCACCGATCCGTTATGTGGCCCGTTCTTTGGAAATTTTCCCCAGATTTTTCCAACTTCTATTTTTAAATCCCGGGTCTAGTCTTAGGCACTTCCGGGTTATTACAATATCTCTCCCTTGGGAACATTCTTCCTCGAATGTGGGAAAACATACAGAAAACAGAGAAATGCAATCATCATACTCAAATACTAATAATTCAAGACGAAAACTGGTGGAATGACTATCTTCGATTCAAACTACATGGCTGAACTGAATTCACGAATCATACATACATCCATATACATGAAATAAACTTGGGCACATGAACTGAACATGAAAACTAATAGAGTTTTAGGGAAAAAAATGATACCTAAAACTAGAACTGGGCCGGTAGAGAATAAATGTGGGTATCTAGCCATCATGTCTGCTTCGTCTTTCTACGTAGCTCCTTCAACATGTTGATTCCTCCATAACACTTTGACTGAAGCTACTTCCTTGTTCCTTAGCCTTCAAACCCGACAATCTAGTATTTCCACTGGAACCTCCTCATAACTAAGGCTGTCTTTCAACCCGACCCTGTCCACTGGGACAACTAGAGCTGGATCACCCAAAAACTTCTTTAAGAGCGATACATGGAATACAAAATGTGCAAAAGCTAATTTCTGAGGGAAACTCCAACTCATATGCTACCTTGCCAACCCGTTGCACAATCCGGTATGGGCCAACATAACGGGGAATGAGTTCTCCTTTCTTTCCAAGCCTCATTACCCCTTTCATGGTAGACACCTTCAAAAATACCCAATCATCTACTTCAAATTCCAATTCTCTCCTTCTCACGTTGGCATAGGACTTTTGGCGACTTTGAACTATTTTCAACCTGCCCCGTATGATTTGAACCTTATCCATATCCTCATGGACCGAATCTGGTCCTATCATCACCGCTTCACCAACTTCGAACTAGCTAATAGGCGATCTATATCTCTGCCTATAGAGATCCTCAAACGGAGTCATCTGAATACTAGAATGGTAGCTGCTATTGTATGTAAACTCCATAAGAGGCAAATGATCATCCCAACTACCTTTGAAGTCAATCACGCATGCCCTCAATATATCCTCGAGAGTCTGAATTGTCCGCTCCGCTTGACCATCCATTTGCGGGTGAAACACAGTGTTGAGCTTAACTTGAGTACCTAGTTCCTTTTGAAATGACCTCCAAAACTGAGAGGTAAATTGGGTACCTCTATCTGATATGTTGGACAAGGGCACTCCATGCAACTGAACTAGCTCTCAAATCATCAACACCCGAAACACACCAACTACCTTGATATCGAAACACACCATCTCCCCCTTTGGAGACGATCTCTACCTTCTACTTCTGAATGACCTCCTTTAACTTCACCAAGATAGGATCCTCGTCTAACGTAACCTTGACATCGGTCACCAAGGAAGATTCTGATCCATCCTGAACAATGACACACAAATGTGTGAATCGCCCGCAAACTCATCTAGAATTCCCTAGTCACCACCCAAATACACCATTCGATCATAACGCCCATTTTGGACCGGTTGGGATCATCAAATTATTAATAACAGGTTGTTTTGTTTGGAAATTGACCATGGTCAAACTTAGCCTCTTCAACGCTCATAACTTCAACCAAGGGTTCAAATCACTCCCGAATCACGTCGGGATCCATGCAAACTACCTAACTAAGTCATAAATCACCATCCGAAACCAATAGAGCTTCTAGAACCCAAATTCAAGCTCGTTAACCTGAAATGTTCACTCTAGTCAAACCCCTCAAACCTCAAACCCTCCAAAATAAAAAATCTCACCCGATCTTTATTAGATCATCTAAGAAAAAGTTCCATCCACCTTCGCAAGTCATGAATAACAGAATAAAGATACGAAAAGGTTCAACCTAGGCAAACGGATCAAAAATCACAAAATAACAATGAGGGTTGTTACACTTTATCACGACCCGAACATACACCCGGATCGTGGACACGGGACAAGGGACCCCGAGAGACCCCAAGTCGACCCATGGAACATGCATACAACTAATCTCATTCAAATAAGCGGAATGATAATCATAAAAACTTAGTGGAAATGTAATTATAGCATAACATCAGGAAATACTGGACATATAAATAGCTGAGCACTACATACTTGTCTGAAAGCCTCTAATACATAAGATGGGTTAATGGGACAGCATCCCCAACTAACCCGACCAATACTGAAATATAAATAACATGAAAGTATGTCAAATGGCCCTCAGAACATGAGGACTCACCAATAAGCTGAAAGCGTAAGCTGAGAAGGACTAGGGGTGAGGATGAGCTAGAGATCCGGGCCCTGTATCATGAAATGATACAGCATAGAAAGTATACGGTCAGTACGTGGAATGTACTGAGTATGCAAGGTAAGTAAAACGGACGTTAAAAGTAAAAAAATCATAAATAATCATGGGAGAAGGACATCATGCTTGTATCATAAACTTCGTAAGGAAACATAAGATTCAAGACTTTCAAATCGTTCATAAAGTGTTCATAATCATAATCGTAAGTAACTTCATCAAAACATAACTTGAGCCAATAACATAAATATAACAATGCATAAAACATGCAGAACAATGGGAGGAATCGTCATAACCGACACCATCATGGTAGAGCCTTTCATGATGCCCCACTATCGCGCTCAAGTAGGCAGAGCCGACTCTGGCTTGCCAGGCGAGGGTCGTGCATTAGGCATGATATCACATTTGAGGGGATCATTATCGATACATCCTATCATTTAGAAACCCATGGTGGCACGTGGTTATGAGACACCGGCGTAGTCCTTTGAATGTCGGGCTATTCGGTGCTAGACACGGCTCCCAAAAACATACATATAGGCTCAGACGTAAATCAATAACATCATGCATTAAGATTCATTGGCTAGAATATAACATTTATCATCATTGATCCCTTGTAAAACATGCTTATCCAAGAATTATAGGCCCTTTTCATCGTCCAACATCATAAATCGATAAATCATGTAATTTGCTTCATAAATCATAAATCATTCTTCAACATGTGGGAATTTTCCAATACTTCATCATATTCAATTCTTTCAAAATATTCACATAATCATGGGTAACTTGAATTCATACTTTTCCGTCATCAATAAATTCAAAATATTGCATATTCATCGTAAGTCATAACTTTCATGAACCTTCATCAAATGGGAATTTTATATTTAAAAAAAGCTTGAAACATGATTTGAAGAAAATAAAATAAACCTGCCTATCATTCATATTTCAATAATGGAAACTCAATTAAATCATACCCATAAACAGAATAGCAGGGTGAGGAAGAATTTTACCTATCCTAAAACCCTACATACCTGGGGATGGGCTGAAGTTCCTTGAAAACCCTCAAAGAAATTGATGGAAACTTGGAGGAGAAGACCTCGAATCTCCCTAAAACCTCTCTAAAATCTCTTGCATGGGAAAGGATATGCATTAGGGACTTAAACCACCTTAAAGACCCTATTTCAACCTTAAAACAACATAGTTTAGGCCTTAATAATTTAGAGAAATTACGAGAAGTCCCTTACTAATTCGCAAAAAATAACTGCCAGGTGACCCTAACGGGTGACCTGATGACTCGTTAGGACGGGCAATGACTCGTCGTGTGGCCCGTCAAGTACACTGATTCATACCCCATTAAAAGTCCATAGGCTTTCTCACGACCCACCTTGTGAGTCATTGGGACAGGCCACGACTCGTGGAGTCCCATCCGTTAGGTACACTGGGAGCTTCTTCTATCTTAACTCCAACCTCACCCCATGAGTGACATGATGACTCGTGGGGACTGTCCACGAGTCGCTATCTCCCTCATGGGGACCTCGATCCTTCCTTTATTCTAGGCCTGCCCACGAGTCACTTGGCGACTCATGGGGTCTCCTCACGAGTCGTCTAACGACTCGTCCTGCACTGCTGCAATATTTTCCAGATTTTTCCCCATTTGGCTCTCGGGTCTGATCCTTGGGTTCCTGGGGTATAACACACTTCTAGGCTTGGGTAATAACCGCACTTCCTAGACTTCTACGTACCCCCCACCTAAGGCAGGGATAGGGAGTTACCTTGAACGTACCCATTTTAACCATCATCTCCATTATGGGGAACATCCATAGGGTTTAAAGTAAGGTAATTATGAGCATGAATCTTCTAAGAAATCTAAGCTGGGCATATACCTGATATAGCACGATCTTATGAGTCGATAGGGAAAATCTTAGGGACTGAGTTCATTGAGTTGAGCGTGATAAGAGACATAAGTTCTCATACATAACCTGGGTCATGAAATGAAGCTGAATGGGTAACATTGGGATCGCTGACTGACGGGGTTACCTATCATCTTAGGGTTCTGAACATAAGCATGAGTTGAGCATAGCATCGAGTGAAACATAAGGGAAACATCTAAATGAGGATGGATTGATTAGCCCCAAAAGTTTTCTATAGAACTCCTTTACTAGAAAACTTAAGACCTGACTTGGACCTTCACTTACTACTTCCATACATCCACAAAATAAATCTCATGTTTAAATGTACAAAGGGATCTTGTACCTTGTACATAAATTCTCGGACCAGAAATCATGGTAGGTTCGATAGGAAGGCTTATAACATACCTAAGACTACATCTGAGGCTGACTACCACTTGCTCTTGGTAACTCATGTTGCTGAGATGTGTGGGTTGCAGACCTGATCGCTGGGGCGTGGGCTCCATTGTCACCCGGTCTAATGGAAGGGCAATCTCTAAGCCTGTGTTCGAGCTTACCGCACCCGAAGCAAGCATCCTTGCCGAACAAACACTTTCTCTGGTGGTTTCTACTATACCTTTGGCAAGATGGCCAACATCACGGGGTTGCTAAAGGGGCGGCCGAGGCATGGCCTCTCTGGCCGTCTTACTTGGCTGAAGGGCAATCTTTGTGTTTATGACCGGGCTGGCCACAAAAGAAGAAAACATCTAAACTGGCCAAACACTTTCCTAGGTGGTTCTTCCCGCAGCGCCCACAAACTGGCTAAGTAATCTCCCTCACCCTGTGCTTGTATCCCCAAACTTGAGCTAGAGGCTTCTGACGGGGTTGAGAGAGACTCCCACTACTCGACCCTTGCTGGGAACTCTCAAGGTTTTCAGTCCTGGGCCTCTTGTTCCTCCTTTGTTTCCCCTTGCACTCTCCACCCATATTCGAATAACCAAACTTAGATGAGCTCCTCTTCGTGAGTTCTTGAACCTTAGTAGCTGCCGCATCTACGGTAAGGTTCACTAGTGTGATAGTCTGCTAGTTAGGATGGGTGATCATGGCCCATATCAACACTCTAAAGGCAACCCCAAGTTTTGCATCCATAACTTGGATGGGACCCATTTTAGTTGGTGGGGCTGATTGACTCTTGTTGTTGTTCTGAGAAGACGTGTTTCTGCACACATGTATAACACGAGTTAGAGGAATGGAGAGATTCGACCTCATGGCATGAGATAGAGTTATGAAAGAAGGGAACAGTTCCTAAATTTCTTGTAGCCTCTTCATCATAAGTGTGGAACACTTCACACGCATGAAAAAGACTCTATTTAATGCTACTTTCAGACACCCTAGGATACTTCAAACCTATGGCTCTGATACCAAGTTTGTCATGACCTGAATGTAGACCCGAATCGCAACACGGGACAAGGATCCCCGAGAGACTCCAAGTCGGCCCGTGGCGTGAGCATACATCTAATTCAACCAATAAAGAGAATACTCAACATAATAACATAAAGGAATCATAACCATGACATACATAAAAAGCAGAACCTACTTCATACGTAACAGCTGAATACTACACATAGTCTGAAAGCCTCTACACATCTAATGGGTTGATTGGACAACACCCCCGACTAACCCGACAAGTCTAGAAAACTAAGCATGAAAGATATCTAATATCAAACTGGTCCTCGAAGAATGAGGACTCACCAAAGAGCTGGATGCTAATCTCCAAGACGAGCTAATGATGGTGTTGGGTCTGAAGATTGGAGACTGTATCATGAAACGATACAAGATAGAATATGCGGTCAGTACGTGAAATGTACCGGGTATGAAAGGTAAGTAAAATAGACACTAAAAAAATACATAAAATCTCATAAGAGATCATAAGAGTGGAAAAACATGCTCATAACGTTAATATCATAATTTAACATAAGGTTCAAGGTTTTCAAATCATATCGTAACCCATTCATTATCATAGTCATAAGAGAAACTTTATAAATCATCACTTGAGCCGAAACGACATAAAAATAATAATGCATAAAAACATGCGAAACAATGGGAGGACTCATCATAACTGACACAATCATGGTAGAGCCTTACATGATGCCCCAACTATCTCACTCAAGTGGGCAGAGTCGTCTCTAGCTTGCCAAGCAAGGGACGTGCATTATGTGATATCACGAAAGAGGAGATCATTAACATTGTAATGTATCAATATAAACCTATGGTGGCACGTAGTTATGAGACACCGGTGTAGTCTTTTGAATGTTGGGCTACTCGGTGATAGACACAACTCCCAAAAACATGCACATTAGGATCATATGTAAGTTATAAACATTTTTCATGAGATTCATGGCTAAATAAACATTTAACATCGTTGATCCCCTTTTTATACATGAATAGCCATGAATCAAGTGCCCTTTAGTTGGCCAACACCTTAAATCAATAAATCATGAAATCCATATCATAAATCGTAAATAATTCTTAATCATGTGGATATTGCCCAATACTTTAACATGTTTGAAAATATCCAACTCACTTGAAAACATGATTATAAATATGGATAACTATAAAACATGTTTTTCATCATCAATAATTCATCATACATGAACATTCATCATAAACCTTAACTTTCATGATCTTTCATAAATGGGAAATTTGATTTTAAAAGCTTCAAACATGATTTTAGTGGAAAACAACATAAAAATTGCCCATAATTCATAATTCAATAATAATAACTCATTTAGACCATGCCCATTTAGAGAATTTAAAATTTCATGCATCGGGTTAAAATCCCATAAAATAAATATGGGAAATTCATGATTTAGAGAGAGTTTGGGCATGGGTGTGAACGGATTCACCCATTCATAACCAACCCTACATACCTGGGGAAGATCAAATATTACCACTCCTTGAAAGCCCAATGAAAGATTAAAAGGAAACTTGAAGAACTCTTACTTGATAACCTCCTAAACCCCTTCACTATGCATGCATGGATATGAATGAACCTAGGATAGGTTTTACCCTCATAAAACACTGTATTTTGATCCTTAAACGACATAATTTAGGTCCTTAGGAATTAGGAATGAAGAAAATACCCTTAATGAATTTCCTAAAATTTCTTCTTTGGCAGTAACAACGACTATCCTAACGAGTTATGCTTGGATAACACGACTCGTGGTATCCATCCGTTGCGTCCACTGCCTAACTTCACTTTCTCAGATTCAATCCCACGACTCGACAGGATGAGTCATCGCTTCAGACGATGGTCCGTTAGATTGTCACATTGTTTCCCCCCTTGACGACCTACTCCAAGCCTTCCAACGAGCTATACCATGACTTATTCCTCCTTCCAATGAGTCATGGTTTTCTTCTATTAACTTGACTGGAGGTTTTTAATACTCCTTTCCACGGTTGATCACCACGATCCGTTATAGGTCATGATGTATCGTCCCATGACCCATTACTTCCTCTCATTTTTAGGACTAGTCTCCCCACGACCTCAAATGAGGACTCGTGGTATCAAATCATGGGTCGTTATGTGACCCGTTACTTCCAACTGCCACCCAGCTAGACCTCACCACGGACGCTTCCCACAGATCGTTGGTTGGACCAACAATCAGTTATGTGGCCCGTTCTGTGGAAATGTTTCACAAATTTTTCCAACTTCCATTTTTTAAATCCCGGGTCTAGTCTTAGGCTCTTTCGAGGTATTACAAAGATCGTTCCACATCCAACTTCTCGATCTCTAGCTATAGTAGGGCGGGGAGATAGTGCCTTCAACAAGGATCGCCTTTAGATTGGCGGAGCAGTCACCAACATAGAGGTGGAGCCTAGCCTGGTAGAAGGGTGTTCAGATAGGAAGGGGGGGTACACAACCTAGTAGGGGTGGGTCATAGATAGGTGGTCAGTCTTATCTCTGTGCATTCCCCAATTGACCTGAGGCAGAGGCTTCAGAGTTAGTTATTATAAGTACTATTCTGGTATGTGACCGAATGTATACTGCTTTACTTGATCTTTTCTCTATTTTTTTGTATGTTTCTGCTTAATTTGTTGTGGGATTGAACCTATATTCTTGATGCCCCAATTCGTATTTCTACTTTTGTTGGGGATTCTGTGGTTGTGGATAGAGTTTATTGTCCCTATTCAGTAGGATTTATGGGTTATGATACTCGGGTAGATTTCATGATCTTAGACATGGTAAACTTTGACATTATCCTGGGAATGAGCTAGTTGTCCCCCTATCATGCCATTTTTGATTGCCATGCTAAGACAATCAGTGATAACGCTCAAATTACGTCTCTTAAGAAATATAACATAGACATTGTCAATAAAGAATCCAACTAAGGTTGGGGTCGATCCCACAGGGAATATGGTCAAAATATAGAATATTGCTAGTATTCGCACTTTTAATTCAATTATTTTCTAAAGGGGGATTTTGATATGAAACAATCCGGTGATAATGTTGATATAATGTTGTAACCAAAGTTATGCAATAAACTAGGGAAGTGTTCCCCATGGATTCTCAACTAGGTTAGATTAGTACACTTGTGATCTATCCCAATACTTAGCTCGTAGTACTGATAAACTATGTTCATCCAAAAGATTGATTCAATCCTATTAGATGACTCAACTCAATCACCCAGTTAGATCTCATGAGCGATTTCATTTTAAATTTTATCAATAATTCCAAATTAACTTTCCTGCGACTGCAGCTCAAGCTATTCAGTGAAACTAAATTTCAAGGCTTTGTTGTTCTTCTCTTTTCCTAATCTCTACTTCTCTAGGTTCAAGAAAGAAGAGAATTTGGGTTATTCCTAACATTGCGCACTGCTAAGAAACATTAATCCTGAACACAAGAACAATACATGCATTTATATTGGTTTAGAATCACTATGTTAACCCTAGTATGTTATTCTGCCATAGTTCCCATAACGCTAGTTGTGGAGGGTTTAGCTATTCATGATGGCAAGAAAAAAAATCAGATCTCATAGAAAAACATAATTAAACACTTACAATATTGATGGAAGAAAAACCTAAAAATCAATTGTAGAATCAAACTCTTGAAAATCAAGAATAATTTCACGACCCAAGTCTACACTCTGGACGCGACACGGTACTTAAGGCCAGAAGTTAACCCAAGCTAACCCATGGCATAGAATACTATTGAAATACTGAAACTAAGCTATAAGCAGAAGTTTTGAAATCATTACTTAGATAAATGTCTTAAACAAGAACAACAAATAACATACTAAACTAATAACTTTGCCTGAAAGCCAACTAAGAAACTGTTGAGTTGCTGGGATAAGTCCCCAGCTAACTCTAAGGTCTGAAACTAGTAGAAAAATACAATAGCTGGAAAAGAAATATTCGCCCTCAACAAATGAGGTCTCACCATAGAGGTCTGCTGAACGTTGCCGGAGAAGGACTACTGACGGTGCTGAGTCTGAGAACCTGCGCCTATATCAAAAGACGATACAACATAGAAGGTATACATCAGTATTTGAAAGTACTAAGTAAATGAAACATGAATCTAAGTATAAGAATACTTAAAAATCTAAAAGAAGTGCTGACAGGACGTGCAAATTCCATAACAAGAATCATAGATATTGAAATCATCTATCAAAGCTCAAAATGTTGTGAATACTAATAACTGAGTGAAGGTCACACATCCGGGAACCTGAAGGACTGAACAGAACTGAAGATAGTGACTATACTGGATTGAGCTGTACTGTACTATACAGTGGGAGAATTATAATCGACATGTAACCATGTGAGCTAGATGTGGAGCCTGACCCTATTGGAGAAGGCCCACTATACCTTGCTAAGGTATAGTAGTTGAACTGGGTGATCACTATCTGATGCCCATTCGGGCTAATAACCTACGACGACAACATACACATAGGAACCTGGATGCGCTAATCCTCGGTCCTCTTGATGCCAAGTTCTACTCCTATCAGAAATCCTAATTTTTTACTAACTAGGCTGATAGCTAGAAATTGTTGTCCTAAGACTTAAGTCAGGAATACTTATCTAGAAGTGACTTGAGAGTCTGAAGGACCCAATAACTAAAAGATAAGTTTTTTAAGACTGGCCAGAGCTGCTTAATCCAAAAGTGTTGTAACCGTCTAAAGAACAACCTGATGACTGATGACTGAGACTACGGAGTTTTACTGAACTCTTGAAGAGAGTGAATGTAGTCAAACTGATCAGATGACATTTCTGTAAGGTACTGAGAGAGATAAGTATACAGAGAGAGCTAAGTACTGACTGGGACTGAACAAGCAATAAGCTAACTATTGATCACATAACTGTACTATCATGGTGATTAAAAGAACTATCAAAATCAAGCAACTTTCATATCTAAACAATTATTCAAGACTCTTTCAATTACATTTCAAGATTAGGGCTAAAACACATATGCTATGGAAAATATATCACCATGAATCATAATTAGTAATAACCTTCAAGATTTTACAAGAATCATGAAAAGAAGGAAGATTCAAAATCTAACTAAAGAACAACCCTAGCTTTGATTTTTCGAGAACTAGAATTGATAGGGTTTTTGTAAGAGTTTTGGGGCATAAGGGAAGAACAATTCCCTTGTTAAAATACCACATACCTGGAGAAGGATCCCTGAGAAAGTCCTTGAGAATTTGAGAAGAAAGATTGGCTTCCCTAGCTTGCTCTGAGAAGTCTGTACCTTTCTCTTGTAATGTTTCCAAGAGATTTTGAGAGAAGTGAGGGAGGAAGATTGACTAACCTCCCTCACTTTAACCCCCACTAATTTATCCCAAAACAACGTAGCTTAGGAGTTAAAAATAATAGGAAGGTACAAAAATACCCCTAGAATTCAGACTGTGAAAATCCCACTGGCAGTCACCATGAGGGACCTAACGAGTCGTTAGGTCACTAGGCAACTCGTGGCCTCCCTCGTTGCCACTGGCAACTTTCCCCCCTTTTAAGAGATTAATTGACTACTTCACCAATAATTCATCGTGAGTCCTAACAGATCATTTTCTCTTCTTCCACACCTTCCAGATGATGACTCACTTTATGAGTCGTGAAGTGGCACCATGACTCATTTCCCAACTCGTTAAGTCCCCAGGAAATCCAATATTCACCAACTGAGGCACACACAATGGGTCACTTAACGATCCGTTGAGTCACACGATGAGTCACTCCACAACTCGTTCTATCACCTGGTGTAGGTTCTCCTATTTTCTTCATTTCAGTTCTCTAATTTGATCTTGGGGACTTTGGGGGTGTTACAATATCTCCCCCTTGGAAACATTCATTCTCAAATGTAGAATAAGCATACTGGAAGGCTAGGTAAAGAACTGGAATCCCGAATTAAAGACTAATAACTGATTTCTGAAGGAGTGACTGGCTCCGTACTAAGATAGGCATACTAAATGATTTGATGCAACTAGGGTGCATATTAAAAAACATGAATAGAGCTGATGAGTGCAGAACTAAATAGAGTACTCAGAAGGGACTTAATACCTAATGCTGAAGCTAAATTGGAAGGGAATAAATGAGAGTATTTATCCATCATATCTACTTCTTCTTCCCATGTAGCTACCTCAACTAGATGGTTCCTCCATAAAACCTTTACGGAAGAAACCTCCTTTTTACTCAAATTACGAACCTGACATTTTCTAAAATCTGAATTGGAATTTATTTGTAAGAGAGACTGTCCTTTACACCAACACTCTCTAGAGGCACTACTAAGGTTGGGTCACCGATACATTTCTTTAATAAGGACATATGGAAGACTGGGTGCATCGATGCTAACTCTATAGGAAATTCCAGCTTATAAGACACATTATCAATGTGTCTCAAGATTCTGTAAGGGCCGATATATCTAGGACTGAGCTTTCCTTTCTTTTTGAATCTCATCACCCCCTTCAGAGGTGATATCTTCAGGTATACCCAATCATCCACAACAAACTCCAACTCCCTTCTCCTTACATCTGCATATGATTTCTGTTGGCTTTGAGCTTATTGTATCCAAACTCAATGAGAGGTAGGTGATCATCTCAACTGTCCTTGAAGTCGATCAACCAGCAGGAAGTGTGCTAACTTGGTCATCTATTCTACAACCACCCAAATGGAGTCATGCTACTGGCGAGTACGCGGTAGACCTGTAATGAAATCAATGTTCACTTCTTCCCACTTCCACATAGGTATGATGATATCCTGAGTCTTACCCCTACATCTTTGATGTTCAACTTTAACCTGTTGGCAGTTCAGACACTTAGCTACAGATTTTGCAATGTCCTTCTTCATGCCATTCCACCAATAGATTTACCGTAAGTCATGGTACATCTTGGTGGCACCTGGATGAATAGAATACTTGAAGTTGTGTGCTTCTGCCAGTATTCTACATCTGGAACACTCAATCTTCCCTGGTAACGAAGTACACCATCTCCTCCTTTGGAGAAAGCTTCTACCTCTTTTCTAAGAACTGCTTCTTTCAGTTTGAGTAGTATGCATCTTCATCCTGCTTTGACCTAACCTCTACCACTAATGAGGATTCTGACCCACTCTGGATTACAACTCCACCCTCAGCTGAATCAACTAACTGCACTCCCAATCAAGCTAACTTGTGGATATCCTTTGCTAGCTCATTTCTACCCTCTTGAATATGAGCACCGCTTCCCATATACCTCCTTCTTAGGGAATCAGCCACCGCATTGGCCTTGCCTGGGTGTTATAGCACACTCATGTCATAGTCCTTCAATAATTCCAATCATCTTATCTGATAGAGATTCAAATCCTTTTGACTGAATACATGTTGCAGACTCTTGTGATCAGTGAAAACATCTACATGGACCCCATAGAGATAGTGTCTCCAAATCATTAAAGCAAACACTACCGCTGCCAACTCAAGATCATGAGTCGGATAGTTTTTCTCATGAACGTTGAGTTGTCTGGAGGCATAATCTATTACCCTACCTTGCTGCATTAGAAAACACCCAAGACCTATTCTATAGGCATCATAATAGATCACGAACCCATCTAAACCTTCTGGCAGAGTCAAAACTAGGGCTGTAGTGAGTCGAGTCTTCAACTCCTGGAAACTCTTTTCGCATTCATCAAACCATTTAAACTTCACCTTCTTTTGAGTCAATATGGTCAAAAGGGAGGCTATAAAGGGGAATCCTTTCACAAACCGTCTGTAATAGCTAGCTAGACCCAGGAAACTCCTGATGTCTGTCGGCGAAGTGGGTCTTGGCCAGTCCTTGATTGCTGCTATCTTCTGAGGATCCACATATACCCTCTCTAGAGACCACGTGACCGACGAAAGCAACTAATTTTAGCTAGAATTCACACTTGCTGAATGTGGTGAATAATTGACGATCCCTGAGAGTGTAAAACTATTCTTAGATGGTCTGCATGTTCCTCCTCTATTTTGGAATAAACCAGGATGTCATCTATAAAGATAATGATGAATATGTCCAAGTACGACTTGAATACCCTGTTCATCAAGTCCATAAAGGCTGCAGGAGCATTGGTTAGTCCAAGCGACATAACTATAAATTTATAGTGAGCATACTGAGTTCTGAAGGCTGTTTTCAGAATAGTACATTCTCTGACCCTAAGCTGGTGGTATCCTGATCTGAGATATATTTTGGAGAAACAACTAGCTCCCTGAAGCTAGCCGAACAAGTCATCAATCCTAGGTAGAGGATACCTATTCTTAACAGTGACTTTGTTCAGTTAATGATAGTCGATGCACATCCTGAGGGTACCGTCTTTCTTTCACAAAAATAAAGCTAGGACACCCACCGGAGATATGTTAGGCCTGATGAAGCTCTTATCTAGAAGGTCTTTTAGTTGTTCTTTCAAATCCTTAAGCTTAGCTGGAGACATTCTGTAAGGAGGAATAGAGATATGCTGGGTATCCGGAAGGAGGTCTATGCCAAAATCTATCTCCTGCTCGGGAGGGACTACAAGAAGATCTTCAGGAAAGACATCAGGAAATTCACTAACAACTGGAACTCACAGAATAGTTGGGGTCTCGGAGTTGTAACCCTTGACCCTAAATAAGTAATATATGTAACCCTTTGAGATTATTTTCCTTGCCTTAAGGTAGGAAATAAACCGACCCTTAGGCACTGAAACACTACCTTCCATTCTAAGATTGACTCATTACGAAACTGAAACTTGACAACTCTAGTTCTACAATTGACTGAAGCATAACAACAATGTATCCAGTCTATGCCAAGGATGAGGCCAAAGTCGACCATGTCTAGCTCTACTAGATTAACTGATATGACTTTACTCAACACTATGACTGGACAATTTCTATATACCCGACTGACTCACCAACTAGAGTAGAAACTGAGAATGATTTTGAAAGGACTTCTAGACTAATATCAAATTGAATACTGATGTAGGGAGTCACGAAGGAAAGTGTGGCTCCTAGATCTAAAAAAGAGTATACATTAATATGGAAAAGGCGTAACATACCAGTAACCACATTGGGTGAATTTTCCTGATCCTGCCGAGAAGATAGGGAATAGAAATAATTCTGGCGCTGACCACCACCTGTGCTTGTAGTACCGCCCTGCTGAGCTGGGCGACTTGCCGGGGCTAATGAGGTAGTAGACTAGGCCCTTTACCATCCCGCTGATGGGCACTCTCTCAACTTGTGACCCAGTTGGCCATAGCCAAAGCAACCTCCTTGACCAAACTATACTCCCCAGGGTGATTTTTGTCACATTGGGATAGGCTGGAAATGAGCAGTCGCTGGAAACATGACTCCGAGATTGGGAGCTGGATGCTCCACTCTTTTGATCCTTGTGGGTTTGAAAAGAGGGTGCACCAACTGATGAGGGTGCTGGAGGCCTCTGTTGCTGCTGCGGGCTACTACTACCGCATGACCATTGCTGGCCATACTCAAATTGGCCTGCCCTTGCCTGCTTGTTCTCTCTCTTAAGCTCCTTCAACTTTTCTACCTCTATTTGTTAGTCATAAATAATGAGGTTGGAGAGATCTACATCCTTGATGAGCATGGCGGTCCTGCATTCTTTAAGCACCAAATTCGAAACTCTGTTAACGAACTTGAGCATACGAGCCCTCAACTCAGCAACTATCTCCGAAGCATATCTTGAAAGCTGAGTGAACTTATATGTATAGTCCTCCACTTTCATGTTGTTCTGCCTCAAGTTCATGAATTTAGCAGCCTTAGCTTCCCTCAACTTCCGTGGAAAGCATCTGTCAAGGAATGCTGTAACAAACTCATCCCACTCTACCGAACCTTCTTCATTTGGCCTCCCTTTCTTCCACTGCTTGTACCAAATCTAAGCCACCCCCTTCAACTGGTAGGAAGACAACTTAGCACTCTCAATAGCAGTGACACCCATGATTTGGGTGATTTTCTGGATCTCATCCACAAACACTTTCGGGTCCTCTTCTACCTTAGACTCGTGAAAACGGAGGGATTCATTCGCATGAAATCCCAGACCTTGGACACAGATGCAGACCCATTGGTGTTCACTGGTACCATGACCGGCTGGTTGACTTGGTTGGTCATCGCCTGAGCCAGCATCTTAATAGCAGTCTGGAATTCCGCGTAGGACACCTGGTCATCTTGAGGAGCTGCGATAGCTGGTGGGGCGGGACGGTTAGCATTCCCGATCCTTCTACCATTTCCTCTTTTGGAAGGCATTGTTATCTGAAAAGAGTAGAGCATGCGTTAGGAGGACATATTAGAGTTTAAAGCTCTAGAATAAAAGGAATTTTCGTAAAAATGCCTCGTAGCCTCCCCTTTATAAGTGTGGCGTGCTTCACAACCATGAAAAAGACTCTACTTGATGCAGCTTTCAGACATCCTAGGAAACTCTAAACCTAGGGCTCTGATACCAAGTTTGTCATGACCTAAGTCTACACCTTGTACACGATACGGTACTTACGACCACAAGTGACCCCATTCTAACCCATGGCATGGCATACTACTAAAATACTGAAAATTAGCTGTAAGAGGAAGTTTTGAAATCATTACTGAGATAAGTATCATAAACAACAACAATAGATAACATACTGAACTACTAACTTTTTCTGAAAGCCAATTAAGAAACTGGTGAGTTGCTGGGATAAGTTCCCAGCTAACTCTAAGGTCTTAAACTAGTAATAAAATACAATAGCTTGAAAAGAAACATCAGGCCCTCGACAAATGAGGACTCATAACAGAGGTTTGCTAAACATAGCCGAAGAAGGACTACTGACGGTACTGAGTTTGAGAACCTGTGCTTGTATCAAAAGATGATACAACATAGAAGGTATACATTGGTATTTTAATGTACTGAATAAATGAAATATGAAGCTAAGTATAAGAATACTGAAAAATCTAAAAGCAGTGTTGATAGGATGTACAAAGTCCATAACTAGAATCATAGATACTGAAATCATCTGTAAAAGCTCAAAATGTTGTGAATACTAATAACTGACTAGAGGTCATAGACACATCCGGGAACCTGGAGGACTGAATTGAGTTGAAAACTGTGACTGTACTTGATTGAGCTGTATTGTACTATAACGTGGAAGAACTATAACCGACATGTAACCACGTCATCTAGATGTGGATTCCGATGTATACCCTCATCAGAGAAGGCCCACTATTCCTTGCCAGTGTATGGTAGCTAAATTGGGTGATCATTGTCTGATGCCTATAAGGATAATAACCTACGGTGGCAACGTAGTTCTAGGAACTTGGGTGCACTGAACCCTCGTCGCTTGGTTCTAAGTTCTACTCATACTGGAAATCCTAATTTTTGACTAATTAGGCTGACAGCTCAAAACTGTTGTCCTATGACTTCAGTCAGGAATACTTATCAGTAAGTACCCTGAGAGTTTGAAGGACCTGATAACTGAAAGCTAAGTGTTCTAAGGATAGCCAGAGCTACTTTATTTGAAAGTGTCATAATCGTCTAAAGAATAACTTGATGGATGATGATCGAGCCTACGAGTTTTACTAAACTCCTCAAGAGACTGAATGTAGTCTAACTGATCAGATTACATTTCTGTAAGGCACTAAGAGCTAAGTATTGACTGAGACTAAACAAGCAATAAACTAACTATTGATCACATAACTGTACTATCATGTTGATTAAAAGAACTATCAGAATCAAGCAACTTTCATATCTAAACAATTATGCAAGACTCTCTCAATTACATTTCAAGATTAGGGCTAAAACACATATGCGATGGAAAAGATATCAACATGAATCATAATTAGTAATAACCTTCAAGATTTTACAAGAATCATGATGAGAAGGAAGATTCATAATCTAACTGAGGAACAACCCTAGCTTTGATCTTTAGAGAACTAGAATTGATAGGGTTTTTGGAAGAGTTTTGGTGCAGAAGGGAAGAGCAATTTCCTTGTTGAAGTCCCACATACTTGGAGAAGGATCCCCGAGAAAGTCCTTGAGAATCTGAGAAGAAAGATTGGCTTCCCTATCTTGCTCTGATAAGTCTGTGCCTTTTTCTTGTAATGCTTTTGAGAGATTTGGAGAGAAGTGAAGGAGGAAGATCGACTAACTCCCTTTAACCCCTGCTAATTTATCCTAAAACAACATAGTCTAGGAGTTAAAACAATTCAAAGTTACAAAAATGCCCTTGATTTTCAGGCTGTTAAAATCGCACTAGCAGTCACCACGAGGGACCTAATGAGTCGTTAGGTCACTGGACAACTCGTGGCCTCCCCTCATTGCCATTGGCATCTTTTCCCCCTTTTCAAATCTTAATTGACTACTTCACCTAATGATTCATCATGACTCCTAACAGATCATTTCACCACATGCTATGACACTCTGAAACTCAAGTTTTCAACCATCCATCTCACCCCACGGGACACCTAAGGACTTGTTAGGTGTCACAATGACTCATCTTCATCACTGAAATTTTCTCTTCTTCCACCCTTCCAGATGATGACTCACTTGATGAGTCGTGAAGTGGCACTATGACTCGTCCACCAACTTGTTAAGTCCCTAGGGAATCCCAATATTCACCAACTGAAGGCACACACGATGGGCCACTTAATGACCCATCGAGTCACACAATGAGTCACTCCATGACTCGTTATGTGATGTTATACCCCGGAAGCCCAATGATCAGACCCGAAAGTTGAAACGGAGAAAAAACTAAAATTTGGCATCAGGTCACAGAATGGGTCATGAGGTGACACGTTGGTGCAGCCCACGAGTTGTGAGGTGACTCGTTGGGATTCCCAGGTGATGAGTTTGAAAATATGAGAAATGGGATCCCACAAACGTGACCACGAGTCATGGTCAGGCCCCACGAATCGTTAGGTCAGTCGTGGGTTAGGTGAGTAAGAAAAGAGAAGGAAGAGGGGAAATGTACTTGATGGGAGCACCCCATGATCGTGGTCAGTCACCACGATTCATGGGGAGGTTGGTGAGCAGCAAGATGAAATAAGGTAAGAATCATAGGCAGTGCACATCACGAATGGCGACCATGAGTTTTGGTCACCAGGTAATGAGTTGTTAAGTCTTTCGTTATGAGCCTAATAGATTTGAAAAGCATTGTACTTCACGGATCATTTCACGAGTCGTGGCCAGAGAGGACGAGTCATTAGGTCCCTTGTTGGGACCATCTAACAGTTATTTTCTGCGAATTTAGTAAGGGCTATTTCATAATTCCTAAGCTTCTAAGGCCTAAACTACGTCGTTTTGAGTTATGAATGATCACTTTTAAAGGGGTTAAGTTCATTTTAGGTCATTTACATTCATTTATGCAAAGGTACAAGGTGAGAGAGGGTAATCAAGCTTAGTGTCATCAAATTTTCTTCAATTTCTTCTTGGGCTATCGAAGAAGTGTAAGAATTAGCTACCAATAGGTATGTAGGGTTATGAATGGGTGATTCCTTTCACACCCATGCCCAATCCCTCTCTAAATCATGAGATTTCCATGTCTAATCTATGGGGTTTTAACCGAATGCATGAATTTCCTAATTTATTTATATGGGTATGATTTAAATATGTTTCGACTATCGAATTATGAAGAATGGGCAGGTTTTATATTGTTTTCAATTGAAAAGCATGTTTCTAGTTTTATGAATTAAAAATCCCATCGATGAAAAGTTCATGAAAGAAGAGATTTGTGGTGAATGTATGATGATGATGAGATATTATGATGAAAAGCATGTTTTAAAGCTACCCATGTTTATAATCATGTTTTTTTATGTGAATTGAGTAATTTCAAGTATGATAAAGCTTTGGGCAATGCCCACATGTTCAAAGCATGATTTATGATTTCTTGAATTAAGCTTACCACATGATTTTGGATCGAAGACTCCTAATTGTCTTTCAGCTTGTGGTATGATTTGAGTTGAAGCTTCTCATATGCATGAATTCATATATGAGATGTATTTGATTATTGAGCTTCGTCAATAGACGATGTAGAGCATATGCATGTTTTTGGGAGTAGTGTCTAGCACCGAGTAGGCTAAGGGTCGTCATCCTATGCCTCAAAACTACGGGCCAACGTAGGTTTATACTTATATATATTACTTTGACACCTCCCTTGTGAGCTATCCCCGTCCCTATTGGCCCATGAGCTTGATATCGATATCATGGTATCGTCCCTAGCCATAGCAAGGCTTTGGATGGCTCTACCCACTTGAGTATGATAGTTGGGACCACGTAAGCTCTATCGTGGTATGACGGTTAAAAGACAAGTCTCCCGTTGTTCCTCATGATTTTAGATATGCATATTTATTACTCATGAGATTTATATATCTATATATGTTCTAAAGAAGATTTGACTCAATATACTGTTCTACTCATGATTATCAGATTTCAGCTTTGGGTCAACTAATTCAATTATGATGTTATGATGTATTTTATGTTATGATGAGGTCATGATTTCAGAAAGAATGCATGCAATCCCTACTCTCGGACTCTTAATGTTTATGTTTTACATTGTGCATGGTCTTTAAATGATTTTATTTACTTAAGAGGTTTTACTTACCCTGCATACTCGGTATATTCCACGTACTGACCGCATACTCTATGCTGTATCGTTTCATGATACAAGACTCGGCTCTCAGGTTCATCCCCGTTCATAGTTATCCTTCTGAGATAGCATTGTACATTGTTGGTGAGTCCTCGTCCTTCGAGGACTAGACTTATTCAGACTTTCTCTATGTAGTTTCAGTTTCAGTTTGGTTGAGTTAGATGGGGTCTTGTCCCATCAACTATTTATCAAGTTATATTTATGCTTATTCCATGGGTCGACTTGGAGTCTCTCGGGGCTCCTTGTCCCGGGTTGCGATCCGGGCCTCCGTTCGGGTCGTGACATGTGACCTAGTGCAGGTTTTCCTGTTTCTTCATTTTAGTTCCTTGGTTTGTTCTTAGGGGATTTCGGGGTGTTACAAACAATGATGAATCCTCTCAAGGTTTTCGTGCTCTCCAAGAAGTGTTAGGAAGCCCAAAACCACTAGTTACAACAAAAGAGTATCGGTTTTGTTAAGAAAAATAACCTAAGAGTATTTATATAATTAATAAAATCCTATCCAAAATTAACAAGGATTCTACTGTTGAGAAAACCTATAAGTCATGTTATGTTTCCGTAGTATGAATCTGCAGCTTCTGGTATTCTCAGGTACTAGAGGTTGGTATGATCGTACTATATTAATACGAGTCGTAGGAGCCTATCGTGGATTGAACTTTTAAAACTTGGCATCTTTGGTCATCCTCCTATGGGTCCTTTATACTACTCGTACCATGATTGTACGAATCATGCAATCCTTTTATGCCCTGAATCTCCCAAGTGTCCAGTTCCTTGAATCTCACTATGAATTTGTCAGTACAACTCGTATCATGCCATCATGGCTCGTGGCCTATACTCGTACCATTAGATTCTGCAGATGCACATTTTCTGTATCTCAAGTCATGGACCCTTAGTATGGCTCATACCTAGATAGTGTTGCTCATATCCTCAGTCATACTTTGGCTCTGATTTTGCATTTTCTCTGACATTGTGCTACAGATGGCTGGTACGACTTGTACTGAGACCTGCAATAAGCCATTTTCTGCATTTTTCATCTTCTTTTCAAAAATTCAACTCTCGGGCATGATTTCTCTGAAAACAAAGTAAAACAACCTCATATGTGTATTAACATACCTAAGAACAAGCATTTTTCCTATGTTTTAAGCACCGAAAGTACTGTAAAACCAGGGCACATCAACACCCTCAACTTAGAACTTTTGCATGTCCTTAAGCAAACAAAACTACTGCTATAAATGCGATGCTTAACAAAAAAGTAAAACAGAAGTTACAACTAAAAATATCAAAATTTGCACACATGACAACCATCAAGTACTGACCCTTTTTTTTGTCAAACACTCAAAATCCAGACTGCTGCATACACACGCAACTACAACTCATGACACAAAGGGATCTAGAAATGGCATCAAACTATTAACATACAATGAAGCTATCACTAATGTTATTTATATGGAAAACTGACAGGATGAAATACAACCCATGTATCCTTACAGCAAATGAAGTTCCAAACACTCGCAATGATATATATGTCACGACCCGAACATGTACCCGGATCGTATAGACGGGTCAAAGGACCCCGAGAGACCCCAAGTCGACCCATGGCACATGCATACAACTAATCTCATTTAAATTAGTGGAATACTAAACATAAAACATAGCGGAAATGTAACTATTGCATAACATCAGAAAATACTAGGCGTACACATAAGCTGAGTACTACAAACTTGTCTGAAAGCGTCTACTACATACGATGAGTTGATGGGACAATATTTCCCCAACTAACCCAAACAATACTGAAACACAAGATAACATAAAAGTCTGTCAACTGTCCTTGGAACATGAGGATTCACCAATAAGCTAAGATTGTAAACTGAGATGGAATAAGGATTAGGATGAGCCTGAGATCCGGACCCTGTATCATGAAATGATACAACATAAAAAGTATGCGGTTAGTACGTGGAATGTACCAAGTATGAAAGGTAAGTAAAATGGATATTTAAGAGTACAATAAAACTCATAAGTAAACGTAGGAGAGGGACATCATGCATATATCATAAACTCCATAAGAAAACATGAGGCTCAAGGCTTTCAAATCATTCATAAAACGTTCATTATCATAATCGTAAGTAAACTTTATCAAAACATAACTTGAGCCAATAACATAAACATAACAATGCATAAGACATGCAGAACAATGGGAGGACTCGTCATAATCGACACCATCATGGTAGAGCCTTTCATGATGCCCCACTATCTCGCTCAAGTTGGCAGAGCCGACCCTGGCTTGCCAGGCGAGGGTCGTGCATTAGGCATGATATCACATTTGTGGGGATCAATATCAATACATCATAACATTTAGAAACCCACTGTGGGACGTGGTTATGAGACACCTGCATAGTCCTTTGAACACCGGGCTGCTCGGTGCTAGACACGGCTCCCAAAAATATGCATATAGGCTCATAGGTAAATCAATAACATCATGCATTAAGGTTCATTGGCTAAAATATAACATATAATCCTCTTTAAAACATGCTTAGCCAAGAATCATAGGCCCTTTTCATCGGCTAACATCATAAAAGGTAAATCAAGTAATTCGCTTCATAAATCATAAATCATGCTTCAACATGTGGGCATTGCCCAATGCTTCATCATATTCAATTCTTTCAAAATATGCTCATAAACATGGGTAACTTGAATTCATGCTTTTCCATCATCAATAAATTCAAAATATTTCATATTCATCGTAAATCATAACTTTGATGAACCTTCATCAAATGGGCATTTTAGATTTAAAAAGCTTGGAACGTGATTTTAAAGAAAATAATATAAAACTTTCTCATCATTCATAATTCAATAATTAAAACTCAATTAAATCATACCCATAAATAGAAATCACATTTTTATGCATTTGGGTAAAACCCCGTAGATTTGAATAGGAGAATTCATTATTAAATCAAAATTTGGGCATGGATGTGATAGGACTTCAGCCATTCTAGAACCCTACATACCTGGGGATGGATTGATTTCGAAGTTCCTCTCTAAAAGCTCTTGCATGGGAATGGGTATGTATTAGGGACTTAACACCTTAAAGACCCTATTCTGACCTTAAAATGACATAGTTTAGACCTTAAGAGTTTAGGAAATTAGGAGAAGGCCCTTACTAATTCGTAGAAAATAACTGCCAGGTGACCCTAACGGGTGACCTGACGACTCTTCAAGACGGCAATGACTCGTCGTGCTGCCCGTCAAGTACACTGCCTCATCCTCCATTAAAAGTCCATAGGCTTGCTCTCGACCCACCCCACGAGTCGTTTGGACAGGCCACGACTCGTGGGGTCCCATCCGTTAGGTACACTAGGAGCTTCTTCTAACTTAACCCCAACCTCACCAAATGAGTGACATGACGACTCGTGTGGACTGACCACGAGTCGTTATCTCCCTCACGGGGACCTCGATCCTTCCTTTATTCCAGGCCTGCTCATGAGTTATCCCACGACTCGTCCTATGCTTGCAACATTAATTCCAGAATTTTTCGTTTCAACTCCCGGGTCTGATCTTTGAGCTTTCGGGGTATAGCAATATCTCCCCCTTGGGAATATTCGTCGTCGAATGTTAGAAACACACAGAAAATGCAAAAAGATGCAATCATCATATGCAAATACTGATTGTTAAAATTGAAAATTGACGGAATGTCTGCCTCCGAAAAGAACTACATAAATGAATTGAATTCAGACATCTCATACATTTACCTCATCATAAAACAAACTTTTACACATGAACGAAACATGAAAACTGATTAGAGGCTTAGGGCAAAATTGGTACCTCAAATTGAAGTTGAGCCCGTAGGGAACAGGTGTGGGTATTTAGCCATCATATCCGCTTCGGCTTCCCACGTAGCTCCTTCAACATGCTGGTTTCTCCACAATACCTTAACTAAAGCTACCTCTTTGTTCCTTAGCCTCCGAACCTGATGATCCAAGATTTCCACCGGAATTTCCTCATAGCTGAGGCTATCCTTTACACCAAAACTGTCTGTTGGGACTACTAAAGTTGGATCACCCTAGCACTTTTTCAAGAGCGATACATGAAACACAGGATGAACTGAAGCTAACTCTAAAGGCAAGTCCAACTCATACGCCACCTTACCAACTCTCCTCATAACTCGGTAAGGACCAACATATCGGGGACTAAGTTTCCCCTTTTTCCCAAACTACATGACCCCCTTCATGGGAGATACCTTTAGAAATACCTAGTTGTCCACATCAAACTCCAAGTCTCTTCTCCTCACATTGGCATATGATTTCTGATGACTCTGAGCGGTTTCCAACCGGTCCCTTATCAACTGAACCTTCACCATTGCCTTGTGAACTGAATTTGGCCCTATCATAGCTACCTCGCCAACCTCAAACCATCCGATGGGAGATCTACACCTTCGCCCATAAAGAGCCTCGAACGGTGTCATTTGGATACTGGAGTGATAGCTATTATTATAAGAAAACTCGTTTAAGGGAAAATGATCATCCCAACTACCTTTGAAATCCAAAACACATGCCCTCAACATATCCTAGAGGGTATGAATGGTTCATTCTACCTGGCCATCTATTTGTGGATGGAAGGTTGTACTGAGCTTAACTTGCATCCCAAATCCCTTCTGAAAAAAACCACCATAACTAAGATGTAAACTGAGTACCCCGGTCTGAAATAATAGACAAGGGAACTCCATGAAGTCGAACCAACTCCCGAATGTACAACCTGGCATAATCATCCGCTGAATCCGTGGTCTTGACAGGTAGGAAGTGTGCACCCTTAGTTAACCTGTCTACCACCACCCAAATAGAGTCATAGAGTCGGCGAGTATGAGGTAGGCCTATAATAAAGTACATATTGATCTCTTCCCACTTCCAAGTGGGGATGCTAATATCTTGAAGTACGCCTCCCGATCTTTGATGCTCGACCTTCACTTGCTTATAGTAAGGACATTTGGCTACGAACTCTGTGATATCTTTCTTCATACTATCCCACCAATAGATTTCTCGCAAGTCCTAATACATCTTCATGGATCCCGTATGGATAGAATATCCGATACCATGTGCCTCATTCAATATCCGAACCCTCAAATTATCAATGTTCGGAACACATAGTCGACCTGATATCATAGCACACCATCTCCCCGTTGGGAGAAAATCTCCACCTTTTGACTCCGCACTGCTTCCTTCATCTTCCTCAAAGTCGGATCCTCATCTTGCTTAGATTTGACATCCACCACCAAGGACGATTCTGACCCATTCTACATAGTAATGTCGCCATCAGTCGAGTCGATCAATCTAACTCCCAATCTTGCAAGTCGGTGGAAATCCTTCACCAACTCCTTCTTTCCCTAATCCACGTGGGACACACTCTCCATAGAGACCCTACTAAGTGCATCAGCAACCACATTAGCCTTGCCCGGATGGTAAAGAACACTCATATCATAGTCCTTTAATAACTCCAACCACCTCCTCTGTCGAAGATTCAGATCTTTCTGTGTGAACACATATTGCAAACTCTTGTGGTCTGTGAATACATCTACATGAACCCCATACAAGTAGTGCCGCCATATATTCAACGCAAACACCACCGTGGCCAACTCAAGATCATGGGTTGGGTAGTTCTTCTCATGGATTTTTAGCTGTCTATAGGCATAAAGTATAACTTTTCCATGCTGCATCAATACACATGCCGGTCTTACTCTCGAAGCATCAAAATATACAAAAAATCTATCAATACCCTCGAGTAAGGTCAACACTGGTGCTGAAGTGAGTCGAGTCTTCAATTCTTGGAAGCTTTTCTCACAAGCATCCAACCATTGGAACTTCACCTTTTTCCAAGTCAACCTGGTCAATGGTGTTGCAATTGATGAAAAGCCCTCAATGAATCTTCGGTAGTAGCCTGCTAAGCCCAAGAAACTCTGAATTTCCAAAGGATTCACCGATCTGGGCCAATTCTTCACCGCCTCAATCTTCTGAGAATCTACCCTTATGCCTTCGCTTGATACCATATGACCTAGAAATGCCACCGAGTCTAGCCAGAATTCACACTTACTAAACTTCTGATATAGCTGATGATCCTTGAGGGTTTGAAGTACTACTCTCATGTGAGCGGCATGCTCCTCATCGCTCCGTGAGTATATCAAGATGTCATCGATGAACACGATCACGAACGTGTCCAAATATGCCTTGAACACCCTGTTCATTAGATTAATAAAAGCTATAGGGGCATTGGTTAGTCTAAAAGACATAACAAAAAATTCGTAGTGACCATACCGAGTTCTGAAAGAAGTCTTCGGGATGTCACTCTCCCGAACCCTAAGCTGGTGATACCCGGACCTGAGATCAATCTTGAAGAAGCACTTGGCACCCTGAAGCTGGTCAGACAAATCATTGGTCCTGGTAAGGGGTACCTATTCTTGACGGTAACCTTGTTCAATTGCCGATAGTCAATACACATACGAAGGGAATCGTCCTTCTTTCAAACAAATAGAACTGGTGCACCCTATGGAGACTGGCTCGATCTAATGAAACCCTTATCCAATATATCCTTTAACTGATCCTTCAATTCCTTTAGTTCAGTTGAAGCCATCATATAGGGAGGAATAGAGATAGGCTGCGTACCGGGTAATAGGTCAATACCGAAATCAATTTCCCTCTCTGGAGGAACACCGGGCAAATCATCGGGAAACACCTTCAGATATTCGCACACCATCGGAACTGACTGAATATTCAGGGTTTTAGAATCCACATCCTTAACCCTAACTAGGTGGTACATGCAACCTTTATAGATCATCTTCCCGGCCTTATGATAGGAAATGAACCGACCTGCTGGTATCGCCGAACTACCCTTTCACTCCAACACTGACTCAACCGGAAAATGAAATTCCACCGTATGGGTCCTACAATTAATCAAAGCATAACATGCAAATAACAAGTCCATGCTAAGGATAACGTCAAAGTCAGTCATGGATAACTCTACAAGGTCTGCAGAGGTAATCTTATGCAACATAGTGATCGGGCATTCTCTACATACTTGTCTAGCTACGACCGAATCGCCAACAGGGGTCAAAACTGAAAACGGTTCTGACAAGGTCTCGGGACAAAGTCCAAGGCTACTAGCAATGTAAGGAGCCACGAAAGACAAGGTAGCTCCCAGACCTAGCAAGGCATAAACATCAATATGAAAGACACGCAACATACTGGTGACCACGTCTGGCGAAGTCTCCAGCTCCTGGCGTGAGGCAAAGGCGTAGAATCGGTTTTGGCGCTGTCCACCATCCCCACTAGTCGATACTCCTTGCAGAATGAAACGGGCTGGGGCTGCTGCTGTCCTGGTGGTATGTGCACGTCCCCAATCATCACCCTATCTAGCATATGGGAATACTCGACACATGTTCCCAGATCTACCACACCCATAGCAAATATCTGAATCGAGCAGGGCACTACCCAGCATGACTCTTGCTGCACTTCCTATAGGCTGGAGAGGTATACACTAATAGGGTACCCCTCTGATCCCTCGACCCTAAAGCCCTACTCCTCTGATCACTCCTAGGCCTGGATCGAACAATAGCTGATGATGGTGCTGAGGCTATTGATCTCTACTGGAGTTGTGGACGGTAGCCATCGCCGGACCTCTGATGCAAAAACCCACGACTATCCGTCTGATCCCTCTTTGCCTCCCTCTCCCTCGCATGAGCCACCTCCATCTGCTAGGCGTACAACACTATGCAAGGAAAGTTCATATCCCGGTGAAGCATGGCAGTCCTACAATCCTTATCTAAATAACCAGCCATACCATGAACGAATCGGCTCACCCGCGCCCTCTGATCCTTAATAACTCTAGGGCATATTTTGACAAACGAGTGAACTCGAGTGAATACTCCAGCACTTTCATATTTCCCTACTTGAGGTTCATAAACTCAGCAACCTTCAACTCCCTCATATCCTGAGGGAAGAACTTATCGAGAAAGGTCATGTGGAACTCATCCTAGCTGATAGGGCCCGCTCCCGTTGCCCTGTTGTCCTTGCATTGCTTGTACCAAATATGAGTGACCTCTTTTAGCTAATAAGAGGCCAAGTCAACACACTCCCCATTTGTCATCCCCATAACCTGGGTTTCCTTCAAGATCCCTTCAATGAACTCGTGTGGATCCTCGTCCACCTTTGACCCCGCAAACTCAGGAGGGTTCATTGTCAAGAAGTCTCTAATCCGAGCCGCCACTGCATTGCCATTCTATGGGACCTGCGCAACAGCCTTCTTGTTGACCTGAGGGTCAAGTCCTGTGCCAACATCTGAATAGCCACCCAAAACTCAGCGTGGGCAGCTGGCTCTGGTGCCTAGGGCTCTTAACCAAGTGGGGCTTGCTGATGCCCATGGTCATTGCCACCTCCGTGGCCTTCATCCTTTCCATTCCTCCTTCCGTTCATTCTTCTAGGAGCCATAATTCTGCAATCTCAAATAGCATGAATTAGAAGGATGGAGAGGCTTTTCATCGCACGACATAGAACATGAAAGAAGGGAATGTTTCCTAAATGTCTAGTAGCCTCCTCGTCATAGGCATGGCGCGCTTCACACCCATGAAAAAGACTCTACTTAATGCAGCTTTCAGACACCCTAGGACACTCCAAACCTATTGCTCTGATACCAAGTTTTTCACGACCCGAACGTACACCCGAATTGTAGACACGGGACAAGGGACCCCTAGAGACCCCAAGTCAACCCATAGCACATGCATACAACTAATCTCATTTAAATAAGCGGAATACTAACCATAAAACATAGCAAAAATATAACTATAGCATAACATCAGAAAATACTAGGCATACACATAAGCTAAGTACTACAAACTTGTCTGAAAGCCTCTACTACATATGATGGGTTGATGGGACAACATTTCCCCAACTAACCCAAACAATACAAAAACACAAGATAGCATAAAAGTCTGTCAACGGTCCTCAGAACATGAGGACTTACCAATAAGCTGAGAGCATAAACTGAGATGGACTATCTGTCAACGGTCCTCAGAACATGAGGACTCACCGATAAGCTGAGAGCATAAACTGAGATGGACAAAGGATGAGGATGAGCCTGAGATCTGGACCTTGTATCATGAAACGATACAGCATAGAAAGTATGCAGTCAGTACGTGGAATGTACCGAGTATGCAAGGTAAGTAAAACGGACATTTAAAAAGTACAATAAAACTCATAAGTAAACGTAGGAGAAGGACATCATGCATATATCATAAGCTCTGTCAGAAAACATGAGGCTCAAGGCTTTCAAATCATTCATAAAGCGTTCATAATCATAATCATAAGTAAACTTTATCAAAACATAACTTGAGCCAACAACATAAACATAAATAAGACATGCGGAACAGTGGGAGGACTCATCATAACTGACACCATCATGGTAGAGCTTTTAATGATGCCCCACTATCTCGCTCAAGTTGGCAGAGCCGACCCTGGCTTCCCATGCGAGGGTCATAGATTAGGTGTAATATCACATTTGAGGGGATCATTATCAATACATCATATCATTTAGAAACCAATAGTGGCACGTGGTTATGAGACACCGATGTAGTCCTTTGGACGCCGAGCTGCTTGGTGCTAGACACGACTCCCAAAAACATGCATATAGGCTCATACGTAAATTAATAATATCATGCATTAAGGTTCATTAAATAAAATATAACATTTATCATCATTGATCCCCTTTAAAACATGCTTATCCAAGAATCATAGGCCCTTTTCATCGGCCAACATCATAAATCGGTAAATCAAATAATTCTCTTCATAAATCATAAACCATTCTTCATGTGGGCATTGCCTAATACTTCATCATATTCAATTCTTTCAAAATATTCCCATAAACATTGGTAACTTGAATTCATGCTTTTCCGTCATCAATAAATTCAAAATATTGTATAATCATCGTAAATCATAACTTTCATGAACCTTTATCAAATGGGCGTTTTAGATTAAAAAAGCTTGAACCATGATTTTAAAGAAAATAATATAAAACCTACCCATCATTCATAATTAAATAATTAAAACTCAATTAAATCATATCCATAAAGAGAAATCACATTTTCATGCATTTGTGTAAAACCCCGTAGACTTGAATAGGAGAATTCATTATTAAATCAAAATTTGGGCATGGGCGTGAAAGGATTTCCCCCATTCTAAAACCCCACATACCTAGGGATGGACTGATTTCGAAGTTCCTTGAAAACCCATAAAGAAATTGATGGTAACTTGGAGGAGAAGACCTTGAATCTCCTTAAAACCTCTCTAAAAGATCTTGCATGGGAATGGGTATGCATTAGGGACTTAACCCACCTTAAAGACCCTATTCCAACCTTAAAAAGACATAGTTTAGACCTTAAGAGTTTAGGAAATTATGAGAAGGCCCTTACTAATTCGCAGAAAATAACTGCCAAGTGACCCTAACGGGTGACCTGATGACTCGTCAAGATGGGCAACAACTTATCGTGTTGCCCGTCAAGTACACTGCATCATCCTCCAATAAAAGTCCTTAGGCTTGATCAAGACCCACCCTCGTGAGTCATTGGGACAGGCCACGACTCGTGGGGTCCCATCCGTTAGGTACACTAGGAGCTTCTTCTAACTTAACCCCCACCTCAACCCACGAGTGACATGAAGACTCGTGGGGACTGACCACGCGTCGTTATCTCCATCAAGGGGACCTCGATCCTTCCTTTATTCCAGGCCTTCCCACGAGTCACTTGACAACTCGTGGGGTCTCCTCACGAGTCGTCCCATGACTCGTCATGTGCCTGCAACATAAATTCCAAAAATATTCATTTCAACTCTCGGGTCCAATCTTTGAGCTTCCGGGGTATAACAATATATATACACAAAACCAGGACTATCAAGAAAAGCTCTCACTCTTACAAAAAAGTTCCAAATATTGCACAAATAATACTAGAGGATTGCCCTTATTTTCTCTACTCTGGTTCTTTGGACGGTCAGGTTAGGATCACTATAGGACTTTTATTGGCTTGTAATGTATGCTTGGGGATGGGTTTGGTAAATATGGACATAGTGACTCACCCTCCTTGTCACTACATAGAATCTGGCTCCACTTCCAACTTTTTCCCTTTTTCTCCTTTTCTCCATTTTATTCATCTTTCAACTGGTGGGTGTGGATTCTTTTTCTATTTTCTTTTTCTTTTTATTCTCTTTCTTTCACACCCCACCCCACCTTTTATTGACTAGAATTTTATTTTCTCCCCCACATCATCTATGCACCCCTACAATAGCTACCCTCAACTTGGGCATTTTGCCTGCGTTGAGGTTCACAATGTCCAAGGAGGGACCAGGGCGAAAACCAGTTCATTATAAACAAAACTTGGAAGGTGAATGGGCTAATTAAAGAATAGGGTCAATTTTAGGCTCAAACATGGGATCAAGGGATAATTTCATTTGGCAAGGAAATTTGAGCTAAAAGTGGGCTAAATAAAAAATAACCTATGATTCTTTCCTAACCAACTATCCTATGACCTTACTTAAACATAATATAGGATTGCATAATGCTACCTATTTGGTTCACGCACAGCTATGCTACAGTAATCATGCTAATCTATCAAATGCCATAAAAAGATCCACATTGGTCATGCTTTATAGTCGCTTCACAGAGCTAATCACAAATTTTTTGAAAAGGGGTCATTTTTTCAAAAATTATAAAACATTAGATACATGTGCATTTTATTGGCTATTAAGTACTCCTAAATTACTTCAAGTTAAACAAAACAAAAACTTCCTAAACATGTCGATTCTACTAGATAGCATGTCTGAGGGAAAAGAAACACAACAACAAAACCCTCGGGTGATCAAAACAAAAATAGATACACCTCCCCTAAAAAAATCATGCTTTTCCCCTAAAGTAGTGAAATAAAAATTGGGAAAGGAACATACACTACTAGAAAATGGACTCACAGCAACGCTTTTTTCAACAACACTTATATAGGCGTTACAATAGATTGATGTTGCAACGGTTATATCTGTTGTGCAAGGGACATAATGCTATGGATACACATTAACTATAAAACCATTGCAATTGTACATGAACCATTGCTATAGAATTTCCTAATGGAACAAATTTGCTTAACCGTTGCAATAAAGGATCTGTTGCAACGATTGTAAGGCAAAAAATAATTAATTGCAATAGAAATCAATAACTTTTTCCTCCTAATATTTATTTCACTATCCCACCAAATTTAAAAAATACACTATCTTTTAAACCCAAATCATAAAATTAATCGAAGTACATCACCTGTATCAGAACGTTCCTTTCGTAAAACTCACTTCGCCTAACTCAGCGAAGTACATTGCCAGCAGATCAACACCGTCAAAGTTCATCATCACTGAAGTTCATCGCCAGCAGAACACCATTGTAGTTCATCACTGTTGGTATGTGTCTTCTCTCTTCTTTTTTCTTCTCGAATCTCTGTTTGTGTTGTATTGGTGCCCTAATTTCATGGTAATTCTTTATTTGTGTTGTATCAATGCCCAATTGGTTGATTTTTCTTGAGATTGTTATTTTTTATCGGTGCCTAATTTCATTGCAATTCTTTGTTTGTGTTGTATGGGTTCCCTACTGGTTGATTTTGCTTGAGAATCTGATTTTGTATCGGTGCCCTAATTTTTGTGATTTTCTCTCTGTTTTGAGTGTGGATTGAGATTTTTGTTTGAGGGAGAAACTATTCCATGGATTATGAGTTTACCCATCTTCGCCTGAACTCTTACCCGTAGACCATAATTGCGACTATGCATCGTTATATTCTCTCTATTTTTTGCCCAAATCAGCTTTCAGATTTTCATGATACATTACTAGAGATGTTGCAGTTTCTTTTCACTAAAAGAAAGGAACATTTTCATTGCCTAAGAAAGAATAATCAACCAGGATGTGCAGGAACGTAAAGCTACCACAGTATGCAACAATTTGTAGGTTGTTTGATTATTTTAATTAATAAACCAAGGTCAATGTGGTACTAAGTTAGTTGATGAGTGATGAACATAAGTGAACATAAGAATTCACTTGATCAATTCACACATATAGCGATGTTTGAAAATACCATTTTTATTACAAGAACAAGTCACAATATTATGATTAACTTGAGAGTATGAATAGGCACCCTCTACGATTATTCCACCATAATGGTAATATATTCTCATACTACTAAGTACTAAATAGTCCATTCCCTAATTCAGAAAATTGTTATTGACAATTCCATCAACAGTAGGAATAACAACAAAATATAAGTTCAAAGAAGTTTAAATAATCATGCAATTAACATCTGCCAATACAGTATAATAGGAGTTCAAAAGCAATCTATCAACTTAAATAAAAAATGATATCAAGTGGGAGATAACAGTCTGCTTTTCTATGTCAAATGACCCCACTGAAATAAACTATTTTCTAATTCATTTGTTAAACTTCCAAAACTCAAAACTAGCCGCCCTCACCTTCCTTGTTCCTCTTCAGGCTCCTTATAAGGAGGGTGTAAGTTCAAGAGAATACATGCTTTAGCTCTTTTCACACTAGAAGCTTAAGTGTATAAGATTGGATAGATTATCATGCCTTTGACTTCTTTCCTTTAGCTTCTTTTGCTACAGGGGCCTGGAAAGGCATGAATGTCTTCCCATCCATGTATGGCCATACAACTTTAGGAATTTCAAATCCATCCTCCCTCTGGTAGTTCTCAAGTATACAACAAATAGTCCTCTCTGTTGCTTTAAGGGTGGAGTTCAATAAATGCATGTACTATTTTGCTTGCTCATTACCCTAAGGAAACAATTATGTCAGAGTAGTTCAGATTTGTGTTAAACAAAATATATTACACATTAAAAACTGCTACTGAATTGCACTTCCACTAACACTCTGAATGAACACCAGCAGAAGACAATAAATCAACATTTATTGGCTTAGTATTCCTCTAGAAATTTCTTCTTTTTCATCCATACATGCTGAAAAAAGGGGTAGATCAAAATACCTTCTTCTGTCCAAACCGAATTTTCAATTTCCTTGACTAATAGTCTGTGCAGTTTGAGTAGGACACAAGCTCTCTATAAATGGATGATGCAGGATACCACCCTTCCAGATCATACTTCGTTGTTGCTGCATCATTCAGTGCGCTAGAAACAATGGCCACAAGTAGCATTCTATCAATTTACTGATGATCATCAAGAATCTAACAATAACTTTCACTATTTTTCTCAAGAAAGTAGCATTACCATTACTAATAAGATCTTCAGCCGGCTCTAAGGATAATGAGTAGATATGTAAACTCTATCATCCAATTTTAATAATCTCTTTAACTCCTTTGAAAATTGAAATTAAACATTAGTGAATCCATTTGTTTAAAATCATAGTTAGAATATCAAGTAGTCCATTATCCTAATCCTAAGTTCTCATATACTCTCTTAAAGAATTATATTAAAATATCATAAATTCCACAATCCTATAGCGATGACTATAATTAGATAGCAATGGATTCAGTTTGTTAAACAAATAAGATATCCTAGGTCTATATTTCATCATTACTTATTTAAAGTTTTCAGCATAAAAGAGTATGCACATTGTTGCTACTTAGTGCTTCATGAAATCAGAGACTAAAATTTTCACAATAACTAAGATTAAACATATTAGCCTTCAACATTTTCCACAACTCATAAAAGTTGACCATAATATTACTGAATAAAAAGAATCCCTAAATGAAACTAGTGAAAAGAAATCCAAAAAAGTGTGAGAATTACCTGCTTATATTTCCTCTATCGCTTTTCGTCAACAGTTTCATTGACAGATTTAGTTGAAAAGATGACTTAATCATTAGACATAAGAACATCCTATATCTCTAGTTGAAACAAGTGACTTGGCTGAACATGAACTATATGTTCTTGTAGAAAAGTTACAGTTTCATTAAGATGGAATTTGTTTTGAACAGTGATCTCTATAAAGAATTGTGTTGCTCATTTAACTTTTTTTCTAATGCCTTCAATGATGCCTCTTTAATGTGATTTTGTGACAGATTTTTTTAATCTTCTTTCCAAACACTGGTCCATATCTCTTCTAGTTCCTGAGGCTGCCCAAAATGTTCTTTTTCATCTCTCTTTTGTTTGTTTCACTATATCTTTTTCAATAATCGTCTATTTTAGATCTTCAAGTAGATGATGAGTTGAACTATATGTTTCAAGGGACAATGTTTGGACTTTGGAGTTGAACTATTGTCCTCCTAATCTATTGTTTGTGATCTCTATATTCTTTTTATTTGTACTATTATTAGATCCTGAGCCAATGCAAGACAGACACTGGATTACAACTTCAAATTGAATATTATCTTACAATGAAAGCTATTATAAGTTTTGGCGGAATAGGGGCTTATAATTGATGAATTTGTTTCAATATGACTAGTACTAACTTAACTTTGTCGATTTACTTGTGTTAATATAGGAGTTTAATGGATAATGATGATAAAAGTTGGATGAATCACCTAAGATGGATGGATGAGTATATTAGTGGAGTGAACAATTTTCTTGATAAGGCATTTGAATGAGCTTCTCAAGGAAATGAGATATTATGCCCTAGCAAAAAATGTGTTAATCGTTATTGGCATTATAGAAATGTAGTGGAGTATCATTTGGTTGTTGATGGGTTTGTTGATGGTTACACCAAATGAGTTTTCCACGGAGAAGGGTTTTTCTCGAGAAATACACATCATCTAATCAATGATGATGAAATATCTAACTTGCGTGACGTTATTGATGGACTACTTCATGATATATTTCATAATGTAGACTGTGGATCTAGTCCTGAAAATGGAGTGAGAAAGGGATTATCTGAAGATGCAAAGAAATTTTTTAAATTATTGGAGGAAGGAAAACAAGAGTTATATCATGGGTGTAAAAATTTCACTAAATTTAGTTTCACTATTCGGTTGTACTTGCTCAAATCCTTGCATGGGTTGAGTAATGTAGCATTTTCAGACATGTTAGAATTGCTAAAAGAGGCATTTCCCTTTGCTCAGCTACTAGAGTCGTTCAACAAGGCTAGAAATATGATAAAATATTTGGGTCTTCATTATGAAAAAATACATGCATGCCCTAATGATTGCATGCTATTTTGGAAAGACAATGAGAAAGTTGTTAATTTCTCTGTCTGTGGGTCTTCTAGATGAAGGACTGTTAGTAATGCCTTGACTAATGCAAATTCTAAAATCCCTGCAAAGGTTTTAAGGTATTTTCCCTTAAAGCCTAGGCTTCAGAGGATATTTATGTGCCCTGAAACATCTGTTGCAATGAGGTGACATGCTAATGAACAACCCAATGATGGAAATATAAGACATCCTGCTGATGGGGAAGCTTGGAAGGATTTTGACTCCTTTGCACCCAGACTTCTCTAGAGATCCTCATAATGTCAGGTTGGGTCCTTCAAGTGATGGTTCCAATCCATTTCGAACTATGAGTATTTCTCATAGCACGTGGCCCATTATGTTAATGAACTATAATTTATCACCGTGGATTTGCACCGTCATGAAAAATGCCAAATTACCAAAAGGGTATGCTTCGAATATATCACAACGTGTGCACATGAAAGAGATGAAAATATTAGGATACAAGAGTCATGATGCTCATTTTATAATACATTACCTGCTCCAGGTTGCCATTAGAAAAGATTCGCTGAAGAATGTTTCATTAGCATTGATTAGGTTGGGAAATTTCTTTAGAGCCATATGTAGTAAGGTTATAAGGCCAAGAGAACTCGATATGATGCATTTTGAAATTGTTTAAATAACATGTCACCTTGAAAAGATTTTTCATCCAAGATTTTTTTAAAATAATGCTACACTTGCCTATTCACTTGGTGAATGAAATTAAGCTTGGGGGTCCGACTCATCTTCATTGGATGTAACCTATTAAGAGGAACCTATGTAAGTTGAAGGGGTTTGTTCGCAATCGATCATGTCCAGAAGCATCAATAGCAGAGGGGTTCCTAGATGAAGAGTGCTTGACTTTTTGTTCGAGATACTTACATGATGGTGTTAAGACAAGATTTAGTAGGTACCAAATAGAGGATGAAGAATGTCTTCAAAATCCATCACCTATATTCCCTAATATATGTCATCCAATTGGAAGTGAGAAGAAAAAGAGAAAGACTTTCATCATGGATTCATAGTTAAGTTATGAAGCACATCGATATGCTTTGTTCAATACTGGAGATGAACTAGTGAAAAATTTTATCGAGTAAGATAAATTATATAATGATTATACATTTGAACTTCATTTATGTTTTTATAACAATTCATCAATCTCCATTTATAAAGTCCTAATGATTAATTATTAAATTTTGATGTTGGCAGGGAATATAAGAATTTAATGGATAATCATATAAGATCAAATGCATGGGTAAGAGCAAGGAATCATAGTTGGTTCAACAACTAGTTTGAAGGGAAAGTTAAAAATGTTGAAGTGCCTGATTATATATGATGGCTAGCTAAGGGACCTAATAAGGTGGCCAAAGATACTACATATTTCATTAATGGATACTGATTTCACACAAAAACCCGAGATGCACCATGTAAAACTCAAAATAGTGGAGTGACTTTATCAGCTACAACTGATAGTTTTGCTAGTGCTAGGGACTAAAATCCCATCGATGGAGAGGTTATTTATGAGAGAGTTATTCAAGATATCATTGAGATTGATTATTACGGTTGTTTTAGTGTTGTATTGTTTAGATGTGATTGATTTCATAATGAAGTAGATGAATATGGGTTAACTCGGGTATTATTCAACATATTATGTAGTAAAGATGATCCGTATGTATTAGCATCGTAGGTTCATCAAGTTTTTTATGTGGAGGATCTAGTTGAGAAAGAGGTTTATTATGCAAGGAATAAAGTCCCAATATATTTATACGACTTAGAGGAAGAAAATTGTCCAAATATCAGAGACACAATTTGGAGGAAGCCTTGTAATAACATTGGTTGCCCAAGTACATTACCTGATGTGATATTACATGGTCAAATGAAGATATGCCTGATAATGCTGTTGATGTACCATCTGATGCACAAGATTTAGAAAATACAATTATGGAAACATCAGAAAAGGAGGATGACCTTGATGATACTGATTGGGATCGGATGGACGCAGATGATTAAAGTGTAAATTTTGACCTATTCAAGAATGTATTTTTGGATGAACTGCTTAAATTTTTTTGTGGATGATTCTCTTTTTGTTTCAAATGGGTCTTGTTGCTAAATGATAACTCAAAGAGTTTGGTTGTTTAATAAAGATATATCATTGATGAATCGTGTTCATTCTTTTCCCCTTCTTTCCTCCCAATAGTATGATCATTGATGGGAAAAACTTGTTTGTTGCTACATGAGCTCTTAATGAAGACAGAGTATTTCTTATCTCATTTCCTCTTTTTCTTCCATAAAAAGTAGCTGGCAGTAATCAACCCAAGAATCAGAAAAGGTAAATCATCTAGTCTTCTTTGTTTCTATCTTCACGAGTTTTCTCTTTTCCTGTTGATTGAGACCACCCCTATTTGTTGTGATAGTATTGTTGTAATCTTTAGTATAATACGTCACTAGATGTGCTATCTGGTTCAGGAAATGCTAACGGTTCTTAATTTAATATGCTGATATAATATTTATACACACACACACACACACACACACATATATATATATATATAAAAACCTTTACTTGAAAGAACTGCAATTTGCCTAAAGTTTCTTGAACTATATGCCATATTGCTTCCTGTAAGTTTATACTGCTTTTGAATTGCATCATTCTCTAAGCATGCAGGCATAAAGAAAGTGACTTTTTCATCACTCTTGGGCCGGTTTAGTAAAAGTTATTTTGTCTCATTCTTCTTATGAAGTTAAAGAGGAATGGAAAATCAAATCTCTTGTCCCACCAAAAAAGAACAATATTTGACTTGTGCAAGAGAGAGAAAAGTTTTTTAGGTTTACAATCAAGATGGATCTATATAGGCATCTCCAGTGATATTTATAGAATGATTAGCTTCTAAAAAAAGACTATTGCTCAATCATATGCATGGATAACTGAAAACTGGGAAGGCATCTTAAATTCATTAGGTAACAGAAATTCGAAGGATGCAGCCAACAGGCAGAAACTAGTAAATTGCTTAGGAACAAATTAGTTTGGTTTCTAAATTTCCTTTCTCTCACAAAGCAAAGGAACAATCCAATCAATGCCCTACTTAGGGCATGCTAATGACCTCTATCCTCTTGTATTTTACAAGACTTGTCACAACCCAAGAGGGGCTTTCATGCTCTTGCACTGATGGACAAATAATGAAAAATAAGCTTTCTAATTCTAAAAGATTTTTTTAAAATTTTGCTTCAATATAAAGTTCATTTAAATTCCTCAAAATTTGATGCTAAGAGTATAATTTGTCGTATTTATATTGGTTCTCTCTAATCTTTCCTTGTCTTCATATTATTTTTAGGGATTTTGCATTGTTTGTGATTTACCATTAGTATTACTTCTCAATCTTTGGAAAATTATCCCTTAATAATTCTATTTAGTTTCAAAATAGTCATGGATCAAAATCAGCCTCGAAGAATCAACAAAAAAGTAAAAGGCTCAACATATATTCTAGCTAGATCACTTGCATCGTTGGCAAATAGAAGGAGACAACATCAAAGATTAGGACCCCAAGTGCAAGCTCAAATGTAGCAAGTGTCATTAGTTTCTTCATCTCCAGTAGAGGAAGTATAGGAACAAGTGCCATTCATTTCTACATCTCTTGTAGAACAAGTACAAGAAGAATTACAAGAAGTGCAACAAACATCACCAGATTCCACCACTCAAGAAACAAATGAACAATCTAAGGAACAAGATAAGAATATATAGATTCTCATAGATTCTTCTAACATAGTAATTTGATAATCACTGTTTTGTGATTATTACAAGTCCTTCCACTGGAAAAAGAAAAAGAGGTATAACACAAACGCAAAGTGTACATGGACGGAGTGAGCGTAAATCAATTGTACTGAATAAGTACAACCAACCTATTGGTCCTACTGAAGAAGTTGTAGCAGAGTGGGGTAGCTTCCTCGGCACCTTAGTGAGGAATTCAATCTTTGTTCCTATTAATATATTTTATTGGAGAAAAGTGAACGAAAAAGCAAGGTATGATGTTCTTGATGTTTTAATTTTTAGTTGAAGTTTTTTTAATATATTTTGCATTATCTAATCCTACCAAATTGTAGAAAAAATATGATATTCCTGATACCACAAATATATGGGCTTTGGGAGCAATTCAAAATGCTTGGAGAAGGTATAAGACTACTTTAAAGAAAACCCATTATGAAACTTATTCCAAGGATGAATTTTGAATGGAAAAAAGGCCTTCCACAGTTCCAGAATTTGAATTTAAGGATCTCGTAGAGTAATGGAACTCCAAGAAAGCTCAAGTAAGATAAATATCATGGACAAAGGCCGAAATCCAAAGATATCTGATTTATGCCTTCAATCGTTTATTTTCTTTGTTTATATTATTTCACTAATTCAGTTATTTCAGGAAATGTCCAAAACTAATACAAAAAATCAAAAAAAAGTTGAGATATCCCCACACTGTTGGCAAAACAAGTTTTGCTATAATCCATGAGGTTTGGTGTTTTCTATTATTGTTCATTTACTAATTATGAATCTATGGTCTTTACTTTCAAAAATTTTCATGTAAATTTTTATGTAACTAAAAGAAGGAAAGTTCTCAGGCTTTGACAAATAAGGACATCTTTGTGGCTACAAGAAAAAGGAAACCTGGTCAAGTATACAAGGAGTCATATGAAGATACTATCAGTAAAATAGTACGAACTTTTCTAGTTTAAAGTTCATCGAGATCATTTATTTGTTCTTTAATATTGAATCATTTTAATTATTTGAACTCTCTACTCTTGAATCTAATTTGTAGGCAGAAATGGAAAGAATAGAAACTCAAGAACATGAAGATGACAGTCAACCAGTTGACGCATTTACATCAATTATGGGGCCTGAACATCCCGGACGCATAGGATTGTGTGGACGTGGGGTAACCAAAACTATCTTGAAAGGAAAAGTGGGAGATTCTGGACCATTTTTAAATGATACTAATGAAGTGATGCAACAAAAATTGGAGGAAATGGAAGAGAGGATGCAACAAAAAATGCAAGAAAAATTTGACGCGCAAAGGAGTACCATTGAACAAGATATTACAATGAATGTCATTGCACAACTTCAACGTCTAAACCACGAGTTGCAACTTCATCCTAACATGTTGAGGTTCATCACTCATTCATCGGCAAAAGCTGCAAATCAACTAAATAATCGACCATCTATTGGTAGTAACAATCAAGGTTAGTACTTATTTTGAATGTTACGCCTCTCCTCCTCCTCCTCCTCCTTCTTCTTGTTCTTCTTCTCATCCATCTTCCTTCTGCGTCCTCTTCTACCAATTCACTCTCTTGTGCATCTTTGATATTGCAAACATTGCATTCTGTGTTTAAATTGTGAACAAGGCCATCGTGAAGACTTGAACCTTCTCATCGATCTTCCAACACAATGCTTTAGCCTTGGTTGTTTGGAGTTGAGTAGTAAACATGCTTTATTATTGAAATCAAAGAGAATTTCTTCATGCTAGCTAGTGTATTCAACCATTGCATTGGGGAATGGATGAATCAGAAGAGAAAGTAGTTCCGTATAACAATCCAAGAACACATTATCATATTTTAGTTGAGTTATTTTATATATAAAAAATTTTATAAACTGAGGATGTTTGTTGATGCCGTCGGTGAAAATTTGGTAGGCTATTTGTTGATACCGTCGGTGAATATTTATTGAATGAATCAGATATTATAAAGCAAGGTATTTAGGTTATGGTTATTTTGGTATATAAGTTTTTTTGATAAGGGTATTTTGGCCAAGACAAAAATTTAAAACTGCTTATGCTTCTGCTTTTAGGGAGAAGCTATTTTTTTAGGTTCTCAAAAACAACTTTTTTTACTTTCTAAAAGCACTTATTTTCTTCAAAAATCTTGGCCAAACACCTCAATTTCTTAAAATAAGAACTCATGGGAAAAAAATCACTTTTGACCTCCCAGAAGTTTGGCCAAACAGGCTATAAATACCAACTGACGGTTTAAGCAATTTGGTCATGTCCATATGTTCAAAGGGAAAGTTCAGTTAAATATATAATATTTTATATAGAAATACATATTTATTGGCTATTATTTTGATGGACGACTATTTACATTAATTTTTTAATAAAGAAAATGATAAAGTCCAAATTTCATTGGCGAGTCCTCTTGTCCTATATTTGTGCAAGCCATGAAAAGACCTCTATATAAAAATTTATTAGTAAGAATTTTGTTCAACATATAATGATAATTACTTACGGCTAAATGATATGTCACTTTACGTAAAGACACATTTCCACGTGTATTTATTAGGTTTATGTTACACACTAAGAGAAGTGCCTTACAACAAAATGACCAAAATTAGTATTTATTTTAAAGACTTTCGAGCGCTAAGGTTGAGAGTTTTAATCTTATGAGAAGAATCCAAGAACAACGGTGAGTTTTATTGCATTTTCATTGCAGCATAGCTGGATTATGAGAGAATGTCGTTAGGACTTCATTTGGGAAAAACGTGTTTCAACTTTCAAGTGGAAAGGACAAGATTTTCAATCATTGTTTTAAATCATCTTTCCCCAAAGGATTAGACAAAGTGCTATGGAAATGAAATATGTAAAACAAAATAAGCTTAAATTTGAGAATAATCTAAACTTTTTGAACTTTTTGTTCAGCCAGACCACTGTGGGACTAGCTATTATAAGGGAAACAGATAAGGGGAAAAGAAATAAAAAATTACCATTGAAGAACAATGGGAAGAGAGGTAGAAAATTAGTTTGCATTAATCTGAGATCTGAACCATGAATAAGGCTAGTTATCTACATAGTGAATTTACAAGAGCAAATTAAGTGTTGATAATACATGGCCTACGTCGGTATTAATGCCACAATTTGGTATTTGATGATTCCCATGCACTTTTGTATTTCAGCATAGACTGGAAAGTTATGTGAGCAATAGGGTTGTATGCTTGCTACAGCAGAATCCAGTACTTTTGCCACATCAGCTGGTGGAGACGTTCTATGCACTTGTGCAATCATGTACAATAGATAATCAAGTTGTGTCAAGAATAAAGAGGGAAAATAATTCCAATTATATGGGTGACCATAGATATGAACTGAATAAACAAAACTGAAGTGGTGCTTTTGGAGATATCATGTGCTTCCAGTCAAGTTTTCGTTTCAGAGTTGAGTAGCAAGAATATATATAGTTTGAACTCATCTTCAAGGTTATCTGTGTGTGGACTTATGAGGATGGAGGTCATGAAAATGTTTTCTATACTGGAGATCATGATAATGTAACACAGAAAGACTATAGATTCATCTTTTTTTCTCCTTTTCACATTAAAATAAAATTAAGGACATCTTCCTCCCCCAAGGCTATCTGGCAGTCTTTGATAGGATAAAACTTGATTAGGGAGGAGGAATTGCTCCCTCAGTCAATCTGTTTAAGTCCACTCCTTCTCCCTTTATTCATCAGTTATCCATAATCAGTGAGTATCTGCCAATCCTTTTCCAAACCAAGGAAGTTCATAGTTGGGTGGGGATAGGGGTAATGGGAATAATAAATAAGATTGCATAGCTACAGAATCAGCTTAGAATGTTTACATGAAGCCAGAAGGTTGCTTAAATTGTTGAAGGATACATGTGTGTGTCTCTTACTTGTAGCCATAGTGTGCTACTTTCCAGAGAGTTTTACATAGAAAACAGAGGGGGTGGGTTTGTGCTTAGTGCTCCATTGGCTAAGGTTTTACATACGATTTTGGATTCTTTTTTGATGAGATATTGGTTTTTCATGTTATGTTATATTATATTTTCTCTATAATAATTATAATGCATTTAGACAAATGATATTATTTTCCTTGTTTTGTAGGTATTGACAATGAAGAAAGGGAAGAGGAAAGCAGTGAAAACCTTACTTGAGAAGACTTTTGAATGTTGTTTAGAGTTCTAGGAATCTTTTGTTCACATGATTTTGATCCAACTCTTGAAAACATAATCATGCATTTGGATTGTTTGACAATGACCTGAATTAATTATGAATGTTTATGAAAATTTTTATTTTGTGATTTTATATAAATTGTAGTGTATTGTATTTTAATTAAATCAAGGTTGTTTTTTTAATTAAATCAGGGTTGTTATTTTAATTAAATCAGGGTTGTTGCAATAGCTTAAAAAAGGTTTCTTTAGACAAAAATCCATTGCAATAAGGCCCAAGTAAAACATATCAAGCATTGCAATAGGTCTTGTTAAAAAAATCATTGCTTTAGACAAAAAAAGCAGTTGCAATAAGACTCAAGTAAAATAGAACAAGTGCTACAATAGGTCTTGTAACTTGATACAATAGGTCTGAAAACCGTTGCGAAAAGTTGAAAGATTTGTAATAATTTTTAAATTAAGTGTTGCATATTGCAACACAACTATTGCAACACATACACCCGTTGCATAAAGGTTTATAGCAACAGTTAGTAACCATTCCAATTAACAAATAAAGTATTGTATCATATACCAGGAATAACGGTTGCTATACCTACATATATAGCAACAGTTTTGTAAACCGTTGCACAAACTGTTGTGGTATCTCTATTGCCATGCGATCAAATGTCACGCATGGTTATCCATTGCCATAGATCGATAGCAACGGTTTATTACTCTATTGCAATGGTTTTTGGTGAGTTTCTATAAGCCTATTTTCTAGTAGTGATACCTATGGAGCTCTACGCGCTCCTGTCATCCTGTGCAAGTGGGTGAGAAGGCATAATTTCCGCCTCAACAATCATGGTGACAGCGATGGCCGACACATGGTATGATAGTAGGGGTTGTGGTTGCCCCCTCAATAGTCTTGGATGTATCAGCAACCTCTGTATCAATCTGGGATGAATGTGGCTCACCTAAAGGGTCCCTACCAGTCATAGGGTCACTGGCACAGTAGTTGAGCTCCCAGTTCCTCTAGATCTCTCCTGCAACTCAAACATGTTCTAGTCATGAGTCTATTGGCTAGATACTATCACCTTCCTGTGCTCCTTATTCTCTCTCTTCCTCCTCTTTCTGGAGGTCTCCTCATCAACTATCTCAGAAGACCTTCTCTTTCCTCTTTCTCCACCAACCAGCTCATGTGTTATACCTCGGGAGCTCAAAGATCGAACCCGGGAGTTGAAAAGGGGAAGATGTAAAACTGATATTGCAGGCACAAGACGAGTCATGGGATGACTCGTGAGGACAGCCCACAAGTCGTCAGGTGACTCTTGGGGGAGACCAGTGAGGAGTTGGGAAGTTAGGAGAAAAGGGTCCCTACGGGCGTGGAACGACTCGTGGTCAGACACCACGAGTTGTTAGGTTAGCCTTGGGGTGAGGAGGAGGAAGAAAAAAGGAAGGAACAAGTGTACTTCATGGGTGGTGACCATGAGTCATCATCAGCTACCACGATTCGTTGGGTTCCCCGTTACTAGCTAGATGATTAATTTCAGAGTTTGGGGAAGTGCAGTTAATGATTGGTGACCACGAGTTGCGGTCACCCCTAACGAACCATTATGTGACCCATTACAAGCCCAGGAGATTTTACAAGTAGTGTACCTAACGAGCTAGGCGATGAGTCGTTGCCTTGAACCACAATCTGTCAGGTCGTCCGTTAGGACCACCTGACAATATTTTCCTGTGAATTCAGTAAGGGTCTTCTCATATATCCTAAGTTCTTAAAACCCATACTATGTTGTTTAAGGCTCATTTTGAAGGGTTTTAAGAGGGGAAAACCTATTCTAAGTTATTTCATTCCATGCATGCAAAGTTGAGAGGTTAAAGAGGTGATTTAGAGCAAGTCTTCAAGGTTTCCATTGGAATCTCATCTTGGGAAATAAGGGAATTGGTCGAATCATCCTTACAAGTATATAGGTCTTATGAGTGGGTGTCTTCTTCCATACCCATGCCCAATTTCTATCGAATCATGAAAATCTCCAATGATCAAGTGTAGGGTTTTTACCCAAATGCATGAATATTCAATTTCTTTACATGAGTATGAATTGTTTATGATTTTATTATAAAATTGTGAAGCATGGGATGATTTTACAGTGATTTCAATTAAAATTTATGTTTCTAGCTTTTATGAATGTTGAAGCCTATTGATGACATGATCATGAATAGTAAGATTTACTAAGTAAATGTGATAATGATTAGATATTATAATGCAAAGAATGATTTGAATTTACCCATGTATATAATTATGCCTTCAATGAGAATTGAGCAATCCTAAGTATGATAAAGCTTACTGCAATGCCCATATGTTGATTTCAAATGATGATTTTTCCGAAATAAGCTTACTGCATTATTTTGGAGTGAAGTCTCCCAAATTCCATATTTTAGTTTATGGTATGTCTGAGTTAAATCTTCCTCTGTGTAGATTACCACATGGTTTTGGAGCAAGGGCTCCCAAGTATGTTCGGCTTGTGGTATGTTTTAAACTAAAGTTTCTCATATGCATGAATTCGACTGAGATGTATGTTACTATTGAGCGTCATTTTCATACGATGTTTAGTCTAAGCATGATTTCATGTTGAGCTTCGTTATATACGATGTACAGCATATGCATGTTTTTGGTAGAAGAGACTAGCACCGAGAGGGTTAAGGGTCGATCACCCTATGCCCCAGAAACACGCGCCAATGTATGTTGATACTATTATATTTTCTGGGACCTCCCTTGTGAGCTTCCCCTTGCTCGAATGGGCCTTTAGCTTGATATCAATATCATGGTATCATCGTTAGCCCTGGCAAGGTTTTGGACAGCTCTTCCCACTTGATTGTGATAGTCAGGACCACATAAGCTCTATCATGGAATGTTAGTTAAGTGACGAGTCTCCCATTGTCTTATATGATTCTGAACTTACATATTAATTACTCATGGTTATTATATATTCATGCATGTTCTAAAGCAAGGTTTGACTGATTATTCCGCTTTTCTTATAGATGTCATATTTCAGCTTTGAGTCATTCGAGTCAGCTATGATGTTATGAAGCTATGTATAGGCCTATTATGAAAAGTTTATAATTTCAGAAAGAGTGCATGATAACCCTCCTCTCAAATTTGAAAGCTTATGATATGTTATGAAATGCTTTAAATGATTTACTTTACTTAAGCGGTTTTATTTACCTTACATACTCGGTACATTCCATGTACTGACCGCATACTTTTTATTTTGTATCATTTCATGATACAGGACCCGGCTCTCAGGTTCAGCCTCGCTCTTAGACAACTTATCGGAGTTAGTAACTGTGGGTTGGTGAGTCCTAATCCTTCGAGGGCTAGACTTTCAGTTTCCCTATGTATATCCAGTTTCAGTATTGTTGAGTTAGTTGGGGTCTTATCTCACCAACTCGTCCAGATTAGAGACTTTTCAGACTTATGTATGTAATCAGCTTCGGCTGTTTATTCTGATGTTATATTTAAGCTAGACTTCCGCTGATTTTATATTAATGATTCTTCAATTCGTTGATTGAGTTATACGTATGCTTGTGCCATGGGTCAACTTGGGGTCTCTCGGGGTCCCTTATCCCGTGTCTACGATCCGGGTCCCTGTTCGGGTCGTGACAATCTTGGTATCAGGGCCATAGGTTTTGAAGTGTCCTAAGGTGTCTGAAAGCCGCATTAAGTAGAGTCTTTTTCATGGGTGTGAAGAATGCCACACTTATGATTAAGAGGCTATGAGAAGTTTAGGAAATGATCCCTTCTTTTATTATCCATGTCGTGCAACGAAGAGTCTTTCTATCCTTCTAATTCGTGCTATTCGTGATTGCAGAATCATAGCTCCTCGAAGAATGAACGGAAGAAGGAATGGAGGTGGTGAAGGCCACAAGGATGAAAATGGTTACGGGCATCAGCCAGCCCCACTAGTTCAGGAGCCTCAAGCATCGGAGCCAGCCGCTCATGCTGAGTTTTGGGCCGCTATTCAGATGCTTGCGTAGGCCTTAACTGCTTAGGTCAATTAGCAGGTTGTTGCACATGTTTCGCAAAATGGCAATGCAGCGGCGGCTAGAGTTAGGGACTTCTTAAGGATGAACCCTCTTGAGTTCACGGGGTCAAAGTTAGATGAGGAAACATATGAGTTCGTCGATGAGATTGTAAAGATCACCCAAGTCATGGGAGTGAGTAGTGTTGAGTGCGCGGAGTTGGCCTCCTACCAGTTGAAAAGGGTTGCGCATATTTGGTTTCGTCAATGGAAGGATAGCAGAGTCACAAGAACAGGTCCAGTCACTTGGGAAGAGTTCAAGGTTGCATTTCTAGACCGGTTCTTCTCTCGGGAGATGAGGGAGTTGAAAGCAGCTGAGTTTGTGATTTTGAAGCAAGGGAGAATGACTGTACAAGAGTATGCCCTTGAGTTCACTTGCTTATCGAAATATACTCCAGAGTTGGTAGCCGATCAGAGGATGCGGGTGAGTAGATTCGTCCATGGAGCCATAAGATATTTGGACAAGGATTGTAGGACAACCATGCTGCACCAGGATATGGAATTTCCTCAGATAGTGTTGTACACCTACCAGATGGAGGCGACACATTTGAGAGAGAGGGAGGCCAGAGGGCTAGGACCGAGGACCGCAAATTCTCCCAGCAAAGATCTGGTGGTGGGAAACGACAGTAGACCCACCAGAGATCATCCAACATCTTCAGCGTTGACTATGCCATCCAGAATCAAGCATGATCAGAGAGAGCGGGCATCAGGCTCGAGGGGTCATAGCAGCAGACCCGTAGATTCTAGCATCCCAGTTTGTCGCTGATGTGGTCGGGGGCACACAGGTGATGTGCTGTGGATTTATAGCACTTTCGACGCTCAAAACTAAGAAAATAGCATGAACTTAGGTATGTTTATATGGATATAAGGCACTTTTCCTTTGATTGTAGGATGAATGGATGTTGGACCTAAAAATGGCAAAACAAAACCTGAAAGATGCAAAATAGGATTAATGTGCAGACCACAGTATGAGCCGTAGGAAGGACCTATGAGTCGTACTGAGGGCCATGAAAAGTTTTAGAAGGCTTAAGGTGCAGAGAGGTAATGTACGAGTCTTAGTATGAATTGTACCAAGATGGTACGAGTCGTGATGATGAAATCATGACAAAATTCAGAAAATTTGCATAAAGTGTTGACTCCTACTACGGAAGAAATGTACGATTCGTGGGAAGAAGGTACGAGTAATACCATGATCATCATGTTGAACTTCAGAAGAATTCAAAAGTTTTAGAATTAAACTACGGGAGCTCAGTATGGGCTGTATGAAGGATGTACGAACCGTACCTGGATCCAACACTTAACCGAAATTCTTCCAACAATGCAAGGTTCGACAGGAAGCTACGAGTCGTAGGAAGCTGCTACGGATCGTAACTTGGCTCGTGATGACTGCAGCACCAGATATGGAAATTCATCTAGTTAGCCTAGGAAAAGGATTCTTGTGTTTGTATAAATATGTTTTAGGTCTTTTTTTTTTCTGGAGACAATCATAGAGAAGGGAAACAAGTAAGAGAGATAGAGAACTGAGTTGATTCAACTTGTGATCAACCTTTTCTTGAATTCATCTTGTTCTTGCTACTTGTTTTTCATGATTTTGTGGAATAATTAAAGGAAGTGTTTTTCTCAATAATTATTGTAAGTATTGATTTTTATTCTTAATCATGAATGTAAATCACAACTTTACAACTATGAGAGCTAAAACCTCCATATCTAGGGTTGTGGGAACCATGGTACATTAACAAGCTAGAGTTACACAAAGTGATTCTAAAACCAATACCAAATACTTATATTGTATTCTTTTCATGCTTAAATGTTTCTTAACGGTGTGCAACGTTAGGATATGCCCGAATTCTTTACTTGCTTTGGTCGAAGAGGTAGAGATTAGGAAAAAAAATTATAACGGAGCCTTGATCTTGATGATCATTGTATTAACTTGAGTTGTAGTCACAGGATTGTTAAATCTGGAACTTAGTGATGACGGATAGTTTGAAACCGCTCATGAGACTTGGTCGAGTAATTGTAGTCATTCAATAGGGACTGGTCGGTCGTTTGAATGTACCTAAGTTATCAGTTCTATAAGTAAGCATTGGTGATAATCACGAGTGTATACCCAAAGCAGTTATGAACCCACGAGGAACACAAACCCTAATTATCCTTTGATATTTACTTAACACCAGAATTTATTGTTTTTATTATTGGTTTTCTTTAGAATCCCCTTATTTTAAAGTAACTACCTCACAAGTTCAATTATTGGCTATAATCCAATTTCCCTATTCCCTATGGGTTCGACCCCAAACACTAGTTGTGTTCTTTATTAACAACGTCCGCTTCTCACTTCAGTAAGAGGTGTGGTTTGAGTGTTATCAAAAAGTGGCGTCGTTGCTGGGGAATACGACAGAAACTAGGTTATTAGCTTGTAATTAACTTTTTGGTAGTTATTTCTTTAATTACATTTATTTTTGTGTTTTTGATACCCATAGGTTGTTCTCCGATGAATGCCAAGCACTCAGTGTAGAGGAGATCCTCTTGTTCCATTAAATCCAGAAATCGAAAGAGCACTGCGTAATATGGAAAACCACGAGAAAAGAGAGGCCCGCATAGTTGAAGAAGCTAGGCAAGCCGAGCTAGCTCGGCAAGCTGCACTACAGCATACAGAAGATGAAAGAGATGAAGTGGTAAATGCTGGTCAACAAGGGAGGGGAAACAGAGCTCATAGATTTTCCCCTCAGTACTTTGATGATGATGATGACCCAGATATTGATGAAGTCGGGTCAACTGGAGTAATTGTGCCACCATTACTGCCCGCTAGGTTCAAATTCGACATTACAAGCACCATGATTCAGCTGCTAAATATGAAAGGGGTGCTCAGTAGCCACGTAATGGATGAGCTATCCTGCACTTAATGAACTTCCTAGGAATATGCAAGGCATACAGGTGGCCCGGAGTAAGACAGGATGCAATACGACTCAGACTCTTCCCTTTTTCTCTATCTGGGGAAGCTACTTTATGTTTATCGGAGATGTCCAATGACTCCATAACCAACTGGAGGGAGCTTAAACAGGCCTTTTTGGAGAGATTCTTTCCCCTGTCCAGGATGTTACAACTAAAAGATGAGATCTATAATTTTCGACAGATCAAGACTGAGGCACATCATGAAACTTGGTTGAGATTCAAAAACAAGTTGACTAAGTGCCCCAACCACAAAATCCCGGATGATAGTTTGTTGGAAATTTTATACAGGTCTCTAAACAATAGCACCAAGGCTATAGCAGGCACGGTAGCTAGAGGAGCATTGATGAGTCACACCTGGGAGAAGGTTGCCACCATTCTTGATAGGATGGATAGGACAAATAGGGCCTGGCATACGAGGGATGCTGATGAAGTGGCGGGAATATATGTTGTTGGTTTGACTGCACACCAACAAAGGAAAAAGGAAGAGCACGATTAGGAGTTGACTCATATGCACACATCATTGGACTTGCTGACAAAGTATATCATAGGAGCCGGAGCCAAACAAGTCAATGCAGTGGGTGCTCAAGGAAGGGAGCAAGAAGCTGATCACTTTGATTCTGAGGAGGAGGCAAACTTCTTGGATAGCCAGGTGGCAGGTTTCCAAACCAACGCCCAAGCATCTGGACAAGACAATTGGCGCCAAGGTTCTGGAAATCATGGTCAGAACCAATATAGAGACAACTACAACAAAAATGGGTTTAAAGACAGGAGCCGAGGTCGTGAGTGCGACGGTGAGTGGAGGCATAATGATGGATATCGTAATGACCGGGATGGATTCTATGTGCTTCCCAATGCATGAGTAGGGGAGGCTGGGCAATCGTTGGAGAGCATGATGGCCGAGATGTTGAAGAAGGTGAGGTCCAGAGATGATCAACTGAAGGAGATCTAAGGTGATTTGTCAAGTATGGGTCAAAAAGTGGAATCTCATGCTACTGCCGTCAAGAAAATTGAACACCAACTTGGGCAACTGTCAGCATCAATGAAACCTAGAAAAAAAGGTACAGTGCCTAGCAACACTGTCCAAAATCTGAAGAACAATGCACATTGTGTGGTGGTGATGATTAGGAGTAGTAAAACCACAGTTGACCCCCCATTTCCAGTTGAAATTGAGTGGAAGAAAGAGAATACAATGGAGGATGATGATACAAGTGCTGAGAAAGAGGCTGGTGAGTTCCAAGAGGCCCCGAGAGGTGAGAAGGAACCTATCATGGATCAAGGGGCAACACAAGTGCAAAAAGCTATCCCACGACCACCACCACCATTCCCCCAAAGGATGAAGAAGAAGGTGGAGAATGGTATGTTCCAGAAATTCCTTTCAATGCTTAAGAAGCTGTTTGTGAACATACCATTGGTCGAAGCATTGGAGCAGATTCCAAGATATTATAAGTTTATGAAGGACCTGGTGACAAAGAAGAGATCTATGAGCTATGAGCCTATTGACAATGTGCATCACTGCAGTGCCATAGCTACAAGGGTCATAACAAAGAAAAAGGAGGACCAGGGTGCCTTCACTATACCATGTATGATTAGCAATGTCGAGTTCGCAAGGGAACTTTGTGATTTGGGAGCTAGCATTAATCTGATGCCCTTGGCTGTATTCAAGAAGTTAGGATTATGAGCTCCTACATCGACCAAAATGCAGCTACTGATGGCCAACATAACAGTTAAGAGGCCGGTGGGAATCCTGATCGATGTGCTTGTCAAGGTAGATAAATTTATATTCCCAGAACACTTCATGATTTTGGAGTGCGAGGTTGATTATGAGGTACCCATCATTTTGGGGCGACCATTCCTTGCGACGGGAGAGTTCTAGTAGATGTAGAAGCTGGCTATTAAAGTTTAGGCTTAATCAAGAGGAGGTCACATTCCACATCTAGAAGACAATGAAGCAACCCAAGGAATTTAGTGTGATCTCAGCATTGTAGGATGAGTATGAATCACTTGATGAATTCCGAGTAGTCAAGAGATTTGCATTGTGCATCAACGTCAATCAGGCGCTTCTTGGGAGGCAACCCCAGTGGTGGGCTGGTGAAGTCTGAGTAACCAGCCTACCTACATCATGTCGCGACGTTAAATCAAGCATTTCTTGGGAGGCAACCCAAGTTATTGAACTAATGTATGCTCAGTGTGCAGAGAAAATTGAAAACAGGAGGCTGAAACATCAACTTCTATGGCTCTTAGTATGACCTATAATGAGATCCTATGAGCCGTAGCAGTAGTCGTGGTGAGGTTCAGAATAAAAAGATTCCAAGCCCCGACCTACGAGTCATCATACAGATTGTATCTCGATGGTATGAGTCATAGGATGTATTCGTAGGTCATCAGGTAAGTTTTCTTTAACAGGTTGTCCACGAGTCCAAGGGACGAGCCGTAGGATCTTCCTACGACTCATGATACAAGTCATGATGGGTTAAAATTAGGCATTAATACCCGACTCGGCCCAAAATTTTTTAAATTTTCCCTTACCTATTTAAAACACCTGAATCCCTTCTCCCACACTCAAGAATTCAAGCACACGACTCAACTCACTTTCCCCTACCCATAACTCAACAACACCAAAAGAATCAAGCAAAATTCTTGCTCGACTCAAGCTCAGAAAACTCCACACTATTATTTACCATTGATGAAGCATCAATCAAGTAAGTGTGTTGTGTTAAACATTGTTGAGAGTCACCTATTGAGATTGTAGGTATCAACACCCTTGTGAGTATCACTAGACTTGAAATTTGATGTTGAAAATAGACAATGATCAGGGTGTTATTACAGTGCTTCTTCGACTAAAACGATGCTAGATTCTAGATGAATTTAGGTTTTGAAAATTAATGAGTTAAGGGTAGTGGGTTAACAAAGGGGAAGATTGGGCTTGAGTTAAATTGAGTCATTATTGTGCCTATACCTAGGGGGAAATCTGAGTACCCTACAAAAATTTGAAAAAGAATCCTTGCAAACTGAGAAAAGAAAATTTGAAGTGGTATGAGGCACAGTTAGGACCGTAGGTTGTCACTACGAGTCGTACTGAGCACTCGTGCCACCAATCTGAACATAGTTGTATGAAAATGTCCTTCCTACGACTCATGGAATCGACCTACGGATCATACCATGAGTGTCGAAAAGTTCAGACAACATAAATGCAGGGCTTCATCAGACGACTCGTAGTATAGATCGTACCCTTGTGGTATGAGTCATACCTACGAGTCATACTGAAAACTAGTTGAAATTTTGGGACTTTTCACAGGTCGTACCTTCATGGCACGACTCATAGTGGTGACCCGGGATGAAATTCAGAACATATTCTTTCTAATTTTTCTTTTTCAAAAACAGATTGCTAACCTCTTTCTCTACAGGTACAATGACATACAAATGCATGGCAAACAAAACAAAAGCCCAAAGGAGATTGATTAATGAACCAACTGACTCGGAGTTTGATAAGGCAGGAGACTCATCTAGTGGTTCAATTGAGGAGTATCAAGTAGATACCTTGGACACCGATGGAACCAGAACCACTAGGGCGAGAGCAAAGGCCAGAACCGAAGCAACCACTGCCACATCCGCTCAAGCTCCCCAGTCTGAAGAGGGAGTTAGAGAGGAACAACAAAAGTCAGGGAGCGACTCTAATGCTGAAGAAGGGTCAGGGGAGACCCAGAGTGAAGAGGAAAGCAACAGTGATGCGTCAGAGGAAGAAGCTCCAGTTGTTGCACAAGAGCAGACCCCACCCAAAGCAAACCGTACAATCTGGTGGAGAGTGCCGGGAGCCAAAGAAATCTATGAATAAGGCATCTATCTCACCACCAAAAATAAGCGACGGAGGAGCATTCTAGAAGAACCGCGGATCCTCACAAACACATTGAATGAAGTTGAGGAGATAAAGCGGATTTTTAGCTTCTACGATTTTGAGTGGATGGCCAAGACTCCAACACCGTACAAAAAAGATATAGTTCAGGAGTTTTATGCCAACTACTTGGCCACTATGGAGGTAAAGGCAAAAGAGGGGTAGAAGATAAAAGATCAGCCTCGTCTAGAGAGCATATTGGTCTGAGGTCGAGAAGTTGATATATCTAAGCAGACCATTGATCGAATATTGTACGGACCACAGTTTGTGCCTACCAGCATGATGCCAGAGTATGATTACCGGGTGGAGGCTATGAAGCAGATTAGATCTCTGAGTGTGCAGGAGCGACAGAGGTAGCTGCAATGGTAGCAGGGGTGATTGCTGAGAAAAAAGATGAGGCTGAATGGGTTTTAGGAGGGAAGCAGGTGACCAAGAATTCACTGAACTTCATTGCAAAAGCCTTTTGGACACTAGTATGCCATCGGTTAGCACGTACAGTCAATGACAACACGCTGAGTGTTGACAGAGCAACTTTAGTTGTATGCCTCATGTCTTGTTACCCCATTAATGTTCCAAGGATCATGCCAATGAGATACGAGACTGGGCGGTGGGAGTAAGCACTACTATCTCATTTCCGAGTCTTGTGTTCAGATTATATATGGAGGTAGAAGTGCCATGGGGTTATGAGAGGTTGATTGGAGGCCAAAGGATTGCAGATATAGGTCTTATCGGGGATGAGATGAACTCGGTAAGCAGATCCAGGATTCCCACAACCATACCAGCATCCCATCAAGTAGGGGATGTACAGGTGAATGTCCCCATTACACAGGAGCAAAGTGAGACACCGGCTACAAACGCCGGTCATTCAGAGTCAGCTCCCAGCACATCAGCTGCACCACTGCCCAACATGCAGGCTCAGACACCAGTAGGGTACATCTTGGTACCACAGGACTTCCTCCAAAAGCTAAATAAGAGATTGACCATGGCAGAGCGTAGGATTCAGGAAATGATGGATAATGTTAAACCATAGGTCAAGTTATAGATAGAGGCAGCAACTCAGAATCTACGTGCTCCCCTAGAAAGTTTGAGAGTCTATTCAGTGATAGAATGGAGTAGCAGACCAATACCAGCAATCTTCATGCGGAGTTGGGGGCTCTTCAGAGTTAAGTAGTTGAGTTGTCATCACAACAACCAACAATTTTAGCAGCCCCCACTCTTCCGGACCTAGATTCCAAGCTTGATGAGGATATTGATGTGGTAGCATATTCGGAGCCGACCGCAACGGGTGATAAAGGAAAGAAAAGAGCTGCTAAAGATGCTAGTGAGCAGAGTTTGAGAAAAAGAAGAAAGAAGGAGAGAAAAGAGAGCAAGCGGGCTAGAGTAGAGAGTATGCAGACTCATGACACATATATGATTGAGTTGCATGAGAGAGATAGAGGAGCAGGTAGCTCCATCTCACCCCAGCCCGAGCTTGCCCGTGGCCATGACCCTTCAGGAGAGCCACATTCAGCCCAGATATTTTCAGAGGCCGTCCAAGCAGCCACAAACACTGAGGCGGGACCACTCTCCCTATTGACACACAATTGAGTGCGCCGGCCACCGCTAGCACCACTACTACAGCGGAGGTACCACCTCCGTAGGATGACAGGAGCACTTAGTGCACCACAAGTATGTTCTCTTCCCTATGTTCTTATAGAAGATTCTTTGGGGATGAAGCTTACTTTTCAAAAAGGGGAGGGGGTACTTGTGATTTTTGGGAATTTTGGTTCATCTGAGGGTTTTTTTTGCCGTGTTTCTTTTCCCTTAAACATGCTATCTAGTAGAACCGGCATGTGCAGGATTTTTTTTTAGTTTGTGATTTTTGTTTAATTAAAAAGTATCTTAGGAGTACTCAGCCAATAAAAAGGCACTAGTTTTGGTTTTTGAAAAAATTGACCCTGTTTAAAAAATTTTATTAATGCATTAGCTATGTATTTATGACAGCATGCATGATTGTTGTGGATCTTTTGATGTCTTTTAGTTTGTCAACATGAGTAGTTTTTTTAAGCCATGTATAAACCAGATAGTTGAGGTGACAATAGTTCATGTACCATGTGTGAATGAGGTATATTAGTCAGTTCAGTATTGTGTTGTAGATCTAGCACTTTCCTGGTTGGTCTCTGCATAGGCTAAGGATGATTGGTTAGGATATGATCATAGGACATTTTTGTTAGCTCACTTTTAGCCTATATTGCCCTACCAAAAGTTGCATGAATTCCTTGATCCCAAGTTTGAGTGTTAATAGACCATGTTTCTTTGATTTACCGATTAACTGTAATCATTTTTTACAATGAACCTATTTTGTCCCTGGTCCTTCCTTGGATATTATGAACCTCAACATAAGCAAAATGCTAAAGTTGAGGGTGGCTAGAGTAGGGGTGCGTAAATGGTGGGAATGGAAGAAAGGAAAAGAATAGAAAAGAAGGAAATGGTGAAAAATGAGGTGTGGTGAAATGAAAAGAAAAGGATGAAAAATGCTGTAAATATTGAGAAATAAAGCTTAAAGAAATTGTGAAAATGTTGAAAAAAGTTTAAAACTCACCACACCCATGCAAATGTGAATAAAAGGGAGAAAAGGGGGAAAAAGGAATGACAGAATAAAAAGGTGAATTAGGTGAATGGTGTAGCCAATGTATGTAGTACCAAGGAAGGAGTAGTCACTTATAAAATCTTCCATATTTACCATGTCCAACCCTGAGTCCACATTACAAGCCATATCAAGTCCTATAGTGATCCTAACCCGGCCATCTGAAAAACCAAAGCAGAGAAAATAAGGGCAAGCCTATGGTATCTGACACATAATACTTGTAACTTCTTTGTGAGGGTGAGTTCTTTACTTGCTTAGTCCCATATCATGTTTGACATTTCACATCTGAGTGGGGACTTCATATGTGTGAGGGTACATGGATTGTGTTTTCTTTTACCGTTGGACTGTTTGGAAAGCATTGGTGATGACTTGATTACCTATTGACGGATAAATCACATGTTTTGATCCCTCTTAATGATGTTTTGAGGTTTCTTTTAATACATTAGCTGATGTTGTTCCATGAGAAAGGATCAATAAAGTTTGTAAAGAAAGTGCAAGTTCTGTTTGAATATTGGTTGTAATATCTTAAGTTTATTTTCTAGTTGAGCGTCCTGTTTTAGTTTTTATTTTCTTTGCTTGAGGACATGCAAAAGTATTAAGTTGAGGGTGTTGATGTGTTGTGGATTTACAACACTTTCGATGCTCAAAACTAAGAAAATATCATGAACTTAGGTACATTTATGTGGATATAAGGCACTTTTCCATTGATTGCAGGATGAATTGATGTTGGACATAAAAATGGCAAAAGAAAGCCTAAAAGATACAAAATAGGCTTACTGTGCAGACCACAGTACGAGCCATAGGAAGGACCTACGAGTCGTACTGAGGGCCATGAAAAGTTATAGAAGTCTTAAGGTGCAGAGAGGAAATGTACGAGTCTCAATACGAATTGTACCAAGATGGTACGAGTCGTGATATGATGAAATCATGACAAAATTCAGCAAATCTACATAAAGTGCTAACTCCTGCTACGGAAGGAATGTACGACCTGTAGGAAGAAGGTACGAGTCGTACCATGATGGTCGTGTTGAACTTCAGAAGAATTCCAAAGTTTTAGAATTAAACTATGGGAGATAAGTATGGATCGTATGAAAGAGGTACGAATTATACTTGGATCCAACACTTAGCCGAAATTCTTCCAACAATGCAAGGTAAGACAAACAACTACGAGTCATAGGAAGCTGCTATGGATCATAACTTGGCTCGTGAAGGCTGCGGCGCCAGATATGGAAATTCATGCAGTTAGCCTAGGAAAAGAATTCTTGATTCTGTATAAATACGTTTTAGGTTTTATGTTTCTGGAGAAATCATAGAGAAGGGAAACAAGTAAGAGAGAGAGAGAATTGAGTTGATTCAACTTGTGATCAACCTTTTCTTGAATTCATCTTGTTCTTGCTACTTGTTTTTCAAGATTTTGCGGAGTAACTGAAGGAAGTGTTTTTCTCAATCACTATTGTAAGTATTGATTTTTATTCTTAATCATGAATGCAAATCACAACTTTACAACTATGAGAGGCTAAAACCTCCATAGCTAGGGTTGGGGGAACCATGGTGGATTAACAAGCTAGGGTTACACAAAGTGATTCTAAAACCAATACCAAATACTTATATTGTATTTTTTTCATGCTTAAATGTTTCTTAACAGTGCACAACTTTAGGATATGCCTGAATTCTTTACTTGGTTTGGTCGAAGAGATAGAGATTAGGAAAAAAGAATTACAACGGAGCCTTGATCTTGATGATCATTGTATTAACTTGAGTTGTGGTCGCATGATAGTTAAATCTGGAACTTAGTGATAACGGATAGTTTGAAACCCCTCATGAGACTTGGTCGAGTAATTGAGTATAGTCATTCAATAGGGATTGGTCGGTCATTTGAATGAACCTAAGTTATCAGTTCTATAAGTAACTATTGATGATAATCACGAGTGTATACCTAAAGCAGTTATGAACCCATAAACCCTAGTTATCCTTTGATATTGACTTAACACCAGAATTTTAATTTTTGTTTTTATTATTGATTTTCTTTAGAATCCCCCTATTTTGAAGTAACTACCTCACAAGTTCAATTACCGACTATAATCCAGACTCCCTATTCCCTGTGGGTTCGACCCGAACCTCTAGTTGGGTTCTTTATTAAAAACATCCACTTCTTAATTCAGTAAGAGGTGTTATTTGAGTGTTATCAATAGGATAGTGCTTGGAAGGTTAAGGTGCTTGTTTCAGGTATGGGCAGCCCAGACACATGCTTAGAGATTGTCTAGTTGTGAGGTAGGATCAGGTTGGGAGCCAAGGCCTAGCTTCTAGTTTAGTAGCCCCTCCCACACGCTCAGCATATCAGGGATCATCTACCAACATAGTTGGCATCAACGCCAGAATAGATTCTATGCTTTAGCATCCCGACAGGAGCAGGAGGTCTCCCTGGATGTGGTCACGGGTATGTTGCGGGTTTTCCATATTGATGTGTATGCTTTTCTAGATCCGGGGTCTACCTTGTCTTTTGTGACACCATATGTGGCCAGTAGCTTTGGAGTCAGTCCCAATGTCTTGTTAGAACCCTTCTCAGTTTCCATTCCAGTAGGTGACTCAGTTATGGCTAGACGGGTGTATAGAGATTATCCAGTCTCAGTCCTTCATAAGGTCATCTCAGCAGATTTGATAGAGTTAGCCATGACCAATTTCAATGTTATTCTCGATATGGATTGACTATTTGCGTGCTATGCATCAATTAATTGTATAACCCGGTCACTAGAATTCAGATTTCGGTGTGATCCAGTCTTAGAATGGAAGGGTAGTTCACCTGTGCCTGTAGGTCAATTCATTTCCTACCTTAAGGCTAGGAAGATGATTTCTAAGGGTTGCATGTATCATCTAGTTAGGGTTAAGGACGCTGAGTCCGAGACCCCGACCATCCAGTCTGTATCAGTAGTACGTGAGTATCTAGAGGTATTTCCTGGTGATTTTCTAGGTGTTCCTCCCGAGCGGGAGATTGATTTCGGTATTGACCTTCTTCCTGAGACGCAGCCCGTATCTATTCCACCCTATAAAATAGCTCCAGCTGAGCTAAAAGAGTTGAAGGATCAATTGAAGGACCTATTAGATTAGGGCTTTATTAGGATGAGTAAGTCTCCATGGGGTACACTAGTGTTATTTGTACGGAAGAAGGATGGTTCGCTTCGGATGTGCATTGGCTATCGATAGTTAAACAAGGTCACCATTAACAACAGGTATCCTTTACCTAGGATAAATGATTTGTTTGACCAGCTTTAGGGTGCCAAGTGTTTCTCCAAGATAGATCTCAGGTTAGGGTATCACCAGCTCAGGGTTCGGGAGAGTGACATCTCAAAAACCGCTTTTACGACTCAGTATGGTCACTATGAATTTGTTGTTATGTCTTTTGGACAAACCAATGCCCCTGCAGCTTTCATGGATCTGATGAACAGGGTGTTCAAGGCATATTTGGACACTTTCATGATTGTGTTCATTAATGATATCCTTATATACTCTCGGTGCAAGGAGGAGCATGCGGCTTATTTGAGAGTAGTGTTGTAGACTCTCAAGGATCACCAATTGTATGCTAAGTTCATCAAGTGTGAGTTTTGGTTGGAGTCGGTTGCATTTTTGGGCCATGTGGTATCAAGTGAAGGCATAAGGGTGGATTCTAAAAAAATCGAGGCGGTGAAGAATTGGCATAGACCAGTGAACCCTTCGGATATTCAGAGTTTCTTGGGTTTAGCTAGCTACTATCAGAGGTTTGTTGAGGGCTTCTCATCTATTGCAGCACCTCTGACCAAGTTGACTCAGAAGAAGGTAAAGTTCCAATGGTCGGTGGCTTGTTAGAAAAGCTTCCAAGAGTTGAAGACTTGACTCACTTTAGCACCGGTGTTGACCCTACCCGAGGGTACCAATGGTATTGTGGTTATTGTGATGCTTCAAGAATTAGACTCAGGTTTTTTTTGATGCAGCATGGGAAAGTGATAGCATAGGCCTCTAGACAGTTGAAAGTCCATGAGAAGAATTACTCGACCCACGATCCTCAATTGGTTGCGGTGGTATTTGCTTTGATGATATGGCGACATTATTTGTATGGGGTCCACATGGATGTATTCACAGACCACAAGAGCTTACAGTATGTGTTCATGCAGAAAGATCTCAATTTGCGGCAAAGGAGGTAGTTGGAGCTACTAAAGGACTACGACATGAGTGTCCTTTACCACTTGGGCAAGGCTAATGTGGTAGCAAACAAACTTAGTAGGCTCTCTATGGAGAGTGTATCCCACATGGATGAAGGAAGGAAGGAGTTGGTGAAAGATTCCATCGACTTGCAAGGATGGGAGTTCGATTGGTCGGCTTGACCGATGGCGGCGTTGTTGTGCAAAACGGATAAAAATCATCCTTGGTGACTAATGTGAAAGCTAGACAAGATGAGGATCCGATTTTGGTAAAGCTGAAAGAAGGCGTTTGAAGTCAAAAGGTGGAGGTCTTATCCCAAGGGGGAGATGAGGTGCTGCGGTACTAGGGCCGTCTATGTGTTCCAGATGTTGATAGCTTGAGGGGTCGGATATTGCATGAGGCACATAGATCCAGGTATTCTATTCACCTGGGTGCCACTAAGATGTATCATGATTTGCGGGAAATATATTGGTGGAATGGCATGAAGAAGGATATTGCAAAATTCGTAGCCAAGTGCCCAAACTGTCAGCAAGTGAAGGACGAGCATCAAAGGCCGGGAGGCGTACTCCAAGATATTAGAATTCCCACTAGGAAGTGGGAGGAGATTAATATGGATTTCATAATAGGATTACCTTGTACTCGCCGACACTACAATTCTATTTGGGTGGTGGTAGACAGGTTGACCAAGGCTGCACACTTTCTACTGGTCAAAACCACATATTCAGTGGATGATTATGCGAAGTTGCATATTGTGGAGTTGGTTCGACTACATAGAGTTCCCTTGTCTGTTATTTCAGACCGAGGGACTCAGTTTACCACAAGTTCTAGTGGTCTTTTCAGAAAGGGCTTGGGAGTCAAGTTAAGCTCAGCACAGCCTTCCATCCGCAAACGGATGGAAAAGTGGAATGAATAATCCAGACTCTCGAGGATATGTTGAGAGCATGTGTGATGGAATTCAAAGGTAGTTGGGATGATCATTTGACCCTGACCAAATTTTCTTACAACCACAGCTATCACTCCAGCATCCAAATGGCACCGTTCAAGGCTCTTTATGGGCGGAGGTGTAGATTGCCCATCGGATGGTTTGAGGTTGGTGAGGTAGTTATGATAGGGCCATAATCAGTTCATGATGCTATGGTGAAGGTTCATTTGATAAGGGACAGGCTGAAAACCGTTCAGAGTCATCAAAAGTCAAATGCTGATGTGAGGAGGAGAGAGTTGGAGTTTGAGGTGGACGATTGGGTATTTCTGAAGGTGTCTCCCTTGAAGGGAGTCATGCAGTTCGGAGAGAAAGGAAAACTAATTCCCCTCTATGTTGGTCCCTTACGGGTTTTCAGAAGAGTTGGTAAGGTAGCGTACGAGTTGGACTTGCCCTTAGAGTTATCTTCCATGCATCCCGTGTTTCATGTATCGCTTTTGAAGAAGTGTTTGGGATTTTCAGCTCTAGTAGTTCTGATGGACAGTATTGGTGCAAAAAGATAGCCTTAGCTATGAGGAAGTTCCAGTTGAAATATTGGATCTTCAGGTTTGGAGGCTAAGGAACAAAGAAGTAGCTTCAGTTAAAGTATTATGGAGGAATCAACATGTTGAAGGAGATACATAGGAAGCCGAAGCGGATATAATGGCTAAATATCCACACTTATTCTCTACCGGCTCAGTTCTGACTTGAGGTATCAGTTTTGCTTTATGACTCTATTTAGTTTTCATGTTCGGTTCATGCATGCAAGTTTTTATGTATATGGGTATGTATATGATTTGTGAATTCAGTGCAGCTGTATATTTTGAATCGGAGGTAGTCATTCCATCAGTTTTTGGGACTAGATGATCAGTATTTGTGTATGGTAATTTCATGTTCTCTATTTTCTGCTTGTTTCCAACATTCGAGGATGAATGTTCCTAAGGGGGAGATATTATTATACCCTGGGAGCTCAAAGATTGGACCTGGGAGTTAAAACGGGGAAGATGTAAAACTGATGTTGCAGGCACAGGACGAGTCATAGGACGACTCGTGAGGACAACCCATAAGTTGTCAGGTGACTCGTGGGGGAGACCAGTGAGGAGTTGGGAAGTTAGGAGAAAAGGGTCCCCACGGGCGTGGGAATGACTCGTGGTCAGACACCACGAGTTATTAGGTCAGTCGTGGGGTGAGGGAGGAGGAAGAGAAAAGGAAGGAACAAGTATACTTCACGGGTGGTGACCACGAGTCGTGGTCACCCACCACGATTTGTTGGGTTCCCCGTTACCAGGTAGATGATTAGTTCTGAAGTTTGAGGCAATGCAGTTAATGATTGGTGACCACGAGTCATGGTCACCCTAATGAACCGTTATGTGACCTGTTACGAACCTAGGAGATTCGACAAGTAGTGTACCTAACGAGCTAGGAGATGAGCCGTTTCCTTGGACCACGATCCGTCAGGTTGTCCTTTAGGACCACCTAGTAGTATTTTCCTGCGAATTCAGTAAGGGTCTTTTCATAATTTCTAAGTTCCTAAGACCTATACTACATCGTTTAAGGCTCATTTTGAAGGGTTTTAAGAGGGGAAAACCCTTAAAGGTTTTCATTCCATGCATGCAGAGTTGAGAGGTTGAAGAGGTGATTTAGAGCAAGTCTTCAAGGTTTCCATTGGAATCTTATCTTGGGCAATCAGGGAAGTGGTAGGATCATCCCTTCCAGGTATGTAGGGGGTTATGAATGGGTGTCTTCTTCAAACCCATGCCAAATTTCTATCGAATCATGAAAATCTCCTATGATCAAGTGTGGTGTATTTACTCTGATGCATGAGTATTCAATTTCTTTACGTGGGTATGAATTGATTATGATTTTATTATCAAATTGTGAAGCATGGGCTGATTTTACAAAGATTTCAATTAAAATTTATGTTTCTAGCTTTTATGAATGTTGAAGCCAATTGATGGCATGATCATGAAAAGTAAGATTTACGAAGTAAATGTGATAATGATGAGATATTATGATGCAAAGCATGATTTGAATTTACCCATGTCTATAATTATGCCTTCAATGAGAATTGAGCAATTCTAAGTATGATAAATCTTTGGGCAATGCCCACATGTTGATTTAAAATAATGATTTTCCCGAAATAATCTTACCGCATTATTTTAGACTGAAGTCTTCTAAATTTCATATTTTAGCTTATGCTATGTTTGAGTTAAATCGTCCTATGCGTAGCTTACCATATGGTTTTGGAGAAAGGGCTCCCAAATATGTTCAGCTTGTGGTATGTTTTAAACTAAAGTTTCTCATATGTATGAATTCGATTGAGATGTACGTTGTTATTGAGCTTCATTTTCATACAATGTTAAGTCTAAGCATTATTTCATGTTGAGCTTCATCAATAGACAATGTTGAGCTTCGTTATATATGATGTAGAGCATATGCATGTTTTTGGGAGAAGAGTCTAGCACCGAGCGGGCTAAGGGTTGATCACCCTATGCCCCAGAACTACGCGCCAACATAGGTTGATACTATTATATGTCTTGGGACCTCCCTTGTGAGCTTCATCTTTCCCGAATGGGCCTTCAGCTTGATATCGATATCATGGTAACGTCCTTAGCCCTGGCAAGGTTTTGGATGGCTCTGCCCACTTGAGGGTGATAGTCGGGACCACGTAATCTCTATCGTGGTATGTCGGTTAAGTGATGCGTCTCCCATTTTCTTATATGATTTTGAACTCGCATATTCATTACTCATGGTTATTATATACTCATGCATGTCCTAAAGCAAGGTTTGACTCATTGTTCAGCTTTTCTTATAAATGTCATATTTCAGCTTTGAATCATTCGAGTCAGTTATGATGTTATGAAGTTATGTATAGGCATGTTATGAAAAGTTTACGATTTTAGAAAGAGTGCATTATAACCCTCCTCTCATATTTGAAAGCTTACGATATATTATCAAATTCTGTAAATGATTTACTTTACTTAAGCGGTTTACTTACCTTGCATACTCGGTACATTCCACGTACTGATCACATACTTTCTATGTTGTATCTTTCATGATACAGGACCCAACTCTCAGGTTCAACCTCTCTCCTAGAAAGCTTATCGGAGTTAGTAACTGCACGATTGGTGATTCCTCATCCTTCGAGGGCTAGACTTTCAGTTTCCCTATGTATTTCAGTTTCAGTATTGTTGAGTTAGTTGGTGTCTTTTCCTACAGACTCGTCTAGATTAGCGGCTTTTCAGATTTATGTATGTAATTAGCTTCAGCTGTTTATTATGATGTTATATTTAAGCTAGACTTACGTTGAGTTTATATTATTGATTCTTCAGTTCGTTGATTGAGTTAGTGTATGCTTGTGCCATTGGTTGACTTGGGGTCTCTCAGGGTCCCTTGTCCCGTGTCTATGATCCGGGCCCCCATTCGGGTCGTGACATCATGAGTCTAGAATGCCCTTAAATCAAGCTCCTTCTCAGGTTCATGCTCAAATAATGGAATGGTGGGGGCTGGTAACATAACCGGCTATCAAGATGACAGCTCGGCGACCTAACTCCTTGAGATCAACTCATCCCACAAACTCCTCATATCTGGTAGCTCTGCTAGCCGCTTATTGAGCCAAAGCTCAAAACTATCGAGCCTAGTGTGCAAGGCTCTGGATGCTGCATCGATCTCAACCCTCATGCATGGCTTCACCTGGTCCATTAGGACATTCACCTTCTTTTTTGTCAAGGTCAGCCTCTTGGCCATCTTCTGTAAGAAGTCTTGTGGAACTAAGACATAGCCGACTTGGACTTGGCCTGAAGTAGCTAGTGGAGGAGCGAATGAAGTGTGAGGGATAGCTGTTGTGTGGCCAGTATCTTGCTCTACTCAACTAATGTATAGGAATTTGCATGCTTGCCCCCTACTATTTGTGGTGTCAGGACTGCTGCTGGTGCTCTAGCCCGACCTACTAGGTTCATGTCATCCCGAATCAGCCCTATATCCGTAGTTTGTGTGCCTATAACTTTGATGTCAATCTCTTCTACAGCACGGAAACCTTCCTCCCTACAAAGCCTACATATGAGACTTGGGAATGGGATCGTATTGCTTAATGCTAGAGCTCGATCCCGAATCTCCTCTGCTATGATCCACGAGATGTTGATAGCATATACTGACATGATACTCGCCACAAAATCTACTCTGTCGGTGCACAATGTTTTATCGTTAGCCGTTGGCGCCAACCTATGATGAACTAGTGTCTAACAGGCCTTTCCAATGAAATTGAGCAAGGCTTTAGTGACCTGCCGTTCACAAGTCACCCCATCTGCATCCTCCATCTCCTCAGCTATCACCCTGGCTAACCACCTCATATATCTCTGCCTCTCCTCATCACTTAACTGCTTGACCCATTTTAGTGCCTAAATGTGGTGATCGAACTCTGCTTTAGAGGCTGGAGCCTGATAATCTAGCCCGTATAACATTGCAATCCATTAAGAAACATGAACGATGAAGAGAATACAATACAAGTGTTTGGCATTGGTTTAGAATCTCTTTGTGCAATCCTAGTTCGTTAATTCATCATGGTTCCCACAACCCTAGTTGTGGAAGTTTTAGCCTCTCATGGTTGTAAAAGAATTATAAGCATTCATAGACAAACACATAAATTAGAACTTACAAAGATGATTGAAAGAAAATCCACTTTGTTATTGCAAGAATTAAGAACACTTCAAGAACAATGAGCAAATCAATTTAAGAAAGTCTCCCCAAAACTTGAATAGAAAATCAACAACAATTCTCCAAATCTGACTCTCTCTAACTTTTCTCGCTGGTGACTTACTTGTTCTCTACTTATTATGACCGAAAATAACCTAAAAGTATTTATACAAATATTTAGAACTCTTTCCTAAGTAAACAAGAAAAACTGTTGGATTATCGTCGACTTCACTTATGACCCATAATAGGATTGTAAGGTCGTACCTTCACTCGTACAATGCTTGGAAACATATATTTGCTAAGTGTTGGAAGCTGGTATGACTGTACCTTGAACCTATGAGTCATACTTTCTTGTTGTGGTTTGATCCTAAGAGTTCTGTCATTCTCTGAATTTTTTCATGGTTGACTTGGTAAGATTCGTACCTGCGTCCCATGACTCGTGACTTCTAGTCTTACATTGAGATCTGCCCTTATTTAATTCTTCTAAACTTTACCAGGACTCCTTGGTATGGATCTTAGGTAGATATCACGATTCGTGGTTACTACCCATACTTGGAGACTTGTCCTGTGAAACATCTTATGAACTTTCCTACGACTGCTATGCTATGGCTCGTACCAGGATGGTGTGGCTCATACTATAAGTCGTACTTTGCCTTTGCCTCAAATAAATGTTTTGGACTTCCCACGACTCTCAGTATGGCTCGTACTGAGGTCTGTACTTAGCACTTTTTCTGCATTTTTGTCCTTCTTTTGCACATTTCAACTCCAACATCTATCTTTTCTGAAAACAAAGTAAAAGTGCATCATATCCATATAAATACACCAAAGTCCATGCTTATTTCCTCAGCTTTAGGCATCGTAAGTGTTGTAAATCCATAGCACATCAACACCCTCAATTTAAGACTTTTATTTGTCTTTAGGCAAAGAAAACAAAACTAAAAACGATGCTTAACTAGAAAGTAAACATAGAATACCTACAACCAACACAACAAAATTTGCACTATGAACCATTAACAGATATTAACCCCTTTTTTACTAACCCAAGTCAACTACGCACACATGTAACTACACCTATGACATACGGGGATCTAGATACGACATCCAACTATTAGCAGAAAATCGAGCTATTACCAATGACTATTCACACAGACAATTGGCAAAATATAACACAAACCATGTACCCTCACCACAAATGAAGTCTCCAATGCTCACAGATATATCAAAAGATGAAACTTGGGACTATAAAAGAAAAACTCTCACACTCACAGAGAAGTTTCAAATACTGCACATTAGATACAATATGCTTGCCCTTATTTTGTGTATGTTGACTTTTTAGACAGTTAACCTAGAATCACTATAGGACTTTTTTTGGCTTGTAATGTAGGCTTCGGGATAAGTATGGTAGATATGGATTTTAGTGACTAACCCTCCTTGTTACTACACAACTTTTCTCCACTCTTCACTTTTTAACCTATTTTTCATTTTTCAACTTTTTCCTCCCCTTTTCTTCGTTTCAATGCAATGTGTGGGTGCAGTGTGTTTGTCTCATCTTTTTCAGTTCTTTTTCTTTTTTGTAATTTTCTTTTCTTTTCATTTTTGCCTTTTTAGCTCTTTTTCTCTTCTTTTCACACCACACCTCACTCTCCTTTGATTTGTTTTCTTTTTTCTTCTCCACCCTCATAGTTTATGCACCCCTACTACAGCCACCCTCAATTTAGGCATTTTTCTTGAGTTGAGGTTCACAGTGTCCAAGGAGGGATTAGGGCCAAACAAGCTTAAGGTGAATGGGTAATTCCAAGAAAACAATTCAACTTTTAGGCTCAAATTATGGGATCAAGGGAATCATTTCATTTGGTAGGGCAATTTTAAGCTAAAGTGGGCTTTGACAAAAAACAGCCTATGATCCTTTCCTAACCAGCTATCCTAAAACCTATGTAAATATCAATCGGGAAAGTTCCAGATCCTTAATGCAATATTGAACTGAGTATGAATCCTCACTCACTCATGGTACAGGTTTGCATTTGTTCTACCTATCCGGTTCATGCACGACTAAACTACGACTACACACACTAATAATATAAATTTCATACAAAGATCCACAAAAGTCATACTTTGCAGTCAAGATACACAACTATCAAAAATAAATTTCAGATAGGGTGATTTTTTTATCAAAAAAATCAAAACTAGTGCATTTATTGGCTGTAAAGTAATCCTAAGCTACTTCTAATTACACAAATAACAAAAACACCCTAAACATGCCGGTTCTACTAGATAGCATGCCCGAAGAAAAAGAAACATGGCAAGAAAAACCCTTGAATGAAAAAAATCCCAAAATCAACAAAGACACCCCTTTTTGAAAGCATGCTTCATCTTGAAGCATAAAATGTAAGAACAAGTGAAAGGGACACAGCTGTGGCACTCTAGGCACTCCTGTCATCCTGCGGAGGCGATACCTCTGCTACAATAGTGGCTCTAGTGGTGGACAGCGCACTCAATGGACATTAGTTGGGAGATTGGTTAACCCCGCAGCAGTAGCAATCGCCTCAGCGAACTTAGTTGTATCTCTAGCTGAATATGGCTCACCTGAAGAGTCCTTGCCACCTGCAAGCTCTCTAAAGGCAGTGGTGGAGCTCCCCGCTCCTCTATCTCGCTCATGCAGCTCTGACATATGCTCGTTATGAGTCTGCATACTGTCCACTCTTTCCCTCTTATGCTCCTTCTTCTCCTTTCTATTTCTCTTCTTTCTTGAGGACTTGTCTTCAACCTCCTCCAAGACCCTCTTCTTTCCTTTTCCTCCATCGGTCATTGTCGGAGCCTAGTATGCCTCCAAATCTAGCTCCTCATCAGGCTCAACATCTAACTTCTAGATAGTGGGAGCTAATAATATTGTCAGCTATCTAGACGACAACTCTGCTACCTAGCTCCACAAAGCCCCAACTCCTCTCTAAGACTGCCCGTATCTGTCCGCTTAGCCAGATGCTCATTGATGTGGTGCTTGTAACTATCTAATCGGTCATGCAATAACCTCACAGCCTCATCAATCTCGACCTTCACCCATGGCTTAACATTCTCCATTATTGCATTGACCTTCTTCTCGGTCACTATCAGCCTCTTGGCTATTAACTGGAGGAACTCCAACGGGACCAACATATAACCAGTTGGGGTCTGGCGCGATATGCTCAATGGTGGTGCGGAGGAAATACTAGGAGTTGTATCTGTGTGTCCGGCCTCTGTAGTCATTATCTCCCTGTTCCACTGAAGTGGGGGCATGAACATGCTCTCCCCTGGAAGCCAGTGGTAGTGGGACTGCAGTAAGAAGTCTAACCTGGTTAACTGGGTTCATTTCATCCCGTATGAGATCGATATCTATAGTTTTCTGGCCTCCGATCAAATGATCTACCTCTAATTTCTCCTTGAGGCCTGCCTCCATGCATAATATGTACACGAGACTCAGGAATGGGATGTTAGTGCTCAGTCCCATAGCCTAGTCTCGGATCTCCTCCCCCTCACTCACCTTAACATCTATAAAAAAAGCTCTTTCTCCTTTTCATTTCTGCTATGACCCTTTGAATGTTGATGGTGTATCTCAACATGATGCACACCACCAAAGTCGCTCTGTCTGTACTGAGGGTGTATTCATTAACCATAGGAGCCAACCTGTGGCGGATTAGTTTCCAGTAGGCCTTCGCTATGAAATTTAGCAAGGCTTTGGTGACTTGCTTTCCACTAGCCACCCAATCAATCTCCTCCTTGTCCTCAGCTAGAACCCTAGCTAGCCATTTCACTTCGCTCTGCCTCTCCTCGAACCCCAGCTTCTTTACCTGTTTTAGAGCTTCAACTCGATACTCGAACTCAGCTGTGGTCTCCGATGCTCTGAACTGAGGCCCATATAATATATGTGCAATGGTCCACTTAGAGATATCAACTATGTGTCCCCGAACCATCACACTCTCAAGCTTGGGGTTGTTTCTTTAATTTTTTTCCCACTGATCTTGGGCAAATTTATATGCCCAAGTAATATGCAAATGTGTCATTTTAGCCTTGTTTATCTATCAATGTTTATACATTTTCATGTGATTGGTAATAAAATGTTAATTTGTACTAACCAACATGATTAGCATTGTTTTGCAGGTAAAATGTAATTTTGGGAAGCTAAAATGCATGTTGGAATAGATCGGGGTTGGACTCGGATGTGAGCAAAGGACAAGGCATTGGAAGGCACAAAATAAAGAGGCTCCGCGATGGAGCCGTGTCACGCTGCCATCGCGGAGGCCTTCTGCCTGAACAGGGAATTTTCGGCCTAATTCCAGTAAGGGTTCGCGTTGGGTCCGTGGCACGGTGGCCCAGCTCCGTATTGCACGCCGTGCCACGTTGGGCCTTATTACCTGGACCCCCAATTTCGAGTGAGGGTCCGCGTCGGTGGCGTGTCACGGAGGCAGTGCTCCGCGATGCACTTCGTGACACGTTGCTTGTTATTCCGGGAAAAATTCCCACTAGAATAAATAGAACACTTAGGTTCATTTTTTAATATTCTGACTTGGTGGAGAAGAACGTAGGTTACAGGCAGTTGAGGGGACGAAATTATCAGGGTTTTTCTCTCTTTCCTTCTCCTTGAATTCAATTGCTTGTATGTTTAACACTCACTTAATGATGTTTAATCCACAAATGAGTGGCTAATTCCTCTTCTTGCTGAGGTTAGAAATAATTGTATTGATATGTGATTGTTGATTAAATTGGTTTTTCATCTTTTCTTCCATGGTTGTTCTATTGATTCTTGTTCTTACTGCATTAATGTGTGGCCTACGTTAATGTACATCTAAAATGTCCGGTTTCACTCGAGAGAGCAAGAAATTGGAAAGTTGTGAATTAATAGGATATGATCTTTTCTTAGTTTGGGAAAATTGAGAATTGATTTACCTTCAGGATAGAAATATACCTGAAAGTCGTATTAGTCAATTTAGGAACCGGGTTGTATGGCTAGAACATGAATTTCGTTTAATCACAGAAATGTAGGTGGACGGTTCATGATTCTTAAGTTGGGTTAAATACGAGAGTTTTAATCCATTGGCAGTAGTTCTTGACTAGCAACCGAAGGAAAGGTTAACCAATTTATATCTATAATTAATTTCTTTACATGTTCATTTAACCTCAGCATGCTCACATTCATAGTTCAGACTCACATTAGATAATCGTTTTAGACTTATCATAAAAATTAGAACCCAAAAATATCAAACTCTTGGTTACACTGTTGTCTTCATTGTTAAAATTAAAATATAGTAACACTTGAGTAGTTCGTTACCTTATCCCAGTCCCTGTGGGATCGATACTTGGCTTACTTAAGCCACTTTACTACTTGTTCGACCACGTGCACTTGCGTGTAGTTTTATACCCAACAAACAGATCGAACAAGTTTTTGGCGCCATTACTGGGGACTGGAAATTGGTGAATTTGTCTTAAGTGTTAATTCACTATATTTTTTTATTTTCTGAGTGTTGACAACTTGGTCTTAGCCTGTATTTTGCAGATTTAATCTCTGTTGAACATTGGCAAGAGACAAGGAGCTGGTGGACTCGTATTTAGAGCCAGAAAGATTATTTCATCGTCAGCGGAGAGAAGCTCTAGAAAGAAAGCTGCAGTTGCTCAGACAAACACTCATGGAGCAACAACAGAATCCACCAGTAGTATGGGCAATGTTAGTGCCCGAGGAAGTAGCAGCTCGGCCGGTTCGCGAGGTGGCAATACCACATGCTAATAATGTCACATCTAGCATCCGCAATCCTGAGCCAGGAGGGAGGTTCGAGCTCAAACAAAACATGGTGCAATTGCTGCACACTAGCGGGCAGTTTACAGGTCTCCCTCATGAAGATCCACAGCAGCATCTCCAAAATTTTTTGGAGATAAGTGACACTTACATCCCTGCTGGAGTGTCATCAGATTATGTCAGGCTTACATTATTCCCATTTTCACTATTGGGAGAAGCCAAGAGGTGGTTGAAAGCTGAGCCACCTAATTCTATTTCTACGTGGGATGATCTTGCAAGGAAATTCTTGATACAATTTTTTCCCTCTGGTAAACCAGCAAGACTTAGAAGTCAAATTCTAAGTTTCAAACAGAGAGAGGGAGAGAATCTATATCAGGCTTGGGAGAGATTCAAGTCCATGTTGCGGGATTGTCCTCATCATCATCAATCCAATGATGTGCTGGTGCACACTTTTATAGAGGGTTTGGAACCCTATATAAAAATATTTCTAGACTCAGCAGCTGGGGGACAAGCGCTGGAGAAAACTTATGAGGAGCTGTATACCTTGTTGAACCGTATTTCTCAGGGCAATCCAGAGTGGAATGCTGATTCATCAAGAGGAGGGACAAGGAAAGCAGCAGGAGTTCTAGAAGTGGATGGTTTTACAGCTATTGCTGCACAGATAGCTGCCTTACAGAGTCAACTCAACACCCACTTCAGTAACATGACAATGAACCAGCCTCAAGCCCCAGTGAATGCAGTGCAGCAGATTTGGTGTGAAGTGTGTGGGAACAGTGAGCACTCAGCTGAGTGTTGTGGAGAAAATCCTGACTCGGTGAACTTTGTGGGAAATGTACAAAGGAACAACCACCAACAGTATGGCAATAGCTACAATTCCAATTGGAGGAATCACCCGAATTTCTCCTGGGGTAGCAACAACCATTAGGGGCAAAGTTCGAGTCAGGGTGTGCAAAGGAACCAAGGAGGGCAGCAGAATTATCAAGCACAATTTAGAAACAACAATGCACCTCCTCCACCCACCATCACCCAACATTGAGGAGATGTTCAAGACGATGATAGCTAACCAAGCTCAATTGCAGGCTGACTATGTGAAATTGGCAGCCGAGGTGAAAAACAACCAGTTAGCTACTAAGGCACTTGAATATCAATTTGGAAAATTTGCTGGAGCCCAAAATACTAGGCCTAGAGGAGGACTTCCGAGTGAAACAGATCCCAACCCCAGGCAGGTGAATGCGGTGACCACAAGGAGTGGTTTGTAGCTGAAAAAGGTGGAACCAGAAATACCACCTGAACAATCAGGAGCAGCAGAAGTTGAGAGGGAGCAAAGTGATGAGAGGGGGAAGAAAAAGGAAGCGAAATCAGAAAAACCACCACCCTCGTTCCCTCAACGATTAAAGAAACACAAGGAGGAGGCGTGTTTCAAGAAATTCATGGAGGTGCTGAAATAGGTACATATTAACTTACCTCTTGTTGATGTTTTGCAGGGAGTGCCGAAGTATGCCAAGTATATAAAGGACATCGTGGCAAACAAAAGTCGGTTGACTGAGTATGCTACGGTGGCTCTCACGGAGGAGTGCACTTCCCGGATACAAAACCGACTGCCCACAAAGTTCAAAGATCCTGGGAGCTTTACTATACAAATTACTATTGGGCAGAGTATCCGAGCTCGTGGATTATGTGATTTGGGAGCGAGCATTAATTTGATGCTGTCATTGGTATTCAAAAAGCTAGGTCTAGGGAGTCCTAGACCCACAACAGTGATATTGCAATTGGAGGATCGGTCCTTAGCCAGACCTGATGGCATTGTGGAGGATGTTCTAGTGCAAGTTGGCTCCCTGATCTTCTTAGTAGATTTCGTCGTGCTGGATTTTGAGCCAGACATGGAAGTCCCATTTATTTTGGGACGTCCTTTCTTGGCGATCGGGAAAGCACTGATTGATGTAGCTGCAGGGCAGCTAACCATGCGAGCACATGACAAGGTGGAAGTGTTCGATGTGTACAAGGCCACCAAGCTCCCGACTGTGTACGAGGAACTCTCGGTGATCAATGTGATTGATCGAGTTGATGATGTTCGGATAAATGATTCACGAGAGTTATTGGGAAAACCACCTGAACGATGTAAGCACTACTGGGGGGAGGACGGTGGTCGAGAGAAAACGTCCATAACCCTAGAGGACAACTGAGCTGAATGACGTCGAGCCGCGATGTTAAACCAGGCGCTGCACGGGAGGCAACCCGTGAAATTTTTCTATGTAAATTGTGAATAGATTTTTCTTTTTTTTTTCTTGATTAACAACAAAATTTTTAGTTTTTACTTTTGTTTTTATTTTTATTTTGAGTGAAACCTATAATTCTAACCAATTTCTTGTAGTAAGATGAATTTCAGGTCGAACAGAGGAAAAATATGCAAGGAATCGCAAAGGAAAATTCGAGGTATGAAAATCAAGAAAAAGTGGCAAAACAGTGAGCTAGGGTGATAGCTCTGTGTCACGGAGGAGGGCCTCCGCGTTACCCTCTGTGACACGTTGAGGTGTAAATCCGGAATTTTAAAAGAATTCTAGAACACCCTCGTGTCAGCTCCGTGTCACGGAGGCAGTGCTCCGCGATGCACTCCGTGACTCGTTGTTGTGTATATCGCGACGGGTCACACCGGGTCGCCGGGTGACCCGTGCGAATTTCCCACTTTTAAACCCCAAATCACCCTCAATTTTCCTTATTTCTCACACACTCCGCGACCAATCCTCCTAAAACCCCTCCCCCTTCAACGTGACATGGAATAGGCCAAGGAATTCATTGAGTTTTCTTCAATTCTTCGACTTTAAGGTATGTACTTCAATTCCATCTCATCTCTTGTCGATTTTCTTCAATATTGAACATGTGATATGAGCTAAACTTGCCTTAAGTAGAAATTAAGTGTAAATTCAATTGAATTATTGTTGATGGATGTTCGGAGTATCAATGTGATTGCTTGAACTCGTTAATTGCATAATTTAATCGAATTTTTGATACAATCATAGCTAGGGCTTGCTTTTGAATTTGAAGTGGAAAAATGTAGTGAACTCGTGAAATTCATGCTGGGTTGTACATGTTGAGTGAGATGAGTTGATGTGCTAATTGTTATTATGCTAAAAGACCGACGGATTCTCGGGTTAGGGGAATAGTGAAATTTGCAAGAAGTGGGTGAGTTGAATAGGTTCGTGTAGATAAATTCTTGTTGTTTTCGTTTCTTTGTTTCTCCTTGCTAAGTGTGATGGGATATAATGTTATCGATGGTAATGATTGTGGTTCGCTGTACGAAGTCTGAGTAGTACATAGAAGATATACCGTCGAATTCTTCAAATGCACTAAGCATGTTTGTATATTTGGTGGTTTGTTTGTGTAAATAGGTATGATCTTGCCGTAATGTTGTAATTTTAGCTAAGAACAAAGTGTGGGGTAGCCTAGCTTAACCCAACCTTAGTCGAAGAAAATTTTGATGGGCTTAACATTGAACTTGTCTGTTTGGTTTGACAGGAACAATGGCAAGCAGGCAAGAAAAAGGGAAAGGTGCATCAACATCTGGCGCCGGAAGAAAGAGAATCAGACTGGGCACAGCAGTCCCAGCAACACCAGCCGTTCCGCGCGGCCAACGCCGCCAATACGGAACCAGGTGGGTGACGGAAGAGGGGAAGAAGTCGTATGCAAAGCACAAGTAGAGGAAGTACTTCCCCGAGGAACACATAGCACGGGAACCGTTGGCACAGGAGTTCCCTAGGATTGTCCACAGGATCGAGGCAGCTGGGCTCAAATTCATCTTTGAAGAGCCCAAGGAATGCAACTTGCACCTGATTCAGGAATTCTATGCCAATTGGAACCCGACTCTCAGAAGTCACACCATCAAAATCAGAGGGCAAATAGTCACCTTTGAGCCCCACCACCTCAATGCTATCGTACGGGCGCGGGACACAGACGCCCACGTGCTTCGACAGCTGAATATCACTCCACCATATGCAGATATCAGACACACTTTGTGTGGAACCAGATCGACAGCTAGATGGAGCAGACACAAGGAGAGGGGCTACCATCAGACTTTGCCCTATTCACAGTTGAACAGGGAAGCCAGGATATGGCTTAAGATCGTCTGTTCCTGCCTAATCCCGGGGATACATATGACATATGTAACCCGGGATCGTGTATGCCTGGTGTACGCCCTGATGAAAGGGCTGGAGATCAATGTGGGGGCAGTGAAGAGAGCCCGGTTCCATCAGGGGCACAGATACGGATTTGGTGGACTACTCACCACATTCCTGAGGGGCCTAGATGTTGAGGAAGAGGCCCTTGACTACATCCCGCAGATGGAGCGGCGGGCCTTAGATGTCACTAAAACTAAGGCACCCGACACCACCCACGGTCCTGTTCTTACACTTGCCGAGCGACATGCTCGGGACGATCAGTACATGGCTCGCATGTACGGGATACAGATGCTCCAGCTGAGGATAGGCGGGAGGCCGGCAACAGAGGAGGAGCTATGGCAGCTCGAGCTAGACTACCCTTTTGGCGAAAATGTCAGGGCTCTATGCTGAGTGGGGCCAGATTTTGTGGAGCCCACGGATGATGATGTCCCCACAGATGAGGAGACACGTCGGGAGGACTCCGATGTGGAGTCTGATGATGATGATGGGGGTGATTCAGACATACGAGATGAAGCAGCAGCACCTGATGAAGAAGTGGAGTATTTTGATTGATCAGGGAGTTCCACCACCCAATTTTTATGCTATTTTAATTTTTGTGAACACTGGGGACAGTGTTTGAGATAAGTGTGGGGTGGGAGTAGTTAGGTGCTGGTTGTGTTGTTATGTATGTTCTAATCTGTTGTTGTGTCTGTGAACAAAATTTCCTGACCCTGTGATTTGTGATTGTTAAGTTGTTGTCCTATATTGTAATTATATGTGAAACTGTTGTGTGTTGCTGAATGTTGCTAAGCTGATATTGTATTGGTGTTTATCGAAATGATCGATATTTTTAAAATTTTTTTTCAATTCTTGGGTTTCTCGGCGTTTGTTTTCGGTTCTTTTACCGAGAATGGTCCCATTGAACTGAAGTCCTAGTTAGTGACCGTTCCCTATGATGGATGGATGACGACCGTCTTAAGGGAAATGTAGTTGTTAGGAGTAGATTCTTTTTCATTTATTTTACAGTTGTTTTTCTTTTGTGGGTTGCATCCCAAAACTTGTAGTTACTTTATGGTTGCGGAATTCTGGTTGCGTGTCGTACATGATATTTGAAATGCAAAGGTGATTCGTATGAAAGCATGCAACTTTGTAAATATGTTGAGATACCTAGGCCATAGAGTCGATTCAGTGTGATTAAGGCTTAATGTTTGAATTCGTGTAATTAGCTGATTGAAGAGTCTGTGAATACGTCTTGAATTGAGCATGTGCAATAAGTGTGAAGTGAAGTTTTGTTATTCCATGCTATTGTGAAGTGTCTAGAACTTGCCTGGTGTGTGTACAAAATGAAATGAAGGAGGTGTAATGTAGGAAAGGATGTAGGCACTTCTTTGTCTTTAACCGAAAGTTTCTATTTTTCATTATCGTACCCACCTTGATTGTATACCCTAGTCAACCCGTTGAGCCTTTAGCCTATTATCTTTTTCTTTTGTCAAAAAGTGTAAGCCGAGCTTAATCCCTTCTTTTCATTAGCCGTAAAGTCGATCCAAAACTCTTAAGCACTTAAGAAGAGAAAATAATTTTCCCAAAGTGTCAAAGAGTGAGAATGGTGAAAAGAAAAGAAAAGCAGAGTGATAAAGGGAAAGAAAAGGTTGAAGGTGCACTTGTTATAAATAAACTATAATGAAGGTGTACGAATAATCCTTGTTGTTGGTCAAGTGTGCTTAATAAGATGGGCCAAACTAAAGAAAAACTTCAAGAATGGGAGGATGAAGAAAGAAACACTGCCCATGAGTTTGATGGGATGTATTGAAAAGGCGCTTAAGGATGCTAGTGGCTATTATTGGCTAGCCCAATATTTACTAGTTCCGTAGCTTACATTACAACCCGTTAAAGTCCTACATGATATTACATCACACTTCTTTATATTAGTGGAGTAATACACTAAAGGCAAGCTTATGGGTCGTGACATGATGCATGTGAATTCTTTTGGGAGAGAGAGCGAAATTGTGTTTATATGCCCCTGCTTGAAATTTTGTGAGTTCATATGATCAAAAAGGGGAAAATTCTCTTGTGTTGTGAGGGCACATGCTTGATGAAAGATTAATTTTCGTGTCGGATGTCTTGATCAGCTGATTTGCATGAGTTTGCCAATATCGAGAGTCGATTCTTAAGTCTAGGAGGTCTTGATGTATTGAAGGTCATTGCATTGATTGGACCATGCATGTTTTCTTGATGATTTGTTGTATTGAATAATCGGTATGATCGTAGCCTAAATTGTCGAACCAAAGTAGCGAGGTTTGGGTGTAAATTGCATGAGGTGTAAGATTGTTGTTCGAGGACGAACAAGGAGTTAAGTGTGGGGTAAGTGATCTTGGGCAAATTTATATGCCCAAGTGATACTCAAATGTGTCATTTTAGCCTTGTTTATCTATCAATGTTTATACATTCTCATGTGATTGGTAATAAAATGTGAATTTATACTAACCAACATGATTAGCATTGTTTTGCAGGTAAAATGTAATATTGGGAAGCTAAAATGCATGTTGGAATAGATCGGGGTTGGACTCGGATGTGAGCAAAGGACAAGGCATTGGCAGGCACAAAATAAAGAGGCTCCGCGATGGAGCCATGTCACTCTGCCATCGCAGAGGCCTTCTGCCTGGATAGGGAATTTTCGGCCTAATTCCAGTAAGGGTTCGCGTTGGGTCCGTGGCATGGTGGCCCAGCTCCGCGTTGCACGCCGTGCCACGTTGGGCCTTATTACCTGGACCACCAATTTACAGTGAGGGTCCACGTCGGTGGCGTGTCACGGAGGCAGTGCTCCGCGATGCACCGTGACACGTTGCTTGTTATTCCTGGAAAAATTCCCACTAGTATAAATAGAACACTTAGGTTCATTTTTCAATATTCTGACTTGGTGGAGAAGAACGTGGGTTACATGAAGTTGAGGGGACGAAATTATCAGGGTTTTTCTCTCTTTCCTTCTCCTTGAATTCAATTGCTTGTATGTTTAACACTCATTTAACGATGTTTAATCCACAAATGAGTGGCTAATTCCTCTTCTTGCTGAGGTTAGGAATAATTGTATTGAAATGTGATTGTTGATTAAATTGGTTTTTCATCTTTTCTTCCATGGTTGTTCTATTGATTCTTGTTCTTACTGCATTAATGTGTGGCCTACGTTAATGTACATCTAAAAAGTCCGGTTTCACTCGAGAGATGTACAACAACACCTCCATTGGTCACGTCGATCAATCTAACTCCCAGCCTTGCAAGCCGACGAACATTTTTCACTGATCACGGGCAAAAATAGCATGCCCGAGATACGCTTTATACCTTAATTTAGTCTTGTTTATCTAAGTTAGTTTACATACTTTCATGTGATTTTATACAAATGTGAATATATGTGCTAACCAACATGATTAGTCTTTGTTTTGTAGGTTGCAAGGATTTTTGAGGAACTAATTCATAAGTTGGTGAAGTAGAGGAATGGAGTCGGGAGCAAATGGCCAAAGTCGGCAGAAAAGCATGTCTTGGCAAGGCTGGCCGCGCCAGGCAGCGTGCCACGCTGTGCGTGTGCCGCGCCTAGAGCCGTGCCACGCCTATGCCAGGCGCACGAGTGTAGGCAGCAAGCAGGCAGGCGAGCTGCGCGCCAGTGCCGTGCCACGCCAGGCCAGCTGCGCGCCAGCAGCATGCCATCGCGCTGCTTGAGCAGCGTGACACGCTGCCAACGCGGCAAGGTTCTGTCGAGGCCAAACTTCGGGTTGATTTCCAGTGTGCCTTCGCGTTACCTCCGTGTCACAGAGGCAGTGCTCCACGATACACTCCGTGACACGGAGCCGTTCCATGACAGGCTAAATTATGCACGTTTTCCATTTACTATAAATAGGACCCTTAGCTCCTAAAATCATTGGGTCACGATTTTATTCTGGAAAACTACCTAGGAGTGAAGGGAGAAGTGGGAGAACTCATCTAGGGTTTGTCAAATTCCCTTCTCATCTACCAAATTCATGTAAGTATGTTAGTTTAGTAGTAGTTAGTGTAGTTTTACAAACATGAATGGAAAGAACCCTTCCTCTAGGGTTGAAGCCATGAATTATGATTGTGATTTTATGAAATTGTTTTGGAATTAAGTTATTGATTGTTGTTTTCGTCTTGCATTCTGGATTGTTGGTTGTTTTTATGATTGATCACCATGAAAGCATATTTGTTAGCTTGAGTAATAGCTTGAGAAAGCATTACCTAGGTTAGGACATGAGAATGTGAGGAGCACGTTTGTATCTCGGGAGAGATTTTTGTGTTAGGATAGAAATATACCTAACAACGTGCTTGGTTGAGACACGGGGGTTATGAAAGACCAACTTGGGATGTCACATCACCACTCGAAGAAGTAGTTGTGAGGCTAAGTTGAGTTAAATGGTTAGACGCACGAAAGTCCCTAATCGTTTCCTCGTAAACCACAACATAATTGATTGCCCGCGACTAGAAATTAAACTCCTCGCTTACAATGATGCAGTGAGGCTAGATTGTCGTGTTTAGAGGCTCGAAAGACCATAAACATGCAATTCTAATTATGTGAAATAACAATTGATAGTTCCATGCTTAACCCATTGCAAATCGTAGTATCGCATGATTAATTGGTTTTAACTCTATGTTGCTCCTAGAGTAATTTCAGAATACTTCGTTGACCCAAACTTAGACTTAATTAATCTCGATCGAAAATGTCTATAACCAACACTTGAGGTATTTAAGATCACACTAGAAATGGATAGTTAGAGGAACGGGTCCAGTCCCTGTGGGTTCGACAATCCGGTTCTTAAAAAGAGCCACTATATTACTTGCACGACCCGTACACTTGCGGACGCGCGAATCGGGCACGTCAAGATTTCGGCGCCGTTGCCGGGGACTCGGCGAAGTTTTCATAATTTATCTGTTTTTGTGTGATTTTTGAAATTTCCTTAAGTGTTGAGAAACTTGGTCTTAGTCTATTTATTTGCAAGTGACAGGTTGTCCTGCCGAGCTGGCTAGAAATAGAGAGCTTGTGGAACCGTTGCTAGAACCTGAACGTCAAATCCATTTGCGAAGGAGAGTAGCTCTAGAACAAAAGCTGAAGAGACTTTAAGAAAAGGTACAACAACAACCACCCGCGGGACAAGCACAATTGTCATCAGAAGTAATGGCAGCAAGACCAGTTCGCGAAGTGGCAATCCCACTAGCGACGAATGTGACCTCTAGCATCCTTAAATCGGAGCCTAGAGGGCACTTTGAGCTTAAACAGAACATGGTGCAGCTGTTACATTCTAGTGGTCAATTCACTGGGATGGCACATGAGGACCCGCAGCAGCACTTACAGAGCTTTTTGGAGATTAGTGACACGTTCGTCCCCACCGGCGTGTCCACAGATTATGTCCGAATGACCCTCTTCCCATTTTCACTCTTGGGAGAGGCGAAAAAGTGGCTGAAGGCTGAGCCACCGAACTCCATAACTTCATGGAATGACTTGGCTAAGAAGTTCCTTATCAGATTCTTCCCCTCAGGCAAAACTGCAAAGTTGAGAAGTGAAATACTCAGTTTCAAGCAGACGCCTGATGAGAACTTATATATGGCTTGGGAAAGATTCAAGTCATTGTTGAGAGACTGCCCTCATCACCAGCAATCAAATGAAGTGCTGGCTCATACCTTTGTAGAAAGTCTAGACCCACACACAAAAATATTACTAGACTCTGCATCGGGTGGGCAAGCCTTGGATAAAACATATGATGAGTTGACCACTTTGTTGAACAGAATTGCACAAGGAAATCCAGAGTGGCACATCGAGTCATCGAGAGGGGCAGGAAAGAGATCAGGGTTAATAGAAGTAGATGGTTTGAATGCCTTGGCAGCACAGTTAGCTTCGTTCCAGCATCAGATGATGACTCAGTTCGATAAACTGAGTATGAACCAACACCAGGGCCAGGTTAATGCAGTTCAGCAAGCTCCGAGTTGGTATGAAATTTGTGGTAATAATGGGCACTATGCAGAATCTTGTGGAGCCAATCCGGAGTCAGTCAATTTTGTTAGTAATGTGCAGTGCAACAATCAGAATTTTGAAACCAGTTACAACAGAAATTGGCAGGGCCACCCGAATTTTTCTTGGGGTGGAAACCAAAAGCAGAATTATATGCAACCTCAACAACAGCAGTATCAGCAGAATAGGCAGAATGATGGGCAATTGAGTAGCAGCATTGAGGAAACACTGCAGAAAATTATGGAGACCCAGAATCAGTTAGCGGAAAATCAGGCGAGGATGGCAACAAACTTAAAGAATCAGCAAATGGCCACCCGCAATCTTGAAAAACAAGTGGGTCAGATAGCAGCTGCTCAAAACATGAGATCACAAGGGGGATTACCCAGCGACACAGATCCTAACCTCCGGCAGATCAATGCCATCACTCTGAGAAGCGGTAAGCAATTAGCTGATGCAGTGCCAAAAGAGCTGAGAAAGGGGGTGCAGCCGGAGTTGGTTAGACCAGGACCATCCATCAACAGGGGAGATAATCAGAGTGCTGGGCAACAAAATGCACAACTTTCATCGCAGCCAGCACAAAGACCACCACCACCATTCCCTCAGAAATTCAGAAAGAGCAAGGAGGAGGAATGCTTCAAAAAGTTCTTTGAGAGCTTCAAAGAACTTCACATAAATTTGCCTCTTATTGATGTCTTGCAGGGAATGCCCAAGTATGCTAAATACTTGAAGGATGTGATGGCGAACAAAGTGAGATTGGTGGATGTTCAGACTGTAGCACTGACTGAGGAGTGCAGTCACAGGGTATTGAGCAAAATGCCAAAGAAGCTCAAAGACCCAGGGAGTTTTACCCTCCCCATACAAATTGGTAAAGCTGAGGTGCTACGAGCTTTGTGTGACTTAGGGGCAGCAGTCAATCTAATGCCCCTATCCTTATTCAACACCCTAGGGTTGGGAAAACCGAGGCCGACAAGGTTGATGCTGCAGCTGGCTGACAAGTCGCGAGTGACACCTGATGGAATAATAGAAGACCTTCTCATCAAAGTAGGTAAGTTCATTATACCTGCTGATTTTATTGTCTTAGATTTTCAGGTTGATGACCAGGTACCCCTGATCTTGGGACGGCCATTCTTGGCCACTGGAGGAGCGGTGATTGACTTGAAAACAGGGACCCTGAAAATGAGGGTTGAGGATGAAGAAGAAATCTTCCGCGTTTACCACGAAATGAACCCAACTGCACACTACAGAAACCTTTGTCAAGTTAGTGTGTTGGCAGAGGATGAGTGTGGGGTGGAGGATTCCACAGGTGCACGGCCAAAGGCAAGGTCAAGTGTTCATCCCGAGTCTGATAGAGGACTTCAAATTGAGAAGAAGTTGGAGAAAGAGAGGAACGGAGTGGAGGTTGTTCCCTCTAAACAGCAAAAGAAAAGGAGATGGTTCTCGAAAGAGGACCCAGGATGAGGATGTCCTAAAAAGGATAGTCCATGTCGGGCCACGACGTAAAATAAGGCACTACTTGGGAGGCAACCCAAGGGTACCTCAAGAACACTTTGTTAATTTTGATTTTGTGTTGATTTTGTTATTTTCATTTTGTTTATATTTTTGGTGGAAAGTTAAGCACAGATGGAGGGAAGTCTGAGTACCGAGAAGGTGGAAGCTAAAGAGTATGGAATAGAAGAAGTGTGGGGTCAAACAGCCATCTCTGGAACTTGAAAAGAAAGCATGCTTTTAGCTTGGCATAGAGGCTCAGGGAGTATTTCTCATCCTTTAAATGTTAATTTGAGGCTATGAGGACATAGCATGATTTAAGTGTGGGGTGAGAAAAATTCCAAAATTTTTGTGCCTAACAAGTTTGTGGTGAATGTAATGCTTGTGAGAAATATTTGAAAATTTTGAAAATTTTTTGTGAATTAAGCATGACTTCATCACCCTTTGGTTTTTCTTGTCGGTTCTTTTCCGACGGGGGGTCTTTGAACCGAAGAATAAAAATTTTATTTTCTTTCTTTCCTTTGTCTGTATATACTGTTTTTAGTCATAGTTAGGGACTGTTTTCGACGATGGATGGATGATGACCGTCTTGAGGAAAAATTAGTCGGTAGGTGTTGGGTTTTGAAACCATAACTAATTGATGGCTTGATGTTCTTGTTATGTGCTATGCATGATTGTAAGATGCAAGTATGTTCGGTGTGAAGCATGCATGTGTATAACTTTGTGTGAGACGCTTAGGCTCTTGAATTTGACTCAATATGATTGAAGCTTAATTCTAAATTCTTGTGATTAGCTGAGTAAGAGTCTGATGAATATGTCTTAATTTGAGCATGTGCCATGAGTGTAAGGTTTTTGAGTATTCTGTGCTATTGTGGATTGTCCAGAACTTGCCTGGTGTGTTTATAAAACGAAATGAAGGCTGTGAAGTGTAGGAGATGATCTAGGCATTTCTTTGAATGAACCAAATTTTTATCCTTCATTTTACCTACCTTGAGAAATTAATCCTAGTTAGCCCCATTGAGCCTTGAGCCTATTCTTTGACAGCTGCAACATAAACTTAATCTTTTTTCTTTCATTAGCCTTGAATTTGATCCAAAACTCCTAAGCGCTTAAGGGAAAAATATGAAAGAGTAAAGGAGTGAGAAGAAGGAAAAGAAAGGAAAAGTAGCAAGTTGTATAAGTGAGAAAAGGACAAAGGTGCACTCGTGTGAAAATGGTTGATTATTAGTAAGGAGCAAGAAAACAAATTAATGAAAGTGACTTTGTTCAACTGTCAATAATCAATGCACATAGGAAGGGAACCATCTTTCTTTCGAACAAATAAAACTGGTGCACCCTATGGAGACTAGCTCGGTCTAATGAAGCCCTTATCTAGTAAATCCTTTAACTGATCCTTCAACTCTTTTAACTCGACCGGAGCCATCCTCTGGGGAGGAATATATATAGGCTGCATATCGGAAAGAAGTTCAATAATGAAATCATTCTCCCGCTCGGGAGGAATACCTGGCAAATTATCAGGAAAGACCTCTGGATACTCACGTACTACTGGAACTGACTGGATAGTCGGGGTCTTGGACTCAACATCCTTGACCCTAAAGAAATGATATATGCAACCCTTAGAAATCATCTTCCTGGCCTTGAGGTAGCAAACAAAGTGACCTACAGGCACAACTGAACTATCCTTCCATTCTAAGATTGGCTCACCCAAAAATTTGAACACTAGGGACCGGGTCTTACAATTAATGGAAGCATAACAAGCATATAACCAATCCATGCCGAGAATAACATCAAAATCGGTCATGGATAACTCTATCAGATCTACTGAGGTGACCTTATGGAGGATCAAGACTGGGCAATCTCTATAAACTCGTCTAGCTACAACTGAGTCACCTACAGGAGTAGAAACTGAAAAGGATTCTGACAAGACATCGAGAGTGACTCCGAAGCTACTGGCTACATAAGGTGTCACAAAGGACAAGGTGGTACTTGGATCTAACAGAGCATAAACATCAACATGGAAGACTCATAACATACCAGTAACCACGTCTGGGGAGACCTCCTACTCCTGACGGGATGTTAGGGCATAGAATCTATTCTGGCGCTGACCGCCAGCTGCACTGGTAGATGCCCCCTGATGTGCAGAGCGAGGGGGTGGGGCTGCTGAGCTAGAAGCTGGGCCACGGCCCCCAACCTGATCCTGTTTCACTGCTGGACAATCTCTAAGCATGTTCTCGGGTTGCCCGCACCCGAACCTGCCAAGCACTAGCCCACATACCCTCGGCCACATCTACGACAAGCTAGGACACGTGAATTTTTGGGCCTGCTGCTCTGACCCCTTGAGCCTGATGCTCGCCCTCTCTAATCGTGCCTAAGCCGAGATGGCACACTCAAAGTTGATGATGCAGGGGCTAACAATCTCTGATGGGTCTACTGTCGATGCCCACCGTCGGACCTCTACTGGGAGAATGTGTGGTCCTTGGTCCTCAGTCCTGGTCCTCTTGGCCTCTCTTTCTATCTCGAATGTGCCGCCTCCATCTGCTGGGCGTAAAACACCATCCGAGGGAAGTCCATATCTTGATGGAGCGTAGAAATCCTACATTCCTTATCCAAGTAACCTGCTATCCCATCCACAAACCTGCTCACTCATGTCCTTTGATCAACCACTAACGCAGGAACATACTTCGATAAGTGGGTGAACTTAAGGGAATACTCTAATACTATCATCCTCCCTTGCTTTAGATTAACAAACTCGGCTGCCTTCAGCTCCTTCATCTCCCGAGGGAAGAACCAATCCAGGAATGCAACATGGAACTCTTCCCAAGTGACGGGACCTGCTCCGGCAACCCGTTATCCTTCCATTTATGGAACCAGATATGCACAACCCCCTGAAACTGGTAGGAGGCCAGCTCTGCACATTCAACACTACTCACCCCCATGACCTGGGTGATCTTGATAACCTCATCCACAAACTCATGTGGGTCCTCATCTACCTTGTACCCAAGAAACTCTGGCGGATTCATCCTCAAGAAGTACCTGACTAGAGCTGCTGCTGCACTGCCATTCTCCGAAACATACGCAACGGCCTGTTGGTTGACCTGAGCGGTCAAGGCCTACGCAAGCATCTGGATAGCATCTCGAAACTCAGCGTGCGCGGCTGGCTCTGGTGCTTGAGGCGCCTGAACTGGTGGGACCTGCTGATGCCCACAACCCATGCCATCCTCGTGGTCTTTACCATCTCAATTTCTCCATCTGTTCCCTCTTCGAGGAGCCATACTCTACAATCTTGAATGCCACGAATTAGAGGGATAGAAAGAATTTTTCATCGCACGACTTAGATCATGAAAGATGGAAACATTTCCTAAAATGTTTCATAGCCTCTTCGTCATAAGTGTGGCGCGCTTCACACCCATTAAAAAGACTCTACTTAAGGCGGCTTTTAGACTACCAAAGACAGTTCAAACTATGTCTCCAATACAAAGTTTGACACGACCCGAGCGGAGGCTCGGATCGTAGACACGGGACAAGGGACCCCGAGGGACCCCAAGTCGACCCATAGCATAAGCATACAACTAACTCATTCGAAAATTGAAGAAAACACGAATATAATTTCAGCGGAAGTCTAAAGAAACATCACATAAGAATAAATATCCAAAACTGAATACATGACTAAGTCTGAAAAGCCTCTAATATGGACGAGCTAATGGGATAAGACCCCAACTAGCTCCACAGTGCTGAAACTGAAATATATAGAAGAAACTGAAAGTCTAGTCCCCAAAGAATGAGGACTCACAAACTCTGAATAGGTTCAACTATGAATATGCTGACTAAGATCGGGGCTGAAGCAGCGAGCCAGGTCCTGTATCATGAAATGATACAACATAGAAAGTATGCGGTCAGTACATGGAATGTACCGAGTATGTAAGGTTAGTAAAATCGCTATAATAAGTAAAAATCATCCAAACAAATCATTTCCTAACAAAAGCTTTTATAGAACTGAGAGAACTCACATGCATCCTTCGAAATCATAGTCCTTTTCATGATGTGACAATGCATAACTTTATAACATCAACTAATTTGAATAACCCAAAGCTGAGATGCAACATTTATGGAAAAGCTGAACATTGAGTCAAACCTTACTTTTAGAACATGCTTGCATACATAGTGATCATGAGTAGTGAATATGCAAATCTGAGTCATGTGGACAATGGGAGACTCGTCACTTAACTGACATACCACGATAGAGCTTATGTGGTCCCGACTATTACACTCAAATGGGAAAAATGGTCCAAAACCTTGCCAGGGCTAATGATGTTATCATGATATCGATATCAAGCTGAAGAGCCAATTGTGTCGGGGATAGCTCACAAGGGAGGTTCCAATAATATAACAGAATCATACTACGTTGGCGCGTAGTTCTAGGGCATAGGGTTATCGACCCTTAGCCCGCTCAGTGCTAGACTATTCTCCCAAAACATGCAATGCTCTACATCGTATAAATGCGAAGCTCAACATCGTCTTGTGACGAAGCTCAACATGGAATCATGCATAAACTCAACATCGTATGAAATGAAGCTCAACATTTTTCTATTGACAAAGCTCATTATTAAATCGTGCATACACTAGACATCATATAAATATGAATCTCAATGTCGTTTTGACAAAGCTTAGAATGAAATCATGCATAGACTCAACATCATGTGAAAATTAAGCTCAACATTGTCCTTCGACAAAGCTCAATAATGCCATACATCCCAATTATAAATTGACGCATATGAGAAGCTTTACTTCGAAACATACCACAAGCTCAATCATAGGTGGGAGCATCTACTCCAAATCATGTGGTAAGCTACATGTATAAATATTTACTCGACATACCACAAGCTAGAATTTACAACAAGAATTGAGAAATTTCTCTTTAAACAATGCGGAAGGCTTATGTTGGGAAAATCATCACTTTAATCAACATGTGGGCATTGCCCAAAGCTTTATCATACTAGGATCTACACATTCTTATTTTTGAAAAAAACATCATAATCGTGGGTAGCTTTAGAGACATGCTCTTCATCGCCAACATCATTATTATCACACATTTACCATAATTCACCTCTTTCATGAACTATTCACCCATAGGAGTTTTAGATTCAAATTTTAGAAAACAAATTTTATAAGAGAAACAAGTTAGAATCCAGCCAAGCTTCGTAAATCATCAATATCAACTCAATCTAATCATACCCATGAATAGAGATATAAGAATCATGCAATTGATCAAAACCACATAATTGATTATTCATAAATTAACACTAATTGATAGGAATTGGGCATGGGTGTGGAAGGAAGACACCCATTAAAACCCTACATACCTGGAAATGACGAATTCTATCACCCTTCAATTGCCCAAGATCAGATTCCAAAGGAAACCTTGAATTTTGGCCTCGAATCTCCTCCATAAAGCCTTCAACCTTGCATGCATGGGGAATATGCACTTTGGATAGGCTTTTCCCCTCTCAAAACGAGCCTTAAATGACGTAGTATAGGGCCTTAGGACTAGGAAATGACAGAAATTCCCTTACTAAAATCATCAAAAAACCTGCACTAGACGATCCCACGATTGAAATGGACCGTGGGAAAATACCATGACCTGTGGTAACCTCCTGTGGTCTAGACTTCCAAACTTCCCGATTTCTGATCTACACCCAAGGCTCGACAAGACGAGTAGTCCTTCCAAACCATGGACCATGGTTTCAAACTATCTTAGCCACTGCCCAGATCCACTTCCTTCCTACGACCACTAACAATGGCATATGCCTTCTCACAACGGGTCGTTGTGACGCCCGTGGTCAAGACTACCACCAGACCTAACTTCACACCATGACCACATACAATGAATCGTTGTTTCTTACAACGAATCATCGAATCAACTATTGTTTCCCCTGACACCTGAGCTCCTGAACCCGTGACCACAAATGACGGCTCGTGGTTACTTACCACGGGTCGTTGTACCTATCGTTCTGCAACCTTTTTCCCAACTTTCATCAGTTTTGCATTTTAGCTTCCCGAGTCTACTCCTAAACACTTTCAGGGTATTACATCATCATTAATCATAACTTTCATGAACTCTCATCAATGTGCATTTTTGATTTAAGAAGCTTGTCCTACCCATTATTCATAATTCAATAATTAAAACTCAATTAAATCATACCCATAAAGAGAAATCACAAATTCATGCACTTGGGTAAAACTCCATAGAATTTGAATAGGAGAATTCATGATTTAAATCGAATTTTGGGAATGGGTGTGAAAGGATTTCACCCATTCTAAAACCCTACATACCTGGGAATGGATTGATTTCGAAGTTCCTTGAATACCCACAAAGAAATTGATGAAAACTTGGGGAAGAAGACCTTGAATATCCCTAAAACCTCTCTAAAGCTCTTGCATGGGAATGGGCATGCATTAGGGACTTAGCCTATCTTAACACACTCAAAAAATACACAAAATGACGTAGTTTAGGGTCTCAAAGTATGGAAAAGTCGAAAATACCCTTAATAAAATTTTCCTTAAATTTGCTACCGATGGACCAATGACCGACCAAATGGGTCGTTGCACAATACCACGACTCGTGGTATCGAGTAGTTGGGTCCACTGCCTCATGAGATCCTCAGATTCTTCCCATGACTCGTCAGGAAGAGTCGTCGCTTCAAACAACGGGTCGTTGGATCGACCATTGTCAACCCCTTGACCATTCTGACTTTCCTTTCCACGAGCCTCACCATGACTCGTGGTGGCTTCCAAGAGTCATGGTCTTCATCCATTGTACGAACTCGAATTCCCAACCCACAAACAATGGCTTGAAACAACTGGTCATTTTTCCTCACCACGAAGCGTGGGATTCGCTGTCGTTTCCCCATCAGCCTAAGTCCAGTCCTTCCAACGACTGGTAACAACGACTCGTTGTTCCACCGTCCATTGTTACCACTGCCTCCCTAAACTCCCATACCACGACAGCGTACCACGACTCGTGGTATTCAACCATGAGTCCTTAAGTCGCCCGTCCTGTGATGTTTTTACCCATTTTTCCACATTTTTCAAATTCAACTCACGAGTCTATTCTTAGGCCTTTCCAGGGTATTACAATATCTCTCCCTGGAAACATTTTGTCCTCTAATGTAGGAAGCAAGAAGAAAATAAAAACATACAATTTATCATAGCCATATGCTGATCATTTTAACCGGTATTTTCACATAATGACTACCTCCGAGTAAAACCACATAGTTGAACTGATCTCATACTTAACATACACATTCATACACATAAAAGAAACTTAAACACATGAACTAAATTTGAAAACTAGATAGAGTCATAGGACAAAACCGATACCTCAAGTCAGAACCGAGCTAGTAGAGAACAATTGTGGTTATCTAGCCATCATATCTGCTTCAGCTTCCCTCGTAGCTCCCTCAACATGTTGATTTCTCCATAAAACCTTAACTGAAGCTACTTCCTTGTTCCTCAATTTCTAAACCTGACAATCCAAGATTTCAATGAGAATTTCTTCATAACTGAGGCGGTCTTTCACCCCAATGCTGTCTACCGGGACTACCAAGGTTGTATCACCCAAACACTTCTTCAAAAGTGATACATGGAAGACGGGATGAACTGAAGATAACTCTGATGGAAAGTCCAACTAATAGTATACCTTACCAATTCTTCTCACAACCCGGTAGGGACCAACATAGCGGGGACTGAGTTTCCCTTTCTTTCCGAACCGCATGACTCCCTTCATGGTCGATACCTTTAGAAATACCCAATTGTCCACATTAAACTCCAGATCCCTTCTCCTCACATCAGCATACAATTTTTGACGACTCTGAGTGGTTTTTAACCGGTACCTTATCACTTGGACCTTTACCATGGCCTCATGAACTAAATGTGTTCCTATCATAGCTGCCTCGCCAACCTCAAACCAACCGATTGGAGATCTACACCTTTGCTCGTAAAGAGCCTCGAATGGTGCCATCCAGATACTAGAGTGATAACTATTATTATAGGCAAACTTGATCAAGGGAAAATGATCATCCCAACTACCTTTGAAATCCATAACACATGCCCTCAACATATCCTCGAGGTTCTGAATGGTTCGTTCTGCCTGGCCTTCTGTTTGCAGAAGGAAGGCTGTACTGAGCTTAACTTGCGTCCCAAATCCCTTTTGAAATGAACGCCAGAATTGAGAAGCAAACTGAGTACCTCGATCTGAAATAATAGATAAGGGCACTCCATGAAGTCGAACTAACTCCTGAATATACAATTTAGCATAATCATAAGCTGAATCCGCAGTCTTGACTGGTAGAAAGTGTGCAGCCTTGGTTAACCTATTGACCACCACCCAAATGGAGTTGTATTGACGGCGAGTATGGGGTAGACCTATAATGAAATCCATGTTAATTTCTTCCAACTTCAAAGTGCGGATGCTGATATCTTAAAGTACACCTCCCGGCTTTTGATGTTCGACCTTCACTTTCTAACAGTTTGGACACTTGTCTATGAACTCTGCAATATCCTTCTTCATATCATCCCACCAATAGATTTCCCGCAAGTCCTAATACATCTTTGCGGATCCTGGGTGAATGGAATATCTGTTACATTTGCCTCCTGCAATATTCGAACTCTCAAATCATCGACATTTAGGACACATAGACGACCCTAGTATCATAGCACACCATCTCCGCCTTGGGAGAAACCTCCACCTTCTGACTCCACACTACCTCCTTCAGCTTCCTCAAAATTGGGTCCTCATCTTGCTTAGACTTGAGATCAACCGCCAGCACGATTCTGCCTCATTCTGCAAAACAACGCCGCCATCGGTCGAGTTGATCAATCTAACTACCAACCTTGCAAGTCGATGGACGTCTCTCACCAACTCCTTCTTTCCCTCATCCACGTGGGACACACTCTCCATTGAGAGCCTACTAAGCGCATCTGCAACCACATTAGCCTTGCCCGGGTGGTAGAGGACACTCATGTCGTAGTCCTTTAGTAACTCCAACCACCTCCTTTGCCGAAGATATAGATCTTTCTGTGTAAACACATATTGCAAGCTCTTGTGACAGGTAAATAAATCCACGTGGACCCCATACAAGTAATTCCACCATATCTTAAATGCAAACACCACCGTGGCCAACTCAAGATCATGGGTCAGGTAATTCTTTTCATGAACTTTCAGCTATCTCGAGGCAACGCTATTACCTTCCCACACTGCATCAACACACATCCCAGTCCGACTCTCGAAGCATCACAATATACTACAAAGCCATCAGTATCCTCGGGTAAAGTCAATACTGGTGCTGAAGTGAGTCAGGTCTTCAACTCTTGGAAGCTTTTCTCACAAACATCTGACCATTGGAAATTCACCTTTTTCTAAGTCAACCTAGTCAATGGGGCTGCAATTGATGAAATGACCTCAATGAATCTTCGGTAGTAGCCTGCTAAGCCCAAGAAACTCCGAATTTCTCAAGGATTTACTGGTTTGGGCCAATTCTTCACCGCCTCAATCTTCTGGGAATCTACCCTTATGCCTTTGCTTGATACCACATGACCCAGAAATGCCATTGAGTCCAACCAAAACTCGCATTTGCTAAACTTTTCATACAATTGACGATTCTTAAGGGTCTGAAGCACTATTCACAAGTGAGCGGCATGCTCCTCCTCGCTACGAGAGTATATAAGGATGCCATCGATGCACACAGTTACGAACATGTCCAGATACTACTTGAACACCCTGTTCATCAGGTCTATAAAAGCCGCAGGAGCGTTAGTTAAGTCCAGATGGAATAACTACAAACTCATAATGTCCATACCAAGTTCTGAAGGTTGTCTTCGGGATATCACACTCCCGAACTCTGAGTTGATGGTATCCGGACCTGAGATCTATCTTTGAGAAACACCTGGCACCCTGGAGCTGGTCAAATAAATCATCGATCCTGGGCAAGGGGTACCTGTTCTTTATAGTGACCTTATTCAGCTGCCGATAGTCAATACACATGGGAAGGGAACTGTCCTTCTTTCGAACAAATAGAATTGGTGCACCCCATGGAGATTGGCTCGACCTAATGAACCCCTTATCCAATAGATCTTTTAACTGATCCTTCAATTCCTTTAACTTGTCTAGAGACATCTTGTAGGGTGGACTAGAGATAGGCTACGTATCAGGTAAGAGGTCAATGCCGAAGTAGATTTCCCTCTAAGGAGGAACACCGGGCAATTCATCAGGAAAAACATCTGGATACTCACACACCACCGAAATTGATTGGATAGTCGGGGTATCAGACACAACATCCTTAACCCTAACTAGATGATACATGCAGCCCTTAAAAATCATCTTCCTGTCCTTCAGATAGGAAATAAATCAGCCTATTGGTACCGCCGAACTACCCTTCCAATCCAGCACTGACTCACACGAAAAACAAAATTCCACCATATGGTTACAATTAATCGAAGCATAACATGCAAACAACCAATTCATGCCAAGAATAATGCCAAAGTCAGTCATGGCTAACTCTACAATGTATGTGGAGGTAACCTTATGCAACCTTCGGCTGGTACCAACAGGCCTTAAGATAGGAAATAAGCTGAGATGGACTAGGATGAGGGTGAGCCTGAGATCCGAACCGTGTATCATGAAATGATACATTATACAAAGTTTGCGGTCATTACGTGGAATGTACCGAGTATGCAAGGTAAGTAAAACGGACATTTTAAAATTAAAATAAACTCATAAATAAGCATAGGAGAAGGACATCATGCTTGTATCATAAACTTCATAAGAAAACATAAGGCTCAAGACTTTCAGATCATTCATAAATCATTCATTATCATAATCGTAGGTAAACTTTATTAAAATATAACTTGAGCAAATAACATAAGAATAACAATGCATAAGAAATGCAAAACAATGGGAGGACACGTCGTAACCGACACCATCATGGTAGAGCCTTTCATGATGCCCCAACTATCTCACTTAAGTGGGCAGAGCTGACCCTGGCTTTCCAGGAGAGGGTCATGCTTTAGGAGTGATATCACATTTGATGGGATAATTATCAATAAAATACATAATTAGAAACCCATGGTGGAACATGGTTATGAGACACCGGCATAGTCCTTTGAACTCCAGGCTACCGGTGCTAGACATAGCTCCCAAAAACATGCATATAGGCTCATATGTGAATCAATAACATCACGCATTAAGTTTCATTGGCTAAAATATAACATTTATCATCATTGATCCCCTTTAAAACATGCTTAGCCAAGAATCAAGGCCTTTTTGTCAGCCAACATCATAAATCGATATATCATGCAATTCGTTCATAAATCGTAAGTCATTCTTCAACATGTGGGCATTGCCCAATACTTTGACATACTCAATTCTTTCAAAGATATGCTCATAAACATGGGTAACTTGATATCATTCCTTTCCATCATCAATAATCTTAAAATATTGAGTATTCATCATAAATCATAACTTTCATGAACTCTCATCAATGGGCATTTTAGATTTAAGAAGCTTGAAACATGATTTTAAAGAAAATAATATAAAACCTACCCATCATTCATAATTCAATAATTAAAACTCAATTAAATCATACTCATAAAGAGAAATCACATTTTCATGCACTTGGGTAAAACCCCATAGAATTTGAATAGGAGAATTCATGATTTAAATCGAAATTTGGACATGGGTATGAAAGGATTCACCCATTCCAAAACCCTACATACCTGGTAATGGATTGATTTCGGAGTTCCTTGAATACCCACAAAGAAATTGATGGAAACTTGGGGAAGAAGACCTTGAATCTCCCTAAAACCTCTTTAAACCTCTTGCATGGGAATGGGTATGCATTAGGGACTTAACCCATCTTAAAACACTCAGGAAAATACACAAAAATGATGTAGTTTAGGGTCTCAAAGCATGAAAAAGTCAAAAATGCCCCTAATAAAATTTCCCCTAAAAACTGCTACGGACGAACCAACGACCGATCCAATGGGTCGTTGCCCAATACCACGACTCGTGGTATCAAGTCGTTGGGTCCTCTGCCTTATGAAATTCTCATATTCTTCACACGACTTGTCAGGACGAGTCGTTGCTTCAATCAACGGGTCATTGGATCGACCATTGTCAACCCCTTGACCATTCTGACTTTCCTTTCCACGAGCCTCACCACGACTCATGGTGGCTTCCAAAGAGTCGTGGTCTTCATTCTTTGTATGCACTTGAATTCCCAATCCACAAACAATGACTTGAAACAATGGGTCGTTTCTCCTCACCACAAATCGTGGGATTCCCCATCGTTTCCCTATCAGCCTAAGTTCAGTCCTTCCAATGACTGGTAACAATGACTTGTTCCTGACAATGAGTCGTTACACCATCCGTTGTCACCACTTCCTCCCTGAACTACCATACCACGACAGCTTACGACGACTCGTGGTATTCAACCATGAGTCATTGAGTCGCCCGTCCTGTGATGTTTTTTCCAATTTCTCTGTATTTCAAATTTAACTCCAGGTCTATTCTTAGGCCATTCTGGGGTATTACAACACCAGACTTCACCACCCCAATATTCACATAAATATACAGTGCTACCTACCCCATTAGTCCCCACTGTTAAAATTTCCCATTAACTCACTGCCCACATACCATTAGATTTATTGAGCCTATTTTATTCCAAAACCCAGCATAGAAGATCATGTTGACCTACTGATCATATTCCTCCACTTCATTTTCATGAGTGAATGATTCATAGCGAACGTAAGGCTATTGCTAATAAGAAAATAAAATGAGAATTTTTCAACTTGCTAAATTCTTGAATGATTCTTGCTTGCTTAGGTTTTGGAGTATGAATCTCGACCAAATATACAATTTTAGTGCACAAATTTAAGCTCAATTTGAATGGGAGTGAGTTACGGGTGAGTGGAGAGTAATGGGAGGAAATCGTGAGTTCATGTATTGAATTTCAAGCCATTTTTTGTTTTAAATAGCTTTTGAGAAGATTTAAAAATTCAGTCGAGTTGGGTCGGTTTGTATCTATCATTTAATTTTTCCCATCATAACTGGTACCATGAGTCATAGGGCATATCTACGAATCTCCCTTGCATTCATACTTGGAGACTCAAAATACTTAACCAGGGACCTATGAGTGCATGGTATGGTTCGTACCAAGATGCCACGACTCGTACCATGACTCACAGGTTCGAGTTTCTGCACTTTGAAACTTAAGACAGTTCATCACGACAGTGGCTACTATGACTCATTCCATGTAGGTATGGTTCATAATGACCAACTATAGTGTGAACTTTTGAATTTTGTCAAGTCTCTTCTTCTCAATACGAACGGGACTACGAGTCATAGCATCATGCTACGGTTCGTACTGAGGCTCGTGGTCTAGACCTGCACTGCATTTTTCTGACATCAGTCCCTGTTTCACCTGCACACTGAACACATATTATTCAAGATACTTGGGTTGCCTTCCAAGAAGAGCTTAATTTAATGTCGCAACATGACATAGGTAGTATAGTTACTCAGTCTTCACCAAACCACCTCATAGGTTGTCTCCCATGCAGCGCCTGATTTAATATCGCGGCACGATGTGAGTTTCTTGACTACTCAGAGTCCATCAAGACACTCCAATTCAACATCAATAGTTGAGACCACTCGAAACTCATTTGGCTACTTCATTGACCTGTAGACGTTGAAAGTGACCTCTTTTTCAGCCTAAACTTCAGCTGACCAGTTTCAGTGTCCACCAAAGTTCTCCAGTGGCAAGGAATGGTCGCCCCAAGATGACGGGGACCTCAAAATCCGCTTTGAAATCTAGGATCATGAAGTCAACTGGAAAGATGAACTTTTCCACCTTCACTAAAATATCATGGAGAATACCCACAAGCTTTTTCACTGTGCGGTCCGCTATTAAAACCTACATTGTTGTTGGTGTGGGGGATCCCAAGCCCAACTGTTTGAATATAGCTAGCGGCATCAGATTGATGCTAGCTCCCAGATCACACAGTGCTCTAGCAAACTTAAAGTGTCCGATAGTGAATGGGATGGTGAAGGCACTGGGTCTTCCATTTTCTGTGCAAGGACCTGTAAAGTTATGGCACTACAATGGTGAAAATTTCCAATCGGCTCATAGCTCACAGATCATTTCCTAGTAACCAGGTCCTTTATAAACTTTCACCCAGGAATTTACTCCAATGCCTCAACCATGGGAATATTCACTAACAACTGCTTCAGCATGGAAATAAAACTTCTGGAATTTCCCATCATCCACCTTCTTCTTCACCCTCTGAGGGAACGTTGTAGGTGGTCCAGGGATAGGCCAAAAAATCTATGGGGCCTCTTTCACCTCTCCTTTTTCTGCAGCAAGCTCCTTTGCATCAACTGGAGTCTTGGTCAAATCAACATCCTCTTCAATTACCTACTCTGTAGTCTCATCCTCTTCATCTACACCAATCTCATTATGTTTTCCGATTTCAACTACGTCAAACATGAGCTGATCAACGGTGGTTTTTCCACTCCTAGTAGTTATAGACATGCAGTGGTTTTCATTCTTTGGATTTTGCACACTGTTTCTAGGACATACAGTGGTTGTCATTCAGAGATGCAGACATCTGGCTAGTTGCTTGATCGTTGTGGCGTGCGACTCAACTCTCTGGTTCATGCCTGATATGTCTCTACGGATGTCCTTCAAGTGATCATCGGTGGAATTTTCCTTTTTTATAAACTCAGCCATCATGTTGTTTGACTTTGAATGTCCAGAATCAACTTTATGAGCCTTTGGAGGAACATAAAGGTCGGTGCAGTTATTTCGGTATCCATCATTTTACCTCCAATCACCTTCTCGTTCTCATCCTTTGATCCTGTCCCTGTATCTAGTGTTATTGGAGTTGTCTCTGTACTGTTTCTAACCTTGATTTTTTGGAGCCTTGCTACCAAGTGTCTTGACAAGACCCTTGGGCGTTAGCTCGAAAACCCACCATCTAATTATCCAAGAAGTTTGCTTCCTCCTTGGAATTTTGAGTGCTCAAATCCCTGCTCTTAAACCTGTGCTCCCACTGCATTCACCTTCTACCCTCTGTATTGATGATATGTTTCTTGAGTAGCTCTATGGATGTTCATATATGAGCTAGTTCCTGATCACGCTCCTCTTCTTTCCTGCGTTGCTCCACAGTAATCCTAATAGCATATGTACCTGCAACTATCTCAACCTCTCTAGTATGCTAGGCTTTGTTTGTTTTGGTCACTCAGTCTAGTATGGTTGTTGCTTCCTCCCATGAGTGACTCATCAATGCTCCACCTGCCATTGCATCTACCAAGACTTTGGTGATGTTGTTTAGAGATCCATAGAAAATTTCCAACAAGCTCTCATTGGGAATTCTATGATTTGGGCACTTAGTTAACTTCTTCTTAAAACTTAGCCATGTCTCATGCAGTGACTCAGTCTTGAGATGTCGGAAGTTGTAGATCTCATCTTTGAGCTGCAGCATTCTAGAAGGTGGGAAGAATCTCTCTAGAAAGGCATGTTTCATCTCCCTCCAGTTGGTGATGGAGTCATTTGGTAGCTCTAACAACAATAGTGTAGCCTCACTAGCTAGAGAGAACGGAAAGAGCCTCAGCCTGATAGCATCTTGGCTCCCTGGCAACCTGTAAGCCTTGCAAATCCCCACAAAGTTCATCAAGTGAAGATTTGCATCATCTGCTGCATTACCACAAAACACTCCCTTCATGTTGAGCAACTGAATTATTGTGCTAGTGATATCGAATTTTGCCCCAGCAGGAAAAGGTAGGGGTACGATGGCTCATGTTGACCCGGCTTCATCAATATCTGGTGTCCTCATCATCATCAAAGTGAGGAGTATGTCTATGGAACTGGTGTGGGTCACGAACTCTGTCTCTTCTTCTGTTCCGTCCAGCATTGTCAACCTCTTCATAGGTGTCATCTGCCTCTTGAAGAGCAACTTGTCTAGCTAATTCTGCCTGATAGACCTCATTATCTCGATGAGCTTCAACTACTAACCCAGCCTTCATCTGTTCAGGGGTCTCCAAGCTGTCCATTCTTCACAATGTTCTTTCAAGCTCTTGGTCAATTGGAACTAGAAGGTTTCCGATACTAAGTATACTTGACATTCACCAGGCGGTCACCTGTGTAAAACAAAAAGAAATGAAAATTTAAATGAGAAAATAAAGACTAAAAGTTAAATAAAAGCAATTAATCTAATCTTAAGTCGTATTCCTCAGCAGCGGCACCATTTTCGACAACGCTCAAATCACACCTTTGAAGAAGTATAATGCGGACATTGTTAATAAAGAACCCAACTAAGGTTGGGGTTAATCCCATACGGAATATGGTCAAGATATAGAATAATAATAGTATTCACGCGTTTAGTTCAATTATTTCCTAATGGAGGGCTTTAATAAAAAACAATCTGGTGACAATGTTGAAATGATGTTGTAATCAAAGTTATGCAATGAACTAGGGATGTGTTCACCATGCCTTCTTAACTAGGTCAGATTAGTACACTCATGATCTATCCCAATACTTAGCCCGTAGAACTGATACACTATGTTTATCCAAATGATTTATTCATCCCTATTAGATGACTCTACTCAATCGCCCAATTAGGTCTCATGAGCGATTGCACTCTAACTTTTATCAATAGTTCTAAATTAACTTTTCTGCCACTGCAGCTCAAGCTATTCGGTGAAACTAAATTTGAAGGCTTTGTTGTACTTTTCTTTTCCATATCTCTACTTCTGTAGGTTCAAGTAAGAAGAGAATTCTATCTACTCCTAACATTGCACATTGTTAAGAAACATTAATCATGAAGACGATAACAATACAGGCATTTAGATTAGTTTAGAATCACTTTGTGTTAACCCTAGTTTGCTATTCCACCATGGTTCCCACAACCCTAGTTGTGTAGGGTTTAGCTATTCATGATTGCAAGAAAAAAATCAGATTTCATAGAAGAAAACATAATTAAAACTTACAGTATTGATAGAAGACAAATGCAAAACTCAATTGCACAACCAAACTTGTGAAAATCAAGAACAATGATTAATCCTCTCAAGATTTTCGTGTATTTTCTCTCCAAGAAATGTTAGAAAACCCAAAACCACAATTTAAAATGAAAGAGTATCAATATTCTTATGGAAAATAACCTAAGAGTATTTATACAATTAATGAAATTCTTCTCTTAATTAACAGGGATGCTGCTACGGAGACAACCTACGAGTCGTAGCATGATGCTACGAGTCATGGTATGCTTTCATAGTATGAGTATGTAGCTTTTGGTCTTCTCAGGTACTAGAGGTTGGTACATCTTGTACGATGTTAATACGAGTCGTAGGAGCCTATCGTGGCTTGAACTTCTGAAACGTGGCATCTCTGGTTATCCTTCTATGGATCCTTCATACGACTCGAACCATGCTAGTACGAATCATCCAATCCTTTTCGTGCCCTGAACCTTCCAAGTGTCCAGTGCTCTGAATCTTACCACGAGTCTATCAGTAGGACTCGTACCATGCCATACGACATATGGCCTCTACTCTTATCACTGATTGTGCAGATGCACATTTTTTGTATCTCAAGTCACAAACCCTTAGTACGACTTATACCTAGATGGTACGACTCGTACTATCACTCATACTTTGGCTCGGCACTTTTGCATTTTCACTGAAAACAAAGTAAAAGAACCTCATATCTCTATAAACTACCTAAGACCAAGAAATTTTTCCTATGTTTGAAGCATCAAAAGTGCCGTAAAACTGTGGAACATCAGTCACCATAGCGATGCCAGGGTTATCTAGATTGGAGTGGAAAGGGAATTATAGCCCAGCCCCTAAGAAACTTATCTCATATATTTGTTCCCAAAAACTAATAGGGAGGGGGTGTTCATAACATCCAAATCCACTCCTCAAAGTGAGAGAGTGTACACTGTCGTATGTAATATAATTTACCCAACTATGAGCTGGAATCGAATCTAAAGGGAATGAGTAATGATTTCTACTAAGGTTGTAAATCAATCGAAACTAACTAGCATCATTGTATAGCAACTTGTAAAGAAAATTTTGGGGGAAAGAAAGATCAACACTATGTATATAAATGCGATAACAAAACTGGGCAAGTAGATTATAGCAAACAATGAGAGAAAACTAGGGATGTGCTATTGACGAGGCATCTATTGGATTGGGATTAATTTCTAAGTCTAAAAGGACCAATTATAAGAATGAATAGTCATGGACAAGGCTGCACCTGATGTGTCTCACCCACTTGGGTGCATTTTACTTGAGTTCGCTCGAACCCAAGGTTACATAACAAAATAGCCACATTAACTTGGAGAAGAGTTGAGCTTTTCTTGGCTTAGCTCTAGAATGAATTATGAAAATTGGTATTGTCTATATCTAGCCCAACCCTAGAAATTAAAAATTTAATTCCCCACTATTTCTTTCTCACCCAAATCCTACTTCTCTTTCTCAACCAAAAGCAAGATAAGTGAACACAATTTATGTTTGCAATAATAATTTCAATTAAAACTCAGAGAAAGAAATAGATTCATGAAATATAAGTGAATCTAAGACTAAAACAACAACATTCAATCAGTTCTAAGCCCCTATCAAACACACAACCCTAGCAATAGAATTAGCTACTCATGAATGAAGATAAGAAGATTATACCCATATATAATTCATCAATATTCATCATTGAATAGAAAACTCAAGCTTTCAGAATGTGCTTCAATGGTGGATTTTTCCCTAGCTACTTTGAGAAGAAGAAAGAAAAGCTCTAGATTATCTCTATCTTTCTCTCATTAAAATATTTTTTTCCTAAAGGTTCTTCTATTATACTTTCAAGGGTGGGTATAAATTGGGAAAATTCTGCTCCTTCTCCTTATGCACGGATTCGTATTTTTGCCCTTAGAAGCATATAAAGTACCTTTGTGCTAGAAATGGACATTCTTACCCTTGTCAGCATGGAGCTCACTTGCACGACACTTGCGTTTCACAGGTGCCCATCCACGACCACAGGTTGTCCGCAGGTCCGATCAGTTCAGCTTGGATCCCTTCTACGGTTGCACCTGTATTTAGAAGGTGCCAACCTATGCCTTGAAGGCCTTCTTCAGCTGCCATCCAGTGCTCCTCTACGTGGCACCTTCATTGCGTAGGTGCCAAAGTGTGGCATGCAGGTCTTCTGCTTCTAGCAATTTTTCTTTTTGTTCAATTTTACTTTTCTTGTTTAAGTTCTATACCTGTAAGATTAAAGAGAAAGGGTATAAAAACTTTTTAATTGATTCGAAAACAACGAAAAAGCTCATGTTTAAAAGTCTAATGAGTTGGTAAATTACTAACTCATCAAACCTCCAAACTTGAACCATTGCTGGTCCTCAAGCAAGGCATTTCCTTATAGGTAAGAAATTGAATTAAGCATGTCATAAAATAAGAGTTACACACAAAGGAAAACTAGAAGTTAGGATAATGCAAAACCGCACACCAACTCAATACAAAGAAAAGACTCAAACATATTGCACATACTTCAAGAGGTGACTACAAACAATTGGCATATTTCACAAATATTCTTTCCTTCAAAACAAGGGGATTTGCCAATTAGAACAAGATCAAATAGCATCTCAAGTCATTGATAATCCATAATCAAGGTTTTCCTCAACTTCACAACACACTTGTCTCATTCACACTTCTCAATTGGAACACACATTAACATATATCCCAAGGAAGTGATGCCACTCACACAAAGAGAGAATCTCATTCAGTTTCATGCATTTCACACATTGGGATTATAGAATAAAGAAAATACGCTCACTCTCACAAAGAAATTCAAGTGCATCCAAATTGACCCATAAACTTGCGCTTCATGTAACTTGCCACTAATGTAGAGTTTCTACACTCAGAATCACTAAGGTCTTAAGGGTCATAATGAAGTCCCCGGGTAAGGGTAGGACAAATATTTAGTTCTGGTGACTTCATCCTCCCTAAAGACTTTTGTGAACAAATGCAAACATCCCTCTTCATATTGTGATCACTCCACCTTATCTTTCTTTGCTCATCATCTTCATTTTTCATCAAGAACCACCCTTATAACACCTTGGATTCCATAAGTAGCCAATCTATGCAAGAGATAGCACCTTGAAACTATTCTTTTTCTTCTAATGATAACATGTTTTAATCAACCTTTTTCATATATATCATTCACAATTTGGTGCTACCTCACATTGAAGCTCACGTATTTCCCTTTTTTTTAAAACCCCCCAACTTAGGCTTTTGCCTCATGTCAAGTCATTTCCTTATCTCTCCCCAACTCTTGGGCTTTAAGCCCCATTTTTTTCATTCTTTTACACACTAGCAATTAGGGAGGACGGGTGCCAAGAGAGGGACTACAAAAAGGTAATAGGCTTGTAATGCGGTTTCTAAGGCAAAAGGTCAAAAGCTCAAGCATTGGCTAACAAAAATTGATGTTCAAGGAGGTCATTTTGGTGAAGTGACTGTTCAAAGAAAGCCTAAGATCATGTTTTAAGTGTAACCACATCTAGAATTTTTCCTTGAGTCACACTTAGGGCAACTTCTAGACAATTATGCACACACAAAAATTAAGCTAAAGGCCTCACCACATAAAGCATCACAATCCAAGGAGTTTGTAAATTTTCAAGATCACATCAAGAGTATGATTCTGGACAAGCTAGCGTGTGAATCAAAGAACCAATCAAGGAATGTGTAACCTATGACAAGAGAGTGCTCAATTGCAATGTCAAGTTCCCTTTTTCGTCAAAACTCACTTGCAATGCAAAAAGTTTTATTTTGGTGGTACCTCTTAAAACAAGTGCGACAAAAGACTCAAAAAGACACTAGACTTGGAATTTTTCCTTAAGAAAGTCGCTTCTCAATCTATCAAAGGGAAATGCCACCCGGTTTGACAACAAAAGAAAAAAAGGAAACTTTATTTGCTCCTTGGGGAAGAACCATGGTATAAAGAAAATCCTTGAAGTTTATTTGCTATCTACTATGAACAAAGACGATTATAAAACATGGTTCATGAAACATTTGGAAAAATTAAAATAGACCCATCAATGGCAACTCACATTGTCAATATAAAATCTTATTTCAACACAAGCCCGACAAACACATTCATTCAACTAGGAAACGCAAACACATCAACTAAATAATAAATTGAGCCTCACAAGGGCCACAAGAGACATAGACAACCAAAGAACCAAAGGGAGAACACAACCTACCCCCAACAAGGAATTTACATTATCCCAAATGTACAAAGTAAGAAAAAGGATGGGTAAGAACTCCCTGAATTGGCTACTCTCAACATCATCCTCCGCCTCTTCATTCTCACCACCATCACCTCCGTGCTTGGCTACATCTTCCTCATATAAGCCTATAAATAGGTCATCAATGGGTCCTCGAGCAGTAGATAGGGCATCCATGGCTTCATCAAGAAAGCTCATGTCAGGGTCAGCCATGGGTGCCTTGTTCTGCAGCTCTCTTGCATCAGCTCGAAGAGATGAGACTGCTCCCTCAACCACATCCACTCGGGAGCATATCTTATTCAAGCTTTCAAACACATTCTTCATCGACCTCTGGATGAGGGCAGATAGGTCTTGATCCAATCTTTGGAGTTGGTTTTCATGAGATCGTGTCATTTCTGCTAGCTTTTGGATCCCACTTGGTCTAGAGGAATAAGGAGGATATGAAGGCCCATAGTGTGGGGTCTCTCTAGAAACATGCCTCGAAATCTCGGGGTTCGACTCATTGTGGTCGGGAGCCATGGAGGTCTCACCTATGTCTTAAGGGGTTAAGCCCTCGGGTGCATCCCAAGCTTGCAATATCTCTCTCTTACTTTTGGGAGTATCAACATCCCTCTTCTTATTTACGCCAAACACACCAGTAGCGGAGCAGGGCTTTTCATCTGGAAATAAAGGGACCCCTGCTCACTCACATAATTAGCTGATGAGCACCAAGTAAGGCATGGAGAGGCCTTGATGGTGAGATTTTCTGTTCATCTGAGTGGCGCCACTTCCCTGAAGTTTATTTGCACCCCGTACATGATGTAAGCACCGAATATGGCAGTCTCAAAGTGTATTCTATGATCATTCTTGGAAGGTATGAGATGACAACACATAAATTCTAGCTATTGTTTGGCCTCGAATTTGAGGTCTTTCCTTGAAATTTCATCTCGAATGGTGGCCCAAACTAGGTGAAAATTAGCAATGATGTGAGCCACACAACCAAATTGATTCTCCTCGTCAGCCACCCTTGCCACAAACTCGGTCCTAGAATCAATTTCTTCCTCCCAATAGATAGCATTAATTGCATCCGGAGTGATGTCCACCTTTACTTCACAGACCATGATTGATGGGAGATAAGGGAACTCATATACTTTTCCTTTGTGCTTTATGGAGTCATGCCTCGCTTGATATAAGACGTAGAAATTTGGCACCAAATTCAAGAAGTAAATTGGTAGAGTTTCTGTGAAAGTGTGCCAATGCCTCCATTTAATTATGCGTTAATATTAGGGAAGTAATCCCCCAGTCCTGCCAAATCAAAGCGCTTTTCTAGAGTGAGTGGCCTATTTTGTATGTGAGGTAATACTCCTTCATGTTTGGCACACAGAGGATGATAGCATCTATGTTGTTAGTAGGGGTTGGGGTGGCCTTTGCCTTGCTCTTCCCCTTCCCCTTGTTTTTGGATGAGAAAGGGGCCTTCCCCTGAGTCATGGTCCTGCAAGACAATGTTAGTTCACATACAAACCCAACTCTTTTTGTGTTTTTCTATATAGAAAGTAAAAGGAAACAATTATGCTAAACTAAGAAACAAAAAGGAAAAGATTGGATGTTAAAAAAATAAAGCACCAATAGTTTAGCCAAGCAGCACCTGCGGTTCAGAGGTGCATCACAGGTCTCTATATAAAAACTTTGGAGGGGTAAGCAGTCACCTATGTAGCACTTGCATCTCGTAGGAAGTTATCTATGATTCAGAGGTGTAACGCAGGTGGGTAATAGTGAACTTGAAGTTCAACCCTATTCCTGTGTTACGACCTTCGTTTCGCAAATGAGCATCCGTGAACCGCAGTTGCAATACAGTGACTACTTCGACTTTTCATGCTTTGCAACTACCATTTTCATAAAAGTATGAGCATATCACATCTAATGGGTACTCAGACTTCCCCGAAAGATCTACCAACCATTTAGACACCCATAAAGACCATTGGGACCACTCAATGCCTTACCTTAACATGGACGTTATCCCATCTATCATCGGGAATGTCAAGTCCCCAAACCAACCCAAATTTATAAAATCAAATACACAATTCACCCAACTCAGTCATAATATCACATTTTCATCCATGATACTGCAAAAAAGGAAGAATGATGATATTTCCTTAAGAAAGACGTCATCCTATCTATCATGGGGAAAAATCATACATTTCAAGCACATGGGTTACTCAAATTTCACGCCCAACTAATATTTCAAGACATACAAGCACATGTAATAGATCTAGCATTATGAACAAGAATCTCTACCAACATGATTTTTTTGCAATTTTGAACTTCAAACAATACCCACAATATGCAATTCACCAATGAGCATGAAGATGCTTAACGGAAAATGGGGGAAACATGGGTTAAGAAGAATTAGAATACTGGCATTCTTTCTATTGCACTAAAATCATCAAGAATTTGAAAGAATAGAGATGAAAAGCAACACGTACCAAATGGGTGAGAAGAGAAACGAAATGTGAAACTTGAAAATTTTTTGTCTTGACAATGGCCAACCCAAACCTTTTTCTTTCGTGTGTTTAGTTAGAGAGTTGTGACTATTGGTAGAAAATGGTGAAGGTGGATGGAATTTATAGATGGAGGGAAGATGAATGGATTGATGGGTTTAAACGTGGGAGTAAATGAATTTAATGGGGGAAGAGAAGTGGTTGGTTGAGGGGTTATGGGAATGGAAAATGGTGAAGAAAATGGGGGGTTTTGGGAAGTCAGAAGGAGTTTAAAAGACTTAGATTGTCCATGGGTTGGGTTCGGTCAATGCGTCAGTCAATAATTTTAAATTTACCTCATACCCGCACCTGCACTAGACCTACGTCCGCAGGTAGGCATTTGCCAACCACAGTTCAAAGTGCAGATTGCCTCATTCCTATCTAGTGCACTGCCTCTGTCCTATGCCAGACCTGTGTTTCGCAGCTTAGCACCTGCGTTTCGCAGGTGGCTCATAGGTTACCTCTGCTTTTTCAAATTTTTCTAGGTATTCCAGTTTGGTTATGCGCCGGAACTACATTCCTCGGGTTGACACTTGCTTTTGATCCGTAGAAATCCTTTATTTTTCTTAGACTTTCTGGTTCCAGGTTCCACTTGCACTGCTCCTTCCACTTTGGTACTTGCATTTCGCAGGTCTCGTGCGGCTCATATCCTATTTTTCTTTCATTTTATTTTCACTCCAATCTATCCTACAAAACAAAAACAACAAGAACATTAGATACAACTTAGTTCAAAAGTACTTGGGTTTCCTCCCAAGAAGCACCTTATTTAATGTCGCGGCGTGACAGGTTCATCACCCCCTCATCAATCATCTGGAGTGTCATTCTCAGCATCAACTTCCTCGTCACATTTGCTCCCTTACTCATCTTCTTCCTCAAGGACCGCAATTACCTTGCACTCATTAGAGGGTTAAATTGGTTGGAAAACATTAAATGTGAATTCCTCACCACCAATTCTAAACTTCAACTACCCTAGCTCTACATCAACCAATGCTCTCCCCGTAGCCAATAGTAGTCGCCCCAAGATTATGGGCACCTCAACATCCATATGGTAATCCAACATGACAATGTTGGCTGGAAGGATAAATTTATCAACTCAGACCAACATATCTTCAAGCACTCCTATGGGGCGCTTTATAGAGCGATCAGCCATTAACAACCTCATTGTTGAAGGCTTGGGACTTCACAAACCTAACTTTTTGAAAATCATTAGAGGCATTAGGTTGATGCTCGCTCCCAGATCACATAGTGCTTTGTTGAACATGCATACTCCAATAGTTCATGGAATGGTGAGTTCTCCCGGGTCCTCTCTCTTAGGAGCAAGATTGCTGGTCATCACGACACTACAATGGTGCGACACCTCCACTTTTTCTGCATCCACTATCTTCTTCTTTTTCAGTAGCTCCTTCATGAATTTGGCATAGCTAGTCATCTAGACCAAAACATCCACAAGCAGTATATTTATGGACAACTTACTGAACATGTCAATGAATTTTCAAAATTGGTTGTCCTCCTTTTTTATCCAACCGCTGAGGGTAAGGGGGTGGAAGTCTGGGCTCTTGGACTTTTGTATTGAGGGTCTCCTCACCCTCTTTATCAACAACAACATTCTAAGGAGAAGCATCCACTCCTTCCTCCTTTAGTCCTTCCTCATTGTCAACACAAATTGGTGCTCTTGGCACCTTATCACTCACTTCATCACTTGCTTTATGATCAATAACATTTTTGTCCTTAACACCCGCATCAGCTACAACTTTACCACTCCTTGTGACAATAGCCATGCAATGATTATCCTTCTTCGAATTTGGCATAGTGTCACTCGGAAGGGTTCCTTACATCTAAGGCTTCATTTGGATAGAGAGATTAGTCATTAGAGCGGTTTGTGCTATGTTAGACACCTCCCCTTTTAATTCCTTCACTCCACTATCGGTGCACCTACTCTTTTCAACACCCGACCTAACATCTCCTTAATTTTTGAATTACGAACATTACTTATCCCTAGTAGCATTTGGGCTGCATCCACTTTGGGAGTAGGTATGTATGGATTTGAGATTCTATGATACCCCTCACTATTTTGCTCCTTGTTCCTCCATCTATCATTTCTATCATTCCAGCCTTGATTTTCACGACCTCTCCAACATTGATTCTTATCACGAGGGCACCAAGGGCCTTGGTTGGAACCTTGGTACCCTTGAGGAGGACCCACCATTTGATCTGCCATGTATTGGCATTTCTTATCAATCTACGAGGTGAAATATCTCCCTCATATTAACCATGCCCTTGTGTCCCTACAACATTCAAACTCTTGGCTCCAGCCCCCATAACATGTTTAGCCATTACCTTAAGGTAGGTCATCATCTTTGCCAAGGTTTCATCTCTTTTCTCCTCATGCCTTCTCATTTAGCGGTTACAAGATTGGAAGCGGCGCCACTTGGGGACACCTCGGTGTCTCTAGTGTGCCATGCTCTATATATTTTGGTTAGACTATAAAGAAGAGCTTTGGCCATTCCATATGTTTGGTCCATGATGGACCCACCATCAAGGTTGTTGGCCACCGACTTATTTGTCGAGTCGAGGGAACGATATAATCCTTGAAGTAAGACTCCATGCTGCAAACCATGGTTGAGGCATATCAGAACCTTCTTTTTGAAACGGAGCCAAACCTTATGCAGCGGCTCTCCTAAAAGCTGTCTAAAAAGTTGTTAATATCATCTCTCAATTGAAGCATCCTTGAGGGAGGGAAGAATCTGTCCAAAAAGGCCTCTGTTAGCTCCTTCCATGAAGTGATTGACCCGGAGGCAATTCTTCTCACCAAATAGTGGTTTCTCCTATTAATGAGAATGAGAAAAGCCTCAACTGAATTGACTCTTAGCTGATGTTGGTAATATTAAAAGATTGGCAGATTTCAAGAAAATTTCGGAGATGTCTATTGCGTTCTCACTTGGTTTCCCTCCAAATAATCCCTTTAGGATAAATAGTGGTGACAACGGATGGTAACCATAAGTCAATGCATTGAGGTATGACTCATGGTGTGAGTCGTGACACCTAGCAGAGCGAAATTGTGTACGATTTAAGTAAGGGTATTTCCATAAATTTTAAGCTTCTAAACCCTAAACTACATCATTTTAAGCTCTGTTAGGAGGGTTTTAAGAGGGTTAAACCTATTCTAAACCATTTCCCTCCCATGCATGCAATTCTAGACCTCTCCATTGAAGATCAATCCTAGAACCCTTCAAGTTCTTCTCCAAATCCTTTGGGCTTTCTAGGAAAAGTGTAGATTTAGTTCTTCCAGGAATGTTAGGCCATGAGTAAGGGTTCCTTTCACTCGCATTCTCATAATTCTCCTCAATTTCATGGATCAAGTCACAATTCAAATTATGATCAAAAAGGGATTTCAATCTAATTTCATTGAATTCTTACAAATTTTTTGTGGGTTGATTCCCTCTATGTTTTAAAGTTGGTTTGATGATTAATGGGCAGTTTTTATACATGCTTTGATTATAAATCATGAGTTCAGGTTTTAGAAGATCTTTTCCAATTATACAAGTTCATGAAGAAGTCTAGTTTATGATTGATGATTTCAAGTATGATGAAATATCTAGCATGCATATATTTTCACACATTCTCCATATATGATTCTATGATTTTTACCATTGAAGTCTATTTCAAGTATGCATGATATTTAGATTTTGGATAATCCCACTCAGATTAGGCACGTTTCATGATTTAATTTAGTTATGTAAATATTCTTACCATATGGTTTTGGAGTCTATACTCCCACTTTCAGCTTATGATATGGTTTCAGCTTCGTTGAAAAATGATGGTGAGCACTTTGCATGTTTTTGGGAGCAGTGTCTAGCACTGAGTAGGCTAGGGGTTTAGAAAACCCAGGGTTTCAGAACTACACGCCAACATAGTATTTCACATATACTTTGGGACCTCCCTTATGAGTTTCCCCTGTCCTGAAAGGGCCTTCAGCTTGATATCAATATCATGGTAGCGCCCTTAGCCCTGACAAGGCTTTGGACGGCTCTGCCCACTTGAGTATAACGGTTGGGATCATGTAAGCTCTATTGTGATGATTTCCATTATATGTAGAGTCTCCCATTGTTCCTCATGTTCTCAGTTATGCAGGTTTATCAGTTATGATATTACAGTTTCAGTAGGTTTGACCTAATGATCAGTTTATCATCTTTTACTTATGATTTTATTTTCAGCTTTAGGTCATTCGATTCAGTTATGAGATCCAATTTTTGACTATTCATGTTTTCTGATATCAACATGTAGTCCCTACTCTTATGATGTTATGATTTATGTTATTTGCATGATTTTAGTTGTGCTTACTCATATTGTTTTACTTACCTTACATACTCAGTATATTCCAAGTACTGACCGCATACTCGATGTTTTTCGTTTCATGATACTGGTTTAGACGTTCAGACTCAGTCCCACCGTTAGCCAGTCTCTAGAGCTTAGTACAATTTTTGTTGGTGAATTCTCATCCTTCGAGGACCTTCAGATTATTGAGTTGTGTTAGTTTCAGTTTTTAGACTTTTAGTGAGCTAGTTAGGGATGTTGTTCCATCAGATTGTAAGTTATGTTAGAGGTTTACCAGACAATTTGTAGAATCTCAGCTTGTTAGTATTGACACTATATGGTTGATGCATTTTCAGACGTTTGCTATTTCAGAATTTAGTTATCAGTTTTACTCAATGTTGATCTTTAGTTATCATGTTCACGCCATGGGTCGACTTGGATCTAGTCATGGTTCTTGGTTTCGTGTCTAGATTTGGGCCGATGCTTAGGTCGTGACAATCTTGGAATCAGGGCAAAGGTTTAGAATGTCCTAGGGTGTCTGAAATTCATGTTAAGTAGAGCCTTTTCCATGGGTGTAAATGACACCACACTTATGAGGGAGAGGCTACAAGATGTTTTAGGAAATTTTTCTTCTTTCATGATCTATGTCGTGCGATGAAGTATCTCTCAATCCTTCTAACTCTTTCTATAGGTGTTTGCAGAATCATGCCTCCACACAAAGTAAATGGTAGAATAAATAGAAGTGGAAATGGCTAAGAAGATGGCAATGGAGATGTGCACCAACAAGCCCAACCAGCACCAGCAGGTCCTTTTCCCAAGTAGGTCTCTTATGCCGAGTTTAGAGAGACATTTCAAATTTTAGCCCAGTCTTTGACCGCTCAGGTCAATCAGTAGGCGGCGACTCATGTCCCTAAGAATAGGAACACAGCTTTGGCTCGAGTTCGGGACTTTCTCAAGATGAATCCCCCTGAGTTCCTTGGGTAAAGAGGGGATAAGGACCCACATGAATTTTTAGAAGGGATACAGATTCGTCCACTTGAGGCAAAATGATATGAGTGTCCAAGTGTACACCTGGAGTTCATCCGGCTGTCCAACTACGTGCCAAAAATGGTTGCAGACCAGGGAGCCCGTATGAATGGATTTGTGTTTGGGGTGTCTAATTTGCTCGTCAAGGAGTGTAGGACCACGATGTTGAATAGTGTTCTTGATTTCTCCTGATTGGTGATATACACCCAGCTGATTGAAGTGGATCAGATGAAGTAAAGGGAGAGAGAGGCCAGGAGCCAGGACATGCAGCTTTGAGTTTTCCCAGCAGAGGTCTGGTGGTGGACATCGCTAGTAGTCTCACCAGATGCCATCATCCCCAACACCATCGTCATCTAGTGTACCATCTAGATCTCGATGTGATCAAAAAGGGAGGACATTAGGCTCTCAAGGTCAGGGGAATAGGTCACTAGAGCCTAGTATTCTAGTTTGTGGCAGGTATGGTAGGAGGCATACCGGACAGTGCTTAGCAGGTTTAGGGGCAAGTTTTTGGTATGGGAAGCCCGACCACATGCTTAGAGATTGTCCAGTAGCCAAATAAGGTCATGGTGAAGACCATGACATAGCTACCAATTCAACAGCTCCACCAGCACGCTCAGCTCAATAGGTTGCATCCACTAGTGCATGTGGTGATCAGAATCAGAACAGTTTTTATGCATTCTCATCACTTCAGAAGCAGGAGGTCTCCCCGGATATGGTCACTGGTATGTTATGAGTATTCCATCTTTATGTATATGCATTGTTAGATTGATGAGTTACTAATTTACCAACTGATTAGGCCTTTAAACATGAGCTTTATCTTAGTGTTCAAGTCATTTAGTTAGATTTTATGCCCTTTTTGCCTCTTTATGTGCAGGTATCTGGTTTGAATAAAAGGAGCATGAATTGAAGTAACAAGGATGTAATTCAGGTGAAAACTGGCGCTCCACAAGAAGACATCGAAGAAATGCCAGTCAACTGCAGGAAACCACTAGCTTGATGAGAAACTACAACCAGTGGCCCACGGAAAGCAATTGACAATCCGCCAGTTCCATCGCCAACAGGTGCTGGAAGTGGCTGGACCAATGATGAATTTGATCGGTGGCTGATAGAAACTGATGAACTGCCAAAGGCACCATTGGAAGGCCCTGGAAATTCACTAGATCGCAGAATAAAATGACCGGCGGCTCGCAGATAGCAACCACCGAATCACTGGTTCTATCGCAAGTGAGAATACACCTGAATAAGGAAAAATCATCAAAGCCTGAAAAAGAGGAGAATGTTTGCCCTATTTTTGTATATATTCTAGAAGAAAGTACTCTGAACATATGATTGAATAGTTCCTTTACTTTTTGAGAGAGAAGAACTCCATTGGAGAGAAAGAATTATTTTGCATAATTCTTTTTATCTTCATCTTCTTCTTTAGCAAATTATAACTATTATTGTAGAAATGTTGTGACTTTTATTTTTATTACTCCTAATGATGAAATTATTGAGTTTATTAATGAATATGATCTTGTGTTTCTCAATTATGAGTAGTTAAATCTACAGCTGGGGGTATGTGATGATGGGTGTCTAAATTGATTGGGTATCTCTAGATTTGTCTTGTTATTACTTAGTGTAAATCTATTGAATTGTCCTCAAATAATAGTTAATTTCTCATAGTTACAAATATGGGTATTGTTTTCTTACTTCATTTTAGCTTGAAAAGAAAAGAATTAAGTAATAGGGGAGAATTTAATGGTGGATTTGGATTTGAATATGTGGGTTTGGGCTAGAAATAGCCAAAACCCATGATCATAATCCATTAAGAGGTTGATTGATAGAAATAGCTCAGCCCCTAATCTAAATCATATTGCAATAGTTAAATTGTGCCTTGAGATTCAAGAGAACTTAAGGAAAAGGAGTCCAATTGGTTGAAGAACATAGGGCTCCGTCTTTTTCTAAGGTTATTTACACATTTTAGTAATAATTTAACTATCTAGTAAATCCCGATTTGATTGACATCCCATCTACACCACACCTCTAGCATTTGCTCGTTATTGTTTCTCAATTTTAGTTATCTTGCTCTCTTGATTAGTTGATTTTAGAACTCACAATATTTTTGCCTTCACTTCCCCCAAAATTTACATTTACGTTTTCATTGCTTGGATGTGAATCAATTCAATTCACTACACGTGTGCAAATCATTCTCTAGTCCTTGTGGGATTCGATCCCGACACTCGTTTGGTTATTTCTTTTGATACAACGATCCCTTATGTTCTCTCTAAATGAGGAGTGTAGTTTGAGCATTATAATAATGGCGTTGTTGCCGGGGACTAGCGCTTCATATCCTAGAGTTGTTTGTTAATTTGAAGTGATCTTGCATCTTAACTAGTTTGACATTACTATCTTAAGTGGTGTAGCATTTTTCCATTGTTGGTTTGTTGATGATATGCTAATGAGCCACTTTGAAAGGCCGTTGAGAGACCTCGAGAGGGCACCTTATGTTGAGACCCTCCAATTAATGGATAAGATGTGGAGGGGAAAAGGAAGAAAAGACATAGTTTTCATGGTCATGATGAAGAAAATAGAGTTGCTAATGAATTATATGAGGGGTTTTCATATAAGGTACCAACAAGCCAATCAAGGCTATGGATATTCTTATAATGAAAATCAAGGTCAGAACGATGTTTGTTTAGCTGAAATGAGTAGTCAAGGAAGTGATGAATCCCTCTCATCTCGCATGAAAAACACTCTTAAGGTGGTGCTAAGTTATTTCAACTAATTCAGGAATTTAGGAATTGTGGAGTTAATTTTTTGGACCTCACAAACACGGTGAAGAATCATGATGTGGCCATCAAACAGTTAGATGACAAAATGAACCTTTTAGCATCTTAAATGGCAGCTCAACAAGTAACAAAGGAAACAAAGGATCTACCACCCCAAGCCATTAGGGATGAAGAAGAATTGGGATGGGAGATGGAAGAAGAAATTTTGAAAGAAACGTTTTCTAGCCTTTTCTTGAACAATGGAAGATTGGAAGAGGTGTGTCAAGTGAGTAAAAGTCTAGGAACTTATACCTTTCACCCAGTAAAACTCGATCTTTACCTCAAAAATAGGAGAACCCACCATCACAACCATCCATCATTGCACCTCCAATCGTGGAACTCAAACCATTACCTGGCCATTTGAGATATGCATATTTGGGGGAAAATGAGACACTCCCAGCGATTATCTCAGCAAAGCTCACTCCCAAACAGGTAGAGGAACTCATAGCAATGTTGAAAAGGTATATTTGAGCAATAGAGTGGTCTATAAGTGATATCATAGGTACTCCTCCAAGTATTTGTACTCACAAAATCAACCATCAAGAGGATTGCAGCCCTTCAGTCGAGCACCAGAAGCATCTGAATCCACCTATGTAAGAGGTGGTCAAGAAAGAAATTGTAAAATGGTTAGATGCATGAGTTGTGTATCCTATCACTGACAGCAATTAGATTAGGCATGTTTAGTGTGTGCCAAGAAAGGGGAGATTATGGTTATACCAAATGAAAAGAATGAGTTAATTGCAACCCTCCCAGTTACTGGATGGAGGGTGTGTATGGTTTACCGTAAGTTGAACTCTTGGATAAAAAATACCATTTTCTATATTGCACTCGAGGATCAAGAGAAAACCACATTTACATGTCCCTATGGTACTTTTGCTTTCAAGATGATGCCTTTTGGACTTCGCAATGCTCCTGCAACTTCTTAGAGGTGTATGATGTCCATTTTTTCGGATATGGTGGAGGACACTATGGAAGTCTTCATGGATGACTTCTCAGTGGTGTGAGATTCATTTGAAGATTGTTTCATAGACCTAGAAGAGGTATTGAAGAGATGTGAAGACAAACTTGGTACTTAATTAGGAAAATTATCATTTCATGGTGAAAGAAGGAATTGTTTTGGGACACAAATTTTTTGAAAAAGGGACTGAGGTAGACCAATCCAAGATTGACGCAATTGCCCAATTACCTCTGCCAAGAATGGTGAAAGGTATTAGGAGTTTACTAGGGCATGCGGGATTTTACCGCTGCTTCATCAAAGATTTCTCCAAGATAGCTCATCCTTTATTTCGATTGTTAGAAAAGGAGGCCAATTTAAACTTTGATGAAGGATGTATGAGGGCTTTCATGGAATTGAAAGAAAAGCTAGTGTCCGCTCCAATTATCAGGGCATCAGATTGGTCAAAGCCCTTTGAGCTAATATGCGATTCGAGTGGCATAGCATTAGGGGAACTCCTTGATCAGCGAAAGGAAAAGATTTTTCACCCTATTTACTACACTAGTAAAGCCCTGAATGACGCACAAATAAACTACATAGTGATTTAAAAAGAGCTGCTCACTGTAGAGTTTGCGTTTGAAAAGTTTCAGGCGTATTTGTTGGGAACCAAAATGGTGGTGCACATAGACCATGCGACACTTAGATATTTGATGACCAAGAAAGATGCTAAACCTATGCTCATTAGGTGGGTCTTGTTGTTGTAGGAATTTGACTTTGAAGTGAAGGATCGTAAGGGATGTGAGAATCAAGTGGCCGACCATCTATTGTGCCTAGAGACAAATGGTCAGCTGTGAGCATATGGAGAGATTAATGATTAATTCCTGGATGAACATATTCTGGTTGAGACTCACCACGTAACATCGTTTTTTGTGTATTTTGCTAATTATTTGGCAAGCAATATCATACCTGAGGGGTTGACCTTTCAGCAAAAGAAAAGATTCATGCATGATGTTCGAAAGTTTTATTTGGATGACCCCTACCTTTTCCTTAGTTGTGCTAATGGTATAACGTGTAGGTGCATCCCCAAAGTGGAAATGGTACCAATTCTAGAGGCTTGTCATTCATCACTAGTTGGTGGTCATTATAAGAGCATTCGAACAACACCAAAAGTGATACAGTGTGTATTTTATTGGCCTACCTTGCATCAGGATGCCATGATTTCTTGAAACATTGTGATAGGTGTCATAGAACAAGGAGTATTTCAAGGAGGCATGAACTTCCATTAACACCAATTTTAGAGGTGGAATTGTTTGATGTGTGGGGGATCAATTTTATGGGCCCCTTTGTGAGCTCTTATGGAAACACGTACACTTAGGTGGGGTTGATTATGTCTCTAAATGGGTAGAAGCAGTAGCATTACCAAACAACAAGGGGAGGAGTGTAATATCCTTTTTGAAGAAGCATATTTTCTCACGGTTTGGAATCCTAGAGCTATCATTACTGATGGGAGATCAAACTTTTGCAATCAACTGTTCAACACTTTGCTAGCCAATTATGGTGTGAAGCACAATGTGGCCACCCCTTATCACCCACAGTCTAGTGGCCAAGTAGAAGTTTCCAATTAGGGAATCAAATCTATCTTGACTAAAACAGTCAATGTGAACAGAAAAGATTGGGCTCGAAAGCTGGATGATGCCTTGTGGGCATATCGGACTGCATACAAGAAACCAATTGGAATGTCGCCACACAAGCTTGTTTTGGGTAAATCTTGCCACCTTCCTATTGAGTTAGAACATAAGTCTATATGGGAACTAAAGAGCTTGAACCTTGATTGGGGGAGAGCCATCCAAGGACGAGTGAAAATCTGCATGAGTTGGATGAATTCAGAATGCGAGCATATGAGAACGCAACTATTTATAAGGCCTGCATGAAGTATTACCATGATTAGAAAATCTTGCATCAGAATTTTATTCCGGGAGAATTGGTATTGTCGTTCAATTCAAGATTAAGGTTATTCCTAGGAAAGCTCAAATCTAAATTGTCAGGACCATTTAAGATGTCCCAAGTTTTTAGAAATTGTGCCATAGAACTTTAAGGAGAAGATGGGTCGAAGTTCAAAGTAAATGTCCAAAAGGTAAAAAAATATTTTAGAGTGTTGAGGAGGATGGTCAAGTAGAGGTCTTGTATCAGGATGAGCCATAGCACATAAGGAATCCCCATCATGCCACGACGTTAACTAAGGCGCTTCTTTGAGGCAACCCAAGCAGAACATTTTAAAGCTTTGTTGTTTTTGATTTTTGTAGGTAGAGTGGATGCAAGGAGAAGAAGAACAAGGCATGATCGGTGATGTTCCGACGGATCGTTGGTGCAAAGGTGTGAGGCACCGATCTACCGCCGGGTGTGAATAGAATAAGGGGAGAACAGAGAAGCAACCACTGAATTGCTAGTGGAACACTGATATTATTTCGTGAACCGCTGACTCCTGTCAGTACACCTGGGAGTTTTGAGCATGTCGGTGATCCAACCGGCGAATTGCCACTGCCAATGAGCAATTCGCTAGGTAGATGCTGGTTCCATCTAGTATATATGGGAGTTAAAATACAATCGGCACCTCATCAGGTGGATCGCCAATGCCAACCTACTATATGCTGGTGGATCACCGATTAGGGACCAGAGAACTGAACAGGTGATGTCCATTGGCGCTCAAACCGGCAGATTGCTGGTCCTCACTGATGACCGCCCGACCCAAGCACCTTAAACTCGCTCCAATTCCCCAAAACAACCCTTATTTTATTAAACCCTTCCTACCTTTCCAATTTCCCATAAATTTTCCTTTTTCCCACAATCTCTTAATTTCCCAACAAAACCATCTTCCCCACCTAAACTCTAGTAATATCTACCTTCCTCTTGCCCAATCACTTTCCCCTCTTTTACCATTTAAATACCTCTCCCCATTACCCTTCTTACCTCATCTTAATTCCCCTAAATTTGGTGGTCCATTATTGAGAAAAGTACAAAGCTTCTCTCTTTACTCATTCTCCTTTCTCAATTTGGTATGTCCCTCCTAGTTTATTATTTAATTAGGAATGTAAATCTGGCATCTCGCATGATGAGGATAGATATTGGTTTGACTTATGTTTGCATTCTTTGTTTTTTCCTTGATTGCCTAACGTTAATATAGTGGGTATGTTGGTGGTGCTATACTGGGTTTTGTCATGTTACTATGGGTATTTTAGTTTATATGTGTTCTTGGTAATATGTGGTATGCTTTTTATTTAGGGGTGAATTTTGAGTAATCCTAGGTGCATAACATTCACGATTTGCTCAACGATAAATAGAGTGATGACTTTCTTAAGGGAAAATTGTCGTGGTCGTTTTGGGTAGTAATTGTTTGTGTGAAGGCTTATGAGGTGTGATGAGAAGAAAACTATTGATTATTGATAGAAAGTTAGTCCAACTGAATGAGGGACAGCCCACTGGTGACACATTGGTCATGTCCGGAGAATCACTAGTGGAACCATGGGATTGAATGGGGGGTTACAGGCTTCTGCCAAGAACCCGCATTTCATCGATGCTTCGCGATTCAAGAGCGGCGATTTGCCAGTGCAGTGCCAGTGATTAATGTCTATGCCCAGCTTACTGCTTTATGACAGCAGTTCTTCCGCACTTCACAGATTAAGACCTGCGGTTCACCGATGTCATCGATGTCATCGTTTCTCTACTTCTACTTTGATATCATTCAGGTTTTCCAATTTTCTAATTGTTCTCTTTTTAAATTTATTAAAATACTAACCTTAATTTGAAGCATCAAGTCCACTTCCAGGCGGAATAGCAAAGGGAAAGAACCTACGTCCAATGCCGCCACATAGAACTTACTTGATGATGAGGCCCAGCGTATTGCGCATATTCTATTTGAGTTGGCTAGAATGGAACAGTATTATGCGTCTTTCAAGGAGAAGAGGTCCATCCATGAGGAAAATCAATTTGAGGTGGAGTCCTTTAGAAATGTTTTTCCTGATATTTACTATTAGATCAACATGCTAGATTAGGGTCCATTCACTATACTGATAGACCCCTACTTCCTTGAGTTGGTGAGGGAGTTCTACATATCATACAGCGCATAACAAAGCATCTTGAGACGTAAAGGATGGGTGGATACAATTATATGCTTGTCTTCTGCATGGGTGCATGGATAAGAAGTGAACATCACAGCAGAGGCAATCAATTCTCTCTATTGGGCTGAGCCAATCCAACCAAATTTAGTTTTTAGAAGGAAGGTGGAAGATAAAGAAATTCAGTTCCAATGGGTAGCTAGCATAATTGTGAGAGATCAACCTCAGTGGGCCACCTCAAAGGGACTAATTCATCGCCGTGATCTAAAGGTTGAGGCCAGTATGTGGCTGGATTTTGTATGCTCTTTGATTATCCCTTACCAAAATACAACACAGGTCTCCATTGAGGTTGCAATTCTTATCTCATGCGTCATGGATCATATACATATTAATAGTGGAGAAATCATTGCGGACAAATTCAAATGGAAGGCCAAGAAGCAGGCAACATCATTGCCTTATCCTAGCCTTTTGAGTATGTTATGCCTGCACGCTTCATGCCCTCTCTTTTGGCCATTGGATAAGACTGTGAAGGCTAAGGGAGTGATTACATTAGACACAAAAACTTATAAAGATGCTCCAGCCTCAAAGTGGCCCAAAGGAATGGGGGCTAGGATTGACCAACCACCTTCCATGTTCTCTAGCACAACTGCTGGATCTTTCCAAGCAACCATAGTCACTACTTCATCTCCAACAAACCTATTAACAATATAAAAAATGGCCCAAGCTCATGAGAGCCATATCGTAAAGTTGGCCAAGGCAATACCTTCTATGATCCAGCAAGCCATTAAGAAAGTCGTGCAACTTGCTAGAGACAAGTTGAGAGGCCTTTGTGCTAAGTCTATGTCTGAGAAAATGATGTGATAGCCTTGAGGGAGGATGTGGAAAGACAGATAAATCCTCAACCCTCCAGTAATATGGACCTCCCTAAACCAAAAGTCGTGGCGACCTAGCCTGAGGGACCTAAAAGCCCGCCGGATGTTTGGTGGGTGGGGTTTGACAGTTCACCATTAATTGTGTCTGATGAAGGGATATATCATAGCTGGCCACCACCCCATTGGATTCTCACTGTGAGAGAAGTAGATCCATCATGGAAACCCTGTGGGATGGATACTATTTCTTATCACGAGCTTAGAACACTGTCGAATAAATGGGTGGTTCCCGAACCAGGGAAACCACTAGAACTCCCACCTGATCCATTGATGTTGTCTACATGGAAAACTACCTCTTGGCATTTTGATGAAGCCACATACTCATGGATCCCTCGTACCAACCACTAAATCTTTTAGGGAGTCCCCTTCAATTGTTTGTTCTTCTCTTTGTACATTGGGGGCAATGTGTTATTTTAAGTTTAGGGAAGGGGAGTATGTGTCTTATTTTGATGGATGTTGAGCTATGAAGCAAGTGTCATCAGTGCTAATGAATGGGTCCTTGTTTTTAATTGCCAAATGTTACTTTGTGACCCAAGTTTGATTTTATTCTCTTTTCTAAATAGTAGATAGTAATCAAACTCCAAGGGTTTTCTTCATACCACGGTTCTTTCCCAAGGAGAATTTTCTTTCTCTTTTCTTTTTTATTTTTGAAATGGTTTGGCATTTCCTAATGATAGATTGTGAGGATACTCTCTTAAAGGAAAATGCCATGTCTTTCTTTGAGTCTTTTGTGGAATTATTTTTCAGAGGTACCTCTAGAATTTTTTTTTGCGAGCATGAAAAATATGAAAATAGGCATTTGAAAAGAAAGGTGTAGTAGTCTCTTGTCATGCCTTATATATTCCCTATTTGGCTTGTGAATTTGCATGTTCTCATGTCTTGAATCTAAAACTTATGACAATGATAACTTGTGTGAATTCTTTGGGTGTGATGCCTGGTGTGGTAAGGATTTTTGAATGAATCTCACGTAACTCTTCTTATCTAAAACTTTCCCTAAGTCTTAATCAAGGAAAAATCCTAGATGTAGCTGCACTTAGAACATTATTTTAGGCTTTCATTTGACTAGTCACTTCACCCAAAATGACCTCTGAAAATGTATTCCCTTGTTAGCCAACATTGAGACAATGGACTATTTATTCTTGGAAACGACATTGCAAGCCAATGTCCCTTTTTGTAACCCTCTTCTTGGCACCCATCCTCCCTAATTGTTAGTGGTAAATGAGAATAATGGGGTATTGAAGCCCCAAGATATAGGGAGAGATAAGAAAATCAATGAGAAAGAGGCAAAAAGCCTATGTTTGGAGGTTTACAAGAAAAGGGGAAATATGAGGAGCTTAAATGTGAGGTAGCACCAAAGTGCGATCAAAATGAATGAAATGATGGGTTGAAGAACCTTAAGGTACCAAAATAGAAATCTCAACTGAAATGGTGTTACCTCTTGCTTAGACAAGGATTAATGTGATAGTAAAATGAGCTTCAAGAAAAACCTTTGATAAATAAAAGATGAAAATGGTCGCAAAAGGAGGAATAAGGTGGAGTGATCTAAAGAGTTGAATGGGGAAGATGAAAGTGTTCACATATAGGCATTAGTGAGGTTCTAGTCACTAGAGCTAAATAATTATCCTACCATTACCCCAAGCCTTCATCATGACTTCAAGTCCTAATTGATTTTGAGTGTAGTTTCTCTACATTAGTGGCAAATTGCACAAAGGGCAAGTCGATGGGTCAAGTTGTGTGCATCTATATTTCTTTTGTGAGAGTGAGTGTGATCAATTTTCTCTCTATAATCCCTTATGTATGCATTGAATTTGATAAAAAAAAGGGGATTCATTCTCTTTTGTAGTGAGTGGCATCACTCCCTTTTGAGAACATACTTGTATTAAGGTAAAGATGTGATTGAGGCATGAGCATTGTGAGCTGCAAGGAAAACTTTGAATGTACAGTGATTATGAATTAAGATGCTATGTGTATTTGATTGGATAAGTTATTCCCTTGTTTTGCAAAATGAAAGCTATTGTGAATCATGCCTTCGTATTGTGGTTGCCTCTTGAAAATTTTCCATATTTTTTTGGGGGATATTGCTTCTATTTTTCAGTGACTCGGTGAGCATTTTTGGGTTGCCATAGATTGAGTGGTCATTGATGCATAGACTCATGTGGAGTGGCATGTCATTCCTTTTGGTCAATTGATAAGAATTGCATTACTTGAGGACAAGCACTGGTTCATGTTTGGGGGTTTGATGAGTTGGTAATTTACCAACTCATTAGGCTCTTAAGCATGAGCTTTAGCTTAGTTTTCAAGTTTTTTAGTTGGATTTTATGCCTTTTTTTCCTTTTTATGTGCAGGTATCTGATTTGAATAAAAGGAGAATGAATTGGAGTAAAAAGGATGTAATTCAAGTGAAAATAGATGCTCTAATAGAGTACACTGGCAAAACACTGGTCAACCATAGGAAATAACTAGCTTGATGAGAAATTGCAACCGGTGGCCCGCGGACAGCAACCAGTGATCCGTGGTTCCATCACCGACAGGTGATGGAAGTGGCTGGACCAATGATGAATTGATCAGTGGCTTGTGTATGGCAACTGTTTGGTGATTTTTGGGTATATAACTACACGCAAGTGCACGTAGTCGATCAAGTAGTAAAGTGGCTCAAGTAAGCCAAGTATCGATCCCACAGAGACTGGACTAAAGTAACAATCTACTCAAGTGCCAATAAACTTTAACTCTAAAATGCAGACAACAGTGTGAAGAGAAATTTGATATTTTGTTTCCTAATTTTATACTAAGTCTAAAACGAATATACAAATTAAGTCTGATCTATAAGTATGAGCATGCTGAGGTTAAATGAACATGTAGAGAAATAAATTATCGATACAATTTGATTAATCTTTCCTACGGTTGCTAGTCAAGAATTATTGCCTATGGATTAAAACTCTCATATTTAACCCAACTTAAGAATCATGAACCTTCCACCTACATTTCTGTGATAAAACGAAATTCATGTTCTAGCCATACAAAACCGATTCCTTAATTGACTAATATGACTTTCAGGTATATTTCTATCCTGAAGGTAAATCAATTCTCAATTTTCCCAAACTAAGAAAAGATCATATCCTATCAATTCACAACTTTCCAATTTTTTGCTCTCTCGAGTGAAACCGGACTTTTTAGATGTACATTAACGTTGGCCACACATTAATGTAGTAAGAACAAGAATAAATAGAACAACTATGGAAGAAAAGATGAAAAACCAATTTATCAATAATTACATTTCAATACAATTGTTCTTAACCTCAACAAGAAGAGGATTTAGCCACTCATTTGTGGATTAAACATCGTTAAATGAGTGTTAATCATACAAGCAATTGAAATAAAGAAGAAGGAGATAGAGAAAAACCCTGAGATTTTCGTCCCCTCAACTGCCTGTAACCCACGTTCTTGCTCCACCAAATCAGAATAATTAAAAATGAACCTAAGTGTTCTATTTATACTAGTGGGAATTTTTCCCAGAATAACAAGCAACGTGTCACGGAGTGCATCGCGGAGCACTTCCTCCGTGACACGCCACCAACGCGAACCCTTACTGGAATCCGGACGTCCAGGTATTTAGGCCCAACGTGGCATGGCGTGCAACGCGGGGCTAGGCCAACGTGCCACGGCCCCAACGCGCACCTCCACTGGAAATAGGCGTAATTTCACCATCCAGGCAGAATGCATCCGCGATGGCAGCGTGACACGGCTCCATCGCGGAGCTCCTTTAATTCATGCCTTCAAGTGTTTTTCTTCCTTGCTAGCTTTCGAGTCCAATTCCAATTTCTCCCAACATGCATCTTAGCTTCGTACAATTATATTTTTCCTGAAAAATCATGCTAATCATGTTGGTTAGTATAAATTCACATTTTATTACAATTCACATGATAATGTATAAACATCGATAGATAAACAAGGCAAAATGACACATTTGAGTATCACTTGGGCATATAAATTTGCCCAAGATCACTTACCCCACACTTAAATCCTTGTTCGTCCCCGAACAACAATCTTACACCTCATGCAATTGACACCCCATCCTGGCTACTTTGGCTCGACAATTCAAGCTACGGTTATACCAATTATTTAACATAGCAAATCATCAAGAAAACATGCATAGTGTTATCAATAGAATGACCTTCAACACATTAAGACCTCCTAGACTCAAGAATCGACTCTCGATATCGGCAAACTCATGCAAATCAGCTGATCAAGATATCCGACATGAATTTTAATCTCTCGTCGAGCATGTGCCCTCACAACACAAAGAGAATTTTTCCCCCTTTTTAATTACATGAACTCAAAGAAATTACATGCAGGGGCATATAAACACAATTTCACTCTCTCTCCCAAAAGAATTCACATGCATCATGTCATGAACCATAGGCTTGCCTTTAGTGTATTACTCCACTAATATAAGGACGTGTGTTGTAAGATCACGTAGGACTTAACGGGTTGTAATGTAAGCTACGGAACTAGTAAATACTAGGCTAACCAATAATAACAACTAGCATCCTTAAGCGCTTTTTTCAATACATCCCATCAACCTTATGGGCATTGTTTCTTCCTTCATCCTCCCATTCTTGAAGTCTGTCTTTATTTTTAACCTCATATCTTTAAGCACACTTGACTCAATAACAAAGATTATTTATACATCTTCATTATATTTAATTTATAACGAGTGCACCTTCGACCTTTTCTTTCCTTTCATCACTCTGCTTTTTCTTTTCTTTTCACCATTCTCACTCCTTGACACTGTGGGAAAATTATTTTCTTTTCCTGAGCGCTTAAGAGTTTTGGATCAAATTCACGGATAATGAAAAGAAGGGGTTAAGCTCGGTTTACACCTTTTTGACAAAAGAAAAATAATAGGCTAAAGGCTCAATGGGCTAACTAGGATGTACATTCAAGGTGGGTACGATAAGAAAAACAAACTTTTGGTTAAAGCAAAGAAATGCCTACATCCTTTCCTACAATACACCTCCTTCATTTCGTTTTGTACACACACCAGGCAAGTTCTAGACACTTCACAATAGCATGGAAGACACGAAACCTCACTATACACTCATTTCACATGCTCAACTCAAGACATATTCACAGACTCTTCAATCAGCTAATTACAAGAATTCAAACATTAAGCCTCAATCACACTGAGTCGAACTCTATGGCCTAGGTATCTCAACATATTTAAAAAGTTGCATGCTTTCATACGAATCACCTTTGCATTTCAAACATCATGTACAACACGCAACCAGAATTTCGCAACCATAAAGTAACTACAGGTTTTGGGATGCAAACCAACAAAAGAAAAAAACTAAAAAGGGCAAAATGAACAAAGAAATCTACTCCTAACGACTACATTTCCCTTAAGACGGTCGTCATCCATCCATCATAGAGAACAGTCACTAATTACGACTTCGGTTCAATGGGACTATTCTCGGTAAAAGAACCGAAAACAAACGCCGAGAAACCCAAAAATTTAAAAATTCATGAAAAAATTTTAAAAATATCGATCATTTCGATAAAACAAAAATATGTACAAAACCAGCTAACAACATTCAATAGCACACAACAGCTTCACCTTAATTACAATACAGACATACACACAAAAATCACAGGGCCATAAGTTTATCCAAGCACAACAACAGAATAGAGACATACACTAATAACAATAGCAACAAACACCTAACTACTCCCACCCCACACTTAAATCGAACACTGTCCCCAGTGTTCATAAAATTCAGCATAGCACAAAAATGGGTGGTGAAACTCCCTGATCAATCAAAATATTCCACTTCTTCGTCAAGTGTTGCTGCCTCATCTCCCATGTCTGAATCGCCCCCATTGTCATCATCTGACTCCACATCGGAGTCATCACGACGTGTCTCCTCGTCTGTGGGGACATCATCATCGGTGGGCTCCATAAAAGCTGGCCTCACTTGGCATAGAGCCCTGGCATTTTCGCCAAAAGGGTAGTCTAGCTCGAGCTGCCACAGCTCCTCTTCTGTTGCCGGCCTCCCGCCTATGCGTAGCTGGAGCATTTGCATCCCAAACATGCGAGCCATGTACTGATCATCCCGAGCATGTCGCTCGGCTAATGTAAAAACTAGCCCGTGGGTGGTGTCGGGTGCCTTAATTTTGGTGACATCTAAGGCCCGCCTCTCCATCTGCGGGATGTAGTCAAGGGCCTCCTCCTCGATATCCAGGCCCCTCAGGAATGTGGTCAGTAATCCACCAAACCCGTACCTGTGCCCTTGATGCAAACGGGCTCTCTTCATGGTGGAGATAATCACTGCCCCCACATTGATCTCCAGCCCTTTCATCAAGGCGTAGACCAAGCATACACGATCCCGGGTAACATCTGTCATGTGCACCCCCGGGATCAGGCAGGAACAAGCAATCTTCAGCCATATCCTGGCTTCCTTGTTCATCTGTGAGTAGGGAAAGGTCTGATGGTATCCCCTCTCCTTATGCCTGCTCCAACGTGCTGTAGACCGAGTTCCACACAAAGTGCGTCTGATATCCGCGTATGGTGGAGTGATATTCAACTGCCGAAGCACATGGGCGTCTGTGTCCCGCGCCCCCAAGATGGCATTAAGGTGATGAGGCTCAAAAGTGACTATTTGCCCCCGTATCTTGATGGTGTGACTTCTGAGTGTCGGGTTCCAGTTGGCGTAGAATTCCCGAATCAGGTGCAGGTTGCACTCCTTGGGCTCTTCAAAGATGAAGTTCATCCCGGCTGCCTCAATTTTGTGGACAATCCTGGGGAACTCCTGTGCCAACGGTTCCCTAGCAATGTGTTCTTCAGGGAAGTATTTGCTTTCCTTATGTTTAGCGTACCATTTCTTCCCCTCCTCTGTCACCCATCTGGTTCCATATTGACGGCGTTGGCCGCGTGGAACCGCTGGTGCTGCTGGGACTGCTGTTCCCAGTCTAATTCTTTTCTTTCCGGCGCTTGATGTTGATGCGCGCTTCCCTTTATCTTGCTTGCTTGCCATTGTTCCTGTCAAACCAAACCGACAGTCCCAATGTTATTCCAACTAAAATTAGCTTCGACTAAGGTTGGGTTAAGCTAGGCTACCCCACACTTAATCTTTAGCCACAATCACAACATTACAGCAAGATCATACTTATTTCCAAATAAAAAAACAAAACACAACAAATATGCCTCGTACATTCAAAGAATTTGACGGTATAAATTCCCTTGTACTACTCAGACTTCGTACAGCTAACCACTACATTACCATCGATCACATTTTATCACATAGCACGCAGCAAACATTTCTATCAACAAAACCGATATAATTCCCCAATTTCTATGCAATTTCAACAATTTAATTAACCCGACAATCTGTCGCGCCTTAATCGTCTTAACGTTAAGCACAACCTCATGTTCCTCACCCAACATGCACACACCAAGAAGAATTACACATTTCAACTCGATTTTAACATCTTCATATTCGAATTCTAACCCTAGCTACCATTTCGCAAGAATTTCAATCAAACATGTATTTATCGAGTTCATACCATTACATCGATACTATAAACATCAATCAACAATAATTTACATGAATTCATGCTCAATTTACACTTAGGGAAAGGTTTCTTCACTTACTATGCTAAAAATCGGAAAAATAAGGTAAGAAATGAGATGAAGTTAACAAACATACCTTAAATTCGATGATATCAAAGAAAAGTTGATAAAATTGAGCTCCTAGTCCGTGTCACATTGGGGAAGGGGGAATTTTAGGGTGTTTGTCGCGGAGGAGATGAAAAAATGGGAAAAATGAGGGGAAAACGGGGTTAAAAAGAAAGTTTTTCGCGCGGGTCACCCGGTGACCCGATGTGACCCGTCGCGAAATACACTGCAATGTGTCACGGAGGGTAACGCGGAGCATGCCCTCCGTGACACGGAGCCATCGCGCAGGTGTTCTGGAATTTGAAAAAATTCCAGAATTACCTTCAACGTGTCACGGAGGGTAACGCGGAGGCCCTCCTCCGTGACACGGAGCCATCGCGTGGGCTCACTGTTTTGCCACTTTTTATTAATTTTCTTACCTCGATTTTTCCTTTGCAATCCTTTGCACATTTATCCTCCGTTCAACCTAAAATTCATCTCACAACAAGAAATTGTTTAGAATTATAGGTTTCAATTAAAATACAAATTTTGTTTCTTTTTTCTTTTTTCTTTTTTTTCTTTTTTCTACGAAATCTATTCACATTTTACAAAAATTTCACGGGTTGCCTCCCGTGCAGCACCTGGTTTACCGTTGCGGCTCTACGTCATTAAGCTCAGTCATCTCCTAGGGTGACGGATGTTTTCTCTCGACCACCGTCCTCTCCCCAGTAGTGCTTACATCTTTCCGGTGGTTTCCCCAATAACTCCTGTGACTCAATTCTCTGGAAAACATCAGCTCGATTAATCACATTGATCACCAAGAGTTCCTCATACACAGCCGGGAGCTTGGTGGCCTTGTATACATCAAACACCTCCACCTTGTCGTGTGCTCGCATGGTTAGCTGCCCTGCAGCTACATCAATAAGTGCTTTCCCGGTAGCCAAGAAAGGACGTCCCAAAATAAATGGGACTTCCGCGTCTGGCTCAAAATCCAGCACGACGAAATCTACTGGGAAGATAAGGGAGCCCACTTGCACCAGCACGTCTTCCACAATGCCATCAGGTCTGGCTAAGGAACAATCCACTAGTTGTAAGATCACTGTTGTTGGTCTAGGACTCCCTAGACCCAACTTCTTAAATACCGATGAAGGCATCAAGTTAATGCTCGCTCCCAAATCACATAATCCGCGAGCTCGGATACTCTGCCCAATTGTAATTTGTATTGTAAAGCTCCCAGGGTCCTTGAGCTTTGTGGGCAACCTGTTTTGTATTCGGGAAGTGCACTCCTCCGTAAGAGCCACCGTAGCATACTCAGTTAACCTGCTTTTGTTCACCACGATGTCCTTAATATACTTTGCGTACTTCGGCACTCCCTGCAAAACATCAACAAGAGGTAAGTTAATGTGTACCTGTTTAAGCACCTCCATGAACTTTTTGAAACACGCCTCCTCCTTGTGTTTCTTTAATCGTTGAGGGAACTGGGGTGGTGGTCTTTTTGGTTCAGACTCCTTTTTCTTCCCCTTCTCATCACTTTGCTCCCTCTCAATTTCTGCTGCTCCCGATTGTTGAGGTGGTCTTTCTGGTTCCACCTCTTTAAGCTGCAAACCACTCCTTGTGGTCACTGCATTCACTTGTTTGGGGTTGGGATCCGTGTCACTCGGAAGTCCTCCTCTAGGCCTGGTGTTTTGGGCTCCAGCAAATTGCCCAAACTGGTACTCCAGCGCCTTTGTAGCTAACTGATTGTTCTTTACCACGGCTGCCAATTTCACGTAGTCAGCCTGCAATTGAGCTTGGTTAGCTATCATTGTCTTGAACATTTCCTCGATGCTGGGTGATGGTGGTGGAGGAGGTGCATTGTTGCTTCTATATTGTGCCTGATAGTTCTGCTGCCCTCCTTGAGTTCTCTGCGCCCCCTGACTCGAACTTTGCCCTTGATGGTTGTTGCTACCCCAAGAGAAATTCGGGTGATTCCTCCAGTTGAAATTGTAGCTGTTGCCATATTGTAGGTGGTTGTTTCTCTGTACATTTCCAACAAAGTTCACCGAATTAGGATTTGCTCCACAACACTCAGCTGAGTGTTCACTACTCCCACACACTTAACACCAAATCCGCTGCACTACATTCACTGGGGCTTGAGTCTGGTTCATGCTCATGTTGTTGAAGTGGGTGTTGAGTTGATTCTTTAAAGCAGCTATCTGTGCAGCAATAGCTGTAAAACCATCCACTTCTAGGACTCCTGTTGCTTTCCTTGTTCCTCCTCTTGACGAGTCCGCATTCCACTCCAGATTTCCCTGCGAAATACGATTTAACAAGGTATACAGCTCCTCATAAGTTTTCTCCAATGCTTGTCCCCCAGCTGCTGAGTCTAGCAAGATTTTTGTGTGGGGTTCCAAACCCTCTATGAAAGTATGCACCAGCACGTCATTGGATTGGTGATGATGAGGACAATCCCGCAACATAGATTTGAATCTCTCCCAGGCTTGATACAGATTCTCTCCCTCTCTCTGTTTAAAACTTAGAATTTGACTTCAAAGTCTTGCTGTTTTACCGGATGGGAAGAACCGAATCAAGAATTTCCTTGAAAGATCATCCCACGTGGTGATGGAATTAGGTGGCTCAGCTTTCAACCACCTCTTGGCTTCTCCCAAAAGTGAAAATGGGAACAATGTAAGCCTGACATAATCTGATGACACTCCAGCGGGGATGTAAGTGTCACTTATCTCCAAAAAATTTTGGAGATGTTGTTGTGGATCCTCATGAGGCAGACTTGTGAACTGCCCGCTGGTGTGCAGCAATTGCACCATATTCTGTTTGAGCTCAAACCTCCCTCCTAGCTCAGGTTTGCGGATGCTAGATGTGACATTATTAGCATGTGGGATTGCTACCTCGCGAATCGGCCTAGCTGCCATGTCCTTGGGCACTAACATTGCCCTTACAACTGGTGGATTCTGTTGTTGCTCCATAATTGTTTGTCTGAGCAACTGCAGCTTTTTCTCTAGAGCTTCTCTCCTTTGACGATGAAATTTTCTTTCCGGCTCTAAATATGAGTCCACCAGCTCCTTGTCTCTTGCCAGTGTTCAACAGAACTTAGTATCTACAAAATACAGGCTAAAACCAAGTTGTCAAGTCTAAGAAGAAATAGTAAACTAACACTTAAGAAAAATTTACCAATTGCCAGTCCCCGGCAACGGCGCTAAAAACTTGTTCGGTAATTTTTGGGTATATAACTACACGCAAGTGCACGTGGTCGAACAAGTAGTAAAGTGGCTCAAGTAAGCCAAGTATCGATCCCATAGAGACTGGACTAAAGTAACAATCTACTCAAGTGCCAATAAACTTTAACTCTAAAATGCAAACAATAGTGTGAAGAGAAATTTGATATTTTGTTTCCTAATTTTATACTAAGTCTAAAATGAATATACAAATTGAGTCTGATCTATAAGTATGAGCATGCTGAGGTTAAATGAACACGTAGAGAAATAAATTATCGATACAATTTGATTAATCTTTCCTCCGGTTGCTAGTCAAGAATTATTGCCTATGGATTAAAACTCTCGTATTTAACCCAACTTAAGAATCATGAACCTTCCACCTACATTTCTGTGATAAAACAAAATTCATGTTCTAGCCATAAAAAACCGATTCCTTAATTGACAAATATGACTTTCAAGTATATTTCTATCCTGAAGGTAAATCAATTCTCAATTTTCCCAAACTAAGAAAATATCATATCCTATCAATTCACAACTTTCCAATTTTTTGCTCTCTCGAGTGAAACCGGACTTTTTAGATGTACATTAACGTTGGCCACACATTAATACAGTAAGAACAAGAATCAATAGAACAACCATGGAAGAAAAGATGAAAAACCAATTTATCAATAATTACATTTCAATACAATTGTTCTTAACCTCAGCAAGAAGAGGATTTAGCCACTCATTTGTGGATTAAACATCGTTAAATGAGTGTTAATCATACAAGCAATTGAAATAAAGAAGAAGGAGATAGAGAAAAACCCTGAGATTTTCGTCCCCTCAACTGCCTGTAACCCACGTTCTTGCTCCACCAAATCAGAATAATTAAAAATGAACCTAAGTGTTCTATTTATACTAGTGGGAATTTTTCCCGGAATAACAAGCAACGTGTCACGGAGTGCATCGCAGAGAACTTCCTCCGTGACACACCACCAACGCGGACCCTTACTGGAATTCGGACGTCCAGGTATTTAGGCCCAACGTGGCACGGCGTGCAACGCGGGGCTAGGCCAACGTGCCACGGCTCCAACGCGCACCTCCACTGGAAATAGGCGTAATTGCACCATCCAGGCAGAATGCATCCGCGATGGCAGCGTGACACGGCTCCATCGCGGAGCCCTTTTAATTCGTGCCTTCAAGTGTTTTTCTTCCTTGCTAGCTTCCGAGTCCAATTCCGATTTCTCCCAACATGCATCTTAGCTTCGTACAATTATATTTTTCCTGAAAAATCATGCTAATCATGTTGGTTAGTATAAATTCATATTTTATTACAATTCACATGATAATGTATAAACATCGATAGATAAACAAGGCAAAATGACACATTTGAGTATCACTTGGGCATATAAATTTGCCCAAGATCAGCAACTGGTCAACCATCGAACGCCCTGAAAAATCACTGGATTGCAGAAGAAAATGGCCGACGGCTCATGGATAGCAACCGGCAAATCGTCGGTTCTATCGCAAGTAAGGACACGCCTGAACAGGGAAAAACTGTCAAAGCCTGAAAAAGAGGAGAATGTTTGCCCTATTTTTGTATATATTCTAGAAGAAAGTACTTTGAACATCTGATTGAATATTCCCTTTACTTTTTGAGAGAGAAGAACTCCATTAGAGAGAGAAATATTTTACATATTGCAAATAAATATTTTGCATATTGCTTTTTATCTTCTTCCTCTTCTTCTTCAGCAAGGTATAACTATTATTATAGAAATATTGTGAGTTTGATTTTGGTTACTCCTAATGATGAAATTATTGAGTTTATTAATGAATATGCTCTTGTGTTTCTCAATTATGAGTAGCTAAATCTACAGCTAGAGGTTTGTGATGATGGGTGTTTAATTTGATTGGGTATTTCTAGATTTGTCTTTTGATTACTTAATTAGTGTAAATCTATTGAATTCTCTTCAAATTGTAGTTGATTGCTAATAGTTGCAAATATAGGTATTGTTTTTTTACTTGATTTTCTCTTGAAAAAGAAGAATTATGTAATGGAGGAGAATTTAATGGTGGATTGAGATTTGATTATGTGGGATTGGGATAGAAATAGCCAAAACCCATGATCACAATCACCTAAAAGGTTGATGGATAGAAATAGCTTAGCCCCTAATTCAAACCATATTGGAATAGTTAAATTGTGCCTTGAGATTCGATAGAACTCAAGAAAAAGGAGCCCAATTGGTTGAAGAACATCAAGCTCCATTTTTTCCCAAGGTTATTTACATATATTAGTAATAATTTGACTATATAGTAAATCCCCATTTGATTGACATCCCATCTACACCACACCTATAGCCTTTGCTCATTATTGTTTCTCAATTTTAGTTATCTTGCTCTCTTGATTAGCTGATTTTAGAATCCACAATATTTTTGCCTTTATTTCCCCCAGAATTTACATCTACGTTTTCATTTCTTGGATGCAAATCAATTCAATCACTAAATGACTCTTGTGCAAATCATTCTCTAGTCCTTGTGGGATTCGACCCCGACACTCGTCGGGTTATTTAATTTAATACAATGATCGCTTATATTCTCTCTAAATGAGGAGTGTAGTTTGAGTGTTATCATAGATCCAGGGGCTACTTTATCTCTTGTGACTCCTTATATTGCCATTAGTTTTGGAGTTACCCCCGAAATCCTATTAGAACTCTTCTCAGTCTCCACTCCAGTTGGTGACTCAGCTATAGCTCGACGTATATACAGATTTACCCTGTCTCAGTCCTTTAAAAAGTCACCTCAGCTGATCTAGTAGAGTTAAACATGACTGATTTTGATGTTATCTTTGTTACGGATTGGTTGCATGTATGTTATGCTTCAGTGAATCGTAAAACCCGTATAGTAGAGTTCACATTTTTGGGTGAGCTAGTCCTAGAATGAAAGGGTAGTTCAACAGTTCCTGTAGGTCAAGGGTTGTGTGTACCATCTAGCTTGGGTTAAGGATGCTATATCTGAGACCTCGACTCTTCAGTCTATCACTGTTATATGTGAGTATTTGGAGGTTTCCCAGATGATCTACTAGGAGACCCTCCCAAGCAAGAGATTGACTTTGGTATTGACCTTCTTTCTGTATGTAGTCTATATCCATACAAAATGGCTCCAACTAAGCTAAAGGAGTTGAAAGATCAATTGAAGGATCTTATAGATAAGGGATTCATTAGACGTAGCAAGTCCCCGTGGGGTGCACCAGTTCTCTTTGTTCGAAACAAAGATGGGTATCTTCATATGTGCATTGACTATTGACAGTTGAACAAGGTCACCATTAAGAAAAGATATCCCCTCCCCAGAATTGATGACTTATTTGACCAACTTCAGGGTGCTAAGTGCTTCTCAAAGATAGATCTTAGATTTAGGTATCATCATTTCAGAGTTAGGGAGAGTGACATTCCGAAGATAGCTTTCAAGACTCGGTATGGTCACTATGTGTTTGTGGTTATGTATTTTGGACTAACGAATTCTCATGCAGCTTTTATGGATTTGATGAATAGGGTGTTCAAGCCATATTTGGATATGTTCGTGATTGTCTTCATAGACGGCATCCTCGTATAATCTCGGAGCGAGGAGGAGCATGTCGCTTATTTGAGAATTGTGCTACAAACCCTTAAGAATCGCTAGTTGTTCACTAAATTTAGAAAGTGTGAGTTTTGGTTGGACACAGTAGAATTTTTGGATCACGTAGTGTCGAGCGAGTGTGTATAGGTGGACTCTTAAAAGATAGAGGCGGTGAAGAATTGGCCTAGACTAATTAGCCCTTCGAATATCAGGAGTTTCTTAGGTTTAGCTGGTTATTATAGGAGGATATTTGAAGGATTTTCATCCATTGCAGCATCATTGATAAGTTGGCCCAGAAGAAAGTCAAATTTCAATGGTCGAAAGCCTATGATAAGAGTTTTTAGGATTTAAAGACTCGACTCACTTCAGCCCCAGTATTGACCCTACCTGGGGGTACAGATGGATTCGTTATGTATTATTATGCCTCTATGGTTGGTCTTGGGTGTGTTTTGATGTAGCATGGTAAGGTCATTGCATATGCCTCTAGAAAGTTTAAGATTCATGAGAAAACTACCCGATGCATGACCTAGAATTGTCAGCGGTGGTATTCACATTAAAGATTTGGAGACACTATTTGTATAGGGTCCATGTGGATGTGTTCACGGACCACTAGAGCCTATAGTATGTGTTCAGTAAGAAGGATTTGAATTTGCAACACAAAATATAGTTATAGCTTCTTAAGGACTACGAAATGAGTGTCCTTTATCATCCAGATAAGGCCAATATGGTGGCGGACGCCCTTAGTAGGCTTTCCATGGAGACTGTTTCTCATGAGGAAGACGGAAGGAAAGAATTGGTGAAGTATGTGCATCGACTTGCTCGGTTAGGCCTTTTTTCCTGGTTGACTCGTCAGATGGTGGTGTTATTGTTCAGAATGGGTCATAATCCTCTTTGGTGACAGAGGTTAAGGCTAGACAAGATGAGGATCCTATTATGGTAAAGTTGAAGTAAACAGTTTAGAATCAAAAGGTAGAGGTCTTCTCCCAAAGGGGAGATGGTGTACTTCGATATCAAGGTTGTTTATGTGTTCTGGATGTCGATGATTTAACAGAACGGATGTTGTGTGAGGCTCATGGTTACTGATATTCTATACAACCAGGTGCCACCAAGATGTATCGTGATCTACGGCATGTCTACTGGTGGAATGGCATGAAGAAGGACATAGCTGAGTTTGTGGCTAAGTGTTCGAATTGTCAATAAGTGAAAGTGGAGCATCAAAGACCGGGAGGTGTGTTACAAGACATCAGTATCCCTACTTGGAAGTGGGAGGAAATCAATATGGACTTCATCACAGGGTTACCTCATACACGTCAGCAATATGACTCTATTTGGATGATTGTAGACAGATTGACTAAAACAGCTCATTTCTTACCTACCAAAACTACCGATTCAATGGAGGAATATGCTAAATTGTACATCGGGGAGTTAGTTTGATTGCATGGAGTACTTTTATCCATCATTTCAAATAGAGGTACTTAGTTTACCTCACAGTTTTGGAGATCATTCCAGAAGGGACTTGGTACTCAGGTTAAGCTTAGCACAACTTTTTACCCGCAAATAGATGGATAGAATTTAGCAAACACTCATATTATTGAACATAGGAAATTATTACAAGACTTGGTAAAACTCTTTGTAACTTGGCTAAAATTTGCCCTACAATGTACAACTTAGCCTCCTTTATATAGGAGTTAGAGAGACTACAAGATAGACATTATCCTATAAGATAGACTCTACATGCTTTTCTAGATAGCCTAATAAAAAAAACTTGGCACACCTATTTACATAACCTATTAAAACAAACATCCTACGCTTATCTAGGCACACTAGACTAATGCAGAAAACAGGGGAACAACGGTCGACCTAACGACTCGTTGCCACTGACAATGAGTCGTGGGGTTTTCCGTCGAGTGCACTTACTTGTCAATGCAGAAAAGTGATAAAAGCACCAATGAGGGACATAACGAATCATTGGGAGGCCCAACGATTCATCAGGTGACCCGTCAAATACTACACTAGAAGGCCAATAAAGTTAGGGCCTATGACTCATGTCACGACTCGTCGGGACCTAGCACGAGTCGTTCAATGAGTCATTAGGTCCCAGGTAAGATTCCTCCCAAATGGCTACTTAAAAGTTCAAAACGAATCATTTTGTCCCCTCGCGAACCGTTACATGGGTCATGGTTTATTTAATGATTCAAAACCTACGACTCGACCCACGTTCACCTAGGGCTAATATTTGATTTTAAACAAACAAAACATCAAATTTTTCTTTTAAATCCCTCACCCATTAAAACCCATCAACATTTCCTTCTTCTTCTTCTTCCAAACCTCACCATTAATTCTTTGAATTGATACCACAGCATTCACAAACATAGCATCTTCTTTTCAAACGTTGACTCAGTGAGAATCTTTTGAACAAGCATTCAAACACACACACACGATCGCACTCTACTCTCTGCTCAAGCATCCAGTGTGTAATCTTCAGTAATTAATTGTGAGTATCTTTATGTTTATATAAGATTATTATGGACCCATGCCTTGAATGAACTTGAAATTGCCTGATTAATGTTGTACACTTTTTGATTTTTGCTTCAATTTGATAGTAAACCCTAGGTAGATTAAACATTGAAATCATGGTTGAACTTAAATGCATTTGATTTGAGAAATTGGTTTTCTATGATTGTGGGATTGAAAAATATCAAGTGTAATGCGAGATGAGGGTGGATTAACTGGAACCCTTGAGCACGAGCCACATAATGAGTCATGGTGTCATCTCACGACTCATTGTGTAGCTCGTCCTGAGTGGCAAACTAAAAGAGGTTTACAGTGTACTTCATGACAGGTCTAACGAGTTGTTGCCATAGGTAACGACTCTTGGTGACCAGTCGTTATGTTCATTGGTTCAGCACAGGAATTATAACCTGCAGACGACGAGCCATATCACGAGTCATGGCCAGTGGCAACGACTCGTTAAGTCCCTCGTCAGTCTGCAGGAACATAGTTACATCTGCATTTTGTTTCATACAATCTTGTATACTAACGGTTATTCCACAGGTACTATGGCACCCAAGGGAACTCTGATAAAGGGTCCGACCAAGAAACAAGTGCAGGAAAGAGCTCAGCCCTCTTACCGTAGACTCAGGGACGAGCCCTCATCTTCTGAAGAATAGAGTGGCTCGGTGGAAGAATATGAGGTTCCTGAGGAGCAGCTCCAAAGGAGATTGACCAGGACTAGGACACAACGCCCTAGCAGTCCGACAGCCTTGGCTGCATCTCCTACCCCACTTGCTCGAGGCCTACCAAGCCAAGCTGAAAAAAATGTTGGGGTTGCAGTTCCAAGTGCCCCTGAGGGCACCATAACTGCAGCACATACAGAGGGGGCCGATGAATTACATGCTCAATAGGGGGGCTTAGACAATGAGCTAACTAAGACCTTACAGACATTAATAGAGCATCCACAGATGGTGAGGCAATGGTGTATACAGGGCATGAAGGAGATCTATAATAGGGACATCGAGCCCACTGATAAGGGCCACCCGAAAAGGAGTATAATTGAGGAGCCTCGATTGGTCACCACAGGGCTCCAGGACCTTCTCGAGCTAAAAGCAGTATTTGAGAAGTACATGTTCCAGTGGTTGACTGAAGCTTCAGGGAGCTACAACCTATGCCTGGTCAGAGAATTTTATGCAGCCTACGCAACCACACTTAAGCGTATGGCCTTGGGAGGCGAGGACTGGAAGAAGAGGCCCGCCTTGCAGCAAGTGTTGGTTCGGGAGACACAGGTTGATATATCAGAGAAGACCATTTGCAGTTGCTTTATGGTCCGTACTATCAGGCCCTAGTGAATATAGCCGAGTTTGATCACAGATTATCCGAGCTCAAGAAAATTAAGACCAAGAAGTTGAACAGTGTTGAGCGCATCAGGCAGTATATTTCGCTTTCACGGATTATTGCCACGAGAGGACCTTTGGTTGAGGGGCTAGATGGTACAGAGTCCTAGATCAAGAAGGCCATACTCAACTTCCAGGAAAAATTTTGGTGGTCCTTGGTTCGACACAGGCTGGTCCTAACCAACAATGATAATGTCCTGTCACCTGATCGAGTCGCACTGGTGGAAAGCATCATGGAGGGGTACGCCATTAACTTCCCTCGGTATATTGCTGAGGAAATTCGGGAGCGGGCCATAAATGACGATACTATGATTCCCTTCCCATGTTTGATTGATAGACTCTATCAGGAGGCAAAGGTGCCAGAGTTGCCGACTATTGATCAAAGGATAGTGGTACAGAAGATTACCGATATTGGGTTGATCATAGATGATACAAACCCAGTATCGAGGGCAAGAAGTCAGTCTGTGTCGCCTCCCAAGGCCAGTATTGAGCTTCCTGAGGGTAGAGAGATGCGTAGACAGCCTGAGGCTACAGATGCAGCGGACACCTCCGCACCTGCTAATTTTCCCGAGTTATCATCCACTGCAGCAGCTCCAAGACCACCAGTTGCTCCTCCACGAGCCCCTACAGCTGGCCTAGTTATGATTTCTCAAGAATTTTTGATTGACATGGCTAGGCAGCTAGCTAAGGCTAAAAAGCAGCAGGCACACACGGCTCTACAAGTTAAGGTTTTAATGGAGCAGGTAAAACCTTGGGTGTCGAAGGAGTTGGAGGAATTATCTAGTTCTGTTCATAGCCGGTTAGATGCGTTTGAGAGGCGCATGGATGAGCGTCTTGCTCAGTTATAGGGGCCCAAGCTTACTCAATGGCATGAAGAGCTAGGAGCACTCAGAGCTGAGGTGCGGGATTTGGCCGCACGACAGGTAGCTGCAGTACCTCCACCTATACTTCCAGTGATAGATGATGATAGCAAAGAAGAATTACCACCGATAGTCAATTTCATCACTGAGGAGCCAGTGGAGCAGGATAAGGGTAAGAGGCCGCGTGCGGAGGCCAATTTTAAGGAGGATGCTTCTCTACTTCATGATCAGAAAAAGGAGCGGAGAGAGATGGAGACAGCGCTACAGATATCGAGTGAGGAGGCCCTACAAAGAGCCAAAATTGAGGCAGCAAGAGCTCGTGGAGAGGGGACAAGCTCCTTTGGTTCTGAAAATGCACTGGCACAGCCCGGTAACAGTAGAGATGACCAGGCCGTAGATGCCTAGGTTGCACAAGTATGTTTCCTATTCCCTCGTTTTACTTTTGTTTATATATGTGTCGAGGACGACGCATATGTTTTTGATGGGGTGGGGAAGGGATACCTATGTAGTTTTGCTGAACATAACCCAAGGGTTTTTCTTGTCTGATATATTTTTCCTCGAGTGTTCCCTATCCAGTAGAACCGGCATGTTTAGGTTTTTGTGTCTGTTTTGTGTCAGTCAAAAGAAAAGTAGGTGAACTCAAGGCAGTTATGAGCATAATGAGCATAAATTTTTGAAAATTGTTGGAGCTGATAAATATGATACCCCTCCTAATTTTTGTTATATATGCGTGTTAGAGGCAAGTATAACCTTTGTGAATCTTTTGCATGGCATTACTACTGTGAACATGTTTACCATTGTGTGGCTGTATCTGAACTAGCTATTAGTAGAAGTAAGGATGTTGGCCTATGCATTATGTGAGTAAGGTTCAATAGTTGATTCTGCTGTGTGTGTCAATCTAGAACTTGTGTGGTCAGTAATACTGAGGTAGAAGATGGAAAACTAGGAAAGGATTACAGGCCACTTTTTATTAATGATCCCACTTTAGCCTTAAAGACCTACCAAAAGGAAAATAAATATCCCTTGATCCAAATGTTTGAGCTTAAATTGACCTTTCTTTTTTGTTTCCGCCAATTCACCTTCATGCTTTGATTAAGAATGAACCTGTTTTGTCCCTGGTCCCTCCTTGGAAACTGTGAACCTCAACTCAGGCAAATCGCCTAAGTTGAGGGTGGCTATGATAGGGGTGATTAAGAAGAGTAGGGTGGAATGAAATAGGGTAATGAAAATGAAAGAGCGGGTATGGTGTGCGTAATGAAAGGAAAGAAATAAATAAAAATGTTGTCAAAGAGCAAGAAAAGAAAAGAAAAGAAAAATGTAAAATCAATGATGCTTGAAAGAAGAGAAACCGCACTCGTAGTTGCAAACGAAAATAAAAGAAGAAGCAAGTAAAGGAAAAAGGGAGAGAATATGCAAAAAGAGGTTAAAAGTGGAATCAAGAAGTGTGTAGTGTCAAGGAGGGATAAGCTACTATTTCCATATGTACCATACCCGAACCCGAGCCTACATTACAAGCTGAAAAAGTTCTATAGCGATCCTAGTTAACCATCTGAAATCAAGGTATTGAAAGTAAAGGCAAGCTTATGGTATTGCATGAGCACAGCTAGAAGTTCTTTGTGACAGAGAGTGCTTTTACCTAGTCCCAAGATAAATATTTCATGATCATAAACACATTGTGTGAGTGTGGGACTTCTTTTTGGTGAGAGAATTTAGTCAACAAAATCGTATGCTAACTGTCTGGATCAGTGTGCTAAAATTCTATGCATGGTTGCAAATGACAGTATATTGCCATGTTTTGATTCCTCTATGTTATGGTTGAAAATTTCACATCTGCATTATGATTCAGTTTTTTAATGTAAGGGAGGGGTTAGAAAAATTGGTTTGATTTGGAGAAATGACTGCTAGGGGTTGCCTAGAGTTCTTTTGATTGAAACGTCGAATTTTATTTTATTCTGTTTTTGCCTGAGGACATGCAAAAGTTCTAAGTTGAGGGTGTTGATGTGCCGTGATTTTACAGCACTTTCGATGCTTAAAACCAAGAAACTATACACATTCCAGGTATGTTTATGTAGGTATGATGCATTTTGTGTTTAATATTGCAGGAAAACAGGTTCGAAAGTGAAATGGGCAAAGTAAGGCTTAAAACAACTGAAAGGGAGGCTGCTAGTCATGTCAGGAGTCGTCGTCACTATGCACGACTCGTTGACAAGGTCGTGGGATAGGTTAAACTTTTGAATTTAAAAGAACAATGCACTTCACGGATTGAAAACGAGTTGTGAAGCCATTCATGAGGACTGGGAGAAGGATGCCTGAAGAAATAACCAGTGAAGTTAAAGGACGACATCACGAGTCGTTAGTTGACTGAATGACTCGTTGGGAGATCACTGGAGGGAATCACAGGGTGCACTGGATAATTGAGGAAGCTAGACCACAAAAGGCCTAACAACTCGTGCCCAGACACAACGAGTCATTAGGTGACCCATTGCCACGACTGGGCCTAATGCTGAGGACGACTGTGCTTGACTGATCACGACTCGTTTAAGGTCCTAACGAGTCGTTACTTATCCCGTGACCACTAATGACCTGAGTTCCAATTTTAATTAGGAAAAGGTTTTCTTGGAACTATAAATACCTTATTTAGGTTTATTTTCGAAGGATAGTTTATTATTACAGTTTTTACGTGGATTTTGGTGTTGTGTACTATTATTCTTGGTTCAAGAAACAAATTTTACAATTTTGTTCTTGAGTTTGAGGATCAAAAGCAACATTGGAATTTATTCATCTGTTTTGGAATTTTATTCAATTGACTTGGTTTTCTTCTACGAATTTCTGTAAGTTGCAATTATGAATTATTCTTTATTTTGTGATTGTGATCATACAAATATGAGTAGCTAAACCTACAACTAGAGTTGTGGGAAACATGATGAATTAACACACATAGGTAAAAATACTTAGTGATTCTCGAACGAAGTTTATGCATGTATTGTTTCTCTCTTCGTTTTAATTAATTTTTAACGGTTGCAAACGTTAGATATTGTCTTATTCTTATCCACTGGACCGAGGGGATAATGAATGGGAAAAAGAGTTTAACAACGGAGATTTGAGGCTATCAACCCTCATCTAATAGCAAGACCTTGTCTGGGAATAGCTAATCCAGTATTAAGGATAAGGGTTAGTCAAGCATACACCCGTATACGGACCAAGTTGTGTGGTGATAATCATCTAGATAGGGGACCAACCATTTAGGTGAATTTAACTTACCAATATTGTATGCTAAACACCGGAATAGATCACTAGTATAAAACCTTGTGGTTATGAAGTCATGGGGAACACAATCCTAGTCACCTTGTTAATTGAATACAACCAAAATTGGCGTAATCATCTTTTAGTTTCTACTTTTGTTCATTGTTTTATTTTTCAAAACTTTCCCCTGAGGAAATAAGTAACCCGATAGTCATAGCTATTCGCATTAACTCAAGTTCTTTCCATATTCCCTTAAGATAGACCTCAACCTTCGTTGAGTTCTATATTTGACATCGACCGCTCTATATCTCAATTGCGAGGTGTAATTTGGGAGACATCAAAAACATAGCGGAAGCTTTAAGATAATAAAACCGTTCATGAAGAAGAACTACATAACAAGGTTTTAAACAACTTAAAATCTGAATCTATGTTTGTGTCTAAAAGCCATCTATCTGATGAGTTGCTGGGACAAGCCTCCAGCTAACTATAAGTCTAACTGAAAGAAAAACAATTGAAGAAAAATAATCACCGTCCTCGAAAGATGAGGACTTATCACTGGTGCAGTTAAAAACTCCTGGATGCGATCTGCTAACGGTGTTGAGACTGAGAAACTGCAATTGTGTTGTAAAATGATACAGCATAAAAGGGATGCATCAGTACTTTGAATGTACTGAGTAAGTAGGAGAAATCATAACACGGAGAGTGAAGTAACTAAACTATAAATACAAGCAATGACCAACTGAAATGTTGATACTGAATAAACTGAACTATACTGAGATGGTCAAATGACCATGTCTGATAGTCAAGGACATGCCCTAAATATGAGAAAATGATATGAATTACTGTATTAAACTGAGCTGAACTAAGTAATCTGGAACTGTTCTTAGCCGAGCTAATCTGAGACTGAACTGAACTGACTAATGGGAGAGTCTATAACCGACATATAACCACGCGAGCTAGATGTGGAGTCTGATATATACACCCCATCAGTAGGACCCAATATACCTTGCCAGGGTATCTAGGCATGAACTGGGTGATAACAAGTCTAGGGTCATGAGGCCAATAAAAATAACCTACGGTGGCAATATAGTTCTGGGAACCTAGGTGCGCTAGTACCCCGGTCCGCTCGGTGCTAAGTCCTACTCCTACTAGATAGTCCTAAATTGACTACTAAGCTGATAGCTCGAAAGTGGTTCTCAAGACTAAGTCAGGAATACCTATTTGAAAGTACCCTGAGAGTCTTATTGGACCAGATTTTGTAACTGGTGTTCTAAGACTGGCCAGAGCTGCTTATCTACAGTGTCGTAATCGTCTAAAGAACAAACTGTAATCCGAAGTTGGGGTCCTAAGGCTGGTCAGAGCTACTTATATGGAAGTTTCATGACTGCCTAAAGAACCACTAAAATCTGATACTGAGTCTAGTACTGATAACTAGGAGGCACCACTGACACCTCAAGAATTAACTGTAGTTAAACTGATCAGCTGAAATTTTTGGACAACACTGAGTGTCATAATCTGACTGAGACTAGACATGTATATATTTGACTAAAATTTCCACATATACTAACAATACGGGGATCTCAAATCTGTTAGAATCAAGCTACCGGGAAACTAGTCCAACACGCGAGATTCTAAATTCTACTGAACTGAGAACTAGGCTAAATCATCCACTAGATTCAACTTTCACAAATTTCTAGAAATAGGGAATAATAAGCATTTTAAAAAATCATGAGAAGTATACCACTTGAAATCTTAAGAAATTAGTCTGACAATTTTCTACATTTCAAATCCACAAGGCTTAACTGATAGAGAAAAAGAGCAAAGATTTTTGGGGACACAAGGGAAGAACTATTCCTTGGTTGAATTCCCACATACCTGGATAAGAAATCCCTGAAGAAGAAAGCTTGAATTTCTGCAACTAGCAAGGAGCCCAAGATTCTGCTTGAGAGGAATGACCTGGGTTTTCTACGATCATTTTCTAAGAATTTACGTGGGGAATGCGGGGAAAAACCATTCAATCCCTCTAATATCTCTAAAATTATCCTTAAAACGACATAGTTTAGGGACTAAATAGGTGGAAAATTACAAAAATATCCCTGAAATAAAAATCTGGAAACTGATTGATAGGGACCCAACGGGTCACTCAATGAGTCGTTTGTTGTGACCATGACTCATTGGGACCTTTCACTGGTCCTAGTCCCTGAGGGTTGAAAACATTGGATCTGGCAATGTGGAACAGCATGAATCCTTGGGTGAACCATCGAGTCAATGGTTCCTCCCGTGGTCACTGAACGAGGAAACCTGAAAAGCTTGACAATGGGTGACACAACGACTCGTTGGTGGACCTAATAGATCGTTGTTTCCAGTCGTTATGTTCACTAGAAGAATTTCTAAAAACCTCAAAATTTACACAATGGGTGATGACCACGACTCATTGTGGGACACAACGCGTCGTTGTTTCCACTCGTCATCATTGGAATAGGTTTCTGGGGGCCTCACGCAACGAGTCGTTGTTTCTAATGATAACTCATTGATTGAGTCGCGGGGTCCTAGAGAAGGGATTCTGAGCTGGGGAACCAACGACTGATAGGACAAATCGTTGTTTCTCACAATGAGCCATTCCTTGTCCCGTGGGTTCTTGTAGGGCTGACCATGACTGACACAACGAGTCGTTGGAGCTAACCACGACTCGTTGTCTCAATCGTTCTTAGGTAGATTTTCTGGTTTTCTTCTGGATTTTTCTTGCAAGGTCTAAGTCTGGTCTAAGAAAGTGAAGTGTTACAATATCTCCCCTTTGGGATCATTCATCCTCGAATGAAGACTAAAGCTGCAGGAAAACTAGAAAAAGAGCTAAAATTCCTAGACTGACACTTTGAGCTGGTTTCTGAAGGAGTAATTGACTCCGAGCTGACTTAACCATACTAATAGAACTGATGCAACTCTAATGTACATAGAAAATCTGAATAGAGCTGATAAGTACGGAACTGAACAGAGTACCGAGAAGGGGTTTAGCGCCTGATGCTGGAACTGAACTAGAAGGGAATAAGTGAGGGTATTTGGCCATCATGTTTGCTTCTGCTTCCCACGTGGCTCCCTCAACTAGCTGGTTCCTCCAAAAAACTTTCACCGAAGCGACTTCCTTATTTCTCAACTTACGAACCTGATGGTCAAGGATCTTAACTGGAACCTCTTCGTAAGAGAGACTATCTTTTATTCCAACGTTGTCTAGTGGCATAACTGAAGTTGGATCACCGATGCACTTCTTCAATAGTGACACATGGAAGACTGGGTGCACCAATGCTAACTCTGGGGCTAGTTCTAACTCATACGCCACACTGCCAATTCACTTCGAAATTCTGTAAGGTCCCACATATCTCAGGATTGAGTTTTCCTTTCTTCCCAAACCTCATCACCCCTTTCATGGGTGAAATTTTTAGACAAACCCGGCCATCCACTGGAAACTCTAACTCTCTTCTCCTCATATCAGCATAGGATTTCTATCGGCTCTACGCTATTTTCAACCTCTCCCTGATAAGTTGCACCTTCTGCATAGCTTCATGAACTGAGTCTGGCCCTATCAGCATAGTTTCACCCCCAACTTCAAACCACCCTATAGGAGATCTACACTTCCTACCATATAATGCCTTAAACGGGGCCATCTGGATATTGGAGTGGTAGCTGTTGTTGTACGCAAACTCGATGAGAGGTAAGTGATCATCTCAACTACCCTTGAAATCGACATCACTCGCTCTCAGTATATCTTCCAAGGTCTGTATAATCCGCTCAGCTTGTCCATCTGTCTTCGGGTGAAAAGCTATGCTGAGTTTAACCTGGGTACCGAGTCCCTTCTGAAAAGACTTCCAGAAATGCAAGGTGAACTAGGTACCTCTTTCTGATATAATGGAAAAGGGCACCCTATGTAGTCTGACCAACTCCCGGATATAAAGCCTGGCATAATCCTCAATTGAGTCTGTAGTTTAACTGGGAGGAAATGTGCTGACTTGGTCATCCGGTCTTCTATCACCCAGATTGAGTCATGCTGCCGATGAGTCCGAGGTAGACCTATAATAATATCCATATTTACTTCTTCCGACATCCATGTAGGTATATTGATATCCTGAGTCATCCCGGTCTCTGATGTTCCACCTTAACTTGCTGGCAGTTCGGGCACTTAGCTACCAATTCTGCAATGTCTCTCTTCATGTCGTTCCACCAGTAAATATCCCGTAAATCACGGTACATCTTAGTAGCTCCTGGTAGATAGAGTATCTCAAACTGTATGCTTCAGCCAGTATCTACTATCTCAGATCACCTACATCCGGTACACACGGTCTACCCTGGTAACGGAGTACACCATCTCCTCCTTGGGAGAAAGCCTCCACTTCTTTTTTGAGAACCGCCTCCTTCAGCTTAAGAAATGTAGGATCTTCATCCTGCCTTGACTTAACTTCAACTACCAACGAGAAATCTGATACACTCTACACCACTACTCCACCCTCAACTGTATCAACCAATTGCACTCCCGACCGAGGTAACATGTGGATATCCCTTGCCAGTTCCTTTTTGCCCTCTTCAACATGAGCCATGCTCCCCATAGACATCCTTCTTAGGGCATCAGCCAGCACATTGACTTTGCCTGGGCGATACAACACACTTATGTCATAGTCCTTCAGTAGCTCCAACCATCTTCTCTGACGAAGATTTAGATCTTTCTGACTGAACACATACTAAAGGCTCTTGTGATCAGTGAAAACATCCATGTGAGCCCCGTACAGAGAGTACCTCTATATTTTCAATGCAAACACCAACGCTAGAAACTCCAGGTCATGAGTCGGATAGTTTTTCTCATGAACCTCGAGCTATCTAGAGGAATAAGCTATCACCTTACCCTACTGCATCAAAATGCAACCAAGTCCAACTCTGGAAGCGTCACAATACACTACAAACCTATCTGTTCCTTCTGGCAAGGTTAACACTGGAGCGGTAGTGAGTCGAGTCTTTAACTCCTAGAAACTCTTCTGACACACATCTGACCATTGAAATTTCACCTTTTTCGTCAACCTAGTCAGAAGGGATGCAATAGAGGAGAACCTCCCACAAAGCGTCGGTAATAACCGGCTAGACCCAAGAAGCTTCTAATTTCGATTGGGGAAGTAGGTCTTGGCCAGTCTTTCACCGATGCTATCTTTTGAGGATCCACCTGAATACCCTCACCCGAGACTATGTGACCAAGGAAAGTCATAGACTTCAACCAAAATTCACATTTGCTGAACTTAGCAAACAACTGGCAGTCTCTGAGTGTCTATAGCACAATCTTCAAATGGTTAGCATGATCTTCTTTGCTTCTAGAGTATACTAGAATGTCGTCGATAAATACAATGACGAACATGTCTAGGTATGGCTTGAAAACCCTGTTAATCAGGTCCATGAACATTGTTGAGGCATTAGTCAGTCTGAAGGACATAACCACAAATTCGTAGTGACCATATCGAGTTCTGAAAGCTGTTTTCAATATGTCACACTCTCTGACTCTTAGCTGATGGTACCTCGACCTGAGATCTACATTGGAGAAACAATTGGCTCCCTGAAGCTAATTGAACAAGTCGTCAATACTGGGTAGGGGTACCTTTTCTTGACTATGACCTTATTCAACTGACGGTAGTCGATACATATTCTGAGGCTACCGTCTTTCTTTGGCACGAATAATACTGGAGCACCCCATGGAGAGATGTTGGGCCTGATGAATCCCTTATCAAGGAGGTCTTTTAGCTGCTCCTTCAACTTCTTAACCTCAACTGGAGCCATTCTATAAGGAGGGATGGAGATGGGCTGAGTGTTTGGGAGGAGGTCCATGCCGAAGTCTATTTCCCGCTCAGGAGGAATTCTAGGAAGATCTTCGAAAAACACGTCAGGGAACTTACTGACAACTGGAACTGACTGAATAGTCGAGGTCTTGGAGATAAAATCTTTGACCCAAACTAGATGATAAATACACGCTTTAGAAATAAGCTTCCTAGCCTTAAGGTAGGAAATAAACCGACCCTAAGGCGCTGAACTACTGGCCGTCCACTCTAAAACTGGCTCATTAGGAAACTGAAACCTGACGACCCTAGTTCTGCAGTCAACTAAGTTATAACTGGAGTATAACCAATCCATGCCAAGAATGATGTCAAAGTCAACCATGTCTAACTCTACAAGATCAGTTGGAATGACCTTATTCAAGATTGAGACTGGGCAGTTTCTATACACCCACTTGGCTCTAACTGACTCGCCAACTGGGGTGGAGATTGAGAATGGTTCTGAGAGGACTTCTGGACTGATATCAAACTGGACAGCTATATAGGGAGTCACGAATGAAAGTGTGGCTCCTGGATCTAGTAGGGCATACATATCTAGATGGAAAAGGCGTAACATACCCGTGACCATGTCAGGTGAGCTCTCCTAGTCCTAACGAGAGGACAAAGAATAAAAATGATTTTGGCACTGGCCTCCATCCGTACCTAAAGTGTTGGCCTGTTGAGATGGTTAGCCTGCTAAAGTTGCTGAAGCGGTGGATTGTGATCTCCCCCGTCCTACTGATGGGCGTTCTTTGAGCCGATGACCAAGCTGTCCACACCCAAAGCAACCCTCTTGCTCTTCACAAGGAATTCTCCTGGATGGTTCTTGCCACACTTAAGGCAAGCTGGGTAGCGGTTGCTAGCGCTGTGACTCTGGGACTGTGAGCCAGATGCTCCACCCCTTCGATCCTTGCGGGATCGAAAAGTAGGAGCACTGGCTGAAGTGGGTGTTGGAGCCCTCTGTTGCTACTGTTGTTATGGGCGACTACTACCGCCAGACCTCTGGTGGCCATAATCTGACTGGCCAGTCCTTGCCCGCATGTTCTCCCGCTCCAAGTCTTTTAGTTTTTCTGCCTCAATTTGCTAGGAATGAACGATGAGGCTGGAGAGATAGATATCTTTAATAAGCATTGTAGTCCTGCACTCCTTGAGGACCAAGTTTTATACTCCATTAACTAACTTCAACATGCGAGCCCTTGGCTCGACTACCATCTTTGGAGCATGTTTAGACAATCTTGTAAACTCCAGTGCATACTCTTTCACCGTCTGAATTCCTTATTTCAGGTTTATAAATTCAGCCACCTCTCCCTGAGCTCCCAGGGGAAGAATCTGTCTAGGAAGGCTGTAGTGAACTCCTCCCATTCCACTAATTCTACTCTCGCTGGTCTCCCCTCCTTCCACTAGTCGTACCAAATTTGAGCTACCCCTTTCAGCTGGTAGGCAGCCAGGTCGGCACTCTCCGAGGAGCTAACACCCATAATTTGGGTGATCTTCCTGATCTCATCCACGAACTCATGTGGGTCCTCTCCCACCTTAGATCCATGGAAAGTTGGAGGGTTCATCCAAATGAAGTCCCAAACCCGGGCAGCTGCTATGGACCTATTAGTATTGACCGGAACCACCTGCTGGTTCACCTGGTTAGTGACTGTCTGCACGAGCAACTGGATTGCCGCTCTGAAATCTGCGAAGGACACTAGGTCATCCTGAGGGGCTACTGGAGCTGGTGGGGCAGGTCAGTGAGCATTGCCGGCCCTTCTTCCGTTACCACGTCGTGGAGCATAATTTCACTAAAATGAAATAGAGCACGAGTTAGGAGAGCATTTTTGGAATTGAACTTCAATGCACGATAAAGAGTATGAATAAAAAGGAGTTTTCCTAATAATGTGTAGTAGCCTCCCCGTCATAAGCGTGGCGTGCTTCACATCCATGAAAAGGACTCTACTCAATGCGGCTTTCAGACATCCCAGGATACTCTAAACCTAGTGCTCTGATACCAAGTTTGTCATGCCCCGAGTCTATACCCTAGACGAGACACGATACTTGGAGTCACAAGTAACCCCAAGTCAATCCATGGTCTATCATAACACTGGCATTCTGGCTAAAAACGTAGCAGAAGCTTTAAAATAATAAAACCATTCATGAAGAAGAACTAGATCACAAGGTTTTAAACAACTGAAACAAAACTAAAAATCTAAATCTATGTCTGTGTCTGAAAGCCATCTATCTGATGAATTGCTGGGACAAGCCCCCAGCTGACTCTAAGTCTAACTGAAAGAAAAACAACTAAAGAAAAATAATCACCGTCCTCGAAAGATGAGGACTTACCATTGGTGCAACTGAAAACTCCTGGATGCGATCTGCTAACAGTGCTGAGACTAAGAACATGCAACTATATCATAAAATGATACAACATAAAAGGTATGTGTCAGTACTTTGAATGTACTGAGTAAGTAGGAAAAATCGTAACACAGAGAGTAAAATAACTAAATTGTAAAGACATGCAATGACCAACTGAAATGCTGATACTGAATAAACTGAACTATACTAAGATGCTCAAAGTGACCCTATCTGATGGTTAAGGACATGCCCTAAATCTGAGATAATGATCTGAATTACTGTACTGAACTGATCTGAACTGGGTAATCTGGAACTGTTCTAAGCTGAGCTAATTTGAGACTGAACTGAACTGACTAGTGGGAGAGTCTATAACCAACATATAACTACATGAGCTAGACGTGGAGTCAGATGTATACACCCAATCGGTAGGACCAAATATACCTTGTCAAGGTATAAAGGCATGAACTGGGTGATCACAAGTCTGGGGACATGAGGCCAATAAAAATAACATACAGTGGTAACGTAGTTCTGGGAACCTGGGTGCGCTAGAACCCCAGTCCACTCAGTGCTAAGTCCTACTCCCACTGGATAGTCCTAAACTGACTACTAAGCTAATAACTCTAAACTGGGCCCCAAGACTAAGTCAGGAATACCTATCTGGAAGTACCCTGAGAGTCCTATCAGACCAAATTCTATAACTGGTGTTCTAAGACTGGTCAAAACTGCTTATATGGAAGTGTCGTAACCGTCTAAAGAACAAACTGTAATTTGAAGCTGGGGTCCTAAGGCTGGTCAGAGCTGCTTATCTGGAAGTGTCATGACCTCCTAAAGAACCACTAAAATATGATACTGAGTCTAATATTGATAACTGGGGAGGCACCACTGACACCTCAAGAATTAACTATAGTCAAACTGATCAGCTGACATTTCTGGACAACACTGAGTGTAATAATCTGACTGAGACTGGACATGTATATATCTGACTAAAATTTCCACACTCTAATAATACGGGGATCTCAAATTTGTTAGAATCAAGCTACCGAAAAACTAGTCTAACACGCGAGATTCTAAATTCTACTGAACTGAGAACTAGGGCTAAATCATTCCACTATATTCAACTTTCACAAATTTCTAGAAATAGGGAATAATAAGCATTTAAAAAATCATGAGAAATATACCACTTGAAATCTTAAAGAAATTAGTCTGACAATTTTCTACATTTCGAATCCACAAGGCTGAACTGATAGAGAAAAAGAGCAAAGATTTTTAAGGACACATTTTCTTTTTGAATTTCCACATACCTGGATAAGAAATCCCTGAAGAAGAAAGCTTGAATTTCTGCAACTGGCGAGGAGCCCTAGATTCTGCTTGAGAGGAATGACTTGGGTTTTCTATGATCATTTTCTGAGAGTTTACGTAGGGAATGACGGAAAAAACCATTCACTTTCTCTAATATCTCTAAAATTATCCTTAAAATGACGTAGTTTAAGGACTAAATAGGTGAAAAATTATAAAAATATCCTTGGAATAAAAATTTGACAACTAACCGACAGGGACCCAACGGGTCACTCAGTGAGTCGTTGGTTGTGACTATGACTCGTTGGGACCTCTCGTTGGTCCTACTGCCTGGGGGTTGAAAACACTGGATTGGCAACGGGGAACACCCGACGAGTCGTTGGTTCCTTCCATGGTCACTGAACGAGGAAACCTGGAAAGCTTGACAACGGGTGACAAAATGACTCATTGGTGAACCTAACAGGTCGTTGTGACCAGTCATTATGTTCACTGGAAGAATTTCTAAAAACCTCAAACTTGACACAAGGGGTGGTGACCACGACTCATTGTGGGACACAACGAGTTGTTATTTCCACTCGTTGGCACTGGAATAGGTTTTTGGGGGTCTCACCCAATGACTCACACAAAAAGTCATTGTTTCTAACGACGACTCATTAGTTGAGTCGTGGGGTCATGGAGAAGGGATTCTGAGCTGGGGAACCAACGAGTGACAGGACGACTCATTATTCTCATGACGGGTCGTTCCTTGTCCCGTGGGTTCTTGGCTGATCAAGCAGGGCTGACCACAACTGACACAATGAGTCGTTGGAGTTGACCATGACTCGTTGTCTTAATCGTTCTGAGGCAGATTTTTTGGTTTTCTTCTAGATTTTTCTTGCAAGGTCTAAGTCTGGTCTAGGAAAGTTTCGGGGTGTTACGTAGGGTTGTTATGTTTATGAGAAAAAAAATACATCTTAAAATCTCAAATTACACGTCCAATTAAAACTTCAAACTTAATTTCATATATTTTATATCATGATTTCATCCCGCATGGACAAACGGGCCCTAAGAAATAAAATAATTTAACAACAACAAAAGTGTTGTTGAATCCATTGCCACATCTTAAATGAGTTTTTCACCTCCCTATTGTCGTTAAATCCGTAGGAAAAATAAAGATGCCAAAATTTAGTGACAAATTAAGTTTTTGTCGTTAATATGTTGCTATTTTAGATACTAACATTTTTCTAGTATTTTAGCAACCAAATTATTTTCCATAGCTAATCTATCATTAACTGACAACGGATAGTTGTTTGATGCTAAACATTATTTTTTTGTAGTGTAAGTTAATAATAAATTAGGACCGAAGAAGGGGTAATTAACCTATTATCACAGCGTTAAACTCATTAATAGTACCTTCTGTGCATATAACTTGGAATATCTTTAAACTGTCATGTGTATTTCTAAACTCGAGGATTCTCATAATTCACTCAAATACCTTATTCAATGTATTAAAATAAAATAAAATTACACACTTTAATTTATTTTTTCGTACATCGAGTTGAAAAATTATGATAGATAATTAGTTAGTTTAAAAAAGAAAGAATTATTATAAGTTAAAAAAATTATAATTAATTTTAAAGTATTAAATGTTAGGACTTTTAATATAGCTTAAATGAGAAAAGATTTAAGAAATAAAATTTTAATCAATTTTAAAGTACTAAATATTAGGGTTTCTTACTTCTTACAGATAAGTAAAGATCAGATAACTAGTTTTAGCGTACGTGTCTCATGTGTGTCCCTCATATTAATAAAAATAAAAATTTTAAAATAGCATAAATAATATTTAAAAGATATGTTTGTGTAATAATATAAGAATTTAGAAAGAAAATTATGAATCTCAAATCAATAAATGACTATGTTTAAGAGTTTGATCCAATCATGTGCTTCTTTCTTTAGTTTGTTACTTGCTCAGTGAACAAAAATATCGTAGAAAAAGCGTTTGATCGAAGGGTAAAAAAAATTGTTATCTTTTATATAAGAACTTAAATGAATCCATTAAATGTATATTATATGTTAATTGTTATAAAATTTATATTACTACATGATTAACATATTAATATTTAATATAAATATTAGCATTATGAAGACGCATTGCAATATAAAGTTGTATAGTAGAATAAAACATATAGTATAAGTTATTAGTTTAAACAATAAACACTTATGTGATCGTATTGTGAGTTATTACTGGCTTGTCTTAATACTAGCAAATAGATATCATATCACAAACACATTTATTTATTTGCAATTAATCATCCAAACTAAGAAAGACTCATCAAAATTAATGAAAACAGCCACTAATGCTTGCATTAGGGTAGACTATTTACATCACATTCCTATACTTCTCCGGACCCTGTTAACATGAGATACTTTGTGTACCGGGATGCCTTTTTAAAAAAAATTATATTTTCAAAAGTCCTAAATATAAGTGATTTGCATTATACATACAATTTTATTCAATGTGTGATTATTTCTTAAAGATAAAATCTTAATCACTTTTAAATTTCTAAATATTAATATTTTCTATATTCTTCAAATAAAGAAGGATTTAATACATAAATTTTATTTAATTTTAAAATTCTAAATATTAAAAAAATAATTAAATAACTATATTACCAAGTGTGAACTCTATTTTTAAAAAAATGAAAAAGTGAATAATATTTTGCTATGATGCTTCGTACTTTAAATATTTAGTAATAACTTAATTTAAATTTTTTTACTTTTTACCCTTTGTGAGATGATTTAAGCTCAATTGTTTCCTCTCTCATAATTTATGTGTCTAGTCAAATATATTCACATAATTTAAAACGAAAAAGATATTGTGAATTTAATAAAGAAAGTGAATAACAAGAGCACTTGATTAATTAAAATAACTTAAGGTATATGGTATTTCTGTAAATATATATATATATATATATATATATATATATATATATATAATTGTTTTTAAAAAGTAATAAATAATAATTTTATTTATTATAAATTGGTTTAATAAAATGGAAAAAGTTGAGTGAGGGAGGACCAAAGAGCACGCTGTCGTCAAGAATTAATGAGAAAGAAGTTTAAAATCAGCCCCAGCCCCCTTAAAACCCTACTCTTAGCCGTTCTTCAAAACTTGTCAAGGTTTTGCCTTTTCTTTCATCTATTGAACTGGTGAGATATTGCCACAGTCGAAGAATGATCCTATAACAAACTCATTTAACTCAAAATTCTTTTAAAAGTATTATTAATTATAAAGGGAAAAAGAACCTGTTTCTTTAATTATGACGTTTTCTCTTATTGATCCTGATCTGGTATTACTTTGCCATTATATTTATATAATTGATCATCACTACAAGTAGAACTTAGTGAATTGAGTATGATCATCATGATTTATTCAAGTTATTCTTTTGTGACAGAAGTTTTCTGCATTGATCTCTCATGGATTCAGATTCTTTGGCTCCTAATACAACCAAAGCACCTAGAAAGGTAAACACTTTTCAATATTTTTTGAGGCAAATTCATTTTATGTCTAGTTGATGTTATGTTTGTTCGAATTTTTGTAGGTGAGATTTGCACCCAAAGGTCCTCCTCGTAGAGCACAGAAAACTCTTCTGCCTAAACCGTAATATATTGAACTTTAACTTGTTGGAAGTATTTAGTTTTTCTTATTCTTTACCAGGATTGTAATTTGGTACTTAAAATTTTATCATTTTAGCAGAGAAAACGTTGACGCTGATGTTGATGCTGCTAAAGCAGAGGAATTGATGCAGCGCTTCAATGTATGTATGCTTTTGCCGGTTCAATTTTTAATGATTTGGTTTGTGGTCTAACATAAATGTATGCCTTTTAATTGTAGGAAGCTTCTGCAAAAGTTAAACATAAAGCTGAAAAGAAAGGTAAATCTTTTTAATCTTTTTTGAAAAAGGACTTTTACATGTCATTGATCAGAATGGGTGAATGAGGTTGGATTGAAGAAGGAACTCGGTTCATTACAATGTTTTGGAAGGCGCACCTTTTTGAAGTGAGGCGCCAATTAATATCAAAAAATTTAAATATTTAATTGCATATATAAATAATCAAAATCTCAATAGCAATAACATATTAGCAAATATTTCAATTCAAAAACTAAAAATAGATAGTACTAGTAAATACGAAAAGTCTAGAACTTGAATGACTCAAGTCTCAAAGTCTCAAACAATATATAAGTTAAGCAATACTAAAACTCTAAAAGTCTATTCTTCTTCAAGATTTTCAAAATCTTCAAGTCCAACATCAATTTCATTATATTGCCCCTCATCTTCTTCCTCCTCGGATTCTTCATCAAGTAGGGTCCGAGTTTGACTTGATCTTATAGCTTTTGCTTTTTCCCTTGTCAAGTGTCCTTGACATTGAACTTGAAGAATTTTCCCTAACCCTAAGATCGTAGATATTATCCTCAACTCCAGCCGCTATAGCAATAGTATCGCAATTAAGATCACCTTCCTCATATACCATCTTCTCGATCTTCGAGGCTGCCAAATAACCATTCATTTGCCTCATTAATATTATCCAATAAAATTGGATCGATGATATCATGAGCATTATAATGACGTTTCAATGTTCCATTGTACTTAATGTACAATAGATCATTTAGACACGATAACACAAGCATATTCATCTTTTTGGAATGAATCTGTGCATAAGTTGTAGAGAGTAATTACTGATTAGTATATACTAATAATAATGGCTGGCTGCAATATAGAAATAAGAATATAATAATTATTCTCCTCACATTTTCAAACACGCTCCAATTTTGCTCGCATCCGGATGAGCTACAAGTTAGACTTAATATTCTCATGGCAAACTTTTGCAAGGTTGGAGTTTGTCTACCAAATAGCGACCACCATTCAACTATAAAAAAGTAAATATAAAGGTTAATATTTAATAAGTCAAATAACTTAAGCTAAAGCTATAAAGACAACTAAATCAATTCACTTCCCCAGTGACCTTGTGTCTCTGGCTCTAATAGCCTGACCAGAACCAAACAATCTGCTACTTTGTACTTTGCAAGCTCGGCAACTAGTATATCTTCTGTTGCTTCATCGGGGACCATCTTCTCAACACATTTATAGTAATTCTCCCACACTTTGAAACTTATATTTTCATTCATGTTGGCTTTAAATACAATCCCGGATTCAAAATATAGCCTACTGAATGCAAAGGCCGATGGAGTTGGTCAGTCCACCTTATATCAATGATTTGAAAGACATTCTCATATTGCTTCCAAACTTAACCAAATGCCTGTTCAATAGTTTCCTTGGCTTTATCCATTGCTTCATGAATATATAGCCCATTGGTGGCTTTTTTTCTGCATCCACCAAACAAAGCACTTTGATCAAAGGACCACAAACTTTAAGAGCCCGGACAACATCGTTTCAAAAGTGTGTAGAAATAAGAGTGGCAGCAACTTCTTTCCCAAAACTTCCTATGCAAATCCTAAGTTGCTCGGACTCTTCACTTTCGGTACCGCACCCATTTCCACACTACGTGGGTGTGGGTGTGGGTGTGAGATCCGTACCCGATCTGGTCAATCGATTCTGGGTACTTTGACCAAAATCGATCGAGAAATTCTGAACAAATTCAATGATTTTTGTAATCAAAACAAAAGCTAAGGTAAAATTGAAGAAAATGGAATATCTTGTATATAGAAATTTCTATGTCACTCCTTTTTCTTTTATCTCCTTCCTAGATTCTTCTCTTTCTTAATATTTTCTCCTCAAATTTTCCACATAATATATCATAATCTAGGTTTTATAACTCTATTTTTAGATATTTGAATTATTTTTAGCCGAATCCCCGCACCGGTATCCATGCTTGGATCCGTATCCCTGAATCTTAAAATTTATACCATGAAGGATCCGACCTCTAGATCCGCACCTGTATCGGACACCCGCACCCGAGTCCAAGCAACTTAGTGCAAATCTACTTGAAGCCCATTTGGGAGAGAGGATAAAAGCTCTCAAGTTCTTCTTTTGCAAGTACATAGCTTGCACTTCCTGCAAATTGCTTATGTAAGAACTAGTAGAAAGAAAGGAGCTGAAAGCCACTTGACTGTAAGGAGAGGAGAGACCATTTTCATGAGAGAGGGACGAGCAAGTGACAGATTGGGAAAAAAAATAGGTAGGCCTTCTGAGCGGTCATTTAGGGGCCTTGTTAGCGACCCATCATTCTTCCCTACGGCCGTTGCGAATCTTGTCTTGGCCGATTTCACCAAATTTCTTTCATTGATGAATTTCCTCATTAAATTCAACAACTACGGCCTTTGACTAATGTAAGAATATACTTTGGTGGCCTTCTTGAAAGCTGTAAAAGAAATATTATTGAAATTATTAGACTAGCTTAATAAGGATTAAGTATCAACTAAAGAAAGTTAGAACTTAGAACTTATAAGAGAGGAGAGCTACTACCTGAAGCATATAGGTTAATATTGAATGTCACCTAACATCAAATTAATGCAATGGGCAACACATGGAGTCCAACAAATTTATGGGTACACAACTATCATGTCACCCGCTTTCACATTTTCACTAGCGTTATCAGTGACAACTTGTACAACATTTTGCAGTCAAATTTCCTCAATTGTCTTCTCAAACAAGTTGTACATTTTATTGGCATTGGTAGATTCATTGCTAGCATCAATAGAACCAACAAACACACTAACTATCGGACAATTCACCAAAATGTTGATGATCATCATTCCATTACGTGTTGTCCATTTGTCCATCATAATGGAACAACCATACTTTTTCCACTACACTTTATGCTCCTTAAATGGTGCATCTTCTTTCTTCACCTCTTTTTTTAGCTGAGTAACTCTAACTTCATGATATGTAGGAGGCTTCATTCTTGGGCCATGTTTCCCTACGACCTCATTGAATTTATGAAATGATTCATAATTGACACAATGAAAAAGAGCCCCGAATCGTACATCCACAATGCAAAAGCATTTACAACCCGCTTCCTTAAAATCTTTTTGGTGTCATCAATTCTTCCCCGTCCTCCCTTTTCAATCCTCCATTTTGTTGTGATTTCTGTGAAAAATATAGATAGAGAGGACCTTTAGTCACGTTCCATGCCGTGGATGATGCACTACCACTTGAAAACTTCTTTTGCGTTTTGGAGGGAGGCATTATTTCATTATGTCCATCCATATCATCATCATCATCAATGACATTAACCGCTGGTTGATGTCTTTGATTCTTTGGATTACTCGCGGCTTTGTTTTCGACAAACAACCTTACTTCTTCCCTAACCTCCACCGGAGAACTTGGACATGCTTTTACATTTTTATTCCACCCATCAAATGGTGCTTGTGCCGAGTAATACCACCATTATAAGTATGTTTACAAAACACACATATAACCGAATCTTTTGTTGGTCCTTGTATACCTTAAGTCCATCCGATGTCTTTCTTTTTGCTACTAGTATCGAATTGAGACGTCATTGGAATTGCTGTTAATGAGCAAATAATTACTGTATTAATTGATATATAAATTAAATAACTTTAGTTGAGCAGAAATAAAAATAAAAGAACTCCAATTATTTTTAGAAATGGGCAGTGGCAGAGAGCATAGGGCAGATGCCAAACACAGATTTTATTCTGTGTAGAATAGTGAACTCAAGAAAACATGGACTTTGGACAAGGCGAGAAGAAGGAGAAAAAAGAACTGAACTCTGAAGAAGAACTGAAGAAGAAAGAAGAAGAAGAAAAAAGAACTGAAGAAGAAGAAGAAGAAGAAGCGTACCTGGTCCTGGAGTCTGGAGAAGGCGAGAAGAAGGACTGAAGGAGGAGACTCGGAGTCGCGAAGTAGGGAAGACAACTGGTAAGTGAAAAGTGAATTATAACCCTAAAAGAGATTTTTAACTAAAGCCCTAAGTTTTTTATAAAATAAAAAAAAGAAAGCGACGCCTTCTCGCTATTAGCGCCTCGTCGCCATTAGCGCCTTTTGGATTTTGCCTTGCCATGATGGAGGATGGAGCCAGCAGCTCACCTTGCCACGTCGCCAAAGGCGAAAGGCAAGCGCCTTTCATAACACTGGTTCATTATTTAGAAAAATAAACTCTTATCATATCCCTCCATTGCATGTATGAAATTTATCATTTAGTCTGTGAAAATTCAATCACCTTTATTTAAGATGATAAGAAATTCTCTGTAGACATTTGTAATAAGTTTGTATTCATTTTGTCCTTTTATAAATTTTATAACCTATGGATAAAAATAAAATAAATAAATACCTACAATTTTGTATCCAGATAGACATTGCTATTCTTCATTTTGGACTCTGGTTTTGTATCGAAATGATTGGATCACCACAAAGGTCCTTAATAAGCAATACCCTTTTGAAGTTTCAAATCTACAATCTAGTTTTGTCTTCAACCCTGGGCTCAGCATCTTAAATCACACCAGTATCTAACATTGAAAATTGACAATTCCTATATTCAATACCTTTTCCACCCTCAGGCTATGTTAATCAATTATTTTACATTTCTAGTTCTTAATGATTTTTAGGAAGATCTCTCCCAAGATAAATTCAAGATTTATAGTGCAAAGAATTATTGGACCACATACAGTAGTTCGTGTCCTTCAGTTTGCTTAGGACTATTATAGATTGTTTAGGAGTGTTAGCTGTCTATTTTATGTTTATCTTTCAGATTTACTATTTAGTTAGGATATTTTATTAGTTGTTATGGCCTCTATGGAACCTGCCATTGTCTCTACCTTTGCTGTAGCCGACTCGTCTAAAATGGCTTGGGATGCTTTGCATACCACTTGTGCGAACAGATCCCAAACATGGGTTTTCAGCCTGCGTGATCGACTTGCCCCCGTCACTAAGAATTCTCGCTCTATAGCCGAATATCTTCACACTATTTGGTTCCTTTCAGATAAGTTAGCCACTGCTGGTGCCCCTGTGTCCAATACTGAACTCATAGTTAAAATACTCAGTGGTTTAAGCCCTGAGTTTTGTGAAATCTCTGTTGCCATCCATGCACGTGACACGATTGTCACCTACCTATGAAGAATTGTTTGAAAATTTATTGGACCATGAACTCTTTCTTCGTCACGAGGATGCTAAGAAACTGTTCAATCCCATAATTGCTGCAGTTTCACTACCACCAAATCTAACTCCAATATTTGCAACAATCGTAGGCAGAACAATAATTCCTAGCTATGACTCAAACAATCACCCCAACACTCAACCACAGTGGCAATCAAACATGAACCCAAATATGTTCGCTCGATGCCAACTCTCTAATAGGATTGGCCAAACTGTAAATGTTTGCCACTCAAAGTAACATAATCACTTTGAAGCCAAAACCTAGCTATGACTGAAACAATCACCCCAACACTCAACCACAGTGGCAATCAAACATGAACCCAAATATGTTCGCTTGATGCCAACTCTCTAATAGGATTGGCCACACTGTAAATGTTTGCCACTCAAAGTAACATAATCACTTTGAAGCCAAAACCTTCTATGCCGCTGGATTCTATGCTGCCACCAACCCTTTAATAGCTGATTCAGGAACTAACTGTCACATCACAGCGAGCCGCACAACCTACAACCATACCAAGGTGTCAAAGATGTCTCCACAGGTGACAGTAACAAAATTCTCATTTCAGACATCGGCTCTGCTCAGTTAAATGCATCAAATAATATTTTAAGTTAATCCACACTCTATGTGCCCATTAATTAAACACAAGTTTCTCTCTGTTTCTAAACTTTGTCAAGATAACCTAATGTCTATTACTTTTTTCCCTTTAATTTTGTTGTGAAGTATCTGAAAATGCAAAAACCTTTGTTGTGCAGCCTAAACAACAATGGACTATATGAGTGGCCTGTCTCACATCCCCAAAAGCTCACATGTCCACCACATTCACTCCCATCACTACTTGACATCAACGACTTGGTCATCCCCACTCTAGAATTCTTATATTTATTTTGAAAAAATTCTGGCTACCATTCCATGGGCGAGACAATTTTTCATTGTAAATTTTGCTTATCTAATAAAGCTCATCGTAGCCTTTCAGTTAATTGTCTTTGAGTAGCTCTAAACCGCTTCAAATAACCTTTAATGATTTGTGGGGGCCCTCCCCGGTTCTATCTCTTGATAAAAAATTGTATTATTGCATCTTTGTTGATTACACGATACACTTGCCTCTACACATTAAAACATAAAATGAAGTTGAAAGGCTATTTCAAAAATTTCATCCCTTGATTGAAAAATATTTTGGCACAAAAATCCTATCCCTATATACTGATGGTGAAGGAGAGTACAAAATTCTTGAACCATATCACTCCACCCACGACATCGAGCATCTTTGCCCCCTCCCTATACGCCTCAAAGAGTTGCTCTTGTCGAGTGTCGCCATCACCATATCATTGAGTCTACAAGAACTCTTTTACGTGAGGCATCCCTTCCATATTAGTTTTTGTATTTCGCACATCATCATACTGTCTATCTCATTAACCGTCTACCTATACCACTTTTAAAATAGTCAATCCCCATTTCAACAATTACTTGAAAATCACTTGATTATCATTCTCTAAAAGATTTTGGTTGCCTTTACTATCCTTGGCTTAAACCGTTCTCGAAAAAATACACTATCCACCCTATGTGTCTATCTTGGTTTTTCACTGTCGCACCATTGTCACTAGTGTTTTGATCCAATGTCTTCAAAAATTTATTTATCCCGAGATATGAATTTTGTTGAGAATAATTTTCCTTACAAAAATTTATTCTCATATTTCATGTAACTCCACCCCTTTGCAATGGACAAATGCTTCTCTTACTAACTTACCCTATATCACCCCTAACTTTTCAGATTCTACAGATCAACCCCCCAACCCAAATTTACTGTTTTTTATATTGATGCAGTCCCCTCCCATGAACAAATTCCCCTCCCTCTCCCATCGATGCACGACAACAAGCAGTTCTTGTTTGGGTGTGCTTCCATCTGCTCCTACGGATATGATCTCTCCAACTGCAGGTGTGTCTCCTTCTCCTTCTATATCTCCACCTCCTTGAGAATCCCACTCCCATCAACCATTATCCAGTGGGGTAGTGTTGGTGTTGATGGTGGGCTGAGTATTCTTCATCTGTCTTCCATCTGAAGCCATGTTTTCCTCTGAAATATCTTTATCTTCCGAGCTCTACACCTGAAAATCAGACAACAACGTTTTCTAGTTTATCGGCGTAGGTTGAACCGCCAAGAATCGCCGATGGTGCCCCTTCCTGCTGCTCTGGCACCTCCAGTCAAACTTCCTCCTCCTGCTGCCCCTACACTACCAATAGAACTTCATGAACTAGCTCCATCACCGCCACATGCACCATCTCCTCCAAATCGGATAGTCACTCACTCACAAAACAACATCACAAAACCAAAACAAATATTTGATTACCTAGCTCACCTAGAACTGACACTCCTACCCAACACCTTCAAGCAAGCCTAGGAACACCATGAGTGGAGGAAAGCCTTAAAATCAAAATTGATGCTTTGTTGAATAACCGTACGTGGGAACTTGTGCCGCATGATCGAATTAAAAATATTATATCTTGTAAGTGGCTTTTCTGGATCAAAAGGAATGTAGATGGGTCTGTTGACAAATATAAAGCGTGTTTCGTTGCAAAAGGCTTCCTTCAGAGACCGGGCATTGATTTCTATGCGACATTTAGACTGATCGTTAAGCCTACCACTATCCATATCATCCTCTCTGTGGCACTTTGCTATAACTACCCCTCCATAAACTTGATCAATAATGTTTTCCTTTAGCATAACTTGGACGAGAAGGTATACATAGTACAACCTTCAAAGTTTGCCTGTGATAACAAGAAGACTCACACTGTCGGTTGTGTAAGGCGATTTATAGCTTGAAACAAGCCCCTCAAGCGTGGTACAATGCCCTCACAGGGCGTCTCTTCCATGGCTTTGTTAAGGCTAAATCTGATAATTCGCTACTTATCCAATAGGTCTTGGTGACACATTGTTCATCTTCGTCTCTGTCGACGACATTATTTTCACTGGGAGCAACTCTCTTAGTGTTAATCAGGTTATCATTTCCCTTGCTTCTCGAATCTCAATTAAAGATTTAGGTAATCTTCACTATTTTCTTGGTGTTGAGGTGATATGTAGCTCCAAAGGAATAATTCTCACTCAACCGAACTATGTGAATGAGATATTAAATGATGAGTTGATGACCGACTGCAAAAGTAGGCAAACACCGATGAGTGCCTCCGAGTTACTCAAACTCTCTGATGCCACTCGTTATCATCGAGTCTTAGTTAGACTCTGGTACTTGTCCTTTTTACTAGCTTGGACATCTCCTATGCAGTCAACAAGTTGTCCAGTACATGCAAGCACCATCGGACCTTCACTGGGAAGCTGTGATGCATGTTCTTCAATACCTTCTGGTACGATCCATCTAAGCCTGTGTATGAGACTCCCATTGATGACTTCAATCTGCACATATACACTGATGCAGATTGGGTGGGGACATAGCTAATAGAGTCTCTACATTTCGTTACATTCTGTTTTTTGGTTGCAATCCAATTAGCTGGTCCTCAAAGAAGCAAAACACTGTCTCTTGCTCCTCCACCGAGTCTGAATACAGGCAGTGGCTAATGCCCTTGCTGAAACCCTGTGGGTCATTAATCCTCTAAGTGAGCTGCGATTTCCAGTACATAAATTGCCTGCTATTTACTGTGACAATCTTGGAACCGCATTCTTGAGCAAGACTCTTGTCCTCCATAGCCGTGTGAAGCATGCTGCAATAGACTTTCACTTTCTCCACCACCATTTCGAGAACAAAAGAGTTCGTGTTGTACATGTTCATGGTGCCAACCAGATAGCTGACACTCTCGCCAAAGCGCCAGCCAAGCCTGCATTTTGCGAGAAATCTATTCAAGTTTCGCTTACTGACCCATCGCCTAACTTGAGGGGGGCATATTGGACCACATACAGAAGTTGGTGCCCTTCACTTTGCTTAGGATTGTTAGCTGTCTGCTTTATGTTTATCTTTCAGATTTACTATTTAGTTAGGATACTTTGTTAATCGTTAGTAGGAGTCTCCTTAGCTGTTGTATATTTCTATTTAATCAGTTTGTTGCTTTCAATAATATAGCACACTCTTTCCAGCACTTCTTGTTCATAAGAATGACCAATAAAAATTATATTTACTTTTCTGTATGTTATGATCTATGGGAAGTGTTGTTTGTCAATGTTCTTGCTATCAATACTGCTAATAACAGAATGATAATTCTTAGAATTTTTTCCTTGAAATTTTCGTAGGACCTACTCAAGTTGCATTTGGTTATGGAGGTTCATCATCTTCATTGAAATCGTTTGGCCCTCTCAAGGGTCATATCAAGGTCGCTGGCTCAATGTCTGATGGCAAGTATTTTCTCTAACAATTCTACTTTTTGCTATATGAATGTATTGCAGCTTGTTTGACACAATGCAGGTTCTGCAGGTGGTATCAGTGGGCAGCAAGTGCAGAAAGAATACACCGAGCCATGGGTTGATTTTAAAGATTATTGCACTTTGTATTCAGTCCCTAGCTTCCTTCTCTGAATTTCCTCTCTTTTTCCCTTGCAAACTTTCTTCTGCCTGAAGTTTTGTTCACTCATTTTGTCTCTCAGGATTATTATACCAACTATCCTGTAACTCTTCCCCTGAGGAGGCCCTATTCAGGAAATCCAGGTAAATTCAGCAAATGCTATAATAACCAAATTGCTATCTTTCAGAAAAAGACAAAGAGCACATCGTATTGATGCCTGAAAAACCTAATTAAGCAGCTGCTCTCTTGCAATTCGGGTTGTGATTTGCTTATGTCTAATTCTGTAATATGAAGATTACCATTGATATGTACCTTTCACCCTTATTATTAATCCAAGTACTGATCTTATCTTGCAGAACTTCTTGACGAGGAAGAATTTGGGGAAACTTCCCGAAGCTTGACTTGCGATGAGAATTCCATAAAACCAGCGATGGAGCTTGGTCTAATGGTTAGTAAACTGGTTGGTGGTTTGACTTCGACTTCTTACTAAGTAATTTCCATGAATGCTTATGTGAATGATTGGCAGGAGGAGAATCTGGAGGAAAAGATGTTCTTCGTTCAATTACCACCAACTATGCCAATGTTGAAGCAATCGGTTAAAACAGAAGGCAGTGAGACGGCGAACAGTTCAAAGCCTTCAAAAGCTAGGGCCTGTAGTTTAAATGAGTTACCTGGGGGCTTCATGGGCAAAATGTTAGTGTACAAGAGCGGTGCTGTTAAGCTGAAGCTTGGTGAAACCCTTTATAATGTAAGTTTGCTTCATTACAATATAATAATCAGAACTTGTTTCGTAAGAATGATTTTCATTTTGTATCTTTGGAGGAAAAACTAATCTGACACTTAGCTAAACTAACATATGCCTTAAAAAATCATTTTAACAGTAGATGTATTCACTATGAGATAGTTGTTAAATTTATTTATATATTTTATAAAAGCAGCTCTTTTATGCTGATGGTAAATAGCTTCACATATTGAAATACTGGTTCACTAAGAGAAGATAAATGTTCAAGCACCTTACTGATAATAACCTATTGGGGTATTTGATTGTTGGCATCTGACATCTAGAAATGGACTGCAGGTTTCTCCAGGTATGGATTGCTCATTTGCGCAGGATGTTGTTTCGGTTAATTCAGAAGAGAAGTATTGTTCTAACATTGGGGAGCTCACTAAGCGCGTCATTATAACACCAGATGTGGACTCAATCTTGGATTCTATCTGATTATGTTGGTTTACTTGCTATCTTATTATGCTTTAGTTATACATATAGCAATTGGCTTTTCTTGTTTGAATTTAGCACAGCTTTCTATTCTAATAACATGAAAAGTCACTCCTACCATTTTGTCTAGAAATCTAGGTGCTCGATTTTCATCTTATGATGAATCAGTATACCAAAAATATTCTGCTTCCAAGAGAAAGGTGATGGTGATGATAAGTTTATAATTGATGGCATTCATAGATTCTATCACTCTTCGTATTTGATATGCAGGATTAACTTTTCTAGTTTAAAACCACTGGTGTCTTTAAGTTTGTATAGACTTGTAACTGTACCAGAAGGAAAAGGGAGAAATGAACCTTAATCTAACCCCTAGAAAAGTGAACGTGTCCAAAGAGTCTTTACTGGTAGAGAACATCTCAAAAGAAAAAAGTTCTGGAGTGAGGAAATCAGTTAACGAGGCGTATCTCATACGTGCTTTTTATGTCAAAAAGACATTGTTTGAAAGCGATGCTTGCTAGATGTTACTGTTGCACAAGGATCAGTGCTCACAATTTTTAAAAAGCTAATTGCTTCAAAATTGACGGATCAAATCAGGTTGGCACATCAATTTGATAGGCCTTAAAACAGTCAACCTAACTAATTACTACATGGGTTGCGGGCCACGACAGACCAACCCAATTTTTTAAAATTTTTTCAAGAAATATTTAATTTCTAATTTAATAATGCTAACATAATATTTACAAGATAATATTACATGGCTTTACTACTTGCTAACCAAGTTCAAATCCACAAACAAAATAATACTTATTAAGTTTGGGTTCAAGTAAAGATTTAATTTTATGACTTTAATTTGAAACTACTGTCATTTTATGCAAATATTTTGGATACAATCGTTCAAGAAAACAATCTTAATAGAAATATGGCTTTTGCGAAACTGAATAACTTTTGACATAATACTCCTCGAACCAAATAGAGATATTAATAAGTAAATTAAACAATTAATGAGTAGCAATACAATTAGTTAATTTGAATTATTAACCTAGTCTTATTTCAAAAGATCACGATAAATCACAAAAAAAAAAATGACATATCCATTAAAATGATGGTTAAATTATACTTTAAATTTGAACTCCTTATTATTTTTTAGTACTCTATTTTATTTTTATTTTTAATTAATTTTTATTTAGCCCACAGCCAACCCAACTAGCTCAAGCCTCATGGGTCAGCGGACTTACTCGGGTCAGGCTAAAAATCTCATTTTTAAATGAACTCCAAATATTATAATATAACCCTATTAAATTACGGATTGGGCTGAGCAAGCCCACCAGGCCTACCACATATTAACAGTTATACCCAGTCCCCACATTGTTGAACTTCTTTCTTTGCCCAGCTTTGCCTTGCCTTTTTACTCCTTGTGAAAGTTGGAGTAGTTAATAACTAGACCAATTATCTAATGCTATAGCCTAAACAAATAGAGTCCATGCCAATGAGGTTGTTGTTGTTTCATGGCCAGCATTGCAGAACCAGCGGCAGATACAATGGAGAAGTAGGGTTTCCACATAACCCATGGCTGCCGACTCGAGCATTATATATATATGTCAAATACAAATATAGATAGGTTTAAACATATATTTCATAACCTACATTTGTCAATTAGAAAATTCTTGATGTCGACATCGTAGATTTGTCACTGCGTATAACTGTTTCATTCCTTTTTATTACGTCCTCTATTGTCATCTGCTTATTCCTGACATCATTTCACACTGTGTTGTGGATTGTTATCTATAGTTGCCTCTGATTTGTCTGGTTCAAAGTCATGTGCTTGGTGTAAACCAATGTTATAACTTTTAAGCATTGTACTGATCCTGTTGTTCTGGTCATCTCTTTTCCGATTCTTTTTCGTTTGGACATATCTCTGAGTGGTGTTTTCCCAAGACAGAAGTAGCAGCCTAGTATAAGTAATTGATAAAAAGAACAAACTTGAAAAGATTTAACTGAAATCAGGAATGTATAAAGTTAGTATAGCTTCTATCATAAGCAGATGTGTGTCCAAGATTTTAAATCACTGGGTATATAGTATGACACTATTTTGTGATGGTAGGTGCAAAGTGCGGACTTTTTTGGGTGCATGTGGGCCTCCTATGTATACATAATACGCAGATGTAGTTCAAGCCAAATCAACATCTGTCCTTGATAACAAGCTCGTGCAGTTCTTTCTTTAGTAGCTGAATCTTCTTTTCATATTCAAAGCTGCTCCAAATGCTGTCCTAGACACATCACCACCACTATGCAGGCCATATATCTATTTCACTACCTAAGCTACTATGCCACTTCTCTATCATTATGACACATCTTTATGAAATTAAGGGAATCATTCCTTGTATTTGTAAAATCAACATTAGAACAAATTCCACTTAATTAACAACACATAAAAAAAAGTAAATATTACAAAATTAAGCCAAGAAATGAACGGTCTTGATTGAAAAAAAATATTTAGAAAGATGGATAGATTATCCTTCGTTGCAAGTACATTTTTTACCTTGTAGAGTTGATAATCCTCTAGTAAATCAATAAAATATGATCAATAGTGGTTACTGGAAGTGCCCTTGCTTATTTAAGAGAAATTAGGTTATCTACCTAGATCTGTAGTGTTAAATGGTTGGTTAGATTGAAATTGGGGCAAGGTTTAAAATGGGTTAAACTAATAAATAGGCGGGTCATTACTTGCTTGGGCTAAAGTGGACTAAACACTGAGTTGGAAATTGAATCATGTCCATCCAATTTTAAGCGCTTAATCAAAATAATATTAGCATAGTAATATAATTCATGCAACAACACTAATAAACAGAAAATAGACAAATTTCTCAGCAAAAAGAAAAGCCAGAACAAGAGCTGAAACTATCGTTGCTTTTACCTCTTAAAAAAATGCTCTCAAGAAAAATATATGCAGCCTGATGAGACTCTAGTTGCCATACACAGTTTTCGGCAGCCCTACAAAAAGGTTGTTTAGCCTCTTCTTATAACCACGCCACAACCGATACACACATTATCCCATCCCCTAACATACACAGCATCATTATAACACACGATACAAATAACATCAACCGCACCCCAACTATTGTTAATCAAGCCCATTACATATCTACATGGTGAGCTCAGAATTATATGGGAGGAAGACGAGGTGGAACAAATGATAATTCATGAAAACTTTCAATATGCATGTATGTTTTAACCCGTGCAATATTATTGGAAGATTATGTAAACCTTTTATCAAATCCGACTTTCTATATCATATAAGAATTGATCATACCCAATGAGGACCTTAAAGTGGGTCCTTTGTTTGATCTTGATGAAGAAACAAAGATTGCTATATCCTGAATATCTTTTTCGTATTTGCCATCAAATTATTTAGGTAAGGATTCGGTCTTTACCCTGACATCAGCTATTGAAAAATCCTTGCAAGTTGACATGGCCACTTGAAACCAAACAAAGGCAAGTTGAGCGAGGGTTAAGGTTGAAGTTGATTTATTGAATGAATTTCCACAGAGAATAAATGTTGGCACAAGGAAGAGAGACACTATGAAATAGTAGACAAATGAATAAAGATTAATAATGACTATGTCCCAAAATACTATAAGAGATGTAAACTACAGGGACATAATGAAATCGACTGCCTTGTTATCTACCATGAATTACATCCAAAGAAGGCAGAAAAAGGTGAGACAAAAAATAGGAGAAAGCGTAGAAAAAGAAGGTATCCCTAGAGATGAATCATGAAAAAACAAGCTTATCCAACTGCGTGCTTATCTAATTAACTGTGTATATAAATGGACATCCATAATATAATATATTTATAACACTTCCTCTTGGATATTCATTAACAGATAATGTGTCCCGTTAAAACTTTGCTAGAAAAAAACTCCATGGAAAAAAATTCTAGTGAAGAAAAAAGAGTACATGTATCTTATAATATGCATTGCGAGCATACTCATTAAAAATCCTATCAGAAAAATCCAATGGTATAAAATCTTAATTAAGAAAAAAATAGTACATTGTGTATTTTACTCCCCCTAATTAAATCATCAGTTCAAAAGCTTGAATCTTTACATACCAATCTTATACACCATCTTCTCGAAAGTTGGAGTTGGTAAAGACTTGGTGAATAATCGTATTATCACTCGAATGAATTTATGTATGTTGATATCACCATTCTTTTGGAGATCATGAGTGAAGAAAAGTTTTAGTAAAATATGTTTCGCTTATCTCTTTTTGTGAGTCATTCCTTCAAATTTATTCTACATGCTGCATTATCTTCACATAAGATCGTGAGTATTTTATCATATTTCAAATCATATTTTTCTCAATTGAGATGTAGAATTCAAATCCTCATAATCTTTTACAATATGAAGCACAATATTATACCAAAGATATTGTCGACAAGATATTTATATTGTATCGTTTTGCAATGCGACATAACTTACTAAGATCTCACCACTTCATTATTTTCAGGTATTTGAACCTCTCATGAGGTTTCATAAAATGTTATGTCATAGGCTACTTAAGAGCATATTGCCTCTTTAGTACGATCATTTGCTCTTTTTATTTCAAAGATTATTGTGTTTTGAAATTGATCGGTTTATCATGCTGCATGCGTGCGGTAGACTTTGTCCTTCAGGGACAATCAATAGGAGCATTTGCAGCTGAAATATGAGATTAATTTTGGGTCAATAAATGCTTCTACCACTTGACCTAAATTATCTTTTGAATGAGGATCAATACTGGTGATAATTCACAACATATTTCTAAGCTGCTTATTCTCTCCTCTTATGTTAGAAAAACTAACATATATGCTAATCTTTGTTGGAGAATCCATTTTTGTGTGTCATGATATATCCATTAATCATATACTATACATAAAAAAATTATTAGATGAAAAACATCTTATTTCTGACACTGAACCAATTGAGAGTGAAAAATTAATTATAATTTACTATTCAATTGCATGTAAGTGTTATTGTATGCAATATATCATATCTCAGACCAATAAATATAATATTTTTCTCATATGTATTGGTTCAGCTTTATATCGGAGGCATTCAATGCTAAACCGGCTTCGATATAAACCAACATTAGCAAGATGAATTGCACAATCTGAAAATTATGCGTTTAACTAAATTAATGTTAAGCAAGTAACTTTGTGAATGTCCAACTGCAACTTGATAATAAATGTACATGCGACCATCTTATTGATTCATCTATTTAAGATATTACATAATAGGTGAACAGACCCATATTCACCTTTTATATTTTTTAGAATATAGGGGATTCAGTCTCAACATAAGTTGGTGTAAACAAACAACATAAAAGCATTCTTGAAGAATCATCCAGTTCTTCAATGTATTTTGATGTTCAATTAGCACATCATATTTAAACCAGAATGATCACAACGGTCATGTTTTAAGATATTATTACTTTAGGAGCAAATTGAGACATACTTATAACGTAGAAAATTCTTTTTAATATATCACAAAAAATATATGAAAATATTAACTACTGTTAGTGGTCAAATCATATTATTATGTAAGTGGAAAGCTCTCAAGTTAAAAGTTGGATTACCATTTTGCCCTTCAATCTAAAACTATTTTAATAATATTTTATGTACTAAAAAGTAAATATGCATTACAATAAATATTATTAGACTATTAAATTAAATAAGAAATCTATAATTGTCATAATAGAGAATTAATATTTTCATTTAATTTACGTTATTTTATTTTATTCAAATTTAATTATAATTATTTATCGTCATCTTTATCAGAATGTAAAAAAACTCAAAGTCATAGTATCATGGTTATTTCTTTCACTTAATATTTTATTCTTTTTTTTGTTATTTTCTTTAAAGATTTATATTTATGTTTTCTACTAAAATATTTTGAAATACTATTTGATTGAAGGGTGAAAATATCATTTAATATTTGATGGATATTTTAATCATTTATTTTTTATTTTGTGACTTTTCACTTTTATAATTAATAACTGTATTGAAATATAAATATTATAACTCATTATTTCGTCAAATATATATATGATATGATATGATTCAAATATTATTATTTAATTAGATATTTAATTTAAATTTTTTTCCCTCCGCTAAATTAAAATTTAATTAATACATAATTAAATATTAATATTTTATTATATCATATTTATATATTTATTACTATATAAGTGGGAAGCCAAAAAGTAAAAAGTTAAAATAAATAAATAAATAAACAAATAATAATGATAGTAAGTAAATATAAATAATAATAACAATAATAATAATAATAATAATAATTGTTGTTATTATTATTATTATTATTATTATTATACAAAAAGTGAAAAGTCCTTATCTTAAAAGTTGGATAATCATTTTGCCCCTGTAATAAATTAAAATATAATAAAATATCTAATTAAATAATAATATTTTACCACCAAATATATATATATATATATATATATATATATATATATATATAAATGAAAGGAAATGAATAAAGTCATTCATTGAACCGAATAAATGAGGAGGATTGTTTACCTGCCAATAATTATTGTAGGTTGCACTTTTATTTTTTTTAATTATTATTTCTATACTACCTTTTCATCTTCTAAACTTCTACCGGTTACAATAGTATTTGTACACAATCCTCTAATGAAGATCTGTACCATTAAGCAGACTCAATATGAAAAATATATGTCATGATTATACTCTACACCTTTTAATAGGTAATATGAAGTTGTTGAATTCTTTCTTCTTCTTCTTGATAGTTTTTCAAGTATTTTCTTATTTACCTTCTTGTTTTGTTGTTGTTGGCATTTTGGGTTTGAATGAAATTTTCATAAACTTGATAGAAGCATCCTCAAACCTACAAATTAAATTTACTCTTGGCGCGTGACTTATTATGCCCATCATTGTAACTTGTATTTTATGTAATTCTTGCACTTTTGTGCATAAAATGTTGAAAAAAATTTAGTGTTTTATTTTATTAAGATGATCTTGTCACGCTTTATACTTAATCATCATCAAAGCATGATTTATAAACTTAAATAACCAAAAACTCCAGTTCAATCATTTTGAATTTACACTTATCATAATTTTCTATTTAATTATTTAATGTGGATATACACATGTGAAACATATGTCCAGAAACTAGCCATATTATATAAGTTGGAAGCCTCTTAGTTGAAAGTTAAATTACGAAAGTACCCTTTAAAAATTAAATAACTATTTTATCCTATCCTTCAAAAACTTAACAACCAATTAATCACTACTAGAAGTAAAATATATCTCTTATTAAATAATTTATTATTTATTTCTATTAATTAATTATAGTCATTTCTCCTCTTGAAATATGCATGTTTTAGCCATTTATTTTAATTTCAATAAATAATTTTAGAAGAGGACATATTAGCTTAGAGAGTTGTAGTGAAAATTACGTGGGTAATGAAGAGTCTCTTGCTATCTCATTATCTATCATTATTATATCATTTAAACCAGTTAAATATAGAGACACTTAATCAACATATAAATATACAATAAGTAATTATTTGATTACGAGATCTGAACATGAGAGCAGTTGAAGAGACTAATTTATTTGCATTAATGAGTGTGCAATTAATATATTCTTGTGAATAATTTTGGATGTTGTTTCTGACATATAAAAAATTAGTTTATTGTGAGAATACATATATCTTCACAATTTAAAAATATTTATGGAGACCTTCATTGTTATGAAGATATCTTTTGTATTTCCGATCAAATTCATGAAATCTTGAATTGATTGAGATGATTTACGAAGTTTTATTTTTGGGCTTGAAAAATAATTTGATCAAGTATTATTCAAGCTTATTTCTTTCCCAATTTTTATAAATGTTAATAAATTTGATTAAAAATACTAAAGACTGCATCTTATACATCTCTTATGAAAGTCGATTTGAAACCATATGTATCATTACATTGTAGTTACTCTTTTTCTCCATTTCAATAATATTAACTAATGATTTCTGTAATTCCGTTGAAGGAGTCAATAAGTACTCTTTCTTTATTCTTCTCTACTCCCTTTCCCTTTCATTTAATAACCTCCATTCACCATGCTTAAGGTATTTTTTTTATTGTGGCGATAAACACTCGATTTGGTAAGTATTGTGAGCAACATCTAAAACAGAAATGGATTATCATAGTCGAGCATAAATAAAGAAGGTGCTTGTAACTTTAATTTACCTAAGAGTTAACACACTATATATATATATAATTGGTCATTTAGTGGACAGAAGGTATATTAATCATGTACCAATCACGGCGGTTAAACATGTATTACCATGTCCAATTAAAAAAAAGAAAGACTTATAGTTGTCCAACTGCTATTGTTGATAGAAAAGATGAGATAAAAGTGATTTTCACGTGGGAGAAGTTATTGTAAATAACTAAGAGATAAACGTATTTATCTTTATTTATTTTTATTTGTTGTTATATATATATATATATATATATATATCACAATAACTATTAAAAACTGAACAGTTTGAGGATGAAAAACATGTAAACGTGATCGGCTTTCAAATGATCAGTGATAGACATATGTTATCATATGCTTTTTTTTATATAGAAATTCATTATTTAGATATCTACGTGCGACACACGTGTTTAGAAACTTGTATTTCTCAAAAGAATCAGATGAAGTGGACTTATATGATTGTTATCCACTTTATAATCCTGAATTATGAGGAAGGAAGACAAGTGCCTAGATAGCTTACTGTCCGAGGCGGAGCTACCCTTGCCCGAGGCGGAGCTACCCTTCGTCGAAAACTTATATAGTATATATATATTAAATTTTAATTTTACAGATATATATTCTAGTGTTGACACCTCTTAATACAAGTTGAAGGCTTAGCTCAACGGTAAAAGGGTAGCAAAACTGTTACACCCCGTAAATTTTTGACATTTAGATGGCCTATTCGCATGTTGGTTAAGAGTTTTAGAATGCCATACATGCTAGAAAAAGGCCCGGGGGAAGACCGGACAAGCGCCGCATCGAACCATCGCAAGAGGAGGCCGGGCAGACCCCCTCCGCGATGGCAATGTGCCATGGAGGAAGCCCCTCCACGATGGACAACGTGCCACGGAGGGGGTCTCCAGGCCCAACTATATAAAGCCCCACTTCGTTTTAAAATTCATTTCCTCCACTTTTAAATTTCCAGAATGAACAGAAACAGTAAGGGACGAAGGGTTTTGATAAATATTCATTCGATTACGCTGTCAAATGCAGTCTAAACTCAAATTAACTCCGGATACCGAAGTATAAAGCTGCACAGAACATTCCTGCGGAGTTAGTTTCGCAAGAATCGTCCGGCGAAGCGACGACCCGCCGAGTCAAGGTAAGTGGAATTACTCCAAACTAGTGTTAATATACTCCTAGTCCTAAAGTGAGTATTTCTCCCTTCTGAACTTTCGAGAAATAGCGAGTTTTCGGCTGTTTTCAGATAAGTCAAGTTTGGGCTATATATATATTCAAAGTAGCATTTTCTTCCGGAATATTGATGAATTTAGTTCTAATTGCTATATATATGAACGCAGTTGAAAGAAATAGCTGGATATTGGCTGAGTTACACCAGTTAGTCAAGAAATCAGTAACTGAGGTATGTAAAGCCAGTTTCTTCGGCAAGTTAGTAATTCTAGTATAGTAAAATAGAATAAATTCTAGAAGAAAGTCCAGAAGTCGAGTATTAAGCTCAGTGTGAATTCAGTAAATATGTTTTGTATTATTATGTCGTATTCATAATAAAAGTCAGTAAATTAGTATCAAACAGCGAGATATTATTTCAGACTCAGTATCAGATTCAGTGTAATTCAGCCAGAGATTCAGAATAGAATATCAGAACATGAACAGTATTATCAGATTTATCATACATGTTATATGTGATTATTGTTGTTTGTAGAGACCTGATTGTTTTATGTAGGCACCCCTAGAGCTTCCTTGCCGCCCCAGGGTTAATAGTTGTGTTGACTCACCCACCAGAGTGTGAGGATACGTCACTCCAAGGAGTGGCATGCCGTCCGCAGTAGAACGAAGATGGGATGCAGCATTCCCTATAACAGGCTGATCAGCATTATAGCATACCCTGTCGAGCGCTTGCGCCTAGGGCACAAATTACAGATTACAGATACAGATCTCAGACTACAGTTACAGGAGTCCTCCGGACTTAGATACAGTTATAGCCAGGGGCCCAGAGAGCCCAAGCTGCATACCCAGGGGACCGGCGGTGTGCTCGTAGTTATTAGGTGAGTGGAGTGAATTTATTTTTGGATGGCGACCCGGGTAGGGGTATATAGATTGCGTGTTGATTGGCACCTTCCAGCTTATGGGGCCTGGTATAGGTTCTTGTATGTTATATATATGTTACTTATTAGATTGATAAATAGCAGGATGCCGCATCGACAGGTATGATTCTTATCTTCTTTCCAGTACAGTTAAGCTTAGTATAGATTCTGCTATTCTAGATAGTCTTAGCTATCTTCTGGCATTTCAGTAACTATCAGTATTACTGCTTATCTTCAGATATGTTTGGTTTTTGCTTTGCATACTCGGTACCAGTGGTATTGACGCCCGTTTGGGGGCGCTGCATTACTTGCCTGCAGGTACTCATAGACGAGGAGCTGATCCCTCATAATTCCAACCAGCACACAGAGTCATCAGCTCCTGTCATCCGGAGCTAGACAGCTAGAGGTTTATTCCTTTTCTTTTGTTGTACAGTATGGGTAGGCCGAGGCCCTGTCCCGACCATCTTATCAGTATTCTTAGAGGCTTGTAGATCATATATTCTCTGTGGTTAGCTGTACCGATCGTGTGAGGCCATGTGTATGTTTTTTAGTTTGTTTATGACGGCCGTGTGGGGCCTTATTTAGTTGGTAGTGGTGATCTTGTTGGTTACGTAGCAGTTTAGCACTTGTTTTCTTGATTTAGAAATAACTAGACAGCATGATGGCCTTGTCGGCCTGCATAGGTTCCCTATTGATTCAGTTGTTCTGGGTAGCTGTTGTTTTCTTACAGGTGGCTATAGGCCTAGTCGGCCGGAGGTTGTATTTACAACCGTTTTATAGCTCGTCATTTTCTTGAATCCAGAGTTAGAGCCAGCCTGGCACCAGAAGTGTTTAGGCTCAGCTAGTCCAGTAGTCCAGGTCCTAGTAGAGTACCAGGTGCCAGTCATGCCTCCCAAGGCGGGGCGTGACAAAAACCAGACCTAAGGTGCATGTTCAACTCCCACTTGCAACAAAATAATAATCTGTTTTTCCTTTTTAAGTAACTGAAACAAAATTGTAAGTTTTTCCTTCATCCTTTTTCTTTTTAACAATTGAAACATGTTGTATTTTTTTTTAATTAAGAAAACGTGTGGTCCTCAGGCAGTAGGGTTAAAAATAAATAACACCATTAAACAAATCTCAATTTTAAAACATGTGCAAGGGAAGGTCTTCACTCATGTACTCGATGCCACTCCATTCTTCTTCTTCTCTGTGAACTCTGCCGAGCTGTGTCGACTGCCACTGCGCAGTGCGCCGGTTGCCACCGCCATCCGTCGGTCACCGCCCTGCCAATTATGGCAACAGTAAGCACTTTCAAGTTTCAATCACTATTTTTTGTTGTCCACTTTCCAGATGAAATTTTCTTCTTCTTCTTCTTCTTCTTCTTCTTCTTTTGTGTGAAAAAATAAAGAATTGTTTGGTTATTTGTGATGGATTAAGTATAATTTTATTTGTGTACATACGGCTGTTAGATATTTTTCTCACCATTTTTTTTTGTATAATTTAGTCTCAAAAATCACTGAAGAGGTATTTTTCTAAAGTACCAAAATCAGATTTAGCTGTTCGTAATCAATCTATTCGGGAAGAAAATGTCAAGACATTCAATCGGAAGTACCATTGCATTCTTCTCAAAGACAAGAAATTAATTTAGATTCTTTAGAGTTCGACCCGAGAAAAAGAACTCAAATCTTGGACTATCATCCAAACTATCATGATGAAATTAGGAGAGCATACATTCGACAAGGTCCTTGTCAATTTGAGAGTCATAATTTTCCTCAAATTGATTTTTATGGAGTAATGCGTCGTTTTAATCCTGAATGGTTTAAGGATTATCATGATTGGATGGAGTACAGTGTAAGTAACGATGCATCATATTGTTTGAATTGCTATTTATTCAAAGATGATAATATTCATCAAGGCGGAGGTGAAGTATTTTCGACTATAGGGTATAAGAGTTAGAATAAGAAGAAAAGTTTTAAAAAACATATTGGTGGGCTGAATAGTATTCATAATCAGGCAAAAAGGAGATGTGAAGATTTAATGCAACAAGATCAATCTATTATATCTGCATTTGAGAGACAATCTGATCAAGTTAAGCATGAGTATTGGATTCGCTGATCTGCTTCAATTGATGTAGTAAGACTTCTTTCGAATCAAGGATTTGCATTTTGGGGTCCTGATGAATCTAAATCATCACTCAATAGAAGTAATTTTCTTGAATTCTCTCATGGTATGAGAAACACTGTGATAAAATTCATGATTATGTATTGGAACGTGTTCCTCAAAATGACCAAATGACTTATCCAATGATTCAAAAAGATATTGTGACTACATGTAAGATAGAAACCATCAAATATATCATTGAAGAATTAAATGGTGACTACTTTGCCTTATTAGTTGATGAATCTTTGATGTTTCACGTAAAGAACAAATGGCTATTGTTTTACGATATGTTGATCGAATAGGATTTGTGATGGAGCGATTGATTAATATTGTTCATGTTCAAGATACTAGTGTTTTATCTTTAAAGAGGGTGAAAGTTTACGTGCGTCCACCAACAACAGGGTAGAACCAGGTTCTTTATCAAGTTCCGCAGACAGAAACAGAAAATAAAGTACACACGATGTTTACATGGAAACCTCTTTGCCCAAGAGAGTAAAACCACGACCTACCCTAGTAGGATTTTCCAAACTTCACTAAACAACCGGGCAATGTTTTGATTTACAACTCCTAGTAAATCAGGGATTCAACTACTTAATCCCTCCTCTTCTCACAATATCTATATTACAAGACTTTGCAATAGCTATACTACAAAGACTCAAGATGGCTAACTCTAGCCTGAGAAATCACAAAAATACAGCTCAAAACATTACCTACAACACCCACTCTTGAACGTGAAGTAGGCTTACAAAATCTAGCACAAATAGACAAGAACTCAACACTATAGACTTAGAGAAGATGCTCCACTCTTGATCAGCTACAGTCCTTCAATGTTGACGTTTTGTCTTCAGCCTTTTTGCAAGTTAGGAAGTGTCCCACTTGTGTTGTGTGCAAAAAGTGAGTTCCAATGTTGTTGACAAGGTATATATTTCAAATGGTGGTCTTTTGTCCAGTGGATAAGTGGAAGCATTGCCGCAGGCCTGCCACTGTGTTACAGCAGCAGCAGCAGGTCTGCACATAGCTTTTTGTCAGCAGTACTAGGTTGACATTTCTTGATAGAGATGCAGCCAACGACGTGGTTCTCCAGCAGGTTTGTCATACCATCAAAACCTATTTCTAACAATTTCCCCCTTTTTGATGATGACAAACCCCCATGCTTTTCCCCCTTACACCAGGAACCTGTTTCCACAAGCCCACCGGGTTTATTCCCCCTCACACCAAGGACCAGTTTCCTCCTGTCACAGTCGCCTTTCCTTCTTTGGCCTTCCCCCTGTCACAGTAACCTTATCTCCCTTTTGCCCTTCCCCTTTAATATTCCCCCTTTTGGCATCATAAAAAAGAAACACAGTAACACAGTAAACAAAAGCTGACAGTAGTCCGTTAACTTATGGCCACTGGGGCAACAAAACATGAGCAAAGAAGTGCAAGAAGTAAACAGATATTCATTAAAAACAGAAGCACACAATCATACATGAGAGAGACCCAAACATAGACAGCAACAGTCGAAGTCAGACAACAAGCTAGAAAGAAACAATATTAACAGTGCCACGCCACAGGAAAAGAGAGAAAGATCGAAAGGAAACAGAGTGGGGAGAGGGGATAAGATCACAGCTTGGCCAGGAGTTTGTCAATTCGTTCATTTGCCGCCCGTTGGTCACAAATAAGTTGACGGGTTAGCTCCTCCACCTGGTGCTTAAGGGAAGCATTTTCACCTTTCAAACGATCATTCTCCGCCTGGAGATCCAATAGTGCACCAGGTCCTGCACTGGACTGAGAATCCTTGAGAACTGCAATTTCAGCGTCTTTCTATGTAACCAACATGGTGAGGCGTTCGATTTCCTCTGTACCACGTCACTGAGCCTCGATAAGGCTCGAGACGGTAGACTGTCCACCAACACCACTTTGCCTAGCCACACATTCGCATTCCTCGAGGGTACTGATAGTGAACATTTATTTACGAGTGGCCATTGTACCACGACCAAGAGGAACGCCAAAATATTTGAATACAGTAGTAAGCAGATACCCATAAGCCAACCCATGCCTCCCATCCTTGGAACCAACGATTTTGATCATATGCTCAATCATGATGGCCGGTAGACTGATAGGCTGAAACGATCTTAGGGCCTCCATGATGAACAAATCAGCCAGGGCAGCAACAGAGCGACGCTCAGCTCGCGGTAGCACAACTTTGTTCACAAACTCAAACAACAGCTGATAGATAGGCTTCATCTGCTTCTTGAGCATTCTATCACTGTTCAGGTTCCCGTCAAGTTTCCCAATTATTTTTTGAAAGTCTCTTGTTGCATGCTTATCCTTCACAGTAAATTCCCCTGCAGTATGCACATTCAGTATCTTTCCCAGAGAAATTGAATCAAACTCCAGGTCAATGCCCCCAACAGTGGCAAACACCAATTCATCATTATCAGTGAAACGCAGAGAGGCATAGAACTCAGTGACTTCGCTCTCATACATGCTGGGCAAGGGAAGAGAAAACAGATGTTCCCACCCCTGATAACCAACAATTTCGATAAGTTCCTGCATGCCCTGCATTCCGGCTATATCTGGATCAAAGATGCGCCCGCCTAAGACCTTCTGTTTCCTGATGTTGGCAACCCGTGCGGTAACATCATCTGCAGCTGGGGTTGTCATAGGGCGTTTACCTTTAGAGGTCTTGGCTATGATGTGCTTTCGTTTAGACCGCACCACAGAAGCACCGGGTCCCTCAGCAACCTTCCCGATGGCATCAAGTTTCTTTGCTTTCCTCTTTTCTTTCTTGGAGAGCTCGCCACCACCATGACCCCTCTTCTCAGCTTTAGAGCTTCCCCCTATGGACTGAGATGAAGTACCACACTCCAAATCCATAACAGGAGAAGACAGAGATTCCTCCTCAAGCACAGTTTGTCTTGTAATTCGCCGTCTTTTCAAAGTGTTCTAACGACTCTCTGCTAAGATTTGGTCCAAGGACTTCTTGAATGACCCTCTGGTAGTTGGTCCTCCAGAGGTTCCCTTGGGCCGCTGAACAGTGGGACGTGAAATAGAGCGTGACCTTCGCTTAAATACCAGATGAATGGGAACTTCATCATCATCAGGGGGTGAGGAAGCTTCCACAGCAGTTGCCAAAGGTACCGAAGGGACCAGGAGCTCCACGCCTAGCTGAGTAGGTGTGCCATCCCATTTTGGAGAAGTAACTGTTGGTGGGACTTCTTGAGAGGAAGGTTCCCCGCTAGTGTGAACAAAAGGACAATCACTCATAGAACCTGGTCGACACCCCTCTGCGGATGGAGACTCCCCTCCGACATCCTTCTCCCGAGCCCCCAGAGCTGATATAAAACCCTCAATAATTTTAGCCTCACTTTGAAGAATATTTGGCGTGCCCTCTTTGGAAGCAGTCAGTGCACCTTCGAATAGTGCTTCAGAAGAAAAGTCCGACCCGTCTTTGGTTACCACCGGACTAATAGCAGTTTTCCCTGCAGAATCACTTCCTGCGGGGGATAGGCGAGCAGGTGCAACAGGGACAACCTTGGGAGAGGAAACCTTGGTACTGGGAGAGGCGTAAGTGTCAGCGCCCCCTAGGGAAGAAGAAGGATTTGAGGATATGGGGGCGTCTAGAATGAGATCATCTGGAAGAGGGTGTCCTTCGATGGAAGAAGGAGAGGAAGCAGAACCGGCCATTTGACAATAATGGAAGGGCAGGAGAGATAGTGAAGAGGAAGAGAGAATGATGTGAATAGGCGTTGGACAAGAAGAATGAAATGAGCAGGAAGTAGAGAATGCAAAACATTTATGAGGGAACTGGTGTGGTAGCAAAACTGACTGATGTGACTAGGTAGAGAAGTTGAAGCAGTGTCAGAATGGAGGGAATCACAATGACGTGGCACACTATAATATATGTTTAAAAATAGCTTAGAGTATGACTAAGAGGCTGACCTGTTCGAGGACTTGGTCCCTTAAGAGTTCCCTCAGAGCTTTAAGCTTCTGATAAGTGAATATTCTGTTTACATCCTTACACCTTGCTTCCTCACCGTGCATGCATACCTGTAACAGTATAGATCTAAGTTAGACAGACTACATTTGCCAAATTTGCACAGTATACCTGCATCCCAGATCTAACCATAGGAGGGAGAGGAAAAGTGTAGAAACTGAAACTACACACAGGATCTAATCAAGCCCAGCTTCATTCGATTTCATTCAAAATGCTCCCTTCCCAGAGCCTTTGTGAAAATGTCTGCCACCTGGTCCTCCGTGTTGCAAAACTGCATGCATATAAGTCCCTTTTCTACATTATCTCTGAGGAAATGATGGCGTACATCAATGTGCTTGGTTCTTTTGTGATGGACCGGATTCTTTGCCATGTTCAAGGCACTGGTGTTGTGACACATGAGCGACACACAATCTACACAAATCTCATAATCTTCAAGTTGTTGTCTGATCCACAGTAATTGTGCACAGCATGAGGCTGCCGAGACATATTCAGCTTTAGCAGTGGATAGTGCAACTGAGTTCTGCTTTCGAGTCCCCCATGAGATTAAAGACGAGCCAAGGAAGTGTGCCATTCCAGACGTGCTCTTTCGATCAACCAGGAAGCCAGCATAGTCAGCATCAGCGTACCCAACCAAGGTGAAATTATCACCAGAAGGATAGAAGAGTACAAGGTCTAAAGTTCCCTTAAGATATCTTAAAATCCGTTTAGCATCCTTTAAGTGAGATTCTTTTGGATTAGACTGGAATCGAGCACACATCCCTACACTGAATACTATATCAGGTCTGCTGGCAGTCAGATATAGTAGGGACCCAATGATGCCTCTGTACATAGATGGATTTACTAGAGAACCAGGTTCATCATTGTCCAATCGAGTTAAAGTAGCCAGGGGAGTGTCAATGGGCTTGGCCAATTCCATGTCGAACTTCTTGAGTAGTTCGGAGATGTACTTCTTTTGACTTATAGTGATTCCATCCAGCTGTTGCTTGATCTGCAGCCCAAGAAAGAAATTTAATTCACCCATCATGCTCATCTCAAATTCGCTGCTCATAAGCCTTCCAAAGTCTTGACACAAAGAGGTTGAAGTTGATCCAAAAATAATGTCATCTACATAGATCTGCACAATAAGCAGATGTTTCTCCTTCTTGTTTAAAAATAATGTGTTGTCAATCTTCCCCCTTTTGAAGCCATTGCTAAGGAGAAATTTTGACAACCGTTCGTACCAAGCACGTGGAGCCTGCTTCAACCCATAAAGAGCCTTATCCAATTTGTAAACATGATTTGGAAGTTTGTGATCTTCAAAACCAGGCGGTTGCTTTACATATACTTCCTCCTTCAAATGCCCATTCAGAAAGGCACTCTTCACATCCATTTGAAACAGTTTGAATTTCATATGAGAAGCGAATGCAATGAGTATTCTGATGGCCTCTATGCGCGCAACAGGAGCAAAAGTCTCCTCATAATCTATTCCTTCTTCTTGGTTGTATCCTTGAACCACTAGTCTTGCTTTGTTCCTGATTGTGTTTCCCTTTTCATCAAGTTTATTCCTGTATACCCACCTGGTTCCTATGATGGTTCTGTCAGCTGGTCTGGGAACCAGGTGCCATACTCGGCTTCTCTCAAACTGTTCTAACTCATCCTGCATGGCATTAATCCAATCCGAATCCTTCAGGGCCTCTTTGATGCTTTTGGGTTCTATCTGAGACAAGAACGCTGAGTGAGCAATCATGTTACGAACTTGAGAACGTGTGGTGATTCCTTGGTCAAAGGAGGATATACTGTTGTCTAGGGGATATGATGCTTTGTGCTTCCAGTTCGAGACTCTGGGAGTAGAGACGTCGTGTTCCTGCTGTCCCAAAGGTGCAGAATCAAGTAGCTCATCATTTCAATTGTTTGAGATCTCTTTCAGTGAATGATCAGTGCTTCCGGTTACCAATTCCTTATGAGAGGCATTCGTTATGAGAGGCATTACTCAGTGAAGATGAATGAGTATTTTGCTGTTGTCCATGCAACTTTGAGCCATTCCCTCCATGTTCATCCTTTTGGTCACTTGATGTTCCTTGCGAACCCGATCCTTCACCAGTGACAACCTGCATTTTCAGTAGCTCTCCTGCTTCAAGGTCATCAGCATAATCTGTTCCATTATTCAGCAAATTGGATTCATCAAACACCACATGAACACTTTCTTCCACACACTGAGTTCGCTTATTAAAAACCCGATAAGCTTTGCTCTGCGATGAATACCCCACAAATATCCCTTCATCACTTCTGGCGTCAAATTTTCTAAGAGCCTCTCTTCCATTATTCAGAATAAAACATTTGCACCTGAATGCTCTTAGATACGACAGCTTGGGTTTCCTTCCGTTCAGCAGCTCATATGGAGTTCTTTCCAAAAGGGGCCTGATCAGGCACCTATTAATCATATAACATGTAGTATTTATAGCCTCAGCCCAAAAAGTTTTGGATATTCCACTTGCAATCAACATTGTTCTGGCCACATCCTCCAGTGATCTGTTTTTCCTTTCCACAACACCATTTTGTTGTGGAGTCCTTGGTGCCGAAAAGTTATGAGAGATTCCATTTTCAGCACAGAATCCATCAAACAGGGCATTATCAAACTCAGTTCCATGATCGGATCTGATGCTCACAATTTTACCTCCATACTTGAGTTCCACCTGTTTTGAGAACACCACAAACACTTCAAATGTTTCATCCTTAGACTTTAAGAACAGTGTCCAGGTGAATCTGGAGTAATCATCCATAATTACATATATGTAACGTTTCCCTCCTCTGCTAGCGCATCTCATTGGTCCACATAGGTCCATGTGAAGCATTTCAAGAGGTGCTGAAGTACTTACCTCTTTCTTGGACTTAAAAGATGATCGAACCTGTTTTCCTTTGACGCATGCACTGCACATCTTTTGGTCGGAGAAATTCAGCTTGGGCAGACCACGGACCAGGTCCTTGGTGATCAATTTGTTAAGCATGGAGAAGCTCACATGTCCAAGCCGTCTGTGCCACAGCTCACTGTTTTCCTCCATGGTGCTTAGACACTTAATATCATTATCACCAATCAACCCTAACTTAGCTACATAAATATTCTTCCATCTTTTGGCTACAAGGACCACTTCATGCGATTCGATGTTTGTGACTGTGCAGCTGGATGAGGTAAATCTTACTTCATTACCTCTGTCACAGATTTGCGAGACGCTTAGCAAACTGTACTTCAAACCTTCTACATAGAAGACATCCTCAATGGCATGAGCAACACTCCTTCCAACCTTTCCCACACCTAGGATGTATCCTTTCTTCCCATCACCGAAGGACACACTGCCTCCTTGGAGAGCCTTGAGAGAGAGAAATTCTTCAATTGTTCCCGTCATATGCCTTGAGCAGCCACTATCAATGAACCATTTCTGACCATCTGCCTCTCTCTCTCCCTGCAGGCAATTTTAGAGATCAATTTTTGGAACCCATATCAATCTGGGTCCCTTAGAATTATAAAAAGGATGAATAAGATTTCTTTTAGTCCATGCAGGTAAACTGATTTTTCTTCTTACTGCATCAGTTCCTTTAAGATCAGAAATTCCCTTTGCAAGCTCCAAGTTTTTCTTAATGGCAGCTAATCGTGCTTCACATGCATCTTTGTAATGACCATTCTCTCCACAATGAGTACATAACCAATTATCAGGATTAGACACATATTTACTATGAGGGTCATAAGGTGCCCTTGGTCGTCTAAACCCAATACCTTCCCTGGTTTGCATACATCTAGAGTTAGCAGTAGCAAGAGCCTTGGAGGACCTGGTCCATCTAAGCGACTTGTCAAGATCATTTTTTACTCTCATCAGTTCCTCATGAAGAGCTATATTCTTCTCAGATTGCGCCACCAAACTTAATTTAGCCTTTTCAAGTTCACATTCCAGTTGAATTTTAGCTTGAGCAAGAGAGCTTTCCCAATTATGTTCGTTTTCCATGCATTTTATGAGATTATCTTCTACGGTTACTTTATCCTTAATCAGTTCCCTTATTTCTTCACTGAGTCTAGTGTTTTCCAAGCCTAGTGACTTTCCAGTTTCTTCTGATAATTCCAGCTCAGTACTTAGAGTGGTTTTCTCATTAACGACACCATAGTATGCATCTATCAAAACATCAGCAAGAGCTCTCAATTCTCTTTTAGAGAGAGTTTTGAGATCCTTCTGTAGGTCACGAAAGCTTACCTCATCATTTTCATCAACGTCAGACTGTGCCATGAGAGCAAAAATTGAATCAAATTTTGAAGGTCCATCTTCATGAGCATAGATAGATGTGTCTGCAGGAGTTTCTCCACCTTGATCTGACTCACTGGATGTGTCTCCCCAGGCTGTCATGGCTTGCCTTACCACCATGTCAGCCGCTTCTCTTCTTTTATACCTGTCCTGCACCTGGTTCCTGTTCTGCGCCTTCTCAGCATTGGCCTTGAATTGATCATGTTTGTGCATAGAACAATCCTTAATAAAGTGTCCAGGCTTCCCACACTTGTGACACAGGTCATTGGCCTTTTGGTACTTGCTAGCACTCCATCTTTTCGCGAAGCCTCCACTTTTTCTCACCATCTTTTGGAATCGACGAGTCAGGTAAGCCATGTCAAGTTCATCTCCACTTGAGTCACTTCTTGCTGACTTCAGGGCAAGGTTTTTTTCTTTCTTAGAATCTCTCCTCTCAAGATCTTGCTGTTTCTTGAGCTCATATGTCTTCAGGTTCCCGATCAGTTCATCCATACTCAATTTTTCAAGATCCTTGGCTTCTGTGATTGTATTTACCTTGCTCTCCCATGAACTTGGAAGTACACTAAGGATCTTCCTGACCAGCTTGTTAGTTTTGATAATTTCACCTAAGCAGTGTAGCTCATTGATGATAGAGGTGAACCTGGTATGCATTTCCTGGATAGTTTCACCTTCCTTCATTTTGAACAGCTCGTATTGAGTGGTAAGCATATCAATCTTTGACTGCTTTACTTGACTGGTCCCTTCATGTGCTGTTTGCAATGCCTCCCAGATTTGCTTTATTGTTTCACACGATGAAATACGATTGTATTCATCTGGACCAATTCCACACACCAAGAATTTTTTTGCCTTAAAATTCTTCTCCACAGCCTTGCGATCAGTATCGTTGTACTCCTTTCTAGTCTTTGGAACTTTTGTTCCATCTTCCAGAGTCTTCATAGGCACAAATGGTCTGTCACAAATGACATCCCAAAGTTCTGAGTCTTCGGCCATTATGAAATCATGCATCCTTGTCTTCCACCAGCCATAGTACTGTCCATTAAATCTGGGAGGTCGAGTAGTTGATTGTCCTTCTTTGAGATTAGGTGGAGCAGCCATTTGAGTCGGTACTTTCTAGGTGTTAACCGATTAGAAAGAACCTGCTCTGATACCAACTGAAAGTTTACGTGCGTCCACCAACAACAGGGTAAAACCAGGTTCTTTATCAAGTTCCGCAGATAGAAACAGAAAATAAAGTACACACGATGTTTACATGGAAACCTCTTTGCCCAAGAGAGTAAAACCATGACCTACCCTAGTAGGATTTTCCAAACTTCACTAAACAACCGGGCAATGTTTTGATTTTACAACTCCTAGTAAATCAGGAATTCAACTACTTAATCCCTCCTCTTCTCACAATATCTATATTACAAGACTTTGCAATAGCTATACTACAAAGACTCAAGATGGCTAACTCTAGCCTGAGAAATCACAAAAATACAACTCAAAACGTTACCTACAACACCCACTCTTGAACGTGAAGTAGGCTTACAAAATCTAGCACAAATAGACAAGAACTCAACACTCTAGACTTAGAGAAGATGCTACACTCTTGATCAGCTACAGTCCTTCAATGTTGACGTTTTGTCTTCAGCCTTTTTGCAAGTTAGGAAGTGTCCCACTTGTGTTGTGTGCAAAAAGTGAGTTCCAATGTTGTTGACAAGGTATATATTTCAAATGGTGGTCTTTTGTCCAGTGGATAAGTGGAAGCATTGCCGCAGGCCTGCCACTGTGTTACAGCAGCAGCAGCAGGTCTGCACATAGCTTTTTGTCAGCAGTACTAGGTTGACATTTCTTGATAGAGATGCAGCCAGCGACGTGGTTCTCCAGCAGGTTTGTCATACCATCAAAACCTATTTCTAACAGAGGGCAATTGTCAATTTACTTGCTCAACATTCATTAAGTCTATCGTATGTGCATGGCAACGTTATGATGGGGCAAGCAATATGCAAGGTGAGATGAATGGCCTTAAAATGTTGATTAGGCAAGAAAGTATCTCAACTCATTCTATTCATTATTTAGCTCATCAATTTCAACTAACTTTGGTTGCAGTTTCTAAAAAATGTATTCATGTGGGGGAGCTTGTATTATTAGTTTCAAATATTTTGAATGTGCTGGGAGCTTCTTTTAAGCGTATGGATGAATTTTGAGATTCTAAAAAGAAAAAGAATTCAAGAGGCATTAGATATGGGTGAGCTTACAACCGGCAGATGCTTGCATCAAGAATATGGTCTTACAAGAGCTGGTGATACTCGTTGGGGATCTTACGACAAGTCTTTTAGCAATTTTATTCTAATGTTTGGCTCTATTATTGATGTTCTTGATGAACTTGTTGTTGATGCCCATTCTACAGATGAAAGAGCTAAGGCAACAGGATATCTCGAAGCTTGTCAAACATTTAAGATTGCTTTTATGTTGCATTTGATGAGAGATATTTTAGGAATCACAGACGAGCTTAATAAATTCTTACAAAAGAAAGAACAAGATATTGCAAATGCTATGATACTCGTTGAAGTAGCAAAGAGAAGGTTGCAAAAGTTAAGCGATGATGAATGGGATGCGCTTATGGATAAGGTATCTACATTTTGTATCAAGTATGATATTTTGATATCCAATTTTGATGAGCCATATGTTAACTCTGGAAGACCACAATGCAAAGTTGCTGATTATACTATCTTACATCATTATCGTGTTGAAGTATTTTGTAAGATTATTGATTGGCAACTTCAAGAACTCAATGATCGTTTTAATGAGGTGACTACTGATTTTCTTCATGGAGTTGCTTGTTTGAACCCAATTGACTCATTTTTTAGTTTTAACATCAGGAGATAATTAGAATGATTGAACTATATTCTGATGACTTTGATGAACTTAGTCTGGGTGCTCTTGAGAATCAACTTGCAACTTACATTATTGATGTCCGTGATATTGATAAAAGGTTCTCCAATCTGAATGGACTTTGTGATCTCTTAGAAAAACTAGTTCAAATAAAAAAACACTTAAACTTTCCACTTGTATTCCGCTTAGTGAAATTTTCTTTGCTTCTACCAGTTGCCACTGCATCCGTTGAAAGGGCTTTTTCGGCAATGAAGTTTATTAGAAATGTTTTTACAATAACATCATTAGAAATATTAATAAATACATCCTTTTCTACATAAGGCACCAAGCAACCACTCAAAAGTTCATCATTCATCCGATTCCGCAGGTTGTGATAATGTAATTGCTTTTTGCTTTTCATTAGTAAAGTTTTTTTATTGATTTCTTTTGTGTTTATTTCTTTATTTTTTTGACACCCCTTAATAAAAATGCTGACTCCGCCACTGCTTACTATATACAAATACATATACATAGCTCGAAAGAACCAAAGAACACAAGTAATACTTATCTCATGAATAGTAAAAGGATTTCATCATTGACAATTTTGAGAGTTGAAATTATATAAAACTCACTGAGTGTAGCTAAAAAAATCACATTACCTCTGGAGTTTATTCTACCTAGTTGCCCTTTAATGCTCCAAATGAATTTGAGTAATTAAATCATGCATGTGGGGCACTATGTTGTCATAAATTGAGACCAATCGTGTTGATAACGTGTTATAAAATAAATATATTATATTATAAGTAGGATGTTTTTTAGTGAAAAGTTAAATTACAAAAATACTCCCTTTACTGAAAAGTTAAATTACAAAAATACTTTTTAAAGATTAAGTAACAGTTTTGTTCTTAACTAGAAAAAATAAAACCTTAAATGAGTACCAACACAACCATGCAGGCAGAAAGAAAACAACTTGAATTCTTAGTACACTCAATTAAAAGACTTTCATCTAGCCAATTTAATTAATAAACCGTTACATATGATCTCATATTTGTTTTTCTTTCTTCTCAACTTCCATCCATTAGTTAACTCTTCGTTGGATTGACAAATTTTATAAATTAAACATCATCTTATCAAATAAAGTCATAATCTTTTTTTTTTTCATGTATCACAAGAGAAAGAATAATCAAATAATATATGCTTCGAATTCATATTATTGAAGAAGAAAAAGATCAAGAACCCCTCAATGCCTACACTCATTTTTTTTACTTGAAATTATTTAACCAGTAAGTATTTGGTATCATTTTGTATGGTGCAGGAATATAATATTTTTTAATAAAATCATTTTAAATGTTATATTTTATTATTTGATATAGTTGTCGAATTGATCATTCCAATTAGGGCTTGATTTGGTTTTATACTCTTTATAATAGTTTAATGGAATTATTGTATCACGAGATTAGTGACATTTCTACATTTTATAGTCAAATTATTTTTTAAATTAATATTCTTTAACCAAATAAAAATAAGAGTATTCAACTTACTATAGAGTATTCAATGTATTTTTTTTTCATATTCTAATAGTAATACTCAATTTTTAAAATGCCTAATTAATAGTTTGGAGTTTTCTAAACTTTCAAGAAATAAATATAATTAAGATAGCAGATAAGGAGAAAGAGCAAAAGACTCATAATAATAAAGCATTATAATAGCAAGATATATAACACTATTTATAAAGGCAAAATCTATTATTTTTTTACCGGCAATTCGCAAAAAGATTTCTTGCCTCCATATTCAAAGAAAGAGCATGCCAAATTCACCATTCTCCAAATAAATATTTGAGAAAGAAGCTCGAATGCTTGAAAATCTTGGATCATACATCAACTTCGGTTGGAAGCTCTCAACGGAACGCCAAAACGAAAATTTAAGTGAATATATTGACTGATAAATAGGATCTTCTATCACACATGGTATTCATATAAAGAATATTAGCATTTTTTTTATAGTTTATCGCTATCTTCATAGAACATGTATCCTACTTCTTAACCATTTAATTACATATTTATCTCTATTCTATTAATCATAAACACAAGTTTATATTTATAATGGAACAAAAGAATGAAGTAGGTTCATTACATCTTAATTTTAAGGAGACATGGGGTGTTGTTTATTTTAAGTTAAAAGTTTTGCTCAGCTTGAAAGTAGTGAATTCTTGTTTTCGTGTTTTAAATTTGTAGAATTAAATATTTATTACCTTATTATTAAATAATTGAATAATCATTGAATTTTTGTATAGCATCTATAAAATGCTACTTTTATTCGACAACAACTTCTTGATGTGTACATGATTGTAAAGGAAGAAGACTACAATTTTTTAAAGACAAGACTCAAATTTCTACACATCAAGTATTTGCAATTATAGCCGATGAAGTGTTTGCAATTATGACTGACATTGCTCATATTTTATATGCCAGTTATATATTGTTGAAATATTTTTTAAAAAATATAATAATACTGTTAAGTTGAATATTCGATATGAAGAAACTTTGGGCATCCAAATGATTTCTAATAATCATCTTATTTATGTTCAATAACTAAGTCAGTTGCTTGTATTTCTTCCTTTCAAATATAGTGTAACTCATCATAAATATATAATTTTTTATTTTATTTGTATAATTTTATAATATTTATAATATTAGTATGAAAAACACGTGCAATGCACGTGTACAGAAATTAGTAATCATAAAATGTCAAGACAATAAGATCTATAGTTAAAAATATTAGTGTGAGAGATATATATTATTTTTCTTCAAACTAATATATAAATGAACTGAATTAATTTTCTATTTATGAAAGAACAGAAGCCGCTTGCAAGTTTATCTGAATATAATTTTATTCAATTGCAAGTTTATGTGATTGCAATTTTATCCGATTGAAAGCTTATTTAATTGCAAATTTATCTAATTAATTATATATATAAATGGACATCAATAATTTATTGGCTGAATATGACTGAAAAATATATTTTTCAAAATAAATTAATTTTTAAAAATTTGATCAAAATAGAATATAAAAAAGTATACTATATAATTTTCAATTTCTCACCTTAATTTCCAAAATATAAGAGTAAGAGTGTAAGACTAGGGTTTCATAATATTCTTGTCATGTTATATTTTTAGAAAAACCTATGGCCTACGATATAACAAAGTGAGCACAGAAAAAGACAATCTTCCACACAGTACGGCATCAGAGAGAGGAGAGCGCAATATGGGTTCGCGAGAGAAGGACCAGCCGACGCCGCACCTGAGCAGCCTAGTTATACGGCCCACCGATAGCGGTGGAGAAAATGGAGGTGGCGGTGCCGGTAGCGACTACGAGCCAGGTGAGGTTCGTCGGGATGCACCGCCGTATTCACGTTCCGATCGATTCTCTGATAGCTATGGTTCGTCCTTCGTGACTCCTTTTCTTGTCATTTGCTTTCACGATAACTGCTTCAATTGTTTAACAATTTTGAAGCCCTAAAGTCAATTAGTTAACTATTCCTTGATTCCAAACTACTTGGTGAGTTTTATAGATCTTCTTCACGAGCGCGTGCTCAAGTTGCGAGACCCTAGATCGAACCGCTAACATAAGAGTATATTGATCTGATTGTTGGTGAAATTTATAGTTTTTTTTTTTTGCTGGAATTTCAGAATGAAATAAAATAACTCCGTGTATGTCTATGTGGATTGACATGAACTTTAATACTCATAGCTTTTGGAAATGGAGTAGCTGTTTGGTTTTAGTAACTATGCAGTCTCCTTTTTCTCATCAAGGATGAGGCATGTAATTCCTTTCACATTACACATTTTGTATCTTTGTTTTTAGATGGGGTTAACTGTTGGACTTTCAAAGGGTCATGGTTTATATTTTTGGTCGTGATTGCTGACAGTTGTCTCATTGGGGTAACACATTTATATCTTCTGATGCAATGTAGTTATAGAGTTAATCTGACATCAAAAATGGTAATCTCAAACAGTTGGGGTCCTATATATGAATCCTACTGTTGGGGCTTATTCCATTCCATTGCTTTAAAATTTTTTTTTGGGGGAAAAATCAAGGATTCCTTAAATTAGGGTTTAAGTCTTACATCTATTCCTACAATTGTTATCTATAACTAAAAAGACTCCACGTAAAAAAGAATATAACCAAAAAGACACTTACCAGAGACCTAGTTTGTCATAAGTGTGCCAATGATGGCTAACCTAAACTCAAATAGTTACTATGGCTTATAGCAAGTCCTTGCTTCCAATTTGTTTCATTCTTCATTTAGTCCATATTATTTCTAAGATATTGGATGTCTTTTAAGACAGCTTTACTGTATTTAATTGTAGTTCATCTTCAGTTAACATGGTGTTATTATCCATAGTTCACTGACTGACTCATTTGGTCTATGTTGTATGATCAAATCATCTTAGTCAATTTTCCTCTGGTTGTCCACTTATTGTCTATATGATCAGTTTCTAATCTTTTTGTAATTTTGTATGACAGAGAATCATCTTAACATTCTCATTTTGGTGATGCTCTGTCTTCTGGATATGTTGGGTCTTTAGAGGCTCAACAATCTCTCTAAATAGGTGGTCTCACAATTATTCTTTCTCACTTTGCTATGTATGTATCCGTTGCACAACACCCTCATAGCATATTTCCAGTTTGGCCATGCTATTTTAGGTCAATGTCTTACAACTTCATCTATCATGCCATTATTCCTGAAGGCTGAGAATAGATACTTGAATTGTTCTCATTTTGGCACCATAATTCGGTCTAGTCTCATTTCAAAATTTTCTTACACATGCTAAACTTGTTGTGCATACATCCTATCTTACTTTTACTTGTCCCAAATCCTTTACTTTCTGGAGTACTTCTCCACGTTCAAGCTTTTGAGGTTAACTACCTCGCTGATTTCATCAATTAAATTAATAACGTCCCTGAAAGAATAAACCACAGAACTCATCTTGTATACTATTGGTGCACTCATATGCAGCTAGCTTAAACAAGTAGAGGCCCAACTTCTTTGTAAACTTCTTTACCTTTTTCCCCTATTTTTTTATATGTTCTAGTTCATAATCAATTCCTTCATATCCAATGCCATAGTGAACTAGCTATAGTTCGTCCTTGAATCCACTTGTTAGGGATCTTGCTTAGATAATACTAAGGAGGTAGTTTGGGAGATTTACATGCTTTAGGCAATCAACATGTCAAAAATTTGAGAGATCTATTTCATCAGACAGATCTTTTTGGTACCAAGCCTCTGCATTTCTCAGTGAGAATAACACCGTTTAGTCACCCACTTGATTCCCGTTGTTGTTCTCCAGTGTCATTTATGGAGTGTTGAATTGTGAATGAATTTTGCTATTGTGTTTACAGCTGAGCACTTTTCCTGGTGCAAGAACTTTGGTCTTGAAGCAGGCACATGGTGGGGTTCTGGTGAGAAATTTTGTTGGGGTTTTTTGAACAGGAAAGAGTATATGTCAAGTATTATATTTTATGGACTTCTGCATGAGCTGTGAACTCTTTGTATCATGTTGTGTTTCATGGAATGCTCTACTGATGGCCGGCTTGCATGGATTGGTAAATTATTTTTTCGAAGGAAATTGAGAATTTTACATGAGGTATCTGAGATACCTGATCCATCATTGAATGGTTGATGTTGTGAATGAGGTGTTTTTGCTGATTGTCTTTATAGTTGTATTATTGAGTGGCTGGAAATTCTGCAAGGATGATGAGTCGTAACTGGTGAAACTTGACAAAGATCCCAACTCCTTTTGAGCAACAGATATCATTTGGTAGACACTGATTGCCTGGTTATTGGTGTTTCGAGTCCGTCCAAATCCTTGTTTGGATTCAGGGAAATTGATGAATGTTTTTCAGTTTTTTGCTTTCTCCAATTAGCAGTGCTTTTTGGGATTTATTCTTTTAGTACTTTATTTTACTGGTTAAGTAGTAGTTGAATTGGGCGTGCATATGGATTATTTGCTTTGCTCCACATATTAAATTTTGGTGAATAAGAGATTCCAGGTAAGTTTCGACACATCAGTTCAATATAGAAGCTTGAACTTAATAGGTCTTATCTACTACAAGCTGGTTTGCGAAAGGGGTTTATTGAGTTCAGTGATTGGATTCTCAGCCATTTGCGCAAGCGTTTATGATGGTTATGGTTGGTTTCATTCAATTTGCAGTCCTTTGGCTTAGGAGTGGAATGCATTTTGACTCACTCATTAGCAGTTTGGTAATCTTGTGGCATGCACTTTGCCCGGATAGTTAGCAGTTCAATAATTTTAAGGTCCCTTGGTTCTGGTGCGGTTCGGAGTCTGGTTTGAAGTTTCCGGTTACTGCTTATGTTGGTAGTATTGGTTGTTTCTCATCGATGAATATGGGTTTCTATTTGATTTGTTTAGAGGGAATTATTGTCAATGGTGAAATGAGCATCACCATGCTACCGGCTTCACATTTAGTAACCACGTCTATTTTTCCTCGAGGATTTTCAATAATTTATCATGTCAGGTGTGGATGATATGGAAAATGTAGTTTCCTACGGTTGATGCACTGTAATAATTTAATTTGAGACATAACTTTGAAGACAGTCGTCCTCAGAGATTCACAATCTCTTCATGCTACTCTTTCTCTTATTTTCGACAAGAAGCTCTGAACAATGGTAACTGGTTGCACAAGCGTAGTCCAATTGTTGTTGGCATTTCATGGGTTCCACACTTTAGCTTAATTAGGAAATAATATGGGTAACTTTCTCTCATGATATAGTGCCTCTTATGTTTGGGATTCGCTCGATTTTTTCAGGATATAGAGCGCATTCAGGTTCTGTTTCACCTGTGCGTCATAGGAATGCAGATCATCGGTTTAGTCCTGATTTTGATCATTCAGGTGGCCCACCACGTAGTCGTGGATTTTGTAGCGGTAGAGATCCTGGTAGACATCGAGACTATTCACCCCCTTATGGTCGTGGGAGACAAGCTGGCAGGTTTGTGGGCAGAAGTTATGATGGACCTGGTTATGGTGCAGGGCAAGTTAGAGGAGAAGGTGTGCCCAGAGGTAATCCAAATGTACGGCCAAGAGATGGTGATTGGATGTGCCCGGATCCCTTGTACGTTCTGTTTCTTTCTCTCCTCTATTTCCTTTAGCATTGGCGTTGTCCTTTGAATATGTTTCATTTCTTTGCTTCTGAACTTGTGTTTTCCTTTCATTGCCTGAAAATGTTATGGTCTCTGCTAAGATTGTGACTCAGTCGAACTCGTTGATTGAATTAATTGAGAGCTTCAATGTCTTTGCTGTATAAGGATCGTTTGCATAGGAGATAGTCTCTTAAGAACTTCTCGGAAACCAATTTTCATTTGAAACACTTGAAACATGATTCTAATCAATGATCGGTTTGAATTGCAAATGGTTTTTGCACCTATGATTCGTATGACTTGCCTTCAGGTCTCCGTAACTAGTAACCAGATGGAGCACAACTTATATTGGAAATTGCTCATGCTAAAAGTTTCTGTTTTTTCGAGGTTTAGAATAAATATAAGTGACAATAAACCATCATTTTATGCAAGAAGAGCTTAGGCAAAGATAACTTTGCTGCTAACTAAGAGATTAGCAAGAACGTTGAATGAATTTATTGAGTTCTTTTCTGATTATTTGTAATGTGTGAGCTGCTTCAATAGTATTAAGTTCTAGAAGTAGGTCTTGGAAGAACTGCATGTCCTTGATTTTGTGGAAGCAGAAATGATAGGGGATTACCAAATGGACATACACATGATTGACATTGCATAAGCACTTTAGCTGTTTCAATGATGTCTATTGCTGATTACCTGTTTCTGTGGATACACATAGTTGACATTACATAAGCACTTTAGTTGTTTCAATGATGTCTAATGCTGATTACCTGTTTCTGTGGATACTGACTTTTATATCATGTCGAGAACTTCAATTGCTTACTCTTAAGAAGAAAAAGGGAAAGAGAAAATCTTCTGTTCTAAATGTCATAGTTGTGTATCTTAGTCGGCTTTCCTGACATTGCAGGTGTAACAACTTGAACTTTGCAAGAAGAGAGTACTGTAACAAGTGCAAAAGGCCTCGATATGCACCTCTGGGGAGTCCCAGGAGGGGTTATCCTGGCCCACCTCCCCCTCGTCGAATTCCTGGCCCCCCAATCAACCGTTCTCCAGGAAGGTTTGTGAACGGTTATAGGTCCCCTCCTCGTGGCTGGGCTAGAGATGACCCCAGAGATTTCAGAGCTGGGGTTCCTCATTCCAGATATGAAGCGAGGTTTGCAGATCCGCCAATCCGTAGGGATAGGCCTGATTTTGCTGATTATAGGGACCGGAGTAGGTTTGAAAGGCCTCCAGCCCTGGATTGGGGACATAGAGAGCGTGGGAGAGAGAGCTATTTAAGTGAGAGGAAAGGTTTTGAAAGACGAATACCATCTCCACCTCATGCACCAGTACTAGCACCTCGTGGCCAATGGTCCCGTGATATCAGGGAAAGAAGCCGTTCTCCAGAGAGAGGTGGACCACCAGCCAAAGACTATCGTCGTGATTTATACATGGGAAGGGGACGAGATGATCGTCGGGTTGGACGAGATGCATATTAGCTGGTCTTGAAATGCTTATGTTTGTTGAATTAGATGTATGTTTCCTGGTAAGCAAAGGTAAAGCGACACAGAAATATTTTCCTAGAACTAGAATTATCCAAGCACATATTTTCTATCAAGGTGGGAACCCGTTTATGTAAGTTTAATTGTGCAGCCATTTCAATTGCTGAACCTGAGCTTTTTGGGAGATTCCCTTTGCCTCAACATATTCCCCTTATTTCTTAGCATGTCTTGGGGTCTTATAATTTATTGTCATAGTACTGTGATTAGATGTTTAACCTTGGGAGGCCGCTTACCATAATTCGAAAGAAATGGTAATGAACCAATGGTTCAAATAATGAATTGCTATATTTATATATATATGTATTTATTTTTGGCCCTACCTTTCGATGACAGTGTTTGCCCTCTGTTCGAAATCTTTTTTCCTGCTCTGAACAGCGTACTGCCCTAAATAGCATCCAGGGTGGGTGTTCGGTTCTTCGGTTTGATTTTATCGAAGTTCACTTCAATTTTTCAATTTTTGATTTTGAAAAAATGTGTACCGTTTACCGAACTAAATATCGAACTAAATTAATTTGGTTCGGTTCGGATTTTTCAACTTAGGTTCGGTGTTTTTAAAATTTTTTTTCAGTGCAAGTGAAACAAAATTATCAAAATATTTGATATGAAAAAAACGTGATCAATAATGCTATTTTGTGTAATTTTTATAACAATCAATAACTTAGCACATTAATTTAAAAAATATATATATACATACACACGCGCGCGCACACACACATATATATATTTATTAACTATATATATATATATATAATTCTATTTATCTTTTTTTTTTTGGTTTTTTTCCCAATCTATTTGTTGATTTATTAACTCTGTGTGTGTCTGTATATATATATATATCTTTGATCAAAAATTCTATTATTCTTTTTTATTTTTTTCCTTTTATTGTATTTATTCATTTATTAACTCTCTCTCTCTCTCTCTCTCTCTATATATATATATATATATATATATATATATAGAGAGAGAGAGAGAGAGAGAGAGAGAGAGAGTGGAAAGTCAAAAAGTGAAAAATTAAATTATGAAAAAGCCATAAAAAATTAATTAATTATTTTATCCTATTAAAAAGAGTGAAAATATTTATATAATAATAAATAATACTAGATAAAATTAAAGAACATTCATAATACATCATATAGAAGATGTGCTTGCTTGCTTTTATTTAAATGATTAAGCTTTTATTTAAATGATTAAAATTTCAAGTAGTTTTTCAATTGGGAGTTATAATTTTGAACCTCATTTATCTCATTTTTAATAGCTTATAAAAATTCTAAATACAATTCATCAACTTTTCATTCTCCCATAATTATTTCTTTAATAGATATATTAATATCTATTTATGCGCTCTTTCAAGACATTGAAAAAATTAAAGAGAAAAAAATTTCATTTTTCAAATTTCTCCTATATATATTTTTACTCTTTCATACAACAAGAAACAAAAATCTACACATTATCTGTGCTATTTGTAGATTTTCGGATGTGATGTAGTCATTTATAGTTTTTTTCCAACCTTGTAACTATACATTCATTTTAGCCGTTTGTACTTTTGTAATACTGAACTTTGTAGATGTACTTGAAGTAACGACCCGGACGTCGTTACGGGATTGTTAAGGGCATAGAACACAGAAAACTGGCTAAGGATGAAATTGGGAGGTTGTGAAATAAACTAAGTATAGAACTGTGCGATTTTGGGTAGCTACTGCTCCGGGGGACCGCTGCAGCGGTGGGATTCCTGCTGCGGCGAGACTGTGGTAGCAGTCAGAGTCCCGCCATGGCGAAATGAGGGAGTAATCGCTGGAACCGCCGCAACTGACCCTATGGCCGCTGTAGTGGGTCAGCTGCAACAGACAGCGGGAGTCAGAAAGTGGGTTTTAAGTGAGAATTACAGGGTTTTACCCCATTATTCTCAAAAACTCGATCAGAAGGGCTAAAGAGCGAAAAATTTCTCCAGAATAGTGAACTACTCTCCGAAGGTAATAATATCAATTCTCCTACCCCCACTTTGATTAGTGTTGATCCTAGATTGGTTGTGGACCTTTAATAGTGGAAGTTATATAGAGAAAACCCTAAGTTGATGAACTAGGGCTGATATTGTGGTGAAGTAATGAGAGGATTGATTGTTAAAAATTTGAGTAATGTTTACTTCCTAGGGTCCCTCTTGTTAATGTTGATGGGTTAGACAAGGTGGGGACCTAGAACTAGGTGGAAGGGAAGGGTTTTCAATTAAATTGCCCTGAAAAGAGAAGGGTTTGATCGAATTAGGCCCTATCTTGAGGAGTGATTAACTAATGATTATATGTGTGTATATTTCGAACAATCCGAAGCATTGAGGAAGCGCAAAGCTCCTGTAGAATAGCGAAGCCGATAATTTCGAGTAATCGAGGTAGGTTACGGTTTATAGGGATAGACCTATATAATGGCATGAAATAGTGTGCAATGTTGATACACGATTGGTCTTCGGACGTTTACGTGATATGTGAGTCTATTGTTGATAATTTATCTCAAGAATGTGACTATGATGTGATATTGAACTGTGATGACTTATTTAAAAGATTGTGTATATGATAATGTAATTAACTGTGCTGAATGTATAGTAAAGTTATCACATTCCGTTAATGAAAGAATTGTTAATTGATAATGACTTATTTGAGAAGTAGATTGTAACTTTCTGTATGATGAAATGATGCACTTGATATGTCTTTTATGAGAATGATGAATGAAAAGATTTAACATCCTAAAATGAGAGGCTCGAGCCCGAGGGAATTATCCGAGCGAGCGAATAACATTATTTGATTGGCTTGTGTCCGAGGGGAGCATCCGGACGAGCTTATGAATGGGAGCGGATGCCACGCCAACACAGTACATGAATTTATAGAGTCCCCTTCAGGTCATGACTGACTAGACACAAATAAGACCCTCTGACATGTGTGTACATGTTTCGTGTGGTTGAGAGATAAGGGAAAATGGCGGAGGCGTGCTCATGTCATGTTACCCTTGGTTGTGTTGTTTGCAGTATTGTTTATGATTTCATTTATGTTCATGAGGTAGATGTGAAACGTGCTACGATAATGCGCAAAGTATCGTGGATTTGATGTGAGATGATAACAATGAATATGGTTTTTGTGCTAAGTGTGACTTTGCCACTGTGTATAGTTATTGAGTAGTTATCGCTATGAATAACTGAGGAATTGTAGCTCTTAGTAGCTAATGCGATTGTTGTTCTATTATGGTTATTTGATGGATTTATGGAGTATGTGAAATATTAAACTGTGGGATGGATGAACTAAGAAGAGTGCAACATGTCGAGCTACTGCCTATGAAGTGGCGCTGCAGCGGAACCATTCCCGCTGTAGCGGACAAGTGACCGCTGCAGCGGACAAGTGACCGCTGCAGCGAGAGGCCTAATCCACTGAGCAGGCCGTCTGATTCCTGAGTAGAGCTAGTGTTCATAAAATGACTTGTATTTCCGTATAAAATTTGAGGACCCTTTTTATATCACTATTGCTTTAATTATCTGTTATTATGTAAGGTCAACTGATGATGCTGATCAGTACCATGTCATGTACTGACCCTACCCCTACATTTTTATCAGTGTGCAGAGTTAGAGCCTGGTAGTTCTTCACGCCCTCACCTGTAAGCCAGCAACTTTTGGGAGTTAGAAGGTGAGCAGATGAGGACACAGTTCACTCCTTCGTTACAGATGTCCTTCTTTCAGACATTTGGACACTTTATTTCATATTTAGTTTTAGTTTTTAAGCTTGTGGATACAAATGTCTTGTGCAATGACAATCAGGTTCTGGAAAATTGATTATTTAGTTTGGTATGCGCAGTGTAATGATCGGGAATTATTTTTTAACATAATGGTTGATTTCTTTTTCATGAATGTTTTGATTTTGGGGTCACTTGGAAATTGTTATCGGGTTTCGCTGGTTCGCCCACCGGGGGGTGGGGGAGGTAGTGTGGGTGCCAATCACGATCATTTTGGTCGTGAAAAAAATTAGTATCAGAGCCCTAGGTTCGTTGATCTCATTGCACTAAGAACGGTCTAGAAGAGTCTTGCGGATCATTGCGGAGACGTCCGTAACTTATCTTCGAGAGGCTACCGGACTTTAGGAAAACTCTCTCCTTCTTTCCTTTCGTGTGATTACTTGATTCTAATTGGTATGTAACAACTTTTTTCTTTCCTTCTTAGATGGTGAGAACCCGTGCAAATGGTGACAGAGACACAACACCCGAGCCAACAGTGGCGGCCCGAGTTTGTGATAGAGGAAGGGGCAGAGGTCATGACCGGAGACCCCCTGCGGCTAGAGGAGGGGCCCATGCTCTTGCTCCAATTAGGAAGAGGTCTGCATCTCCTGTGCCACTAGTAGTGTAGGAGAAAGTGAGGTCGAGGTCCCAATGCACGGAGAAGCTCCTGCCGCAGCAGCATCCTCAGAGGTCCTAACTTAGGTCCTCAACCTTTTGAGAGGCCTTGTGGACACCGGGTAGCGCCAACAACTCCAGCAGGACAACAGTCAGGAATTTAGCATGCAGCTGCTGTGGCCCCACAGATTGATGACATATTGGAGGCTGTGGTGTTCCCGAGGCTGGTGGTAGAACTCGTGATGAAAGTGGAAGAGCACGACTTGTTTTGGAGGTTCACCAAGATGAAGCCTCCCACCTTTTACACCACAGAGGCAGAGGACGCTTATGAATTCATCATAGATTGTCACGAGAGGCTCCATAAGATAGGAGCAGTGGAGAAGTACGGTGTTGAGTTCGTCACTTTCCAATTTATGGGGGATGCGAAGCTCTGGTGGAGGGCTTTCGTGGAGTGCAGACCAGCAGGGTCACCACCGTTGTCGTGGACCCAATTCTACTCCACATTCCTGGAGAAATATGTTCCCCGCACTCTGAGGGATATGAGACGGGATGAGTTCACCACCATCAAGCAGGAGAGCTCATCAGTTGTTGTATATGAGGCCCGATTTCACTCTTTGTCCAGATATACTCTACCCTTACTGTCCACCGAGGAGGAGAGGATCAGGAGGTTTGTTAAAGGCCTGAATGTTGGTCTCCAGGTACCAGCTCTACATATGGTTGATGTGCTGTGAGTTTACAGCACTTTCGACGCTCAAAACTAAGAAAATAATATGGAGTTAGGTGTGTTTATATGGATATAAGACACTTTTTCTTTGGTTACAGGACAAATAGGTATTGGAGTACGAATTTGCGAAAGATAGCCTGAAAGTGCAGAAAATGGGCTAAAGTCACAGTCTCAGTACGAGCAGTAGGTTGATGCTATGAGTCATACTAAAGATTGTGAAAAGTTTCAGATGGCTTAGTTGTGAAAAGTGCATCCTATGACTCTCAGTACGAGTCACAAAACGCTAGTCGAGCGGTAGCATTGAGTCGTGGAAATATTCAGAAGAATTACACAAAAGGCTAACTCCTGACACGGATAAACAATACGAGTCGTGGCGGCAAGGTACGAGTCGTATCATCACATTTGTGAAAAACTTTAGAAAAATTGAGAATTCTCAGAGTCAAGCCATGGAAGAACAATACGATTCGTAGGAAGAATGTATGAGTCGTACCAAGGCCCAACACTTAGCCAAATTTCAGCAAGCCAAGGATATACGGATAACAGGTATGACTCATACAATCCTGCTACGGGTCGTAGGATCTGTCGTGGCTCAGGCGGCACCACTTATGGAAATTTACCCTGTTAGCTTAGGAAAAGGATTCTTATGTCTGTATAAATACTTTTTATGTTTTATTTTCAATAGAAGACGTGAGAGGACGTTAGAGAACTTTAGAGAACATAGAGACAACATAAAATTGAGTTGATTGGCTTATGATCAACCTTTTCTGGATTTCTTCTTGATCTTTGTGAATTGTTCTTGAGTTGTTTCGGGTATAATCAAAGGAGTTTTTGTCTTATCTACAATTGTAAGTATTGATTTATGTGTTTAATTATGAATGCATATTACAATGTTGCAACTATGAGAGGCTAAAACCTCCATAGCTAGGGTTGTGGGAAACATGGTTGATTAATAAGCATTGGTATTGATCACGCGTGTATACCGGAAGCAGTTATGAACCCATGGGGAAAACAAACCATAGTTAGTCTTAACTCTTGATTTTACATCACAATTTCAATCATTGTTTTTTATTAATTTTTATTAAACCCCCCAATTGGAGTAACTAACCAACAAGTTCACTTACCGGCATTAGTATAGATCTTCCATATTCCCCGTGGGTTAGACTCCAACCTCTTTGTTGGATTCTTTATTGACAAAGTCCGCTTCATACTTCAGTAAGAGGTGTGGTTTGAGCGTTATCGAAAAGTAGTGCTGTTGTCGGGGCATTAAATCAAGCGCTTCTTGGGAGGCAACTCAAGTAACTTAACTGATGTGTGTTTAGTGTGCAGGGAAGCAAATAAGGTGGCATAAAATTTACTGAAAAAGTAGCTGCTACAGCTCTCAGTACGATTCGTGACAACATCATACGAGCCGTAGCAGGAGGCGTGGTGAGAATCAGAGAGATGCTTCAGAGTAGGGGTTCAGGGTATGGTTGGTCCTACGATTCGTAACATAATTACATGGATCGTAGCATTCACTATACTTGTGAACTGGCCAAATCATATGATATAGAGTCATAGTACGACCCGTACCCTTGTGGTACAAGTCGTAAGATGCATTCATAGGTCCCAGGTAAGTTTCTCAACTCTCTAAAGCACGGGTCCACAGTACAAGTCGTGGGGGCTGCCTACGACTCGTGGTACGAGTCGTGATGGGTCAAAGTCCACGAAATTACCCGACTCGGCCCAGATTTTTAAATTTTGCCCTTTCACTTATTTAAACTTCAAACCTAAACTGACCCCTCTCCCACGCAAACAATACAAAGTCACGACTTGTACTCACCATTTCCTATACCCGTAACTCAAAACCAAAGAATAATTCGAGAAATTTCTCGCTAAATCGAGTCCCCTCAACCCTAATCCTTGATTACCAATCGAAGTACGCAGCTAACAAGTAAGTGTATTGCTTTGAATAATGATAAAAACAATTGTATGCTTGATGTTATGCTGCCAAAGCTCCTGTGAGTCATCATGTTTGCTAATTTTTATTTTGTGCAAAAAACAATGAACATGGGTGTTATCGAGTTTTCTGCGACTGGGAAAAGCTTTAAAAATTTGATGAACTTATGCATTGAACCATTCACAATGAGTTACGGGTAGTGAATAAAAAGGGTAGGGAAGAGTATTTGTCAAGAATAAAGTTAAAAATAGATGCCTAAACCTGGGGAATTCTGAGTACCCAACACATGAAAAAGACTCCCTATAAATTGGACCAAAATCAAGACAGGGATAGGCTTCACAAGCCTTCCTACGACTCGTAGGATGGCTCGTTGGGATTGTCCCAAGCTAAAATAAGTCAAGGCTAGAGGTACGAAACCCAGTACGATTTGTGGTTCGCCACTACGAGTCGTACTGTGTATTCGTACCAAAGGCCTGAATAGGGCCAAGTCCGAATGAGGCAGAGTGGTCCTTCCTACGACTCATGGAATTGACTTATAGGTCGTATCATGAGTCATGGAAAAATATAGAGAAATTTGCAGTGGAGGGGCATCCTCAGACGTATCAAGGTACGGATCGTACCTTCGTGGTACGAGTCGTACTTGTGAGTCGTAATGTGCACATAGAATTTTTGGGATTTCATACGAGTCGTACCTCCAAGGTACGACCCGTACTGTTGACCCGTGGTTAGATACTGAGAATTTCACTTCTTGTTTTTCTTTCTCAACTATGGAATTCTAACTCTCTTCTCTACAGGTACAATGAAGATGAAGCACAAAGCATCCAAAGCAACTGCTCAGAGGATATTACATGATGAAACATATGAGTCTGAGCCTGAGCCTGAGCAAGCAGGCAACCCCCCTAGTGGTTCAGTTGAGGAGTACTAGGTTGATACATCAGACACTGATGGAACCCGAACCACTAGGGCAAAGGCCAAAGCACAAGCCGCCGCAGCTACTACCACATCTACTGAAGCTCCCGAGTCTAAGGAGGGAGCTAAAGAAGGTAATCAGGAGTCGTGAAGCGGCTCAAATGCATAAGAAGGATCTGAGGAGACCTAATCCGGAGAGGCAAGTGGAAGTTCTGAGTCTGAGGAGGAGGCTCCCAATGCTGAGCAGCAACAGATCCTGCATAGGGAGAGTCGTACCATCCGATTGAGAGTTCCAGGAGAACAGGAAATCTATGAACAAGGCATTGCTCTCACCGTTAAAAACACTAGCATGCAAGAAGAACTGTGGATCCTTACCAATACATTGAATGAAGTAGAAGAGATGAAGCGGATATTCAGCTTTTATGGGGTCGAATGAATGGCTAGGACTCCGGACCAGTAAACTTCAGAGATAGTCTGAGAGTTCTACGCCAGCTACTTGGGGACCATGGAGGAAAAGACAAAGAAGGGGCAGAAGGTGAAAGAACAACCCAGATTGGAGAGTGTCATGGTCAAAGGGCGAGATGTAGACATCTCTGAGCACACTATCTCTCGGATCCTATACGGGCCCCAGTTCATACCTCCACATGCCACGCCGGAATATGAGTATCGAGTGGAGGCATTGAAGCAAATTAGGCAGCTGGGATTTGAGGAGAGATAGAGGAAGCTACAGTGGTGGGCAGGTGTTATAGCTGAGGATAAAGAGGAAACAGAATGGGTCTCAGGTGGAAAGCAGGTTACCAAAAACTCACTCAACTTTATAGCTAAAGCCTACTGGACACTAGTGTAATAATAACTTTTGAAAAGTGTAAAAGTTAATGTTATTCAAGTGACTTAATAATATATTAAGTGTGAGAGCATGAGAAAATTATTATCACACATGTGAGTTTGAAATTTGTCTTCAATTCAAAATCTCAATGTGCTATATTCATGTTTAGGAAAATGAGTGATTGGATAGCAGAAAAAAATAAGAAATGACTAATTTTTTTTAATGAATTTTTACCAGTAAGAATTCGTATTATTTCAGTTATATTTAATCATTTTTTAACTATTTTTTTAAATTGAGAAATATATCAATTGTCATAGTTGGAGATTCTTTAAATAAGAAATTATAAGTAAGTTTTTATGTTTTAAATCTTCATCTTTTTAAATTCTTTAATAATTTATTTAGTAATTGTTTATTATATATTTTAAAATATTAATTCAAATTTATATTAATAAATATTTTAAAAATAAACTAAATCTCACACAGTATTTTAATAATTAGACCTATAATTTATATTAGTAAGTATCTTATTTGTCATTTTCTTTTCTTATTATTAATAAAAAAAATTAAAATTAAAAAGTAAAATAGTGTTTGTTCTTCATGAAGCTCTGAAATATATTCCATTGTAATATTGTAAAGTTTATATTACTTGGAGTAAGGTTTTTTCAATCTAGAGGCTCTAATCTCTAGGACTATATGCACTACAGGGAATTAGTTCTTTGTGTAATATGAAATATACATTTAGACTAAATCAATATATAATATTGTGTTGGTTCTTAATTTTTATATTACTAATAATTTATTCTTCAGTTAAACTATTTAGCCTTTTCATATTCCAACGGAATATTTCTTTTTATATATTTTAATCAAAAGAAATAATTAATGGATAATGATATTTATACTTCTTTATATTTCATACATATTTGTGTGTGATATTTAGTATTTTATTATACTTTATATTTAGATTTAAAAGTATTATAGTTTTATTACTTATTTTTATTAGGGAGTTAGAAGAAGAAGAAAAATATGAAGTTTGATATTTTTAAAGAAAATAAATAGATAAAGAAGGAGGAGAAAACAGAGAAAAAATATTAAAATGGTAAAAAGAGAGAATAAAATAAGATAAGAAGTTCATACGAGATTCATATAATTAGATTTATATTACATATATAAAAATATAATTGAATTTTAAAATTTATTAAAAATATGCACGGAAAGAAATCAAGTTTTATTGATTTTTGCCGTTCTCTATCTTTTTTTTAGAAAAATAAAGTTATTATTTCACTTACAATATGTTATATAAAAATCAAGTATGTTAGAAGGATTTTAAAAAATATAACACTCAAAAATTTAACTAATCCACATGAAGCGCGTTAAATTCACTAGTAAAATATAATTAGAACTTAGAAACTAACTACTATCTAACACCTAAAAATTAACATTTCTTAATTTCTGAGATTGGTTGTATGCCGTATTAGACTATAAGTTAAGTGGTGAGATAAACTTTTAGGTTAAATTTAAATATTGGGTTGGGTTGAGAATTGGGTATTTGACTATTTTTTGATTAAATGACAAATCCAAAATGAAGGTCCAAACCTCAAAAAGATTGAGTTTTAAAACTTAAATATGAATATTATTTTAAAGAAAATATAATTAATAAAACTTCGATTCTTTGGTGCACCGAACAACTGTGACTCTCATACCAAATACCGAATCGAAGGACCGAATTTTTTTTTAAAAAAAATCCAACATCGAACCGAAGAATCAAAACTGAAAAAATGAATTAATTCGATTCGATTTGATTTTTCGATTTTTCGGTATTTATTCTCACCCCTACATCTGCTGGTTAAGGATTTGTCCATCATGTCATCTTATAGGTGGCTATTTTCAAATATTTTTTTATTTTTTATTTTTTCTGAATTTATAATTATAAACTATGGACAAAGTAGTGTTCTTATAATTGATCTTTGACTTGCTTGAAATTGAAATGTAATTGTAAGGCATAAATATATAGATAGATATTCAAATTAGCTCAACGATTAATTTAACACTTCAACTTTGAGAGTGCACATCTAAGTATCTCAATTCATTTTTAATGTGTCAGTTGAACACTTCATAATCATCTAGATATCTTTAAAATATGTGTCATATTAGCGTCGTATGTTTACGTGACGTAGTGAGAACAGTTTGAAATATCTAAATATGTATTTCTATAATTAAAGTGCTTATTTTGATACTTGTGATCAAATTTAAATGTCTCTACATATGTATGCTTAATTGTAAAAATTATGATTATGCTATTCTAAATATATGCATACAAAACTTATTGGGGTTAAAATGTATTCAAAATTTTGAAAATTCACTTTTCGACATCATTATTAGAAGAAAATTTAATAGTTAAAAATAACATTTGATTATCTTAGAAAAAAGATAAGTCTTTTTGTTTTTAATTGAATTATCAATAAGATCACTATCATCAATATCGATCTCGCTATGATCGTGTTAAGGATGCACTGTGCTTGTAGCAGTCATATAGCTCGTGTGTAGGAAATATTCCATTCTGATATTGCCGGATAAACTATTTTTAAGTCTTAATTATAATTATTTAAGATAGATATTTATATTTAATTATAAAATATACGATACTTTATTAATTAAAATTTACAACAAAATAAAGGAAAAAGTAATGGATTTAGACTCCAATTTTTCTTATTTTCTCCTCCTACATAGAATTCTTCGCGTAAGAATTCTTGATTTCGGTGATCGAATAATGATCCGTTTTAGCTAAAATTTGATGTTCAAGTTTGTTTCATTATAGATTAACACAATCTAAAGAAAATTTTAGATTCGACTTCGGAACTCGATGTGACTTTTTGACCCGATTTTTTGAGTCAAAAATAAATATAGCAATATCGGTGTCCTTGGATTCGTATTCTTATGGAGATTATTACTTAAACAGATTTTGATCATTCGAAAGTATTAAAGAAGGAAAAATTCATAATTTGATGCTTGGACTTCCGTTTGAGGCAAGTTGAGATTCCTTGATTTTTTGAGATGTTAGATTTCGATATATTAAATTAATTTAAGGATAATGGGTAAAAGGGGATCTCATATAAATGAGATAATGAGAATTTATGTCGGTACTGATGTCATAATTTGGGTAATTTATACAAAATTGATATAGATATATGTTAATGGTATTTCACGACTTTTGATGTTCTTACTGAAAGTTATACAATACATGATACTTGAAGGTGACTTTATGATCCTTGTGGTAGGGTTGATTAATGAACTTGTGCTATATTAGTGTGCATACATATTCATGTTACTCTTATTGTTGCATGATGATTATTGACTAATAGTGCGCATTGAGTTATCTTGTGAAAATTCATATTCTTGTGATGCGATGAAAAATAATTCCGGTGTGTGTTTTTACGATGGAAAATAATTTCAGTATGTGTTATTGTCTACGAAAAATGATCCCGGTATGTCTTAATGCCAATCAAAAATAGTTCCAACGTGTGTTATTGCCGATGAGAAGTGGTTCCAACAGGTATATGGATCTCGTGAGTCCCCCATCGGTCCCGATTATCCAACAGAGGAAGCGGGTTAGGTTTTTGGCTATTGCATTGCATTACATTTCATCTTCATTGTATTTCATATTAAGTTGAGTGTTGAAATATTGAGATGGTTGTGATATTGATTTGACTCATTATATTTAAGGCTCATTCCGATATAATAAGTGGTGTAACCGATATGGTGACTATATTGAGGCATATTATGGTATCATCAATAGTGTAACTGACTTCAGATAATATATATTTTACTTGATTCATGGTTTGATGTTAAATCATAAACTCTTGTTGGGGTGAATTATTATTATTGTATATTTATAATTGTTGAAAAAGAATTGTTAGGATTATATAGTGATCACTTCTAGAAAGGGTTAGTTATCAAGGCTTGCTGAGTATACGTGTTTCCCGTACTCACCCTGTACTTGCTGCATATTTTTGCATGCACGAACTGAATCAAGTACTAATGGTACTTGAGTTGCTACACGGTTCGATATTTGTTGTGTTTAGAATTCAGGGTGAGCTGTTTTCTCTTCGGCAGTACTGAATTCTAGAGACATCTTATTTTATTTCCTGTCTTATTTCTTTCTAGACAGTGACTTTAGTTTTTCAGACTTGTTTTGTACTCATAAATGCTCTTTTACTTGCATCGCCAGGTCTTGGGATTTTTTTTCTTTTGTTTTTACTTATTTATTTGCTATAAAGTAGTTGCTTATTTTATATTATTTTAGCATTAATTATGATATTAAATGGTTAATAAAGGAACAACATTCGCCTACGGGGATGGTTGGTGCCCTCATGACTCAATGAAATTTTGGGCCATAATAATATGGTATCAGAGCATGGTTCGTAGGTCCCATAAAATATAATAGCATAGTCTGATGGAGTCTTGTGGATTGGTTGGAAATGTCCGTCACTTATCTTCGAAAGGCTATAGGACTTTAGGAAACTTTCACTCTTTCATTCCTTATCGTGCATAAGTAATCTGAATAAGGTGTAAACTTCTTTGTCTCATTGTCTCACCAATAGTAAGGACACATTCTCATATTTGCACACTAACGACGGGAGATGATGTTACACGATATAGTCTAAGATGTTGTGATGTGGTTAGAAAGATAATAAGGTAATAAGTATTGCAACTTTGAAGAATGCAGTTGGGGAGGCCGGACATAATAAAGATGGTTTTCCTAATGTGTGATTTAGACAAGAATATTTTAACTTTGTTCAAATTTATTAAGATGGTCTTATGATACAGGTGTATCAATGACCAATTAATAATTCAATAATGGGATGGTACAATGTTGATGTCTTGAAGACAAGTGTAAGCTTGAGAAGATCAATTGATCAGACGATAAAATCAGTAATATTAGTTGAAACCAAGAGAAGCGAATTCATTATAGACTTTCGGGTATCTATGTTGGGTCGGTAAACTCATAAATCTAGAGGGAATGAGGATTCTTTAGTTAAAGAATTTTGGAAAGGGTACTTGTATAATGCTATACAAGAATTTTCGTAAAAAATGTATGTATAATTGTTAAGTACCTCAAATCCATAGGATCAAGAAAAAAGAACCCTAACCTCGATAATCTACAACAAAACGATTTGACAAATAATTATTTTGTTTGGGATCTAATAAAAAAAAGTCAAACTGAATCAAATTAATCCAATATTATATGTATATAGTTTTTATAAATATTTTATATATAAAAAATACTTATTTGTAATCTTTATAAATAATTTTTTAACTTTTATCTTTTAAGATATTATTGATCATTCGCACAAATATTTTTATTACAGGGTGGTCTTTAATTTTTGCTTCTCAAAATTGCTGGTCTTTAATTTTTATCCTTCAATACTTTAAGTAATAAAAAAATAGTCAAAAAAGCCTTAACAGTAAAAAATTAAAGAATAAGGTAAAAGAAAAATTGCAAGACATACGTTCAATTAAAGTTATGTCTCAGGCATAACTTCAATGACACAAGTTATAACTCATAGCATAAGTTCAGTGGCACAAGTTATGCCTCAAGACAAAAGAAATTATGCCCAAGACATAAGTGCCGTCGCACAAGTTATACTAGAAGACAAAAAAATTGAGCTCAAGGTACAAATTACGCCTTAAGTGACACAAGTTATGCTCAGGAACAAATTAAGCCTTCAACAACAAAAGTTATGCTCCAAGGCAAAAGAATTATGTCCAAAGCATAATTTATGCCCCTATGACATAAGCGAAGTGACACAAGTTATGCCTAAAGGCAAAAGAAATTAAGCTCAAAGTATAAATTCAGTGGTACAAGTTATGCTCAAGACATTAGTCCGATAACACAAGTTCCCTATTCAGTAGAAGAAGTTATGCCTTAAGGCACAGGTTCTCTAAGTCTTGCCATGCGAATCAAATACTATAGAACTTACGTCCCAAGGCAAACCTTCTCTAAGAAATTCTCTCTTATGAAATTAACTTTGTGCAGGAAGTTAGTTCATAATTAAGGGTATTTCGGCCCATAAATTTTTATTAAATGAGTAGTAAGAGAAAAAATTAAGACCACAAATTTGAGGAAAAAAAATTAAAGAACACCTATTTACCTTGAAATAGGGGTAGTCCGTGCAAAAAGTTGTATTATTTCATGTTTGGACTTAAAATTTTAAATGGTCTAATAAGTTTAATATCCTGTAGCTGTTAATAACTCAAATAAAATTCAAACCAAAATCAAATCAATACTAATATTTGTTAGGGATATAGTTGATATACCCTAGATCGAATCTCACATATGATGATTTGAACATATTTTTGTGAACTTATTATATATGACATCTTTTGTTCTTTTTCATAGTTATTATTAGAATTATTTGATTAATATAATAAGGTCGTTGATTAAGTTTTGAGACTTGACATCATGATGGAGATCATGATAATGAAAGAGTCACATCTCTTTTAACTTAATCTAAAGTTGCTCTTGATTGTTGGATCAATAATTAGGATATTAGTAATTCAGTTAGGTCAATATGTATATGGTGGTATTTATTAAATAAAGATTAGTTGATCTCGTTAATTAAATCACATACATAGATGATGAATATGGAGATATGCTATTGCAGACTCATAGGATAATTTTTAATTGTTAGAATTACCATAAACTGTCACTGAAATATTAACTTGAAGAAATTTAACAGTTTTCTTTAACTTGAGATCATCATAGTAATTAACAAGTTATTTATTATACTTTGATACCTGATACCTATTGCCCTATGTGAATGATTGAAAGGATATTGAGTATTGATTAAATGCTTGTAGAATTAATGATTGATCAAGATGGAATATGTTAAGTCTTACTAATGAGTTTAAGTTCTATGTTGTCATGAATCATAAAAAACTACTTAAGACCTTAATCAGGACAATTGAATGGAAGAAGAAAATAATTTCTTGGATCATTCAATGGTCGATTTTAATTAGATTATGCATATTGTTGATCATCTATTGAGATTTGACAGTGAGACCATATCCTAGGGTGATCCATATCTATAAAGATAGAAGGAATAGTAGATTGTATACTGCATACTGCATACTATCCGGTGGTTAAGGAGTGTTGCTTCAACGACACCCTTGATTAGTATATTGATATGATTAATTTACTACCGACTTAGTAATGAACCTATGAGGTCGCACACTAATGAGTGCTTCAATCTTTGTTAATGGATTAAGTGTTTTATTATTTCATAATTAAATTAGAAAATTTAATTATTCAAACAAATAAACTTATTGGTCTAAATGGAATATGTCACGCCCCGCCTTGGGGGGTATGACTGGCACCTGGTGCCCTAGTAGGATCTAGACTATTAACTGGTGAGCCTAGGCACAACTGGTGCCTGGCTAGCTCTAACTCAGATTTCTGGAAACAACGGGCTATATAACGGCTGTAAACACAGCCTCCGGCCAACTGGCCTATAGCCACCTGTACCTGTAATAACAGCTAACCAGAAACATGTCAATGTAAGGGAGCCTATGCGGGCCGACAAGGCCATCATGCTGTCTAGTTCTCTGTAACTCAACAATAATGTGCTAAATAATTACGTGACCGGCAAGGTCACCACTACTGGCTGGTTATGGCCACACACGACCAACAGGAACAGAAATAACAAATAACTATAACAAGCTGCACGACCTCACACGACCGGCTCGGCTGACCACAGGGAAATATATACAGACTGCAAGCCTCTAGGAATAACAATAGAAATGATCGGGACAGGGCCCCGACCTACCCGTACTGTACAACAAAAGAAAACGAAATACACCTCTGGAATTCAGTCTCCGGATGACAGGAGCTGAATACTCAATAGCTGACTGGGATCACGAGGGATCGCCTCCTCGTCTATGAGTACCTGCAGGCAAGTAATGCAGCGCCCCACTGGGCGTCAGTACCACAGGTACTGAGCATGTAAAGCAACTGAAATACACAACTGAAATGAATAACAACAGTAGCATGATATATAAGCAGAAGGTAGCTGAGTCTATCTAGCTGAGAATAACTGGGGAGAGTTTATTTACTCTATAACTAATCTGAGCATACCTGCTGCCGTGTCGTCCCACTGTCTATCAGTATCTAATAGCACATAGAAGTACACATAGTAATACACACAATACCTGACCGACCCCCATAAGCCGGAAGGTGCCAACCAACACACAATCTATTTACCCCTACCCGGGTCTAAACCAACCAAAAATAAGTCACTCCACTCATCTAATAACTGTGAGCTCCTCCTACCGATCCCCTTGGGTATGTAGCTAAGGCCTCGGCCTCTAACAATAAACTATGTCTGAGTCCGAAGACTCCTGCCTCTGGGCGCAAGTGTACACGGGGTGTGTAATAAAAACTGCCCCTGGGTGCAAGCACGCAACAGGGTAATTTTATAAAAATCTGTATCTAAAAGTGCCCCCGGCCACAAGCGCACACAGAGTGTTCTGCCCCTGTAAACAGGGTGGACTGGCTCTGCGCAGAGTAAACTGAACTACCCCTGCAAGCAGGGTGGTCTGGACCGTATTATCATGGTGGTCGGCCATCATCGTCCTCTAGGCGGACGGCATCGCCCAGCTGGTGGCGGTATCTGAATCTGGTATCGACACAGCTATAACCCAGGGGCGGTGGGGATGCTAAAAGGGACACCCACATGCCACAGCAAGTCACAACAAACAAATAGCACATATAAATAGCAAGCATGTATAACTGAAAGACTATCTGAAATTTAACTTCTTATTCTGATCTGTCTCTACACTGAACTGATTCTTACTAATTATACTAATTCTGTAATCTCTGTTTAACTGTACAGCTAAACTGTAGCCATGATACTATCTGTCTGAATGGCTAATCTGTAGCCACAACTGTCTGTCTATCAGATCTCTCTTTACTGACTGTTATTATGAAAATCTGTTCCTTTTTATTCTACAACATGCTTGCTATTCACATAATAGGCTGTACTGAATCTGAACTACTAACTTGCCCTTGGGCACATGTTTTTCTAACTTTCAGACTAAATATGATATCACAACGCGAACTAGGTTTACTGAACTTGCACAATACTTAACATTCAACTTCCGAGAATTCTACTACGAAGTTTATTGTACTATACAAGGCTAAAGCTACTAACTTGCCGAAGGAACTAGCTTTACATACCTTATCCTCGAACTATCCGTCTGTCGGACGAGGCTCGGCCAATACTTCAACTATTTCTCCCAACTGCATTCATAAATATGTCAATTAATACTAAATATAGCTTTATTCTAAAGAACAACGTCACTTTCGATATAATTATAGCCTAAACTTAGGCTTATCGAAAGACGGTCAAAAACTCGCTATTTTCTAGAAGTCCAGAAGGGAGAAATATTCACTTCACAGCTAGGAACACATAGACACTAGTTTGGAGCAATTCTACTTACCTTAGCTCGGTAGCTCGATGATTCGTCGGCTGTATTTCACAAAAATAAATCCGTAGGAATGCTCTCTGCTGCTAAATACCTTGGTACCTGAGGTTAATTTAGGTTTGTACTGCGTTTGGCAGCGTAATCGGACGAAATTATATTACCCTCTTCGTTCTTTTTCCTTTCTCTGGTTTTCCTCTCTGTTTTTTGGAAATTTTATGATTTAAAATCAAAATAAACTGAAGTGGGGCTTTATATACTTGAGCCTAGACAAGGCCAACATGTCACGGAGCCAACGCGGAGGCTTCACCTCCGTGACACACTGCCATCGCGGAGGGGCTCTGCCTCGGCTCCTTCTGCGATGGTTCGATAGGTTTCTCGTCCGGTCTTTTCCCGGGCCTTTCCCTTGCACGTATGGCTTCCAAATATGCTTGACCAACGCACAAACAGGCCATCTAGGTGCCGGGAATCCTACGGGGTATAACATTCTCCCCCTTAAGAACATTCATCCTCGAATGTAAACTTCTATCTAGAGGACTTCTCATTTACTACCTAGAAAAATTTCGGCAGAGTTTCCCCTATAATATGGACTATAGCAAAAACCTGAAATGCAGAAAAGTCCAACACAGGTACTGCACGCAATGCTTTAGGATTCACCGGATAGCTAAACATCAATCTTTCTTACTTATACACATACAACCATAAGGTACCACATAAGTAATGATACGGACATACCTGTCGCCTGACTAGGCCTGGAATAGGTGAGGATATCTAGCTTTCATATCTTCTTCAGCTTCCCACGTCATCTCCTCTCGGTTCCTGTTACGCCATAATACCTTGACAGATACAATATCCTTAGTTCTCAATCTACGAACCTGCCTGTCTAGGATGGCTATTGGAACCTCTTCATAGGCCAGCTCTTCGGTAACCTGGATATCCTGGACTGGGACTGCTCTGGATGGGTCTCCTATGCATTTCCTCAGCATAGACACATGAAAGATAGGATGAACGGACTCTAGCTCTGGAGGCAAGTTCAACTCATATGCTACTCGGCCTATCCTCCGACGAATCTGATAAGGCCCAACAAATCTTGGACTGAGCTTACCTTTCTTGCCGAATCTCATCACCCCTTTCATCAGTGATGCTTTTAAAAATACCCAGTCGTTCACCTCGAATTCCAGGTTTCTGCGCCGCACATCTGCATATGACTTCTGGTGGCTCTGTGCAGTCAGTAGGCGTTCTCTGATAAGTTTTACCTTCTCCTCTGACTGCTGAATAATGTCTTGCCTAATCAACGCTGATTTTCCTATTTCAAACCAGCCAATTGGAGATCTGTATTTTCGCCCGTATAAAGCCTCGAAAGGTGCCATCTGGATAGCTGAGTGATAGCTATTATTATAAGCAAACTCGATTAGGGGCAAATGCTCAACCCAGCTACCACCGAAATCTAACACACACGCTCGCAACATATCTTCGAGCGTCTGAATTGGTGCGTTCCGCCTGTCCATCTGTCTGAGGGTGGAATGCTGTGCTCAAATTAATCTGCGTTCCCAGACCTTTCTGAAACGACTGCCAGAATCTAGCCGTAAACTGTGCTCCTCTGTGTGAAATAATGGATACTGGTACTCCATGCAACCTGACTATTTCTCGGATATACAACTCCGCATAATCTGGCCGAGAAAGTAGTTTCCACTGGCAGGAAATGAGCTGATTCGGTCAATCTGTCAACTATCACCCATATAGAGTCATGCCCATGTTTAGTACGGGGTAATCCTGCCACAAAATCCACATTTACTGCTTCCCACTTCCAGAGAGGCACAACTATGTCCTGAGTCAAACCGCCTGGTTTCTGATGTTCTGCTTTCACCTGCTGGCAGTTAGGACACCGGGCTACAAATTCAGCAATTTCTCTTTTTTTTTATCTAGCCACCAGTAGTTTTCTTTGATATCATGGTACATTTTTGTCGCACCGGGGTGAAGAGAATAACGGGCGTAATGTACCTCGTTCATAATCTGCTGGCGGAGGTCCGAAACATTGGGAACACATAAACGATCTTTACAACGCAGCACTCCATCCTCTATTACCCGGAACCCTGGCGCCTTCCCTAGCGGAATGTAATCTTTAAGCTGAACTAGATCAGGATCCTCAAATTGCCGTTCTTTCACTTCCACAACCAATGATGACACGACAGTGTTCTGAATTACCGCTCTACCGTCCTCTGTTTCTGCTACACGAACGGCTAGGCTAGCTAACTGATGTATTTCCCTGACCAATTCCCGCTGCTCGGGCTGCAAATACGCCAAGCTCCCCATGGACTTTCGACTGAGAGCATCTGCTACAACATTAGCTTTTCCCGGGCGGTACAAAATGTTCACATCATAATCTTTTAACAATTCCAACCAGCGACGTTGCCGCAGATTCAGCTCCCTCTGAGTGAAGATATACTGTAGGCTCTTGTGATCTGTGAAAATATCAACATGGACGCCGTACAGGTAATGTCTCCACATTTTCAAGGAGTGGATCGCTGCGGCTAACTCTAGGTCGTGGGTAGGATAATTCCTCTCGTGTTTCCTCAGCTGTCTGGAGGCATATGCAATCACCTTACCATGCTGCATCAACACACAACCCAACCCAACGCCTGATGCATCGCAATATACTGAATAACCTTCTGTACCTTCCGGCAAGGCTAACACTGGAGCGGAGGTTAATCTATCTTTCAACTCCTGGAAGCTCTGCTCGCATGCCTCTGTCCACTGAAACTTTGCTGCTTTCTGTGTCAGTTTAGTCAGAGGTGCTGCTATGGTAGAGAATCCCTCAACAAATCTCCTGTAATATCCCGCTAATCCCAGAAAACTGCGGAGCTCGATCGGAGTGGTAGGCCTAGGCCATGATTTGACTGCTTCTATCTTCTGCGTGTCAACCTGTATACCAGCATCCGACACAATATGCCCCAAAAAGTCTACTGAATTAAGCCAGAATTCACACTTAGAGAATTTAGCATATAACTGGCGGTCCCTGAGGATCTGGAGCACTGTCCGCAAATGAGTCCGGTGATCTGCCTTAGAGCGAGAATACACCAGAATATCATCAATAAACACTATTACGAACAAGTCCAGGAAAGGTCTGAAAATACTGTTCATCTGGTCCATGAATACTGCTGGAGCATTCGTTAACCCAAAGGATATAACTAGAAATTCAAAGTGTCCATATCGGGTCCTGAACGCCGTTTTGGGAATATCTCTCTCACGAACTCGAACCTGGTGGTATCCGGACCGCAAGTCAATTTTAGAAAAATATCTGGCTCCCTGTAATTGATCAAATAAATCGTCAATCCTGGGAAGCGGGTACTTGTTCTTCACTGTAACTTTGTTTAATTGCCGATAGTCTATGCACATACGGAGTGAGCCATCTTTCTTTCTCACAAATAGAACTGGAGCACCCCATGGTGAAGTAGTCGGCCTAATAAAACCTTTATCCAACAAGTCTTTCAGCTGCTCCTTTAATTCTCTGAGTTCTGCAGGAGCCATGCGATAAGGAGGAATCGATATCGGCTGGGTGCCTGGTAATAAATCAATAGCAAAATCTATTTCCCTTTCTGGGGGAATACCAGGTAACTCATCCGAAAACACATCAGGGAACTCGTTCACCACCGGAACAGACTGGAGTGTCGGAGATTCTGCTCGGATATCCTGAACTCTGACCAGGTGGTAGATACACGCCTTAGATATAAATTTCCTCGCCTGAAGGTAGGAAATAAACCTACCTTTTGGCGTAGCGGTGCTGCCCTTTCACTCCCGCGCTGCTTCTCCTAGAAAGTGGAATCGGACCGTCTTGGTCCAACATTCAACATTGGCAAAGCACGGCACTAGCCAATCCATACCCATTATGGCATTAAAGTCTATCATTTCTAGCTCGACCAGATCTACTGTGGTTTGACAATCAGCAACCTCTACTGTACACCCCCGGTAAATTCTGCTAGCCACGATCGAATCAACGATGGGTGTGGATACCGAAAAGGGCTGCTGTAATAATTCTGGTGCAATATTGAACTTTCGTGCCACAAATGGGGTAACATACGATAGGGTGGATCCTGGATCAATCAGTACATAAACAGGGTATGAGCAGATAAGCAATGTACCTGTGACCACGTCGGGAGATGCCTCTGGATCCTGCCTCCCTGGTAATGCATAGGTACGATTGGGGCCTGTACCTGAGCCAGAGGCTCCTGATCTACCTCGGCCCCTATTTACTGAACCTAAGGGTCTGCGCCTTGCTGAGGCTGCTGGAACTCGTGGCCCTGCTGATGCTCTATCCAGATCATCCCGGCTACCCTATCCCCTGGATGAACAATCTCTCATTAAATGCCCTTCTTATCCGCAGTAATAGCACCTTGGGAAGCCTTGCCTGCAGGCTCCAGCATGTAGTCGGTGGCATATAGGACAAGGGGTAGCTGCAAATCTACTCTATTCTACCCTCCGCTGCTGAGGTGAGGCTACTGTCCGTGAACTGCTACCGGACTCTGATTGACTTCGGCGAACAAACCTGCCTCTCTGCTGCTGTACCGGAGGTAAAGATCTGGGTGGCCTATATAAAAACCGTGGTCTCGACCCCCTAAGGATTTCCCCTCGAATCTCAGCGGGTCTGCTTCTATGGCGCTGCTCTGAAGTCGCCTGTCTGTCACCCCGCTGCCGCTGTCTCAAGCCCTCAACTGTCTGTGCGAAGGCCTGTACCCTGGCTATGTCCATGTCCTCTCTCAAAGTAGCCGTCATGCACGTCTCTATGTACTCTTGATTCAGGCCCATAATAAAGCGGTGGACTCTGGACGACATGGTGTCCACAAATGCTGGAGCATAGCGGGCTAAGGAGTCGAACTATAAAGAATACTCACGAACGCTCCTGGCCCCCTGCTCTAAGTGTAAAAACTGGTCCATCCGGGCCTGTCTGACCTCCTGGGGTAAATAGTGGTCCAGGAAGGCCTCTGAGAAACTGGACCAAGTAGGAGGGGCTGTATCTCTTCCCCGAGATCACTCCCAACTTTCGTACCACAAAACAGCAATATCCCTTAATCGGAACACGGCTAACTCAACTGATTCTGCTGGGCTTACGTGCATGACTCTAAAGATCCTCTGCATCTGGTCCAAAAAGTCCTGAGGATCCTCTGCTGAATCCGACCCTGTAAATTGAGGGGGTCCCAACGCCAAGAATTCACTGACCCTGGAACTACCTGGCCCACTTAGAGATTCTGCAGCTGCAGGTGGTAGTGGATGACGCTGAGCAGCTAGCATCTGAGTCAACATAACCACAGCACTACGTAGCTCCTGATCAGATGAAGTGGGTACAGGAGCTGTGCGAGGCGGTGCTGCCTCAAATGGTGTCTGGCGAGGCGGAGACTGCTGGGAGGGTCGAGATGACACCTCCGTATCGCTCTCAGACCGGGCTAAATCCGGCTGTAAATGAGGTATCCTACTAGTGCCTTCGCCCGCTGCTCTATCCAATTTCCTGCCTGTAGCTGGGTGCCACTGGTCTGCCATAGTATCTGTAAACAAAGAGGGTGGTAAGTTTCAAAAGAACCAACCCTATACTGTACTGTGCTAGGCACGACTGAGTATGAAAAGAAGGGTAACTATCCTATTATGCCTCGCAGCCTCCTGCCTATGGTATGTGGTGCACAACACATCCATAGACAAGACTCTACTTAGCACGGCTTGCAGACTCCCTGGGACACGACCTGCTCTAATACCAAGTTTGTCATGCCCCGCCTTGGAGGGTATGACTGGCACCTGGTGCACTAGTAGGATCTAGACTGTTAACTGGTGAGCCTAGGCACAACTGGTGCCTGGCTAGCTCTAACTCAGATTTCTGGAAACAACGGGCTATATAACGACTGTAAACACAGCCTCCGGCCAACTGGCCTATAGCCACCTGTACCTGTAATAACAGCTAACCAGAAACATGTCAATGTAAGGGAGCCTATGCGGGCCGACAAGGCCACCATGCTGTCTAGTTCTCTGTAACTCAACAATAATGTGCTAAATAATTACGTGACTGGCAAGGTCACCACTACTGACTGGTTATGGCCACACACGGCCAATAGGAACAGAAATAACAAATAACTATAACAAGCTGCACGACCTCACACGACCGGCTCGGCTGACCACACACGACCTCTAGGCGGACGACATCGCCCAGCTGGTGGCGGTATCTGAATCTGGTATCGACACAGCTATAACCCAGGGGCGGTGGGGATGCTAAAAGGGACACCCACATGCCACAGCAAGTCACAACAAACAAATAGCACATATAAATAGCAAGCATGTATAACTGAAAGACTATCTGAAATTTAACTTCTTATTCTGATCTGTCTCTACACTGAACTGATTCTTACTAATTATACTAATTCTGTAATCTCTGTTTAACTGTACGGCTAAACTGTAGCCATGATACTATCTGTCTGAATGGCTAATCTGTAGCCACAACTGTCTGTCTATCAGATCTCTCTTTACTGACTGTTATTATGAAAATCTGTTCCTTTTTATTCTACAACATGCTTGCTATTCACATAATAGGCTGTATTGAATCTGAACTACTAACTTGCCCTTGGCCACATGCTTTTCTAACTTTCAGACTAAATATGATATCACAACACGAACTAGGTTTACTGAACTTGCACAATACTTAACATTCAACTTCCGGGAATTCTACTACGAAGTTTATTGTACTATACAAGGCTAAAGCTACTAACTTGCCGAAGGAACTAGTTTTACATACCTTATCCTCGAACTATCCGTCTGTCGGACGAGGCTCGGCCAATACTTCAACTATTTCTACCAACTGCATTCATAAATATGTCAATTAATACTAAATATAGCTTTATTCTAAAGAACAACGTCACTTTTGATATAATTATAGCCTAAACTTAGGCTTATCGAAAGACGGTCAAAAACTCGCTATTTTCTAGAAGTCTAGAAGGGAGAAATATTCACTTCACAGCTAGGAACACATAGACACTAGTTTGGAGCAATTCTACTTACCTTAGCTTGGTAGCTCGATGATTCGTCGGCCGTATTTCACGAAACTAAATCCGTAGGAATGCTCTCTGCAGCTAAATACCTTGGTACCTGAGGTTAATTTAGGTTTGTACTGCGTTTGGCAGCGTAATCGGACGAAATTATATTACCCTCTTCGTTCTTTTTACTTTCTCTGGTTTTCCTCTATGTTTTTTTGGAAATTTTATGATTTAAAATCAAAATAAACCGAAGTGGGGCTTTATATACTTGAGCCTGGACAAGGCTAACGTGTCACGGAGCCAACGCGGAGGCTTCACCTCCGTGACACGCTGCCATCGCGGAGGGGCTCTGCCTCGGCTCCTTCCGCGATGGTTCGATAGGTTTCTCGTCCGGTCTTTTCCCGGGCCTTTTCCTAGCACGTATGGCTTCCAAATATGCTTGACCAACGCACGAATAGGCCATCTAGGTGCCGGGAATCCTACGGGGTATAACATTCTCCCCCCTTTAGAACATTCATCCTCAAATGTAAACTTCTATCTGGAGGACTTCTCATTTACTACCTAGAAAAATTTCGGCAGAGTTTCCCCTGTAATATGGACTATAGCAAAAACCTGAAATGCATAAAAGTCCAACACAGGTACTGCACGCAATGCTTTAGGATTCACCGGATAGCTAAACATCAATCTTTCTTACTTATACACATACAACCATAAGGTACCACATAAGTAATGATACGGACATACCTGTCGCCTGACTAGGCCTGGAATAGGTGAGGATATCTAGCTTTCATATCTTCTTCAGCTTCCCACGTCATCTCCTCTCAGTTCCTGTTACGCCATAATACCTTGACAGATGCAATATCCTTAGTTCTCAATCTACGAACCTGCCTGTCTAGGATGGCTATTGGAACCTCTTCATAGGCCAGCTCTTAGGTAACCTGGATATCCTGGACTGGGACTGCTCTGGATGGGTCTCCTATGCATTTCCTCAGCATATACACATGAAAGACAGGATTAACGGACTCTAGCTCTGGAGGCAAGTTCAACTCATATGCTACTCGGCCTATCCTCCGACGAATCTGATAAGGCCCAACAAATCTTGTACTGAGCTTACCTTTCTTGCCGAATCTCATCATCCCTTTCATCAGTGATGCTTTTAAAAATACCCAGTCATTCACCTCGAATTCCAGGTTTCTGCGCCGCACATCTGCATATGACTTCTGGTGGCTCTGTGCAGTCAGTAGGCGTTCTCTGATAAGTTTTACCTTCTCCTCTGACTGTTGAATAATGTCTAGCCCAATCAACGCTGATTTTCCTATTTCAAACCAGCCAATTGGTGATCTGCATTTTCGCCCGTATAAAGCCTCGAAAGGCGCCATCTGGATAGCTGAGTGATAGCTATTATTATAAGCAAACTCGATTAGGGGCAAATGCTCAACCCAGCTACCACCGAAATCTAACACACACGCTCGCAACATATCTTCGAGCGTCTGAATTGTGCGTTCCGCCTGTCCATCTGTCTGAGGGTGGAATGCTGTGCTCAAATTAATCTGCGTTCCCAGACCTTTCTGAAACGACTGCCAGAATCTAGCCGTAAACTGTGCTCCTCTGTGTGAAATAATGGATACTGGTACTCCGTGCAACCTGACTATTTCTCGGATATACAACTCCGCATAATCTGGCCGAGAAAGTAGTTTTCACTGGCAGGAAATGAGCTGATTCGGTCAATCTGTCAACTATCACCCATATAGAGTCATGCCCATGTTTAGTACGGGGTAATCCTGCCACAAAATCCACATTTACTGCTTCCCACTTCCAGAGAGGCACAACTATGTCCTGAGTCAAACCGCCTAGTTTATGATGTTCTGCTTTCACCTGCTGGCAGTTAGGACACCGGGCTACAAATTCAGCAATTTCTCTTTTTTTTTATCTAGCCACCAGTAGTTTTCTTTGATATCATGGCACATTTTTGTCGCACCGGGGTGAAGAGAATAACGGGCGTAATGTACCTCATTCATAATCTGCTGGCGGAGGTTCGAAACATTGGGAACACATAAACGATCTTTACAACGCAGCACTCCACCCTCTATTACCCGGAACCCTGGCGCCTTCCCTAGCGGAATGTAATCTTTAAGCTGAACTAGATCAGGATCCTCAAATTGCCGTTCTTTCACTTCCACAACCAATGATGACACGACAGTGTTCTGAATTACCGCTCTACCGTCCTCTGTTTCTGCTACACGAACGGCTAGGCTAGCTAACTGATGTATTTCCCTGACCAATTCCCGCTGCTCGGGCTGCAAATACGCCAAGCTCCCCATGGACTTTCGACTGAGAGCATCTGCTACAACATTAGCTTTTCCCGGGCGGTACAAAATGTTCACATCATAATCTTTTAACAATTCCAACCAGCGACGTTGCCGCAGATTCAGCTCCCTCTGAGTGAAGATATACTATAGGCTCTTGTGATCTGTGAAAATATCAACATGGACGCCGTACAAGTAATGTCTCCACATTTTCAAGGAGTGGATCGCTGCGGCTAACTCTAGGTCGTGGGTAGGATAATTCCTCTCATGTTTCCTCAGCTGTCTGGAGGCATATGCAATCACCTTACCATGCTGCATCAACACACAACCCAACCCAACGCCTGATCCGTCGCAATATACTGAATAACCTTCTGTACCTTCCGGCAAGGCTAACACTGGAGCGGAGGTTAATTTGTCTTTCAACTCCTGGAAGCTCTGCTCGCATGCCTATGTCCACTGAAACTTTGCTGCTTTCTGTGTCAGTTTAGTCAGAGGTGCTGCTATGGTAGAGAATCCCTCAACAAATCTCCTGTAATATCCCGCTAATCCCAGAAAACTGCGGACCTCGATCGGAGTGGTAGGCCTAGGCCATGATTTGACTGCTTCTATCTTCTGCGTGTCAACCTGTATACCAGCATCCGACACAATATGCCCCAAAAAGGCTACTGAATTAAGCCAGAATTCACACTTAGAGAATTTAGCATATAACTGGCGGTCCCTGAGGATCTGGAGCACTATCTGCAAATGAGTCCGGTGATCTGCCTTAGAGCGAGAATACACCAGAATATCATCATTAAACACTATTACGAACAAGTCCAGGAAAGGTCTGAAAATACTATTCATCAGGTCCATGAATACTGCTGGAGCATTCGTTAACCCAAAGGACATAACTAGAAATTCAAAGTGTCCATATCGGGTCCTGAACGCCGTTTTGGGAATATCTCTCTCACGAACTCAAACCTGGTGGTATCCGGACCGCAAGTCAATTTTAGAAAAATATCTGGCTCCTTGTAATTGATCAAATAAATCGTCAATCCTGGGAAGCGGGTACTTGTTCTTCACTGTAACTTTGTTTAATACCCGATAGTCTATGCACATACGGAGTGAGCCATCTTTCTTTCTCACAAATAGAACTGGCGCACCCCATGGTGAAGTAGTCGGCCTAATAAAACCTTTATCCAACAAGTCTTTCAGCTGCTCCTTTAATTCTCTGAGTTCTGCAGGAGCAATGCGATAAGAAGGAATCGATATCGGTTGGGTGCCTGGTAATAAATCAATAGCAAAATCTATTTCCCTTTCTGGGGGAATACCAGGTAACTCATCCGGAAACACATCAGGGAACTCGTTCACCACCAGAACAGACTGGAGTGTCGGAGATTCTGCTCGGATATCCTGAACTCTGACCAGGTGGTAAATACACCCCTTAGATATAAATTTCCTCGCCTGAAGGTAGGAAATAAACCTACCTTTTGGCGTAGCGGTGCTGCCCTTCCACTCCCGCACTGCTTCTCCTAGAAAGTGGAATCGGACCGTCTTGGTCCAACATTCAACATTGGCAAAGCACGGCACTAGTCAATCCATACCCATTATGGCATCGAAGTCTATCATTTCTAGCTCGACCAGATCTACTGTGGTTTGACGATCAGCAACCTCTACTGTACACCCCCGGTAAATTCTGCTAGCCACGATCGAATCACCGATAGGTGTGGATACCGAAAAGGGCTGCTGTAATAATTCTGGTGCAATATTGAACTTTCATGCCACAAATGGGGTAACATATGATAGGGTGGATCCTGGATCAATCAGTACATAAACAGGGTATGAGTAGATAATCAATGTACCTGTGACCACGTCGGGAGATTCCTCTGAATCCTGCCTCCCTGGTAATGCATAGGTACGGCTGGGGCCTGCACCTGAGCCAGAGGCTCCTGATCTACCTCGGCCCCTATTTACTGAACCTAAGGGTCTGCGTCCTGCTGAGGCTGCTGGAACTCGTGGCCCTGCTGATGCTCTATCCAAATCATCCCGGCTACCCTGTCCCCTGGATGGACAATCTCTCATTAAATGCCCTTCCTATCCGCAGTAATATCACCCTGGGAAGCCTTGCCTGCAGGCTCCAGCATGTAGTCGGTGGCATATAGGACAAGGGGTAGCTGCAAATCTACTCTGTTCTACCCTCCGCTGCTGAGGTGAGGCTACTGTCCGTGAACTGCTACCGGACTCTGATTGACTCTGGCGAACAAACCTGCCTCTCTGCTGCTGTACCGGAGGTAAAGATCTGGGTGGCCTATCTAACAACCGTGGTCTCGGCCCCCTAGGGATTTCCCCTCGAATCTCAGCGGGTTTGCTTCTATGGCGCTGCTCTGAAGTCGCCTGTCTGTCACCCCGCTGCCGCTGTCTCAAGCCCTCAACTGTCTGTGCGAAGGCCTGTACCCTAGCTATGTCCATGTCCTCTCTCAAAGTAGCCGTCATGCACGTCTCTATGTACTCCTGATTCAGGCCCATAATAAAGCGGTGGACTCTGGACGACATGGTGTCCACAAATGCTGGAGCATAGCGGGCTAAGGAGTCGAACTATAAAGAATACTCACGAACGCTCCTGGCCCCCTGCTCTAAGTGTAAAAACTGGTCCATCTGGGCCTGTCTGACCTCCCGGGGTAAATAGTGGTCCAGGAAGGCCTCTGAGAAACTGGACCAAGTAGGAGGGGCTGCATCTCTTCCCCGAGATTGCTCCCAACTTTCGTACCACAAAACAACAATATCCCTTAACCGGAACACGGCTAACTCAACTGATTCTGCTGGGCTTATGTGCATGACTCTAAAGATCCTCTGCATCTGGTCCAAAAAGTCCTGAGGATCCTCCGCTGAATCCGACCCTGTAAACTGAGGGGGTCCCAACGCCAATAATTCTCTGACCCTGGAACTACCTGGCCCACTTAGAGATTCTGCAGCTGCAGGTGGTACTGGCTGACGCTGAGCAGCTAGCATCTGAGTCAACATAACCACAGCACTACGTAGCTCCTGATCAGATGAAGTGGGTGCAGGAGCTGTGGGAGGCGGTGCTGCCTCAAATGGTGTCTGGCGAGGCGGAGACTGCTGGGAGGGTCGAGATGACACCTCCGTATCGCTCTCAGACCGAGCTAAATCCGGCTGTAAATGAGGCATCCTACTGGTGCCTTCGCCCGCTGCTGTATCCAATCTCCTACCTGTAGCTGGGTGCCACTGGTCTGCCATAGTATCTGTAAACAAAGAGGGTGGTAAGTTTCAAAAGAACCAACCCTATACTGTACTGTGCTAGGCACGACTGAGTATGAAAAGAAGGGTAACTATCCTATTATGCTTCGCAGCCTCCTGCCTATGGTATGTGGTGCACAACACATCCATAGACAAGACTCTACTTAGCATGGCTTGCAGACTCCCTGGGACACGACCTGCTCTGATACCAAGTTTGTCATGCCCCGCCTTGGGGGGTATGACTGGCACCTGATGCCCTAGTAGGATCTAGACTGTTAACTGGTGAGCCTAGGCACAACTGGTGCCTGGCTAGCTCTAACTCAGATTTCTGGAAACAACGGGCTATATAACGGCTGTAAACACAGCCTCCGACCAACTGGCCTATAGCCACCTGTACCTGTAATAACAGCTAACCAGAAACATGTCAATGTAAGGGAGCCTATGCGGGCCGACAAGGCCACCATGCTGTCTAGTTCACTGTAACTCAACAATAATTTGCTAAATAATTACATGACCGGCAAGGTCACCACTACTGACTGGCTATGGCCACACACGGCCAACAGGAACAGAAATAACAAATAACTATAACAAGCTGCACGGCCTCACACGACCGGCTCGGCTGACCACAGAGAAATATTTACAGACTGCAAGCCTCTAGGAATAACAATAGAAATGATCGGGACAGGGCCCCGACCTACCCGTACTGTACAACAAAAGAAAATGAAATACACCTCTGGAATTCAGTCTCCGGATGACAGGAGCTGAATACTCAATAGCTGACTGGGATCACGAGGGATCGCCTCCTCGTCTATGAGTACCTGCAGGCAAGTAATGCAGTGCCCCACTGGGTGTCAGTACCACAGGTACTGAGCATGTAAAGCAACTGAAATACACAACTGAAATGAATAACAACAGTAGCATGATATATAAGCAGAAGGTAGCTGAGTCTATCTAGCTGAGAATAACTGGGGAGAGTTTATTTACTCTATAACTAATCTGAGCGTACCTGCTGCCGTGTCGTCCCACTGTCTATCAGTATCTAATAGCACATAGAAGTACACATAATAATACACACAATACCTGACCGACCCCCATAAGCCGGAAGGTGCCAACCAACACACAATCTATTTACCCCTACCCGGGTCTAAACCAACCAAAAATAAGTCACTCCACTCATCTAATAACTGTGAGCTCCTCCTATCGGTCCCCTTGGGTACGTAGCTCAGGCCTCGGCCTCTGACAATAAACTGTGTCTGAATCCGAAGACTCCTGCCTCTGGGCGCAAGTGTACACAGGGTGTGTAATAAAAACTGCCCCTGGGTGTAAGCACGCAACAGGGTAATTTTATAAAAATCTGTATCTAAAACTGCCCCCGGCCACAAGCGCACACAGAGTGTTCTGCCCCTGTAAACAGGGTGGACTGGCTCTGCACAGAGTAAACTGAACTACCCCTGCAAGCAGGGTGGTCTGGACCGTATTATCATGGTGGTCGGCCATCATCGTCCTCTAGGCGGACAACATCGCCCAGCTGGTGGCGGTATCTGAATCTGGTATCGACATAGCTATAACCCAGGGGCGGTGGGGATGCTAAAAGGGACACCCACATGCCACAGCAAGTCTCAACAAACAAATAACACATATAAATAGAAAGCATGTACAACTGAAAGACTATCTGAAATCTAACTTCTTATTCTGATCTGTCTCTACACTGAACTGATTCTTACTAATTATACTAATTCTGTAATCTCTGTTTAACTATACGGCTAAACTGTAGCCATGATACTATCTGTCTGAATGGCTAATCTGTAGCCACAACTGTCTGTCTATCAGGTCTCTCTTTACTGACTGTTATTATGAAAATCTGTTCCTTTTTATTCTACAACATGCTTGCTATTCACATAATAGGCTGTATTGAATCTGAACTACTAACTTGCCCTTGGGCACATGCTTTTCTAACTTTCAGACTAAATATGATATCACAACACGAACTAGGTTTACTGAACTTGCACAATACTTAACATTCAACTTCCGGGAATTCTACTACGAAGTTTATTGTACTATACAAGGCTAAAGCTACTAACTTGCCGAAGGAACTAGCTTTACATACCTTATCCTCGAACTATCCGTCTGTCGGACGAGGCTCGGCCAATACTTCAACTATTTCTCCCAACTGCATTCATAAATATGTCAATTAATACTAAATATAGCTTTATTCTAAAGAACAACGTCACTTTCGATATAATTATAGCCTAAACTTAGGCTTATCGAAAGACGGTCAAAAACTCGCTATTTTCCAGAAGTCCAGAAGGGAGAAATATTCACTTCACAGCTAGGAACACATAGACACTAGTTTGGAGCAATTCTACTTACCTTAGCTCGGTAGCTCGACGATTCGTCGGCCGTATTTCACGAAACTAAATCCGTAGGAATGCTCTCTGCTGCTAAATACCTCGGTACCTGAGGTTAATTTAGGTTTGTACTACGTTTGGCAGCGTAATCGGACGAAATTATATTACCCTCTTCGTTCTTTTTCCTTTCTCTGGTTTTCCTCTCTGTTTTTTGGAAATTTTATGATTTAAAATCAAAATAAACCGAAGTGGGGCTTTATATACTTGAGCCTGGACAAGGCCAACGTGTCACGGAGCCAACGCGGAGGCTTCACCTCCGTGACACGATGCCATCGCGGAGGGGCTCTGCCTCGGCTCCTTCCGCGATGGTTCGACAGGTTTCTCATCCGGTCTTTTCCCGGGCCTTTCCCTAGCACGTATGGCTTCCAAATATGCTTGACCAACGCACGAATAGGCCATCTAGGTGCCGGGAATCCTACGGGGTATTACATAATATTACTATATTTTTTGCTAGTAGAAAAATATAATGAATATTATGAATAAATTAAAAATGTTTTATTTGAAATAAAATAATTAAATTATTGTTATAAACATATTTTTATTATAGTGAATGTCTATAAAGGTATTTATATTGTAGTAGATAGATGTGTTTATATTATAGTGAAAGTCTATCTTTTGGAGAAAAGTTAGGAGGAATTGTCCCTATAAATAGATGGGTTCTCCTTCATTGTATTTCATCCAATCAAAAGAAATAAGAACTTCTATCCTTTTCTCTTTCTCTATAATATTCTTGTTCTTTCTTTATTATTTCATAACATGTTATCAGCACGAGTCTCTGTCTTGAGCGCTCACTTTGAAAGATCTGAGGTAAGAAAAATTAATTTTTTTTTCGAAAGATGTATTACTTAACCACAAGAGTGATATTCCTTTGGTGATATTGTTGCTCTATGACTCTACTGTCTCAAAATTTACGAAACTTGATTTCGTTGCTCTTCAAAGTTCGGTCAAGAACTACCTTTCATGGGTGTTGGATGCTGAAATACATATAGATGCAATAGGTCTTGGAGACACCATTAAAAGTGAAAACAAAGCATCAAATCAAGATCGTGCTAAGGCTATGATATTCTTGCGTCATCATCTTGACGAAATTCTTAAAATTGAATATCTCATGATTAAGGATCCACTTGTTTTGTGGAATAGCCTAAAAGAAAGGTATGACCACCTAAAAATGATCATCCACCCAAAGACACGATATGATTGGATTCATCAAGACTATAAGTCTATTAATGAGTACAGCTCATCAACATTCAAAATTGTTTCTAAGTTGAAACTATGTGAGAAACTATTAATGATGTTGATATGATTGAATATGTGGTAGTACACAAAATTAATTGAGAGCTCCGGAAGAGATAATGTATTACTACCTGAAAGAATGAAATTATTGTAGTAAGTCTCAAAAGGAAACTTATAAGTTTCAAGGACATTAAAAAAAATTGAGACTATAAATTATGGGAAGTTCTAATATCTTCATTCTACTACAATTGAAGCGGGTTATAAATATTTATGTAAAAGATTACCCGTCATTTTTTTATTTGTGGTACATAAATATGGGTATGATGATGAAATCACATACGAAAGTAAACTAGAAGTTTACTGAAATAAGTTGACATAACTGGTTGGCCATCCCGGTTCAAATGTGATGCAAAAATAATTGAGAATTCACGTGGCTATATGTTGAAGAAATAAAAGATTCTTCAAAAATTCTCTTGTGTTTCTTGTTCTCGTGATAGAATGATCTTGATCAGTTAAGATTGGAATTATATTCCCTAAAATTTTGGAACTTATAAAATGGTGAATATGGGCCCGTTCACCTACCATGTGAACCGTTTGCTAATAGATGCATCTATGGTATGGTCACATGTGTTTTGATATCAACTTGCAATTGATTTTTGTAAGGTTGTTGCTCGAGTTATTAAATTAAGAGCATAGTTCCAAATTATAAAATCATGTTGATAATGCTGATTCATATCTATGTTGGTTTAGCAAAAATTGTATGCCTCCAATTATAGCTAAATCATTGGTTATGAGAATAAAACTCCCAAATAAAATTTGGTATAAGATATGTTTATTTAACATATAACAATATTTGAATGCATCAATCCAACAAGGTTTCCCCTATCACAATTGGTTCAGGGTCAGGAACCAAATAATTCCATCTAAAAATTTGAATGTGCGATATATGATTCAATTGCTCCACCACAACGCACAAAGATGGGTCCCCAAATGAGCTTGGGGGGTAAATGTTAGTTTTTCTAACATTAGGGGGAGAAGTGATTAACAGCTGAAAATTGAGTGTGGGATGAATTATCTAGAACCTCGAAAAAAAATAAGTGAACCTAAAGTTAAATAGATAATTCACTTGCAAAATATTGCAAATCAATTGCCAGATATATTTGCTAACTCTACTTTATAATTCAGTTGCAAATGCTCCAATGAAAGGTCCTTGAAGGACAGGGTCTACGAGACGCCTGAAGCGTGATAGACCAAACGATTTCAAATATAGAACTCCTTGAAGAAGGAGAGGAGTAAATGATTAAGATGGTCATAATGATGAGGCAAGTGCTTTAAGAAAGCACCACGACATAACACTTCATAAAACCTTGGCAAAGGTTCAGGTACCTGAAAATGATGAAAAATGAAGAGATCTCAATAAGTTATGTCGCATTGAAACTGATATCAAATTGATTGCCGACGATACCTTTGATATAATGTAGCGCTCAATATTATAAATATTGACGAGGATCTTGATTTCAAATCTATCAAAAAGTATGGACAGATAAATGATTGGCCAATTAAAAATACACAATTCAAGTATAATGCCAGTGGATATAAATGAATTCTTATGGAATAAATATTTTTCGTAAATTCTGACATTATTATATGGAGAGATCCTCTTGTGGTGGATGTAATTATTCTGAGGTTCCTCAATAAGTCTGGCAATATATGAAAAATTTGATATGCGCATAATGAAATTATTTTCATGTCTAGAGAGACTGAAGGATATATGAAAATCCTTGATAGATTTAAAAGAACGAGGAAATTCTTGGTCTTCAAGATATAGTCTGCTCCTACTAGGAGACATTGGAATGGGATCAAACATATAATGCGGTATCTAAAAGGGACTACCGCTATAAGCTTATATTATTCTAACAATTGCAGTCCCGATCTTGTTGATTATGCTGTTGTTGGGTATTTATCTGACCCACACAAAGCTCGATCTCAAACTGGTTACGTGTTCATATGTGGAGGTACTGCCATATCTTGGAGATCTACAAAGCAGTCACTCGTAGCTACTTCATCAAATCATGTTGAGATAATAGCTATTCATGAAGCAAATCGAGAATATGTGTGGTTGAGGTCCATGATACATCTCATTAGAAAAAAATGTGGTTTGAAATGTGACAAATTACCCACAATTTTATATGAAGATAATGCAACATGCATAGCACAACTAAAAGGAGGATTCATAAAAGGAGATAAGAGAAGCACATCTTGTCAAAGTTCTTCTACACATATGAGCTCCAAAAGAATGGTGATATTAACGTGCAATAGATTCGTTCAAGTGATAATGTGGCAGATTTATTTACCAAATCTCTACCAACTGCAACTTTCAAGAAGATGGTGCACAAGATCGGGATGCAAAGATTCAAGGATGTTCTAATTAGGGGGAGTTAATACGCGCTGTACTCTTTTTCCCTTACGAGGTTTTGTTCCACTGGGTTTTTCTTATAAGGTTCTTAATGAGGCAACCAAAATGCGTATTATTAGATATGTGTACTCTTTTTCCTTCACTAGATTTTTTCACTGGGTTTTTTCTAGTAAGGTTTTAACGAGGCACATTATCTATCAAATAGACATTCAAGGGGGAGTGTTATAAATATATTTGTATTATAGTGAATGTCTATAAAGCTATTTGTATTGTAGTGGATACATGTGTTTATATTATAATGAAAGTCTATCTTTTGGAGAAAAGTTAAGAGGAATTGTCCCTATAAATAGATGGGTTCTCCTTAATTGTATTTCATCCAATCAAAAGAAATAAGAACTTCTCTACTTTTCTCTTTCTCTACAACATTCTTGTTCTTTCTTTATTATTTCATAACAATTATGTATATATAACTTCACATGAAAGTCCTTAATTATGGAAAAATACACACAATGTTCACTCATTAGGAATGAAAATTTTGAATATTCTATTTAAGAAAAATTTTTCCATAAAAGTTTAATTATGGAATTAAAATTTTACCTCAAGTACATCATTATCTTAATTAAATATGAAAAGAAAATTTCATTAAGAGAAAAGTTGTTATAAGAAAAATACTTCATTGTTTCAATCAAATATTAAATAAATTTAATTTCAAAATCTCTATTGGGATAAAAAAACTACTTGAATCTATATTTAGTAGGCTTTGTTAAATGTGCGAAGTTTTTTAGATTTTAGTCTATAAATTTCTTTCTAATTTTGAAAAATATGATTAGCCTTGCGAAGTCAGTATTACTCAAAATCAAGAGGTTAATATTATTAATAAGAAAAATATTTTCTTATTACGTTTACTGTGAGTTGAAATTTTTGAGGCAGTTCCAATATAATATTTGTAATTCAATTTGTTCGCGAGTTTCGTTGATCAAGGAGTTGATAACAAAGATCGATCTCGATGTGTATATACATAGAGTCTTCATACTATTGAAGAGATTTTCAATGACTTTTGTCACCAGGTTTGTCTTGAAACCTAATTTTTAAATGTAAATAAAATTTAAGTGCAAGTAGATCTGTCCAGAATTGCTTTTTGTCTTTTGCTGTATGTTATGAACATCCTATAATTCTGCAGTGGCATCAGAGCCATGACTCTTTGCATTTTAAATTTATTACTGAAATTCAATTACATATTATATTTGAAGAGTTTAACTATGATAATTATGTATTAATTTTTTAATTATAATTAAACATGTATAGATAGATACATATGACGAACTAATGGTAAAGTTCATGGTATAAATGTATAATTATATATTAGATGCGTTACTAATTCATTCAAGATTATTAACATTTACTATTATTGTTAATTCATGAGATGTTAATAGGTAATAATATTTTGATATGACTATATTTATATATGATATAAAATTTCAACCTTCATTCAAATCTTGTGATAAATATGCATATAGAATATACAAGTCAATGGCATATTGAATTTTGTTGGTGTGTTTTATGCTTGTTCTTTATATAATTTTGAAATATTTATTACATGTGATGTAAGTAAAATTAGGACTATGCATGTAAATGACTTGAACTAAATTCAGATGTAATAAATGATTTGATTATCATGTTATTAAAAATTATTTTAATAATAATTTCCTCTCACTAAAATTTGAGTTCTTAAATAATAAATATAAAATATTTTATTGTATATCTATCCATCAAAATAAATATTTTTATTTATTTATTGTTTATGAGGAATGACTTGACAACCAGAAGACTTATAGTTTGAGAATAAATTAAAATTATTAATTGTATTAGACGTGTCACGACCTCAAATAGGCGGGTCGTGTAGCACCTACATCGACTCTACTCGATAGGAGAACCCTTTTCGCAATATTATATAAAATACCCAAAATTCTCATTAATTTACACGGATCAATAATATTTCAAAATATCAACAGAAGTTCCCCAAATCTTGACTCTCCCAAGATCTATTCTAGGCAGGTACAAGAACTCTAGCAGAATACTTGACAAGAAAAATGACACAGCTTCATCTGAGAAGAAGAACACGGAAGCTGACGCTGTGTACTCTACGTCAATTAGAAAACTTTAAACGTGTCACAACCTATACTAAAAAAATATAACAAGGTAGTATTAGTACACAACATGTACTGGTAGGCATCATCAGCGAACTAGGATTAGTTCACATAATAGCATAATAATCAACATACAATTGACATTAATAAATTTAACAACTACTCCACTTATACAACAACCCACTAAGTTTATTAACTACATTGTCATCTCTTATGGCTCATCAAGGTTCATGTAATTATCCTACAACTCTGAGTGTCCATTAATCTTTTAATCTACCTCTCTCTTATCTCATTGCAGCGAGTGCTTATACTGCTATAGCGGTCCCGCGGCCGCGGCAATTTGCCCGCTGAGCGGTACCCAAGGCAGCCAGTAGTCTGATTTTTCTGATCCAGTTCTCTTTTATTCCACCATATAGCTTTTATAGCACGTCTACCTCTTTTACCATTTCAATGTCGTTGACTAGGTCCGTTTCTATCATTTATTTGCCTATTTAATTACCTATAGGATTTTCTGTCCTTCCTTAATTTAGTACTTTATTACCCGCGGTCTCCCGGTGGTTCACTACTTTTTGTTAAACCGACATGCTACCTTCCATAACCCGTAAAATCACTTACATCTGACATTCAAGCGCAACTAAAAATTTAATAGCTCAAGAACACACACAAGGAAACATCAAACTATACCAATGGATTCAAATCCTCCACCACTAAATACACGTACGTACCTATTCCTACATATTACAATTATGTCATATAATATCATACCTGTATTGTATCATCACTTATTCTGTTCCAGCTGCATCTCTCTCCTCAATTCGAATCATGTCGGTATATCTTATATCACACTTGTATACCTATATCTCACTGTCATTGCAGTCGTATGTATATCATACCATATTCGCATAATCTCTGATCTCGCAATCATACCATCGGTGATATGCTGGGCATACGCCTTCGTTACATCAGGGTACACACATGCTAGAGCGTCTTATACTTACCCTTCCAGTCATGACCTGCAAGGGACTCTAGAAAATTCATATACTGTACACCCAGCCGTATGAGACCATTATCATACCTGTCTGTATACTCATATCCGTACACCCAGCCGTATGGTCTGTTAGCCATACCTGTCTATGTACTCCCTCATACCGCTCGCCTGGATGCTCCCCTCTGGCACGAGCTACTCATGTCTCCAACCCTCATTCAGTCTGATCGTGCTAGTCTGCTTACCCAAGTTCTCTCCCTTCGACCCCATGACTCGCATTCACAATCACATAAATGGTTTACCATCTCATATTATATAATATTTCGTTCACGTTTCGATCAATACAACCTTTCCCCACAATTTCGGGACCACAAGTCATAGCACACAATAAATAATTTATAAACCCAATAAGAGTTATGTATCAATGATTATAATAAAATACCTAGTCTTGAACTTAATTCTTATCCAGATAATTATAACATTAATTATATCCATAACTTCATGAGGAAATACAACCTGGTTCGCTCGCGTGATTGGGTTCCGCTGCAGTGGCATTACTGCCTCCACAACGGTCTCACTAAAACAGTTCCAAACCTGTTGCAGTAGTACTGTTCGGCAGTACTTCGACAAGTTCTCCTTCTAGTTTCTCCCACCAATCATTTCTGCGCAATTTCGTAGCTCATCACTATATTGCCCACCATAATGGAGGCAACATCATATTTATTTCAACAATTAATTTTAACTGAAAAATCTTCATCACAAATAATGTCCATAGTCCCAAGCAATACATTATCATTCACAAACATTGTAAAATCTAACTCCTCTAATTCACGGGTTTTAACACGCGTCTTGTAATAATCATAGTCCATCCTTAATGTTTAGTTACCACATTCTATAATGTGATTTGTATGACTAACCATTCAAGATTACGATTTAGAAAGAATGACTATATAATTCTATATATATATATATATATATTCAACAACAATGTTCGAAGATCCTTCCGCATAGAGTCAATTCGCTCTCACATACACCTTCACACATAGACTATTTTTATTACAATCTCCCCAATGGGTTTTCACATTATGAGGATATCACCACCTCTTTTTTATTTTTTTGTCCTTGGAATCTTATGGATTTTAAATATTCAATAACAATTTATTTTAATTTCAATCTATCCATCAAAAGCACATCAACTATACACATGTATATCTTTGTCTAATCAAAATTTAATACGAAAGTGAGTAAGCCATAGACTACCTAGAAGCCAAGCTATCATCGAGACATTCCCAGTTTCATGCTTGCACCGATTCCTGAGTTCTTGTGGAAAATTATGGTTATGGAGGATGAATCCCTACCTCATAGCTCCTCTACTTGTTCCAAAGTCTACGTCCTGTTATTTTGCATTTTTATTAGGCCCAATTTTATAGAATAGGTTTTTAAAATCCTAACTGGGATGGAATTGCAGAATTCTGGATTGCGTCATCCGCTGCAGCAAGACTAATTACCACAGTAGCGATAGGCCCAATTTTATAGAATAGGTTTTTAAAATCCTAACTGGGATGGAATTGCAGAATTATGGTTTGTGTCATCCGTTGCAGCAAGACCAATTACCACAGTAGTGATTCCGCTATGGCGCGGAGCATCCCACCGAGGTGGATGCACATCTGGGCCCACCCGATTGTGACTATTCGAGCTTGTTTTTCTCCCCCTCTTGGTTTTTCGGGGACTTCATTCCAAATTCTGAAAATTTTAAATTCTCCCTCTCTTAGATGGTCGGGGTGCTATAACAGTCAATAGGGTCATTACATCAGATACCAATTAAAAATTTGTTAATTCCCGAACAATCCTATGATATGGATGTAGGAGTTGGTAAACCATATCGATCCTACATCGATCATAGTTCCCCTCACTTCTAGCCTGTACCGAGGGCTCATCAATGTCTATTTTCTCGGTCCGTGGACTGATCATTGTAGAACCGCTAGTATACATTATCCTTAACGTCATTTAATATGAACCTGATAACTTCTCAAAGAATCAGAATCTCCCCTAGTTTTGACCAGGGCTCAAGCATTAAATTTCGCATTAACCCTTTTGTAACACTTCCTAAGGATCCAAATCTCATTCGAGTACATAACCTTAATGGAGAAATGACTTCGACGACACTCCTATTTCTATTTTTTTGGGCATAAAAAGTTAGATTAAAATGCCACCCTGAGCTTCCCTAAAATTTGATTTCCCTTTAGCGAGTTTACAGACATGTGGGGGTCCCTCGATGGAATTTGAACTGTCACTACCTTATCCCATCTGCTTTCAGCGATTTCCTTACTCGCTACAGCGGAAAATGGTTAGCTGCAGCAGAAGTGGAATCAGTTTAAGGGCCAAAATGACAGTTTCTGGCTCATTTCTCATTTGCACTCAAAATTCTTCTCCAAACCCTCTCAATTCTCCGGAATATTTGCTCAATTTCTCAGGTAATCCTTCCCCTCATGACCCCTTTACTTCTTTGCTATTGAATGCTTGCACTTTGTTATGCCTTTATGCACTGTTTTCAGGTGGTTATTGGGATAGTGAGGGTAGATCTCCTTAGTTGCATTTTAGTCTATGTTTTTGAAACATGCTCCTATCTTTTACATCCTTAAGTGTTTCCTATAGTTCTCTACGTATTTCTGGCCAATTTCATGTAGTTGTGAGGTTGAAAATAGGGGGTTTGTATAGGGTGGTTGTTCAACTTTCTCGAAATTCTTGGGCTTGAATCCGTACACCATTAGGGTGGATAATGGTTATTAGGGCTTGGGCAAGCCCTACCCTTGGCTGATTTGTAGTATATTTGAAGAAACACTGAGGTTAAAATTTCAACATCCATTGATGGGGGTTCAGAGGTCTGGAGAAGACGATGTTCGCTGAATCAGATCAGTGATTGCTGCAGCAGTACCGTTACAGTGGATCAACTCCCACTATGTGAACTCACTACAGTGACATACGACCGCTGTAGCAGTCCGCTTGGACAGTGACCCTTCCTAAATTCTGTCTTTATTTTTCTCGACTTCTCCTTTCTCCTAGTCATTTAGTCCCTTCTCTAATGCTTCTTACTAATACAGGTTATCAATATGGCTTCCTTCAGCAGCAGCATTCCCACCGGTGACTATATTTATTTTTCGAATGATCAGTGTCAATTTCAACACAATGAGCAGGCTGCGAAGGATTTACTTCATGAAAGGGAGTTCATCATGCAGGAAATAGAAGAGAAGGCATCGGAGTTTTATGCCTTTCTCCAGGAGATAGATTGGGTTCCTTTGGTGGAGAATCCGAGTAAGGCTAACAAGGCCTGGGTGAGGGAGTTCTACGCTATCCTCCCTACTATGTCTTGGATCAGGATGAGCCGGTGGCCTATGTCAGGGGTATGCAGATCACCTTGACCCTCGCTGCTATCAATGAACCCTTGGGTCTGCCGAACCCTTCGAAGGATAAGCTGAAGGCCTGAGATGTGGATGTAGATGGGCAGTGGTTGGTGGATACTTTGGTGGTGGAGGAGTAGAGGGCCTCGGCTAATTGGGGCATTACTAGGACAAACATCTAGAGTTTGTAGAGGCCAGGAGGTGGCTTAATATCGTGTCTCAGAGGATTCGCCCGTCCTCTAATATCACTGATGTGACCTGTCCTCATGCCTTGGTGGTGGTCTGCATTCTGAGTGGGGTGAGGGTGAATATAGGGGCACAGATTCTGGAAGAATAGAGGTACTTCTCAGCTAAGCCCATTATCGGCCTGCCATTTACCTCTCTCATTACCAGGCTCTGCAAGCGGGCCGACGTACATCAGGAGTCCAAGGATGTCATCATAGATTGTGACATGTCCTTTGATCCCTTGAGGGTGAAGGGGGCTCCAAGGAGAGGTTGGAAGAAGAGGAAGACTGCATCTACTGAGGGGGATGGTGGGGCTAGCACTTCCAGACCTGTCAGGCCATTTGAGTGAATTGAGGCTGAGATGGCGGCCATATGGGAGCACTAGAAGGGTTTCCCATACCTTCTTCCAGCAGTCGACCCTCCGATGCAGCAGCTGCCGGCTCAAGGGAGGTGCATGGGGCAGTTGCTGCCCTGGCCCGGGCACATGTGGAGCTCTGAGAGGACTTGGAGCAAGAGAGGAGGAGGCGACATTCTTGGACAAGCTTCTTTTCCTAATGTGGAGGGGGATCAAGATGATCCTGAAGAACCTCTCTCCCAGTTCCAGGACACCCCAGGCGACCAGGAAAGACCACCCTGAGTTCTCCTTCCTTAGCGGGTTTGAGGAGGGAGCATATGAGCATGTAGGCAGCGACAGTGATGATGCCTCTAGTTAGATAGGGTCGCAGTATCTCCCCCTATTATTGGTTTTATAACTTGTTTTTGGGCAACCCCCGTTTGGGACTTATTAGACAACATTATTTCCTTTCTTGTTTTTGCTTGTCTGGATATGGATACTCATTTTCGCGGATGCCCATTTGGAATTCGTAGACATTGGCCAGGTTTTAGACCTCTTTATGATATTATCATTGCTTCCCTATATTTTCCTTGCTTGAATGATTTTATCGCTTGATACTAGTCATTGCTATTCATAACAGGGGATTTGGGATTCAGAACTATGGAATTCTTCCTGACCAAGTCCTCTGCAGCGATCACTCTACTGCGGTAGCAGACCCGCTACAACGGGAAATCACTTGTTATAGCGAGTCCGCTGCAATAAACCATATTGCGCTACAGCGAAACTCGCTAAGCCAAACACCATGGGGGTTCTCATTCTCCCAAGTCACTCAAGTCGACCACGCCTACCAGTTTTATTGTGTATCCTTGACAAGTTTCGCATAGTCAAATACCAATTAAGCCTGGCGAGATTCCAATTGGGATCCTCCACATGCCAATTGGACTCAACATGGGCGATCAACATACTTGGACAGCACGATAGGAAATAAATGAAGCAAAAACTTCCTAGATAACTTATAGCTTCCTGAAGATTAGATGTGTATGTCTACACACCAATCCGCAGGAATCTACTCGATATTTCTCTTGTACTTGTGAGACTGGTAACCTAGATGCTCTGATACCACTTGTCATGACCCCAAATGGGAAAGTTTTGCAGACACCTATATTAACTCTACTCAATAGGAGAATCCTTTTCGGAACGTTACATAAAATATCCAAAATTCTCATTAATTTACACGAAGCAACAATATTTTTGAAATATCAACAGAAGTTTCCCAAACCTTGACTCTCCCAAGGTCTAGTCTAGACAGGTACAAGAGCTATAGCAGAATACTTGACAATAAAAATGATACAACTTTGTCTGAGAAGAAGAACATAGAAGCTAATGCTGAGTACTCCACGTAAATTAGGGAACTTCAAACCCGCCACAACCTACACTAAAAAGGTGTAGCAAGGTAGTATCAGTACACCACATATACTGGTAGATATCATCGACCGACTAAGATTAGTTCACATAATAGCAAAATAATCAACATACAATCGACTTTAATAAATATAACAACTACTCCACTTATGTAATAACCCACTAAGTTTATTAACTATATTATCGTCTCTTATGGCTCATCAAGGTTCATGCAATTACCCTACAACTCTAAGCGTCCATTAATCTTTTAATCTACCTCTCTCCTATTCCACTGCAGCGAGTGCTTATACCACTACAGCAGTCCTGCGGCAGTGACAATTTGCCTGGTGCAGCTGTACCTAAGGCAACCAGTAGCTCAATTTTCCTGATCCATTTCTCTTTTATTCCACTATATAAATTTATACCACATCTACCTCTTTTAACATTTCACTATCATTGATCACATCCATTTCTATAATTTATTTGCCTATTTAATTACCTACAAGATTTTCTAGCCCTCCTTAATTTAGTAATTTATAACGCGTGGTCTCCCAGTGATTCACTACCTTTTGTTAACCCGACATGCTACCTTCCATAACCCACAAAACCACTTAAATCAGACATTCAATCACAACTACAAATTTAATAACTCAAGAGCACACACAAGGAAGCATCAAACCATACTGATGGAGTCAAATCCTCCACCATTAAATACACATACCTACCTGTTCCTCCACATCACAATTATGTCATACAATACCATAACTATACCGTAGCATCACTTATTGCGCTCCAACTGCATCTCTCTTCTCAAACTGAATCATATCGGTGTATCTTGTATCATACTTGTATACATGTATTTCACTATCATTACAGCTATATGTATATCATACTATATCTGCACAATCTCCGATCTCACAATCATACCATCGGTGATATGTCGGGAACACACCTCCATCATATCATGGTACACACATGCCAAAGCTAGTCATGACCTGCAGGGAACTCAAGAAATCCATGTACCGTACACTCAGCCGTATGAGACCATTACCATACCTATCTGTGTACTCATATCCGTATACCTAGCCATATGGTTTTTTAGCTATATCTATCTGTGTACTCCCTCATACTTCTCGCCCAAATGCTCGCCTCGGGCACGAGCCACTCATGTCTCCAATCCTCATTCAGAGTCTAATCATGCTAGCCTGCTCATCCAAGTTCTCTCCTTTTGGACCCGGCCTTGCATGCACTATCACATTAATGGTTTACCATCTTATATATATAATATTTCATTCACGTGTTTGATCAGTACAACCTTGCCCATAATTTGGGGGCCACATGTCATAACAAAGAATCAGTAATTTACATACCGAACAATGAGTTATGTATCAATAATTATAATAAAATACCTAGTCCCGAACTCAATTCCTAGCTAGATAATTATAACATCAGTTATATTTATAACTTCACGAGGTAACGCAACCTGGCCTACTCGCAAGATTGAGCTCCGCTGCAGCAGCATTACTGCCGCCGCAACGGCCTCGCTGCAGCAGTACTGTTCGACAGTACTTTGACTAGTTCTCCTTCCAGTTTCTCCTATGAATTGTTTTTGCGAAATTTCGTAACTCATAAATATATCGCCCACCACAATGGAGGCAACATCATATCAAGTTTATTTCAACAATTAATTTCAATAGGAAAATCGTCATTACAAATAATGTGCATAGTCCCAAGCAACACATTATCATTCAAAAACATACAGGGCATTATGTAAAGTCTAACTTTTCTAATTCACGGGAATTAACTCGCGTCCTGTAATAATCATAGTTCACCCTTAAATGTTTAGTTACCGCATTCTATAAACATGATTTGTATGACTAACCATTCAAGATTATAATTTAGGAAGAATGACTATGTAATTCTATATATGTATATATATATTCGACAACAATGTCTGAAGATCCTTCCGCATACAATCAATTCGCTCTCGCATACACACTAACATATAGACTATTTTTTATTGCAATCTCCCCCTATGGGTTTTCACATTATGGGGATATCGCCACTCCTTTTCTATGTTTTACATCCTAGGAATCTTACCGGTTTTATTTATTCAATAACAATTTATTGCAATTTCAATTCTGCCCATCAAAAGCACATCAACTATACATATGTACATGTTTGTCTAATCAAAGTATAACACAAAAGTGAGTAAGAAATAGCCTACTTGGACGCCAAGTTATCATCGAGACATTCCCAGTTGCATGCTTGCATCGATTCCTAAGTTCTTGCTGAAAATTATGGCTATGGAGGATGAATCCCTACCTCATAGCTCCTCTTCTTGTTCCAAAGTCTATTTCCTATTTTTGAGCATTTTTATTAGGCCTTTCTTATAGAATAGGTTCTTAAAATCCTAACTAGGATGGGATTGCGGAATTCTGGTCCGTATCATCCGTTATAGTGAGACCAATTACCACTGCAGTGGTTCTACTATGGCGGAGAGCAGAATGCTGCGGTGGATGCATGCTTGGATCCACCTGATTGTAACTTAGTCCATTCGAACTTGTTCGTCTCCCGTTGTTGGTTTTTCGGGGACTTCATTTCAAATTCTGAAAATTGTAAACTAGCTTGCTCTTAGGTAGTCAGAGTGCTATAACGGTCGAGCGGGTCATTATAAGATGCATGGATGAAAAGAATTATTTAATCTTTATGTTATCGCCTGGACTACTCGGGGAGTATTTAATTGATTCTTTGTTGTCACGATAGTTGAACTCAACTATGTCAATAGAAATGACCTGACTACCAGGGGGCTATTTGATGTAGAGCTATTTAAGGAAGTTGCATAGAGATATAATTGATAAGAGTACCTACCTTTAAAATATATGTGATAAATGACAGGGCTCATATATATTGTTGAAGGATTTCTTGAATCCACTTAAAGGGATAAAGATTTTTTACACTCTAATGATGGATAGTTTTTATTTTTTATATTTTTTGCCAAAAGCAAATATCCAGGTCATGAACCTGTGAGTTGGAGGGTTTGGCAAAGCCCTTACCTTTTCTTTATATGAAATATGAGAGTACAGAATGGGGGGGGGGGGGGGGGCGAAGAGGGACATAAACCTTACCTCTATACTAAGCCAAAAAAATGGTGGAGGAGGAACCTTAAGGGAAACAAAATACCAGGTATATATTTTATCCTCCTCCACTATAATAATCCAACTAACAAAGAAATTGGAATTTTCATATCAAATTCTTATAGAGGGCATCTGCCATTTTTCCATAAGGAAAGATCCTTTAGCTTCCTTGGGCATTTTTCTGGTGTAATAACATTCGCTCTTAATCTCCCAATGCACTTTTAGCCAAATAATCAGCAGTCTGGTTGGCTTCTCTATAGTTGAACATTATGGATATATTCGCCTGTTCAATCAACTGAATAATATCTTCGATATACTTCTTGAGATTTTTGGTGTGAGTAGCTCTGTCTTTGATCATATTGTAGGCTATAAAGGAATCAGTTCCATCTTGAAGTTATGAAAGTCGTTATTAACCCCAAACTGCATTAAAATTTGATGGATTTTAATTCCGCTTCATTACTGTTGCTACAAGTATCAAGGGCTGAAAAAGTTTTAAGAAAATCTCCTTTATCATCACTAATGATACCTCCCATACCCGCTTTCCCTGTTTCCCTGGTAATAGCTGCATTTGTGTTGATTTTGACTGTGTCCGCATCTAGTCTACCCCAAATCACAATTTTTTTATTTTAGAATAGATTTCCATCCTTTTGCTTCATCACATAAATCACACCATTGAGGCATAGCATCTACTCTAGGAAATCTCATCTTTATAGCATTCTTGATGTTCCAACTGATCTTAGACTTGACAATATAAATAGTGAGTTTCTTTACTTCTACAAACTTACAAGAAGCATAAGATTTCCAAGGTTCCCAGCAAATTAAGATGGGGGTAACCTGAATAAGCATTTTATGAAATTCATTCTTTGGTTTCCTCCGCCATTTCTGAGTAAGAATTCCATTCATGGAATCAAACCTCAGTTGAATACCCAGAGGATTCCTAAAGAAATTTCATATATCCACTGTGGTATCTCCTTGCACAAATATATGCTCCAAAGTATCACCTTTAGGATTAAGTCTACAACAGAAGCATTTGACAACATCATAATTACCAAAATTTCTAGTAGTATCCTCAAATGGTAGCTTTCTATGGAGCATTCTCCGATTGAGGAAAGAAGCTTTGAAAGGAATAGTCCTATGCCAAAGTTTTTCTAGAAGAGGCCTTCTATGCTTAACCTGACTTATAGCGTTCCAAGCACTAAAGTTGGTAAAATTTTCATTACCTATTATTTTTCAAATAGCATTGTCCTGCTCATCATGGTTGCCTCTGGTAATGCTTGTGATCTTGTCCGCTAAATTATTTGGGATAATTTCTTGAAGCTTTAAGACATTTCAACCAAGATCTTCATAAAAATTTGACAACTTTGATCTTTCTAGATTTGTACACTTCTGAAAAAATCAGTTAGAAGACTTAGACCTATCCAATTATCCCACCAAAAATTAGAATTACCTACGCTAGTGCTCTACAGTATATTATGTTCCACATTTTTTTCTAATATTGAGTAAATCTCTCCAGACATAAGAGTCTCCAGGGCCTTTAGACTTAGAAGCAGGGTGAGATCTAATGTAATATTTAGCCTTTAAAAAATTTGCCGAAAGAGATGGACAAGTTCTGAATCTCCACCCCTATCTCGATAGCAAAAGTGTTGCTAAATGCTTCTCAATAAGGAGCAGAGTAGTTTTAGGAGGTTTCATAGTAGTCATTGTATAAGTAGGGAGAGATTGGAGTACACTTTTAATAAGCGTAATCTTACCACCATGTGATAACATCTTACCTTGCCATCCACTAATCCTTTTTGATATTTTAGAGACCACATTATCAAAGTAATAGATTCTTTTCCTTCCCGAAAAAATTGGACAACCTAAGTAATTAAAAGGGAGTTGTTTATCCGTAAACCCAATAATCTTTCTGATTCTATCAACCCTTTGGGCCTTGGTCTTAGGAGCAGTAATGAAATAAATTTTATTAGCATTCAACTTTTGACTAGAGGCTTTCTTATACAACTTGATCTATTTTATAACCAACTTTATGGTTTTGGTATTTCATGCACAAAAGATGACAATGTCATCAGCATAGGCAATATGATTAATTTTGGGTCCATTTTTTTCCATTGAAAAAGAAACAAAATTCTCCTGATTGTATAAGTTATTGAGAAGTCTAGTGAATACTTCTAAACCTAAAACAAAGAGAAAGGGTGATAAGGGGTATCCCTATCTCAATCCTTGTGAAGAAGTAAAGAAATTTTGTCAGGTTCCATTAATAATCATTGAGTACCACACATTTGATAAGATGCTTAGATGATAAGCACCCTCTACATCTAACCTTAAGGTGGTGGGTTCGAGTGACTAAGGGAGAAAAAAGGGGTAGAAGCTCCTAGGGAGGGACAAAAAAATTTAAAAAGAGTATCTTAACCCTATATAATTTTTTTTACTTGATCAAAACAAATATCTATCCATTCTTCTAAGAATCCCATCCTCCTCATAACTTCTATAAAAAAGTTTCCAAGCCATCATATCATAAGCCTTCTCCATTTCTAGCTTGAGGCTCATATTTCCACCTATGTTGTGTTCCTTAATTCCCTAAGTAATTTCCTGGTAAAGAAGAAAATTTTTAGTAATTAGTCTACCTTTTATGAAAACATTTTGGTTTTCAAAAATGAGAGATGAGGAGTAAAGGATTTAATCTCCCTATCAAAATCTTTGAGATAATTTTAACTGAGAAGTTGTTGAGATTGATTGGCCTAAATTATGCAGAAGTGGAAGGAGCATCAACTTTTGGAATCAGAGAAATGCATATGTGAGAGAAATATTTGGTGATATTCCCCCTATTGAAAAATTATTGAACAAACTTGATCAGATCAAACTGATTATATTCCAGCAGCTTTGGTAAAAAGCACCATTGATATCATTCGACCTAGCTGAGCTATCTGCAGAGATGTAAAAAGCAGCATCATGAATTTCCTCCTCCATAGGGATTTTAGTCAGTATCTTATTATTCTCCTCATTAATCATGTTGGAAATACAATCATGAATTTGGAGATCCATCCTATTTTGAAAGATTAAAGAACCTTCTTTAATGATTGATAGCAGCTTTGAAAATCTTATCATTAGTGGTCACCCAGTTTCCTTTGCTATTCTTACTAGTATGGATCTTTAATATGCTTCTTCTTTAAATAACAATGAAAATAATTTATATTACTATCTCCTTCCTCAAACCATTTGATTTGAGATTTTTTTCTACGAAGACTATCTTACATCCTCATCCACTTGATTTATTCAGCTTGACGCTTACTCATCTTAGTTCTACTTTGATAAGATTAGTGCATATATCCTCTTCCTAAGCCTTCTGAACTTTAGTTTTCCACTTTCTAACTTTCTCATACACATGACCAACCTCATTCTTAGACCATTCAGTGAGTTTTCTGCCCACATGTTTCAATTTTTTTTGGAGAATCCACATAGGGTTACCTTCAATATGAAGGTTCCATGAATTTGCAATGAATTCTATAAATCCAGGTTTAAGTATCTAAAAATTAAGGAATTTAAAGTAGCTAGGACTAGTATTATGACTGTTATAACATTTGTAGACCAAAGATCTATGATCCGAGCCTGATCTAGTCAAGTGTTGAACAATACATTCATTAAAGAGTTGAGACCACTAATAATTAGAGAAGATTCTATCTAGCCTTATCCAAATTCTTTTTTGAGGCACCCAATTACTACACCAAGTAAATTTTGGACCTAAAAAGCCCCTATCAGTGACCTCACAATTGTCCATGCAGCTACTAAAATCAAAGCTTTGATTATTCTATGAGGATTGCCCTCAAGCTTTTCTTCAGGATGAAGGATACAGTTAAAATCACCTCCTATACTCCAAGGACCATCTATGACCTAGTGGTTTCTTTCTAAGTTTTTCCACAAATCCATTTTTTCCTCAGGGGTGTATTTAGCATAGATATCAGATATGAAGATATCCTTTTCTATGCTTTCATATTTTATCTTAAAAGTAACCTACTGATCATCCTCTGAAAGGATAGTAATAGTGCACTTAGCATTTCGGAATCTCCAAATTTGGCCATTTGAGTTAACATGGAAGTTCTGACACCCAAGATATCTTTTATAATCATTAATTTTGTCTCTACCAACTAAAGGCTCAAAAGTAGCTATAAAATTAATGTTATTCGTGGTGCAAAGATTTCGAAGTCTGACATTAGCCTTTTTGGATATGTTGCCTCTAATATTCCATATAATCATGTAGATCATAAAAATACAAGAAATGGATTAATTTAATTTCTCCCCCTTAGTAGTGTTTGAATTTTTTTCTGCCTTCTGGAGTATTTTTTCACTTTTTCTATGTCTACTTCTTCCCCTCCTATCAAATGATATACCATATTTCTCTTCTATCTTCTGGAGATGATTTTCTGTTGGACCATCTGCATCGGGGTTGATATTTTTCTTTTGCTTTATTTCTTGAATTTAAGAACTATTAGTCGTTTCATTTTCTTCTTTAGTGCCTTCAGACTTCTCTTTATTCAGTTGCACCGTTAATTGGATTCCAGGATGATTTTTGATTTAGGAAGGTATGCTACTAGAAGATGTAGAGGTGGTGTTTATATCATGATTGACTATTTGTTGATGATCCTTGTTTACACTCTCTAGTCTTTGTGCTTCTCAATTTGTTCAGCCTTCTCATTACCCCCTGATATTGATGGTTCTTTATTTCATTCTCCTCTTTAAATCATGGGTTCTCCCTTTCCTCTTCATCTTATTCAAAGACGAATTTCCTTATACTGTCTTCAATAATAGTGTCTCCTGTGTTATGTTTTTCTTCACCCTTCTTGTTCCCATATTATTTTTTAGATTGCTTCTAGCCGGTTTGAAAACAATTGAGCTCTTTTTCATTGGCGTTTTCTTGATCTTTTCTTTCTTTTTCTTTTTCTTTTTCCTTTTATGTAATTTTCCTTGTTCCTGTTTCCTGCTTTCATTTTGTTCCTGGACTTCTTCATACTCCTTTTCCTTATTTTGATCTTCTTGGTGTATTTTTTTTCTTTCTCTCTGTCCTGTATTTTCCTTGAGTCGTGCCTTTTTTGCCTATTTATTTTGTTTTTTGGACCTCCTACTTTCCATATTCTTCTTTTTCACCTTTTTTGGTCCCAACTAATTCCTCTTGCTTATTTTTTAATTCCTCCTTTTACTTGTCTCTTTTCTTCTCCAATTGTATTTTATTTTCAAGACCCAACACCAACAAAAGAATGCGCTATTTTTTTTCTTACAATGTTTGCAATTTAGGCATATTTTTCCATTAAATCTTTTGTTCAAACTCCTTAGCGGGTGATTATCATCTTCGAGCCCTGCCCACATACTTTTTTTTGTAAAAGTTTGGGTAAATCGATTTTGACGCATACCTTTGTCATACTGGGCCTTGTCTTTGTTTATGTTGCAATATCCAGCTGTATGGAGATTCTAACTGGAGCAATAATCTATTTGGAATATTCCTATGAGTGCATATGAATTGGGAGTTTATGGAGAAGAGCCCAAACTATCGCGATTGAAAGATCTTCCTCCAGTTTGAAATTCAGAGTCCACTTTTGAAACCACATTTGAAGCCTATCAATTTCTATCCTTCTCTTTTATCTTACTATTTCAAAATCTTCATAATTTGAGAACAGAAGAAACACATTTTAGTTATCAAAGACTCCAATTCTCACTATTTCTTTCAAAGATAATTTCTCCTTGAATTATGACTTAATTTTGTCAATTTGGGGTCTAGTCTTCAAAAATCTTCTCACTATCGTTCTTTTACATTCCTCTGCTAATTCTGTAATAATCTTTAGCCTTAAAAAGGATTGCGGGCATCCCAATTTGTGTTGATCTTCTTGCCACTACTGATTGTTTCTCTTTACGATCCAAAGTCACAACGTATTCTAGAGCAGTGACTAAAGTGTTATCATATGAGATTTTTTCTACTACTGGTTCCCTAGTTAATGATTCCCCATCTTAAGGATTATGATTTATAGTATTTTTCACCTCTGGAGGGCCTTTAGGCGCCTCCATCTGGATGAGCGTGAGGTCAGTTGCTTAATGGTTATAAACGATCGTATTTTTAGGAGAGAGAAGAGAGCATCAGTTGCTAGTTTATGTTTGTTTCTATGGGATACATAGTAACTAGTGAAAACATCATCTAGATAAAAGTCCATATTTTCATGATACATGTAAATATGTTTCTATGTTATTATATTTTCTTTTTTATTTTAGATTTCTCAATATGTTTGCTATATCATTGCGTGAAATACATGATGCTAACGAATTGGTTGGACCAAACTCTAATGGCTGGTATAAGAACTTGAGAATTGTTTTCATGAATGAAAAACTAATCAATATGATCTATAAGACCGAAAAAAGAGTCAATGAAAGGACAGGAAACAAGGTAAAACTCTTATGAAAAATATTTCTATGATTTCTTTAACCAGTATTGATGTTTCATCGTGGGATTGGATACCAACATTGATCATAAAATTTGTAATATATTTAAAGGGTTCAATATTAGTAGAAGGTTAAACAAAGGAGAAGTTAATCTACAAGGTAAAAATAGTGCAAAAGTTGCAGCATTAGCTGTAGGATCAATTTCTCTTGACATGCCTACCGGCAAAACACTTGTGTTGGAGAACTGTTATTATGTTACTAAGTTTATTGCAAATATAATTTTAGTATCTATGTGTCACGACCCGGACATAGACCCGAATTGTAACACGGGACAAGGAACCCCGAGAGGTCCCAAGTCAACCCATGGCATAAGCATACATCTAACTTCACTCATTTTAAGCGGAAGACTGAACATAAGGCATAGCGGAAACATAAACATAACATAATATATCATAACATTCGGAGACACTGGACATATTCATAAGTTGAGTACTACATACTGTCTGAAAGCCTCTACTGCATAAGATGGGTTGATGGGACAACACCTTCAACTAACCCGGCTAAATACTGAAACATAAAATAACATAAATGTCTAGTCGAACGGCCCTTGGAACATGAGGACTCACCAACAAAGCTGAAAGTGAACTCTGAGATGGTCTAAGGATGAGGATGAGCCTGAAAGCCGGGTCCTGTATCATAAAATGATACAACATAGAAAGTATGCGGTCAGTACGTAGAATGTACCAAGTATGCAAGGTAAGTAGAATGAGCATTTAAAATATATATAAAACTCATAAGTGATCATAAGAGTGGGACATCATGCTCATATCATACATATCGTAACATAACATAAGGCTCAAGGTTTCAAAGCATTCATAATACATTCGAAATCATAATCATGAGAGGAAAGCCGTATTGAACATAACTTGAGCCAATATACGTAATCAAAGACATGCATAAATCATGAGGAACAGTGGGAGATTCTCTTAACCGACATATCCTATATGAGCACACATAAAGCTCTAGTTGTAACCCTAGTCGAGAGGGTGTTCATACCTTGACAAGGGTCGAACCATGAAAGTGTGATATCACCATGAAAAGGGCCAATTGGGCCGGGGACTGTCACAAAGGAGGTCCCAACATACATACGGTGGCACGTAGTTTATGAGATCCTAGGCAGAACTTAGGCCCTGAACCTACTCGGTGTTTGATACTACTCCCAAAATATATATAGTGCTTATAGTATAACATACATGAATTCGTCGGCTAGTTAAATCATGATAATCATAAACATTATTGTACATACGTGAACTAGCCATGACATGAGGCCCGTGAGTAGGCCAGAACATAATTCATGAATCATAAGTTTCATGCATACTTGTAGATCATGCATATAACTTGTAAATTATCAAATCATGATGGGAAATTGAATAAATTCATATTTTGAATTATAAATCATGTTGGGCTTATAAATATCAATAATTGAAGTGAAGATCATAAATCAATTCATCATAGATCTTACATAATTAGGCTTACTTTAGTAGAAATCAAAATCAATAATTTTAGAATCAAAATAGTTGTAAAATCTGATCAAAATCCATAAAATATGGTGTAAATCACAAATCATAATAACCCATTAACAAATCATTAGATTTTCACAAAAAATTGAATTAAAACCCCATGAGATATTTGATAGATTTTCATAAATTGGTAGAGAATGGGCATGAGTGTGAATGGAAAGACCCATTCGTAACCCTACAACCTGGGTAAGGTCAGATCCTAAGGTTCCTTGATTGCCCAATGGAGGATTGATAGGGAAAAGCTTGAAGCTATGCTTGATCTCTCTAAAATTCTCTTAATTTACATGGATTGGAATGACTTATGCAAGAGGGATTTAACCTATCTTATCTTTCCCATATAAATACATAAAATGACGTAGTTTAGGTGTAATATCCTGGAGGTACTAAGAGTATATCCGGGAAGCTAAAACGCAAAACTGCTGAAAGTTTGGAAAAAGTTGCATGATGAGAGGTACAACGACCCGTGGTATGTAACCACGAGCCGTTGTTGGAAGTCGTGGATTCAGGTGTCTAGGTGGAAGTGGAGGCAACGATTGATGTAACGACTCGTTGTAGGAAACAACGAGTTATTGTTAGTGGTTGTGGTAGGTGATGGGCTTAGCAGTCGAGGAGTTTAACAAGTCATACAATGATCCGTTGTGGCTTGAAATGACCCGTTATGAAGAGTCATGTTAAGGTAGCCAGATCTCCAGTGAGAAATTTTGGATGGTAACCACGACCTGTTGTATCGTACAATGAGTCATGGTGAGGATCGTTGAATAGAAGTGCAGAGTTTCAGAAGAAGGAAACACCATCTGGAGGAACGACCCATTGAAACTTAGGATGACCCATCCTGTATGTCCGTGGTTTGATTTCGAGATATGGGTTAGGGCAGTGCTTAGCACGGTAGATACCATGGGTCATGGTATCTTCCAATGGCCCGTTGGTTCTTTTGTTGTTTGGTCCAGTGACCAGTTTTCAGTGAATTCAGTAAGGGCATTTCTATCATTTCTTAGTCCTAAGGCCCTATACTAAGTCGTTTAAGGCTCGTTTTGGGGGATTTTAGTAGGGGAAAATCTATTCCAATTGTATTCCTTCCATGCATGCAAGTTTATGAATTTTAGGAGGTGATGAAGGCTTCTCCAAGGGATTCTTCTTCCAATTTCTCCTTGGGCAATCAGTGAGGTGGTAGATTCATCCTTTCAAGGTATATAGGATTTTAGAATGGGTGAAATCCTTTCACACCCATGCCCAAATTTCGAATTTAATCATGAATCCTCCTATTCAATTCCATGGGGTTTTACCAAAATGCATGAACATGTGATTTCTCTTTATGGGTTAGATGTAATTGAGTTTTAATTGTTGAATTATAAATAATGGGCAGGTTATATATTTATTTTCTTGAAAATTTTTTTTCAAGCTTTTTAAATCTAAAATGCCCATTGATGAAGGCTCATGAGAGTTATGATTTATGATGAATATATAATATTTTGAGTCTATTGAGGATGAAAAAGCATGATTTCAAGTTACCCATGTTTACGAGCATATTTTTGAAAGAATTAAGTATGTCAAAGTATTGGGCAATGCCCACATGTTGAAGAATAATTTACGATTTATGAACGAATTACATGATTTATCGATTTATGATGTTGGCTGATGAAAAGGGCCTTTGATTCTTGGCTAAGCATGTTTTAAAGGGGATCAATGACGATAAATGTTATGTTTTAGCTAATGAATTTTAATGCATGATGTTATTGGTTTACGTATGAGCCTTGTTTTGGGAGATTTGTTGACTCAGAAAAAGGTGAAGTTCCAATGGTCGGATGCTTGTGAGAAAAGCTTCCAAGAGTTGAAGAACCGACTCACTTCAGCACCAGTGTTAACTCTACCCGAGGTATTGATGGATTTGTTGTATATTGTGATGCTTCGAGAGTCATACTGGGATGTGTGTTGATGCAGCATGGGAAAGTTATAGCGTATGCCTCTAGGCAGCTGAAAATCCATGAGAAGAACTACCCAACCCATGATCTTGAGTTGGCCGCGGTGGTGTTTGCATTGAAGATATGGCGGCACTACTTGCATGGGGTCCACGTGTATGTATTTACGTATCACCAGAGCTTGCAATATGTGTTCACATAGAAATATCTAAATCTTCGGCAAAGGAGGTGGTTGGAGCTACTTAAGGACTATGACATGAGTCCTTTACCACCCGGGCAAGGCTAATGTGGTTGCGGATGCACTTAGTAGGCTCTCTATGGAGAGTATGTCCCACGTGGATGAGGGAAAGAAGGAGTTGGTGAAGGATGTCCACCGACTTGCAAGATTGGGAGTTAGATTGATCGACTCGACTGATGGCGGTGTTATTGTGCGGAATGAGTCAGAATCATCCTTAGTGGTCGATGTAAAATCTAAGAAAGATGAGGATTCAACTTTGAGGAAGCTGAAGGAAGTAGTGTGGAGTCAAAAGGTGGAGGTTTTCTCTCAAGAGGGAGATGGTGTTCTATGATATCAGGGCCGACTATGAGTCCTGGACGTTGATAGTTTGAGGGTTCGGATATTGCACAAGGCACATGGTACCAGATATTCCATTCACCTAGGATCCACAAAGATGTATTGGGACTTGCGGGAAATCTATTGGTGGGATGGTATGAAGAAGGATATTGCGGAGTTTGTAGCCAAGTGTCCAAACTTTCAGCAAGTAAAGGTCGAACATCAAAGGCCGAGAGGTGTACGTTAGGATATCAACATCCCCACTTGGAAGTGGGAAGAAATTAACATGGATTTCATTATAGGTCTACCCCGTACTAGTCGGCAATACGACTCCATTTGGGTGGTGGTCGATAGTTTAACCAAGGCTGCACACTTCCTACCGATCAAGACCACGGATTTAGTGGATGATTATTCCAAGTTGTATATTCAGGAGTTGGTTCAACTTCATGCAGTGCCCTTGTCTATTATTTCAGACTGAGGTACTTAGTTTACCTACCAATTCTGGCGTTCTTTTCAAAAGGAACTTGGGACTCAAGTTAAGCTCAGTACAGCCTTCCATCCGCAAACAGACGGCCAGGCAGAACAAACCATTCAGACCCCCGAGGATATGTTGAGAGCATGTACTATGGATTTCAAAGGTAGTTGGGATGATCAGTTTCCCTTGATCGAATTTGCCTATAATAATAGTTATCACTCTAGTATCCAAATGGCACCGTTCGAGGATTTGTATGGGAGGAGGTGTAGATTGCCCATCGGGTGGTTTGAAGTTGGGGAAGCCACTATGATAGGGCCTGATTTGGTTCATGAGGCCATGGTAAAGGTTCAGTTGATAAGGGACAGGCTGAAGACCGCTCAGAGTTGGCAAAAATCATATACTAACGTGAGGAGGAGGGGCCTGGAGTTTGAGGTGGACAATTGGGTATTCCTAAAGGTATCTCCCATGAAGGGAGTCATGTAGTTCAGGAAGAAAGGGAAACTCAGTCCCCGTTATGTTGTTCCTTATCGAATTGTGAGAAGAGTTGGAAAAGTGGCATATGAGTTGGAGTTGCCTTTAGAATTATCTTCCATACACCCAGTGTTTCATGTATCGCTTTATTCTTTTGGGTGACCTCGCTTTGGTAGTCTCGGTGGACAGTGTTGGGTTAAAATATAGCCTCAGTTATGAAGAAATTCCCGTTGAAATCTTGGATCGTTAGGTTCGGAAATTGAGAAACAAAGAAGTACCTTTAGTTAAGGTTTTATGGAGAAATCAACATGTTAGGGGATCTATGTGGGAAGCCGAAGAAGATATGATGGCAAGATACCCAGATTTGTTCTCTACCGACTCAGTTCCGACTTGAGGTACAAGTTTTTTCCCTATGACTCTATCTAGTTTTCATGTTTAGTTCATGTGTACAGGTTTCTTTTATATGTATGAATGTGTATGTGAAGTATGAGATCAGTTCAGTTATGTGGTTTTATTCGGAGGTAGTCATTCTGTGAAAAATTCAGTTAAAATGATCAGTATGTATCTATGATAAATTGTATATTTCTATTTGCTTCTTGTTTCCTACATTCGAGGACGAATGTTTCCAAGGGGGAGATATTATAATACCTCGGAGGTGCCTAAGAGTACACCAGGGAAGCTAAAATGCAAAACTGCTGAAAGTTGGGAAAAAGTTGCAGGACGGAGGTACAACGACCCGTGGTATGTAACCACGAGCCATTGTTGGCAGTCGTGGGTTCAGGTGTCCAGGTGGTAGTGAAGGCAACGATTGATGTAACGACTCACTGTAGGAAACAATGAGTCGTTGCTAATGGTCATGGTAGGTGATGGGCTTAGCAGTCGGGGAGTTTAACGGGTCATGCAATGACCCATTGTGGCTTGAGATGACCCGTTGTGAAGACTCATGGTAAGGGAGCCCAGATCTCCAGTGAGAAATGATGGATCGGAACCACGAGCCGTTGTATTGTACAACGAGTCATGGTGAGGCTCGTTGAATAGAAGTGCAGAGTTTCAGAAGAAGGAAACAATGACTGAAGGAATGACTCGTCCTGTATATCCGTGGTTTGATTTCGAGATATGGGTTGGGGCAGTGCTTAGCACGGGCAGATACCACGGGTTGTGGTATCTTCCAACGACCCATTGGTTCACCCATTGTTTGGTCCAGTGACCAATTTTTAGCGATTTTAGTAAGGGCATTTCTGCTATTTCTTAGTCCTGAGGCCCTATACTACGTCGTTTACGGCTCATTTTGGGGGATTTTAGTAGGGAAAAATCTATTCTAAGTGTATTCCTTCCATGCATGCAAGTTTATGAATTTTAGAAGGTGATCAAGAGCTTCTCTAAGGGATTCTTCTTCCAATTTCTCCTTGGGCAATCAGTGAGGTGGTAGATTCATCCTTCCCAGGTATGTACGGTTTTAGAATGGGTGAAATCCTTTCACACCCATGCCCAAATTTCGAATTTAATCATGAATCCACCAATTCAATTCCATGGGGTTTTACCCAAATGCATGAACATGTGATTTCTCTTTATGGGTTTGATCTAATTGAGTTTTAATTGTTGAATTATGGACATGTTTTATATTATTTTCTTGAAAATTTTGTTCCAAGCTTTTTAAATCTAAAATGCTCATTGATGAAGGCTCATGAGAGTTATGATTTATGATGAATATTCAATATTTTGAGTCTATTGAGGATGGAAAAGCATGATTTCAAGTTACCCATATTTATGAGCATATTTTCGAAAGAATTGAGTATGTCAAAGTAATGGGCAATGCCCACATGTTGAAGAATTTTATGATTTATGAACGAATTACATGATTTATCGATTTATGATGTTGGCCGATGAAAAGGGCCTTTGATTGTTGGATAAGCATATTTTAAAAGGGATCAATGATGAAAAATATTATATTTTAGACAATGAATTTTAATGCATGGTTTTATTGATTTACGTATGAGCCTTGTTTTGGGAGCCGTGTCTAGCACCGAGTAGCCCGACGTTCAAAGGACTACTCCGGTGTCTCATAACCACGTGCCACTGTGGGTTCTAATGTTATATATTATATTGATACCGATCCTCTCAAATGTGATATTAAGCCTAATGCACGACCCTCACCTGGCAAGCCAGGGTCGGCTTTTCCCACTTGAGTGAGATAGTTGGGGCATCATAAAAGGCTCTACCATGATGGTGTCGGTTATGATGAGTCCTCCCATTGTTTCGCATGTCTTATGCATTTTTATGTTTATGTCATTGGCTCAAGTTATGTTTTGATAAAGTTTACTTACAATTATGATTATAAAGGTTTTATGAATGATTTGAAATTCCTTGAGCCTTATGTTTTCTACGAAGTTTATTATACAAGCATGATGTCCCTCTCCTATGTTTATTTATGAGTTTATTTTACTTTTAACATCCATTTTACTTACCTTGCATACTGGATACATTTCACGTAATGATCGCATACTGTCTATGCTGTATCATTTCATGATACAGGGTCCGGATCTCAGGCTCATCCTCATCCTTAGTCCATCTCAGCTCACAGTCTCAGACTAGTGGTGAGTCCTCATGTTCCGAGGGCCGTTTGACAGACTTTTTTGTTATCTTGTGTTTCAGCATTGTTCGGGTTATTTGGGGATGTTGTCCCATCAACCCATCGTATGTAGTAGAGGCTTTCAGACAGTATGTAGTACTCAACTTATGTGTACGTCTAGTATTTTCTAATGTTATGCTATGGTTATGTTTCTGCTATGTTTTATGCTTAATATTCCACTTATTTAAATGAGATTAGCTGTATGCATGTGCGATGGATCGACTTGGGATCTCTCGGGGTCCCTTGTCCCGTGTCTACGATCCGGGTGTATGTTCGGATCATGACGTTAGGGCCCTAGAGCATAGGAAGGTCGAAAATACCCTTAATGAAATTTTCTTGAAAAACTGCCCTGAGTGAACCAACGACTGATCCCACGAGTCGTTGCATGAAACCACGACTCGTGGTATCCAGTTGTTGGGTCCACTGCTTCACTTTATGCCTTTGGATTCCTTCCACGACTTGACAGGATGAGTCATTGATTCAAACGATGGGTCGTTAGATTGATCATTATCAGCTCCCTTCATAAAACTGAACTTCCTTACCACAAGCCTAACCACGACTCGTGGTTACTTCTAATGAGTCGTGGTATCGATCGTTACATGCACTGGAAATTCTAGCAACCAAACGATGATTGGTGACCACGGGTCGTCACCTCTCACCACGAGTCATTGGATGACCTGTGGTACCCCCAACTGCCAAGGTCCATCCCTTCCAACGAGTGCAAACAATGACTCGTTGTTCCAAGAAACAAATCATTGCTTCGTCCGTTGTGACCACTGTCACCCAGACCTCCCTTACCATGACTGTTAACAACGACTCGTGGTGTCCAACCACAAATCGTCGTATCATCCGTCTTGAGAAATTTTCTCTAGTTTTTAGCCAACTTCCCGTTTTGATCCCGGGTCTAATCTTAGGAATTCTTGAGGTATTGCACTATGTTAGATAGCTGAGGTTTTCACATTTCTCTTAATAATAACATATTCTCTATTTTTCATGGTGATAAAGTATACGCGAATGACTATCTCCAACATGGTATTTTTGTCTTACCTAATATGAATACTAATTCGATTATGCATGTTTCTTGTCTTAAGAGGACAAGAGATCATCAAGTAAATCATATATACCTATGGCGTTGTAGGTTTGGTCATATTAGAGAAAGAGAATTAACAACTTATACAAAGAAGGTTACTTTGATAAGTATGATTATGAATCAAGCCCAACTTTTGAATCTTATCTCAAAGAAAAGATGACCAAATCTTCATTTATTGGATTTGGAGATAGAGCTTTTAAATTATTGGGATTAATTCATATAGATGTTTGTAGGACCATGAAAATTCAAGCTAGGGGTGAATGTTACCATGAAAATTCAAGCTAGGGGTGAATGTTCTTACTTTATCACCTTCACTGATGATATGTCAAGATATGGATTTGTGTATCTTATGAAACACAAATCTGAATTTTTTGAAATGTTTAGAAGATTTTGTAGCGAGCAAGAAACATACTGGTAAAGGTATCAAGATATTGAGGTTTGATAGAGTGGAGAATATCTTAGTGATGATTTTATTATATATCTCAAAGAAAATAGGATTCTCTCATAGTGAACACCTCCAAGAACACCACAACAAAATGGTGTGTCAGAAAGGAGGAAACAAATCGTATTAGACATGGTGAGATCCATGATGGGGTTCATTAATTTTTCAATGAACTCATGAAAAATATGCTTTAGAAGCGGCAACATACTTACTAAATAAAGTTTACATGAAGACAACCTCTACAACACCATATGAGAAATGGAAGGAATATAAGCCTAACCTCAAACATGTTAAGGTTTGGGGTTGTCCAACTTATATAAAAAAACTACAATTTGATAAACTTGACTCAAGATCTAAGAATTTTTGATTCATTAGGTATCCCAAAGAGACTATGGAATATTATTTCTATCACCCCTCTGACCATAAAGTGTTTATGGTGAGAGGAGCAACCTTTTTGGAAAAATTCATTTTAGAAGAAAACTATGGTGAAAATATTGAACTTGATTAAGTTCAAGAAACTAATGAATTAACACAAGATCAAGAACATGAGATACAAATTGAAGAACCTTTATTGGATGTCTTGAAGTTGACAAGGGAGCTATCATCTTCAATGGTTGTAATTCAAGAACTTAATTAAGTTTAGGAATATGTTAATGAAATAGTTCTAAATCAAATTAAACAACAACCGCACCCAATACTGTTATACGTCGAAAGTCCAAAAATCAGATTCAGGAGTTGAAACGGAGAAAAACTCAAAACTAGCACCAGGTATCAGAACGGGTCATGAGGTGACCCATGAGAGAAGCCCACGAGTCGTGATGTGACTCGTGGGGAGGTAAGGTGATGAGCTTAAAATATTGGGGGATGGGATCCCCACGGATGTGACCACGGCTCGTGGTCAAGCCCCACGAGTCGTTAAACCAGTCGTGAGGAGTGATGGGTGAGGAAAGAGAAGGAAGAGAGAAGTGTACTTAAAGAAAGGCACCCATGAGTCATGGTCAGTCACCATGATTCGTGGGGAGGATCGTGGTCAGCTAGTTGAAGAATAATTTGGTATTGAGGCAGTGTATATTGCCCAAGTGATACTCAAATGTGTCAATTTTGCCTTGTTTATCTATCGATGTTTATACATTCTCATGTGATTTGTAATAAAATGTGAATTTATACTAACCAACATGATTATCTTTGTTTTGAAGAAAAAAATATAAAGTTATGGAGCTAAGATGCATGTTGGGAAAGATCGGGATTGGACTCGGACGCTAGCAAAGGAAAAAGCACTTGAAGGCACAAATTAAAGGGGCTCCGCGATGGAGCCGTGTCACGCTGCCATCGCGGATGCATTCTGCCTGGATGGTGAAATTATGCCTATTTCTAGTGGAGGTGCACGTTGGGGCCGTGGCACATTGGCCTAGCCCCGCGTTGCACACCGTGCGACGTTGGGCCAAAGTACCTGGACGACTAAATTCCAGTAAGGGTCCGCGTCAGTGGCGTGTCACGGAGGCAGTGCTTCGCGATGCACTCCGTGACACGTTGCTTGTTATTCTGGGAAAAATTCCCACAAGTATAAATAGAACACTTAGGTTCATTTTTAATAATTCTGATTTGGTGGAGCAAGAACGTGAGTTACAGGCAGTTGAGGGGACGAAAATCTCAGGGTTTTTATCTATCTCCTTCTTCTTTATTTCAATTGCTTGTATGATTAACACTCATTTAATGATGTTTAATCCACAAATGAGTGGCTAAATCCTTTTCTTGCTGAGGTTAAGAATAATTGTATTGAAATGTAATTATTGATCAATTGGTTTTTCATCTTTTCTTCCATGGTTGTTCTATTGATTCTTGTTCTTACTGCATTAATGTGTGGCCAATGTTAATGTATATCTAAAAAGTCCGGTTTCACTCGAGAGAGCAAGAAATTGGAAAGTTGTGAATTGATAGGATATGATCTTTTCTTAGTTTGGAAAATTGAGAATTGATTTACCTTCAGGATAGAAATATACCTGAAAGTCGTATTAGCCAATTAAGGAATCGGTTTTGTAAGGCTAGAACATGAATTTTGTTTTATCACAGAAATGTAGGTGGACGGTTCATGCTTCTTAAGTTGGGTTAAATACGAGAGTTTTAATCCATTGTCAATAATTCTTGACTAGCAACCGGAGGAAAGATTAACCAAATTGTATTGATGATTCGTTTCTCTACATGTTCGTTTAACCTCAGCATGCTCATACTTATAGTTCAGACTCAAATTGTATATTCGTTTTATAATTAGTATAAAATTAGAAACCAAAATACCAAACTTTTCTTAACTCTGTTGTCTGCATTTTTAGAATTAAGGTTCATTGACACTTGAGTAGATTGTTACCCTAGCCCAGTCCCTGTGGGATCGATACTTGGCTTACTTGAGCCACTTTACTACTTGTTCGACCACGTGCACTTGCGTGTAGCTATATACCCATCACGTACAGCCCGAACAAGTTTTTGGCGCCGTTGCCGGGGACTGGCAATTGGTAAATTTTTCTTAAGTGTTAGTTAATTATTTCTTCTTAGTGTTGACAACTTGGTCTTAGCCTGTATTTTGCAGATACTAATTTATGTGAACACTGGCAAGAGACAAGGAGCTTGTGGACTCATATTTAGAGCTTGAAAGACAATTTCATCGTCAAAGGAGAGAAGCTCTAGAGAAAAAGCTGCAGTTTCTCAGACGAACAATCATTGAGCAACAACAGAATCCACCAGTTGTAAGGGCAATGTTAGTGCCCGAGGAAATGGCAGCTAGGCCGGTTAGCGAGGTGGCAATACCACATGCTAACAATGTCACATCTAGCATCCGCAAACCTGATCCAGGAGGGAGGTTCGAGCTCAAACAAAACATGGTGCAACTGCTGCACACCAGCGGGCAGTTCACAAGTCTCCCTCATGAGGATCCACAACAACATCTCCAAAATTTTTTGGAGATAAGTGACACTTACATCCCCGCTGGAGTGTCATCAGATTATGTCAGGCTTACAGTGTTCCCATTTTTACTTTTGGGAGAAGCCAAGAGGTGGTTGAAAGCAGAGCCACCTAATTCTATTACTACGTGGGATGATCTTGCAAGGAAATTCTTGATACGATTTTTTCCATTCGGTAAAACAGCAAGACTTAGAAGTCAAATTCTATGTTTTAAACAGAGAGAGGGAGAGAATCTGTATCAGGCTTGGGAGAGATTCAAGTTTATGTTGCGGGATTGTCCTCATCATCACCAATCCAATGATGTGTTAGTGCACACTTTTATAGAGGGTTTGGAACCCCAAACAAAAATCTTGCTAGACTCAGTAGCTGGGGGACAAGTATTGGAGAAAACTTATGAGGAGCTATATACCTTGTTAAATCGTATTTCGCAGGGAAATCCGGAGTGGAATGCTGATTCGTCAAGAGGAGGAACAAGGAAAGCAGCAAGAGTCCTAGAAGTGGATGGTTTTACAACTATTGCTGCACAGATAGCTGCTTTACAGAATCAACTCAACACCCACTTCAGTAACATGACCATGAACTAAACTCAAGCCCCAGTGAATGTAATGCAGTAGATTTGGTGTGAAGTGTGCGGGAGTAGTGAGCACTCAGCTGAGTGTTGTGGAGAAAATCCTGATTCGGTGAACTTTGTGGGAAATGTACAGAGGAACAACCACCTATAATATGGCAACAACTACAATTCCAACTGGAGGAATCACCCGAATTTCTCTTGGGGTAGCAACAACCATCAAGGGCAGAGTTCGAGTCAGGGGGCGCAGAGGAATTAAGGAGGGCAGCAAAACTATCAGGCACAATATAGAAGCAACAATGCACCTCCTCCACCACCATCACCCAGCATTGAGGAGATGTTCAAGATAATGATAGCTAACCAAGCTCAATTGTAGGATGACTATGTGAAATTGGCAGCCGAGGTAAAGAACAACCAGTTAGCTACTAAGGCACTGGAGTATCAATTTGGGCAATTTGCTGGAGCCCAAAACACCAGGCTTAGAGGAGGACTCCCGAGCGACACGGATCCCAACCCCAAGCAAGTGAATGCAGTGACCACAAGGAGTGGTTTGCAGCTTAAAGAGGTGGAACCAGAAAGACCACCTCAACAATCGGGAGCAGCAGAAGTTGAGAGGGAGCAAAGTGATGAAAGGGGGCAGGAAAAGGAGGCTGAACCAGAAAGACCACCACCCCCGTTCCCTCAAAGATTAAAGAAACACAAGGAGGAGGCGTGTTCCAAGAAATTCATGGAGGTGCTGAAACAGGTACATATTAACTTACCTCTTGTTGATGTTTTGCAGGGAGTGCCGAAGTATGCAAAGTATATTAAGGACATCGTGGCGAACAAAAGTCGGGTGACTGAGTATGCTACGGTGGCTCTCACGGAGGAGTGCACTTCCCAGATACAAAACCGATTGCCCACAAAGCTCAAGGACCCTGGGAGCTTTACTATACAAATTACAATTGGGCAGAGTATCCGAGCTCACGGATTATGTGATTTGGGAGCGAGCATTAATTTGATGCTGTCATTGGTATTCAAGACATTGTGTCTAGGGAGTCCTAGACCAACAACAGTGATATTGCAACTAGCGGATCGTTCCTTAGCCAGACCTGATGGCATTGTGGAGGACGTGCTGGTGCAAGTGGGCTCCCTTATCTTCCCGGTAGATTATGTCGTGCTGGATTTTAAGCCAGACGCGAAAGTCCCATTTATTTTGGGACGCCCTTTCTTGGCGATCAGGAAAACGCTGATTGGTGTAGCTACAGGGCAGCTAACTATGCGAGCACACGACAAGGTGGAAGTGTTTGATGTATACAAGGCCACCAAGCTCCCGACTGTGTACGAGGAACTCTCGGTGATCAACGTGATTGATCGAGTTGATGTTGCCCAGATAGTTGAGTCACGAGATTTATTGGGAAAACCAACGAGCAAAGATGTAAGCACTACTGGGGTGAGGACGATGGTCGAGAGAAAACGTCTGTCACCCTAGAAGATGACTGAGCTTAAGGACGTCGAGCTGCGATGGTAAACCAGGCGCTGCACGGGAGGCAACCCGTGAAATTTCTGTGTAATATTTTATTAGATTTCGTAGAATAAGAAAAAAAAGAAAGAAAAAATAATAAAATAATTAAAAACAAATTTTTTTATTTTAATTGAAATCTATAATTCTAACCAATTTCTTGTTGTGAGATGAATTTCAGGTTGAACGGAGGATAAATATGCAAAGGATCGCAAAGGAAAAACCGAGGTATGAAAAATAATGAAAAGTGGCAAAATAGTGAGCCCACGCGATGGCTCCGTGTCACGGAGGAGGGCCTACGCGTTACCCTCCGTGACACGTTGAAGGTAATTCTGGAATTTTTACAAATTCCAGAATACCTGCGCGATGGCTCCGTGTCACGGAGGGCATGCTCCGCGTTACCCTCTGTGACACGTTGAGGTGTATTTTGCGACGGGTCACACCGGGTCGCCGGGTGACCCGCGCGAAAAACCCCCCTTTTAACCCCGATTTTCCCTCATTTTTTCCCATTCCTCACCTCCTCCGTGACAAACAACCCGAAATCCCCCCCTTCTCCAATGTGACACGACCTAGGAGTTCAAGTTTATCAACTTTTCTTCAATATCATCGAATTTAAGGTATGTTTATTAACTTCATCTCATTTCTTACCTTATTTTTCCCAATTTTTAGCTTAGGAAGTGAGGAAAACTTTCCCTAAGTAGAAATTAAGCTTAAATTCAATTGAATTACTGTTGATTGACGTTCGGAGTATCATTGTGATTGCCTGAACTCGATAATTACATAGCTTAATCGAATTTTTGTAAAATCATAGCTAGGGCTTGAATTTGAGTTTAAAAAGGGAAAATTTAGTTGAACGTTGAATTTCTTGCTGGGTTGTGTATGTTTGGTGAGATGAGTTGGTTGTGCTAACTGGTAATATGGTAAAAGACCGACGGATTTTCGGGGTAACTAAATTGTGAGATGCAAGAAATGGGTGAATTGTATAGGTTCATGTAGTTAAATTTTTCTTTTGTTTCTCCGTGCTAAGTGCTATGTGATGAAATGTTATCGATGGTCATTATTGTGACTAGCTGTACGAAGTCTGAGTAGTACATAGAACGTATACCGTCGAATTCTCTGAATGCACTAAGCATAATTGTTATGTTTTGTTGTTTGTTTATGGAAATAAGAACGATCTTGCCGTAATGTGTGATTTTGGCTAAAGACTAAGTGTGGGGTAGCCTAGCTTAACCCAACCTTAGTCGAAGCTAATTTTAATTGGAATGACATGGGGACTCTCTGTTTGGTTTGACAGGAACAATGGCAAGCAGGCAAGACAAGGGAAAAGGCGCATCAACATCAGGCGCCGGAAGAAAAAGAATCAGAATGGGAATAAAAGTCCCAGCAGCACCAGCAGTTCCACGTGGCCAACGCCATCAATATGGAACCAGATGGGTGACAGAGGAGGGGAAGAAATGGTACGCGAAGCATAAGGAAAGCAAATACTTCCCCGAAGAACACATTGACAGGGAACCGTTGGCACAGGAGATCCCCAGGATTGTCCACAAGATCGAGGCAGCCGGGCTGAACTTCATCTTTGAAGAGCCCAAGGAATGCAACCTGCACCTGATTCGGGAATTCTACACCAACTGGAACCCGACACTCAGAAGTCACACCATCAAGATAAGGGGGCAAATAGTCACTTTTGAGCCCCACCACCTTAATGCTATCTTAGGGGCGCGGGACACAGACGCCCATGTGCTTCGACAGCTGAATCTCACTCCACCATATGCGGACATCAGACGCACTTTGTGTGGAACCTGGTCTATAGCACGTTGGAGCAGGCATAAGGAGAGGGGCTACCATCAGACCTTGCCCTACTCACAGATGAACAGGGAAGCCAGGATATGGCTGAAGATTGTTTGTTCCTGCCTAATCCCGGGGGTGCATATGATAGATGTAACCCGAGATCGTGTATGCTTGGTATACGCCCTGATGAAAGGGTTGGAGATCAATGTGGGGGCAGTGATTATCTCCGCCATGAAGAGAGCCCGTTTGCATCAAGGGCACAGGTACGGGTTTGGTGGATTACTCACCGCGTTCCTGAGGGGCCTGGATATTGAGGAAGAGGCCCTTGACTACATCCTGCAGATGGAGCGGCGGGCCTTAGATTTCACCAAAACTAAGGCACCCGACACCACTCACGGGCCAGTTCTTACACTAGTTGAGCGACATGTTTGGGATGATCAGTACATGGATCGTATGTACGGGATGCAGATGCTCCAGCTGCGAATAGGCGGGAGGCCGGCAACAGAAGAGGAGCTGTGGCAGCTCGAGCTAGACTACCATTTTGGCGAAAATGCTAGGGCTCTATGCCGAGTGGGGCCAGCTTTTGTGGAGTCCACGAATGATGATGTCCCCACAGATGAGGAGACACGTCGTGATGACTTTGATGTGGAGTCAGATGACGACGATGGGGGTGATTAAGACATGGGAGACGCGGCAGCAGCACCTGATGAAGAAGTGGAATACTTTGATTGATCAGGGAGTTTCACCACCCACTCTTGTGCTATGCTAATTTTTGTGAACACTGGGGATAGTGTTCAATTTAAGTGTGGGGTGGGAGTAGTTAGGTGTTGGTTTCTGTTGTTTTTAATGTGTGTTTCTGTTATGTTGTTGTGCCTGTGAAAAAAGTGTGACCCTATGATTGTGATGTTTATGTTTTGTATTGTAATTAATGTGAAGCTGTTGTGTGCTGTTGAATGTTGTTAGTCGATTTTGTACATATTTTTGTTTTATCTAAATGATCGATATTTTTTAAATTTTTTTTTTTATGAATTTTAAAATTTTTGGGTTTCTTGGCGTTTGTTTTCGGTTCTTTTACCGAGAATAGTCCCATTGAACCGAAGTCGTAGTTAGTGACCATTCCCTGTGATGGATGGATGACGACCGTCTTAAGGGAAATGTAGTCGTTAGGAGTTGATTTCTTTTGTTCATTTTATCTTTTAGTTTTGTGTTTTTCTTTTGTTGATTGTATCCTAAACCTGTCGTTACTTTGTGGTTGCGAAATTCGGGTTGCGTGTTGTACATGATATTTGAAATGCAAAGGTGATTCGTATGAAAGCATGCAACTTTGTAAATATGTTGAGATACCTAGTCCATAGAGTCGATTCAGTGTGATTGAGGCTTAATGTTTGAATTCTTGTAATTAGCTGATTGAAGAGTCTGTGAATATGTCTTGAGTTGAGCATGTGAAATGAGCGTATAGTGAGGTTTCATTTCTTCCATGCTATTGTGAAGTGTCTAGAACTTGCCTGGTGTGTGTACGAAATGAAATGAAGGACGTGTATTGTAGGAAAGGATGTAGGCCTTTCTTTGTTTTAACCGAAAGTTTCTCTTTTTCATTATCGTACCCACCTTGAATGTACACCCTAGTTAGCCCATTGGGCCTTTAGCCTATTATTTTTCTTTTGTCAAAAAGGTGTAAACTGAGCTTAACCCCTTCTTTTCACTATCCGTGAATTTGATCCAAAACTCTTAAGCGCTTAAGAAAAGAAAATAATTTTCCCACAGTGTCAAAGAGTGAGAATGGTGAAAAGAAAAGAAAAGCAGAGTGATGAAAGGAAAGAAAAGGTCGAAGGTGCACTTGTTATAAATTAAATATAATGAAGCTGTATAAATAATCTTTGTTATTGAGTCAAGTGTGCTTAAAGATATGGGTCAAAATAAAGACAGACTTCAAGAATGGGAGGACGAAGGAAGAAACAATGCCCATGAGGTTGATGGGATGTATTGAAAAAGCGCTTAAGGATGCTAGTGGCTATTATTGGTTAGCCCAATATTTACTAGTTCCATAGCTTACATTACAACCCGTTAAGTCCTACGGGATCCTACATCATATTTCCTTATATTAGTGGAGTAATACACTAAAGGCAAGCCTATGGTTCATGACATGATGCATGTGAATTCTTTTGGGAGAGAGCGAATTGTGTTTATATGCCCCTGCATGTAATCTTTTGAGTTCATGTGATTAAAAAGGGGAAAATTCTCTTGTGTTGTGAGGGCACATGCTTGACGAGAGATTAAATTTCGTGTCGGATATTTTGATCAGCTGATTTGCATGAGTTTGCCTATATCGAGAGTCGATTCTTGAGTCTAGGAGGTCTTAATGTGTTGAAGGTCATTGTATTGATAGGACCATGCGTGTTTTCTTGATGATTTGCTGTATTAAATAATCGGTATGACCGTTGCTTGAATTGTCGAACCAAAGTAGCCAGGATGGGGTGTAAATTGCATGAGGTGTAAGATTGTTGTTCGGGGACGAACAAGGATTTAAGTGTGGGGTAAGTGATCTTGGGCAAATTTATATTCCCAAGTGATACTCAAATGTGTCAATTTTGCCTTGTTTATCTATCGATGTTTATACATTCTCATGTGATTTGTAATAAAATGTGAATTTATACTAACCAACATGATTTGCTTTGTTTTGCAGAAAAAAATATAAAGTTATGGAGCTAAGATGCATGTTGGGAAAGATCGGGATTGGACTTGGACGCTAGCAAAGGAAAAAACACTTGAAGGCACAAATTAAAGGGGCTCCGCGATGGAGCCGTGTCACGCTGCCATCGCGGATGCATTCTGCCTGGATGGTGAAATTATGTTTATTTCTAGTGGAGGTGCGCGTTGGGGCCGTGGCACGTTGGCCTAGCCCCGCGTTGCACGCCGTGCCACGTTGGTCCTAAGTACCTGGACGACTAAATTCCAGTAAGGGTCCGCGTCGGTGGCGTGTCACGGAGGCAGTGCTCCGCGATGCACTCCGTGACACGTTGCTTGTTATTCCGGGAAAAATTCCCACAAGTATAAATAGAACACTTAGGTTCATTTTTAATTATTCTGACTTGGTGGAGCAAGAACGTGGGTTACACGCAGTTGAGGGGACGAAAATCTCAGGGTTTTTCTCTATCTCCTTCTTCTTTATTTCAATTGCTTGTATCATTAACACTCATTTAACGATGTTTAATCCACAAATGAGTGGCTAAATCCTCTTCTTGCTGAGGTTAAGAATAATTGTATTGAAATGTAATTATTGATCAATTGGTTTTTCATCTTTTCTTCCATGGTTGTTCTATTGATTCTTGTTCTTACTGCATTAATGTGTGGCCAATGTTAATGTATATCTAAAAAGTCCGGTTTCACTCGAGAGAGCAAGAAATTGGAAAGTTGTGAATTGATAGGATATGATTTTTTCTTAGTTTGGGAAAATTGAGAATTGATTTACCTTCAGGATAGAAATATACCTGAAAGACGTATTAGTCAATTAAGGAATCGGTTTTGTAAGGCTAGAACATGAATTTCATTTTATCACAGAAATGTAGGTGGACGGTTCATGCTTCTTAAGTTGGGTTAAATACGAGAGTTTTAATCCATTGGCAATAATTCTTGACTAGCAACCGGAGGAAAGATTAACCAAATTGTATTGATGATTCGTTTCTCTACATGTTCGTTTAACCTCAGCATGCTCATACTTATAGTTCAGACTCAAATTGTATATTCGTTTTATAATTTATATAAAATTAGAAACCAAAATACCAAACTTTTCTTAACACTGTTGTCTGCATTTTTAGAATTAAGGTTTATTGACACTTGAGTAGATTGTTACCCTAGCCCAGTCCCTGTGGGATCGATACTTGGCTTACTTGAGCCACTTTACTACTTGTTCGACCACGTGCACTTGCGTGTAGCTATATACCCATCACGTACAGCCCGAACATATATGACGGGTGGTGACCACGAGTCATGGTAACCTGTAACGGATCATGATGTTACCCGTGTTGAGCCTAGATGATCAGATGAGTAGTGTACCTGATGGACGACTCCATGAGTCGTGGCCCATGATGACGAGTCATTAAGTCCCTCGTTGGGACCAGCTGACAGTTATTTTCTGTGAATTTTAGTAAGGGCTTTTATGTAATTTCAAAGTTTCTAAAGCCTAAACTACGTCATTTTGAGTTATGAATGATGACTTTTAAAGGGGTTAAGTTCATTTTAGGCCATATTCATTCATGCGTGCAAGGTAGAAGGTAAGAGAGGGTGATCAAGCTTATTATTCTTCAATTCCTCTTTTAATTTCTTCTTAGGCTACCAAAGAAGTGTAAGAATCAGCTACCAACAGGTATGTGGGGTTATGAATGGGTGAATTCTTTCACACCCATGCCCAATCCCTCTCTAAATCATGAATGTTCTATGTCTAATCTATGAGGTTTTAACTCAATGCATAAATTTCCTAATTCTTTACATGGGTATGATTTAAATATGTTCTACCTTGAATTATGAAGCATGGGAAAGTTTTATAATGTTTTTAATTAAAAATCATGTTTCTATCTTGATGAATTAAAAAGCCCATTGATGAAAAGTTCATGAAAGATGAGATTTGTGATGAATGTATGATGATGATGAGATATTGTGATGAAAAGGATGTTTTCAAGCTACCCATGTTTATAATTATGTTTTCCATGAGAATTGAGTATTTTCAAGCATGATAAAGCTTTAGGCAATGCTCACATGTTCAAAGAATGATTTATGATTTCTCAAATTAAGCTTACCACATGGTTTTGGAGTGAAGACTCCCAATTATCCTTCAGCTTGTGGTATGTCTTGAGCAAAAGCTTCTCATATGCATGATTTCATATTTGAGATGTATTTGATTATTGAGCTTCGTCAATAGTTGATTTTGAGCTTTGTTATAAAACGATGTAGAGCATATGCATGTTTTTAGGAGTAGTGTCTAGCACCGAGTAGGCTAAGGGTCGATCTCCCTACGCCTTAGAACTACCTGCCACCGTAGGTTTATACATTATGACTTTGGGACCTCCATTGTGAGCTTCCCCTGCCCGGTTGGGCCTCCAGTTTGATATCGATGTCATGGTATCGTCCCTAGCCCTTCCAAGGCTTTATACGGCTCTACTCACTTGAGTGTGATAGTTGGGACCACATAAGCTCTATCGTGGTATGTCGGTTAAAAGATGAGTCTCCCATTGTTCCTCATGATTTCAGATATGCATATTTCACTACTCATGAGATTTATGTAGATGAATGCTCTAAAGCAGGTTTGACTCAATATTCGGCTTTACTTATAAATGTCATAATTTAGCTTTGAGTCAATCGATTCAGTAATGATGTTATGAAGTTATGTTATGTTATGTTATGAAGAGATCACGATTTCAGAAAGAATGCATGCAAGACCTACTCCCAGATTCTTATAGTTATGTTACACTATGCATTGGTCTTTGAATGATTTTATTTACCTTAGCGAATTTACTCACCTTGCATACTTTGTACGTTCCATGTACTGACCACATACTCTATGCTGTATCATTTTATATTACAAGACCCAACTCTCAGATTCAGTCCCGCTCATAGTCAGTTTATCAGGGTTAGCACTTTTATCGTGGGTGAGTCCTCATTTCTTGAGGACTAGACTATTCAGCTTTCCTTTATGTATTTTAGTTTTAGTTTTTGTTGAGTTAGTTGGGGTCCTGTCCCATCAACTCGTCATTCTTAGAGGCGTTTCAAACATATGTATGTATTCAGCTTCGGATTTCGTATTCTGATGTTTGTTCAAGTTAGACTTCTGCTATGATTATTTTTATCGATTATTCAACTTCTTGATTGAGATTAGATGCATGCTTATGCATGGGTCGACTTGGGGTATCTTGGGGATCCTTGTCCCGTGTTATGATCCGGGCCCTTATTCGGGTCGTGAAAAACTTGGTATCAGAGCCATAGGTTTGAAGTGTCCTAGGTGTGTTAAAGTCGCGTTAAGTTGAGTCTTTTTCATGGGTGTGAAGCATGCCACACTTATGACGTAGAGGCTATGAAATGTTTAGGAAAAATGTTCCCTTATTTCATAATCTATGTCATGCGATGAAAAGTCTTTCTATCCTTCTAATTCGTGCTATTCGCGATTGCAAAATCATGGCTCCTCGAAGAAGGAATGGTAGGAGAAATGGGAATGTGAAGGCCACGAGGATGGCCACGGTAGTGGGCACCAGCAAGCCCCACCAGTTCAGGAGCACCAGGCACGGAGTCAATCGCTCATGCTGAGTTCCGGGCCGCTATTCAAATGCTTGCGTAGGCCTTGACCGCTCAGGTCAATTAGCAGGCCATTGCGCATGTTCCATAGAATGGCAATACAATGACTAGTCGAGTCAGAGACTTCTTGAGGATGAACCCGCCGGAGTTCCTTAGGTTCAAGGTAGATGAGGACTCGCATGAGTTCATAGATGAGATAGTGAAGATTACCCAAGTCATGGGGGTGAATGGAGTTGAGTGCGCAGAGTTGGCCTCTTACCAGTTGAAAGGGGTCGTGCATATCTGGTTCCGCCAATGGAAGGATAGCAGGGTCCCCGGAGTAGGTCCTGTCATTTGGGAAGAGTTCCATGTTTCCTTTCTAGACCCATTTTTCCCTCGTGAGATGAGGGAGCTGAAGGCAGCTGAGTTCTTAAATTTGAAGCAAGGGAGGATGGCACTACAAGAGTATACCCTTGAGTTCACTCTCTTATCGAAATATGCCCCAAAGCTAGTAGTTGATCAGAGTGCACGGGTGAGCAGGTTCGTGCATGGAGTAGAGGGTTATTTGGACAAGGATTGTAGGACCGCTATGCTCCATCAGGATATGGATTTCCCACGGATAGTGTTGTACGCCCAGCAGATGAAGGAGAAATATATGAGAGAGAGGGAGGACAAGAGGGCCAGGACCGATGACCACAGATTCTCTCAACCGAGGTCAGGCCGTGGGTACCGACAACAGACTGACCAACGATCATCAGCTCCAGCATCTTCGGGTTTGAGTGCTCCATCTAGGCCAAGACATGATCAGAGAGAGCGAACATCAGGCTCGATGGGTCAGAGAAGCAGACCCACAGATCCTAGCATCCCAGCTTGTCACAAATGTGGTTGGGGATTCACAGGCCAGTGCTTGGCAGGTTTAGGTTCTTGTTTCGGGTGTGGGAAGCCTGAACACATGCTTAGAGATTGCCTAGCAGCGAGACAGGATTAGGTTGGGGGCCGAGGCCCAGCTTCTAGTTTAGCAGCCCCTCCCGCACGCTCAGCCCATCAGGGGGCATCTACTAGCACAGCTGGCGGTCAGCGCCAGAAAAGATTCTATGCCTTAGCATCCCGTCAGGAGCAGGAGGTCTCCCCGGATGTGTTCACTGGTATGTTACGAGGTTTCCATATTGATGTTTGTACTTTGTTAGATATGGGGGCTACCTTGTCTTTCATGACACCTTATGTGGCCAGTAGCTTCAGAGTCAGTCCCGAAGTCTTGTCAGAACCCTTCTCAGTTTCTACTCCAGTAGGTAACTCAGTTATAGCTAGATGGCTGTATAGATGTTGCCCAGTCTTAGTCCTTCACAAGGTCACCTCAACAGATATGATAGAGTTAGACATGAACAATTTTGATATTATTCTCGGCATGGATTGGCTATTTGCATGCTATTCTTTAGTTAATTGTAGAACCCGGGCAGTAGAGTTCAGATTTTCGGGTGAGCCAGTCTTAGAATGGAAGGGTAGTTTAGCTGTGCCTGTAGGTCATTTCATTTCCTACCTTAAGGCCAGGAAGATGATTTCTAAGGGTTGTGTGTACCATCTAGTTAGGGTTAAGGATGTTGAGTCTGAGACCCCGACTATCCAGTCAGTTCCAATAGTACGTGAGTATCCAGAGGTCTTTCCTGATGATTTGCCAGGTGTTCCTCCCGAACGGGAGATAGATTTTGGTATTGACCTTCTTCCCGACACGCAGCCTATATCTATTCCTCCCTACAGGATGGCTCCAGCCGAGCTAAAAGAGGTGAAAAAGCAGTTGAAGGACTTGTTAGCTAAGGGGTTCATTAGACCGAGCAAGTCTCCTTGGGGTGCACCAGTCTTATTTGTCTGAAAGAAGGATGGTTCCCTATGCATGTGCATTGATTATCGGCAATTGAACAAAGTCACTGTCAAGAATAGGTACCCTCTTCCCAGGATCGATAATTTGTTTGACCAGCTTTAGGGTTCCAAGTATTTCTCAAAGATAGATCTCATATTGGGGTATCATCAGCTCAAAGTTCGGGAGAGTGATATCCCGAAGGCAGCCTTCAGAACACGGTATGGTCAGTTTGTAGTTATGTCTTTTGGACTAACTAATGCTCCTGCAGCTTCATTGGACATGATGAACAGGGTGTTCAAGACATACTTGGACATGTTCGTGATCGTGTTCATTGCTGACATCCTTATTTACTCTCAGAGCGAGGAGGAGCATGCCGCTCATTTGAGAGTAGTGCTTCAAACTCTCAAGGATCGTCAATTATATGCCAAGTTCAGCAAGTGCGAGTTCTGGTTGAACTCCATAGCATTTTTGGGTCATGTGGTATCAAGTGAGGTCATAAAGGTAGATTCTCAAAAAATTGAGGCGGTGAAGAATTGGCCTAAACCGGTGAATCCTTCAGATATTTGGAGTTTCTTGGGTTTGGTTGGCTACTATCGGAGGTTTTTTAAGGGTTTATCATATATTGTATCACCTTTGACCAAGTTGACTTATAAGAAGGTGAAATTCCAATAGTCGGAGGCTTGTGAGAAGGGCTTCTAAGAGTTGAATACCCGACTTACCTCAGCACTAATGTTGACTCTACCCGAGTGTATTGATGGATTCATGGTGTATTATGATGCTTCGATAATCGAACTCGGGTGTGTATTGATACAACATGGGAAAGTGATAGCATATGCCTCTAGATAGTTGAAGGTCCATGAGAAGAATTACCCGACCTATGATCTTGAGTTGTCCGCGGTGGTATTCACCTTGAAGATATGGCGACATTACTTGCATGGGATTTACGTGGATATATTTACGGACCACAAAAGCTTACAATACGTGTTCATGCAGAAATATCCCAATATTCAACAAAGAAGGTGGTTGGAACTACTCTAGGACTACTATATGAGTGTTCTTTATCATCGGGGTAAGGCTAATATGGTATCAGATGCACTTAGTAGACTCTTTATGGAAAGTGTATCCCATGTTGATGAAGGGAAAAATGAGTTGGTGAGGGATGTGCATCGACTTGAAAGGTTGGGAGTTAGGTAGGTTGACTCGACTAATGGCGGTGTTGTTGTCCAGAATGGATCAGAGTCGTCCTTGGTGACTGATGTGAAAGCTAGACAAGCTGAGGATCCGATTTTGGTAAAGTTGAAGTAACCCATTCAAAGTCAGAAGGTAGGGGTCTTCTCCCAAGGGGGAGATGGTGTGCTCCGATACCAGGGTCACTTATGTGTTCCGGAGTAGGCGATTTGGGGAGCCGAATGTTGCATGAGGCTTATGGATCCAGGTATTCTATCCATCCAGGTGCCACCAAGATGTACCGTGACTTACGGGAAATCTATTGGTGGAATGGCATGAAGAAGGATATTGCAAAATTCATAGCCAAGTGCCCGAACTGTCAACAAGTAAAGTTTGAGCATCAAAGGCCTGGAGGTGTACTTTAGGATATTAGCATTCCCACTTGGAAGTAGGAAAAGATTAACATGGATTTTATAATAGGATTACCTCATACTCGCCGATAATATGACTCCATTTGGGTGGTGGTAGATAGGTTGACTATGGCTGCTCATTTTCTACTGGTCAAAACCACGGATGCGGCAAAGGATTATGCCAAACTATATATTCAGGAGTTGGTTCAATTGCATGGAGTACCCTTATCAATCATTTCATATCGAGGTACTCAATTTACCTCTCAGTTTTGGAAGTCTTTTAAAAAGGATTGGGTACACAGATTAAGATCAACACAACATTTCACCCGCAAACAGATGGTCAAGCGGAGCGGACAATCCAGGCTCTCAAAGACATGTTGAGAGCATGCGTGATGGACTTCAAAGGTAGTTGGGATGATCACTTGTCCTTGATCAAGTTTGCCTACAGTAACAACTAACACTCTAGTATTCAAATGGCGCCATTCGAGGCTCTCTACGGGCGGAGATGTAGATCGCCCACCGGATGGTTTGAGGTTGGTGAGGCGGAAATGATAGGGCCGGATTCGGTTCGTGAAGCAATGGAGAAAGTTCAGTTGATAAGAGATAGGTTGAAAACTGCCCAGAGTCTCCAAAAGTCTTATGTGAACGTGAGAAGAAGAGAGTTAGAATTTGAAGTCGATGACTGGGTATTTCTAAGGGTGTCTCCCATGAAGGGAGTGATACGGTTTTGAAGGAAAAGGAAACTTAGTCCCTGCTATATCAGCTCGTACTGGATAGTGAGACATGGTTTTGGAGCGAAGGCTTCCAATTATGTTTTCAGCTTGTGGTATGTCTTGAGCTAAATCTTCTCATATGCATGATTTCATATTTGAGATGTATTTGATCATTAAGCTTCATCAATAGACGATGTTGAGCTTCATTATAAACCGATGTAGAGAATATGCATGTTTTGGGAGTAATGTCTAGCACCAAGTAGGCTAAGGGTTGATCACCCTATGCCTCAAAACTACGCGCCAACGTAGGTTTATACATTATGACTTTGGGACCTCCGTTGTGAGCCTCCCCTTCCCGGATGGGCCTTCAACTTGATATCTATATCATGGTATCGTCCCTAGCCCTTCCAAGGCTTTGGACGGCTCTACCCACTTGAGTGTGATCGTTGGGACCACGTAAGCTCTATCGTGGTATGTCGGTTAAAAGACGAGTCTCCCATTGTTCCTCATGATTTCAGATATGCATGTTTCACTACTCATGGAATTTATGTAGATGCATGTTCTAAAACAGGTTGGACTCAATGTTCAACTTTACTTATAAATGTCATAATTCAGCTTTAAGTCAATCGATTCAGTTATGATGTTATGAAGTTATGTTATGTTATGTTATAAAGAGATCATGATTTAAGAAAGAATGCATGCAAGCCCTACTCCTAGATTCTTATGGTTATGTTACATTATGCGTTGTCTTTGAATGATTTTATTTACTTTAGTGGTTTTACTTACCTTGCATACTTGGTACATTCCATGTACTGACCGCATACTCTATGCTGTATCATTTCATGATACAGGATGCAACTCTCAGATTCAACCCCACTCGTAGTCAGCTTATCAGGGTTAGCACTTTTATCGTGGGTGATTCCTCATTTCCCGAGGGCTAGACTATTCAGCTTTCCTTTATGTATTTTAGTTTCAGTTTTTGTTGAGTTATTTGGGGTCTTGTCCCATCAACTCATCATGCTTAGAGGCTTTTTAGACATATGTATATATTCAACTTCAAATTTTGTATTATGATGTTATGTTCAAGTTAGACTTCTGCTATGATTATTTTTTATTGATTATTTAGTTTCTTGATTGATATTAGATGCATGCTTATGCCATGGGTCGACTTGGGGTCTCTCGGGGCTCCTTGTCCCATGTTACGATCCGGAGCCCTATTCGGGTCATGACAGTAGAAGGTGAGAGAGGGTGATCAAGCTTATTGTTCTTCGATTCCTCTTCAATTTCTTCTTGGGCTACAAAAGAAGTGTAAGAATCAGCTACCAACAGGTATGTAGGGTTATGAATGGGTGAATTCTTTCACACCCATGCCCAATCCCTCTCTAAATCATGAATGTTCTATGTCTAAAATATGGGGTTTTAATCCAATGCATGAATTTCCTAATTATTTACATGGGTATGGTTTAAATGTGTTTCTACTATTGAATTATGAAGCATGGGCAAGTTTTGTAA